>JAQPPZ010002571.1:0-1466735 GCA_028583015.1 Wollemia nobilis | reverse complement strand
ATTAGTACTAAATAACCTCTCATCATTCCCCCAAACTAAAACTTATGCATGTCCTCATGCATACATAAAAATAGATATGAATTCATCAATATAAGATACATGCATAGTTTCAGAAGAATGTTACAATATATGAGAGGTTAATTAATTTTATACATCATTCTGATGTAGAAATAATATCAAAGTTATCCAAAATTTAAATATCAACTACATCAGAAATCATTTTATTCCTTACATATCAGAAAATATAAGACTATTATTTTTTAAGATTGAATTCCAAAAATAACAATAATTTGATAATAATTCTCAAAAATAACAGGAATTTGAATATCAGAAATTCTATTAACAGATAATCTCCAGAAAGGATTTGCAGCAATTAACTCAAAATACATGTAGTAAAACAGATTTTTTTTTTAAACACATGCAGGAGAATAAATTTAAAATCGTATGTAGTAAACAAATGTGTAGATGAGAATAAATTTAAAATAATATATATAAATACTAACTAGCCATCACACATATACAGATATATAAAAATTTCAAACCACATATTAAAAATATAAATCTATGAATAATATTTCAACAGGTGGCGATCGACTGGTAGGACTTGCAGGACCTGTAACCTTATCGTCTCTGAGTTGTTTAATTAATTTAAACTACACAAAAAGAGCTTGATGAAAAATTTTATGTTGTTCTGCTAAATCCACACTTAATTTATCAATTTTTATTTGAAGGGATTCATTCTATGCTTTGAGATAAGACAAGGTTTCTTCAACAAATTCCTCTACAGATATTTTTGGGTCTTGGTCTTATTTAGAACTTTCTATTATTTTCGTTTCTTTCCTGGGCTATTGATGGCAAGCCGGGATTCACACAAACAGTTTCACAGTAATTTCATGGTAATTTCATAAAAAAAATAGCATGATACGGGTTACAGTATTCTTTCCAGTGTCACACTTCTTCCCCCCCAATCCCGAACTTCACCATCCCCATCCTTACAGCATTTCGGGTTTTTAACGAGGCTCCCGATCCTCTCGGCCATCAATGCCCTGCCTAACAAATTCTAATTCTAATTTTTTTTTCTCTCCCTCGGTCGACTCCTCAAATTTTCTCACAATAAATGCCCCTACCTTACCCACCATGAAACCCTCATTAAAGCTCTTCTCTGACCTACAAATGTCACCTTGGTCAGATCATCCTTCCACGCCTCTGTTTCGCCCATAACGTCCATGCTCTGTCCTGATGTGAAGACCATCCCCGTCTTTAATACATGCGGTCACGAAATTCAATTTCAATCTTCGTGGCAGCCCGCGCGTTTAATTAATTTACTTTTTTGCTTTGTCTTCGGTTGATCGTGTCACTTTAATACACGTGGAGGACGCGTGTCTGCATTTAATTAACTTTCATTTCTGCTTTGACGCGTGTCACAATCTTGTCTTCAAACTTGTCGAGATATCGCAACATGTCACGATATCACGACCCACGGTCCCTTCGCCTTCACCTTGGCAAAAACAGTCGCGATATCGCGACTCAAACCGGCCATTGCCCTTCCGACGCCTTGGGGTCGCGATTTCGCGACATGTCACGATTTCGCGACCCCAACGCAACTTGAGCCCTTTACTCTAAAACTTCTCCTTATTTTTCTTTTCTTATGAAAACTCCCTCTTGGGCCAAGATTTTAAACAAACCCAACACAAATACTTAGAAATAAAAGCGAACAATTAAATGATTTGGAGGATGCAAGATTGCTCCTTGACCACCGGATGCTCCTGCATCAGACACCCGGGGTAGAATAAAAAAAGTGACCCTCACTTTTGTTCGGCTAAGGGGAGACCCAAGCGGTCAACCTCAGCCTTCGACAACCAAGTTGCATCTTCAGTTGGTCTGCCCCTCCACTTGATCAAGTACTCAGTATACTGCCTGCTTCGGGTGCTCCGGCCTTCACGGGTATCTAATATTTCCTCGGCCTCATCTGTGCTTGGAGTAGAGGCTGGAAATTGCCATGGTTCTGGACTTTGCATGTCTGTACTTTCTCCCTCATGATATTCCATGAGATCTAAAATATTAAAAATAGGTGAAATTTCAAGCCAACTATAAAATTTCACTTCATACGCATTTCCTGACTCTCGCTTTCCCAGTATTTTGCATGGCCCAAACTTTTTCATCTTCCATTTATTGTAAGTCTTGGCAGGGAAATCTCTCCTTCCTGAGATACACCATAACCTCATCTCCAATCTCGAACTCCTTGAACCGCCGCTTCTGGTCTGCCCTTGTCTTATATTGACTGTTCATTTTTGTAATCTGTCTTTTTACTTCCTCATGCAGACTTTTTATATGCTCTGCAAATTATTCTGCCTCGGCACTACATTTTTCTCTTACGTCCAACTTTCTTAGCTCAGACACATTCCTCGGGTTGTTTCCATATATTATCTGGAACGGTGATTTATTTGTGCTTTTATTAACTGAACTGTTATATGCAAACTCTGCTGTGGTAAGACTAAATCCCATCCCTTGGGTTGATCCACTATCAAACACCGCGATAAATTGCCCAGGCTTCTATTGACCACCTTCAGTCTCATCCATCTATGCGTGGATGGTATGCTGAACTAAATTTCAAGTCTGTCTTCAATTTCTTCCACAGAGTTCTCCAGAAATACCCAACGAACTTTGTATCTTTGTCTAAAACTATACTTCTCGGAAAACCGTGAAGTCGTACCACTTCTTTGAAGAACAACCTAGCAATGTGAACTGCATCACTTGTCTTTTGGCAGGGAATAAAATGTGCCATTTTGGAGAACCGGTCCACCACCACAAATATTGAATCATTTCCTCTCTGTGTTCTCGGCAATCCAAGGACAAAATCCATGCTTATGTCCTCCCATGGTCTCTCGGGCATAGGTAATGGCTGGTACAGCCCAGTATTTTGTTTCACACCCTTTGCCATCTGGCATATTCTGCAACTTTGCACAAACTTCCGTACATCTTGCCGAAGTTGTGGCCAGTAGTAATTTTCCTCAACCAAGGCAATGGTCTTATCCCTACCAAAATGCCCAGCCAATCCTCCGCTGTGCTTTTCTTTGATTATATTCTCCCGCATGGAACTTCTGGAATGCACAACTTACTGCCCTTGAACAGCATCTCATCTTGGATTAAGAAATCCAACCATTTTGTTCTATCTATGGTAAGAGGTATTGAGAAAGCCTTCTAGGCTTCTGCAAAATCTGGATCTGCAGGGTATAGATCCTTCAGTTCTTCAAACCCCACTACTTCCATTGTCAATCTGGTCAGTAGAGTCTGCCTTCTGCTTAAGGCATCTGCAACCCTGTTTGACTTCCCACTTCTATGCTTTAGTACAAAGGTATAACTTTGGAGGAACTCCACCCATTTCATGTGCCTTTGGTTTAGTTTTGTCTGACTGTTAATGTATTGCAAAGCCTGATGGTCAGTAAACAACACAAACTCCTTTGGTAATAAATAATGTCTCCACTTTTTCAGGGCCTGAACTATAGCATAAAATTCTTGATCATAGACAGAATACTTCTTCCGAGCATCATTTAATTTTTCACTGAAATAAGCAACTGGCTTGCCTCCTTGACTCAGTACCGCCCCTATTGCATTGCCACTGGCATCACAGTCCACCTGAAATACCTTGTTGAAGTCTGGAAGTGCCAAAACAGGTTGTTCTATAACTTTTCTCTTCAATGTGTCAAAGCTCCTTTCAGACCTTGATGTCCATTTGAACTCTTTTTTATCTCCCCTCATTGTCTCGGTGAGAGGTGCACAAATACTGCTTTGAAGTTCTTTATGAACTTCCTATAAAAACTGTCCAGACCATGGAATGACCTCACTTATATTGTGCTCCTTGGAGTAGGCCATTCAATGATGGCTCTCACCTTTTCGGGGTCCATCTTTAGGCCTTCTGCTGAGATTACAAACCCCAAGTATACCAATTCCTTCTTGACAAAATTACACTTTTTCAAATTTATTAATAACTATTCTTCTTGCAGTTTTTCAAAGACTCTCCCGATATGCATCAGGTGTTCCTCCAGGGTCCGGCTAAATATCAATATATCATCTAAATAAACAATAACAAACTTTCCCAGAAATTCTTTCAGTACTTCATTCATCAGCCGCATGAAGGTACTTGGTACATTGGACAGTCCAAAGGGCATGACTAACCACTCAAACTGGCCTTCTCTTGTCTTGAAGGTTGTCTTCCATTCATCCCCCTCTCGGATACGGATCTGATGATACCCACTTTTCAGGTCAATCTTTGTAAAGTACTCAGCTCCACTTAAACAGTCCATGATATCATCCATTCTTGGTAACGGGAATCTGTACTTAATAGTAATTTTGTTGATGGCCCATGAATCTATACACATCCTCCATTCTCCATCCTTCTTTGGTGCCAGCACTGCAGGTACTGCGCATGGACTCAAACTTTCCCGAATTAATCCCTTTTCTAATAATTCTTGGACCTGTCTATTTAACTCCTCAGTCTCTACAGGTGTCATCCTGTGTGCAACTTTATTTGGCAGGCTTGATCCTGGTACTAAGTCTATATGGTGGCTAATTTTTCTCACAGGGGGTAAGCCCTCAGGCACATTGTCAGACACAATGTCTGGAAATTCCTCCAGCAGATTTAGAACTTTTGTTGGGGTATCCCGACATTCCTTCCCCCTAACTCTTGGAATTATTGCATAACATAAATGTTCATGCTTTAACCCATTCAGAAAATCTCTCCCCTCAACTAAATAGACTTTGGAAATATTACACACCTTTTCATCTGTATCCTTCAAGGGCTTTAGCTTATGGCGTACACCATTCTTTGTCAATGAGTAGGTGTTGGCACGGCCATCATGTACTGCACTCCGATCAAACTGCCAGGGTCTCGGCGAGTAACATGTGGCAAACATCCATGGGTAAGATGTCACACGGGACCTCATCACAATACTTCCCAACGTTAAATTTAACGTAACACTGCTCATTGACCAAGGCTCCGTGGTCCTTTTGTAACCATGCGACCCGGTATGGGTGTGGGTGTTTCTTCCTCTCTAACTGTAACTTCGTAACCATTTCCTCTGAAACCAGGTTATCCGTGCTACCATTATCAATAATGATATTGCAAACCTTGCCCGCACATTTACATCTAGTGCGAAATAAACTTTTCCTCTGGTCTGTGTCCTTCTCCTCGTTCAACAGGACTCTTCTTACAACCATTGTTTCTCCTCTCTCCACTTCTTTGGAATGCTTAGATTCAGCATCCTCCTCTGCCACAGCAGCTCTGGCTGGGCCCTCAGGCCTCTTGTTTGTTCTTTCTCGATGTTGTGGACATTCAAATGCCCTGTGTCCTTCTTCACCATAGTGGAAACATGTTCCACGAAATACTCCCCTTCCAAACCCTCATCCAGATCCACCCCGTCCTCTTGGGTAGCTGTTCTGATCTCAGGGCTGATAAACATCTTCGTCTTTTTGGTCCTGGTTACTACTGGCTTCCCCAGTCTTCTTCGGATCCTTGTACTTTTCTCCACTAGTTCTCCCACCAGTCCTTCCACCTCGGCCT
The DNA here is from genome assembly GCA_028583015.1 of Wollemia nobilis. Classification (NCBI taxonomy): domain Eukaryota; kingdom Viridiplantae; phylum Streptophyta; class Pinopsida; order Araucariales; family Araucariaceae; genus Wollemia; species Wollemia nobilis. The sequence continues at coordinate 1,461,175 of JAQPPZ010002571.1, read as the reverse complement.
CTTCCTCTTTGCTTGCCTTCAAACCGCCTGTTTAACTTTTCTTCTACCTTCAAGGCAAATTGATAGGCATCCTCAATGGTGTTTACTCGAACCAGGCTCAGTTATTCCTGGATACCAAGCCTCAACCCATTAATGTAACAGGCTACTTTCTCTTTATTTTCCTCTAAATGCCCTATTCTAATAGAAATTTTGTAAAATTCTTCAGTGTACTCTTGGACAGTTTTGTTTGTCTGTCTCAAGCTCTGCATTTTTCTTAGCAGATCCAACTCGTAATCTGTCGGGATGAACTGTATTTTAAGCTTCTCCACAATTTTATCCCATCTTGTTATTCTTTCTTTCCCCCTTCTGTTTCTCTCCAACTGCATTCCCCTCCACCAAATGCTGGCATGACCCTTTAACTTGGTCTTAGCAAATTTGACCCGGTTAGGGTCTTCAATCTCCTCATACTCGAAATATTCCTCTAAATCATTTATCCAGTCAATCACTTCTTTCGGATTCATATTTCTCGAGTAGGTAGACACCTCCATTTTTGGCTGTTTTCCAATCTGAGAGATGGCCTTATACAACCGGGCCTGAGCAGGATCCACAGCTTCTGCTTCTTCCTCAGACTGTTCTTCCTCTTCAACTTCATCTTCACTTTCCTCTTCCCCTCCGGGTTCGCGCCTTCTGCGTAACTCTGCTTGCAAGGCTTGAAATTGTCTTTGCAAATCCCGGAAGTCTTCGACCAGTACCACATTTCCTGCTCCGCCACGGTTCCTTCGTGGAGACATGATATATTTTTTTTTTTTTTTGTCTCTGTATTATTTATTATTTTTTTATTTAATTTTTTTTTTTCAAGAATTCTTCCACAGATCCTGGTGCAACTTCCTCTCTCCGGCGATCTGTTACACGCTCAGGAGCTCCCACTCTGATACCACTGATGGCAAGCCGGGATTCACACAAATAGTTTCACAGTAATTTCATGGTAATTTCATAAAAAAAATAGCATGATACGGGTTACAGTATTCTTTCCAGTATCACACTTCTTCCCCCCCAATCCCGAACTTCACCATCCCCATCCTTACAGCATTTCGGGTTTTTAACGAGGCTCCCGATCCTCTCGGCCATCAATTCCCTGCCTAACAAATTCTAATTCTATTTTTTTTTTCTCTCCCTCGGTCGACTCCTAAAATTTTCTTACAATAAATGCCCCTGCCTTACCCACCATGAAACCCTCATTAAATTTCTTCTCTGACCTGCAAACGCCGCCTTGGTCAGATCGTCCTTCCACACCTCTGTTTCACCCATAACGTCCATGCTCTGTACTGTTGTGAAGACCATCCCCATATTTAATACACGCGATCGCGAAATTCAATTTCAATCTTCGTGGCAGCCCGTGCGTTTAATTAATTTACTTTTCTGCTTTGTCTTCGGCTGACTGTGTCACTTTAATACACGTGGAGGACGCGTGTCTGCATTTAATTAACTTCCGTTTCTGCTTTGACGCGTGTCACAAGCTTGTCTTCAAACTTGTCGTGATATCGCGACATGTCGCGATATCGCGACCCACGGTCCCTTTGCCTTCACCTTGGCGGAAACAGTCACGATATCGCGACATGTCGTGATATCGCGACATGTCGTGATATCGCGACCCACTGTCCCCTCGCCTTCACCTTGGCGAAAACAGTCGCGATATCGCGACATGTCACGATATCGCGACCCACTGTCCCCTCGCCTTCACCTTGGCGGAAACAGTCGCGATATCGCGACATGTCGCGATATCGCGACTCAAACCGGCCATTGCCCTTCCGACGCCTTGGGGTCGCGATTTCGTGACATGTCACGATTTCGCGACCCCAACGCAACTTGAGCCCTTTACTCTAAAACTTCTCCTTCTTTTTCTTTTCTTACGAAAACTCCCTCTTGGGCCAAGATTTTAAACAAACCCAACACAAATACTTAGAAATAAAAGCGAACAATTAAATGATTTGGAGGATGCAAGATTGCTCCTTGACCACCGGATGCTCCTGCATCAACTATATTCTGAATTTAGTATTTTTCCATTTTTTCTTTGAACTTCCAGGTTTTTCATCATGGTCATCGGAGTCACTTTCCTTTTCTATAGATTGTTCATCTTCAGATTCGGAGCATTCCAGGATTTCAGGTGCATTGGCTTCTTCCACAATTCGGGTCCATGATACTTTTACTTCATGGGCCTTTTTTAGAATTATGAGTTTAATTAAACCATGATGAGCTATTAAGTGTAGTTTAGGCTGTACCTCAAAATTTTCTGGCTTGACTCTCAGAACTGTAGATTTTAATGATTGGCACAAAAAGTATGGAATATTGATAACACAGTCTTCTTTGTCAGGATATTTTAAGTTAAGAAGCATTTGAATATGATAGGCAGCTAAAATAGACATGCGACCCTCAACAGTAAAGAATTTGATAATGATAACAGTTGCTTCTTGCCAAATAAGAGGAAGTGTAGAGGTGGCTACCCCTCTGATTGCACCTTCTTTGTTTCTTACAAGTGAACATTTCTCATCAAATCGCTTTACTAGTTGGGTGATACTTTTAGTATTTTTGTAGAAAAGTGTACCAACCTCAGGCAGGTTTAGGATCTCAGAGATCAGGCTTGAGGTTATCTTAATTTTTAGATTCCCTACATGAGTGACCATAGTATTAGGGTTGCAATTCAGGATAAACTATTGTGCTACCCCTACGTCGTGTCCCTTAAATTGATTAAGTGCATCCCACCAACGAGCATTTTCAAATAGCTCAATCACAGAATCATCTGGATTTTGTGTTTCAATGGAAGAAGGTTCGCTGCGCTTTTGGAAAATGGGCTTGGGCATTTTGATTATAGATATCCTACAATATTAAAGACACGAGAGTAGTTTTAGAGGCCAGAATTGCTAGATAAAATATATATTTTTTTATGTTTTTATGAGCTTTTTTTTTTTTATGGGTTTTGTTGTTTTTTTTTTTTTGTTGAAGGTAATACAGGTACAGAAAGGATAATACAGAAGAGGAAATCTACAGAAAATATAATATAACTTCATACGACAGAAGTGTTTTTTTTATAAAGAAACTTTAGGAAATACAAAAACGAATATACAAGAATTCATAAACTTAGGATTACGTAAATTATACAGAAAATATTACGTATTTTGTACAGGTTAAAAAATAAACATACTCTGTACATATATAAAAAAAATGAAATAATACAAATATTTACCTACAATATATAAAAAAACATACTCTGTATATATTCTGTAAAATAAAATACGTACAAATATATTTTAACAAATACAGAGCAAATACGTACAGAGCAAATACGTAAATTTATAGGAAAACTGAAATACATTTTAACTGTATAAAAATTCGAATGCAGAAATGTATTTGTACAAACTATATAACCTTTTATCAAAATTTCGACTGTACAGACTTAAATAAAATATATATAAACAGAAACAAACAGAAAGGTTAAATGAAAATTTTCCAATAATTCAAATTCTCTAAAAACTCCTTTAAATAATTACAGGATTTATGAATTAGGGTTTTAAAATTTCTTCGAACAGTTTTTCCTGTGACTCTGCAAAGGAATTTATGAATTAGGGTTTTAAGATTTAGGGATTTCATAAAATTTTACGACATTTAGGATTAGGGTTTCAAGTCTATACACATGCAGAATAAAAATTACAGAAATTTTCTTTTTAGAAGTAGTAAAAATTAAAAACCCGAAAAGGAATTTGTAAGAGAATGGTCAGAATCAGAAATTCCTTGATTAGAATTTAGGGCTTTTTAATTTTGCTCAGAAAAATTCCTTTTTTTTTTTTAAAATCTCCTTGAAAACAAATTAGGGTTTTACAATTCATTGAAATTGGGGAAAAATGAATTAGGGCTTTTCCAAATATAGAGTAAAACCAATTAGGGCTTTTACGAATTCATAAAAAATTTGGGGAAATTTCAATCAGAAACTAAAATTTATCCTAAATGTCGATCTGTGCATCCTAATATCAATTATTTTAATCTAATCCAGGAGGAATTTGAATTAAAAACAGGGAAAAGTACCTTTCTGCTGACAAAGACAACAAAAAGACAATAAAATTTTTGAAAAGGAGTTTACCTGACTGTTGCCTGTCATTGTCGCTAAAGACGCTAGGGGCCACCTTCGTAGTTTTCATCAACAGTGTCCGTCACCCACCTCGAAGTCGTAGAGAAAGACGTAAAAACAAAAACTAGGGATAAAATTCAAATTTCCCAATTTGCATGGTAGAAAAACGCAGAAAAGGGTTTGAGCGGTGAAAACGTAGAGTAAGGACTGGGTTGGCAAGAATAATCACTATTTTCCCTAATTTTACCTTAAGTTGCAATCAACGACGACGGTTTCGAGTTCGTATAATCTACGACGGAAAACTAAACGATTTTCTAAACCCTAATGTTTAATCGACGACGGAGGAATAGATTTAAACTACGATCGACGATGGGGCCTTCGCGTTATTGTGTTTGTTTTAAAACATTAATCATCCGTCGATTTAATACGTAATCAATGGTGGAGGAAGTCGATCCGTAGCCTTCGTGCTAATTGGCTAAAATAAATACGTGTCCTCCGTGTTGATTGGCCTTATGCATGGCGGGTTTAATACGTGGCGAAGCCACATTTCTCATCTTCGACGGTCAAATTTTAGGTGTCTAGGTTTTGTATAGTTATAGTCTAGGTTTAAGGGTGTGTGGTACGTCTAGGTTAGAGTTTTGTTTAGGTTGTTTTAAAGAGTGTCGGGGTTTAAGCTAGGTTTAGTTTATGTTAGGGCTTAGATACGTGTGGGTCTAAAGGGTTAGGTTAGGTTGTGTTCTAAATATTTCTCTAGGGTAAAAAAAATGTTTTGGGTTAGTTCTAAAAGGTGTCGCTAGGTTAGGTTAGAATATGTTGTTTAAAAGAAATGTTTCGGGGCCTAGGCTTATGTTAAGGTTTAGTCGGTAATTTTAATAATGTCTTAGGGTTAGATCGAAGTTTGGTCGGGGTCTTTAATGTGTCTCGTGTTTCATGTCTTGTGTCTTAGGTTTGTATCTTAGGGTATAATAGGTGTCTATATTGTAATGTCGGGTTTAATAGGTTATATTTTAGGTTTATGGTAAGTCGGGGTTTAGTTTGTAATTTAAAATTTATAATTATAATTTATAGTTTATAATTTTATAATTTATAATATAATATAGGTATTTTATATTATAATATAATTTATAATTTATAAGTTTTTAGATCGAAAGTTAGTTTATATAATGTTATATTATATCGTATATTATATTAATAATTATATTATTAATTATTTACATAGTTGTATTATTAATATTTACATTATTATATTGTTAGATAGTTATATTAACATTATAATATATATATTACTTATAATATATGAATGGACTATATATATATTATAATTAAAGATTATAATATATAAAAATTCATTTTTTTTTTTTTTGTAAAAATTTAATTTATTTACAAAATTTTATATTTATTTATTTACAAAATTTAACTATTTACGGATAGTATTTACGTAAAGTATTTATACATATTATTAAGAAAAATTTTCCTCTATTTTATTATTATTTTTTCCCTTAAACTATATATACTTCCAAACTATATTATACACCTATATATTTATAATTATCCCCTCCCCCAGACTTTATTTTTGGCTATATAGCCAAAACAAAGGAAAGATAGTAGTAATTTTAATAGGAGTGGATATAAAATTTTTGGAGATTATGCTTCCTGTATGTCATTAAGAAGTTGCTATTGTCAGTCATTAGAAAACATGGATAAATGAGAAGGAAAAGTAAGTATAGGCCATGTTTTTAGAGAGAATTCTGAAATGATAGTACTTGTTAAAGATAAGGAACTACTAAGGATTGCATAGGATGTTCCTAGGTGAATCCTTCAAAGTCATCAAACAATAAGCTAAGCATACTGAAAGAAACTTCACTTACTTCTATCACAAATCAATTTAGTGTTAATGTTATCCTAATATGTTCAAGTTTTCTTTCAAAACCAACTGTGTGTGCAGTGAAGATTCATTCCGCATTATGAGTAAAGGTTAAAGAACAACAAGGATTATATATGCCAAAAGTTAGCTGATCTTATAAGCATCTAGAGGTCTTATCCAGACTTATTGCTAATACGTAAGGATACCTTTGAGAAAGAATATCCCATGGTATGTGAAATACTAAGAATTCCAGGGATTCAAGCTCTTTTTGCCCTTTTATTTTCTTTTTTTTTAGACTTTATTTGGGATACTTGCTTAGCAAGGGATTTTATAATACTTTGTGAGCTTCTTGCTTGTTTAGAGGAGAAGCAAGAGTTTATATTTTGCTTTTTGAGCTTTTGAATTCTTGTTTATTTATAGAGAACAAGAATTTTGGGGAGGATACTTGCTCGATTAGATGAGGAGCAAGGGAATATTTCTCTCTTTTTTTCTTGATTTTTTTTTTAACTCTCTTTTTTTTCTCTTCTCTTTTTTTTTTCTTTTCATGGGATAGGGTGAGCTTGTCCTTTTGCCAATTCATTAGTAATCTAGACCATGCGTATAAATGGATGAGCAAGAAAACTTTTTCACTTATGGCACACATAATACAAGAGTTAATTTTCCAAAATATCACAATGTTATTTAAATGTATATGTGTATGTGGTTAAAAGAGAAAACTTAATCATCTTAGAAGTTACTCATAACATTTCAAAAGATTTGCTCTATTTTCAATGAGAATTTCCCCAATATACTAGATAGAATTTGAATATTTGAACAAATACCTAGATTTCATCTAGCAACAAGGTACTATACATCATATGGTCATTTTTCTCTACAGGGTTAAAGATAAAGGATTTTTCTTTGAAAAGCTTTTTGAATGACTGAAAAATAGAAAGAAATGTAGGAACTTCATGATGAAATAAAGGAAGCAAGATCATTTTTTTGTTTTTGATATAATATTTACATTATTATGTATATGTATAAGTATTTGTATGTACAAATATGTATAAGTATGTTTATGTATAAATATGTACATAATATATATATTTTTGTTTTTCAAAAAGAAAGTCTATTGAATAGTGGTTGATTGTAGTTCAAAAATGCATTGCAAATCAGTTTGTTTTCCAAACTGATGTATGAACTCTTCTTTAGATAATGGCTTCTTATAAAGTTTAAGCCTATGGCCATTTACTAGTAGTTTTCTTGTTGAATCATCTATAGGCTTAAGTTTAACTGTACCGTTTCCAAATATTTCCTCAATTTCATAGGGTCCTAGCCATCTGGTTCTTAATTTACCTTGAAAATCTTGGTAACGGGAGTCAAATAACAAGGCCCAATCTCCTGATTGAAATGTACGTGGTACAATATGTTTATCATGCCATTTCTTTCATTGTTGTTGAGTTATCTCTGTTCTATGCAAGGCTTCTAATCTCTTTTCATCTAAGATATTTAATTTTTCCAACCTTTCTTTTTGTGCATTATCCAAATTCATGTCAAGTTGTACGGATGTGCATAATGTTTCAATTTCAAATTCAATGGGCAAAATGGCTTGTTTCCCATAAACCATTTCATAAGGTGATAAACCTGTGGTAGTTTTCCAAGTGGTATTATATGCCCATACAACTTCTTTTAATATTTCATTCCAATCACCCCTATTAATAGTTACAGTTTTTGTGATAATCTTTTCAAGTTCTCTATTTGTAACTTCTACTTGTCCATTGGCTTGTGGGTGGTATGGTGAAGTTTTCTTATGTTTGATTTGATAGATATGGACAAAATGTTCAATTACTTTGGAAGTAAATTGAGGTCCTTGATCAGAAACCAATTCTCTAGGTGCACCAAAGCGTTGCATTATATTTTCATAAAGAAAATTAGCTACTAGTTCAGCCTTAGCTCGTGGAAGTGCTTTAACTTCTGCCCATTTGGTAACGTAATCTGTACAAACTAATATGTGTTGATTACCATCACTTAGAGGTTCTATAGGTCCTACAAAATCAATTCCCCATTTTTCAAATGGTTCAAATGCTATGTGTGGAACTAAAGGCATTTCCATAGAAGGAGTAGGCTTACTAGCTCTTTGACAAGCATCACATCTATCAATAAATTTATGAGCATCTTTATTCATTGTAGGCCAATAATATCTAGTTTGATATATTTTTTTGATTGTTCTTTGGGTTGCATAATGACCTCCACAAGGTTCTTCATGTGCTGCCCTAATAATATCATATACATCATTTTCTTGTACACATCTTCTAATTATTTGATCTGGTGTCATAAAATGTTCTTCCTCAAAATTAAAATGATCTACCAACAGTTGAATTAGCTGACAAAGATAAGCTTTAATTTCTATAGAATTAGGAATTCCAAACTGTAGCTCGAAACATAAACCTTCGCATAATTCTCTAAAACGTACAGCTCTAGGAATTCTAAAATACCTTTTGTTGTATTGCAGGATTAACTCTCTTTTCTCTATTTTTGCAAGAAAATTGTGAACAATGAGGGAATCCTCAAGGTACTGGTTCCAAGGATAAATTGATGGATTTACTATAGTTCGTCTATCCCAAAGCCAATTTTCACAACTTACTCCCAGATTATCATAAGGTGTAGGATGATTTACCCTTAAAGTTTTTGCAATATTAATCCTTTTTATCTTTTTAAGTTCTTCTGATCTCTCGTTGATTGAGTCAATTCTTACACACAATGCTTCCCATTCTGACTTGGTTGTTATAAATTTTTGATCAACAAGAAGATTAACCTCTTGCTGAATCAAAAATTTCCTGAGATCTATGAATTCAATCTGACTACTTTCAACCATTTGTTTTTTTTTCTTTTTGAATTTTTTTTAAGTTTTGATTTTGTTTTCTGTTTTAATCTACTGTCTATTAAAACATAAAATTCAAAAATTTTAACAGAAAATAAATATGTATAATTTTAGACAATCCTAATGTTATTAAAATTAGGATGCGACCCACGGAGCACGTAATCCGTACAGCCTAATTCTAACAATATTAGGGAAATTCCTAATGTTACTAAGTTCAAATGTGACCCACGGAGCACGTAATCCGTACACTCAAACTTAATATCATTAGAAACAAGTATACAACCTAGTATTACTATAATTGGGTATGACCCACAGAGCACGTAATCCGTGTAACCAATTAAGCAATAGTTCGATAAAAATAAAATAATAGTACTAAAATAACAGGTAACTTCTTAGTGTTTATTTGACTAGGGGGGATTTCACTACAGTCGTGTCACTCATTGTAAGCTAATTCCTACTCCCAAGATAGGGGGTTATTTTCAGCTACTACCTTCGCCTACTTCCTGAACTTGCCCATAGGACCCTACATCACCTAAACAATAATAATTACCCAAAGCAGGAAATTGCAGAAAGCAAATTGTAGGAAAGCAAATTTTAATCTAGGAAAGCAATTAAAACATGAAATATTTATGAAAAAGGAACCTGACAACGTCGTAAGGCGGGGCTTGTTGTTAGCTACCCACGATAGGGAGGGCTATTGTGTCCCATCTATGTCGATAACCACTCTGACTCGTATGCACACCAGGGGCTCATGTGTCCACAAGATCTCATGCGTACAAGTAAGTCCTCTCGCTTTGCACTACCAACGACTTCTCTGATCAACTACTACGATGCTACTTTCCCCGACAATGATGCCAAAATGATCGACTGTAGAAGCTTACATTTAATTTTATCAATCCGAGGGAAAATCAAGGTTAGATTTAAAAAGTAGCAATCCAATATAGATATGATCGTAGGAATTAATGCTTAAGTCTAGTTCAATTTCCAGTTTAGAAATCATGCGTACACGTGTACAAAAAGAAATATAAAAATATGCAGTATGAATTATGCAGAAAATGGTAAATAAATGCAATTTATTATGAATTTTAACTATTAGGATCCTTATGCAATTTCTAAATTTTATATATTTTATAATGCAGATCTAACTAATTCTAATCTAATGCAGGGGCGAAAGAGCTCAGGGACTATCGATTAGGAGTGGGCCCTGCCTCCTAAGTGGCAGTGTAAGTTCTTTTCCCCTAAACTACTCTATCAGTAACTAAATATTATGATTTATACTAATGTTTATTCATTATTCATGAATGCAGGTTACAGTATTTACAAATTCAAAACAGAGAAGAAACAAATGCTAGAAATGATACAAGTTACCATAATTGAAGAAATGTTATTTTATTGATGAAGGCTCAAATGTACAAGCTCTGTAACATGATTGAAATGTAACAATAATGCAGCAGAAGGAACGAAAGAGATAGGCATTCCTCTGTTTTCTAATGTATATTTATACTAAGACTAATATAATGTATAATCTTTTCCACGTATGTATCTTGAAATGTGGAGGGATGACTGTACATGCATCATAAGATATCCTAAAGCTAAATATATTTTATTTGACTTGGACCTAAAAATATTCCTATTGGTCCAAGTGGCATTACATGGAATATTTTCTATCTAATTGACTCATAATAGGGTTGTATAAGACTTTTCAATTCCTTTAATGTAGGAAGTCTTAACAGCTTTGACATTTGACAAATAATAACATTACAAATCCTTTTCATAAAGTTTTATCAGCTGGAGAGAATATCGTAACCAAAATGGAAAGGCAAGATATATTTGAAGATATTTTAATTGTCGTCATTTGGTTTTGCCATCCATATTATGTTTTTTCATCCATGGTAAGTCTTCAAAATGACCTTTTGACCTTACGTAATTACTATCCGTAATTACCTCCAATAACTATCTTTCGTAAACTGAGATCATCCGCTTGACTTCTTCTAACTGCTAGTGGTTGTTCTTCACATCTGGAGTACAACTGTAGTTTCTCCACTTATTACCTACATTTAACTCAGATCTCGAGCAAATTGGATGTAAGTTACTGATAAACATCAAATTACCATTTTTACTCATTTTTACCAATAATTCATATTTAACTGATGATAACATGTAAAAATATATTAAATACTCATGTAAAATGATTGAATTTGATACAAAAATTAGTAGTAAATAACCTCTCATCATATTGAAGCATACAACTCAAAAAAGGGGGTGTATTGGTGATTCTACTAGATAGACTATCATAGAGGATGATTCTCCATATTTGACACTATACTTTGCATTTATTGGTATACTGAGGGCACCGCATGATAGGAAATTTGTTATAGTAGTTTTTTTACTTATTTTTATTGGGCCATTACCAGCTAGCTCATGAAAACTTGATTGACATGATTAGGCTAATTGGTTAGAGTAGTCTGTGTCAATTTTGATTGACAAGAATAATTACTTATGTATTGGCCCCTATTTTCCATGCCTTTTTCCTAGGCTTAAGTATGTCCTCTTGGATTTTTATCTCCTCAATGACACTAGCATGTGCTAGATCTTCTTCAAATGAATGATATGTCTATAATTGAAGCATCCAAGAGATGGGTTTTAAACAACTCTTGGTAAATAACTTGTTAAGCTCTTCCATTGGTAGGATGAATGGTAATTTGGTAATGATGACCCTCCAACGGTTGCAAAAATCATAGATAGATTCATAATCATGTTATCTTAAAGCATAAACGTCAAACAATAAGACTTTCTTTCTAACATTAAGGACAACATGCTCAAATAATTGGTCAACCAATTGTTTGAAAGTATAAATACTATGGATAGGCAATTGGTTGTACCACTCTATGGTATCTCCACCTAATTTCTAAGGAAATTTTCTAAGCATGAAAGCATTTTCATTTTGTGTTCTAAAGCATTAGTGTACAAATGTGCTTACATGCTCTTTGGGATCCTCAATCCCCTTGAATTTATCAAACGTCATCATCGTGAAATCTTTTAGATATGGTGGTGATGGTACCAAAGGATGAATTGGTTGGTAATTCATTTTATGTAGGGTTGGCTTCTGGTTTATCATTCCAGGAGTATGTTGTATCAATTGATATATTTACTATTGCATGGTCTTGATTCTAGGGTCTTCCCAAGGAATGTGGAAGCCCTATATCACAAAATTATTTTGAGAAGGCATGGTAGAAAAATGTTGTGGGGTAACTAGATGATGATGAGATTTATTATGATGATTAGGTGAGGTTGATGGAAATTGATGAAGATGAGATTGATGATAAAGATATGGATAATGTTGGAATGGGAACAATGCATGGGTACTATCGCTAGGTTTTCCTATGGGAATAGAATTAGTGTTGTTTATGGTAATGGAATTGGTATTGGTATGGCTTGGTGGAGGAGTAGGGATGGAAACAATAGAATATTGTGGTTCCCATCATGGACTTTGGTTAATTAAGATGGTTTGAGTAGATATTGGTAGAGGCCTAGGGTTCACTTACACTTTTTGTTGATCGTCTTGACAATGCCTATGAAATTTGTTCAAATATTCCCACATTTCATGAATTTCTCTATAAAAAATAGGAGGTATGGATGTAGATGACATGAAATATGTGGCTAATGGATAATTTACACTTGGGATGGTAACTTAGAGGGTAGAAACTTATAAAGTAGCATTTATATGTGCTTCATACAAGGGGTTAGTATAGGTGGATGCGTATGAATATGGGATAGAAGTGCTGGAAGCACTTGGGTATTGGGGAATGGATATATGAGAGGAAGGTACAACCAATGCCTCAAAAAGAGGGTTAGTGTACACATGGGTAAAGTTGGATGGCTAGGAATGAGCAAGTTCCTACTGTAAAGTAGGATCTTGACTAGGGAAATCATGAATGGGCTCTAATACATAGTTAGTCAATTTGTAGAAAGCCTCTACTTTGGCCATGTCTATGTGGGTGATATTATGGTTAATGGATGGTGAATATTATTTAGTTTTAGGAGGGAAGTATTTGTATACCTTTACAAGACATTAGTAGTATGTACAGTGTGTGATGGGCCCATAGACAAATCTATCTATTTCACACTTGGGGAATCTACCACAAAATTGGTGAGGAATATGGATGAATATTCCATGGAATTATTTTGATTTAATTATTTCTATTAATTTCTTGTTAATACCATAAGAAACTAAACCAAATACAAATTGTATAGTAAAATGAAATGCAAAATTGGAACTTCACAAAAATCAAATTAAGATAAAACAATGCTAAGTTTTTTCAACATATGTGTCTTACCTCATTCATTGATTATCTCATTTTAGTGTGAATTCAATTTTTTTTAGATTTTGATTTTGTGTATTTCAATGTGCTAATCTAAATTAGAAATGGGTGAATACTATGGATTGCATAGGGCAATGAGATTCTTATTGGTGATGAAATTCAACAAGTTTTCTCAGGGGTAATCTAAGGTGTATAGGGGTAGATATTGGTGGATGGAGATGAAATACACCATCACCAGATCTCAAGTAATGGTTGGTGATGAAATCCAACCATCATTATTTAATATGAAATGTGAAGTGTGTGTGAGATTTATTTTAAGGTTCTATTTTCTATGGTGTGCATACAATAGTAGAAACAACTAATTTCATTATTATAAATCATAATCTAATAGTAAGAGTATCAATTATATTAAAGGATGTTAAGTACACTACTTAAATCCCTCTCTAAATAGTGGGATATTCATCCACTCCTCTTCCTAGAATCACCCAGCATGGGGATACGTTTGAAAAACTATTTATGTTCCTACTTGGATCAACAAAAGGAGGAGTTTCTAACCCTACAATGTAGAATAATTTATACAATTTAATAATTCACATGCAACTAGAATGGAATATTTTTCAATTGCAATACACTAGAAAACTAGGAACTTTAAATGGAAAATGGAAATGTGTGAGTGAATGCAATGACTAATATAATGCCTAGAATGCAAACTCCTCCTATAAATCCAGAAATCTAGATTCATTACTAATTTTTAACTAGAATGCAAACTCCTCCTATAAAATGGAAATGTGTGAGTGAATGCAATGTTTTTACTAGATTTATTACTGATGTTATTTTTAATCTAGAAATCTATAAAAATGTAAGAATATGAAAATATGTAAAAATAGAAAGTTCAGGGTTTCTTCTATAGACTTATCGAGAATCCTATAAAATCATTGTATATTCTTGTAAAATACATTTAGGCACTTTTGAAATGCCCTTGTGCATTTTTAGATGACCCTCAAGCACCACAGGGTGTTCACGCACCTTTTGCAACTTTCTACAAATCTTCAAAAATTCTAATCCAGTGAAAATAATGCAATCTATACTTTTGAAAACCCTGCAAGATAAGATATAAAATAGCAATTTAGTCAACATAGTCAATAAAAATGAGAAACCCTTAGGGGTCCCACCGATCACAATTTGTAGATGCAAAAGAGAAACACAAAATATAACAGATAAGATGAAATCAAGAGACAATATTGCACGAAAGAGATAATTTTATTGATATGGAGGGAGACTCAAATCTCCAATGTTACAATAAATAATTTGATTTCTTTTGATACAAAATATTACAATACTAGAGTTCTCTGAAACCCTAGTGAACAATTATGGTGGTGTCTTCAAATTTGCTTTTGATCCCAATAAAGGTGAGTGGGCTTTGTGCTATCCAATACTTGGCCACTCCAGCTTAAGCAATTGCACAATGTAGATGTATTATCTCTAGATATGGACACAAAATATAGAAAAAAGTTAGTAGTAATTGTGAGAGCTCCACAGTGTGAGACCCTCAAGAATTAATACAAACCCTAGCTATGCAATATAAATAAAGTGAGCAGAATATGAAAATACATGAAATAAAATAAATCAATGCTAGATTTACCTTATTCACATGTTGTTCTCTGGTCTATAGTACATGTTGTAGGAAAATGATGTGGTGATGCCCTAGTGATACTTGAGGGTTAGTAGGGCTATATAAATATGGTCTAAAATATCCATGGATGCTCATTGGTAGTAAAGAATACTTGTGGGTGCTTGGGAACAACGAAAAGTACCCAAAGGTGGTCGATGGTGGAAAGAAGCACTCGAAGGTGCTCTATAGTGATAGGGAATGCTAGAAGGTATTGTGGAACTAAGATAAAGATCTACAGAAGCATATATTGTTGATCAAAGTGGGTGGTGATGGATGCAAAGGCTATGGCAAGTGAGGGTGAATGGCAAGAATTCTTGGATACTCCAAGGAAAACTTGGAAAATCTAGGACTCGGGAATATAACTTAGATTATGTAGTGAACTACATAGGATGAAAACTTAGGGGTTGATCCATAAAAATGACTCCCATTAATAATCCACACTAGGGTATGTCAGGGTTTTAGCAATACAAATTGTGTGGCTTAGATTAAAACACATTGAAGGGTGGATATTAATTCTAGGTGTGTCGCATGGATTGGTATGGATAGATGGCTAGGATTAAGTCAAATTGGATGGTTGGGATTTATTTACATACATACATATATATATAACATATAATATTAAAATATTAATATTAAACATATATTTAAAAAATATATCTAAATGACCCCATAAGGGGGACGGAGGTCCAAGGTTCAAATCTTGGGCCTCGTCGGACTGAACACTTGTCCCTTTCCTGGTGCTTTTAGTGGCGTAAAAGTTTTAAAATGATTGTGGCATGGTGGTTATAGGGGTGGACTACATGAAGATCTATGTGGCGGCTTTTGGGGCGAACAACGTAGAATACTATGGCGGCCATTAAAAGCTAGACATCCTACCCAGATTCGTGGTAGCTACCGATTCCACCATTTTCCCCCCCCCCCCCCCCCCCCCCCCCCCCCCCCCCCCCCCCCCCCCCCCCCCCCCCCCCCCCCCCCCCCCCCCCCCCCCCCCCCCCCCCCCCCCCCCCCCCCCCCCCCCCCCCCCCCCCCCCCCCCCCCCCCCCCCCCCCCCCCCCCCCCCCCCCCCCCCCCCCCCCCCCCCCCCCCCCCCCCCCCCCCCCCCCCCCCCCCCCCCCCCCCCCCCCCCCCCCCCCCCCCCCCCCCCCCCCCCCCCCCCCCCCCCCCCCCCCCCCCCCCCCCCCCCCCCCCCCCCCCCCCCCCCCCCCCCCCCCCCCCCCCCCCCCCCCCCCCCCCCCCCCCCCCCCCCCCCCCCCCCCCCCCCCCCCCCCCCCCCCCCCCCCCCCCCCCCCCCCCCCCCCCCCCCCCCCCCCCCCCCCCCCCCCCCCCCCCCCCCCCCCCCCCCCCCCCCCCCCCCCCCCCCCCCCCCCCCCCCCCCCCCCCCCCCCCCCCCCCCCCCCCCCCCCCCCCCCCCCCCCCCCCCCCCCCCCCCCCCCCCCGCCCCCCCCCCCCCCCCCCCCCCCCCCCCGCCCCCCCCCCCCGCGCCCCCCCCCCCCCCCCCCGCCGCCCCCCCCCCCCCCCCCCCCCCCCCCCCCCCCCCCCCCCCCCCCCCCGCCCCCCCCCCCGCCCCCGCCCCCCCCCCCCCCGCCCCCCCCCCCCCCCCCCCCCCCCCCCCCCCCCCCCCCCCCCCCCCCCCCCCCCCCCCCCCCCCCCCCCCCCCCCCCCCCCCCCCCCCCCCCCCCCCCCCCCCCCCCCCCCCCCCCCCCCCCCCCCCCCCCCCCCCCCCCCCCCCCCCCCCCCCCCCCCCCCCCCCCCCCCCCCCCCCGCCCCCCCCCCCCCCCCCCCCCGCCCCCCCCCCCCCCCCCCCCCCCCCCCCCCCCCCCCCCCCCCCCCCCCCCCCCCCCCCCCCCCCCCCCCCCCCCCCCCCCCCCCCCCCCCCCCCCGCCCCCCCCCCCCCCCCCCCCCCCCCCCCCGCCCGCCCCCCCCCCCCCCCCCGGCCCCCCCCGCCCCCCCCCCCCCCCCCCGCCCGGCGGCCCGCCCCCCCCCCCCCCCCCCCGCCGCCCCGCCGGGGGCGCCCGCGCCCACGCGCGCCCGGGCGCCCGCCGCCCCCCGCGCGCCCCCCGCCCCCCCCCCCGCCCCCCGCCCCCCCCCCCGCCCCCCCCCCCCCCCCCCGCGCGCCCCCCGCGCCCCCCCCCCCCCCCCCCCCCCCCCCCCCCCGCCCCGCCGCCCCCCCCCCCCCCCCCGGCCGCGGCCCCGCGCCCCCCCGGCCCCCCCCCCCGCCCCCGCCCCCCCGCCCCCTGGCTCCCCCGGCCTCCCCGCCCCGGCCCCGCGGGGCCACCGAGGCGCCCCGGCCGCCCCGCCCCCTCGCCCCCCCCCCCCCCCCCCCCCCCCCCCCCCCCCCCCCCCCCCCCCCCCCCCCCGCCCCCCCCCCCCCCCCCCCGCGCGCCCCCTCCCCCCCCCCCCCCCCCCCCCCCCCCCCCCCCCCCCCCCCCCCCCCCCCCCCCCCCCCCCCCCCCCGCCCCCCCCCCCCCCCCCCCCCCCCCTCCCCCCCCCCCCCCCCCTCCCCCCCCCCCCCCCCCCGCCCCCCCCCCCCCCCCCCCCCCCCCCCCCCCCCCCCCCCCCCCCCCTCCCCCCCCCCCCCCCCCTCCCCCCCCCCCCCCCCCCCCCCCGCGCCCCCGCCCCCCCCCCCCCCCCCCCCCCCCCCCCCCCCCCCCCCCCCCCCCCCCCGCCCCCCCCCCCCCCCCGCCCCCCGCCCCCCCCCCCCCCCCCCCCCGCGCCTCCCCCCCCCCCCGCCGCCCCCCCCCCCGCCCCCGCCCCCCCCCCCCGCCCGCCCCCCCCCCCCCGCGCGCCGCCCCCCCCCGCCCCCGCCCGCCGCCCCCCCCCCCCCCCCCCCCCCCCCCCCCCCCCCCCCCCCCGCCCCCCCCCCCGCCCCCGCCCCCCCCCCCCCCCCCCCCGCCCGCCGCGCCCCGCCCCCCCGCCCCCCCCCCGCCCCCGCCCCCGCCCCCGCCCGCGCCCGCCGCGCGCGCGCCCGCGCCCGCCCCCCCCCGCCGCGCGCGCCCGCGCCCCCCCCCCCCCCCCCCCGCCCCCCCCGCCCGCGGCGCCCCCCGCGCCCCCCCCCCCCGCCGCCCGCCCCGCCCCCCCGCCCCGCCGCCGCCGCCGCCCGCCCCCGCCCCCCCCCCCCCCCCGCCCCCCCCCCCCCCCGCCGCCCCCGCCCCCCCCCCCCCCCCCCCGCCGCCCCCCCCCGCCCCCCGCCCCCGCCGCCCCCCCCCCCCCCCCCCCGCCCCCCCCCCCCCCCCCCCCCCCCCCCCCCCCCCCCCCCCGCCCCGCCCCCCCCCCCCCCCCCCCCCCCCCCCCCGCCCCCGCGCCCCCGCCCCGCCCCCCCCCCCCCCCCCCCCCCCCCGCCCCCGCCCCCCCCCCCCCCGCCTCGCCGCCGCGCCGCGCGCGGCCCGCCCCCGCGCGCCCGCCCCCCCGCCCCCCCCCCGCGCCCCGGCCCCCCCCCCCCCGGCCCCCCCCCCCCCCCCCCCCCCCCGCCGCCCCCGGCGGCGCCCCCCCCCCCCCCCGCGCCCCCCCCCCCCGCCCCCCCCCCCCCCCCCGCCCCCCGCCCGCCCGCCCCCGCCGCCCCCCCCCCCCCCCCCCGCGCCCCCCGCCCCCCCCGCCGCCCCCCCCCCCCCGCCCCCGGCCCCCGCCCCCCGCCCCCCCGGCCCCCCCCCCCGCCCCCGCCCCCCCCCCCCCCGCCCCCGCCCCCCCCGCCCCCCGCCGCCCCCCCCCCGCCCCCAGCCCCCCGCCCCCCCCCGCGCCGCCCCCCCCCCGCCGCCCCCCCCCCCGCGCCCCCCCCCCCCCCCCCGCCCCCCCCCCCCCCCCCCCGCCCCCGCCCCCCCCCCCCCCCGCCCCCCCGGCGCCGCGCCCGCCCCCCCCGCCGTGCCCCCCCCCCCCCCCCCCCCCCCCCCCCCCCCCCCCCCCCCCCCGCCCGCCCCCCCCCCCCCCCCCCCCCCCCCCCCCCCCCGCGCCGCGCGCCCCCCGCCGCCCCCCGCCGCCCCCCCCCCCCCCCCCCCGCCCCCCCGCCGGGCCCCGCCCCCGCCCCCCCGCGCGCCGCCCCGCGCGCCGCGCCCGCCGCCCGCGCCCCCCCGCCCCGCCCCCCCCCCCCGCGCGCCCCCGCCCCCGCCGCCCCCCCCCGCGCCCCCCCCCCCGCCCCCCCCCCCCCCGCCCCCCCTCGCCCCCCCCCCCCCGCCGCCCTCCCCCGCCCCCCGCCCCCCCCCCCGCCCCCCCCCCCCCGCGCCCCCCCGCCCCCCCCCCCCCCCCCCCCCCCCCCCCCCCCCCCCCCCCCCCCCGCCCCCCCGCCCCCGCCCGCCCCCCCCGGCGCCCCGCCCGCCCCCGCCGCGCGGCGGGCGCGCGCGCCCCCGGCGGCCCCCCCCCCCCCCCCCCCCCCCCCGGCCCCCGCCCCGGCCCCCCCCCCCCCCGCCCCCCGCCCCCCCCCGCGCCGGCCCCCCCCCGCCGGCCCCGCCCCCGCCCCCCCCCCCCCCCCCGCCGCCGCCCCCCCGCCGCCCCCCCCGCGCCGCCCCCCCCCCGCCCGCCGCCGCCCGCCGCCGCGCGCCCCGCCCCCGCCCCCCCCCCCCCCCCCGCCCCCCCCCGCCCCCCCCCCGGCCGCCCCCCCCGCCGCCCCCCCCCCCCCCCCCCCCCCCCCCCCCCCCCCCCCCCCCCGCGCCCCCCCCCCCCCCCCCCCCCGCCCGCCCCCCCCCCGCGCCGCCCCCCCCGCGCCCCCCCCCGCCCGCCGCCCCCCCCCCCCCCGCCGGCCGCCCGCCCCCGCCGCGGGGGCCGCCCCGCGGCCGGCGGGGGCCCCCCGCGGCGCCCGCGGCCCCCCGCCGGCCGCCCGCCCGCGCGCCCCCCCCCCCCCCCCCCGGCCGCCCCCCCGCCGCCCGCCCCCCGCCGCCCCCCCCCCCCCGCGCCCGCCCCCGCCCCCCCCCCCCCCCGCCGCGCCCCCCCGCGCCCCCCCCCCCCGCCCCCCCGCGCCCCCCCCCGGCGCCCCCCGCCCCCCCCCGCCCCCGCGCGCGCGGGGCGGGGGGGCGGGCGGGGGCGGCCGCGGCGGGGGGGCGCGGGGGGGCGGGGGGGCCGGCGCCGGGGCGCGCGGGCGGGGCGGGCGGGGCGGCGGGGCGCCCCCGCGCCCCGCCCCCCCCCGCGGGCGCCGGCGCCCCCGGCCCGCCGCCGCGCGCCCCGCCGCCGCCGCCGCCCCGGCGCCCCCCCGCCGGCGCCGCCGCCCGCCCCCCCCCCCCCCCGCCCCGCCGCCGGCCCCGCCGCCCCCCCCCGCCCCCCCCCCGCCCGCGCCTCCCGCCCCCCCCCCCGCGCCCCGCGCCCCCCCCCCCCCCCCCCGCCCCCGCCGCCCCCCCCCCCCCCCCCCCGCCCCCGCCCCCCCCCGCCCCCCCCCCCCCCCCCCCCGCCCCCCCCCCCCCCCCCCCCCCCCCCCCCCCCCCCCCCCCCCCCCCCCCCCCCCGCCCCCCGCGCCCCCCCCCCCCCCCCCCCCCCCCCCCCCCCCCCCCCCCCCCCCCCCCGCGCCCCCCCCCCCCCCCGCCCCCCCCCCGCCCCCCCCCGCCCCCCCCCCCCCCCCCCGCCCCCCCCCCGCCCCCCGCCCCCCCCCCCCCCCCCCCCCCGCCCCCCCCCCGCGCCCCCCCCCCCCCCCCCCCCCCCCCCCCCCGCCCCCCCCCCCCCCCCCCCCCCCCCCCCCCCCCCCCCCCCCCCCCCCCCCCCCCCCCCCCCCCCCCCCCCCCCCCCCCCCCCCCCCCCCCCCCCCCCCCCCCCCCCCCCCCCCCCCCCCCCCCCCCCCCCCCCCCCCCCCCCCCCGCCCCCCCCCCCCCCCCCCCCGCGCGCGCCCCCCCGCCCGCCCCCGCGCCCCCCGCCGCCGCCCCCCCCCCCCCCCCCCGCCCCCCCCCCCCCCCCCCCTCCCCCCCCCCCCCCCCCCCCCCCCCCCCCCCCCCCCCCCCCGCGCGCCCCCGCCCCGCCCCCCCCCCCCTCCCCCCCCCCCCCCGCCCCCCCGCCCCCCCCTCCCGCCCCCCCCCCGCCCCCCGCCCCCCCCCCCCCCCCCCCCCCCCCCCCCCCCGCTCCCCCCCCCCCCCCCCCCCCCCCCCCCCCCCCCCCCCCCCCCCCCCCCCCCCCCCCCCCCCCCCCCCCCCCCCGCCCCCCCCCCCCCGCCCCCGCCCCCCCCGCCCCCCCCCCCCCGGCCCCCCCGCCCCCCCCCCCCCCCCCCCCGCCCCCCCCCCCCCCCCGCCCCCCCCCCGCCCCCGCCCGCCGCTCGCCCCCGCCGCCCGCGGCCCGGCGCGGCGCGCCGGCGGGGGCGCGCCCGCGCCGGGCCGGGGCCCCCCGCCGCCCCCCCCCCCCCCCCCCCGCCCCCCCCCCCCCCCCCCCCCCCCCCCCCCCCCCCCCCCCGCCCCCCCCCCCCCCGGGCCCGGCCGCGCCGCCGCGGGGCGCGCGGGGGGCGGGCCGGCGGGCCGGCGGGGCGCGCGGCCCGGGGCCCCGCGCCCCGCGCCCGCCCCCGCCCCCCCCCCCCCGCCCCCTCCCGCCCCCGCCCCCCCCCGCCCCCCCCGCCGGCCCCGGGGCCGCGCGCCGGCGCGCGGCGCGGGGGGGGGCCGCGGCGCGGGGGCGCCGGCGCGCGCGCGGCCGGCGCCCCGCGCCCCCCCCCACGTACACACACAGAAAAATAACAAAAACACACCCACCCCCCCCGCGCGCCGGCCGCCCCCGGGCGGCGCCCCCCCCCCCCCCCCCCCCCCCCCCCCCCCCCCCCCCCCCCCCCCCCCCCCCCCCCCCCCCCCCCCCCCCCCCCCGCCCCCCCCCCCCCCCCCCCCCCGCCCCCCCCCCCCCGCCCCCCCCCCCCCCCCCCCCCCCCCCCCCCCCCTCCCCCTTCCCCCCCCCCCCCCCGCGCCCCGGGGCCCGCGGGGCCCGCCCCGCGCGCCCGGGGCCCGCCCCCCCCCCCCCCCCCCCCCCCCCGCCCCCCCCGCCCCCCCGCGGCCCCCCCCCGCCCCCCCCCCCCCCCCCGCGGCCGGCGGCGCGGCGCGCCCCCCCCCCGCCGCCGCGCCGCGCCGGCGGCGCGCCCCCCCCCCCCCCCGCGGCGGCGGGGGCGCGCCCCCCGCCGCCGCGCGCCCCCGCGCGCGCCCCCCCGCCCCCCCCCCCCCCCGCGCGGGGCGGCGCGGCGCCGGCGCGGCGCGCCGGCGCCCCGCCCCCCGCCCCCCCGGCGGCCGCCCGCCCGCCTCCGCTTCGCCGGTGCGGGGGCGGGGCGGGGGCGCGCGGGGGGCGGGCGGCCCCGCGGCCGCCGGGCGGGCCCGGGGCGCGGCGCCGCGCCGCCGGGCGGGGGCGCCCCGGCGGCCCGGCCGCCGGGCCGGGCGCCGCGCGCGCGCCGCGGGGGCGCGCGCCGGGCGGGGGCGGGGCGCGGCGGGGGGCGGGCGCGCGCCGCCCCCCCCCCCCCCGGCGGGCGGGGCGGGGGCGGGGCGGCGGGGGGGGGGGGGCCGGGGGCCCCCCCCCCCCCCCCCGCGGCGCGGGGGGGGGGGCCTCCGCCCGGCGCGCGGGCCCCGGGGGGGGGGGGGGGGCGGGGGGGGGGGGCGGGGCGGGGGGGCGGCGGGGGCGGCGCCGCGGCCGCGCCCCGGCGCGGCGGGGAGGGGGGCTGGCGCGCCGGCGCCCCGCGCGCCCCCCCCCCCACCCCCCCCTCCCCCTTTTCTCTACCCCCCCCCCCGCCCCGGGAGGGGGACCCACCCCCCCCCGAGCCGGGGGGAAAAAAAAAAAAGAAAAAAAAGAAATGGGGGGGGGGGGGGAGCGCCCCGGCCCCCGGGGGGCCCCCGCACACATTAAATTAAAAAATAAAAATAAATATGCCTAAATATATATAAGTAAATAGGTAAAAATGGTGGGAAGACCTGGATGGATGACAAGCGGCTAGATTTTGGTGTCTACAGATATTATAAATTACAACACAAATATTGCTCCAAAAAAAGAGGAACAAATTTAATAAAATCCTATATTTATTAAATATAAATACCCATTAGTCAAACTATTAGAATTAGCAGGGTGTCATATGATTCAGTAAATATTAAGAAGTCTAGTGAAAGATGCTTAACCTTGTAGCTGAATCAATCACACAAGATCACAAAATATTAAATTCAAGACCAACAATATAAATTTAATTGAATCACTAATTTCACTTCCTAAATTAGCTTACAAATTAAAATTTAATATAATTATAGCTTTTGGAGCTACTAACAAACATCAAAAAATGGAAAATTTTATCCATTGTCCTAGTAGAACACTTTTCAACTATCAAGATCAATTTTTTTTGTTGACTAGGCTGATATGGTATATTTTAATAAAACAATTTTCCAATAAGATCAATATTAGCTATCAATATGATAAAAACCCTCTAGAACTATTAAAAACAAAAAAATTTCTTATAAAATCCTTGATGCTAGCCAAACATGAAAAATTCCTTCTCAAAACTTCAAAATGGGTAGGAAATTGCTTCAACAAGCACCACTCCAACTTTTGGCAATGCAAAAAATCTAAAAATTTATAACCCCCATAAAATTTGATCTAAATAAACTATTATAAAAATTGAATCTAGCTAAGATTATAATGGGTTCAACCAAACCCCATAAGGGGGCAAAGTTCCAAGATTCAAATCTCAGGCCTCATTGTACTGAACGCTTGTCCCTTTTTTGGTGCTTTCAGTGGCATAAAAGGTCTAAAATTATTGTGGCATGGTGGTTATAGGGGTGGATTGCATGAAGATCTGTATGGTGGATTTTAGGATACTGTGGTAGTAATAAAAACTAGACAGCTCGCTAATATTCATGGTGGCTATGGATTCCACCATGTAAATTAAAAAAAAATTACAATCAAGATAAAACAAACCAAAAAAATATTATAAAAATCAAATCTAGCTAAAATTGCAATCTAGATAAAAATAGACCTAGAAAATATTATTAAAATTTGTTTTGGCTAAGTAGAAAATTGCTTTTTTTTTTTTTTTTTTTTTTTTTTTTTTTTTTTTTTTTTTTTTTGTGGGGAGATCCCGTCCCCCCGGGCCCCCCCCCACCTTGGGAAGAGAAATGCTTTATGAGATTCAACTCATGAAAAATTTATGAAATCTTCAACTATGATCCCATACATAAAGATTTTCATGTTCTATATTTCTCTTATATGACTCTCTAATAGTTTTCACTTCTATATATCTTCTTTATTATACATATTTCACATTAACATCTCTTGCTACACCAAAGTTTTATGGCCTCTCTAGAATTTTCTTTAAACTATGTTGATATTTCCATAGCTAAATTTACACTTATATTTACCTCATTCATTTTTCTTGACTCTTTCATAAGCCAAACATCTAGAGTTTCAACCTTACACTCTATAGCAATTGCTTTCTTGACAGTTCTATTGTACATCTCCTTGATACATTCAATCTCCATCCTTTTCAGTTTAGTCTCAATGTATGACATGCTTCTTGGAAATACTTTGGTTTTATTCTCCTTTGACATGACTTACTCTTCAATGTAATTTACATACATTTTGTATTCTCTTGCTCTATTCATATGGCTAATATTATCAATAAGATGATTTGCTTTAGTCTCTAGCTTTTTTCAACCCTTGATAGTTTTTGCTTCTAAATAAGACATGCTAAAAGAAGTTAATTCTTCACCAATGAAATCTAAAACCATCAAGAAAGAGGACATGGAACCCTTAGAATGTGTTACTACTTTATTTCCATTTTTTATGTCTCTTATAGAACTTACTAGGGTATTGTGCATGCTTATTTCATCAACATCTACATTTCCTTTTGCTAAATTTGATATACACTATTGTATGTTATATTTTATACATGAAAGGATCTCATTCCTCCTGAAAAATACAATGCATTCCAACATATGTCTATTCTTGAGGTCCTCTATCAAATCCAGCTTAATACTATGATTGCACAATATTTCACCATTTTTCTTCAAAGCCTTAAAAATTACTACTTATTTTACAAATGTAACATGACAATGACATTTGGTAAAGTCATTAATACTTTTATCCATTCGAATATCTACCACTCTCCCAACATCTTCAAAACAAATTATAATGCTATGGTTGTGGGTGGAATAAGGTAGATTTTTGACAACTACAATTTTAGTTCAAGTGGGTAAAGATGTGTTTGGAACCATAGGTGAGGATGACTACTCAAACCTGGATTCTAAATTCTCTTTCATATATACAATTTCATCTTTCATTTATTCTTAAGAATCCACAATACATCTACTACTACTTAATTTTCAAGAGTTTATTGTGTCTTTGATTTCTTTGTTAGAAATATCTTCTTCTAGCTATCCTTTGGCTCCTTCAACAATGATATTTATTTTAACCTCTAAATTCATATCCATATATTCAATTTACCAATAATGCTTTGTTTTCCTTCTTGACAAAAAAATTGTGCCCTAACTACTTCAACAATCATTTGTGTGTCCACTTCTATTATTTTTACAATAGCAATTATTGTGTTCACTTCTATAATTTCATTTATATCAATCTATTTTTTGATGATTTACCCAAATAAGGATAGATAAAACTTTATATTATAAAGTGCAATATAAATATTGCTCCAAGAAAAGGAAGAAAAAATCTAATAAAATTTTACATTTATAAAATATAAACACCCATTAGTATATAATAATTAAACTATTAGAACTAGTAGGGTGCTATATGATGTAGTGAAGGTTGAGAAATCTAGTGAAATATTCTCAACCATGTAGCTGAATCAATCACACAAGATAAAAAAATAAAAAATCCAATACCAACAATATAAATTTTAATTGAATCACTAATTTCACTTGTTGAATTAGCCTACAAATCAAAACTTAATATAATACTAGCTTTTCAAACTAATAACAAATATCAATACATAGAAAAATTCACCTATTGGGCTAAGAAAACACCTTTGAGCTGTCAATATTTTAACATTTTTGTTGGTTGGGCTTATATGACACCTTTTAATCTATCAAAAAATTGTCTAAATAGATCAATTTCAACTACCAATCTAAGAAAAACTCTCCAACATTTTCAAAAACCAAAAAAACTCTCATAAAATCCTTGACTCTATCCAAACATGAAAAATATCCTCTCATAACATATAAATGGTCATGAAATTACTTCAACAAGCAACACTCCAACTTTTGGCAATGCAAAACATGTAAAAATTACAATCCCCAAAATTTTTGATCCAAATAAAATATTATAAAATTTGATCTGGCTAAAATTACAATCTGGATTCATGCAATATGTAAAAGAGATGGAGAAACCATAGCATATTTGGAGGAAATAATAGTAGATATGGTATTGCACTAAATCTCCCTTTTAGGGGACTATACTCAAAGAGACTTTCTAGCTGAAGAAGAGCTCCTCTCAACTATTCCCCACCTGGTCCCTAGGGAGGTCAACAAGATGTTGAATGACATATTTACTAAATATGAAGTAAAGAAAGTGTTGTAATAGATGGGGACCCTCAAGGCTCCAGGTCTTGATGGATTCCTACCACTCTTATTCCAAAATTACTAGCACATTTGTGGCCTAGATTTCCTAGAGGTTTTGAGAGAGATTCAAGAATCTAAAGTGATCCCGACCTCATTGAATGTGGTTTTTCTTGTTCTTACCTGTAATAACTCTAAAGTATCCTACTCCAATGACTTTAGGCTAATCAATCTCTACAACACGATCTACAAAATCCTTTCCAAATTTTTGGTTAATAGACCAAAAACCCATCTCCCATCTCTCATTGAAAAAGCACAGAGCAGTTTTGTGTTAGGAAGATAGATTCTAGATGAGGCCATAATCATACATGAATTGATCCATTTAGTGCAAAATAGTAACAGGTCTAGCCTCTTTTTGAAGCTAGACATGAATAAGGCATATGATAGGGTTTCTTGGTCTTTCCTCTTTAAAGTCATGGTAAAATTTGGATTTGGGCAGCATTGGTTAGATATTATTAAAGCATGTGTTACCTAAGGTAGATTTTCAATGATTATTAATGGTGCTTCTATTGGTTTCTACCAAAGCTATCATGGGCTTAGACAGGGAGAACCATTATCCCCAAATCTATTCATTCTCATGGCAGAAGTACTTGGGAGATCAATTACTCACAATAGAGTCTTAGAAGGACTGAAACCAACCTTAGTTAGCAATCCAGTTACTCACCACAAATTTTTTGATTGCACTTTGATGTCCTACCCAGAATCCATTGGCCAAGCTATGGAGATAAAAATACTTCTAGTGAATTATGAAAAAGCAATAGTTAAAGTCATTAAATTCAGAAAATGTATCTTGCTATTCATGAATAATCATGTAGATTAGTAAATGAAGATCGCAAAAATTTTGGAATGCAATTTCACTTCCTTTCCAACATCTTATTTGGACCTTCCCCTATTCAATGGATGAATGAAAAATAGCCTCTAAGACCCAATCATCAAGCAAATGCAAAAGAAGCTAACTATGTGGAAAGGATTTTTTTTTGAGCTAGGTCGAGAAAATAGTGCTAGTCAAAAACTGCCTACAAAGCATCCTGATCTACTTCATGTATCTATTTAGGATGCTCAAGAGAGTGGTGTAGAAAATATAAATCATTCTCAAGGTCTTAATTTGTGTAGGTCCAAATCTAAAAGGTAAATTCTACCTAACTCAGTGGGAGCAATTTTTTAGCATGAATAAAATATGAGGCTTAGGTATAAAATATGTGAGCAAAATGAATAGAGCATTGGTTGCTAAATAATACTAGAAATTGGTTGTACATGTGGAGGTGGAATAGGTAAATATTATCAAAGAAAAGTACCATGTTGATAACTTCTTAGCAGTTCTGCTCCCAAGCTCTAGTTCCCTATTTTGTAAGAGTATTCTAAAGTCTTGGTATTTGTTACGGCAAGGTATAAGATGGATACTAGGTGATGGATGAATGATTGACTTCTAGAAGGACATGTCGATATATAATCATACCCTATCCTTTGATCCTAATGTCAACATTTTAGAAACATTTTTTAGGTCCCTATGGTGGCATAAGGTGTCTGATTTTATAGCATAGGTAAATGGTAGAAATATTTGGGACCTATCACATCTGAATTATTTTAACAAGGATGAGAATCTCGCTCTTAAAAATCTAACTACTATCATCAACCGTCAAATCATTCCCACTTTGAGAAGAGCAGATAAATGTATTTGCTCCAAGGAAATCGATAGACACTTTTCAGTTAGGTCTACATACTTGATGTCTCAAATGGAATTTTATTATTGGATTTTGAACAGCCAAATTTGGGTACCAAATATTCTACCTAAGGTGAACATTTTCCTGAGTTTGGCAACACAAGATAGAATATTATCGATAAAGAATATCAAAAATCATGGCATGTCAATCACCAATAAGTGCTATTTATGTGAAGTAGATAGAAAATCTACTAACCATATTTTTAGTAGTTGCCCTTTCTTCAATATCTCTTATGAGGATATTTTGAAGCTATTATTGGTTAGTTGGGTTTTACTAGAGTCAATGTTAGAGATCCTCGCTCAATGAACATCACCATTTTTCTCTCTCAGGTTGAAATGTTTATGGAATTTCCTCCTCACTCATCTCATTTAGAGCCTTTGGAAGGAGCGAAATGCTCAAGCATTCAAAAACATAAAAAATCAACCTATCAAGTGGCAGCTAGAGACTTATATAATATGAAGGAGAATGTGTATATTCTAGACACTAACAAAGGCGACAAGGCTCTAAGACCCATTCTAGTGGAAATCACTCTCGAACAAGAGCTTGGATTCTCCTATGTTAGTCTAGTGGACGTAGTCCCAAACATGATATTATCATGTGAATGGAGACCTCCTTCTGGGAAGTAAGTGAAGCTCAACTTTGATGAAGATTCAAGAGGGAACCCTAGGTTTTCCTGGGTATGTAATGTCATCAAATACCAATGGTATAGTGTCTTAGTAACCTTTACAAAACACATGTCCATTTAGTCATCCTTCTATGCAAAAACTATAGTAGTATTCCTCAGTGTTTTTTTGGCTCGCATGTTAGGCTTCTATAATATCATAGTAGAAGGAGATTTGTTAAGCCTCATTAACCTACTAAATTCAATAAATGAGGAGGTGTTCAATTAGTCCATACCTAGCACAAAGGGAACAAAGTGGCTAACTTCCTGGAAAACTAGGGGATTGAGCATCTAGGGAGAGAGAAATGGAGAGACAATATCACAGGTGAGATGTGAATTTTTGTGATGAGGACCACCTATGATCTGATAAATAAGGGCCTTAGTTTTACGATTTGGATTCTAGTGGATAAATTTCCAAGATGCATCGTCCAATGGGTAATCTACCCTATAGTCTAGCTAGTTCAGTACTCGATAGTCAAAGGACCTAATACTCTGGTGATGACCCCTACTATTTGCTTAGTGATGGTTCTCCTATTAATATTATGTGGTTTCTGAGGGTGACTTCAAGATTGACTCAAATTATGCTTGAGGACCCATTTTTATGTTGAAATTCAAGGTGATTTACCTCCATCTCTAGTGTCCTTTTATTGTAATTTTCCTTGGCTTCTATACAAGTTTTAGTGGGGAACCTTATGCATTGTGCGTAGTGATCGACTGTAGCACATTTTTCACCCTATATGCTATGCTACCTATTTTAGAACCATGGGGAAAGCTAAATAATTGAAACAAAATTTGGTATTCCCAAACTTAATATTGGAACCTGTGACCTTCATTATGGATGAGGAATTTTTAGGTATCCTAAGCAGAGAAGAATTGCTAGATTGTATTAACAACTTCCATGGCCAAAACATTTTACTATCCAAATGGGTGGCTTACTATTGGAAGGATAGCTTGGTTTAGGTGGAAAATTTAAATTTCAAGATTAGTGGAGAATTGATAGCAAAGGTGACTGGTTTGCAAGCAAAAAAGAACTCCCATAACCAGGATGGGCACTCATTGCTTATGGAGCTTGGATATTTCCTTGATGATGGTGAAGTCCTCTCAAAATGAAAATGTGGATTCGAAGTGAAGGCCCTATCCCCTCCTTGGGATAACATGATCCAAGTGTTCACTTGCTACTTCTCTTTATATCCATCTTAGGAAATTATCATAAGCTACCATATAATGTTCCTCAATTAGCCAAGGAGAGGAATACAAATGAACGTACTAGCATTCCTATGCTAATCACTAAATAAATCACTCACGGGTGTGTAAAATGGTAAGGGATTATATCCCCTACATCAAGGTCTAATTATGTTAATTATGAAATTCATGGTAACAAAAAATGGTTTAGATATGGTGGAAATAATCAAATTTGTGGAAACAAATCCCTTGGTTCTCCTAAAAATGCCCACCCCTAAATCCTCCCTCTCTGTGTATGAGATCTCAAGCAGTTTAGAGTTATGGCTGAGCTCTGGGCCTCGAGTTAAGTATTATACCAATTTTTTCAAAATATTCTTTGGGTGTACGCAGTGGGGAATTTAACTGGTCATTGGTTTTGGGGTAAAATTATTGGTTAATTTTGCACTATATTTATCACAACCCTTTCATTTAATTTGTCAACCCAGGAAAACTTGTCAGCTTGTAAAGCACCAAATTGAGATCAATCACAACGTCTATGGTGATTATTCCACTAGTTCTATCATTGGGGGGTGTTTGTAAAATAACATAAATTCATCCACACCAATTAAACTTTGCATAAATTGAATTGCATAAAGAAAATCACACCACACTATGCAAAAATAAAAGAAAACAAGAAATAGATAAACTTAATGAAATAAAGAAACTTGCAAAAATAAAATGCACACCTGAGAAAATAGATAAATTCTAATTAGACAAGCAAAGAAAAGGAAGGGGAGGAATATTAGCTAGGAGTGGTCCTAGGCTCCAATTGATTCTGCTCGGTAGAATACAAAAGTAGAATGTGAATAAGAAACTCTTGAATAACTTTTATTGATGAATAAGAAGTGCAATACAATATACTCAACTCTCTTCAATTTTAATCCCCCCTTTTCTCAGAGAAGTTTGTGTGTTTATATAATACACACAAGACTTTTGTTACAATGATGTTACGATGATAAAATATGCTACACCTAATTTGAGATAGTTCAATGTACATTAGTAGATACATATTAAAACAACCAACAACTCTTTTTGTAGTTTTGCAGGAATGGTAGATTTATGTTTGATGCTTATTGTTACTTGTATTCTATTTTAGCAAATGGTTATTTTGTTTCTCCCTATAGAAATATGATAACTGACGTATTTTATCATTTTCCCAGAATTTGCATCTTATGTGGAATCAACATTCAACTTTAGTCAATAAAGTGGGACACAAATTTCATTGGGTGCAAATTAGATCAAGGTGTCTTTCGTTGAATGGGATCAAGGCACCTTCCTTAAATGGGATCAAGGTGAATTTTGTTAATGGGGTCAATGCACCTTCCATTAAAAATATCAAGACACATTTATATGGGATCAAGGTGCCTCCCATCAATAGGATCAAGGTGCCTCCCATAAAAAGGATCAAGGTGCCTTCCCTTAATGGGATCAAGACACCTCCCATAAATAGGATCAAGGTGCCTTCCATCAATGGTATCAAGGTGACTTCTATCTTGATATACCTTAGCCTCCTTAGGTAGTTAATATGCCAAGTTTGAGTAGGACCTCAATGGGATCATGCAAAAGGATAACAAATTATCAAACCTACACACAAGACATAGTTTACATGCAAGTTAGACAATATGCATAATTCTCATTAAATATATATAAACATGCATAAAAATACAACTAAAAAATAATATATGCCACATAAAATCACTAGAAACTATGCCAAAATATGAGCATTTTGATGCTCAGCATGCACCCATGCCTATTGAGTGCCACGTCCTCATGGCACCTGAAACTAATAATCCCTAGTTCTGTCGACCCCCTCCATGTAAGCTTTGTTCTTCTATTTTCTCTTTTGGGTAGTGGCCTTAGTGTTTTATTTTTTCCCAGGTTTATGACCTTGTTGAGGGGTTTTGGTTCCCTATTATGGCTTTCGACTATGTTGACTGTGTTTTCCTGTTCTATTGGGTCCTTCATATTTATAGGGTGGTTTTATATCATAATTTATTTATTTTTGAACCTCTTTGCATAGTAGCTAGTGAAGGTGGGTTCCTCTTTCTAAAATGTAGATTCAACCTTATTCTAGAGATCAATGTGTTGAGGTTGAAGCTTTGCTAGTAGGATATTTGAATTATCATGTTACCATTTTATTACCCTGGACTTAAAAAATTGGGCCACTTCTAGGGAGAGACCAACATTTTCTTTTTCAATTGTGTTGGCTTCAGCTTATGGCATGTATACACCATATCGCTCTAAATATTTCCTTATTATGGAAGGTTGCCCTTGAACTGACCCATATATCCACCATAATTGCTTCTCTAATGTAGGGTCAATAGTAATACCAAGTCCTCTTGTAGCATTTTTGAAGGTCTTCCTCTCTAATTTTACTATTGTGCATTCTTATTGGAGATTTTTAAATTGATCCCACTGACTGGAAAACCATTGCAACCCTCTTGCCTAGTATTAATCTAAACTAGTTCTTGGTTGGGCTCCTACCTTTGCCTTCTTTGTGGACCTATACCATGGTGCCTTGATAATATTATTTTTACACCTTGATGGGATTGTCTTTGCAGGTGTTGGTGCAATAGATAGGGATGGATATTATGTTCCTCTACCATAGGTGATATTTTACTAGTAGAGGAAGGTTTAGGCTCTTCATTTACTTATGTAGCCATTTCTTATTCTTCCCTTAGTTTGGTGGTCGGTGACTGATCTATTGACCCTTTGGTAGAGTGCACCAATTGCTAGTGCATTGGTGTCTCTACCCTATCATCCTGCTCCTCATCCTTTAGTTGGCTGGGGGTTGATGGTTTTTCAACTTCATCATATAAAATTTTAAATATGGGGGGCTTTGTTTACAGAATAGATTTTACTTGTTCTTTAGTAGTTATTTTGGTTGAGGTAGAGGAGCAGTCCTTGGCCTTAGCCTCTTCGTTCCCTGCATTCGACCTGAATGGACTAGATGATACAACCTTCTCTATATAATCTAGAGAATTTATGGGCACTTCCATTACCTAGTTGATCTAATTGGTTGAATCCATAATTTTCACCTACTTCACCCTTAGTTATTGGTTTTTCTTTGTTAGTTGTTGCATTGTTTGTTGTAGCTAACATATGCTCTGTTCGAGCCCTTGTTTCTCTCCTGCATTTCCCTCGCTAAATTTCTTGAAGATTCTTTTCTCCTCTTAGAATTTATTTTTCTATCCAAGGACCTACTAAAGCATAGAATCGAGCTATCCTTGTAGGTATTTTGAATTCTACTAGAATGGGGGACTCCAGATAACCAAATTATGTAGCACCTAAGTTGCAACTCCTGCTTCTACATCATTTTTCTTCATCTTCATACTCACTAGATAGAATTAGGCATCTTTGCTTCTTTCTTCCCCTTATGGTTTTTACGTGATGGCCTACTTGATCAAGGATAGGAATTTATAGCCCACTTTCAAAATCAACTTGTAGAGAGTGGTCAATTGCTCTATTAGGGCTAGGGCTATCGAGTCAATTTTCTACATTAATTCATGGAGAATAGGGTGATGAAGTCTACCCTTCTTCTCCTTGGGATGCATCATTGTGGGACATTAGCAGCTGCTCTACAGTAGAAATCTATCATATTGGGCTTATGCACTTCTATAACCAACCAAGCATGGGAATTGGATGTCTCAGCTCTTTCTATGATCGCTTATTGTGCTTCCCTATGTGCCTCTATAAACAATATCAATGTTGAGATTAGCCCATGGTGATATAGGGTAGTGTATGCCCTCACATGATACATATTACTTCATCCTTCAAGGCACAAGCAAGGTATAACAAGATATTGATGTGCTTCCCATGTAGCAAATGGTTTAAAAACTACATGTGATTCACATTCAAATGAGTGTACTTGCTTGTGCAAGTGAAAAATCTAGCTATGTGCTCAAACAATTATTGCCAAATATCTAGGAGACTTTGCTTTGGTAATCCTAAGCACCCTAGGTTCATGGGAGTATACCCCATAAGTTGTTGTGTACATACAAATGATTCTCCCTCCTTGTAAATACATTTCCTTATGAGGGGAAGACCAGTGATGATAGCTATTACTTGTTTCATGACTAGAATTTCCAATCTATGTATGTGTGCAACCCGTTTGTCCAATGCCACAAAAAACTCCATCACTTCTAAATCCTAATTTTTATTTACCAAGAGATAATATTCATCCACCCAGCAGTCTCAAATGAAGCTTGGACCTCTTCACTAGTCCTTCCTACATGGTTGAGCTCATTTTTATTCTAGCCATGATTTTTTGACTTGCCTCCTATTCTAAATCCTTTCAATTTGGCTTCTACAACTTTTCTTTACTTTTTGGATTGGTTTGTTACTTTGTACCACCTACTTGTGCAAGAAGGTGCCTATTTATGGAGGTAGGCGCATATTCAAGGTATTATTTTTTGTATTGGGGATTTTTAGGATCTACTTCCCCAAATTAACCATTGGCATGTTTGTTCAGATGAGAAGGATAAATAATAATTGGTTAGTTTATTTGCATAGATGAATGCTATATATATCTAAAATAATTATACACATACCTCACTAGTGATCCATGCACTTGGAGCATGTTGATTTGATCATTTGTAATAGAGTAATGGCATTTTTCTTTAGTGAGTTGGTCCTTCGGATATTTTTCCCTTGGGTACTAAAAATTTGTTCATTCAATATATCATGCTAAAAATGAGGAAATCTGGTTGGCTCGCTCATCCCTTCGATGATTGCTTTGGAACATGCAAAAATAATTTGCATGATTTCCATAAGTTTCCATAAAGATTCATATTTTTCATGACATGGGATGATGTCGTTGTGGTCATTATTCATTGTACAGGTTCTTAATTGGATCAAGGCACCCTTAATGCATGGGATCAAGGCACCTCAAAATGCATGGAATCAAGGCACCTTCGGATACATGGGATCAAGATGCATCAAATACATGGGATCAAGGTGCCTCAGAATACATGAGATCAATGTACCTCAAATACATGGTATCAAGGCACCTTAGAATACATGGGGTCAAGGTGCCACAAATACATGGGATCAAGGTGCCTCAGAATACATGGGATCAAGTCACCTCATAATACATGGGATCAAACTACCTCATATGTATGGGATCAAGGCACCTTAGAATACATGGGATCAAGGCACCTCAAAATACATGGGATCAAGGTACCTCATATGTATGGGATCAAGGTGCCTCAAATACATGGTATCAAGGTGCCTCAAAATACATGGGATCAAGGCACCTCAGAATACATGGGATCAAGGTGCCTCAAATACATGAGATCAAGGTGCATTAAATACATGGTATCAAGGCACCTAAGAATACATGGGATCAAGGCACCTCAAATACAAGGGATCAAAGCACCTTGATGCATTATTCCTCTTTTAAAAAAAATGGAATCAAGGTGCCTAGAATGTATGGGAGCAAGGAACCTTGATGCATTTTTTTTACTTCTCAATAGAATTAAGTGCCCTTCAATTTTTTAGGAGTTAGACACCCCCTCGTACTGGTATCAAGGCACCTACCTCCAAATTGGATCAAGGCATCTCTTGTTAATGGGATCAAGGTGCCTCTCGTTAAGGGGATCAATGCGTCTTCCTATGAGTGTGATCAATGCACCTCTCTTTAATGGTATCAAGGTGCCTTCCTTCAAATGGGATCAAGGTGTATTCCCATAACAAGATCAAGGTACCCTTTTGATGCTGAAAAATCAACAATTTTTTGGCATGTATGTTATCGCAGAATTGATCAGGCCCTCCAATATTTTCTTTTTGAATGCTATGTTAGCAATTTTTTCATCCAAAACAGAGGTGGATGTTTTCTTATTTTATAGGAAATTAACACCAAAATTTGTATTAGTATATGACTTTATCCTTTGGATGAAAACAATCAATGTTCTACCTTCTAATAAAATCAAAAATTGTATAGGTTCATGGATCTTGTGTCGATAAAGCCTAGGTTTCCCAGGTTGCCTGCTTCGTGCATTCAAGGCCATTCACCTGCAAAAGTAAACAAGAAAAACTAAAAATAGTAAGGTGTAGTTTAGTTTATTTTTTACCTATTAGGTGTAGGTTTCCTAGAATACTTGCAACTTGCATTCAGAGTAATATGCCTACAAAAAAAAAACATAAATAAAGAAAAGAAAAACTAAAGAATAAATTGTTTTTAAGTGGACAATCTTGTGTCCACTGGTTGTTGAGAAATTTTAAATATTTAATTGTATGGGGTATCCCCTATTCCTATCTTGGACTCCATCATAAGACTTTCATATGTATGGTATGGTCACAATTAGTGACCGTTGATCATCAATATGGTGTTGCTATAATTAATCATATTAACACACACAACACCATTATTGATTGATTCAATCACTTCATATGGTCCCATCCATATTTGCATCAGCTTACCCTTCCATTCTTGGAATAGGGAGTCATATAGTAGCACCCATTCTACTATTTTGAACTACTTTGATTTTATGTGATGGTCATGCCTCTATTTCCTTTATTTTTGGATGACTTCTGCTTTGTGTAAAGCATCCAGTTGGTATTCGTCTAACTATCTCAGCTACTGAATCCTTTCCCTATGTGCATCATCCAGTCTCAATTTTAGTTCGGTTGTAGTCCTGAGAGTATTGATTTCAAACTCAATGGGCATTATTGCATTCTTCCCATATACCAGTTAGAATAAAGTAAAATCGATGGTTGTTTTCCATGCGGTTCTATAGGCCCATACTACCTTTGGTAATCTCATAGCCCAATCCTTTTTGTGCTACTGCACGGTCTTTGTAAGGATGTTATCCAACGCTTGGTTTGTGACCTTGACATATCCATTAACTCGTGGATGATAGGGAGTGGTTTTGTTGTGTTTGATTGTATATTGGTGCATCAGTTATTGAATCAACCTTGAAGTAAATTAGGGTTCCTGATCGGTTGTGATCTCTATGGACACCCCAAACCTTGTAAATATATGTAAAAATAGAAAATTTTCCTTCGTTATTTCTTTAGAAACTCTGAGTGCTTGCACTTCAACCTACTTGGTTACATAGTCGATGCAAACCAAAATATACTGTAGACACCAACACCTAGCCACTTGTCCTCCATCTATGCTTTTCCACTATTTCCATCTACTATTCATATATATATTTATTTTATATATATTTAAATATTAATATTTTATATATTATATTTTATATATTTAGTAATTATATATTTATATAAGTGAATTAATCTTAGCCATCCAATTTAACTTAATCCTATCCATTAATCCATATCAACCATGCCACATCCTAGATTTAATATCCACCCTTCGATATAATTTTATCTTAGCCACACGATTAGTGTCGTTGAAACCTTATAATGCCCTAGGTTGGATTATTAATAAAAGATATTTTTATGGTTCAACCCTAATCATTTTTGTGAATTGTTGACCATCGAGTTCCCTAGAGTATCCAAATGCTCTTCCCTTCCATCCTTGCTTGCCATAGTCCTTGTATCCACCACCGCCTCCTTCACTCATCTAGACCTACTTTTGCAGATATCTCCCTTAGTCATCGAATATATTTGAGCACTTCCCATAATTCTTGAGGGTCTTTGGGAACTTCTCCACTACCAAGCACCTCTAGGTGTCCTCCATTATTTCCAAGAATGCATAGGTGTTTTCTATAGTTTTCGAGCACTCGTGGGTATTTTATGCAAGAGTTATAATGTCCCCCTAGCCTTCGAGTGATGTTGGGGTAGCACCGCACCAGTCCACTACAATATAATTCATCAAATCAAAAGATAGTATATACAACAAGGTAAATATTTTTATTATTATTTAATTTCATGCACTTTTAGGTTTTGTTCATTCATTTCTATTGCATAGATAGGGTTTATGTATTCATGATAAAGGACCTCACATCGTGGTGCCCTCACAGTTGCTACTAACCCATTTGCTCTTTTTATTGTGTGTATATCTGGAAGTGTTACATTAGCATTGGAAAACTGCTTAAGCTAGAGTGACCCAACATCAGATAACTAGAAGCCTACTCACTTCTTTTGGAAGTAGAGATGCACTTTGAGACACCACTAGCATTGATTTTCTATAGTTTTGAATAACCCTAGCTATTGTAAAAATTTTATAAAATAATTCAAGAATTCTTATTGTAAAAATGGGATTTTGAGGCTCCCCCCATTAATAAAATCATTCATTGTGCAATATTTTTCTCATTTATTTCTACTTTATATCTTGTTATTTGGTGTTACAATTTTGTCTTCACAAATTGCGATCACGGTGGGACCCACTAAGGGTTTCTTTTTATGATTTGCCTTGCTAATTTAATTTTTGTTTTTTGTTTTATTTTTCAGGGTTTTCAAAGGCATGAATCGAGCATTTTCACTCGTTAGGATTTTTGAGGACTTGCAGGAAGTTGTAGAAGGTGTGCGAATTCCCGACGGTGCTCGAGGGCCATCCAAAAATGCGGTGCATTTAAAAAACATCCATGGGTATTTTATAGAGAGTTGGAGCTAAAATGTAGGTAGTTTTGTAATCCTACTATTGAAATCCTAGCTTTTCTATTTTACATATTCTG
Organism: Wollemia nobilis; assembly: GCA_028583015.1. NCBI lineage: Eukaryota > Viridiplantae > Streptophyta > Pinopsida > Araucariales > Araucariaceae > Wollemia > Wollemia nobilis. Next base: position 1,422,696 of record JAQPPZ010002571.1, on the reverse strand, counting down.
GAAATATTACATATTTTTAGGTTTCTAATATAAAAAGAACATCATTAATTAATCTAGAAAAAACATTCATGCTATCTTGCATCTTAGTTTTTAGATTACTCATTTGCATTCATCCACACTTTCTATATGAATTTTCTAATTTTTGTTGTATTCACAAATTAAAAAATATTGCATTCTGATTTCATATGAATTGAAAATTTGAATACTTAGTTTACATTATAGGGTTAGGGATTTCTATTTTTGCAATTCTAAGTAGGAAAATTATTCATATACCAAAATCATTCATGTACTTGGGTGATTGCATACAAAGAAGTAGATGAACCCACCAACTATCTAGAGTGGGTTTTAAGCGGTGTACTCTACATCCTTTGGAAAATTTGGTATTGTGAGTAGTGTCTTATGATTTAGATTATTGAAAGTGGTTATATTTCTAACATTGTATGAACACAATAGCAAATAATTTTTTTTAAAAAATAATCACACAATACATGATTCACATTTAATAGTAGTGGCTAGATTTTATTACCAGCCATTGCTTGAGCTTTGGTGATGATGGGTTTCATCTCCATCCACCAATATCTACCCTTATAAACCTTAGGTCACCCTTGATCAATTTTTTTGGATTTCATCACCAGTAAGAATATCGTTGCCCCAACCTAGCCATAGTTTTTACCTTTATTTGGTTAATTCATATTAGCACATTTGAAACACAAGATCAAAACCTAATAAAATAAACTCACATTTAAAAGGAGATAATAAATTATGAGATAATACACACATGTTAAAAAAACTAAGCATTGATTGTTTATTTTTGTTGTGAAATTTAAAATTTTGAGTTTCATTTTACTACATAATTTTTATCTTGGTTTATTTTCTTTATGGTCTTAACAAGAAAATAAAAGAAAGCATTAAATCAACATAATCCAATGGAACCCTCATCCACCTTCCCCACCACTTTGTGGTAGAATCGTTGAATATGACATAGGTAAAATTTGTCTATAGGTCCCTCATATTCCTTGCCACCCATAACCTTTCATATGGCTATGCCCCAAGAAGTGTCAACCTCACCAACCATTGATCACCACATTACCCACATAGACATGGTACGAGTAGAAGCTCTTATGAAGTCTTCTAACTATATCTTAGATTCATTCCCCAATTCACCTAGATAGGATTCTACTTTATAACAGGAGCCTACTGATTCCCATCCACATTCTAGTTTTACCTAGGTATACACTAACCCTATTTTTGGGGTATTAGTTACACCTTCCTTCCATGTGTTCATTCCCCAAACCTCATGTGATCCTAGAACTTCATACACATCCACATTCACCAATACCTTGTATGAAGCACATGTAAATGCTGCTTTACAAGTTTTAGTCTCATAATTTGCCATACCTAGTGTAACTTGTCCCCAAGACACGTCCTCCATACCATCTGATTCCATACCCTCCATATCTAATAGAGATATTAATGAGGTATGGAAACACTTGAAAAAAATTCTCATACAACATCAAAACACTCATCAACAAGTACAAGTAAACCCTAAGCCTTTATCAAACTCTACTCAGACTATCATTATTAACTAGGGTCCATCATGGACACCATAATATTTTATGGTTTCTATCCCTATCCCTCCACCAAGTCACACCACTATCCATCCTATTCCTATTTGTCAACCCAACCATAACCCTCATACATCAACCTCATTCCATATTTCCCCATATTTTCATCATCAATATCCCATTTATCAATTTCCATCAAATTTTCTTAGTCATCATCACCAATATCATCATCACTTAGTCACTCCACATCATCTTTCCACCCCACCACAAAATCATCAAGTAATTTAGGGCTTCCACATTCCTAAAGAAGACCCTCAAATTAAATCCATGTAAAAATAGATAGATCAATCAATACAATATACTCTTGGTTTGACAAACCAAAAGCCAACCTTACATCAATTGATCAATCAACCCATTCATCCTTTAGTACCATCACCACCATATCCAGTAGATTTTATGATGCCTAATTTTTTGAAATTAAAGGAAAATAAGGATCCCAAAGAATATGTGAGCATGTTTGTACACATCTATTTTATAATTCAAAATAACAATTCTCTCATGATCAGAATATTTTCTCAAATATTAGGAAGAGATGCCATAGAGTGGTATAATCAATTACCAAGTCACAGTATTTATACTTTCAAGCAATTGATTGACTAATTATTTGAGTTTTTTATCCTAAATTTTAGAAATAAAATATCATTTTATGATGTCTATGCTTTAAGATGACATGATAATGAGTCTATCTATGTTTTTAGAAACTGTTGGAGGGTTATCATTACCAAGTTGCCATTCACCCTACCAATGGAGGAGCTAAAAAAATTATTCTCAAAGAGTTGTTTAAAACCTATCTCTTGGATGCTTCAACTACAAACTTATAATTAATTTTAAGAAGCTTTAGTCCAGGCTAGTGTCATCAAGGAAATCAAAATCCAAGAAGGCATACTTAAGCCTAAGAAGAAAGAATGGCAAAATAAGGGCCAATATAAAAGAAACTATTATGGCCAACCAAAATCAACATAGGCTACCCCATCTAGTTAGCCCAATCATGTTAATAAAGTGGTCATGAGCCAACTAATAACTTCTCAATAACAAATAGTGCAATAGTCACCACAACTTTCTTATTATGCAGTACCCTCGACAACTCAAGCCATGCATAATATAGTGCCAGCTATAGAAAATAATCTTTAATTATAGTTTGTTCAATAAAATCACCAATATACCCCCTTAGTTGAGTCATACACTTCCCTTTTTTAAATATTGTATGACACAAATAAACTTGCTTTGTCTAAAATTAGACCAGATGGTCTTGCCAAACATAGTAAACACTATAGAGAACATTTATTTTATCCTTATCATAGGTAAAATGGGCATGATATTAATAATTTTCATACATTCAAAGACATCATTCAATACCTAATTGACTTGGTAGTGATCAAGTTTGACAACTCCCTTTCTCAAAAAAATAAAAACCTTGGTATTTTTCAAACATCACATTCTCATCACGAGGAGGTGCAACCAAATGTAGGAGGGTCTAACTCCAAAAATCCTTCTAATCAAGTCAATCATTTCCAAAAATACCAAGGTTTTGTAGGGGCCATCCATGTGGTCACTAGAGGTCAAAGAAACAATAAATAAAATGTAATGTAAACACCTCAAGCAAATGTGTCACAACCTTCTACATCACCACTAATTCAAACTTCCCACAATCCTTCATCACCCATCCATATCCCTATCCAATAAAATCCTCCAAATCCACCAATCAATCATCCACAAAAACCAATCATCTCATTGACTAGCCAAATAACTACAAGTCTAAAGATGACTTCCTCCAAATTATCAATTTATGATTTAGTTTAACAATCTCCCCCACATTGTGAGGAATTAATGAAAATTTTGAAATCCATTGAACTACAATATAAATATTTTAATGCATTAAACAATTTTTTAGGGAGCATCCAAACATGCATGGAGCCTTCCATCACATTTTATGACTTTGAGATTTTTCCAATCTCATCAGACTCAATAGACCCTCCATTGCATATCATGGATCTAATTGACAAGAAGCCTTTCAAAAGAGTGTTAATTGACACCAGTTCCTCTATCAATATCATCACCACATTTTCCCTTCATCATTTGAACCTTCCTCCATCTCATAATATTAAGTCATAATTCATCCTAAAATCATTCAATGATGCTTTGTGTTCCATAGTTGACACTGTTGTTTTACCCATTGAGGTAGGGATCAAAATATTACACACCATGTTTCACATCTTGGAAGGATCCATGATGTACAATGTACTCCTTGGAATATCTTGGATGAGGGGAATGATATGTGTCCCTTACATTTTACATCAATGCTTGAAATACGTTCATGAGGGACAATTACATTGTATACCGATAGATGTCGAGCCATTTAAGTATTGCAATTTCATATCAAATCTATATGAGTCCATGCTTCCTTCCACTCATTTGTTCCTATCACCATCAAACAATCCATCTACCACTTCACTAATTCCCACATCAAAATCTCCTATTACTGAGGATCTCCCTATCACCAATCCCCATCAAGCTTCCATAGCCCCATCATCTTCACCCCATCATCTTCATAATTGACTACATGCACATTTGCTCACAGTCAATCCACATCATCCACATAATCAACATCATTACCATCCACTTCATTATCATAATCCATCCAAAAAACATCCCAATCCATTATATCACCATCATCAAATGTTTTAGAAGTCAATTTGATGGATTGTGAGTCATCTCCATCTTCACCACTTCCTGAGACATCATCCAACCATGGTCCTCCCATATCCTCTCAAGTCAAGGTCCACCTCACTAATCCTGGTATTGGTGAATACATGGTCCAAGACATCACCATCATGCCCCTTAACATTCCTAATGTAAAGGATTTTGGTCATCCACGTGATCCACCTTTAGCCATAGGAGTAGTTTATAACATGGGTTCAGCTCCAAATAGCATAAATTTTGTGTATGGAAGGATTGGTCTTCATCAAACCTAGCTCCCCTAGAGGAACCCAAAGAACCAACACTTTCCACCATTCCAAACATGTCAATATTTCCATATCACTATTTTCACATAGTCAATTGGTAAGGTCATGGCCCAGGATTGTATGAACAAGGAGTGCATCAACCTATTGATGTTCCATATCAAGAGTTGCATGACTATTCAAGTCTAGGCTACCACCCAATTTCCACCACCTCTTCTTTTGAAAAAACCTTCCAAAGGCTTAATCTCAATTTAGGAGAATAATCCCTCCATACCAAGAATTTTGATGATGAAATATATGAATATTTCAAACTTATGTTGATAATTTTGAATGAATATAAAGAAGAATCGAATCTCATTATTCCCCACACCGAACAAGATGAGTTTTATCTCAACATATTTCCCATCCATGAGCCAATATTTTTCTTACTTCTTCCATAAGAATGAGCTTCCTCTACCCGTTATCCACCATATCAATTCCATTAAGCCATTTCATAAGCCAAACTTGTAATATATGTACATAACAAAAAAATAGTGGTTTTGACCACTACCAAAAAAATCAACAAAACATGTTTCCTTTTTCAGCATTTCACGTATATATGTTTTAGTCAAATGCATTTATTTTTTTTGCTTGTTTTTTTTTAGGTTACCAAGATTTTAGCACCAATTCTTAGGTTCAATCCATTCAGCCCAATCTTATCCACTTTTGCCCATATGAAATTTGCAGGAAATAAAATTTAAAATATAAAAGTAGTAAAATGATTCTTCAAGAGAAAAGAACCTGGCAACGTTGAACGAAGGGGATTTTTGGGGCCATCTTATGCCACTCTGACTCATACACACACCAATGACTCATACATAACTCTTTCCAAATACATGTAAGCCTTACTTTTTTGCAATACCAAACAACTTTTCTGATTAACCACAATGATGCTATTCTCCCTGACAATGGAACCAAAATTATATGTTGTAATAGCTTACATTTAATTTTATCAATCTGATGGTAATCAAGTTTGGATTTAAAGAGTAGGAATCCATTATATATTGTACCATGGGAATCAATTCTAATCTTAATTCACATATATTTTAGTTTCAGGTTTTGAAAAAATAATAAAAAATTAATAAATTGTGTAGAATTGAAAATAAAATGCAATTTATGATTTATGCAATAAATATGATAATTACCTATTGATGATTTTATCTATTGGTGAGGATAACTAATAGTAATTACCTACTGATGAGTTGATCTATTTTTGAGGATCCTCGTGCAATTAGTTTTAATTATCTATTCTGGCTTTATGTTCTAGAGAAATGCAATTTAATTTATTTTATATTCTAAGGTTAATTAACTATTTCTAACATATTCTAGGGGTAAGATATTAGGGACTGGCTATAGGATTGGTCCCTACCTCCTAGAGGATAGTGTAATTCTTTCTCCCTTAAACTAATCTATCTCAGTAACTAAGATGCATAACTAGTACTGACATTATTTTATTCTATGAATGTAGGATAATTCTAATTAATACTACATAAAAGAAATCAAGGAGTAAATATAAATGACACAGTTACCATATGTGAAGAATGAAGTTCTATTTTTATTGTTGGAAATTCAAATGTACATGGTGGTGCATTTCTTTAGAAATTGTATAGACACATTGAACGTTCGATATTTTTCCCATAGATTATTCAACATTAGACTATTGGACATTAGACCTTTTCAAAGGTCTCCTTATGTAATATATATTGTGACTTACACAATTCTAAGTAATATTCTTCCACATATTTTTCCATGTGGAGTTATGGACTTGATAATGCGACAACTATGCACTAAGCAGAATAATCTAAACTAACACAATTCTTAATTCTTCTTGGACTCAGTAAACAACTTAAGCGGTCCAAGTGATACTTTATGAGTTAACATAACAACATAATACTAACTTATACATTTTGCAAGATATAACACATAACCATATGCCCCTTAAATAATAGGAAGAACATAACAATATTGCATCAAAATCTAATCATCCTAACAATATTCAAATTATACAATCCTTACGGAATAAAGTTATAACAACTTTATTAATCACAATATCCTTATGAAGAATTTATGACAAGTCAACTAACTAAGCTGACTGTAATCCTTTATTTCCATGTAAGAGCACCATGCTATCACTGATGTGGCATGCAGTGTCTGTCAATTGACTTGGTCAAATCTCTTCAGTAACTGCTGGTAAAAGTTCTCTTCGGTAACAGTCTTGAGTAGCTACCTTATGCAACATACTTCGATAACTATCTTCCATAACATAATTCAGCTACCATATTCTGTAATAGTCTTCAGCCACTATTCTATCATCGTGTCTAGATATTTTTTAATACTTTTTCCTTACATCCCTATTCTCATGTTCGAGGTGTATTTTGAAGCTTGTGCTACTACATCATGCACCTGTGGAGCATCCTTCAATATTTTTTTGCATAATCACTCACAACTTAGATGTATTTTACATGAAATGCACACATTTGTCAGATTAATTGCATCTATATTTTAACTGATAAATCATAGAAATAAGTAGAAATAACTTACTTAAAATATATTATAATCACAATTTGAATATAAAATGAGACAACTTACTACAAAAAATATATGCCAAATAATCACTCTTCACCACTAGTCTCTCATTTTCTCTAAAGATATTGCTGAAGGTAAAATTATTCCATAGTTTAAGTTTGACTCTTAAATTCCTCAATTTATTGGTCAATTTAACAATTATTTTACCAAATACATCTTCCTACCACCACTCCTTTAAATGGGATTCAAATTTAGGGTGTGAAAACCACATCATCTTAAATATGAATGGTCGTAGAAGGAACGATAATCCATCAGCAACTTTGAGCCATAGCGGATTATGGTTAGACCCAATAATCATAAGAATAGACAATGAAGCATCTCCAAAAATGCTAATAGTGGAATAGAAACAAAAATATTATCAAATCGACACAAGATAAGATTATCACTTGACCTTCGATTGCTCCAAGTAAATTCTGATATTTTTAAATCCAAGTCCCGAAGACCTACCAAGTTGACAAAATTAACAAAATAATTTAGACTCCTTACATTCACTCCATTTCCACCACTCTTATCCGATGGATACAAAGGAGAATTTAAATATCCAAAAACTACCCAAGTTTCTTCCCGAAATGTGTCTCTCATATCAAGCAATAGCTGCCAATACTTATATCTATCAGAGTAAGAGTTTGGGGCATAAATGTTTGACATCACCCACCTTCTATGGGTAGCTTTACACAAAAGCAAAATATTAATCACCCTATCAGAGGATGATATTATATGACCATCATACTTTGAGGAGTCCAAATAGAAAATCAATCCCCCTCCTGAGCTTGATGCCTTACTGACCATGAACCCAGAATTCTTACAAACAATATTATGAACTACCTCCCAAGATGAAGCTTCCAACTTCAATTCTTGAATACACAAAAAATCAGGTCCTTAGAGAAGATAATAACCTTTTCTTTGAGGAGATATTGAGCCCTCTAATGTTCCATGAGAAAATATTCATGGGAAAATTTAGAAGGATAGTCAAAAAATTTAAAAGTTAAACTTTAATAAATTAAAAAGTTAAAAAAAAGAAAAAAATTAAAAGTCAAAAATATATATATATAAAAAATAGCTTTTATAAAATTACTTTATATGGTAAAAGGAATGGACATTTGTCATTCCATAACAGTGTTGACATTTTTTCCACATTAATTTTTTGTAAAACTTTACCTGAAATATGTAAACAATTTTACGAGTGAAATTCATTTTGAGCATTTTCACCACATTAAAAATTTTGTTGAAAATTTTTCTGTGTTTGATAGATGTAGTTTAGGGAAAAATCCAAGCGAAATGCCTTTTTGCCTCCATGCACAACGAAATACCTTTTTTCCCCCAAGCACAACAAAATGTCTTTTCACCCCCATGCACAACGAAAATCCTTTTTTTAGGTATTTTGCTAGTGGAAACACTTCCTAGGCATTTCGCTAGCGAAAACACTTCCTAGACATTTCATTGGTAAAATTACTTTGCTAGTAGTTTCGCTCCTATTTATAGTGAAATTCCTTTTCACTTCATTTCTCAGTGAAATATAGTTTCAAATATTGGCCCCACTTTTGGTAGTGCAAACTCCTCCTAGGCAAAGTCATTGCAAAGAGGCAAGGTTGGGGCGAAAATACTATTTTACCCAAGTTTGGGGTGAAACTCTATTTTTGCCCTAGCTTGAGGTGAAACTCTCTTTTTGAACCAATTTTAGGGAGAAACTCCCTTTCTGAGTGCATCCCATGTGAAAATGTTAGCAAGAGCACATTGCAAGTGCAAGTCCAGGTGAAAGCCCATTTCGGGCACAACTTGGGTGAAATCAAGATGGAGGTTCATTGAGTTGAGGTGACTGGTTGTTCAATTTCCTAGAAACAAACTATTCAATATTCTGATATAAGTTGAGATTGATTTGAATTGATATTGAGGTTGATTTGAGTTGATATTGAGATCTGAGTATAGAACATATATAGTCCCTAATAGTTTTGTTGATGCTTCCATTGATTTGAGATTGGGATTTGAGTATAGAATATATAGAGTATCTAACAATTCTCTTTATGCTTTTATGAGATTGATTTGAGATATTGATTGTGCATTGATCCTAGAACATATTAAGTCTCCAAAAATTCTCTTTATGATTCTATGTGATTGAGACAAGTCTTTGAGAAGACTTGTGGACTATTTTGGGTTAAGCTTTTATGAAAGCTTGCTATGCAGATTTGAACAAGTCCTATAGAGGAATTATTGAGTAGATTTGAACAAGCCCTATAGAGGACTTATTGAGCAAATATGAGCAAGTCCTAGAGACGACTTATTAAGAAGATTTGAGCAAGTCATAGCGAGGATTTGTTGGGAAAATTTGGATAAGTTCTATGTGAACTTGTTGAGAATATTTGGACAGGTTTTGTGTGAACTTGTTTAGCATATTTGGATAGGTTTTGTGTGAACCTGTTGAGAAAATTTGGACATGTCTTGTGTGAAACTGTTGAATATATTTGATAGGATTTGTGCGAACCTGTTGAGCAGATTTGGACAACTCTTGTGTGAACTTATTGAGTAGATTTGATTAGGTTCTAAGTGAACCTATTGAGCATAATTGTACCAGACGTACTATATTGTGTTTAGTGCAAGAGATTGAGCATAAATGTACTAGAAATACTAAACTATGTTTGGTACAGTATTGAGGCAGAGCTTTGGAGGTGATAAAGTATAGAGGATAGAGTCTTAGTGGATAGAGATCTAGCAGCCAATACAATTGAAGACAGATCTAAGTGAGGAGTCTTCAAGTGGAGAGAGATCCACAAGTCAGTGTAGTAGAGAGACATAGTCTTCTAGAAGATCACTAGCCAGAGTAGAAGGGGAAAGAGTTATTTTATGGAAGAGATCCACAAACTTGATATTTATGGGATCAACATCTCCTTTGGACCGAGGTCCATAAACATTGTAATTTGGAAAATATTCCCAAGAGATTATTTGAGAAATATTTAGAAGAAATATTTTCTCTGTGGAGGTAGCCCACATTGTGTGAACCACGTTAAATCTGTGTCTCTATTGTATGTGGATTTTTATGCATTGCTTTAATTATTGCTATTGATACTGCTATCTATACACTACATAATATTTATTTGAGAAGAAAAGTAAAAAGTAGTCTTAAACTGTTCACCCCCCCTCTCAGTATAAGCTTGTGTTCTTCAATTGTTATCAGAGTGGGTTCATTCAGAAGAGGTTGACAGCTTGAAGGAAAAATGGTCTAAGAACACAATGGATCACAAAGATCAAAAGGATGGGTCCTTCAATAATGAAGTACCAGTATTTGATGGAAGTGACTTCTTGTATTGGTGTATGCTGATGAGATTTTACCTAATGGTACTTGGAAATGAAGTTTGGGATGCAGTGGAAATTGGATATGATTCTACAGTCAATCCTCCAATAGATAAGGAAGGTAATATTATAATGCATGCAAATTCAAGAGGTATGAATGCAATTATAAGAGGATTCGGTAGATTAGAATCTATGAAGGTTATGGATTGTAAAACAACAAAAGATATGTGGGATCTACTACATGATATATATGAGGGTGATAAAGGTGTTAGGAAATCTAAGATCATAAATCTCAAAGGAGAATTTGAGAACTTAAGAATAAGAGATGATGAAAATATTTGTGATTATCTCAGTAAGATTGATGAACTTGTACATGAGATGAGAGGTCTTGGAATGAAGGTTGATGAATCAGATGCTTGTGATAATATTTTGAGAACTCTTCCAAAAAGTTATAATGAAAAGGTTTATGCTATAGAAACATCAATTGATAGTGATTATTTGATAAGGATTTATTTTGTTGTTATGCTTACTACTTTTGATATAAGAAAAAAAGATCCTATTCCTCCAAAAGAAGCTGCTTTCAAAGTGGACAAAAATAAAAAGGGAAAAAAAATAGAATCAAGCTGTTAGTCATCTAGTGATGACTAAGCTAACTATGGTAGAAGAGATAAAGGGTTCAAAAGACCAATATATATAAGATCAGTTAAGTGCTTTAATTGTGGCAATTTTGGACATTTTGCAACAAAGTGCAAAGAGCCAAAGTACAATAGTGATGAAGAAAAATAGGATCACAAGTACAGGGAATCAGAAAGACACAAGTACTAGAATAAAGGCAAGGATGGATAGAAAAAAAAATGAAAGAAATTTTTCCAAAGGCAAAATAAAAGCTACTATGCGGATAATGCAAGTAAGTTCTTATTTGATAGTGATGCTAGTTTTTCATACAATGATAGAGATGAAGTCTTGTTCATGATTGAAGAAAAGGATCAAACTAAGAAAAAGACTCCAGTTATTCTTAAGTGTTTTAGATGTGGTAAATTTGGACATATTGAATATGATTGCACAAGAGATGGTTTTAGTGTCAGTGATGATGATTTTGAAGATGCACTTGATAGATCAAATGAGAATCTTCTAATGGCTTTAGAAGATGAATAATTGAGTGATCCTATAGAAAGTGAGTCAAAAGAAAGAAATGATATGGAAAAAGGCAAACAAATAGAAGACTACTCAATAGAGAATGGTTATGATCTCAAGGGAGAACTTATCCATGCCCTTGACACAGTAAAGAAGGTAAGAAAGCAAAAATCTAAGCTTGAAAGTCATTTTCAAGAATGTTATGAAGAAATATTATTGCTCATAGAGGACATAAAAAAGTTAAAGGCTAAGGCAAGTAAGTTCTAGGATAAGTTAGAAGTAAATATTTTGGAATGTGAGAAGTTAGAACAAGAAGTGGTTACTCTAAAGAAAGATTTATAGTACTCCAAGATCAAGATGAAGAATTTCATAAATAACTCTAAGAACTTGGATAAGTTCATTTTTGGATATAAGAGAACATCATGTTCAATAGGTTTTGGTTTTGGAAAGAAATATGAAAAAGCAAAAGTCTACTTCAAGTCTTCAAGAAGAAACAACATCAGAAGAAGATACTTTAGAAGAGGGATTCTCAGATGCAAGTGAAAGTGAAACTTCTAATGATGAGTCAGATTGCAGTGAGTCCAACAAGGACAATGGGTAAAGAAGATATATATGGAACAACAATCAGAATAGGATACCAATGAGGTCTAGGGAATGAAGCTTCAATGGGAGATGCTTCTCATGTCAAAGATTTGGGCATATGGCTTCATAGTGTAGATCACATGAAAGACTGGTATATGGAAGAGAACAAATTTTCCAAGGATATTGCTATTCATGTAAGGAGTTTGGTCACAAGGCAATGGATTGTAGAATTCATGATACAAGAGGATATGGCTTCACTAGGATATGGTTCATGGATATTGTGTCGATAAGGCCTAGGTTTCCCAGGCTTCCTGCTTCGTGCATTCAAGGCCATTCACCTGCAAAAGTAAACAAGAAAAACTAAAAATAGTAAGGTGTAGTTTAGTTTAGTTTTTGCCTATTAGGCATAGGATTCCTAGAATACCTGCAACTTGCATTCAGATTAATATGCCTACAAAACAAAAACATAAATAAAGAAAAGAAAAACTAAAGAATAAATTGTTTTTAAGTGGACAATCCTGTGTCTATGTATCCATCAAATAAGAATGTATCCATTTACCATCAATTTCCCTAGAGTATCCAAATTCTTTTCCCTTCCATACTTGCTCGCCATAGTCCCTGTATCCACCACCGCCTCCTTCACTCATCTAGACCTACTTTTGTAGACATCTCCCTTAGTCATCGAATATATTTGAGCACTTCCCATAATTCTTGAGGGTCTTTGGGAACTTCTCCACTACCAAGCACCTCTAGGTGTCCTCCATTATTTCCAAGAATCCATAGGTGTTTTCTACAGTTGTCAAGCACCCGTGGGTATTTTATGCAAGAGTTCTAAAGTCCCCCTAGCCTTCGGGTGATGTTAGGATAGCACTGCACCAGTCCACTACAATATAATTCATCATATCAAAATATAGTATATACAACAAGGTAAATATTTTTATTGTTATTTAATTTCATGCACTTTTAAGTTTTGTTCATTCATTTCTATTGCATAGATAGGGTTTCTATATTGATTATAAAGGACCTCACATCGTGGTGTCCTCATAGTTGCTACTAACCCATTTGCTCTTTTTATTGTGTGTAGATCTGGAAGTGTTACATTAGAATTGGAAAACTTCTTAAGCCAGAGTGACCCAACATCGGATAACTAGAAGCCTACTCACTTCTTTTGGGAGTAGAGATGCACTTTGAGACACCACTAGCATTGATTTGCTACAATTTTGAAGAACCCTAGCTATTTTATATTTTTTATAAAATAATTCAAGAATTCTTATTGTAACAATGGGATTTTGAGGCTCCCCCCATTAATAAAATTATTCATTGTGCAATATTTGTCTCTTTTATTTCTACTTTATATCTTGTTATTTGGTGTTACATTTTTTTCTTCACAAATGGCGATCACGGTGGGACCCACTAAGGGTTTCTTTTTATAATTTGCCTTGCTAATTTAATTTTTATTTTTTGTTTTATTTTTTAGGGTTTTCAAAGGCATGAATCGAGCATTTTCACTCGTTAGGATTTTTGAGGACTTGTAGGAAGTTTTAGAAGGTGTGTGAATGCCCGACGGTACTCGAGGGCCATCCAAAAATGCCTAGGTGCATTTGAAAAACATCCATGGGTATTTTATAGAGAGTTGGAGCTAAAATGTAGGTAGTTTTGTAATCCTACTATTGAAATCCTAGTTTTTCTATTTTACGTATTCTGGCAAATTACATTTTTTTGGGTTTCTAATATAAAAAGAACATCATTAATTAATCTAGAAAAAACATTCATGCTATCTTGCATCTTAGGGTTTAGATTACTCATTTGCATTCATCCACACTTTCTATATGAATTTTCTAATTTTCATTGTATTCACAAATTAAAAAATATTGCATTCTAATTTCATATGAATTGAAAATTTGAATACTTAGTTTACATTATAGGGTCAGGGATTTCTATTTTTGCAAGTCTAAGTAGGAACATTATTGATGGCAAGCCGAGATTCACACAACAGAACTTTCAATTAATTTTCTGCAAATAGCTTAACACAATCTTACATTACCATTTCCAGGCATATTTCTTTTCCCTCTCAATCCCGAACTCACCATCCCCATTCCCTTACAATTCATGAGTTTTTATCGAGGCCTCGATCCTCTAGGAAATTAATTCCCCCGCCTAACAAAATTTCAAATTCGTTTTCCCCTCGGTCGAGTTTTCAAAATTTTTTGCCATAAATGGGCAACTGCTTGATCCACCATGAAGCTTGCATTAAAGACCTCCCTTAACCTGCACCCGTCGTTTTGGTCTGACTGTTCTTCTACATCGCTGTCTCATCCATAAAGTCCATCATCTGTAATTGCTGTTTTTCCAAAAATAAAAAAAAATGCGTGGCCGACATCTCTCTTTTCAATTTACGTGGCCCTCATCTTTGACTTAATACATGTATGCTTCCGCGTGTCAAATTCAACTTTACCTCCAACTGGTTGCGTCGCTTTTAACACACGTGGCAGCCACGTGTCAATTTCGGCCTTGCCTGGCCGTCCGCGTGTCTACTTTGGCTTGACCTTTTCTTGGCCGCGATACCGCGACATGTCGCGATATCATGACCCAAACTGCCCCCTTCACCACGGTCCGCAAAAACGCCGCGATACCGTGACATGTCGCGATATCATGACATGTTGCGATATCGCCACCCAAACTGCCCCCTGCACCTCAATCTGCAATAATGCCACGATATCGGGACATGTCGCGATATCGCAACATGTCGCGATATCGCGACCCAAACTGCCCCTGCGCCTCGGTCCACAAAAACATCGCGACATCGTGATGTCACGATATCGTGACGTTGCGATATCGCGACCAAACTAAGCCCGCCTTAGCTTTTAAATTCTGTCACGATTTCATGTCACGAAATCGTGACAAACTACCTTGCCTTCTGCATTGTTCTCCGCCTACCTTAGCTTTGAAAAAAATCATCGCGATATCGCGACGTCGCGATATCACGACGTCGCGATATCGCTACAAAACTCGCCTATGCCTTGTTACATATTTTGAGGTCGTGATTTAGCGACATGTCACGAAATCGTGACATGTCGCGATTTCATGACCCCTCCCCCTTGCTTTACGAAACTTCCCCCCTTGGGAAAAACTGAAATAAATCAAAATGCAAAGTACTTAGAGAACTTAGAAAAAAAAATTGGAGGATGCAAGATTGCTCTACTGTCATCGGATGCTCCTGCATAAGACACCCGAGGTAAAATAAAAAAGTGATCCTCACTTCTATTTTGTTAGGGGAAGACCCAGGTGGTCAACCACCGTCTTCGATAACCAAGTTGCGTCTTCAATAGGTCTGCCCTTCCACTTTATCAAATATTCAGAATACTATTTGTTTTTGGTGCTTCTGCCTTCACGAGTGTCTAATATTTCCTCGACCTCGTCTGTGGTTGGAGTAGGTGTTGGAATTTGCCATAATTTTGCACTTGGTACCTCTGTACTCTCTCCCTCATGATATTCCACTAAATCTGAAATATTAAAAATAGGTGAAATGTCAAGCCAACTTGGCAATTCCACTTCATATGCATTTCTTGACTCCCGTTTTCCCAGTATTCTGCATGGCCCAAACTTCTTCATCTTCAATTTGTTATAAGTCTTGGCAGGAAATCTCTCCTTCCTGAGATGGACCATGACTTCATCTCCTACTTCGAACTCTTTGAACCGCCACTTCTGGTATGCTCTTGTCTTATATTGAGTATTCATTTTTATAATTTGTCTCCTTACTTCTTCATGCAGACTTTTCATATGTTTCGCAAATTCTTCTGCCTCGACACTGCACTTTTCTCTCTTATCCAACTTTCTCAGTTCAGACACATTCCTTGGGATGTTTCCATATATTATCTGGAATGGAGATTTATTTGTGCTCTTATTGACTGAATTGTTATATGCAAATTCCGCCTATAGTAAAACTAAATCCCATCCCGTGGGTTGATCTGCTATCAAGCATCTCAGTAAATTACCCAGGCTTCTATTTACCACCTCTGTCTGTCCATCAGTCTGTGGGTGGTATGCAGAACTGAATTTCAGATCTATCTTCAACTTCTTCCACAAAGTTCTCCAGAAATACCCAACAAACTTTGTATCTCTATCAGAAACTATGCTTCTTGGTAGACCATGAAGTCATACCACTTCCTTGAAAAATAACCCTACAATGTGAACTGCATCACTTGTCTTCTGGCAAGGAATAAAATGTGCCATTTTGGAGAATCGATCAACCACCACAAATACAGAGTCATTTCCCCTCTGTGTTCTTGGCAATCCAAGAATAAAATCCATGCTTATGTCCTCCCATGGCCTCTCAGGTATAGGTAACGGCTGGTATAATCCTGTGTTTTGCCTTATGCCTTTTGCCATCTAGAATATTCTGCAACTTTGCACAAACTTCCTCACATCTTGCTGAAGTTGCGGCCAGTAGTAATTTTCATCCACCAGGGCAATGGTCTTATCCCTACCAAAATGCCCAGCCAGTCCTCCGCTGTGCTTTTCCTTGATCAAGTTCTCCCACATGGAACTCCTTGGAATGCATAATTTACTTCCCTTGAACAGCATTCCATCTTGGATTAGGAAATCTAACCATTTTGTCCTGTCCATAGTAACAGGTGCCAAGCAAGCCATCCAGGCTACTACAAAATTAGGATCTTCAGGATAAAGACCCTTCAGTTCTTCGAATCCAACTACTTCTACTATCATTTCAATTAGCAAATTCTGCCTTCTGCTTAAAGCATCTACAACCCTATTTGATTTCCCACTCCTGTGCTTTAATACAAAGGTATAGCTTTGGAGAAACTCGACCCACTTCATGTGTCGTTGATTCAGTTTTGTCTTGTTGTTGATGTACTGCAATGCCTGATGATCAGTAAATAGAACAAACTCTTTTGGCAACAAATAATGCCTCCACTTCTTCAGAGCCTGAACTATAGCATAAAATTCTTGGTCATATACTGAAATACTTTTTTCGAGCATCATTGAGCTTTTCACTAAAATAAGCATCAGGTATGCCTTCTTGACTCAGTACAACCCCTATTGCACTGCCACTGGCATCACAGTCCACCTAAAATACCTTGTTAAAGTCTGGGAGTGCCAAAACAGGCTGTTCTGTGACCTTTTTCTTTAATGCATCAAAGCTCCTTTCAGCCCCTAATGTCCACTTGAACTCTTTTTTATCCCCTCTCATTGTTTCTGTGAGAGGTGCACAAATGTTGTTGAAGTTCTTTATGAACTTCCTGTAAAAGCTGGATAGACCATGAAATGATCTTACCTCTGTTGTGCTTCTTGGGGTAGGCCATTCGATGATGGCTCTCACCTTCTCTGGGTCCATTTTCAGACCTTCTGCTGAGATTACAAACCCCAGGTATACTAACTCTTTCTTGACAAAATTACACTTTTTTAGATTTATTAATAACTGCTCCTCCCGTAGCTTTTCAAAAACCCTCCTGATATGCATCAGGTGTTCCTCTAGGGTTCTGCTGAATATTAATATATCATCTAAATAAACAATGACAAATTTTCCCAAAAACTCTTTCAGTACTTCATTCATCAGCCACATGAAGGTACTTGGTGCATTGGACAACCTAAATGGCATGACCAACCACTCATACAATCCCTCTCTTGGCTTGAAGGCTGTCTTCCACTCATCTCCTTCTCGGATACGAATATGATGATAACCACTTTTCAGGTCAATCTTTGTGAAGTACGTAGCTCCACTTAAACAGTCCATGATATCATCCATCCTTGGCAATGGGAATCTGTATTTGATAGTGATTTTGTTGATGGCCCGTGAATCTATACACATTCTCCATTCTCCATCCTTCTTTGGTGCCAACACTGTAGGTACTGCGCATGGGCTCAAACTTTCCCGAATCAATCCCTTCTCCAGTAACTCTTGGACCTACCTGTTTAACTCCTCAGTCTCTACAGGCGTCATTCGGTGTGCAGCTTTATTTGGCAAGCTCGATCCTGGCACCAAATCTATATGGTGGCTGATTTTCCTTACTGGGGGTAAACCCTCAGGCACATTATCAGACACAATATCTGGAAATTCCTCCAACAGATCTAGGACTTCTATTGGGGTATCTTGGCATTCCTTCTCCCTAACTCTCAGAATTATTGCATAACATAAATGTTCATGCTTCAAACCATCCAGAAACTTTCTCCCTTCAACTAAATAGATTCTGGAGCTGTTACACACCTTTTCATCCACTTCCTTTAAGGGTTTCAGCTTATGGCACATGCCATTCTTCATCAATGAGTAGGTGTTGGCATGACTGTCATGCATTGCACTCCGATCGAACTACCAGGGCCTTCCCAGCAACATATGGCAAGCATCCATAGGTAGGATGTCACACAGGACCTCATCACAATAATTCCCAATATGAAATTTAATAGAGCACTGCTCACTGACCAAGGCCCTATGGTCCTTCTGTAGCCATGCGACTCGATATGGATGCGGGTGCTTCTTCCTCTCTAACTGCAGCTTGGTAACCATTTCTTCTAAAACCAGGTTATTCATGCTACCATTATCAATAATAATATTACAAATCTTGCCCACGCATTTACACCTTATGCGGAATAAACTTCTTCTCTGATCTGTGTCCTTCTCCTCATTCAACAAGACTCTCCTTACGATCATTGCTTCCCCTCTCTCCGCTTCTTTATAATGTTTAGACTCAGCATCTTCCTCGGCCACAGCAGCCCTGGCTGGACCCTCAGGCCTCTTGTTCATCCTTTCTCGGTGTTGTGGACACTCAAATGCTTGATGTCCTTCTTCACCACAGTGGAAACATGTCCCACAAAATACTCCTCTTCCAAACCCTTGTCCAGATCCACCCCGTCCTCTTGGGTAGCTATTATGATCATGGGGCTGATAAACATCCTCTTCCCTTTGATCCTGGTTACTACTGGCTTCACCAGTCTTCTTCAAATATTTATATTTTTCTCCAATGGTTCTCCCACTAGTTCTTCCACCATGGCCCCTTCCTCTTTTCTTGCCTTCAAACTGCCTATTCAGTTTTTCTTCCACCTTTAAGGCAAATTGGTAAGCATCCTCAATGGTGCTTACCCGAACTAGGCTCAGCTCTTCTTGGATACCAAGTCTCAACCCATTGATATAACGGGCTACCTTTTCTTTGTTTGCCTCTAAATGTCCAGTTCTAATAGAGATCTTGTAAAACTCCTCGGTGTATTCTTGGATAGTTTTGTTTGTCTGTCTCAAACTCTACATTTTCCTTAGCAGATCCAACTCGTAATCTGCCAAAATAAACTATCTTTTCAGCCTTTCCACCATTCTATCCCATATTGTTATTTTCTCCTTCCCTCTTCTATTCCTCTCTAGCTGTATTCCCCTCCACCAAATGCTGGCATGACCCTTCAACTTGGTCTTAGCAAATCTAACCCGATTAGGGTCTTCAACCTCCTCATATTCAAAATATTCTTCTAAATCATTTATCCAGTCAATCACCTCTTCTGGATTTAGGTTTCCCGAGTATGTAGAAACCTCCATATTTGGTTGCTTTCCAATCTAAGAGATGGCCTTGTACAACCTGGCTTGTGCAGGATCCATAGCCTCTTCTTCTTCCTCAGACTGGTCTTCTTCTTCATCAACTTCGTCTTCACTTCCCTCATCCCTTCCGGGCTTGTGCCTTCTACGTAGCTCTTCTTGCAAGGCTTGAACTTGTCTCTGCAAGGCTCGAAAGTCTTCGACCGACACCACATTTCCTACTCCACCATGGTTTCTTTGTGGAGGCATTTTTATTTCTTCCCTTACAAATCCTTCCACAGATCCTGGTGTAACTGCCTCTCTTTCGGTGATCTGTTACACGCTCAGGAGCTCCCGCTCTGATACCACTTGAGAGGCAAGCCGAGATTCACACAACAGAACTTTTAATTAAATTTTCTACAAATAGCTTAACACAGTCTTACATTACCATTTCTAGGCATATTTCTTTTCCCTCTCAATCCCGAACTCACCATCCCCATTCCCTTACAATTCGCGAGTTTTTATCGAGGCCTCGATCCTCTAGGCAATTAATGCCCCCGCCTAACAAAATTTCAAATTCGTTTTCCCCCCGGCCGAGTTTTCAAAATTTTCTGCCATAAATGGGCAACTGCCCGATCCACCATGAAGCTTGCATTAAAGACCTCCCTTAACTTGCACCTACCATTTTGGTCTGACTGTTCTTCTGCACGGCTGTCTCATCCATAAAGTCCATCGTCTGTAATTGCTATTTTGCTAGAAATAAAAAAAAATGTGTGGCCGACATCTCTCTTTTCAATTTACGTGGCCCTCATCTTTGACTTAATACATGTATGCTTTCACGTGTCAAATTCAACTTTACCTCCAACTGGTTGCATCGCTTTTAACACACGTGGCAGCCACGTGTCAATTTTGGCCTTGCATGGCCGTCCACGTGTCTACTTTGGCTTGACCTTTTCTTGGCCGCGATATCATGACATGTCGTGATATCGCGACATGTCGCGATATCGTGACCCAAACTGCCCCCTTCACCATGGTCCGCAAAAATGCCGTGATACCGCGACATGTCTTGATATCACGATCCAAACTGCCCCCTGCGCCTCGATCCACAAAAATGCCACGATACCGTGACATGTCACGATATCGCGACCCAAACTGCCCCTGCGCCTCGGTCCGCAAAAACGTCGCGACATCGCGACGTCGCGATATCGCGACATCAAAATGTGCTCGCCTTAGCTTTTAAATTCTGTCACGATTTTGCATCGCAAAATCGTGACAAACTGCCTTGCCTTCTGCATTGTTCTCCGCCTGCCTTAGCTTTGAAAAAAAAATGTCGCGATATCGCGACATCGCGATATCACGACAAAACTCGCCTATGCCTTGTTACAACTTTTGAGGTCATGAAATCGTGACATGTCACGATTTCGCGACCCCTCCCCCTTGCTTTACAAAACTTCCCCCCTTGGGAAAAAATGAAATAAATCAAAATGCAAAGTACTTAGAAAACTTAGAAAAAAATTTTGGAGGATGCAAGATTTCTCTACTATCGTCGGATGCTCCTGCATCAATTATTCATATACCAAAATCATTCATGTACTTGGGTGATTGCATACAAAGAAGTAGATGAACCCCCCAACTATCTAGATTTGGTTTTAAGCGGTGTACTCTACATCCTTTGGAAAATTTGGTATTGTGAGTAGTGGCTTATGATTTAGATTATTGAAAGTGGTTATATTTCTAACATTTTATGAACACAATAGCAAATAAAAAATTTTAAAAAAGAATCACACAATACATGATTCACATTTAATAGTAGTGGATAGATTTTATTACTAGCCATTGCTTGAGCTTTGGTGATGATGGGTTTCATCTCCATCCACCAATATCTACCCTTATAAACCTTAGGTCACCCCTGATCAAACTTTTTGGATTTCATCACCAGCAAGAATATCGTTGCCCCAACCTAGCCATAGTTTTAACCTTTATTTGGTTAATTCATATTAGCACATTTGAAACACATAAGATCAAAACCTAATAAAATAAACTCACATTTAAAAGGAGATAATAAATGATGAGATAAGACACAAATGTTAAAAATGTTGTAATCACAATGACACTGAGAGGGGGGGGTGAATCAGTGTGTTCTTTAAAAACTTCTAAAACAATTAGTTTTAAATCCAACAGCAGTTTAAAGCAGATAAGAGAGATACTAAATGCATCAAGAAAGCATCACACATAACATGACAATTTAACGAGGTTCACCAATGTGGCTACTCCTCAAAAATTACTGCTTGGACTACCATCCAAATCCAGTCAATGCAAAGCTACAACTTTACATAATCCTTTACCAGAACCAACTGGAAGGAGCACCAACCCCTTAACTTTAACTGCTTCAACAGAATGGAGCACCAACTCCTATTTTACCAGCACCTACTGGAAAGATCCACCAACCCCTTATGCCAAGCTACAACTTGGAAAATAATAATAAAGATTACAGAATAAAACTTTCACCTCATTTCTCATAGTCTGCTATTTTTCTGCATTCTGCTGCTTCTGCACGACACGATTCGCACTATCCGACCGCTTCTGTATTCTTCTTTGCACTCTCTACTGCAATCGATTGTTTGACACTTCTGCTTATTCATGTGCTAATATTTTGATCTTAGAACTCCATCTCTACACATTGTGCTTTTCATCCATGCAATCACGATATGCAGATTCGAACTACAACTTTGCACTCTACACGGCCGAACTTGTGCAATCACTCTATTCGCATTCACACATTATCTCAATGCAACGCACTCTGCTCGCTCTCGCACTCTATCTTCCTCATTTTTTCAACTAAAGTAACCATACTTTTAAAGACAAAATCTCAGAGAAAAACCCTAGGAAACGTCGACTATGAACCCTAGAAAATGTCGGTTGTAAACCCTAGAAGATGACGGCTTCAACCTCTAAGAGCATCCACTGTGAAACCCTAAAAGATGTTGGCTTCAGATCCACTGTAAAACCCTAAATTATGTCGGCTTCAACCTCTAAGAACATCGGTTGTGAAACCCTAAAAGATGTCGGCTTCAAACCCTAAAATCCATTGGCCCTAATTTAACTTTGTTGGCCTCAAACTCTTCTGCCACCTTCGTCACCTTCCTGTAGCTTATTGTCGTGAAATAGCAACACGTCACGATATCGCGACACTTTTTGTGGCCGTACGCCTTCTTGACCTTGTCGTCGCAAAATCGTGACCCTTTTGGCCTTCGAACGCTTCACTTCCATTCTTGTCACTAAATCACAACACTTTGATCAGTCGCTTCACTTCCATTCTTGTCACGAAATCGCGACGCTTCCGGCTTCCAGCAGCTTTTCTTGCATCCTGTCGTGAAATCGTGACACTTTTAGCTTTTTCTGATGTCATCCTCATTCTTGTTGTGAAATCACAATGCTTTCGGCTTCTAGAAACTTTTCTTGCAACCTGTCACGAAATCATGACACTTTCAGCTTTCGCTGACGTCATCCTCATCTTTGTCTTGAAATCGCCATGCTTTCGGCTTCCATACATTTTGAGCTTCATGTAGTAGCGAAATCGCTACAACTTTGTGCCTTGTGCTTCCAACTTGCTTTTTCTCGTGAAATTTTGACTTGAACATAATCGCTGCATCTTTAAGTTCTGCACTTTTGTCTGGTAGCGAAATCGCTACACCTTCGTGTTGTGCAACTTTTTCCCGTAGCGAAATCGCTACACCTTAGTTCTGTGCAACTTTTACCCATAGCAAAATCGCTACACCTTTGTTCTATTCATTTGCAACTCATAGCGAAATCGCTACGCCTTTGTGTTGTGCCTTTGCAACTTGTAGCGAAATCGCTACAACTTTTTCACTTAACACTTTCTTCCTGCTTCGGCCAGCGAAAATTCAACATGTAGCGAAATTGCTACAGTTACTTCGACTTAGCTTCTTGGCCTCCGACATGTCACAAAATCATGATAGTTTGCCTTGTGCCTTCTATCTCTTCCTACTTGTCACGAAATCATGACATTTTCAACTATGCCTTCTCTCTCCTCCGACTTGTCGCGATATGGCGACATTTTCGATTGCACCTTCTCTCTCCTTCGACTTGTCGTGAAATCATGACATTTTTGATTGCGCCTTCTCTCTCCTCTGACTTGTCGTGATTTTTAGCTGTCTTCTCTCTCCTCTGACTTGTCACGAAATCACGATAGAAAACATTTCGCGATATCGCGACAGTTTTCTAACTTGTCTTTTTCTTCGAATTTTTCTATCTTCTGCATCTGAATGACTCCTACATTGTCTGTCCACTGCATCATTGGATCTAACTGCCTGTGTTGACAACAATGACAAACTTCTTGCACCTCCTTGCTCAACAATCTCCCCCTTTGGAATTGTTGGTAACACCTGTGTACATCCCTGTAACTCTTCTCCCCCTTTGTCAATAATACCAAAGGGCTACTGCAGACTCCCCATGAGTCCATCCTCACACCTCTCAGGCACAATTTGTTGCATCTGGCACAAATTATGATCATGAGCAAAAGAATAGTCAAATACTCAAATTCTCCCCCTGAGAAAGTGATCACCGTAGCTAGTCACTTCTTAGGAAGTGTGACTACTCCTAATTTGCTTCGAAGGTACTCAAATACTTCCTTGGGCAAAGGTTTTGTAAAAATATCTGCTACTGTTACTGTAGTTGGGACATAGTCCAATTTAACTTCTCCTTCTGCAACTTTTTCTTTCAAGAAATGATACCTTAGAGCAATTTGCTTTGTCCGTGAGTGCATTACTGGATTCTTAGAAATGTTGATTACACTGGTGTTGTCACACTTTACTAATATTGGTTCACTAAAATTAATACCTAGATCTTTCAAGGTTTGTTTCATCCACAAGACTTGTGTGCAACATGTTGCTGCTACAATATATTCTGCCTCAGCTGTAGATAAAGAAATTGACTCTTGCTTCTTATTGTGCCATGCAACCAATCTATCCCCCAAATAGAATGCTCCTCCACTGGTACTCTTTTTGTCATCAACACATCCAGCCCAATCTGCATCTGAATATGATATAAGAGTGAAATATTTGCCTTTTGGATACCACAACCCATACTCCATGGTGCCTTTGAGATACCGAAAAATCCTTTTGACTACTGTTACATGAGTCTCTTTGGGACTGGCCTAAAATCTGGCTACCATGCAAACTGCCTGTAGAATATCAGGTCTGGTTGCAGTTAAATATAGTAAGCTTCCTATCATTGATCTATACATGTTTTGATCTACAGGTGGATATTTGTCTTCTTTACTCAACTTGTAGCCTGTTGTCATGGGAGTGCTGACTGGCTTACAGTCCTCCATAGTGAACCTCTTTAGCATTTCTTTCACATATTTGATTTGGAAAATGAATATACCTTTCTCATTCTGATTAACTTGTAGCCCCAGAAATTAAGACAGTTCACCAATCATTGACATTTCAAATTCATTCTGCATCTTGTTTGCTAAGTCTTTACATGATTCATATTTGTTGTTGCCAAATATGATATCATCCACATAGACAAAAAGAACAATGAGATGCCCACCTTCTATTTTCACATATAGATTATTGTCCACTAAACCTTTCTTGAATCCCTGTTGAGAGAGATAATTATCTAGCCTAGCATACCATGCCCGTGGTGCTTGTTTTAATCCATACAGTGCTTTCTTTAATTTGCAGACAAGGTTAGGATCTTCACTGATTTGAAAGCCATCTGGTTGTTCAATATAGACCTCTTCTTCAAGTTTCCCATTTAAAAATGCAGATTTTACATCCATCTGATAAACTCTGAAGTTCTTGTGAACTGCTAGTGCCAAAAACATTCTAATAGCTTCTAGTCTGGCCACTGGTGCGAAAGTCTCTTCAAAATCAATGCCTTCGACCTGTGCATAGCCTTTGCAAACCAGTCTTGCTTTATTTCTAATGACCTAACCGTATTCATTTAATTTATTTTGAAATATCCATTTGGTGCCTATTACATTCTTATTTGTAGGTCTAGGTACTAGTTCCCAGGTTCTGTTCTTTTCAATATAATCTAACTCTTCATTTATTGCCTTCATCCAGCTGTCATCTTTGCTTGCTTCATCTATGTTTTTGGGATCAATGCTGGATAAAAGAGAGTAATTACTTATTACTTTCTTTCTTGTCTGAATGCCAGTTGTGGGATCTCCAATTATTTGGTCTCTAGGATGATTTTTCTGCCAGCTGCCCGTTTTGAATTTTCTATTTTCTTGCACCTCTGAGTCATCTGATAAGTTATTTGCATCAGTCGTAGACGTGTTTTCTATTCCATGCACTTCATATCCTTCAATGACTTCTTCATAGATTGGGTAGTTTTCTTGAAAGTTAGCTATTTGTTTCCTCCCTTCATCGAATTTAACATCTGCATTGTCCACAATTTTCTTGAGTCTCTTGTTGTAGCATTTGTAAGCTTTGCTATTTGGAGAATAACCAACAAAAACACCTTCATCTCGCTCTATCTTCAAACTTTCCAAGGTTGTCATCAGTTTTTCTGATGTAGCACTTACAGCCAAATACTTTGAGATGTTTAGTTGTTGCTTTTCTACCAAACCACAACTCATACGGTGTTTTGCATTCATGATTTCTTAACATATACCTATTTTGAATGTATACTGTTGTGTGAACTGCTTCTTTCCAGAATCTATCTGCTATTTTGTTTTTTGCCAGCATGGTGCGTGCCATTTCCTATATAGTTCTGTTCTTCCTCTCTACTACACCATTCTACTGAGGAGTTTTGGCTGCTAAATATTGTCTCTTGATACCGTATTTTCCACATTATTCTATAAATTCATTTGAAATGAATTCTCCTCCTCTGTCTGATCGTAAGCATTTAATCCTTTTTCCTGTTTCATTCTCAACTAGCTGTTTGAAGGTTCTAAACATTTCAAAAGCTTCTATTTTATATTTTAGGAAGAATATCCATTTCATTCTGGAATAATCATCGATACACAGCATAAAGTATTTGTCACTGTTTATGCTTTGAGTCCTCATGGGTCCACATAAGTCTGTATGAATGAGTTCCAAAAGCTTGCTAGTGTGGTATTATTTTGTTTTAAATGAAACTTTGGTTTGCTTTCCCTTCTGACATGAAGCACAAACATTGTTTGAAGGTTTCTTAATGGTTGGAATATCTCTCACTGCTTGTTTAGAGATGATTTTCACCAAATTATCAAAACTTATGTGTCCAAGCCTCTTATGCCACAACCAGTTCTCTTCTTCTTGTCCGATGAAGCACATACCTTCTAAAAATTTTGAGAGTGTGTATAGGTTGCCAGACATCCTTGAACCGGTTGCTATCAATTTCTCGTTGTTTATTTTTCTGACTTCACAACCCTGCTTCTTGAAAACCACTTCATGTCCTTTATCATAGATTTGACTCACACTTAACAGGTTATGTTTCAAACCATCCACATATAAAACTTCTTCTGACTTGATTTTCCCTTCACTAATTTTGACAGATCCTTTACCTATTATTTTGGCTCCATCATTATTGTCGAACTTCACAGAACCACCCTCATATTTCTATAGATTTTCAAATTTCTATTTATCACCTGTCATATGACTTGAGCAACCACTGTCAAGAATCCATGGCACATATTTATTCTGAGCTCTAAAAGCTATTTGCACTATTAAAGAATCATGTTCTTTCCTGAGCTGTTCTTTTTTTTTACATTCTATTTTAACTGTGGTGTTGGGTTCTAGCTAGGATTTCCCCTTTTCAAAATCATGCACATATCCTTCAGAAGAAATTCTATTTTTTTTTGCCCT
Organism: Wollemia nobilis; assembly: GCA_028583015.1. Lineage (NCBI taxonomy): Eukaryota > Viridiplantae > Streptophyta > Pinopsida > Araucariales > Araucariaceae > Wollemia > Wollemia nobilis. The sequence continues at coordinate 1,395,158 of JAQPPZ010002571.1, read as the reverse complement.
ATATGGTTGAGTTCTTCTTTTCTGAGATTGATATGAAACATAAATATTACGAAAGTTTCTGACAATATGCCCAAATTTGTGACACTTAAATCATTCTACTGCATAACTCATTAGAGGAGCAAAGGCATTTCTACTAGTGAAACTTCTTAGACCTATATTGTACTTGCGATCAACAATTTTATGCCCATAACCATTACATTTAAAATAGAAACCATAGAAATAATGATTGAACCTGAAAGATGGTCTTGGCCAAGTTGTTGCATGAGCCTTAGGTCTTCTTTTCTTCTGATGTGTGACCTTGGTAAATCCATCATTGTCAGATGCTATTTCAGGACTGGCATTACAACTTTCTTTTGCCTGATTTGTTTTTCTTTCCACAACCTGTTTCTTGTCTTTACTCTTTTCACTTTCAACATTGCTTGCCTTTGGTCCACTTGATGATTCTCCTTCAGTAAACCCTAGACCGAATTTGATACCTGTGGATCTTTGATCACTTAGAATTTTGTCCAGCTTCATTGAACTTTCTTCACGTTTTAAATGACAGCTGATTTTTTGATCTAGCTCTTGTATCTGTATTCGGAGACTAACATTTTCTTCTTCCAATTTGCAACAGTAATCTATCTTCATGGTTACCTGTACTTCAAGATATTTTGACATTTTCTTGTACTCTTCTGTCTATGTTTTTAGACTGGCTATAATGTCAGTTGCATCCTCAAGTTTCCTTAACAGTTTTTGATTCTTTCTTTTCTCACAAGCAATCTATTTTTGTTTGCCCTATATGGTTGAGTTCTTCTTTTTTGAGATTGATATGAAACAGAAATATTATGATAGTTTCTGGAAATATGCCCAAAGTTGTGACACTTAAAGCATTCTACTACATAACTCATTAGAGGAGCAAAGGCATTTCTACTAGTGAAACTTCTTGGACCTATATTGTACTTGCAGTCAACAATTTTATGCTCATAACCATTACATTTAAAACAGAAACCATAGAAATAATGATTGAACCTGAAAGATGGTCTTGGCAAAGTTGTTGCAGGAGCCTTAGGTCTTCTTTTCTTTTGATGTGTGACCTTGGTAAAGCCATCATTGTCAGCTACTAAACTCACATTTAAAAGGAGATAATAAATGATGAGATAAGACACACATGTTAAAAAAACTAAGCATTGATTGTTTATTTTTGTTGTTAAATTTAAAATTTTGAGTTTCATTTTACTACATAATTTTTATCTTGGTTTATTTTCTTTACGGTCTTAACAAGAAAATAAAAGAAAGCATTAAATCAACATAATCCAATGGAACCCTCATCCACCTTCCCCACCACTTTGTGGTAGAATCCTTGAATATGACATAGGCAAAATTTGTCTATAGGTCCCTCATATTCCTTGCCACCCATAACCTTTCATATGGCTATGCCCCAAGAAGAGTCAACCTCACCAACCATTGATCACCACATTACCCACATAGACATGCTACGAGTAGAAGCTCTTATGAAGTCATCTAACTATATCTTAGATTCATTCCCCAATTCACATAGATAGGATTCTACTTTATAACAGGAGCCTACTGATTCCCATCCACCTTCTAGTTTTACCTAGGTATACACTAACCCTCTTTTTGGGGTATTAGTTACACCTTCCTCCCATGTGTTCATTCCCCAACCCTCATGTGATCCTAGAACTTCATACACATCCACATTCACCAATACCCTGTATGAAGCACATGTAAATGCTGCTTTACAAGTTTCAGTCTCATAATTTGCCAAACCTAGTGTAACTTGTCCCCAAGACACATCCTCCATACCATCTACTTCCACACCCTCCATATCTAATAGAGATATTAATGAGGTATGGAAACACTTGAACAAATCTCATACAACATCAAAACACTCATCAACAAGTACAAGTAAACCCTAAGACTTTGTCAATCTCTACTCAGACTATCCTTATTAACTAGGGTCCATCATGGACACCATAATATTTTATGGTTTCTATCCCTATCCCTCCACCAAGTCACACCAATATTCGTCCTATTCCTATTTTTCAACCTAACCATAACCCTAATACATCAACCTCATTCCATAGTTCCCCATATTTTCATCATCAATATCCCATTTATCAATTTCCATCAAATTTTCTTAGTCATCATCACCAATATCATCATCACATAGTCACTCCACATCATTTTTCCACCCCACCAAAAAATCATCAGGTAATTTAGGGCTTCCACATTCCTAAATAAGACCCTCAAATTAAATCCATGTAAAAATAGATAGATCAATCAATACAATATACTCTTGGTTTGACAAACCACAATCCAACCTTACATCAATTGATCAATCAACCCATTCATCCTTTAGTACCATCACCACCATATCCAGTAGATTTTATGATGCCTAATTTTTTGAAATTAAAGGAAAATAAGGATCCCAAATAATATGTGAGAATGTTTGTACACATCTATTTTAGAATTCAAAATAACAATGCTCTCATGGTCAGAATATTTTCTCAAATATTACGAAGATATGCCATAGAGTGGTATAATCAATTACCAAGTCACAGTATTTATACTTTCAAGCAATTGATTGACTAATTATTTGAGTGTTTTATCCTAAATGTTAGAAATAATGTCTCATTTTATGATGTCTATGCTTTAATATGACATGATAATGAGTCTATCTATGTTTTTAGAAACTTTTGGAGGGTTATCATTACCAAGTTGCCATTCACCCTACCAATGAAGGAGCTAAAAAAATTATTCACAAAGATTTGTTTAAAACCTATCTCTTGGATGCTTCAACTACAAACTTATAATTAATTTTAAGAAGCTTTAGTCCAGGCTAGTGTCATCAAGAAAATCAAAATCCAAGAAGGCATACTTAAGCCTAAGAAGAAAGAATGGCAAAATAAGGGCCAATATAAAAGCAACTATTCTATCCAACCAAAATCAGCATAGGCTACCCCAGCTAGTTAGCCCAATCATGTTAATAAAGTGGTCATGAGCCAACTAGTAACTTCTCAATAATAAATAGTGCAATAGTCACCGCAACTTTCTTATTATGCAGTACCCTCGACAACTCAAGCCATGCATAATATAGTTCCAGATATAGAAAATAATCTTTAATGATAGTTTTTTCAATAAAATCACCAATGTACCCCCTTAGTTGAGTCATACACTTCCATTTTTTAAATATTGTATGACACAAATAAACTTGCTTTGTCTAAAATTAGACCAGATGATCTTGCCAAACATAGTAAACACTATAGAGAACATTTATTTTATCCTTATCATAGGTAAAATGGGCATGATATTAATAATTTCCATACATTCAAAGACATCATTCAATACCTAATTGACTTGGTAGTGATCAATTTTGACAACTCCCTTTCTCAACAAAATAAAAACCTTGGTATTTTTCAAACATCACATTCTCATCACGAGGAGGTGCAACCAAATGTAGGAGGGTCTAACTCCAAAAATCCTTCTAATCAAGTCAATCATTTCCAAAAATACCAAGGTTTTGTAGGGGCCATCCATGTGGTCACTAGAGGTCAAAGAAACAATCAATAAAATGTAAGGTAAACACCTCAAGAAAGTGTGTCACAACCTTCTACATCACCACTAATTCAAACTTCCCACAATCCTTCATCACCCATCCATATCCCTATCCAATAAAATCATCCAAATCCACCAATCAATCATCCACAACAACCAATCATCTCACTAACTAGCCAAATAACTACAAGTCTAAAGATGACTTCTACCAAATTATCAATTTATGATTTAGTTTAACAATCTCCCCCACATTGTGAGGCATTAATGAACATTTTGAAATCCATTGAACTACAATCTAAATATTTTAATGCCTTAAAAAAAATTTTATGGAGCATCCAAACATGCATGGAGCCTTCCATCACATTCTATGACTTTGAGATTTAGCCAATCTCATCAGATTCAATAGACCCTCCATTGCATATCATGGCTCTAATTGACAAGAAGCCTTTCAAAAGAGTGTTAATTGACACCAGTTCCTCTATCAATATCATCACCACATTTTCCATTCATCATTTGAACCTTCCTCCATATCATAATATTAAGTCATAATTCATCCTAAAAGCATTCAATGATGCTTTGTGTTCCACAGTTGGCACTGTTGTTTTGCCCATTGACGTAGGGATCAAAATATTACACACCATGTTTCACATATTTGAAGGATCCATGATGTACAATGTACTCCTTGGAATATCTTGGATTAGGGGAATGATATGTGTCCCTTACATTTTACATCAATGCTTGAAATACGTTCATGAGGGACAATTACATTGTATACCGACATATGTCGAGCCATTTAAGTATTGCAATTTCATCTCAAATCTATATGAGTCCATGCTTCCTTCCACTCATTTGTTCCTATCACCATCAACCAATCCATCTACCACTTCACTAATTCCCACATCAAAATCTCCTATTACTGAGGATCTCCCTATCACCACTCCCCATCAAGCTTCCATACCCCCATCATATTCATAATTGACTACATGCACATTTGGTCATAGTCAATCCACATCATCCACATAATCAACATCATTACCATCCACTTCATTATCATAATCCATCCAACAACCTTCCCAATCCAATATATCACCATCATCTAATGTTTCACAAGTCAAATTGATGGATTGTGAGTCATCTCCATCTTCACCACTTCCTGAGCCATCATCCAACCATGGTCCTCCCATATCCTCCCAAGTCAAGGTCCACCTCACTAATCCCGGTATTGGTGAATACATGGTCCAAGACATCACCATCATGCCCCTTAACATTCCTAATGCAAAGTATTTTGGTTATCCACGTGATCCACCTTTAGCCATAGGAGTAGTTTATAACATGGGTTCAACTCCAAATAGCATAAATTTTGTGTATGGAAGGATTCGTCTTCATCAAACCCAGGTACCCTAGAGGAACCCAAAGAACCAGCACTTTCCACCATTCCAAACATTTCAATATTTCCATATCACTATTTTCACATAGTCAATTGGTAAGGTCATGGCCTAGGATTGTATGAACAAGGAGTGCATCAACCTATTGATGTTCCATATCAAGAGATGCATGACTGTTTAGGTCTAGTCTACCACCCAATTTCCACCACCTCTTCTTTTGAAAAAACCTTCCAAAGGCTTAATCTCAATTTAGGAGAATAATCCCTCCATACCAAGGATATTGATGATGAAATCTATGAATATTTCAAACTTATGTTGATAATTTTGAATGAATATAAAGAAGAATCGAAGCTCATTATTCCCCACACCGAACAAAATGAGTTTTATCTCAACATATTTCCCATCCATGAGCCCATATTTTTGTTACTTCTTCCATAAGAATGAGCTTCCTCTACTGGTTATCCACCATATCAATTCCATTAAGCCATTTCATAAGCCAAACTTGGAATATATGTACATAACAAAAAAATAGTGGTTTTGACCACTACCAAAAAAATCAACAAAACATGTTTCCTTTTTCAGCATTTCACGTATATATGTTTTAGTCAAATGCATTTATTTTTTTTGCTTGTTGTTGTTTAGGTTACCAAGATTTTAGCACCGATTCTTAGGTTCAATCCATTCAGCCCAATCTTATCCACTTTTGCCCATATGAAATTTGCAGGAAATAAAATTTAAAATATGAAAGCAGTAAAATGATTCTTCTAGAGAAAAGAACCTGGCAACGTTGAACGAAGGGGATTTTTGGGGCCATCTTATGCCACTCTGACTCATACGCACTCCAATGACTCATGCATAACTCTTTCCAAATACATGTAAGCCTCACTTTTTTGCAATACCAAACAACTTTTCTGATTAACCACAATGATGTTATTCTCCCTGACAATGGAACCAAAATGATATGTTGTAATAGCTTACATTTAATTTTATCAATCTGAGGGTAATCAAGTTTGGATTTAAAGAGTAGGAATCCATTATATATTGTACCATGGGGATAAATTCTAATCTTAATTCACATATATTTTAGTTTTAGGTTTTGAAAAAATAATAAAAAATTAATAAATTGTGTAGAATTGAAAATAAAATGCAATTTATGATTTATGCAATAAATATGATAATTACCTATTGATGATTTTATCTATTTGTGAGGATAACTAATAGTAATTACCTACTGATGAGTTGATCTATTTTTGAGGATCCTCGTGCAATTAGTTTTAATTATCTATTCTGGATTTATGTTCTAGAGAAAAGCAATTTAATTTATTTTATATTCTAAGGTTAATTAACTATTTCTAACATATTCTAGGGGTAAGATATTAGGGACTGGCTATAGGATTGGGACCTACCTCCTAGAGGATAGTGTAATTATTTCTCCCCTAAAATAATTTATCTCAGTAACTAAGATGCATAACTAGTACTGACATTATTCTATTCTATGAATGTAGGATAATTCTAATTAATACTACATAAAAGAAATCAAGGAGTAAATATAAATGACATAGTTACCATATGTGAAGAATGAAGTTCTATTTTTATTGTTGGAAATTCAAATGTACATGGTGGTGCATTTCTTTAGAAATTGTACAGACACATTGAACGTTAGATATTTTTCCTATAGATTATTCAACATTAGACTATTGGACATTAGACCTTTTCAAAGGTCTCCTTATGTAATATATATTGTGACTTAGACAATTCTAAGTAATATTCTTCCACATATTTTGCCATGTGGAGTTATGGACTTGATAATGCGACAACTATGCACTAAGAAGAATAATCTAAACTAACACAATTCTTAATTCTTCTTGGACTCAGTAAACAACTTAAGTGGTCCAAGTGATACTTTATGAGTTAACATAACAACATAATACTAACTTAGACATTTTGCAAGATATAACACATAACCATATGCCCCTTAAATAATAGGAAGGACATAACAATCTTGCATCAAAATCTAATCATCCTAACAATATTCCAATTATACAATCCTTACGGAATAAAGTTATAACAACTTTATTAATCACAATATCCTTATGAAGAATATGTGACAAGTCAACTAACTAAGTTGACTGTAATCCTTTATTGCCATGTAAGAGCACCATGCTATCACTGATGTGGCATGCAGTGTCTGTTAATTGACTTGGTCAAATCTCCTCGGTAACTACTGGTAAAAGTTCTCTTCGGTAATAGTCTTCAGTAGCTACCTTATGCAACATACTTCGATAACTATCTTCCATAACATACTTCAGCTACCATATTCTATAATAGTCTTCAGCCACTATTCTATCATAGTGTCTAGATATTTTTTAATACTTTGTCCTTACATCCCTCTTATCATGTCCGAGGTGTATTTTGAAGCTTGTGCTACTACATCATGCACCTGTGGACCATCCTTCAATATTTTTCTGCGTAATCACTCACAACTTAGATGTATTTTACATGAAATGCACACATTTGTCAGATTAACTGCATCCATATTTTAACTGATAAATCATAAAAATAAGTAGAAATAACTTACTTAAAATATATTATAATCACAATTTAAATATAAAAATGAGACAACTTACTACAAAAAATATATGCCAAATAATCACTCATCACCACTAGTCTCTCATTTTCTCTAAAGTTATTGCTGAAGGTAAAATTATTCCATAGTTTAAGTTTGACTCTTAAATTCCTCAATTTATTGGTCAATTTAAAAATTATTTTAACAAAGACATCTTCCTACCACCACTCCTTTAAATGGGATTCAAATTTAGGGTGTGAAAACCACATCATCTTAAATATGAATGGTCGCAGAAGGAACGATAATCCATCAGCAACTTTGAGCCATAGCGGATTATGGTTAGACCCAATCCTCATAAGAATAGACAATGAAGCATATCCAAAAATGCTAATAGTTGAATAGAAACAAAAATATTATCAAATCGACACAAGATAAGATTATCACTTGACCTTCGATTGCTCCAAGTAAATTTTGATATTTTTAAATCCAAGTCCCGAAGACCTACCAAGTTGAAAAAATTAGCAAAATCATTTAGACTCCTTACATTCACTCCATTTCCACCACTCTTCTCCGATGGATACAAAGGAGAATTTAAATATCCAAAAACTACTCAAGCTTCTTCTCGAAATGTGTCTCTCATATCAAGCAATAGCTGCCAATACTTATATCTATCAGAGTAAGAGTTTTGGGCATAAATGTTTGACATCACCCACCTTCTATGGGTAGCTTTACACAAAAGAAAAATATTAATCACCCTATCAGAGGATGATATTATATGACTATCATAATTTGAGGAGTCCAAATAGAAAAGCAATCCCCTTCCTGAGCTTGATGCCTTACTGACCATGAACCTAGAATTCTTACAAACAATATTATGAACTACCTCCCAAGATGAAGCTTCCAACTTCAATTCTTGAATACACAAAAAATTAGGTCCTTAGAGAAGCTAATAACCTTTTTTTTTAGGAGCTATTGAGTCCTCTAATGTTCCATGAGAAAATATTCATGGGAAAAGTTAGAAGGAGAGTCAAAAAAATTAAAAGTTAAACTTTAATAAATTAAAAAGTTAAAAAAAAGAAAAAAATTAAAAGTCAAAAAAATATATATATAAAAAATAGCTTTTATAAAATTACTTTATATGGTAAAACGAATGGACATTTGTCATTCCATAAGAGTGTTGACATTTTTTCCACATTAATTTTTTGTAAAAATTTACCTGAAATATGTAAACAATTTTTCCAGTGAAATTCATTTTGAGCATTTTCACCACATTAAAAATTTTGTTGAAAATTTTTGTGTTTGATAGATGTAGTTTAGGGAAAAATCCAAGCGAAATGCCTTTTTTCCCCCATGCAAAACGAAATAAATTTTTTCCCCCATGCACAACAAAAGGTCTTTTCACCCCCATGCACAACGAAAATCCTTTTTTAAGGTATTTTGCTAGTGGAAACACTTCCTAGGCATTTCGCTAGCGAAAACACTTCCTAGACATTTCATTAGTAAAATTACTTTGCTAGTAGTTTCGCTCCTATTTATAGCGAAATTCTTTTTCACTTCATTTCTCAGTGAAATATAGTTTCAAATACGGGTCCCAATTTTGGTAGTTCGAACTCCTCCTAGGCAAAGTCATTGCAAAGAGGCAAGGTTGGGGCGAAAATACTATTTTACCCAAGTTTGGAGTGAAACTCTATTTTTGCCCTAGCTTGGGGTGAAACTCTCTTTTTGAGCCAATTTTAGGGAGAAACTCCATTTCTGACTGCATCCCATGTGAAAATGTTTGCAAGAGCACATTGCAAGTGCAATTCCAAGTGAAATCCCATTTCGAGCACAACTTGGGCGAAATCAAGATGGAGGTTCATTGAGTTGAGGTGACTGGTTGTTCAATTTCCTAGAAACAAACTATTCAATATTCTGATATAAGTTGAGATTGATTTGAGTTGATATTGAGGTTGATTTGAGTTGATATTGAGATCTTAGTATAGAACATATATAGTCTCTAACAGTTCTGTTGATTCTTCTACTGATTTGAGATTGGGATTTGTGTATAGAATATATAGAGTATCTAACAATTCTCTTTATTTTTTTATGAGATTGATTTGAGATATTGATTGTACATTGAGCCTAGAACATATTAAGTCTCCAAAAATTCTCTTTATTATTCTATGTGATTGAGACAAGTCTTTGAGAAGACTTGTGGACTATTTTGGGTTAAGCTTTTATGAAAGCTTGCTATGCATATTTGAGCAAGTCCTATAGAGGAATTATTGAGTAGATTTGAGCAAGTCCTATAGAGGACTTATTGAGCAGATTTGAGCAAGTCCTAGAGAGGACTTATTGAGAATATTTGAGCAAGTCCTAGCGAGTATTTGTTGGGAAAATTTGGATAATTTCTATGTGAACTTGTTGAGAAGATTTGGACAGGTTTTGTGTGAACTTGTTTAGCATATTTGGATAGGTTTTGTGTGAACCTATTGAGAAAATTTGGACGTCTTGTGTGAAACTGTTGAATAGATTTGATAGGATTTGTGTGAACCTGTTGAGTATATTTGGAAAACTCTTGTGTGAACCTATTGAGTATATTTGAGCAGGTTCTAAGTGAACCTATTGAGCATAATTGTACTAGACATACTATATTGTGTTTAGTGCAAGAGATTGAGAATAATTATACTAGAAATACTGAACTATGTTTGGTACAGTATTGAGGCAGAGCTTTGGAGGTGATAAAGTATAGAGGAAAGAGTCTTAGTGGATAGAGATCCAGCAACCAGGACAATTGAAGATAGATCTGAGTGAGGAGTCTTCAAGTGAAGAGAGATCCACAAGTTAGTGTAGTAGAGAGACATAGTCTTCTAGAAGATCACTAGCCAGAGTAGAAGGGGAAAGAGTTCTTTTATGGAAGAGATCCACAAACTTGATATTTATGGGATCAACATCTCCTTTGGACCGAGGTCCATAAACATTGTAATTTGGAAAATTTTCCCAAGAGATTATTTGAGAAATATTTAGAAGAAATATTTTCTCTGTGGAGGTAGCCCACATTGGGTGAACCACATTAAATATGTGTCTCTATTGTATGTGGATTTTTATGCATTGTTTTAATTATTGTTATTGATACTGCTATCTATACACTGCATAATATTTATTTGAGAAGAAAAGTAAAAAGTAGTCTTAAACTGTTCACCCCCCCCTCTCAGTATAAGCTTGTGTTATTCAATTGGTATCAAAGTGGGTTCATTCAGAAGAGGTTGACAGCTTGAAGGAAAAATGGTCTAAGAACACAATGGATCACAAAGATCAAAAGGATGGGTCCTTCAATAATGAAGTACCAGTATTTGATGGAAGTGACTCCTTGTATTGGTGTATGCTGATGAGATTTTACCTAATGGTACTTGGAAATGAAGTTTGGGATGTAGTGGAAATTAGATATGATTCTATAGTCAATCCTCCAATAGATAAGGAAGGTAATATTCTAATGCATGCAAATTCAAGAGGTATGAATGCAATTATAAGAGGATTCGGTAGATTAGAATCTATGAAGGTTATGGATTGTAAAACAACAAAAGATATGTGTGATCTACTACATGATATATATGAGGGTGATAAAGGTGTCAGGAAATCTAAGATCAAAAATCTCAAAGGAGGATTTGAGAACTTAAGAATAAGAGATGATGAAAATATTTGTGATTATCTCAGTAAGATTGATGAACTTGTACATGATATGAGAGGTCTTGGAATGAAGGTTGATGAATCAGATGCTTGTGATAATATTTTCAGAACTCTTCCAAAAAGGTATAATGAAAAGTTTTATGCTATAGAAACATCAATTGATAGTGATTATTTGACAAGGAATTCTTTGGTTGGTATGCTTACTACTTTTGAGATAAGAACAAAAGATCCTATTCCTCAAAAAGAAGCTGCTTTCAAAGTGGACAAAAATAAAAAGGGAAAAAAATAGAATCAAGCAGTTAGTCATCTAGTGATGAATAAGCTAACTATGGTAGAAGAGATAAAGGGTTAAAAATACCAATAGATATAAGATCAGTTAAGTGCTTTAATTGTGGCAATTTTGGACATTTTGCAACAAAGTGCAAAGAGCCAAAGTACAATAGTGATGAAGAAAAATAGGATCACAAGTATAGGGAATCAGAAAGACACAAGTACTATAAGAAAGGCAAGGATGGATAGAAAAAAAAGGAAAGAAATTTTTCCAAAGGCAAAAGAAAATCTACTATGCAGATAATGCAAGTAAGTTCTTATTTGATAGTGATGCTAGTTTTTCATACAATGATAGAGATGAAGTCTTGTTCATGATTGAAGAAAAGGATCAAACTAAGAAAAAGACTCCAATTATTCTTAAGTGTTTTAGATGTGGTAAATTTGGACATCTTGAAGATGATTGCACAAGAGATGGTTTTAGTGTCAGTGATGATGATTTTGAAGATGCACTTGATAGATCAAATGAGAATCTTCTAATGGCTTTAGAAGATGAATAATTGAGTTATCCTATAGAAAGTGAGTCAAAAGAAAGAAATGATATGGACAAAGGCAAACAAATAGAAGACTACTCAATAGAGAATGGTTATGATCTCAAGGGAGAACTTATCCATGCCCTTGACACAATAAAGAAGGTAAGAAAGCAAAAATCTAAGCTTGAAAGTCACTTTCAAGAATGTGATGAAGAAATATTATTGCTCATAGAGGACATAGAAAAGTTAAAGGCTAAGGCAAGTAAGTTCCAGGATAAGTTAAAAGTAAATATTTTGGAATGTGAGAAGTTAGAACAAGAAGTGGTTACTCTAAAGAAATATTTATAGTACTCCAAGATCAAGATGAAGAATTTCATAAATAACTCTAAGAACTTGGATAAGTTCATTTTTGGATATAAGAGAACATCATGTTCAATAGGTTTTGGTTTTGGAAAGAAATAGGAAAAAGCAAAATCTACTTCAAGTCTTCAAGAAGAAACAACATCAGAAGAAGATACTTTAGAAGAGGGATTCTCAGATGCAAGTGAAAGTGAAACTTCTAATGATGAGTCAGATTGCAGTGAGTCCAACAAGGACAATGGGTAAAGAAGATATAGATGGAACAACAATCAGAATAGGATACCAATGAGGTCTAGGGAAGGAAGCTTCAATGGGAGATGCTTCTCATTTCAAAGGTTTGGGCATATGGCTTCATAGTGTAGATCACATGAAAGACAGGTATATGGAAGAGAACAACTTTTCCAAGGATATTGATATTCATGTAATGAGTTTGGTCACAAGGCAATGGATTGTCGAATTCATGACACAAGAGGATATGACTTCACTAGGATATGGTTCATGGATCTTGTGTTGATAAGGCCTAGGTTTCCCAGGCTTCCTACTTCGTGCATTCAGGGCCATTCACCTGTAAAAGTAAACAAGAAAATCTAAAAATAGTAAGGTGTAGTTTAGTTTAGTTTTTTCCTATTAGGCATAGGTTTCCTAGAATACTTGCAACTTGCATTCAGAGTAATATGCCTACAAAACAAAAACATAAATAAAGAAAAGAAAAACTAAAGAATAAATTGTTTTTAAGTGGACAATCCTGTGTCCACTGGTTGTTGAGAAATTTTAAAAATTTAATTGTATGGGGTATCCCATATTCCTATCTTGGACTCCATCATAAGACTTTCATATGTGTGGTATGGTCGCAATTAGTGACCGTTGATCGTCAATATGGTGTTGTTATAATTAATCATATTAACACACACAATACCATTATTGATTGATTCAATCACTTCATATGGTCTCGTCCATCTTTGCATCAGCTTACCCTTCCATTCTTGGAATAGGGAGTCATATAGTAGCACCCATTCTACTATTTTGAACTACTTTGATTTGATGTGATGGTCATGCCTCTATTTCCTTTATTTTTGGATGACTTTTGCTTTATGTAAAGCATCCAGTTGGTATTCATCTAACTATCTCAGCAGCTAAATCCTTTCCCTATGTGCATCATCCAGTCTCAGGTTTAGTTTGGTTGTAGTCCTGAGAGTATTGATTTCAAACTCAATGGGCATCATTGCATTCTTCCCATATACCAGTTAGAAAAAAGTAAAATCGATGGTTGTTTCCATGTAGTTCTATAGGCCCATACTACCTTTGGTAATCTCATAGCCCAATCATTTTTGTGCTACTGCACGGTCTTTGTAAGGATGTTCTCCAACGCTTGGTTTGTGACCTTGACCTATCCATTAACATGTGGATGATAGGGAGTGGTTTTATTGTGTTTTATTGTATATTGTTGCATCATTTCTTGAATCAACCTTGAAATTAGGGTTCCTGATCAGTTGTGATCTCTACAGACACCCCAAACCTTGTAAATATATGTAAAAATAGGAAATTTTCCTTCGTTATTTCTTTAGAAACTCTGAGTGCTTGCACTTCAACCTACTTGGTTACATAGTCGATGCAAACCAAAATATACTGTAGACACCAACACCTAGCCACTTGTCCTCCATCTATGCTTTTCCACTATTTCCATCTACTATTCATATATATATATATATATATTATTTTATATATATTTAAATATTAATATTTTATATATTATATTTTATATATTTAATAATTATATATTTATATAAGTAAATTAATCTTAGCCATCCAATTTAACTTAATCCTATCCATTAATCCATATCAATCCATGTCACATCCTAGATTTAATATCCACCCTTCGATATAATTTTATCTTAGCCACACGATTAGTGTCGTTGAAACCTTATCATGCCCTAAGTTGGATTATTAATAAAAGATATTTTTATGGCTCAACCCTAATCATTTTTGTGAACCGTTTACCATCAATTTCCCTAGAGTATCCAAATTCTTTTCCCTTCCATACTTGCTCGCCATAGTCCCTGTATCCACCACCGCCTCCTTCACTCATCTAGACCTACTTTTGTAGACATCTCCCTTAGTCATCGAATATATTTGAGCACTTCCCATAATTCTTGAGGGTCTTTGGGAACTTCTCCACTACCAAGCACCTCTAGGTGTCCTCCATTATTTCCAAGAATCCATAGGTGTTTTCTACAGTTGTCAAGCACCCGTGGGTATTTTATGCAAGAGTTATAAAGTCCCCCTAGCCTTCGGGTGATGTTAGGATAGCACTGCACCAGTCCACTACAATATAATTCATCATATCAAAAGATAGTATATACAACAAGGTAAATATTTTTATTGTTATTTAATTTCATGCACTTTTAGGTTTTGTTCATTCATTTCTATTGCATAGATAGGGTTTTTGTATTGATTATAAAGGACCTCACATCGTGGTGCCCTCATAGTTGCTACTAACCCATTTGCTCTTTTTATTGTGTGTATATCTGGAAGTGTTACATTAGCATTGGAAAACTGCTTAAGCTAGAGTGACCCAACATCGGATAACTAGAAGCCTACTCACTTCTTTTGGGAGTAGAGATGCACTTTGAGACACCACTAGCATTGATTTGCTACAGTTTTGAAGAACCCTAGCTATTGTAAATTTTTTATATAATAATTCAAGAATTCTTATTGTAATAGTGGGATTTCGAGGCTCCCCCATTAATAAAATCATTCATTATGCAATATTTTTCTCTTTGATTTCTACTTTATATCTTGTTATTTGGTGTTACATTTTTGTCTTCACAAATGGCGATCACGATGGGACCCACTAAGGGTTTCTTTTTATGATTTGCCTTGCTAATTTAATTTTTGTTTTATTTTTCAGGGTTTTCAAAGGCATGAATCGAGCATTTTCACTCGTTATAAATTTTGAGGACTTGCAGGAAGTTGTAGAAGGTGTACGAATGCCCGACAGTGCTTGAGGGCCATCCAAAAATGCCTAGGTGCATTTAAAAAACATCCATGGGTATTTTATAGAGAGTTGGAGCTAAAATGTAGGTAGTTTTGTAATCCTACTATTGAAATCCTAGCTTTTCTATTTTACGTATTCTGGCAATATTACGTTTTTTTAGGTTTCTAATATAAAAATAACATCATTAATTAATCTAGAAAAAATATTCATGCTATCTTGCATCTTAGGTTTTAGATTACTCATTTGCATTCATCCACACTTTCTATATGAATTTTCTAATTTTTGTTGTATTCACAAATTAAAAAATATTGCATTCTGATTTCATATGAATTGAAAATTTGAATCCTTAGTTTACATTATAGGGTCAGGGATTTCTATTTTTGCAATTCTAAGTAGGAACATTATTTATATACCAAAATCATTCATGTACTTGGGTGATTGCATACAAAGAAGTAGATGAACCCCCCAACTATCTAGAGCGGGTTTTAAGCGGTGTACTCTACATCCTTTGGAAAATTTGGTATTGTGAGTAGTGGCTTATGATTTAGATTTTTGAAAGTGGTTATATTTCTAACATTGTATGAACACAATAGCAAAAAAAAAAAAAAAATCACACAATACATGATTCACATTTAATAGTAGTGGCTAGATTTTATTACCAGCCATTGCTTGAGCTTTGGTGATGATGGGTTTCATATCCATCAACCAATATATACCCTTATAAACCTTAGGTCACCCCTGATCAAAAATTTTGGATTTCATCACCAGCAAGAATATCGTTGCCCCAACCTAGCCATAGTTTTTACCTTTATTTGGTTAATTCATATTAGCACATTTGAAAAACACAAGATCAAAACCTAATAAAATAAACTCACATTTAAAAGGAGATAATAAATGATGAGATAAGACACACATGTTAAAAAAACTAAGCATTGATTGTTTATTTTTGTTGTGAAATTTAAAATTTTGAGTTTCATTTTACTACATAATTTTTATCTTGGTTTATTTTATTTATGGTCTTAACAAGAAAATAAAAGAAAACATTAAATCAAGATAATCCAATGGAACCCTCATCCACCTTCCCCACCACTTTGTGGTAGAATCCTTGAATATGACATAGGTAAAATTTGTCTATAGGTCCCTCATATTCCTTGCCACCCATAACATTTCATATGGCTATGCCCCAAGAATAGTCAACCTCACCAACCATTGATCACCACATTACCCACATAGACATGATACGAGTAGAAGCTCTTATGAAGTCTTCTAACTATATCTTAGATTCATTCCCCAATTCACCTAGATAGGATTCTACTTTATAACAGGAGCCTAATGATTCCCATCCACCTTCTAGTTTTACCTAGGTATACACTAACCCTCTTTTTGGGGTATTAGTTACACCTTCCTCCCATGTGTTCATTCCCCAACCCTCATGTGATCCTAGAACTTCATACACATCCACATTCACCAATACCCTGTATGAAGCACATGTAAATGCTGCTTTACAAGTTTCAGTCTCATAATTTGCCAAACCTAGTGTAACTTGTCCCCAAGACACATCCTCCATACCATCTACTTCCACACCCTCCATATCTAATAGAGATATTAATGAGGTATGGAAACACTTGAACAAATTTCTCATACAACATCAAAACACTCATCAACAAGTACAAGTAAACCCTAAGCCTTTATCAAACTCTACTCAAACTATCCTTATTAACTAGGGTCCATCATGGACACCATAATATTTTATGGTTTCTATCCCTATACCTCCACCAAGTCACACCACTATCCATCCTATTCCTATTTGTCAACCTAACCATAACCCTCATACATCAACCTCATTCCATAGTTCCCCATATTTTCATCATCAATATCCCATTTGTCAATTTCCATCAAATTTTCCTAGTCATCATCACCAATATTATCATCACTTAGTCACTCCACATCGTTTTTCCACCCCACCAAAAAATCATCAGGTAATTTAGGGCTTCCACATTCCTAAATAAGACCCTCAAATTAAATCCATGTAAAAATAGATAGATCAATCAATACAATATACTCTTGGTTTGACAAACCAAAAACCAACCTTACATCAATTGATCAATCAACCCATTCATCCTTTAGTACCATCACCACCATATCCGATAGATTTTATGATGCCTAATTTTTTAAAATTAAAGGAAAATATGGATCCCAAAGAATATGTGAGCATGTTTGTACACATCTATTTTAGAATTCAAAATAACAATGCTCTCATGCTCAAAATATTTTCTCAAATATTACGAAGAGATGCCATAGAGTGGTATAATCAATTAGCAAGTCACAATATTTATACTTTCAAGCAATTGATTGACTAATTATTTGAGTTTTTTATCCTAAATGTTAGAAATAAAGTCTCATTTTATGATGTCTATGGTTTAAGATGACATGATAATGAGTCTATCTATGTTTTTAGAAACTGTTGGAGGGTTATCATTACCAAGTTGCCATTCACCCTACCAATGGAGGAACTAAAAAAAATATTCACAAAGAGTTGTTTAAAACCTATCTCTTGGATGCTTCAACTACAAACTTATAATTAATTTTAAGAAGATTTATTCCAGGCTAGTGTCATCAAGGAAATCAAAATCCAAGAAGGCATACTTAAGCCTAAGAAGAAAGAATGGCGAAATAAGGGCCAATATAAAAGCAACTATTATGGCCAACCAAAATCAGCATAGGCTACCCCAGTTAGTTAGCCCAATCATGTTAATAAAGTGGTCATGATCCAACTAATAACTTATCAATAACAAATAGTGCAATAGTCACCACAACTTTCTTATTATGCAGTACCCTCGACAACTCAAGCCATGCATAATATAGTGCCATCTATAGAAAATAATATTTAATGATACTTTGTTCAATAAAATAACCAATATACCCCCTTAATTGAGTCATACACCCCTTTTTTAAATATTGTATGACACAAATAAACTTGCTTTGTCTGAAATTAGACTAGATGATCCTGCCAAACATAGTAAACACTATAGAGAACATTTATTTTATCCTTATCATAGGTAAAATGGGCATTATATTAATAATTTCCATACATTCAAAGACATCATTCAATACCTAATTGACTTGGTAGTGATCAATTTTGACAACTCCCTTTCTTAACAAAATAAAAACCTTGGTATTTTTCAAACATCACATTCTCATCACGAGGAGGTGCAACCAAATGTAGGAGGGTCTAACTCCAAAAATCCTTCTAATCAAGTCAATCATTTCCAAAAATACCAAGGTTTTGTAGGGGCCATCCATGTGGTCACTAGAGGTCAAAGAAACAATCAATAAAATGTAAGGTAAACACCTCAAGCGTGTCACAACCTTCTACATCACCACTAATTCAAACTTCCCACAATCCTTCATCACCCATCCATATCCCTATCCAATAAAATCATCCAAATCCACCAATCAATAATCCACAACAACCAATCATCTCACTGACTAGCCAAATAACTACAAGTCTAAAGATGACTTCTGCCAAATTATCAATTTATGATTTAGTTTAACAATATCCCCCACATTGTGAGGCATTAATGAACATTTTGAAATCCATTGAACTACAATCTAAATATTTTAATGCCTTAAAAAAAAATTTAGGGAGCATCCAAACATGCATGGAGCCTTTCATCACATTCTATGACTTTGATATTTAGCCAATCTCATCAGACTCAATAGACCCTCCATTGCATATCATGGCTCTAATTGACAAGAAGCCTTTCAAAAGAGTGTTAATTGACACCATTTCCTCTATAAATATCATCACCACATTTTCCATTCATCATTTGAACCTTCCTCCATCTCATAATATTAAGTCATAATTCATCCTAAAAGCATTCAATGATGCTTTGTGTTCCACAGTTGGCACTGTTGTTTTACCCATTGAAGTAGGGATCAAAATATTACACACCATGTTTCACATATTGGAAGGATCCATGATGTACAATGTACTCCTTGGAATATCTTGGATAAGGGGAACGATATGTGTCCCTTACATTTTACATCAATGCTTGAAATACGTTCATGAGGGACAATTACATTGTATACCGATAGATGTCAAGCCATTTAAGTATTGCAATTTCATCTCAAATCTATATGAGTCCATGCTTCCTTCCACTCATTTGTTCCTATCACCATCAACCAATCCATCTACCACTTCACTAATTCCCACATAAAAATCTCCTATTATTGAGGATCTCCCTATCACCACTCCCCATCAAGCTTCCATACCCCCATCATCTTCATAATTGACTACATGCACATTTGGTCACAGTCAATCCACATCATCCACATAATCAACATCATTACCATCCACTTCATTATCATAATCCATACAACAACCTTCCCAATCCAATATATCACCATCATCTAATGTTTCACAAGTCAAAATGATGGATTGTGAGTCATCTCCATCTTCACCACTTCCTGAGACATCATCCAACCATGGTCCTCCCATATCCTCTCAAGTCAAGGTCCACCTCACTAATCCTAGTCTTGGTGAATACATGGTCCAATACATCACCATCATGCCCCTAAACATTCCTAATGCAAAGGATTTTTGTCATCCACGTGATCCACCTTTAGCCATAGGAGTAGTTTATAACATGGGTTCAGCTCCAAATAGCATAAATTTTGTGTATGGAAGGATTCGTCTTCATCAAACCCAGCTCCCCTAGAGGAACCGAAAGAACCAGCACTTTCCACCATTCCAAACATGTCAATATTTCCATATCACTATTTTCACATAGTCAATTGGTAAGGTCATGGCCTAGGATTGTTTGAACAAGGAGGGCATCAACCTATTGATGTTCCATATCAAGAGGTGCATGACTGTTCGGGTCTAGGCTACCACCCAATTTCCACCACCTCTTCTTTTGAAAAAACCTTCCAAAGGCTTAATCTCAATTTAGGAGAATAATCCCTCCATACCAAGGATTTTGATGATGAAATCTATGAATATTTCAAACTTATGTTGATAATTTTGAATGAATATAAAGAAGAATTGAAGCTCATTATTGCCCACACCGAACAAGATGAGTTTTATCTCAACATATTTCCCATCCATGAGCCCATATTTTTATTACTTCTTCCATAATAATGAGCTTCCTCTACTGGTGATCCACCATATCGATTCCATTAAGCCATTTCATAAGCCAAACTTTTAATATATGTACATAACAAAAAAATAGTGGTTTTGACCACTACCAAAAAAAATCAACAAAACATGTTTCTTTTTTCAGCATTTCACGTATATATGTTTTAGTCAAATGCATTTATTTTTTTTCCTTTTTTTATTTATGTTACCAAGATTTTAGCACCGATTCTTAGGTTCAATCCATTCATCCCAATCTTATCCACTTTTGCCCATATGAAATTTGCAGGAAACAAAATTTAAAATATGAAAGCAGTAAAATGATTCTTCAAGAGAAAAGAACCTGGCAACGTTGAATGAAGGGGATTTTTGGGGCCATCGTATGCCACTCTGACTCATACACACACCAATGACTCATACATACCTCTTTCCAAATACATGTAAGCCTTACTTTTATGCACTACCAAACAACTTTTCTGATTAACCACAATGATGCTACTCTCCCTGACAATGGAACCAAAATGATATGTTGTAATAGCTTACATTTAATTTTATCAATTCGAGGGTAATCAAGTTTGGATTTAAAGAGTAGGAATCCATTATATATTGTACCATGGGGATCAATTCTAATATTAATTCACATATATTTTAGTTTCAGGTTTTGAAAAAATAATAAAAAATTAATAAATTGTGTAGAATTGAAAATAAAATGCAATTTATGATTTATGCAGTGAATGTGATAATTACCTATTGATGATTTTATCTATTGGTGAGGATAACTAATAGTAATTACCTACTTATGAGTTGATCTATTGGTGAGGATCCTCGTGCAATTAGTTTTAATTATCTATTATGACTTTATGTTCTATAGAAATGCAATTTAATTTATTTTATATTCTAAGGTTAATTAACTATTTCTAACATATTCTAGGGGTAATATATTAAGGACTGGCTATAGGATTGGGCCCTACCTCCTAGAGGATAGTGTAATTATTTCTCCCCTAAACTAATTTATCTCAGTAACTAAGATGCATAACTAGTACTGACATTATTCTATTCTATGAATGTAGGATAATTCTAATTAATACTACATAAAAGAAATCGAGTAAATATAAATGACACAGTTACCATATGTGAAGAATGAAGTTCTATTTTTATTGTTGGAAATTCAAATGTACATGGTGGTGCATTTCTTTAGAAATTGTACAGACACATTGAACGTTCGATATTTTTCCCTTAGATTATTCAACATTAGACTATTGGACATTAGACCTTTGAAAAGGTCTCCTTATGTAATATATATTGTGACTTAGACAATTCTAAGTAATATTCTTCCACATATTTTGCCATGTGGAGTTATGGACTTGATAATGCGACAACTATGCACTAAGCAGAATAATCTAAACTAACATAATTCTTAATTCTTCTTGGACTCAATAAACAACTTCAGTGGTCCAAGTGATACTTTATGAGTTAACATAACAACATAATACTAACTTAGACATTTTGCAAGATATAACACATAACCATATGCCCCTTAAATAATAAGAAGAACATAACAATCTTGCATCAAAATCTAATCATACTAAAAATATTCAAATTATACAATCCTTACGAAATAAAGTTATAACAACTTTATTAATCACAATATCCTTATGAAAAATTTGTGACAAGTCAACTAACTAAGCTGACTGTAATCATTTATTTCCATGTAAGAGCACCATGCTATCACTGTTGTGGCATGCAGTGTCTGTCAATTGACTTGGTCAAATCTCTTCGGTAACTGCTGGTAAAAGTTCTCTTCGATAACAGTCTTGAGTATCTACCTTATGAAACATACTTTGATAACTATCTTCCATAACATAATTCAGCTACCATATTCTGTAATAGTCTTCAGCCACTATTCTATCATCGTGTCTAGATATTTTTTAATACTGTGTCCTTACATCCCTCTTCTCATGTTCGAGGTGTATTTTGAAGCTTGTGCTACTACATCATGCACCTGTGGAGCATCCTTCAATATTTTTTTGCATAATCACTCACAACTTAGATGTATTTTACATGAAATGCACACATTTGTCAGATTAATCGCATCCATATTTTAACTGATAAATCATAGAAATAATTAGAAATAACTTACTTAAAATATATTATAATCACAATTTGAATATAAAATGAGACAACTTACTACAAAAAATATATGCCAAATAATCACTCATCACCACTAGTCTCTCATTTTCTCTAAAGATATTGCTGAAGGTAAAATTATTCCATAGTTTAAGTTTGACTCTTAAATTCCTCAATTTATTGGTCAATTTAACAATTCTTTTACCAAAGACATCTTCCTGCCACCACTCCTTTAAATGGGATTCAAATTTAGGGTGTGAAAACCACATCATCTTAAATATGAATGGTTGCAGAAGGAACGATAATCCATCAGGAACTTTGAGCCATAGCGGATTATGGTTAGACCCAATCCTCATAAGAATAGACAATGAAGCATCTCCAAAAATGCTAATAGTGTAATAGAAAAAAAAATATTATCAAATCGACACAAGATAAGATTATCACTTGACCTTCGATTGCTCCAAGTAAATTTTGATCTTTTTAAATCCAAGTCCCGAAGACCTACCAAGTTGACAATATTAACAAAATCATTTAGACTCCTTACATTCACTCCATTTCCACCACTCTTCTCTGATGGATACAAAGGAGAATTTAAATATCCAAAAACTACCCAAGCTTCTTCCAAAAATGTGTCTCTCATATCAAACAATAGCTGCCAATACTTATGTCTATCAAAATAATAGTTTGGGGCATAAATGTTTGACATCACCCACCTTCTACAGGTAGCTTTACACAAAAGCAAAATATTAATCATGCTATGAGAGGATGATATTATATGACCATCATACTTTGAGGAGTCCAAATAGAAAATCAATCCCCCTCCTGAGCTTGATGCCTTACTGACCATGAACCCATAATTCTTACAAATAATATTATGAACTACCTCCCAAGATGAAGCTTCCAACTTCAATTCTTGAATACACAAAAAATTAGGTCCTTAGAGAAGCTAATAACCTTTTCTTTGAGGATCTATTGAGCCCTCTAATGTTCCATGAGCAAATATTCATGGGAAAAGTTAGAAGGAGAGTAAAAAAATTTAAAAGTTAAACTTTAATAAATTAAAAAGTTAAAAACAAGAAAAAAATTAAAAGTCAAAAATATATATATAAAAAAAATAGCTTTTATAAAATTAATTTATATGGTAAAAGGAATGGACATTTGTCATTCCATAAGAGTGTTGACATTTTTTCCACATTAATTTTTTGTAAAAATTTACCTGAAATATGTAAACAATTTTGCCAGTGAAATTCATTTTGAGCATTTTCACCACATTAAAAAGTTTGTTGAAAATTTTTCTGTGTTTGATAGATGTAGTTTAGGGAAAAATCCAAGTGAAATGCCTTTTTGCCCCCATGCACAATGAAATAACTTTTTTCCCCCATGCACAACAAAATGTCTTTTCACCCCCATGCACAACGAAAATCCTTTTTTTAGGTATTTTGCTAGTGGAAACACTTCCTAGGCATTTCGCTAGCGAAAACACTTCCTAGACATTTCATTGGTAAAATTACTTTGCTAGTAGTTTCGCTCCTATTTATAGTGAAATTCCTTTTCACTTCATTTCTTGGTGAAATATAGTTTCAAATATGGGCCCCACTTTTGGTAGTGCAAACTCCTGCTAGGCAAAGTCATTGCAAAGAGGCAAGGCTGGGGCGAAAATACTATTTTACCCAAGTTTGGGGTGAAACTCCATTTTTGCCCTAGCTTGGGTTGAAACTCTCTTTTTGAGCCAATTTTAGGGAGAAACTCCCTTTTTGAGTGCATCCCATGTGAAAATGTTGGCAAGAGCACATTGCAAGTGCAAGTCCAGGTGAAAGCCCATTTCGGGCACAACTTGGGCGAAATCAAGATGGAGGTTCATTTTGGGTGTAACTTTGAGTGAAATGTTATTTTTAGAAGCAAATGCCATCATCCCAACATTTTTAGTGAATATATTCTTTTGGAAAACATTAAGGCTAGTAAATTTAATTTATGTGGTGATGCAATTGATATGTTTGGGATCACTACTGAAAAACTACTGAGTTTAAGTATTGTGCCCTTGATTCTGGTGTAATCATATTCATTTCCAAGGCATCGTCATGGATATTTATATCAAACCAATGATTTATACCAAAACTGTGATACGCCATTTACAAAATCACTGTATGTTTCTTAATGCATTTTCTAATTGGTTCATTGCTATTTCCAAGGAGGAATTATTGTTTTTTTATCTTTGACTAGCCATCATTTCATTTTAATGTGCATTTAATTATAGAGGTGCAACCCTCTACAAATAAGCTTTTTTATGTAAAAAATGGAGGATAGAAATTCTAACAAAAATATCTTTGAGTTTCATTTTTTGCATCAATTGAAATATCGTTGGCTTCTAGTTCCTAGATTAGTGTTGTATACAATTAATTTCTGCCTATCATTTTTGATATGTTCATTTCCATTATTAGATAAGTTTAAATTCTGCATCTGAATTTAATTCTTGATAAAGATGTGAATACTAAAATTTTTCTTAGAAGTTATCCTTGCAAAGGTGTGAATGGTTCCTGTGTTTTTTCTTTCTATTATATGATAGTTGAAAAACTTAATTTTATTTTTAGCTGCTAGTTTTCCCCATCTTACAATTCTGGATTATAGCCATATTTCCCATCTCTTTATGTTAATCTCTCTCTAACCTTTACACTAATTGTTAGATTCGTATAGGAACCATACTTCTCTAAAGATTGGTTTGAAGGACATATCTTTCCTTAAGCCTTTCAATGTTGGACACATCTATGACACACATATATTTTGTACTTAGGAAGATTTGTGACCAATAATTTTTGGCATGCCTAATGGGACACAATAGTTCCACTTTAATTAGTAATAAGGTTTGATGTTCATATTTTTACCATCCAACTAGAAAATCTGGCAACTTAGTTTTATCCAAGAGCCTCCAAACATGAAGTTGGTGAAATATTTACTTCATGATCACAAGTTCGAAGGCAAAAAATTCTAGAAATTCCATTGATTTATTTGAGCTTGACACCCAAATTTTAGGAGAGCATCCTAGGTTAGTCACTCCGACTATTCCATCAGTTGCAACATCTTCATAGGTAGCTAGTGTGTTTTCAATTTCTTCAAGTCTAGCTAGTACTGCTACTAGATTTTCTCCCCAAGAAAAAACTTTGGTTTAAATGGCCCAAAATCTACCACCACCACCAAGATAGTTCCCAACCTAGAACCACTTTGGAGCTTTGAATCTACAAAATCAGAACCCAATTTTACAAGCAGCATTGAATGCTTTGCCCACTTACGATGGTATAAGAAAAAAAACATATGAGCATGTTCAATATGTGGCTTCTTTGATGACCATTCATAGCATTATGTATGAAGATGTCATGGTAATATTGCTCATGCTTTCTCTTAGAGAGAAGTTACTTTACTGGTATCGACATCAACAGCCTACCACTATTACCACCTAGGACCAGTTGTCTAAATTATTTATAAAAGGGTTCAATTAAAAAGTGAATCCTTTCTCTTTGTTGCATCAATTTACCACCATTCAAAGGTATCCATAAGAGGAATTATTGAATTCAACATCAAGTTCACTTGAACTTGGTAGAGAGTCCCTGACGGTCTTCGATCGACTTCGAAATAAGTTGCATTTTATTAACTCTAAGATTTCAATTCTAACATTAACATGGCAATTCATCAGTTCAATTTTGATATATTTTTATCCTTGTACTATGCTACACAAAAGGTAGAGGTTGATCTAATTTCTATCAGTAATATTCCATCGAAGATGATGATGCTTATTTTTTTTGATATCCCACAGTATTTGTATTCCAATGCATCTTCTCAATCCTTGCCAATGTCCCCCATGTATCCAATAGCTTCATGGAATTCAATTTCATATTAAACCCTGATAGGTTCTATCTCATAATTGACTGCTCCATCTATTCCATACCTGCTCACTTTGATTCTATTCGTAGTGCTACTTTCTCCACTTGTACCACTTCCATTACTAGCTCCTCCAGCACCCTCAAATCCCGATCCTCAAGAGAATTTACTAAATGAGATTTAACTAGTGGAATCATCCATAAGAGTGAGGAGAAATGAAATCACAATTATTAAGAAGAAGTAGACTGAGATATATCTCTATCCTAGGATATTTCAACCTTCACTAATAATCAGAGAGTAAGCAGCTTTGACCAACAAGGTTCCTGAGAGAAATCTGACCATATTAACAAATGAATAAGTTGGTCCATAAAAACAAATCATATTGGTGCTCTACCTACAATGATATTTATGGAAAAAAAACTTTCATGGTTCATCTTAACTATGTACGAACATTGGCAGATAGCTCTCCTAGTGGTTAGATCAACATGATTACATAATTTGATCATAATTTCATGGTCCTATTGTGGGGATTTCTTGCTTATGTCCTTAAGATTTTTCACATCACAGGAATCCCAAAAATCACAATGAGTATTGTAGACTCTAGTGGATCTACCTCTTTGACCCAAGAATAGATTACCTATGGGGCTCTAGATAGACCAGGTCGGGTAAGGAAACCCTAAACAATGGGTGCAAATATCTACCATGATTACCCGTGTTCTACTAGATTTGATGATATTATGTGTTCTTTATTATTTTATGACCAAAAAAATTTTTATTAAAACACATTAATACCAAACTAGTGCCATGTCCATTGGGTAGTCGTAGAAAGTTAAATTTAATGACTTAGAACATAAAAGGAAATAAGAACTAGTTCATTTTCATTCATTCAAATGATGTAATCAATAAAAATGATTCAACTAGTGATAGAAGGTATCATTCATACATTCATATTGTTGTAATATATAAATGAGTAAGACACATAAACCACATACACAAAGGATGCCAAGAATAGAGTTGGAGTTTCTATTAAAATAAAATGATTTACATATGGAGAAATCGATAGAGTGCTTGGATCTTATATGAAAATGGTTACAATAAACTCCAGTTTTAATATCATAACATGGGGTTGCTTCTCTTCATCCTGATTGCAATGATGCAAGAGTCTTCAACTCTTGCATTTTCCATAGGAAATGATCTTAATGAATAGCGCTTCCTGGATAGTCTTTAAAAAATGGTAGAGGAAAGGGTGAGATAAGGAAGATAGGAAAAACACAGACAAATGGAAACACGACTAAGTTTTAGACATAACTTATACCTAGAATTTTCTATCGTAGAGGCTTGATAAAAAAATATTGCTATAGTGGTCTCCTTTATATAGTGTTGGTTGACCGAGCAAGGCTATAACCGTTTTATCCAGCTGGATCAATCTTGCTCCCTCCAAAAGCAGGATGTAATAAAAATGGGAATGTAGCCCACATTTCTCTATCTATGTATATAGGGACTACGACTATGTATCATCTCACCCACTACCCTGGACTGGAAACTGTGCTAAAATTAGCTTGTGTGCTCTTGGTGGAATGGGCCCCACCCCTCCTCTTCTGAGGTTCTATATGCTTTGGTCAATATAGTTCCATGCCTCATCATGGAATGTTAATGAGAATATCAATAAGTTAAGATCTTGTGTGGTCTTGTTCACCCTTTATTTAGACCAATCCATAGTATTCTCCATGAATATGCACAAGCGATCCACCATTTGTACCAAGGCCCTAAACTATTTTGATAATTTTACGTATGGACCCAAGTCAAAATTTTGTATTTTATTGAGTGTAAACTCTTTAATGTTAGGATTTTGGATGAACTCATAAAGCTTTAAACCATAGTCATTCAGTTCATCCTCGACCTCTTGCTCGGCATCGATAATCTCTTGGTCCCACAGGATCCAATTCTACCTATTCTACAGGAATACAAAGACTTTTGCATACTATCCAATGAAGAAATAGGTAGAACCATCTACTAATGTAGCCATCATCCTACTTATTTCTACATAGTTCTTCCAAAACTTTTTATATATAGGAAAAATGGTATTAATCCTTTGATCAGCCTATTGTAGTTGCTATCGCAGGAGGCCGATAATGTGCCTAGTGGTATAGATGTTATAGAATATGGATGCAAGGTCCTCCATTTTCTCCATCATTTTCTCCTTCATTTCCTATTTAAATTCTTCTACAGACCTTGGTTGATCACTAGCATGTGCAGCACTAGCCTAGGAAGGAGCTAGCGTTTTCTTTAATTGATCAACCTTAAATTGAAGTTACTATACTTTGAGCTGCAATTGCCCTACTTCCAAAACCTTGGTATTTAAATCTTCCATCTCTTTCTCTACTACTACTACCACCTACACTTGGGAGGCTACGTGGGACTTCATCATGTCCACTAGGCCAACTTCTACTCGTATGACACCTTTGTTGACATCAATGGTGGCTTCTTTTAAACTTGGTGGCAAAGGGATGTCAAATATAGTAGTGGACACATTGCCTGTATCTTGCACAGCTATCCTTTAGGGCCTACTTACCCCTTTACTATAGGATCTTTGATCTTCTATATCCTATATCTAATATTCTTCATCAATAGTAAATTGGAGTGTCCCTTACCCTTGACAATGTAATATATTTTGATATATTTATTAGAAGACTTAGTTTTGGCTTTCTTTTTGGTAGGGAACTATGTGGGTCTCCCTTATTGCACCTCATATTCTCTAAGTATATTAGACAATCCCCCCACTTCCATTATTTTCCTCAAATCCTTGGGGATAATGGGATGCTCCTCTTGGTTGACTACCAAGGTGGCAGAGAACAAAGAAGGTTGGTCCACTACCACAATAGTTTGCTCTAATGGGAACATCAATGTTATCATTGATGATGCAAGACCTTGTGATTAATGTGAGTAGAAAGTGACCAAATCATTCTATTTTGAGGTGGCAATGGGAGAACTAGAAGAAGAGGGTAGTATTTCCTATTCTTGTTGTACTTCACACACTATTTTTGTCATAACCTCAAATAGGTCAGTATCTTTATTGACAATCTAGAAAGTGGGGTCCTTGAATTCCTCTGGGGGAGCGACTAGGACCAGTGGAACCACCTTATCCACCAATAATTCTCTATGTAGTTTTAGCTCCAAGCCATAATCTCCAACTACTTCTAGCTTACTGTAAGACCTATTCTCCATCCTCCATACCAAGTCTAATAATAAATTACCCCTGATGGCTTTCTACTTTTTATCTTCAAAGTCATCCTTCCTATGATTAACTTATAGGAGAGCATGCTTGCCAGCAATGGCCCACCTATGGTGGCCCTCAAGGTTGTAGGGTATCCACGTAACTTCATGGAAATAATACGTATCCATGTTCCATATGGACCATAGCATTGCAAAGTGGCCTAAATATGTATAATGGCCCATCAAGCAAGGGACAGGAAACCATGGCACACTCCCCTTCTTCTTGACGTATCTGATTTTCACCTCCTTAGCAATCTGTTTGGTTATCTCCAGGATGGAAATTGAGGTTGGGCAATGCTTTTGGGGGCAACTTGGAGCCATATATTCTGATATAAGAGAATTATTCCATATAAAATAAATATCCTACCCTAGCTTCATGTAGAATTTTTCTCACCCCAACTTCCAGTCTATCGGGCTCTTTGCCACACAATCGGGTGTGTACCATCGGGAGAACATTCTCAAAGAAGACTTTGTAACTCAAACACCCCTCCTATATACACAACAATGAATCTTGAATTGCGATGGTAGTCACTCCTCCCAACCGAGCCACCAAGTATTTATCCAATTGTGCTATAAATAAATGAATAAAAAATGAATAATTTGAGAATGGGGGAAGCTCTTCTTTATTGTCCAATATAACCTTCTACAATTTTATTAATTCTTTATTCATGTTGTCGCTTATCATGTACTCCCATCAGTAGAGGGGCATCTTGTCTATCTTGTCTCATTGGATGATGAGGAACATAACCTCCTTTGTGATAAGCTCTAAGTAATTGATGCCCAACACCATGTTGATCATATCTATGTAGTCCTACACCCAGGGATGAAGTAGAAACTTTTGGATAGGGAAACCCAAAGGCTTGCATTTTCCTCTCTTCAAGAGCATCTTTGATAATGTGGTGTTCAGAATGAAGTTTGCTTGAATAGCGAGTGTTTTAAAATCCAAGACCTGCAAATATGTGGTAAGCCTAAACACTTACCTGATTATATCCACTATCAATCGGGACATGACCTAGTTATTATGGTCATGGATGGTCTAGTTATTTGTATCATAAGCCACTGCTAGCCATGCTAGAAGGTCCAAGGAATGATAGACCTTTGGGTAGGTTAACCGGCCCAAGTTGGTGTTCCATTTGTTATAGACTAGGATTGACTCAGTACTGTCTTGTTATGCCCTCATGAATAGACTTCTCAACAACGTCGAGTGGTACTGGTTATCCTCCTCAGTGGGGTTAAAACTATAAATGATGATGCCCTTCACCTCTTGTTGTTGTTCTATTATTATGTCTCTACTTGAATCTAGTGGATTCATCAATTGTTTTATGTCTTGGGCTCTCCTTGCCCTTATTGTGATCAGCCACACACCAGTAATTTTAATAATGCAGGCTTTAACATCGAGCACCCCTATGACAACTTTGCTGCTAGAATCCATGGAAGCACACGTTCACAAATAGAGAGGGTTTTTTAATTTCTACACTCGACCTCATCGAGAAAATACTTTGCATGCACAATTATTCTAATAGTGTGGGGGAGGTTCACCACCTTTCATTTAAAGAGCAAATATTAAATTCATGTAGGTGGGGCATGAACTTTTCTATTCATGAATACTTTATGATTGGTCATGCCATTGGGCTGGGTGCACCACATCACCCTCATTATTGGTTGCAGATTAGATGTGCCTTATACCCATTTTTGGGCAAACTATTGGTTAGTTTTTCTATGGTTGAATTAATTAACTCCATTTAATTATCAACTTGGGGTAGCTCCTAGTCTTGTGAGAAACCATGCAAAATATATGCTTGTAATTTCTCCTTCAGAGATGAGTCCCTTGGATTATGGTTTGGGCGGTGTTTGGTGTTTTTTGAAGTTTATGTTTAAACTAATAATCTCATGCTAAGTCTAAT
The DNA here is from genome assembly GCA_028583015.1 of Wollemia nobilis. Classification (NCBI taxonomy): domain Eukaryota; kingdom Viridiplantae; phylum Streptophyta; class Pinopsida; order Araucariales; family Araucariaceae; genus Wollemia; species Wollemia nobilis. The sequence continues at coordinate 1,363,520 of JAQPPZ010002571.1, read as the reverse complement.
AAAAAATACTAAAAACATTCAAAATCTAAATAACTACCTTGCTAGAAATTACAAAAAACAAGGAAAATAACTAAAAATAAATTAATCTATTAAAACAATCATAGAAAATAAGGTAAATAGGGAAAAACTCTATTGTATGTGGACCTACACTTCCATAAGGTTCTACCCATGGTAGAATAATCACCAGATTCTTAGAAGATATGTTTATAGGAATAATGCAGAGATTTATTAATAATTTATAGTAGAATAAATTTACATAAAAAGTTTGGGGGTCTTCTTCAGGGGTGGCCTGCATATTTATAAGATATGCGACCAACCCTATTACAACCATTTTCTTAATTAGAGGATTCGGACAAAATATCATGATATTTCAATGTATTCTATTTTTAGAATATGCTAATATTTGATTTGATCTACTTACAAAATTAATTTATGTATCAGCTAAAAAATAGGTGATTATTCACCTTTGACATTGTCCCAAGTTCAATTGTAGTGCTAGAAATCCCTTCATGCTAGTTGCTAAAGTGTTCACTCTGTTATGCTAACCACAGAGTCATGTTGAAGTTTGGCATGAATAGGAATCAGGAACCATGGTTGAAAAAGTTGGGAAGTAGATGCCTTTCATCGCATAATGGGAATTAGACACCTTCCATCATATAACAGGAAGCAGACACCTTCTACCATACAATGGGAAATAGGCACCTTTTACCGTACAATGGGAAGTAAGCACCTTTAACTGTACAATAGGAAGTAGGGACCTAATGGGAAGCAAGCACCTAACGGAAGTTAGACACTTCAAAGGACTTGGGTGCCTAACTTCGTACCTTTTTACCAATATTTTGTAGATTTTTTCCTTCATTAAATTGCAAGTGCCAGGTCTGAATGGGACCTCGATGAAAATATGCCAAAATTCAACAATTTCCACTAAATCTACATATATTACACTTAAAGACAAATATTAGAGAACATGCAAAATAAACTATTAATTATATATATAATTTCCATAAAAATTTATATCTACAACTATATATGCCACACATTATGGGGAAAAGAGTACAAAAAATGAGCAATTTTGTGGCTCATCATCCCCCCATGCTTAAGGGGTTGCACATCCCTGTGCCACTTTGAACTGGTAATTATCATTTTTTGTTCACTTCATCCCAATAGGTCCAATTTGTCTATGTTCTCTTCCTTTTAGTGGCCTTGGATTTTTCTTTATCTCGAGGCTTTCACCTCTTTGATTTTGTGGGAGCTGTTATCTCCTAATCCTATTGCTTGTAGTGTTTGCTATGCTAAAGTGGTTCACTTGGCCTTGCTCTATTATTGGGTGGTTCTCTATTCTAGGCCACCTTGCCCTTATCAACGTTCAGATAAAAACTAGAGAATTTGGTGGCATCCTTCTGGAATGCAGGCTCAGCCATTTTCTAGTACTTGTGGTGAGGTGGAAACTTCTCACCTATAGGTACTAATTCTGTATCTCCAAATGGGATGTTGGATTCCTTAGAAACCCTGGCTATGGGAAAATTTTCCCCTATTGGATCAAGCTCAAGTTTAGCTTTGGCCTCTATTTTTGAAATAGGGGGAGTTTTATTGCTTGATTCTAGATCTTCCTTCTGCACAAGGCCTATAAATCCCATACACCTAAAATATGCCTGCATCCTCAAAGGTTTTCCATCCTCTGACCCGTACAAATGCCATAACTGCTTAGGTTGAGCAACTAGAATCTTCTTGTGAGGTCTGCCAGATTGTTTTATGACTTTCTTTTCTATTTCCTTGAGGGATTTCATAGAGGTCTTCTTCCAATTTTTCTTGTCTACCTTAATTTCCTCCTTAAGCTTCTCAAATTTCTATTTTTGGGCAACAAACATATTCTTTGCTACCTCTCATTCCTCATCAGAATCCAACTCTGATTCCTTATCAGATTCAATACCCAGTGTATTCAACTTTGCAACTCTTACTCTGGTTTTGGATCATTGCTAAGATGGCCTTATGGCATTTTGTTTTGATATCAGCTTGATACTATGTATCCCAAGGTATGCTGGTGCAACTATTGTTTCCTGGTGTATAGGGTATGCAGGATACTAAGTCTCTTGGTCCTCTGTAGCTACTTGTTGCACATCAGGGATTGCTTCTTTTTCCTCTACAACTACTTGTTACACATTAGGGATTGCTTCTTTTCTTGAGGATGTATAACCCCTACATTTTTTAGAGAGTGCTCTTCCTCTCCTTATATTCCTATAATTTGAGGCTCTTTGGCCTCCATATCATTTTCTCCATATTCTCCCCCTTTTCAAGCTACTCTACATTTTGAGGTTATTCAACTTCAACCTCATCCTCCTGAATTACCTATTATATAGAGGGGGGTGTAGAGTAGGGCTGCTCTACTTCCATTGGAGAAACATATCACTATTATATTTACTTATCATTAGGAAGCACTTTTTTTTCCCCATTTGTCTACACTACTACATCAATCCTGGCTAGCTACTCGACTCCTCATGGTCTACCCTACAACTACAAATATCTTCATAGTTGCTAATTTTTTTGATATAATTTATGCATTTTTAAGGTGGTCTCCTTTCTGGACTCTTCAAATAGAGCCCATTCTTCTTTAAATTTAGCTTCCCAAGTGGAAGCATGTCCTTTCAAAACCTGTAGCTACTGATGTATATCCTTCGCCTAGTCTTCTAGTGGTACATCTACCATGGTCGCCTCCTGTTGAGGAGTTGGCCCATAGTAAATATCCTATAAAATGTGGATCAAATACTCCTTTTTTATCTCATTGATGGGTGTCTCATCATCAGATGAGCTCAAAACCACCCTTGATGCCCTTATTCTCTTGCTTCGCATCCTAGTAGATATAGGCATAAAATCCTACTCTACCTCATTCTCAAATTGGGGTGTAGAAGGGTATGAAGCCTACCCTATTTCCTCCCCAAATTGGAGAAAATCAGGGGACAAGGTTTGTCCTGCTTCCCTTGTATTTCCTGTAGGCTAGGATGCAAGCACTGCCATTTCTTGTTTTGTCACCTCTTGGGTCAACTGTTCATTTTTATTGGGCACATCTTCCTCTACTTGTACCCCTACCACCACACTAGTACCCATATATTCCTCAATTGTCACATTTCTATGTGACTCTACATATCTCACCATGGCAAAAATCAGATAATGGTGAGCTAGGGTAGAGGTGGTACCTACCTGGTATCACTTGACCTCATCTTTCAAGGCGTATGCAAGGTAGTGGAGGATGTTGAATTTGTCCCCATGTAGAATATGATTGAGGAAACAAAAGTGGTTGGCATTTATTTGGGATTACCTATAAGATCATGTGAATAAATGGGTAATATATTTGAAAACAACCTTTTAAAGCCCGATAATATATCATTTTGACAAGCTAGAACACATCAGGTACTCATTTGGTGCTCCAAAAAATCTTTGTGCACAAAGGGAAAGGTTATAATCCTTGTACATGTACTCCCCTATAAGAGGGAGGTCCATAACTTTAGTGATATAGTCCTCAATGAGTGGGATTTCCAGCCCCTACATGTGCATGACCCCATCGCTCATCGACATCACAAATTCATTTCCTACTACTGCATCCTAGCCCTGAATGACTAGTCAACAATAGTCCATCCATTTTATAGCATCTAAATATGTTTAGATATCTACAAAAATAGTCGAGCAATCGATCGGCTCACTCTTCTTAAGATCATGATTTTTTGACTTTCCCCCCATGCTTTACCTCTAGTTCACATTTCACTCAATAATGTTATTGCCTTCCCTTCAAATTACCATTGTCCCTCACTACTCTATGTTTTTTTGTTGAAGTTGGCTGCATAATAGATAGTAAATAGATTTTTAAAATAAATATGTTCATGCACGCAGGTGGTTAATTACTATAATCAATAGTGATTATGGTTATTCACAATAAATTTCCTTCAAGCATGTGCTCAATTGTGCAGAAGTGATAACCATAAATTTTCTACCAATCAGAGGCATACCATGTAGCACCATGACAAGTGAATTTTTTCAAGTGGTTAAGGTGATAATGGGGGTTTGTGCCAAAACATTTCCATCGACACACATGTTCATGAAAATAATATAGACAAGAAATAGAAATTTTAAACATACACCTAAATTTATTTTGTGGGTGCATATGTGTAAATGTCTGTGGTGCGTCACTATTGGTTGGCATTTTATAATGGATCAAACCACAACAGACAATGATGGCTATTCTTTCCATGTAATTAATTTCCTTTGACATGATTGGTTCTTGGTAGCTACACTGTGGGTTATTCAAGAAACCCTAAAAAAAAAATGAAAATTAGAAAAACATATCGCCTTGGGATGACAAACGTCCCCTCCTAAAAAATTGGTTGACGTAAAATTTTAATTTTGTCTATGATGGATTTGAATTTGCACATTTATGGGTTTTTGACATGGATTGGGCCACATCCCAAGGCTAACATGTTACTAAGCCAAGGTAAAAAATGGTCGTAGTAGAAAAAATCAGGCACCTTTTTCATATGAAAATCATACACCTTTTTCATATGGAAATTAGATACCTTTTTTTAAATTACGACATGTAGGTGACTTGGAAACTAGAAATATGCATCATAATAATTGGATGCTTTTCTTACATGGTAAGCAGGAACCTTAGTAGTTAGGTGCTCTACTTAAAATTATAAGTAGGCACCTTATAAATCATACGCTTATGCCTAAAATGGGAAGCAAACACCTTTTTGCTAAGTTTTGGGTGTTGTACTTATAAAATAAACTTTATACAGACATCATTTTTTATATATATGCCAAGAATATTTGGTGTTAGTTTCCCAAATACTGGCATTTGGTCATTCTCCTAAAAAATTGGGATTTAGGCATTGATCTTTCAGAAAACAAGACATAGGTACCATCTTCGTAACATACTGGAAGTCAGGTGCCATGAAGCGTACAAATGGAATCAAACACCTTCCACCGTACATCGGGAATCATGTGCCTTCCACCATACAATGAGAAGAATATTCCTTCCATCGTACAATAGGAAGTAGGTGCCTTCCACCATACAACAAGAAGTAGGCACCTTCCATTGTACAATGGGAAGCAAGCACCTTTTCTAATAATAAAAAGCAGGCACCTCCCCATAAAATACAAAAACATGATGTTTTTTTTATTCGATAGGTGTTGAATTGTACTTGTATATGCACTGTTAGGTTGATTAGGCCTTTCAGTAATTCTAATTGAAAAACAAGTACAAAATCAGCATCTGCCCCTGAACTAGCAGTTGAGTGTTTTATTGTCTAAAAAGACCAATCTAAACACTCTTCTACAGGTTCAAGTTTAGTATTCCCCTATCTAAATGAGGACTAGTTACTGCTACTACAAGAAAATTCTCCTATAAATATTGGAAATCATAGGTTCATGGATCTTGTGCTTATTAGGCCTAGGTCTCCCAAGTTGCCTAACAACTGGACAAAGGGTATTGTTCCTAAAAAATAAAAACACAACTAAAAACAGAAAATTTTGAAGAATAATTGTCTTTAGGACCATGCCGACTAGTTCCACATCTCACTAACTCAAGATAAAATCAAAACCAACTGGGGTCTCCCCTATGCCTAATCTAGACTTAATCATATATTCTTTAGACACATAGTATGGACGTAGGCGATGGCCATTGGCTTTTAATGTAATGTTGCTACGATCTATTGGTCTAACTCTTATAGCCCCATTATTTATGATTTTAGTTACTTCATATGGCCCCATACAATGCTGCATGAACTTACCCTTTATTTCCTGAAACTGGGAATTGATAGAGTAATGTTCATTCTCCCACTTTAAGCTACTTTGTCCTGGTGTGGTGGTCATACCACTTGGCCATTTGTTTCTAAATGATATATTTTTCTACAAAGGTTCAAGGCAGTATTCATCCAACTGATTAATCTGCTTAATTTTATCTTTTTGTGCATCTCCAGATTGATATTCAATTCCACTATAGTCCTAAGTGTTTTGAATTCAAAATCTATAGGCATCATGCCTATTTTTCCATAGACTAATTAAAATGTTGTGAAACCAGTAGTAGTCTTCCAGGTGGTCCTGTAGACCCACACTACTTCTGGTAGTCTAGTAGCCCAGTCCTTCCTGTGTTGCTACACTATCTTTGTCAGGATATTCTCCAATTATTTTTTGGTCACCTCAACTTGTCAATTTGCCTATGGATGGTAAGGAGTGGTTTTGTTATTCTTGATTTTGTATTTTTGCATGAGTTCTTGGATCATCATTCAAGTAAAATGAGGTCCTTGATCTGTTGTGATCTCCCTTAGGAATAAAAAACTTGTAAAAAATTTTGAATACAAGATGACTACTACAATTTTCTCCTTTTAATAACGCAAAGCTTGCATTTCAACCCACTTTGTCACATAGTCAATATAAACTAGGATATACCTCTTACCTCCTAATTGTGGATTAATAGGTCCTACGAAGTCCATCCCCCATTTATCAAATGGTTCAATGTGAACATGTGGTTGGAGTGACATCTCATCTCTAAGAGTAGGTCTGCCCATCCTCTAACATTGATCACACTAACTCATATTTTTGGTTGCATATTTAAATAGTGTAAGGCCAATAATAACCAACCTGCAACACTTTATATGCAGTTATTTTTCCTACAAAATAGCCACCACAAGGTTCATCATGACAAGCAGTGTTTTAATTATATCTTCTCCAAAAACACATCTTGTCATGATTTGGTCAGGTCTTGTTTTAAACAGACGCCCATGAATCCATGATAATTCTACACTTTCCTCAAATAAAGTCCATTTTTCATGAGGTAAAAGTGTAGGGGATACTCTACCAGTGGCTAAATAATTAGTCATATATACGTACCAAGGTATTTTATAATTTAGAGCAAATAAATGCTCATCTAGAAATTGGTTTTCTATAGCTACATAGTCTAGAGGTATCAATCTGAATAGTAAATCAGCTACCACATTGTCCTTTCCTAGCTTGTCTACTATTGTCATATCAAATTCCTATAAGAGCAACAACCATCTAATAATTCTACCACTAATACTAGGTTTTTTTTTCAAGTATCTGATTTTTGAGTGGTCAGTGTGTACAAATACCTAATAACCTATAATATAATGATGAAATTTGTTAAGAGCATGTATTACTGCAAGAAACTCTTTCTCTGTGATAGTATAATTTAGTTCAACACCTATAAGATTTTTACTAACATAATAGATGGCATAAAAAAATCACCATATTTCTATCCCAGTACTAAGCCTATTGCATTGTTAGATGCATTAGCATATATGTAAAAATGTATGGTCCAATTTGGACCTCTCAACACTGGAGCAGTAATCAGTTTTTTCTTTTAGGGTGTTGAATGTTTGTTCACATTATTCAATCCATAAAAACTCTACATATTTTGTTAACAATGTGGTAAGAGGTTTAGTAGTTTTACTAAAGTCTGATATAAACCTCCTATAATAAACAGCTAATCCTAGGAAATTATAAATGTCCTTTTGTGTTTTGGGAGTAGGCAAGGTTTGGATGACTTCAATTTTCTTTCTGTCTACCTTGATCCCTTATGTAAAAAGGTGATGTCCTAAAACTATTCCTTCCTACATAAATATATAATATTTCTCATTGATTAAGGATAAATTAGTTTCCTCACAATGTTTAAGTGTTTTTTCCAAAATTTTTGTGTTAGTTTCAAAAGTCTCACCATATACAGTAAAATCATCCATGTATACTTCCACAATATCTCCAATCATATCTAAAAAAATGCTAAGAACTACCCTCTAAAATGTGGTAGGTACATTGCCTAGGCCAAATGGTAAAAATAAGCAAATGTCCCCCATGGACAAGCGAAGGTGGTTTTGTCTTTGTTTTCCTCCCCTATTTCAATTTGATTGTATCCACTGAACCCATCTAGGAAAGAAAATTACTTCTTTCCTACAAAGGTGTCAAGGACCTGATATATAAATGGTAAGGAGAAGTGATTATTTTTAGTTCCTTTATTCAACAACCTGTAATCAACACAAATTCTCCACTTTCCATTCTTCTTGGGAACCACCACTAATGGTGATACCCACACACTATCTAAAATGGGGTAGATGAATCCAACTTGGAGGAGTTTTTGTAACTCTGTTTTGACAATTTCTTTCATAGCTAGGTTCATTATCCTCTGTGGTTGTCTTACTGGTCTAACCTGATCTTCCAAATATATTCTATGTGTACAGGTCTCATGACCTATTCCTCTCATGTCAGAATACTCCAAATAAGAGTCATTTTGATGTTTTTTTGATGTATGTTTTAGTTTGGTTTGTCATTCAGCTATCAACTTGTTATCCATATTCAACATTCTACCAGGTGCAACTTCTATTTTTTGAATATGCTGGTATATTCCTCCTACCAATGGAAACTTAGGAGGAGGATAGGAAGGTTCTCCCTAAAAAAAGTGGGATATCATCTTGTCCTCATCAATTTCATCTTCCAACTCCTTGATTGTTAACAGATATTGGATCTTTGATAGACAATCAATATTTTGATTTTCATCCTCAGGTTCCCCCAATAAATCTACAAATTGTGCAGGTGGATTTATGATTAGTTTCTAAAATGGTCATTTTACCATATCTATAGCTTATGTAGGCACTAGCTATTGCCATCCAATATCTACCTAATATTAATGGATATCCACCTAGTCTATATTTAGATTTCAACACTAAGAAATCAGCTGGATACTCCCATGCATCTACTGTAATAGTAATATCTTCTAGTATTCCATAAGGAAGTACTGTAGACCTATTTTCCAAATGTAGCATAGTTTTAGTGGGCTTTAAGTTGGTCAATTTCAGTTTTTGCATGGTTTCCTAGGGAATGGCATTGATGGCAGCCCCCAAATCTACTAGTATGTTGGGTAAAATACAACCCTCTATTTTTATAGTTAGCACAGGGCTTCCTAGATTTGAATACTTCTAGTTATAGGTATTGCCTAACATAAGGTCAACTAAATGGCGTACCAAACTAATTGCTTTAGCTGGTTTCATCCCTGGTTTCTTGAGGCACAATTCTTTTATGGCCTTCCCATAAATAGGTATGTCTCTAATGGCCTGAAAGAGAGGAATTATGATTGTTAAGTTATTTAAAGTAGAGCGGATTTCAAACTCTATTTGTATTGGTTTCTTGGGTTCCTACAACCTTTGTGGAAAATGTGGAACCTCCTCTTTGCTATGTACATGTGTTGATTCTTCTTCTATCTCTTCTATAAGGGATTATTCCCCTTTTTCTACTTCTATTGGTTCCTCTTCTTCTATAAGAGGAGTTATTTCTACACCTACATGATTTCCTGGCCTTAAATGGACATAATATACATTAATATTATACATAGGGTACATCTCATTTTCCATATGATAGGTTGGTTGCTTTTTGTTTGGGTTTTTTGTTGGCTATGCTGGTAACTGAGGAGTCCTTGGACCAGGTAAAGTTGGTAGGCTTGGTTGTGGTGGAGCTAGAGTAGTGTGTTGTGGATACTGATTCTAAGCATTCTAATTTATCCACTACTACCCAAGCTACTAATATTGGTTCCAAGGATAAGGGTTGTAAGGATTTTCTCCTTGGGGAAATAGATTCCAAGGTTGTTGGCCATACCAACCCATGTTGGGTGGCTATTTTTGACCTTGATTTTGGTAATTGTTGCCCCCATAAGATGACATTCCTAAATGCATATTGTTACCCATAGGAGACCATTGCTAGTTCCTCCTATTACCCATGAAGTATACCTTTGCTACTTCTGGTTCCTCTTTAGATTTCATTAATTATGGACACAACTTTGTTTTATGATCCTTCTTACAAACAACATATATATAAAAAAAAAATATTCTAGGCACTCATTTCTATGGTGTTTGCCTCTACATTTGGGAAAAAAGTAGGCCAATGTTGCCTCATTATCCTACTTCTTTCTCTGAAGTAGAAGAGTATACATTTGAAAAGCCAGATATGATAACATCTCACTCTTAATATCTTCTAGAATGTTACCTATTTTTATTTCAGTGATAGTAGTTGACTGCTTAACATTTTTAGAGGTTAACTTACCTTTTATTCTTAAGAAATTTTGACACAACTATCGACTATCATCCATTTTATGTTGGTAAATGTCTCCCCTAGAGATCATGTTTAGAGCTTCCAAGGATTCATTTGTAAATATTTTCATAAAAATGCTTCTTAGGAACATATCTCCTAGTTTTGAATGGGGTGGTATTTACAAATTGAATCTGAACCTATCCCAGTATTCTTCCATGGATTCCCATTTCTTTTGGGTCATATCTAGGACTTCCTCTATTTCATATCTTGCTATTCCAAAATCCTGATACTGATACAAGAAGATTTTCCAATTATTCCTAGGTAGTTATCCATTTATACCCCAAGCTGATGAACCAGCACAAAGCTTTATCATCAAGGGTGGAAGGGAATACTTTCAATTTTAGAGTATCTATGATGTAATCCACAGATGTACATAAAACATAAAATTTTAACATAAATAGATTTGGATATTCTATTGGTAGTCCTATAAATGTCGAAAGGTGGGTAAGAGATATATATTTTATCTTGTGATCTCCTCTTGCCTCTCCTCTTGGAAAACTAAAACTAAAGTATGTTTCCTTTGGATTTTTTGCCATTCTACCTACTATTGGTGTTTCTACCCCTGCTTCGTTCAAAGTAGTTATAAATGCTTCTAATTAATTTCTTTTATCCTTCAGAAGGATGTATAAGTAAACGTTTGAGATAGTTCCATATAACACTACTTGCCAACATCCAGTATTCAGTAGATCCTCCTCATATTGAACTCTACTTATCTCTGATCCTACTCTAATATTCTACTAGATTGTTTCAGGAGGATCCTATGCAAACAGTGGGTGTTCCTACCAATGCATAGGTGGATATTGATATTTTGAGAGTTCAATATTAGGTTGAGGTTCTACTGAAGTAGAAGGATTTTGAAAAACAACTTCTTTGTTTTTGATAAAACAATCGTCTGGTCCCCTGTTTTAGGTGGACTCATACAAAAATTTAGATGAAGGTTTCTGAAGAAAACACTCTAAAATACTGTAAATATGCTTTCTTCAAAATGGGAAATTACAATGGCTACTCCCTAGAAATGATGCCAAAATATTGGGTAAAACATTGGTTAGCTTTTCTATGGTTCAATTAATTACCTCCATTTAATTGTCAACCCAGGGTAGCTTGTAGTCTTGTGAGTAGCCATGCAAAATCTATGCTTGTAATTTCTCCTTCAAATATGAGTCCCTTGGATTATATTTTGGGGGTGTTTTATGTCCATTGAATTTTATGTTTAAACCAATAATATCATGCTAAGTCTAAGAAACAGGACTAAAAACATTCAAAATCTAAATAACTACCTTGTTGGAAATTATAGAAAACTAGGAAAAAAACTGGAAATAAATTAATCTATTAAAACAATCACAGAAAATAGGGGAAATAGGGAAGAACTCTATTGTAAGTGGGCCCACGCTTATAGTAGGTTCTGCCCATGGTAGAATAATCATCGAACACTTAGGATATGTTCTTACAAGAACGATGTAGAGATTTACTAATAGTTTACAAAAAAATAAATTTACATAAAAAGTCTGAGGGTCTTCTTCAAGGGTGGCCTACATATTTATAAGATATGCGGCTATCCCTATTATAACCATTTTATTAATTAGAGAAGTCGAACAAAATATCATGATATTTCACCATATTATATTTCTATAATATGTTGATATTTAATCTACCTAACTTATAGACAGGGGTTATGCATAAGCGTGAAATATCATAAATTGGCTCTATTTAGGATTTTTAAAATTTTGAAAATGCTAATTTTGGATCCTTTCACTAGGGCCCATTCACCCAAAAATTACAGGTGGAATTTTTTTTGGGTAAATTCGCTTGCTGTTGAAAATAATTAAAATATTTTTATTTTAATTTGTCGACCTCAAATTATAAATGATTTTGATTTTCTCACCCAATTCATCTTCAAATTATAAAACATTTTATTTTTTTTGTCCAAATCACCTCATATACTACCCATATATATATACTATAGTGGGTATCGATAAACATACATCACTTTGAAACAACAAAAAACTTTACAAGGTTGAAGAGGAGTGTTTGTCTACATAAGTCGATCAATTGCAGAGGAGTTCCAATCAATGCAAGATGATCATTATACGTCGATCAGTTGTAAAGCCATATCTATCGATATAAGACAATCAGTTGCAAATCTGTGTCGGTTATTTGTAAAGGTGTCAATCGATTATAGAGGTGTCAATCGACATTCATCAATCGGTTGTAGGGACATGTTTGTCAGATAAACTGATCGGTTGTAGAGGTGTCTATTAGCATTAATAAATTGGTTGCAGAGATGTGTCTATCGGAATAATCCAATCGATTGTAGAGCAAAATTTATGCCTCCTATAAGTTTCCTTGCAAAAGTGCACCTTTACAACCGATCGGATATGTTGATTGGTTGTAGAGGTGCACTTTTGCAGGGAAAATTCTAGGAGGTAAAACTTTGGCTTCGAAGCTCTGTTTTCAATATATTTTTTAAACCATCTAGCTTGATGAGATCTAATAAAAAATCTAAGTGAAATCCTCAAAAAAAATCTGAAACCAATCGACATATCTACAACTAACTGAAACATCTGCAACCGATCGGTTGTAGACATGTCGATCAATTTTAGATTTTTTTTTGAGGATTTCACTTAGTTTTTTGAGTAGATCTCGTTGAGCTAGGTGGTTTTAAAAAAAAATGAAAATGGAGCTTCGAAGCAAAAGTTATGCCTCCTAGAAGTTTCCCTACAAAAGTGCACCTCTACAATCGATCGACATATACCGATCGGTTGCAGAGGTGCACTTTTGCAGGGAAACTTCTAGGAGGTATAACTTTTACTCTGGAGCTCTGTTTTCAATTTTTTTTTAAAACCACCTAGCTCAATAGGATATACTTTAAAAACTAAGTAAAATCCTCAAAAAAAAAAAATCTGAAATTGATCAAGCTAGGTGGTTTTAAAAAATATTGAAAATGAAGATCTGAAGCAAAAGTTATGTCTCCTAGAAGATTGTCATGGCTGTAACCAATCATAATTTTTTCTGTCGATTGACATGGCTACAATAGATCAACATGTCTATAGTCGATCAACATATCTACAATCGATCGTCATGTCTGTAGCCGATCGACATACCTCCAACCGATTGAATTTTACACTCTGACCAGTCGTCATAAATTGTAAAGGCTAAAAGCCTTTATTGTCGGCCTAAATCATTTAATTTTTCCATACATTTTTATAGTTTGCAAACCTATATTCATGGCTCCAAACATAGAAAAATTCACCACGATTTGAAATTTTTTGGAGAAAAATAATTGCAATTCGCCATGTATACTTCTACATATTTTGTCGGGATTCCAAGACAATTCGCCTTCAATTTATAAATAGATTTCGGGGTCGACCCCTTATGCATAACCCTTCTTATAGAATTAATTTATGTATCAGCTGAAAAATAGATGATGAGTCACCTTTGAAATTATCCCATGTTTGGTTATAGTGCTGGAAATTCTTTCATGTTGGTTGCCAAAGTGTTTGCTCAATTCTACCGACCACAGAGCTATGTTTAAGTTTGGTGTTAACGGGAATCAAGCACTGCGATTGAAAAAATTGAGAAGAAAATGCCTTTCATCACATAAAAGGAAGTAGGCCCCTTACATTGTATAATAGGAAGTAGACACCTTCTACCATACAATGGGAAACATGTCCCTTTTACCATACAATGGGAAGCAAGTGCCTTCTGTCGTACAACGAGAAGCAGACATCTAATGGTAATTAGGTACCTAATAGAATTCAAGAACTTCAAAGGACTTAGGCACCTGACTTTGTACCTTTTTGCAAATATTCCATAGATTTTTTTACTTCATTAAATTGCAAGTGCCAAGTCCAAATGGGACCTCCACAAAAATATGTCAAAATGCAACAATTTCCACTAAATCTACACAAATTACACTTAAAGACAAATATTAGAGAACATGCAAAATAAATTTATAATTATATATATATATATATATATATATATATAATTTCTATAAAAAAATTATATCTACAAGAATATATGCCACACATTATGGGGAAAAGAGAACAAAAAATGAGCTATTTTGTGGCTCATCACTCACTTGATTGAATTACGGTGTGAGGAGATCTTGGAACACATGGTAACCCTTGATTTGCTCGAATAGGGCATGCTCAAGTAAGGCACGCAAATTTTTGGGAGGAGCATGTGGAAACCATACCTCATTAACTCTTCGTGCACCTTGAATAGGATTGGATGCATAGATTGGTGCACCTAATAAAAATGTGTGTGCTCCAATGGGGATATGGAGAATATGAACCTCGAGGCAAGCACACAAACTTGTGAACCCATAAAAAACCTTGCATGCTCCAAGGAAGTGGAGTGCCCAAACCACAATGGGGCACATGAGACAATGAACCCCTAATACCTATGTATGATCCACTCTCTAGTGGAGTGCATGAACCCAAAGGTAGGTGCACAAATTTGTGTGCTTGAATAGACCCTTACGCGCTCCATTGGGATGAAGCACATGGACACTACTTGGAGTGCATGGGCTCGTGTTCCCCTTAGGAATTTGCATGCTCCACTAAGGAAAAAAATGCATGTGTTGGGGGCTGGGTGCACAACCTTATGCATTCCAAAGGCTCTTACATGATTCACTAGGGTAGAGCACACAGGTAGGATCAAGGTGTGCAATAGTGTGTGCCCTTATGGAACTTCATGCACTTCACTCTATAGTGGAGCACATGAACTCTAGATGGGTGCATGATCTCATGCAACCATAAGGATATTCACATGCTCCATTGGAGTGGAGCATATAGAATCAACTTGGGGTACACAAAATTCATGCACCCTTGAAACATTGCATGCTCCACACTCCCATGGAGCACACAAACTCAAAGAAGGATACACAAAGTTGTGCACCCCTTAGACAACTTCATGCACTCCATTATCCAATAGAGTTTATAGGACAAAGTTGAGCGTAAAACTTCATGCACTCAAAGGCACTTTCGTGTGTCCCACTTGTGCAGCATGCAAGTTGGCTTGGGGTGCATTGGCTTGGTCATACTTGGGATTTTTGTGCTCTCCACTCTCAAGTGGTGCATACATGATCAAACTTGGGCACACCACATTATGCGCCCTTAAGGATAAATGGGGGAAACAAAACAAAAATAAGTAAAAAGGGAAGATCCCATTTTGGGGCTAACACTGGATCTTACTGGGACAGGGGATGGATGAAGACATCGATCTGAGAATTCCAAACTTCTTTGGGTGGACAAAACTAATAACAATGACTTACACATACACTCTTGTTTTTTTTTAAATCATTTTTCTTGACCTTCATAAAAGGGATCGAAGGATTTTAGGTGCTGACCATTTAATGGAATAGGCATTTCTTCTCCTTCTATGTCATGGGGCCTATAAGTGTGTTGGCCAATAATCTTAGTAACTTGATAGGGACCCAATTATTTGGGTTCAAATTTGTCTTTTTCACCAAGCATATCATTATTTGGATCCCAATGAAGCACTATTTCAGCCACAAAAAAAAAATTAACCCTAGAAGTTTTTTTGAACAACTAAATGGTATTGCTAGATTTTATGATCATCTTAGCAACTGCTTCCCTCCTATCCTCTTCCAATTCCACAAGTTGGTCTATTCTCCTTTGCAATGCATTGGGTATTTCATGATCCTGGAGTAGTAATGAGAGAGTTTTTCTTTCCAAATGAGGTGGCAGGAATACATTTTCCCATAAACCAACTCATAAGGTGATTTTCCAGTGGCTTTTTTTATTGATAGTCTATCTTCCCACAAGGTATACTTCAGTTCACTGTCCCAACCTCTTTTATTCTTCCCCAATGATCTCTTGATTTGGGTGATTATATTCTTGTTTGAAGACTCAGCCAGTCCATTCCCTTGAGGATAATAATTTGTCGAGTGGGCCAGCTCTATACTATATTGTGCACAGAAATCAACCATCTCATAAGAGGTGAAATATTTAGCATTATCTATCACAAGCTTCCTGGGCACCCCAAATCTGGTTAATATGCTTTCTTCCAAAAAATTAATGACAACTGATGTTGTTGACCTTCTGAGGGGAGCTTCTTCAACCCATTTAGTAAGGTAATCCATGGTAGTAATTATCCATTTGTGACCCCCTAAAGATTTTGGGTTGATTTCTCCTATCAAATCTATATCCCATTGAGAAAATAGAGTTTTGATAATCATACACTTTAGTGGCATTGTAAGTAGGTTTTTCTTTCTAGTAAAAATTTGACAATTATAATATTTCCTAATGAACTTATACACATCCTTTAACATGGATGGCCAATAGTACCCTACCCTCATAATGTGGTTGTCTATTGCCTTTGGATAAAAATGGTTGCCATAAAATCCCATGTGAAATTCTTTAATGATGTTGGGGACTTCCTTTTCTATCACACACAAAAGTAACACTCAACTTGGATGTCTCCAATAAATTCGATCTCCTTGGAGGTGATACTTCTAAGCTTGCTATTTAATACTCATTATTTTGCTGGTAGATTCATGTTGGATATTTTGAGTCCCTAAGCTAAAATGTTGTCATTGATTTCAAAAGAGCATTTAATGTCAAAAGGGTCTATGAAGGGTTTTTGTGAAAACTAAGGTAGGAAAAATCAAAGGTTTTATTTAAAACCATGGATAGCAAATTTGATCTGCGTTTTTCTTAAAACCAAAGTTGGGCTTTCATTTCATCGAAAAATATGCCCCGGTGATGGAGTTATTTGAGTTTTAATATTTGGTTCAAATTTTAATTATTTAAAATTTAAATTCAAATTTAAATTTAAATGTAAATTTTCCTATCGATGTCATCAAGCAAACATAAATTCATATTTCCATCGACGTATTCGAAGTGTTTTAAATAATATATAAAGGGGTGGTAAATGAATCAAAGTTTCATCCTTGCTCTTGTGGTAAATGTTTGGCATTCAAATAAGTCTATGAGCTCGTGCGAATTTTGAGAAGAGAAGCAGCAAAGAAAACGACAACACTTGGAAAGTCAAATTGTGGTGCGAAGCATGGCGCATTGGCAAATAATTTTGGTTTAAGGCATAAGGCAACACAAACACTAGGGATCAAATCCCTTGGATGGTATTTCAGAAGGCATGTGAAAAGCGCTTTGGTGCTTTGTCTTTTGCGGAAGGTGGAGGAAGGTTTAAGGCACTTCGGCCTTTGCCTTTCCAACAACCACCTAGCTCATATCGAATCTTAGCCGCAACTAAGATGCTTGTGGTGTGGCAAGTTAGGGGTTCGAATACCCTTAAGGAGGCAATTACGTTTTGCATTTAAATAATTTTTATTAGCCCTAAAGTTTGGAGTTATAAGGTAGTTAATGGAAATTAAATTTTGTTATTAGGGATGTGATTATTATTGCAAAGCATAATTGGTTTATAATTTATTTGATGGTTATGGAGAATTAATTTTAGGAGAAATAAGTTGTTTTTTAAAAGCAATTTTGAGAGGTTTATTATTTTTGATAAACGTTTTAAGAAAAGGAACTTTGGTGGATGTGTTTATTAACTTGGAGTAAAAAGGGTGTAATTTGAGTTATGCTTTATTTTGTGATTATTTGAAGTCCATTAACCCTTGTTTAGATTGGAAAGGAAAGTTGTGTTTAAGTGTGGCATATTTTGTGGACAACTTATTGGCATAAAATAGGTATGGGCACATTCTCATATTGATTATTTATGGTGGTTTATTTCTAAAATATCATTGGAGAGAAAAGGATTGATTGTGGTTTCCTTTGAGAAAATGATTGGTTGAATGCTTCAAGGTTTTATGGTTTGTGAGTTGTATTTAAACCTTGTTTTATTAGTATTGTTGTTGAAGCCCATTGATGATGAAATGAACTTGAACTTGAGTTAGAAAATAACATGAGTATCATTGCTATGTGAGACTTGTGCTTGAGCATTGTTGAAAACATTTTGAGTTGGTTAATACATGCTTGGACTAGGGTTTGTGAAAAAGTATTGTTCCTTGAGGTGATTGGTTGAGTTGAGTTGGTTAATACATGCTTGGACTAGGGTTTGTGGTAAAGGATTTTTCCTTGAGGTGATTGGTTGAGTTGAGTTGAGTTGAGGTGACTGGTTGTTCAATTTCCTAGAAACAAACTATTCAATATTCTGATATAAGTTGAGATTGATTTGAGTTGATATTGAGGTTGATTTGAGTTGAGATTGCGATTTGAGTATAGAAAATATATAGTCTCTAATAGTTCTGTTGATGCTTCTATTGATTTGAGATTGGGATTTGAGTATAGAATATATAGAGTATCTAACAATTCTCTTTATGCTTTTATGAGATTGATTTGAGATATTGATTGTACATTGAGCCTAGAGCATATTAAGTCTCCAAAAATTCTCTTTATGATTCTATGTGATTGAGACAAGTATTTGAGAAGACTTGTGGACTATTTTGGGTTAAGCTTTTATGAAATCTTGCTATGCAGATTTGAACAAGTCCTATAGAGGAATTATTGAGTAGATTTGAGCAAGTCCTATAGAGGACTTATTGAGTAGATTTGAGCAAGTCCTAGAGAGGACTTATTGAGAAGATTTGAGCAAGTCCTAGCGAGGATTTGTTGGGAAATTTTGGATAAGTTCTATGTGAACTTGTTGAGAAGATTTGGACAGGTTTTATGTGAGAGGTCTTGGAATGAAGGTTGATGAATCAGATGCTTGTGATAATATTTTGAAAACTTTTCCAAAAAGGTATAATGAAAAGGTTTATGCTATAGAAACATCAATTGATAGTGATTATTTGACAAGGAATTCTTTGGTTGGTATGCTTACTACTTTTGAGATAAGAACAAAAGATCCTATTCCTCCAAAAGAAGCTGCTTTCAAAGTGGACAAAAATAAAAAGGGAAAAAAAATAGAATCAAGCAGTTAGTCATCTAGTGATGAATAAGCTAACTATGGTAGAAGAGATAAAGGGTTCAAAAGACCAATAGATATAAGATCAGTTAAGTGCTTTAATTGTGGCAATTTTGGACATTTTGCAACAAAGTGCAAAGAGCCAAAGTACAATAGTGATGAAGAAAAATAGGATCACAAGTACAGGGAATCAGAAAGACACAAGTACTAGAAGAAAGGCAAGGATGGATAGAAAAAAAAAGGAAAGAAATTTTTCCAAAGGCAAAAGAAAAGCTACTATGCGGATAATGCAAGTAAGTTCTTATTTGATAGTGATGCTAGTTTTTCATACAATGATAGAGATGAAGTCTTGTTCATGATTGAAGAAAAGGATCAAACTAAGAAAAAGACTCCAGTTATTCTTAAGTTTTTTAGATGTGGTAAATTTGGACATCTTGAATATGATTGCACAAGAGATAGTTTTAGTGTCAGTGATGATGATTTTGAATATGCACTTGATAGATCAAATGAGAATATTCTAATGGCTTTAGAAGATGAATAATTGAGTTATCCTATAGAAAGTGAGTCAAAAGAAAGAAATGATATGGACAAAGGCAAACAAATAGAAGACTACTCAATAAAGAATGGTTATGATCTCAAGGGAGAACTTATCCATGCCCTTGACACAGTAAAGAAGGTAAGAAAGCAAAAATCTAATCTTGAAAGTCACTTTCAAGAATGTGATGAAGAAATATTATTGCTCATAGAAGGACATAGAAAAGTTAAAGGCTAAGGCAAGTAAGTTCCAGGATAAGTTAGAAGTAAATTTTTTGGAATGTGAGAAGTTAGAACAAGAAGTGGTTACTCTAACGAAAGATTTATAGTAGTCCAAGATCAAGATGAAGAGTTTCATAAATAACTCTAAGAACTTGGATAAGTTCATTTTTGGATATAAGAGAACATCATGTTCAATAGGTCTTAGTTTTGGAAATAAATAGGAAAAAGCAAAGTCTACTTCAAGTCTTCAAGAAGAAACAACATGAGAAGAAGATACTCCAGAAGAAGGATTATCATATGTAAGTGAAAGTGAAACTTCTAAGGATGAGTTATATTGCAGTGAGTCCAATAGGGACAATGGGCAAAGAAGATACAGATGGAACAACAATCAAAATAGCAGACCAATGAGGTCTAGGGAATGAAGCTTCAATAGGAGATGCTTCTCATGTCAAAGGTTTGGGCATATGGCTTCACAGTGTAGATCACATGAAAGACAGGTATATGGAAGAGAAAAACTTTTCCAAGGATATTGCTATTCATGTAATGAGTTTGGTCACAAGGCAATGGATTGTAGAATTCATGACACAAGAGGATATGGCTTCACTAGGAGAAATCCTAAGACTGTTGCACATCCAAGTAATAATAACATTAAGTGTTACAATTTCAATAATTATGGTCACATAGCAAGATGGTGTAAATAAAATATTCCAAAAACATGCATGAATAGGAACATGAACATGAACATGAATAGGAACAAGAATATGAACAAGAACAAGAATAGGAACATGAAGAGAAACATTAAGATGAATAGGAATAGAGACTCAGAAAATAAAAGAGACTCAGAGAAGAATGAGAACAAGAACATGTAAAAGAACAAGAACATGGATGAGAATAATAACAGGAACAGTAACAAGGATGATGAGTTGGAAAGAAACAATGAGAGGATTCAGCAAAAAGGAAGAGGAAAAGACAAAGGTAGAGAACAATGCTTTCGGGGAGTAGAAATACTCCCACCATAGAATTAACCACCTCATGTGGATGTGGGAGAGGGTCTAAGCTAAGAGTCTTAATTCTTAGCCCCGAGCCCCAAAGGTGACCCTTTGCCATTGTTGTTAAAGGGGGAGATATTTGTGTATTATAGGGAGAGTTTTTGGATATGAGGAGAGATTTGATATCTGAGAGAGCATTGAGCCAAGGAGAGTAGAGTCCCAGTGGGAGTAGAAAGGAAGGTTAGAATTCAGTAAAAGGATTTGGTTTACCATCAATGACAAAGGGGTTTTGAGTCCCTAAGCTAAAATGTTGTCATTGATGTCAAAAGAGCATTTAATGTCAAAAGGATCTATGAAGGATTTTTGTGAAAACCCAGGTAAGAAAAATAAAAGGTTTTATTTAAAACCATGGACATTAGATTTGATCTAGTTTTTTCTTAAAACCCAAGTTGGGTTTTCATTTCATCGAAAAATGTACCCCGGTGATGGAGTTATTTGAGTTTTAATATTTTGTTTAAATTTAAATTATTTAAAATTAAAATTCAAATTTAAATTTAAATGTAAAGTTTACCACCGATATCATCAAGCAAACATAAATTCATATTTTCATCGACGTCTTCGAAGTGTTTTAAACACTATATAAAGGGGTGGTAAATGAATCAAAGTTTCATCCTTGCTCTTGTGATAAATGTTTGGCATTCGAATAATTCTATGAGCTCATGCAAATTTTGAGAGGAGAAGTAGGACAAAAAATGATAGTGCTTGGAAAGTCAAATCGAGGTCGGAAGCATGGCATATTGGCAAATCATTTTGGTTTAAGGCACAAGGTAGCACAAACACTAGGTATCAAATCCCTTGGATGACATTTTAGAAGGCGTGTGAAAAGCGCTTTGGCTCTTTGGTTTTTACGGAAGGTGGAGGAAGGTTTAAGGCACTTGGGATTTTGCCTTTCCAAAGAGCGCCTACCTCGTGTGGAATCTTAGTCACGGCTAAGACGCTCACAGTGTAGCAATTCGAGGGTTCGAATCCCCTTAAGGAGGTAATTACGTTTTGCATTTAAATAATTTTTATTAGCCCTAAAGTTTGGAGTTATAAGGTAGTTAATGGAAATTAAAGTTTGTTATTAATGCTGTGATTATTATTGCAAAGCATAATTGGTTTATGATTTATTTGATCGTTATGCAGAATTAATTTTAGGAGAAACAAGGAGTTGTTTTTTAAAAGCAATTTTGGGAGGTTTATTATTTTTGATAAGGGTTTTAATTAAAGGGAATTTGGTGGATGTGTTTATTAACTTGGAGTAAAAAGGGTGTAATTTGAGTAATGCTTTGTTTTGTGATTATTTGAAGTTCATTAACCCTTGTTTATATTGGAAAGGAAATTTGTGTTTAAATGTGGCATATTTTGTGGACAACTTATTGGCATCAAATAGGTATGGGCACATTCTCCTATTGATTGTTTATGGTGGTTGATTTCTAAAATATCATTGGAGAGAAAATGATTGATTGTGGTTTCCTTTGAAAAAATAATTGGTTGAATGCTTCAAGATTTTTTGGTTTGTGAGTTGTATTTAAACCTTGTTTTATTAGCATTGTTGTTTAAGCCCATTGATGATGAAATGAACTCAAAATTGAGTTAGAAAAGAACATGAGTATCATTGCTATGTGAGACTTGTGCTTGAGCATTGTTGGAAACATTTTGAGTTGGTTAATACATGCTTGGACTAGGGTTTGTTAAAAAGGATTATTCCTTGAGGTGTTTGGTTGAGTTGATTTAGTTAATACATGCTTGGACTAGGGTTTATGAGAAAGGATTATTCCTTGAGGTGATTGGTTGAGTTGAGTTGATTAAGCCTAGTCAAGTGGATGCATGTGGTTGTTCATGTTCCTAGAAACAAACTATTTAATATTATGATATGAGTTGAGATTGATGTTGATTTGAGTTGATATTGAGATTTGAGTATAGAACATATAGAGTCTCTAACAATTCTCTTGATGCTTCTATTGAATTGAGATTGGTATTTGAGTATAGAACATATAGAGTCTCTAACAATTCTCTTTATGCTTCTATGAGATTGATTTGAGATATTGATTGTACATTGAGCTTAGAACATATTGAGTCTCTAACAATTCTCTTTATGATTCTATGTGATTGAGACAAGTATTTAGGAAGAATTGTGGACTATTTTGAGTTAAGCTTTTGTGAAAGCTTGCTATGCAGATTTGAGCAAGTCCTATAGAGGACTTATTGAGCATATTTGAGAAAGTCCTAGAGAGGACTTATTGAGCATATTTGAGCAAGTCCTAGAGAGGACTTATTGAGCATATTTGAGCAAGTCCTAGAGAGGATTTTTTGAGCATATTTGGATAAGTTCTATGTGAACTTGTTGAGCATATTTGGACAGGTTTTGTGTGAACCTGTTGATAAGATTTGGATAGGTTTTGTGTGAACCCGTTGAGCAGATTGATGAGGCCTGGAAATGCCTCAATCATAACATGTTTTGTACACTAAAAATGCCTATAAACTCTTATGTTTTATCTGATATGTTAGTTAAGTTGATTCAATATCTTGTATATTAACCATTTTGCATGATCAAAGTATTTGAAATATTATATGCTGATTTTTGACTTTTTGCATAGTTTTGTGTTCTTTTTGCTATGATTTGCTACAATGGGATATGCTTAGAATAATAGCAGCATTTCACTAATATTGTTTTGATTTGACAAAGCATTTACTTCACCTAATCTGGCAACAGTGCAAGCAAATTGTTGTTGTGCAGCAAAAACTGGTCTTTCTCATATAAATTCCATCCAGCTG
Source organism: Wollemia nobilis (assembly GCA_028583015.1). NCBI lineage: Eukaryota > Viridiplantae > Streptophyta > Pinopsida > Araucariales > Araucariaceae > Wollemia > Wollemia nobilis. The sequence goes on along the minus strand of JAQPPZ010002571.1, from coordinate 1,339,929 downwards.
TCCATAAATAGCAAGGCATGGAATTCACATGAGAAAAGCAATGAAGACCATTAGAATTTGATCTTAGGAGATAACCCACCTGAGATATGCAGAAGAAATAACTGGAAAAGCATACATTTTTTCATTCCAAAGTATCTTCGAAATGAACAGATATCTTCAGAATGAAGAATGCAGCGTCTTTGGAATGAGCGGATCTTCGGAATGAAGCATGCAGTATCTTCAGAATGAGCGATCTTCGGAATGAGAATGCAGTATCTTCGAAATGAGCGATCTTCGGAATGAGAACTGCATTATCTTCGGAATGAAGCCACTTATCTTCGAAATGAAGAACAACATGTGTTTTTGACCTTTTGACCGATTTTTGAAGCTGGAAAAAGGGAAATAAAGGTTGGAAAAAGTAAAGAGAAATATCTTCCATCTGTCTTTGCTGTCATTGCCGACCAAAGCCATCATTAAGGGAAAGATCAGGTTTTAGTCCTCTTCTAGGATAAAACCAGAATTTGTTTCAGCATTGTAGGATTAGATCTTTTGAGATATTATTTGTTTGTAATCATATCATAGAATGGCTATAAATATTGCTCCCGTTCAGGTTGACCCTAGTATGTAGAAAAGAAGGTAGAAAAAGTAGGTAGAAAAGAAGGTAGAAAAAGTATGTAGAAAAGGAGGTAGAAAATAGAGTAAGGAAGCTAGCAGAAAATACAGAGTATAACTAGAAATTGACTGTTATAGTCCTGTAATAGTTTTTCAGCAGAATTCTTGTAATCATGTCTTTTGATCAATAAAGTGCACCAGTTCTATTTCAAATTACTTGTAAATGAGTGTGATTAAGATTTAGAAAAATAGAGAGACTTACACCTTCTTCTGGACAAAGAGGTTGGCCACTTCCAGACCTAGGAGGAGGACTAACAAAGTAGGTTTTTATTCTAATTTTGTTGCAGCAGAATGAGTTGTAGAACTTGTTATTTCAATTGCTTGTAAATAGTTGAAAATATTTGCAGTATTAATTTATTTATTCTTAGATTAATCTTGTGCTTAAATTTTTAGTTGTAATCTTACTTTCAACAAAGTTTCCACTTCATTTTTAGATTGTTATTTCCAGAAGTTACTGTTTTTCAGCAATTTTCTGCATTTTATGTTTTGCTGTCAAAATATAAATAGAAGATTGACAACCTTCTGTTACAGAACTTTGATAGTTTTTATTTCCACATTATATCTAAACTTTAATTACTGCAAAAGTAATTAGATTTCCTTTCTACAATTAGGATCAGACTTTCAATTCTGCAACTGTTAATTCTGCAATTGTAATTAGGACTTCATTTCTATAGTTAATGATTAGTTTCCAATTCTGCAACTTAGATTAAGATTTAATTTATGCAATTTAGAGATAGGAATGTTCCAAAACCCCCCACACAATCGGTTCCACCAATAAGACTTGTTGCCCTAGATTGACCTAAGTTATAGTTGTTTCACTTCTTCTCCCACAAATAGCCTTGTACACTGCCCTGGATTGATATATTCATTGAGAATTAATGATGGTATAACGACTACGCATCATTTTGGCATCGTTGCCGAGGAATAGTGTTGTCAGAAGAAAACAAATAGTCCAATAGCTGTAATCAGACTAAACTATGAACATTCAGGTTAAAATCTAAATATAATAGCAGAGTAAGATAACAACTATTGACTTAATTTATGTCATTTAGGAGTAAACATGAATGAGTAAATCTAGGGAGACCCCAAAGGATCCCTGGCTTGTCCCATTAAGGATATCTTCATGCCTAAGATGTGAATCACCTGTGTTTGAACTACCTAAAAGATTGAAATAAAAATCACCAGTCTCACCATCAGTAGAACATTTTGAGAAAGGAAAATCACCAAATTTATCAACAAAATATCTTAAGGAAGATAATTCATCAGACTCATCAACAGGGAAGCTTGGACCTCTTGAGAGAACAATTTCGAAATCTTTAACTTCTCCTAGGAAACAAGAAACTATGGTAGAAGGATGCAATGTAGATGTCCAGCATGGCTATGTTCATAATGAAGGGGATGATCAGGATATACTCCAACCATCCAGAACATTTGAATATCCTATTCATCTGAATCCAACACAAAACTCTCCCATGAAGACCATTTCACCTTCGGTACTTCCAACCTTTCGAGGTGTTGTATCCGAAGATCCCGACTAGTTTTTGTTTGAATTCAAGGTAGTGTGTCGGACCTATGATTATATAAATGACAATCAAAAACTTAAGGTTTTTCCCTCAACTCTCAAGGATTCGAGTACTGACTGGTTCATGAGCTTAGAGCCAAATTCCATAAGAACACGGGATCAAATGGAGACTGTCTTTTTAGACAAATATCAGGAATACTGTCGTGTAAGGAATCGAAAAGATGAGTTATTTAGAATCAAGTAGGAAGATGATGAGACCTTGGAATATTATCTTGATAGGTTCTCCTTTGTTCAAAGGATATGTGGACTAGTAGAACCAGAATTATGTAAAACCATATTTTTGAGAGGATTGCAAGATGAATCCAGAGAAGTTCTGGATTTGATGGGAAAAGGGGATGTAACCACTGACAATAATGAGGAAATTATGGATCTCTGCAGGAATTACTCTCGCACTAAGCAAAGAAGAAGAAAAATCTGCACAAATGGTACTGATGTAAAGGACCTGATAGAGGAACTTGCAAATTTCAAAAATGATATCCTAGTGCATCTAAACACTACTTTAGGTGAAATCTCTGCAAAGGCTAAAAACATAAAACCTTTGGAAATTTATTGCCCAAGATGTAGAAGTAAACATGCTTTGCAAGAATGTCCTTTGAATAAAACATCTATCTCAGCCATTTGTGGTATCTGTTCAAAAAGACATTCAACTGATCAATGCCACCTGCTACCACAACTCAAAACTATGTTAGAAAACCAGACTGAGGAACTCAACTATATTGGACCAAAACAAGGGGGAAATTTCTCTCAATATCAAAATCCCCCTCATTTTCCTACAAATTGGGGGCATAATCCTGGTACTATGCCTTGGGGACAATCAAAACCACCCCAACATCCTTGGAATTATCCTCAATGGACAAATTCCCAAGAATGGCCATAATAAAATTGGAGTAACCTAGCCTAGAACCAGAATCAAAACAACCCCTCATGGAATCAAAACAATCTAGCTTGAAATCAAAATTAGACTAATCCACATTGGGTGCAAAACCAACCACAGTGGAATCAACAATACCAGTCCTATACAAGGCAGCAAAGGAATCAAGGTCAAACTCAGCATTTGTTGCCAGCACCTAATCAAAATTTTCAAGAAAAACAACAGCAAAAACAGCAAGTGAAACAACCTCAATTGCCAGCTCAGCCAGTCACTAATCCAAACAGTGTAAGACAGACACCTCCTATCTATGTGGCTAAAGCTGAAGAAAATATTGAAATTAATGTTCTTGATTGTAGTGACATCCAACTCCATTCAGGGAAAGTTGTACCTGAACCAATTTTAATGGAAATCAAAGATAATGAAAAGCAAGAATCATCAGAACCAGAGAGAATCCAACCAACAATAGAAACAAAAAAATTAGATCCAACAATAGAAAAAGAGACACAAGCAGAACAATTACCAGGGATAGTTCCATATCCTGAAAGACTTAATGCAATACCAGAAATTTCTGAGTCAGAATTGGTCAAAGAACTCAAAAAGTTGACTATCTCATTGCCCTTATTGCAATCCATTAAGGAAATACCAGAAATTAACATTAATATCTAAAATTTGTGCATTAAAAGAGCAGGAAGAAAGAAGAAAGCATTCCCCAAGACTATGCAGGTTGAAGGGAAGATAGCTGATCTCTTATCTGGAAAAGTACTACCTCGAAAGTATAGTGATCCAGGAAGCCTAGTTATCACAGTCACCATAGGTTCATTACCAATATCAAATGTTTTAGTGGATCTAGGAGCTGCAATAAATGTCATGACTAAATATACAATGGAAAAATTACAGCTCAAAAATCTCAGCCCCACATTTACAATTTTAGAAATGGTTGATAGGTCAGTTGCAAAACCTGAAGGAATCATTGAAGATGTCCCTATAGAAGTTTCTTCTTGGGAATTACCTGTAGATTTTTTGGTTTTACAGCCAAGAAATTTAGCACATGGATATCCCATTATTTTGGGAAGACCTTGCAACTGCAGCAGCCTTCATAGACTGCAGATCTGGAAATATGACTATTTCAAATGGTATTGAGCTGAAACAAATTTCTTTATATCCTCCTACAAAACCATCTAGCAAATTTTCAGGCTAGTTATGGTTTTCTGACTCATATGAGGAACCAGAAGAGGTCATTTCTACACTAGCTACCTTAGTAGTAAGAGAACACACAGAAGACCTCAGTGACATAGAAAACTTAGAAAATGAAACAATCCTGATGAATGTTCTGCATGAACAAGGTTTAGAAGGGGAAGCAACAAATATCCAATAGTTGATAAGTAATGAGGAGAATCAAAAATCTGAAGATGAATCATCTGTGCTATCACAAGGAAACTCTGTTTCACTACCACATGGATGGCACCATCATCTGATTTTTCCTTCTCACTGTTCCATACAAGATATGCTTCCCTCAAGCAGCAATAAAATAGAAACTACTTCTTTTCTCCCATCTCAGTAATGTCCTCTTAATCCCTTAAACACCAAGTATGAAGGAGTGAATTCAGTCATTCTAAATACAAAACAAATAGAAGTCCAGCCAGGCAAATTTTTGAACATCTATAGCCAGCTTACTAGGGAAGAGGAAGAAAAATTGATAGTTGTTTTGCAGAAGCATGTTCATGCTTTTGCTTGGAACTACAAAGATATGTCAGAAGTTCATCTTGATATATGTACCCATAGAATCTATACTGAAGAAGTCAAGCCAGTCAGACAACCTCAAAGAAGATTGAATCCTGCCTTAAGAGATATTGTGAAAGAAGAAATTAAAAAACTCCTGGAAGTAGGATTCATTTACCCAATTTTTGATAGCCAATGGGTTTCTCCATTGGTAATAGTTCCTAAGAAAAATGGAAAAATGAGATTATGTGTAGACTATAGAGAGTTGAATAAGGTGACATACAAAGACCATTTTCCATTAGCTTTCATAGATCAAGTGTTAGATACTCTTGTTGGAAAAAGATACTTTTGTTTTCTTGATGGATTTAGTGGATATAATCAAATTCAGATTGCACCTGAAGATCAAGAAAAGACAACTTTTACATGTCCATGGGGAACATTTGCCTATAGGGTTTTAACTTTTGGTTTGTGTAATGCCCGACAACTTTTCGGTGAGCGATCCTAGCAATTTTTGCTGATCGACCACCAAAAGTGTTGAAATTTACATGGATGATTTCACGGTATGTGGACAAACTTTTGATTTTACATTGGAAAATCTTGACAAAGTCTTAACTAGCTGTGAAACATACCACTTATCCTTAATCCCAGATAAATGCTTCATGATGATGAAGGAAGGGATAGTTCTTGGTCATCACATCTCTCCTGAAAGGATCCAAGTTGATCCAAAGAAAGTTGAAATTATCAAGAATCTCCTTCCTCCTAAAACACAAACTAATGTCAGAAGCTTCCTAGGACATATTGGTTTTTACCGTAGGTTTATTCCCAACTTTAGTACAATAGCCAATCCTATGTTTGCCTTATTGACTAAAGATTCTGAATTCTCCTGGACTGCAAAGTGTCAGAAAGCATTTGAAGCTCGAAAGAGAAATTGATAACTCCACCTATGCTCAGAGGACCTAATTGGACATTACCATTTCACATTCATACTGATGCCTCCAATACAGCAATTGGAGCAACATTAGGAAAATTTGATAATGGTGAAAATTATACCATCTACAACATTAGCAAGAACTTGACGGGAGCAGAGAAAAATTATACAACTGAGAAAGAATTCCTAGCAGTAATTTATGCCATCAACAAATTTAGGCATTATATCACGAGGTTATCAAATATTTATTCACATAGATCATACAACCATTAAGTATTTGATGAATAAACCTATGGTAAGTGCAAGAATTATTCGTTGGTTGTTATTCTTGCAAGAATTTGATATCACCATAATCAACAAACCAGGAAAAGCTAATGTTGTGGTAGATTTCTTGTCTAGGTTGCAAAACACAGATGAAGGGGAATTAGTTGATGACACTTTTCCTAATGAAAAACTATTTGCTATATCAGTTCAATCACCTTGGTTTGCAGATATAGCCAATTATTTGGTCACAAGGAAAGTTCCTCCACATTTTACTTCAAAACAGAAAAAACAATTGATCAAACAGAGTTCTTCTTTTGAATGGATTAAGGGTATGCTTTTTAAGTGGAGTCCTGACCATGTGTTACGTAGGTGCATCCGAAAGGATGAAGTGTATGATATCCTTAGAGCTTGTCATGATGAACCCTCAGGTGGACACTATTCTATAAAAAGCACAGTTAGAAAAATCTTGGGGATAGGATATTATTGGCCATCTCTTCACAAGGATGTGAAAAAGTACATCAGGCATTGTGATGCATGCCAAAGAATGGGGAAACCCACAAATGAGATGCCACTACAGCCTCAAATGGTTTTAGAACCATTTGAGAGGTGGGGGCTTGATTTTGTAGGACCTATTGATCCACCTTCTCAAGGAAAGGTGCATATTCTAGTATGCACTGATTACCTGACAAAGTGGGTAGAGGTGTGTGCTTTCAAACATGCTCGTGAAGAGAAGGTCGTTGATTTCTTGTATACTCAAATTTTTTAGAGATTTGGAGCTCCACGATCTATCACCACAGACCAAGGACCCCAATTTGCATCCAAAGTCATAAAAGCATTTACAGAATTGTATGAAATCAAACATAGGAAATCATCACCTTACCACCCACAAGCAAATGGCCGAGGTTGAAGTAACAAACAGGGAATTAGAACGCATTTTGACTAAAATAGTAGCTTCTCATAGGAGAAATTGGCTAGATAAATTACCTGAAGCGGTTTGGGCCTACAATACTACTTGGAAGTCCACTACTGGATTCACACCTTATGAACTAGTCTTTGGTAAAAAGCCTCTCTTACCTATTGAATTTGAGCTACTAACATTGCACACAACACTAGAAATTGGAATTGAATTGTCGCAAGCACAGATAGACAGGATTCTGCAGCTGAATGCATTGGATGAACTTATATTGGATGCTCTGCACCAAACTGAGGTAATTCAGGAGCAGAGGAAGTTGTGGCATGACAGTCACATTCAGTAGAGAAAAATTCAACAAGGAGATTGGGATTTACTGTTTGATTCTCAATATGAAGACTTCCCTAAAAAATTGAGAACTAGATGGTTGGGACCTTACTGGATTGAAGAGGTATTTAACAACAGAGCAGATCGTTTATCTCTTATTGATGGGTCACGAAGAAAGTTGGTAGTGAATGGACATCACCTCAGGGTATATCGTACACCTCTAACTAAAGAAGAATTCTTGCAGCAACTTGATAGTTTGGATACACAGCAGGTGGAAGAGATTCCTTCTTCCACTTCAAAACAATCAACATGATCAGTGGATTTCAAGAAAAAATAGAAAATACAAAAAAATCAGAAAAATAGAAAACAAAAAGATGAATAAATTTTGAGTATGAATTCCTTCATGGGCATGGTTTCAGGGGAAATCATGAAATTCCTTCATGGGCATAATCAGGATCAAGAAAAAAAAAAAAAAAGGAGAGGTAAAAAAAAAAAAAGGGGAAAATCAAGAAAAAAAAAAAAAGAGAAAAATGAATAACCCAGCAGTGAAAACCTTTTCTTAAGGCACTACTGAGTTGGTGTGCTTCATGATGATGAAGGAAGGGATAGTTCTTGGTCATCACATCTCTCCTGAAGGGATCCAAGTTGATCCAAATAAAGTTGAAATTATCAAGAATCTCCTTCCTCCTAAAACTCAGACTAATGTCAGAAGCTTCCTAGGACATATTGGTTTTTACCACAGGTTTATTCCCAACTTTAGTACAATAGCCAGTCCTATGTTTGCCTTATTGACTAAATATTCTAAATTCTCCTGGACTGCAAAGTTTCAAAAATCATTTGAAGCTCTGAAAGAGAAATTGATAACTCCACCTGTGCTCAGAGGACCTAATTGGACATTACCATTTCACATTCAGACTGATGCCTCCAATACAGCAATTGGAGCAGCATTAGGACAAATTGATAATGGTGAAAATTATACCATCTACAACATTAGCAAGAACTTGACGAGGAGTAGAGAAAAATTATAGAACAAGCGAGAAAGAATTCCTAGCGGTAATTTATGCCATCAACAAATTCGGGCATTATATCACAGGTTATCAAATATTTATTCACACAGATCATACAACCATTAAGTATTTGATAAATAAACCTATGGTAAGTGCAAGAATTATTCATTGGTTGCTGTTGCTGCAAGAATTTGATATCACCATAATCAACAAACCAGGAAAATCTAATGTTGTGGCAGATTTCTTGTCTAGGTTGCAGAACACAGATGAAGGGGAATTAGTTGATGACACTTTTCCTGATGAAAAACTATTTTCTATATCAGTTCAATCACCTTGGTTTGTATATATAGCCAATTATTTGGTCATAGGGAAAGTTCCTCCACATTTTACTTCAAAATAGAAAAAACATTTGATCAAACAGAGTTCTTCTTTCGAATGGATTAAGGGTATGCTTTTTAAGTGCAGTCCTGACCATGTGTTACGTAGGTGCATCCAAAAGGATGAAGTGTATGATATCCTTAGAGCTTGTCATGATGAACCCTCAGGTGGACACTATTCTGTAAAAAGCATAGTTAGAAAAATCTTGGGGATAGGATATTATTGGCCATCTCTTCACAAGGATGTGAAAAAGTACATCAGGCATTATGATGCATGCCAAATAATGGGGAAACCCACTCATACAAATGAGATGCCACTGCAGCCTCAAATGGTTTTAGAACCATTTTAGAGGTGGAGGCTTGATTTTGTAGGACCTATTGATCCACCTTCTCAAGGAAAGGTGCATATTCTAGTATGCACTGATTACTTGACAAAGTGGGTAGAGGTGTGTGCTTTCAAACATGCTCGTGAAGAGAAGGTCATTGATTTCTTGTATACTTAGATTTTTCAGAGATTTGGAGCTCCACGGTCTATCACCACAAACCAAGGACCCCAATTTGCATCCAAAGTCATAAAAGCATTTATAGAATTGTATGAAATCAAACATAGGAAATAATCACCTTACTACCCACAAGCAAATGGCCAGGTTGAAGTAACAAACAGGGAACTAGAACGCATCTTGACAAAAATAGTAGCTTTTCATAGGAGAAATTGGCTAGACAAATTACCTGAAGAAGTTTGGGCCTACAATACTACTTGGAAGTCCACTATTGGATTCACACCTTATGAACTAGTCTTTGGTAAAAAGCCTCTCTTACCTATTGAATTTGAGCTACTAACATTGCGCACAACACTGGAAATTGGAATTGAATTGTCGTAGGCACAGACAGACAAGATTCTGCAGTTGAATGCATTGGATGAACTTAGATTGGATGCTCTACACCAAACCGAGGTAATTCAGGAGCAGAGGAAGCTGTGGCATGACAGTCACATTCAGTAGAGGAAACTTCAATAAGGAGATTGGGCTTTACTGTTTGATTCTCAATATGAAGACTTCCCTGGAAAATTGAGAACTAGATGGTTGGGACCTTACTAGATTGAAGAGGTATTTAACAACGGAGCAACTCGTTTATCTCCTATTGATGGGTCACGAAGAAAGTTGGTAGTGAATGGACATCGCCTCAGGGTATACCATACACCTCTGACTAAAGAAGAATTCTTGTAGCAACTTGATAGTTTGGATACACAGCAGGTGGAAGAGATTCCTTCTTCCACTTCAAAACAATCAACATGATCAGTGGATTTCAAGAAAAAAATAGAAAATACAAAAAAATAAAAAAAATAAAAAACAAAAATATGAATAAATTTTGAGTATGAATTCCTTCATGGGCATGGTTTCATGGGAAATCATGAAATTCATTCATGGGCATAGTCAGGATCAAGAAAAAAAAAAGGAGAGGTAAAAAAAAAAAAGGGAAAATCAAGAAAAAAAAAAATGAATAACCCAGCAGTGAAAACCTTTTTTTAAGGCACTACTGAGTTGGTGTGCATGAAAATCAATTTTCTAGCATGCATAACCTTGAGAAATTTTTGAACCATCATTGTACAAATTCACCTAGTGCACTTGTTTTGAAATGTTGCAGAAAATCTCAGCAGAATATCAACAAAAGCAGTCATTCTTCAAAAAACTGGCATTAACTATTTTTATCAGGTATATATTTCTTACATTTCTTCATTGTAAAATGATTGGTATATAGTATGTGACAATTAACCATTAGCATAAAAGGTATTCATAAGAGTTGGCATACTTAAAAAACATGTTTTGAGAATGAAAATATTGATTTTTGCCTAATATTCGGAACAAGAATGCCAAAAACAGTGCCTGCTGTATTATCTTCGGAATGAAATTGTCTTCAAAATGATAGCAAAATGAATGTTGCACTTTGTCTTCAGAAAGAAACTTTGTCTTCGGAATGACAATTTGTCTTCAAAATGAAACTTGGTCTTCGGAATGATGACTTGCTGCATCATCTTCGGAATGAAGATATGTCTTCGGAATGAATATTTGTCTTCGAAATGAAGATTTGTCTTCAGAATGAGGGTCTGTCTTTGGAATGACTATTTAATTTCACAATACATCCTGATATTCGAAATGAGGATTAATCTTCGAAATGAGGATTGATCTTCAGAATGAAGATCTGTCTTCGGAATGAAAATTTTGCAAAGAATATATGTCTTCGAAATGAAGATCTGTCTTCGAAATGAAGATTTGTCTTCGAAATGAAGACTTGTCTTCGGAATGAGGTCATAATATTCGGAATGAAATTTTGTTTGCGCAATAAGTTATAATCTTCGGAAAGAGCATTTCCACATGGCATCCAAGAAGATAAGGTACGACAAAATCAATATTTTTTCTTAGTTGCATGCGAGGAAGGGACACGTGTCAATCAACACATGGTTTGTTTTTGCACTCATTGAAAATACGAAGAACATGACCAACCATATGCCACCATTTTTTAATGTCAATTAACATGCACGCGAGAATATACAAAACTAATGAGGTGGATCTGACACCAAGGACATCCATGCAATTATAAACAAATAGGTATACAGTGCAAAAGTAGAAATGTGTGCCATCTTTCTTTTCGAAGATGTGTTGCGAGGTACAGTGCACAGGATACGGTTCATTTCGAAGAAGAAGATGAGAAACAGGGCAACGAAGGTTTCAACTTAAAACTCTGCAAATTTGCAACAAAAAATATCCATAAATCTTGCAGTAGAACAACAGTCACAGTGTATGATTTTTAAACAAAGAAAAATGGGGCGAAAGATCAGAACAGAGCCTGTAGATACCACTTACCTCCGAGAAAATCTGGCAGTTGTGCAGATTTTTGAAGACGGAGGGTTTATGACATTTTTGGATAAATTCAATGGGTCTTCTGAAGATTTAGCTGGCATGTTCGCCCATACATTCAGAAACAATCAAGCACATGTTAACGGCATGTCTATTGAGGTAAGCCCTAAAATTTTAAGTCAGATTACAGAGCTGTCATTAGAAGGGATTTTAATTACTAGATCTGGTAAGAAGACATTGGCAAATGTAGTTAATCATTTTGTAGAAGAAAATGATAGAGAACCTAAATACTTAACCCATAACAACACATGCAAAGGGTTAAAAAGGGCCAGCCTGCAGGAACCTTGGGATGAAGTAGCCACCTGGGTAATTAAGTTTTTAACCTGTGAAGGGCAGTATGTGTTGTTGTCAGGGCATCATCTACGAATTTTGAACCATCTCAGATATGGTGGACAACAACCAGAAGTTAGGGTAAATATTCCCCTGTATCTGTATCAAGAGTTAAAGAACATGGCAAAAAGATATCAGGAGGGTAAAGGAAGCCTTTGCCATCATGGCCTCATCAAATTAGTTTGCCAACACCATTTTAGAGGAAACCCTAGGAGTTTTGACAGGTTTTACTCTCACCTAAATGATGTCATTTTTGGGGATGAAAGTGAGGAAGAAGAAAAACCAATTACTATTGATGTTGCTGTAGAAGAGGAAATAGCTGCTACAAAAAATGTTGTAGAAGATGTTACAGAAAATGTTGCAGAAGATGCTGCAGAAGAAACTATAGAAGGTGCCTCTGAAGCTGTTACAGAATTACACCCCACAGCAACAGTAGAAAACCTTGCTCCTAAACCCTCAACTTCACAGGCTAAGAGACAAAAGAGAAGAGGATCTAGAACTAGCAGCAGAGCAGAAAAACAAAAGAAAGTTCGGTTTGCTGAAGCTATAACTGACTTATCAGAACAAAGAAGTGAAACAACGGAAATAGAGGCATCTAAAACTGACCCCATGACCCCTGCTGTCACCAAAAAATAGATCAAAAAGAAGAAGTTTGCATCTAGAACTAGGAGGTCTACAAGAATCCATTTGAAAGAAACTGTAGAACAGGTCATGGAGGAAGAAGATAGACCAAGCAGCCAAAATGTCATAGAGATATAACCAGCATATGACAACTTTCCAGAATTCCCTGAACAGATAGCTAAGGCAAAAACTGAGCAAGTTTGTTTGGAAGAGGCTACAGTTCAACAGGCTACAGATATGGTAGATATCCTTATAGACAGTCTCACAGAGCCTCCTGAACAAGAACAAACTATTACAGAAGAAGAGGAAATATTGGTTGAGTAGCCAACTGCAACTGATTTGTCTGCATCAGTTTCTGAAGCAAAAATAGAAGTGGAAGACATCACAGAGCAGCTGAGGGCAGCAAGAAGTGTTGTCAAAACACAGACCAGATGGATCACAAAGAAAGAAAGCATCATTGAGATGCAAGAAAAAAAAAATTGCAAAACTTCAGCAAGAAGTGGCAAAACTAAAAAAATTGTTGTCACAATCTGAAAAATAACCAGCTATATCTCATGATGAAGATAATTTGGCTCAATTGCTTCTAGGTTTATCAAGAGCAGATGATTCTGTTGAAACAGACATGGGAGTTCATCCTGAAATAGCACTCCTTCATTCTGAAGAAGTGCCTGTTCATTCTGAAGCAGCACCATCTTATTTTGAAGCATTGCCTTCTTGTTCTAAAGATGCTTCAAAAATGGTGAGGAATATTGCAGAGGATGTTGAAAATGAGCCACCAACACAAAAATAGTCCCAACAACAAGAAAATTTTCAAGTAAGTACTCCTACTGAGGTCCCTGCATTTCAACTTGCTACACTTCCAGTAGAAACAACAGATAAGGGGGTACAAGTAGAAATACTATCTGATGACAACCCCATAGAAATAGCAAATAAGGGGGTGCAAGTAGAGTTATTGATAGATGAACAACCAGTGGAAGTGGCAGAAAAAGGAGTTCAGATAAATCTGTTGCCTAGGATCCCCCTTGTAGTAAGACCACCTAATATTGTGTCTCTAGAGCAGTACAATGCAGATATAGCCAGCTGGATGCTTAGATATGAACAACTTGCCAATAAAACTAAAAAATTCAAATTAGAAGCAAAACAACTAGAAGCCAAGGACACAAAAATTTAGGCATTGAAAGAAAAGGTGTCTGACTTATGCCAAATTGCTGAATTTTTAGTCCAATTTAGACAACCAACCAAGTTTTACAGCCTTATTTTGAAGGAAAAATACCTCAGATGGCAGGTCATGAGGATTACTTCAAATCTTCCATATAAATTGGACACTATTGAAGATTTTATGGAAGCATATTTTAACAGTCCCTTTGAGAAAAAAAATCTCCTGTGTGAACTGTTTTTACACAGTTTCTTTATTCCAGAGGAAGTTGACTCTCATCCTCAAATCTACATTGGAGATGTTCAGTTGAGAGCATTTATGTCTACTTTGCAAAATTAGCTTTATTGGGATCAAGAGAAAAGGCAGAATAAAGTGATTGAAACAAGGGCTGAGTTGTTAGTCAGAGAAATCCAGCCAAATCACCTAAATATCACCCAGCAACACTTTTCAATGATGAACAGGGATGATATTAAGAGAATGTACTTGAACAATTTGAGGGACTGTGTGGCCAGATTTAACAATTTATGTGATCATAATTTCTTCCCAACATTGTCAGTATGCAGAGACAGATGGAATGAACTTTCCATGTCTTTAAGGAAAAGAGAACCTATCTCCCCCATCAATTTAGAATGGTCCAGAAGAAGAGCAGAAGGTGTAGTCCAACTTATTCAGATCATGCAACATAATTGGATAGGTCTCAGGTTTAGGCCTCCAACCATCATTACCCCAGTTCCATTCTACTTTGAGGAATATGCCCAGCCTGATGAACAATTTGAAGATTGGCTCAGAAACATTCAGGAAAATAGGAGGTATTACATAGGCAAGAAGTTATTCTATAGGTCATGGAATCTAAACATGGACATATGTGATTCCATAGCCCAACAGAATGCATGAGGGCATGCATTAATATAAGTTGGGGGGGAATGATGAGGCCTGAAAATGCCTCAATCATAACATGTTTTGTACACTAAAAATGCCTATAAACTCTTATGTTTTATCTGATATGTTAGTTAAGTTGATTCAATATGCTGTATATTAACCATTTTGCATGATCAAAGTATTTGAAATATTATATGTTGATTTTACAACTTTTTGCATAGTTTTGTGTTCTTTTTGCTATGATTTGCTACAATGGGATATGCTTAGAATAATAGCAGCATTGCACTAATATTTTTTTTATTTGACAAAGCATTTACTTCACCTAATATGGCAACAGTGCAAGCAAATTGTTGTTGTGTAGCAAAAACTAGTCTTTCCCATATAAATTCCAGCCAGCTGTCCATAAATAGCGAGGCATGGAATTCACATGAGGAAAGGGATGAAGACCATTAGAATTTGATCTTAGGAGATAACCCACCTGAGATATGCAGAAGAAATCACTGGAAAAGCATACATTTGTTCATTCCAAAGTATCTTCGGAATGAACAGATATCTTCGGAATGAAGAATGCAGCATCTTTGGAATGAGCGGATCTTCGGAATGAAGCATGTAGTATCTTCAGAATGAGCAATATTCGAAATGAGAATGTAGTATCTTTGGAATGAGTGAATTTTAGAATGAGAACTGCATTGTCTTCGAAATGAAGCCACTTATCTTTGGAATAAAGAACAGAATGTGTTTTTGACCTTTTGACCGATTTCTGAAGCTGGAAAGAGGGAAATAAAGGTTGGAAAAAGTAAAGAGAAATATCTTCTATCTTTCTTTGCCGTCATTGCCGACCAAAGCCATCATTAAGGGAAATATCATGTTTTAGTCCTCTTCTAGGATAAAACTAGAATTTGTTGCAGCATTGTAGGATTAGATATTTTGAGATATTCTTTGTTTGTAATCAGATCATAGAATAGCTATAAATATTGCTCCCGTTCAGGTTGAGCCTAGTAGGTAGAAAAAAAGGTAGAAAAAGTAGGTAGAAAATAAGGTAGAAAAATTAGGTAGAAAAGGAGGTAGAAAATAGAGTAAGGAAGCTAGCAAAAAATACAAAGTATAACTAGAAATTGACTGTTACAGTCCTATAACAATTTTTCAGCAGAATTCTTGTAATCATGTCTTTTGATCAATAAAGTGCACCAGTTCTATTTCAAATTACTTGTAAATGAGTGTGATTAAGATTTAGAAAAAGAGAGAGACTTACACCTTCTTCTGGACAAAGAGGCTGGCCACTTCCAGACCTAGGAGGAGGACTAACAAAGCAGGTTTTTATTCTAATTTTGCTGCAACAAAATGAGTTGTAGAACTTGTTATTTCAATTGTTTGTAAATAGTTGAAAATATTTGCATTATTAGTTTATTTATGCTTAGATTAATCTTGTGCTTAAAGTTTTAGTTGCAATATTACTTTCAGCAAAGTTTCCACTTCATTTTCAGATTGTTATTTCCAGAAGTTACTGTTTTTCAGCAATTTCCTGCATTTTATGTTTTGCTGTCAAAATCTGAACAGAAGATTGACAACCTTCTGTTACAGAACTTTGATAGTTTTTATTTCCACATTATATCTAAAATTTCATTACTACAAAAGTAATTAGATTTCCTTTCTGCAATTAGGATCATAATTTCAATTCTGTAACTGTTAATTCTGCAATTGTAATTAGGACTTCATTTTTGCAGTTAATGATTAGTTTCCAATTCTGCAACTTAGATTAAGATTTAATTTATGCAATTTAGAGATAGGAATGTTCCAAAACCCCCCACACAACCGGTTCCACCAATAAGACTTGTTGCCCTAGATTGACCTAAGTTATAGTTGTTTCACTTCTTCTCCCGCAGATAGCCTTGTACACTGCCCTGGATTGATAGATTCATTGAGAATTAATGATGGTATAATGACTACGCATCACAGATTTGGACAGGTTTTGTGTGAACCTATTGAGCAGATTTGAGCAAGTTCTAAGTGAACCTATTGAGCATAATTGTACTAGACCAACTGTACCATGTTTAGTGCAAGATATTGAGCAGAACTATGCTTGACCGAATGGACTGTGTTTGGTACAATATTGAGACAGAGCTTTGGAGGTGATAGAGTATAGAAGACAAATTCTCAATGGATAGAGATCCAACATCTAGGACAATTGAGGACAAATATGAATGAGGAGTCTTCAAGTGGAGATAGATACACAAGTTAGTGCAACAGAGAGAAAGAGTCTTCTAGAAGATCACTAGCCAGAGCAGAAGGGAAAAGAGTTCTCCTATGGAAGAGATCTACGAACTTGAGATTTAGGGGATCAACATATCCTTTGAACCGAGGTCCATAAACATTATAATTTGGGAAAGATTCCCAAGAGATTATTTGAGAAATATTTAGAATAAATATTTTCTCTATGGAGGTAGCCCACATTGGGTGAACCATGTTAAATCTATGTCTCTATTGTGTGTGGAGTTTTTTGCATTGCTTTGATTACTGCTATTGATACTGCTATCTATACACTACATAATATTTATTTGATAAGAAAATTAAAAAGTGGTCTTATACTATTCACCCCCCATTCTTAGTATAAGCTTATGTTCTTCAATTGGTATGAGAGCGGGTTCCTTCATAAGAGTTTAACAGCTTGAAGGAAAAGTGGTCTAAGAACACAATGGATCACAAAGATCAAAAGGATGGGTCCTTCAATAATGCAGTACCAGTATTTTATGGAAGTGACTTCTTGTATTGGTGTATGCTGATGAGATTTTACCTGATAGCACTTGTAAATGATGTTTGGGATACAATGGAACTTGGATATGATTCTATAGTTAATCCACTGATAGATAAAGAACGTAAGCTTCTAATGCATGCAAATTCAAGAGCTATGAATGCAATTATAAAAGGATTGGGTAGATCATAATATATGAATGTTATGGATTGTAAAACAACAAAAGATATGTGGGATCTACTACATGATATATATGAGGGTGATAAAGGTGTCAGGAAATCTAATATCAAAATTCTCAAAGGATAATTTGAGAACTTAATAATAAGAGATGATGAAAATATTCATGATTATCTTAGTAAGATTGATGAACTTGTATATGAGATGAGAGGTCTTGGAATGAAGGTTGATGAATCAGATGCTTGTGATAAGATTTTGAGAACTCTTCCAAAAAGGTATAGTGAAAAGGTTTCTTCTATAGAAACATCAATTGATAGTGATTATTTGACAAGGAATTCTTTGGTTGGTATGCTTACTACTTTTGAGATAAGAACAAAAGATCCTATTCCTCCAAAATAAGTTACTTTCAAAGTGGACAAAAATAAAAAGGGAAAAAAAATAGAATCAAGCAATTAGTCATCTAGTGATGAATAAGCTAACTATGGTAGAAGAGATAAAGGGTTCAAAATACCAATAGATATAAGATCAGTTAAGTGCTTTAATTGTGGCAATTTTGGAAATTTTGCAACAAAGTGCAAAGAGCCAAAGTACAATAGTGATGAAGAAAAATAGGATCACAAGTACAGGGAATCAGAAAGACACAAGTACTAGAAGAAAGGCAAGGATGGATAGAAAAAAAAAGGAAAGAAATTTTTCCAAAGGCAAAAGAAAAGCTACTATGCGGATAATGCAAGTAAGTTCTTATTTGATAGTGATGCTAGTTTTTCATACAATGATAGAGATGAAGTCTTGTTCATGATTGAAGAAAAGGATCAAACTAAGAAAAAGACTCCAGTTATTCTTAAGTGTTTTAGATGTGGTAAATTTGGACATCTTGAAGATGATTGCACAAGAGATAGTTTTAGTGTCAGTGATGATGATTAGTTTTAGTGTCAGTGATGATGATTTTGAATATGCACTTGATAGATCAAATGAGAATATTCTAATGGCTTTATAAGATGAATAATTGAGTGATCCTATAGAAAGTGAGTCAAAAGAAAGAAATGATATGGACAAAGGCAAACAAATAGAAGACTACTCAATAAAGAATGGTTATGATCTCAAGGGAGAACTTATCCATGCCCTTGACACAGTAAAGAAGGTAAAAAAGCAAAAATCTAAGCTTGAAAGTCACTTTCAAGAATGTGATGAAGAAATATTATTGCTCATAGAAGGACATAGAAAAGTTAAAGGCTAAGGCAAGTAAGTTCCAGGATAAGTTAGAAGTAAATATTTTGGAATGTGAGAAGTTAGAACAAGAAGTGGTTACTCTAAATAAATATTTATAGGACTCCAAGATCAAGATGAAGAGTTTCACAAATAACTCTAAGAACTTGTATAAGTTCATTTGTGGATAGAATAGAACATCATGTTCAATAGGTCTTGGTTTTGGAAAGAAATAGGAAAAAGCAAAGTCTACTTCAAGTCTTCAAGAAGAAACAACATCAGAAGAATATACTTCAGAAGAGGTATTCTCAGATGCAAGTTGAAATAGGGAAACCCGGTGCACCAAATTATGTAAAAAAATATGCGTATCTACCCCACCTCACTCATGAGCATAAAAATGGAAGCATGCATGTGAAAAGGAAAGAATACCAAACAAAAATAAATGAAGTAAAGCAAGTTTATTCTAATTAATTTGTTGTATCAGATCCAAGGTTACATAGCATTACCCTTGAGGTCTCAAAATGTGATACAATTGTTACAATATTAGGTGCCCAAAGACCAAGTATTTCATGGAATCAAGGTGCACATCCAATGTTTCTCCGCGTACCCACAATCGAGGTGGGCGGGCCAATGCTGCCACTGCTTGTATCTTCAATATATTATGTCTGATATTAATTCCCAATACCTTCTAGGAACCTACACCTGCACAAAAGGAAGCCAAAGGGGTGAAATAGCAAGGGTGTATGGTGAAAACATGCAATCCCCATAGGGGCAAAATAGTGCATATATTAAAAATATATCAAAACATGTCAAAATGACTTGAAAAATTGTAGAGATGTTAAAGAGGATGTTTTGAGATGATATAACTAAAAAAAATCTGAAATTGCATCTGTACACCCCTCGATTTGGTTCTGCTCGCCTACAACTTGTGAAGAAGAAGACAAGCAAATCCCAAACCTAAACATATCCAAAACTCATGAAATTTGGACCATATGCATAAATTGACATTTTAAGACAAACCATATGATTATATTTTAAAATTAGGGCCCATATCCACCTACATAAAATTGGGATTCCCGGATGGGCCCACGAGCCTGAAAAAACATAAAAATGCTATAACTTTGTCAATTTAATTCTAATAATCTAAAATTTGAACTGTAGTATCATGGGATAATAGAGAAAACTAATAATAGAAAAAATTAGAGAAATTGTGTAATAATTTACCCTTGTACCAGGGGGTATGGTGGTGACTACAACTATTTGGGGGCACCCTAGGAGGGGATACCCACCAATTCCAATCACTTTTCGCTACCAAAATCACTAGCAGATGTTCCTAAAAAATATAAGGTGTTTTTTAATCAAATTTGGTGAGTAAATTCACCCATATGGAAATTTTATGCTCAGATTACCTTCTTGAAGGCACTCAGTAACCTCCTTGGCAAAAGAGAGATTATGAGGGCAAAAAGCAGCAATAAGGTGAGGGGAAATATTGAAAAAACTACATTGCATATACTAGAATTACTCTTTGTATTATATGTGTGTTTTGTGTGGATATTGTACCCATTTTATAGCCCAAAGGGGCTCATGTACAAAAATGCATGCGAGGACATGCATGGCAGGAGGTGCCACTTGTCAAACAGGAGGAATGCAATGGATGTGGAAGATAATATCCAATTTGGTCATCCATTAAGTGGTGTGTCATAAGGCTTCAGTGCCCTCTGACCTGCATGCTCCATATGACATGCTAAATGGCAGTTTTTGGGCGCTAAATGTCCCAAATTTGACTTTTTCTAGGTCAAACCTGCTCATTGTTCCAACCTAGGACAATGGCTCACCACCATCCTAGGGTGGGATAGTGGTGAATTTTGGTCCAAAACCTCCCAAAATTGGGTTGATAGCCTCCAAAAACCTTTTTGGAGTGGCTAGAACCACTGTGAGCCTCCTGAGGGCTGCCCAAGGGGCCATATGATGTCAATTTTATCCTTTTTTGTGGATGCTTAATAAGGTTTACTATATTTTAGTGTCTACACAAGTGAAAGTGAAACTTCTAAGGATGATTCAGATTGTAGTGAATCCAACAGGGACAATGGGTAAAGAAGATACATATGGAACAACAATTAGAATAGGAGACCAATGAGGTCTAGGGAAGGACGCTTCAATAGGAGATGCTTCTCATGTCAAAGGTTTGGGCATATGGCTTCATAGTGTAGATCACATGAAATACAAGTATATGGAAGAGAACAATTTTTCCAAGGATATTGCTATTCATGTAATGAGTTTGGTCACAAGGCAATGGATTATAGAATTCATGACACAAGAGGATATGGGTTCACTAGGAGAAATCCTAAGACTGTTACACATCCAAAGAATAATAACATTAAGTGTTACAAGTGCAATAATTATGGTCACATAGAAATATGGTGTAGAGCAAATATTCTAGAAACAGGCAAGAATAGGAACAAGAACACGAACATGAACATGAACAAGAACAAGAATATGAACAAGAATAGGAACAGGAACATGAACAAAAACAAGAAAATGAACAAGAACAGGGACTCAGAAAAGAAAAGAGACTCAGAGAAGAATGAGAACAAGAACAGGTACAAGTGTAGCACCCTAAAATTGACGCAGTAAAACCTTAAATAGTTACAATTACTCTAGTAAATATTCAAATTCAAATTTTAACCCCAAAACCGCTCCTAAACCATCGTTTAACCCGTTCCCTCATTTCCCATGCCATTTTTAGAGTTTGTTTTGACCGTTTGACAATATCATCGCCGATCAGACGATATCGCCTCAAATCATACGATTTCATCTAGGCTAGGACGTCCAGACAATCCTATCCCAAAACTAATTTTTTACAATTAGCCTCTGTTCCAACGACATCTCTAATCTGGGCAGAAGCGTGTCTGTGTCGTTAGAGGTCCTCCCCATTGGAGATCTCCCAAATTGGGATGATCTCCAACCTTATAACCTCCCTCCTAAGCCTATTTAAACTTAGGACTCCCCATTGGCATCCCCCTGGCTGAAATTTCCTCTAACACAAGTTCTACGTACATTAGACCATCTTAAATTATTATTTGCCTCCATATTTGTCAAAATTTATTTGTAGGAACCTTAGTATTTTTCATCCGGAGCAAGCTCAGTTCGTCATGGACGATCCTGTTCAATTCGAGATTATTTCACACCAATTCGAGACGATCTCGACTGTAGTCTGCATTGGGGGAAATCAGTGCCCAGAGTTTGCATTTCCTCATTATTTTCTACTACATTATTCTGTATTTAGTTAATCTTATTATTATTCTTTATTATTTTGCATTTTGGAGTTCACCCATGTAGTTTAATTGCATAATAAGGTCATGATTAGATATTAAAGTGTTGTAACTTACTTGCATTTCTATTCAAGATTATTTGTTAACATCCTTATTGTCATTTTACATCATTATCTTCTATTAGCATTGCTGCATTTTTTGTATTTTGTGTCTATTTCTCTATTTGCAGGTCTCTGATGAATTCGTCTGACGAATTCGTCAGATCTCAGATGATCCTATAGGTCGGAGACGATCTGTCAAATTCTAGATGATCCTGTCTACTTCAAGAATCAAAACCTCCATCAGACATCCGGATCAGGTATGGCTTTGTAATTTAGCTTTTTCTCTCTATTTTCTGTTCAAATCTATTTGTTGTATTTCATTTAGTCTGCATTTTCATAATAGAACAACTTAGATTCATTTGGCCAAACCTAGGACTCGAATTTTTAAAGATAAAACTGAACACATTAAACACATTCCCAACCTAGGCATGGAAACTGCCATTCAAACATTTCCTGGTGAACCCACCATCCGTCAAAAAATCACCATAATACACCTCCCTCGAGAGGCGGGACCTTCGCAAGGCCTCTCAGTTTGAGGTACCGTGCCATCCTTTTCCCATCCTCCTTTCGGGCATGGATCCTATAGCCTGAAGGTAAGGATGCAAAAAATTTGGAGCGATACATTTTGGTGAACCCGACGTGAATAACATAGGCATCTTTCTGATTCAAAAATAAATAAAAACAAAACAAAAATATATATGTATACAAAAAAAAAAAAGTAGCAAAATCATAATTTCAAGTTTGTATGTTTTAGATTCAATTCTAAATAGTAGATACTAAATATTAATTTTAGAAGTACTAAAGAAACCATGAGTTTTTACTCAAATCAATATGAGCCCATTAGTAATGTTGGAAGAATTCAGCCAAATACATTTGACCAACCTCATCCCTATTCAACATCACCTCCATCACACTCTTCTCATTTTTCATCCATAACCCAACAGGATAATCCATTTTCCAATCCTCTTCATAACGATATTATCTCATCTCCCATATATCCATATTATGTCTATCAATCCACATATAATCCTCCACCACCCTTTCAATATTCTTCTTTCAATACAACACATCCATTTCAACAAGAAAATACTTATTCTTCCAATCCTACCATGCACTCACCTCATACTTCGCAATCTTCCTATCATCATTCAACCCATAATAAAGAAAAAAGAGGTGAGAAACCATTAGGCCCTTTTATGACTGAATTCCTAAGGCACGTATCAAAAACCTCTCGAAAACCTTCATCACGTAAATTTACTAAGCTTAATCAACCAATGGATATAATTCTCAAGTATTTACTTGACACAAATATTATTGAACTTCCTTCCATAAGACAACCTGATACCATAGCAGATTGGTTTAAACCTGAGCTACATTGTGAATATCATAGAGTGGATGGAAATATGACACAAAAATGTAAAGATTTAAGATGTGCAATTCAAGATTTGATTGATAAGGGTCTTTTTAATATAAAAGAATTACAATCTACAACTGATTATAAATCTCCAGTAAACTATCAAAATCCTACACAACAAATACCAATAATCAATCAAGACATGGGGATCTCCCAAGAACCCTTATTCAATTATCAACATCAGGAAACCAATCAAATATTGCATGTTAATGTGTCCCTTCATGATGATATTACTAATATTGTAATAGAAACTATAAATGAGCAACCTCAAGTTCAATCAACTCAATCTTATATTCAAGAGATGGATTCCTCATTTGACCAACCTTCAAAACT
This sequence comes from Wollemia nobilis, assembly GCA_028583015.1. NCBI lineage: Eukaryota > Viridiplantae > Streptophyta > Pinopsida > Araucariales > Araucariaceae > Wollemia > Wollemia nobilis. The sequence continues at coordinate 1,316,140 of JAQPPZ010002571.1, read as the reverse complement.
ATCTTTGACTCTAGAGAATGATCCAAAATGGAATGTAAGCATAGAAAACTCATATTTAGAATCAAAATATCAATCTGAAATCCACTTTGATAACCAACAACAAGTGATTAATCCTCAAGCAAATATATCCTTTTTAGAAGTATTACAAATTTCTCATAAGTAAACTTTGTTCAAAATACCTAGCCAAAAATTTATTCCTCATCATATTTTTTCTAAGAACATAATTAATGGTGTAAACCCTCTTGAGGTTAACCATATTTCATTCTATGATGAGGAGATTCCTTCCTCTACCCCACAAGAAGACTCATCTCTTTACATTACAGGATCTAGTAAAGAAATACCTGTTAAAACTATCATGGTAGATAATGTCTCCTCTCTTAATTTATGCACTTATCAATTATTCCAAAAACTCAAATTAAAGGAAGAAGATCTTAATGAATCAAATGTTATTATAAAATATTTTAACAATGAAATTCAAGAAACATCAAGTTCTATACATTCTCCATTGTCACAATTACCTTCTATCCATCATTTTTCTTCATCCATATATGATCATCCTTGTTTACCAAATAACACTCATGCATATCTTTCACATATACTTTCTCCATCTTATCAAAACTTGGAATATAGTAATAAGAATGAAGAAATTTCTTATCCTTCTGACATTTTATTTTGTAACATGATCAATTTTACACATATAAAAGTCAAATCTTTTGCTACATTATTTTACATTATAACAAAGCTTGTGTTATCGCTACCTTTTATTCATCACCTTTTGTTCTTACTTTCACCACAACCAAATTATCCTTCAAAACCGCCTTTGATTTTGAAGCAACCTTAGACATCATATATTCAAATAACCTTGTATAGTGTATATAGATCATTTGTATATACCACCAATTCAATTCATAAATTAAAATCAAAATATAAAAAAAATCAAAATCATCAAAATATTCAAAAATATTTGTTGTATTTATTTATGGCACTTGTTAATTCTTTCAAAAAAAAAAAAAAAAAAAATATATATATATATATATATATATATATATATATATATATATATATATATATATATATATATATAAACAAAACAACAATATTATTTACTCTTTCGAAACAAAAAAAAAAAAATAAGAAAGAGAGAGTCAAAATTATCAAACTCCTCAAAAATATTTGTTGTATATATTTCTTCTTCAAGCATTGCAGTTATATATTTCAAATTATTTTGGATAAATTAGCATTTATTTGGAATCCCTCACTTTCACAAACACAAAATAAATATCTTGATTTTTATTTGGCATGATTACTAATCTCTTTTATATCAAAGTCCACAAAATTCAATTAAATAAAGTTTGAGCATAGAGAATTGATTTTGTTATTTACTTAAACCAAAGCACATCCTTTCACAATAAAATGATTATATTTGTAATGTCCATGCTATGCTACATAGTAGAAGTGATTTCTTGAGCGAAAAGTTTCCCCTCCTATCCTATCATGCACATGGCCTAGAATATTTGAGAATTGGCAAAAGGACAATCTCACCCCTACCCAGAATAAAAATCCCTTGCTCTACAGCTAATTCGAGCAAGTATCCCTAGCATAGGAAGAAAAGAAAAGTTCAAGAAAAAGAGAAAAAGAAAATTGTTATTTTATATCATTACAGCAATATTTCAAGCATTATCTCAAAAATCAAGCAAAAATACAAAAGAAAGAAAAAGAAAGCAAAAGCAGAAGCAATAAAATCCCTCTCCCTACCCATTGAAAATAAAATAAGGGTTGATGATTTTGAATCCTTGGAATTCTCAATTATTCGAAAACTATGAGGTAAGCCCCATAACATGTGGTTTGTGCCCAACCTGCTTAGCCTTGGGTAACTCCTAGCATGGCGATATGTCTATCACATTAGAGACCTTTTGTATAGACCTATGTCTGCTTATGGATTAACTAGCTCTTGATAATCCGACTTACATAGTAGTCTAGTATGGTTATATGCATCTAAATCATGGTTAATGAACACTTATTTGGTTCATTCAAATCACTTGTATCAAATTATCTTGCTCAAAAATAGGAAAATGAACAGTAACAATGAATTAGGGTTTTACCCTATTTTTCTTAATTTTATTCAAAAACAATTAAAAACATTTTAATTTTGCTTTTTCGCGTTTTTACCTTAAACATTCGATTTGGATAAAAACACGGAGGGGGCACCATAGTAAGCTGTCGTACGATTCCACCTAGAATCGTCACCTAAAAATGGGAATAATTTTTGCTTTCTCGTAAATCGAGAAGAACTCATCTTTAACGCATTTTCTTCAAAAAATTTGCTAAAGAGGGGGCAAAATGTAGCACCCTAAAATTGACGCAGTAAAACCTTAAATAATTACAATTACTCTAGTAAATATTCAAATTTAAATTTTAACCCCAAAACCGCTCCTAAATCGTCGTTTAACCCATTTCCTCATTTCCCGGGCCATTTTTAGAGTTTTTTTTGACCGTTTGATGATATCGTCACCGATCAGACAATATCGCCTCAGATCGGACGATTTCGTCTGGACTAGGACGTCCAGACGGTCTTGTCCCAAAACTGATTTTTCTCAATTAGCCTCTGTTTCAATGACATCTCTAATCTGGGCAGAAGCATGTCTGCATCGTTAGAGACCCTCCCCGTCGGAGATCTCCCAAATTGGGATGATCTCCAACCTCCTAACCTCCCTCCTAAGCCTATTTAAACTTAGGACTCCCCCTTGGCATCCCCCTAGCTGAAATTTCCTGTAACACAAGTTCTACATACATTAGACCATCTTAAATTATTATTTGTCTCCATATTTGTCCAAATTTATTTGCAAGAACCTTAGTATTTTTCAGCCGGAGTAAGCTCAGTTCGTCGTGGACGATCCTATTCAATTCGAGGTGATTTCACACCAATTCGAGACGATCTCGATTGTAGTCTGCATTGGGGGCAATCAATGCCCAGAGTTTACATTTTCTCATTATTTTCTACTGCATTATTCTGTATTTAGTTAATCTTATGATTATTCTTTATTATTTTGCATTTTGGAGTTCACCCATGTAGTTTAATTGCATAATAAGGTCATGATTAGCTATTAAAGTGTTGCAACTTACTTGCATTTCTATTCGAGATTATTTGTTAACATCCTTATTGTCATTTTACATCATTATCTTCTATTAGCATTGCTACATTTTTTGTATTTTGTGTCTATTTCTCTATTTGTAGGTCTTTGACGAATTATTCTGACGAATTCGTCAGATCTCAGATGATCCTACAGGTCAGAGACGATCCCGTCAAATTCTAGACGATCCTATATGCTTCAAGAATCAGAACCTGCATCAGACATCCAGATCAGGTATGGCTCTGTAATTTAGCTTTTTCTCTCTATTTTTTGTTTAAATCTATTTGCTGTATTTCATTTAGCCTGCATTTTCATAATAGAACAACTTAGATTCATTTGGCCAACCCTAGGACTCAAATTTTTAAAGATAAAACTAAACACATTAAACACATTTCCAACCTAGGCGTGGAAATTGCCATTCAAATGTTTCCTGGTGAACCCACCATCCATCAAAAAATCACCATAATACACCTCCCCCAAGAGGCGAGACCTTTGCAAGGCCTCTCAGTTCGAGGTACCACGCCATCCTTTTCTCATCCTCATTATATACATCTATCATACCTTCCACATCTAAAGATATAGGGAATGATCCTTCTACATCTTATGCTCTTTTTTATGAACTCTTACCTGATTTATCTAAAATTCTTATATCAGATAAAACAAATGCTTTTATGCAAGATTCAATTCTTTTAAATAACTTTCCGCCATCTCCTCGTACTTTGGCCCTCCCACAACCTATGGGAAGTACTTACCAAGTCGGGAGTTGTGCCTTCATTTATAAAGGATATGACTGGGGAAGAATACCCCGAAATATTAAAACTCATCATGATGGATATGCTCGATGTTATTTTACTAATGAGTATATTAAAGCTAAATCTATAATGCTTAAAATGGGATATAAAGGGAAAGGCTTGGGACCTTTCCAAAATGGTATGAAAGAACCTTTCGAGGTAGAACCGTGGCCTGCCCGTTGTGGTGTGGGCATATTTCCTAGTAAGGGTCAACCCTTTCCTTTTGAAGATGATGATGAACTCATATGTTATCAAGATTATTTGGATAGGCGTGATGATTTGCCTCTAAAAAATCATCCCTTTACATGTAATATGCTATCCATAGCTTACCCTGAAATGATTGTTGAATCCGATGACGAGTTGGAAGGAGATATTTTCCATGATGTCTTCGTTGAAGAGATGTTACACAATGGGTTTTATTTTGATGGTTATATACCTACTATAGCCCAGCTTGAGGACACTAATACTTAAGAGGACTTATCTAAGTTAACCTTAAAATAATTACAAGAATTGGGCGTCTCACCCGTCCCACCTAATTTTGAAAGAGATCTACACATGGAAGTAGAAAACATCATTAAAGTTAACATTAGAACTGAGGATAATCCCCACATAATCAATATTGGATCAAAATTAAGTCAAGAAAATCAAGAGCAATACATTGCATTCCTTAAAGAATATGAATATGTCTTCGCTTGGACATATGAAGATATGCCAGGTCTGGACCCTTCCGTAGTCATGCATCATCTAGTAGTCCATCCGGATGCTAAACCTGTTAAACAGAAACTTAGAAAAATGCATCCCAAAGTGGCCCTGCTAGTCAAAGGGGAGTTAGAAAAACTCCTGAATGTTGTTTTTATACAAGCTATTGATTATGTTGAATGGATCTCAAATGTAGTTCCAGTCACCAAGAAAGAAGCTACCAAAGTTAGGGTTTGCATAGAATTTAGAGATATTAATGTTGCATGTCCTAAAGATGATTTTCCTCTTCCAAACATGGATCAAATCATTGAGTTTACTGCTGGGAGTGGGATGATGTCCTTAATGGATGGATTCTTCGGTTATAATCAGATCAAGATAGCTCCTGAAGATCAGGCTAAAATAGCCTTTATTACCCCTTGGGGTACCTTTTGTTGGAAAGTGATGCCATTCGGCTTAAAGAACGCAGGTGCAACCTATCAATGAGCTATGACTTATATTTTTCATGATATGATGCATGATATCCTACATGATTATGTAGATGATATTATAGCTCGCTCTATTAATGAAGATAACCATTTAGATGATTTGAGAAAAGTTTTTAATCGGTTAAGAGAATATCTTATTCAATTAAATCCAGCCAAATGCATATTTGGAGTTAATTCCGGTAAACTATTAGGGGTTATAGTTTCTTTACGTGGCATTAAAATTGACCCTCTCAAGATTGCGGCTATCACTGATATGCCCGCACCTACAAATATATCTGAATTATGAAGTTTACAAGGTAAAATTCAAGCTATCCGTCGCTTCATCGATAAGTTGGCGGACAAAACCGGTCCCTTTCTTAAGCTCCTTAAGAAGGATGTCCATTTTAATTGGGACGATGAATGTAAAGAAGCTTTTGAACTTCTCAAACAATACCTCCTTAACCCACCTGTGCTTTCTCCACCTAGACCTAATCGCCCATTTCTCCTGTATATTTCAGCTTCAGATTTTGCCTTAGGAGCTATGTTAGCTCAGCTTGATGATGAGAAGAGAGAACGTGCTAATTATTATATTAGCCAAACCTTCATCAGTTATGAAACCCACTACACAACATTAGAAAAACTATGTCTAGCAGTCGTATTTTCTATGCAGAAATTACGCCATTATATGCTTAGTCAGAAAACCTATGTCATTGCTAAATATGATCCCTTGAGGTATCTCATGAGTCGACATTATTTATCGGGTCACACAGCCAAGTGGGTTCTTGCTCTAAGCGAGTTTGAACTCATATTCATAGGACAAAAGTCTGTTAAGGGTCAAATCATAGCAGATCAATTAGTTGCTACACCCTTAGAGTCTACCCATCCCCTCATCATTGAGTTTCCTAATGAATGCCTTCAATTATAGGCAGACCATATTGAACAATGGTCCTTATACTTTGATGGAGCCCAATGCATGAGTGGGGCTAGTGCGGGTATTATTTTAATATCCCCGCAAAAACATATTATACCTTTGTCCTTTAAATTAAAATTTGCTTGCACTAATAATACTACTGAATATGAAGCTCTAATCCTCGGATTACGAGCTGCCTTGGCGCTAAAAATTAAACATCTGTTAGTTTTTGGTGATTCTCAACTTATTATAAACCAAATTAATGAATTTTATCAAACCAGAGATGATAAATTGTGCCCATATAAAGCATATGTTTTGCAATTGTTATCCCTATTTGATCAAGTTACCTTGGAAGCTATTCTTCGAACTAGCAACCATGCGGCTGACGCTATGGCCGCAAATGCATCTCTTCTACCCTTGGAGTTAGATGACGAATATGCCACCATCATTATTCGTCGACTCTAGGAACCTGCTTCAAATAATTCATGCTTAGAACCTTTGGATGTGTTTCTAATCAATGAAACTACTCTTGAACCTTGGTATACGGATATATTTGATTTTCTTCAAAATGGGACTTTCCCTGCCAATTCTAATAGAAACCAACATCGGTTATTATGTAGACGAGCAAGTCGATTTGTAATAATTGGCAATACTTTATATAGGAGATCTTTTGAAGGTATCCTATTAAGATGTTTGAATCTAGAAGAATCCAAATCAGCCTTGAGTGAAGCCCACGATGGATCTTGTGGAGGACACTTCAGTGGTAGTGTCATTGCTAAAAATATCCTTAGGATAGGATACTTTTGGCCTACCATGGAGAATGATGCACATGAGTATGTGCGCCATTACGATAGGTGTCAGAAACATGCTGACCTTGTCCATGTGCCTGCACAAGAACTGCAGGGTATTTCATCTCCTTGGCCCTTTTCAAAATGGGGCTTAGACATTATTTGCAAAATTAATCTTGTGTCATCTGATGGACAAAAATTCATCATAACTACCACCGAGTATTTCACGAAGTGGGTTGAAGCTATGCCTTTAGCTTCCTGCACTGGAAATCAAGTCTCTAAATTTATTTTTAATCAAATCATTTGTAGGTTCAGAATTCCTGCAAACCTCATCCTAGACAATGGAACTTGTTTCAAAAATAAATATGTTAAGAAATTATGCCAAAAATATAAGATTCAACATCGCTGGTCCACTCCCTATTATCCTCAGGGTAATGGTCAAGCAGAAGCATCTAACAAAACCTTAATCAAAATTCTCAAAATATTGGTCAATAAATCTGGCCGCGACTAGCACATTCAATTATATCCAACCTTGTGGGCCTATCGAACTAGTGTTCGAACCCCCACTGGAACTTCACCTTTTGTTTTGGTTTATGGTGCTGAAGTCATTTTTCCCTTTGAATTAGAAGTTCCTTCTTTGGCTCTACTACTTCAAGATACCGAAGTAGGAGATGAATATCGAGTTGGCAGACTCAGTCAACTAGAACTCCTAGATGAAAAATGCATCAATGCTTTGGAGCATCTCCGTGCCTACCAAAACAAGCTTAAAAGATCATATGCTAAAAAAGTTCGTCATCGATCCTTTGAGATCGGTGACCTTGTTTTAAAAGAAAATCAAAAAAATACTAATGCAACTAAAGACCTTAAAGGTAAATTTGAGCCCAACTGGCTTGGACCATACATTATCACTGCTAAATTTGAATCGGGAGCATACAAATTAGCTACCTTAGATGGTAAAGATTTAAAAGAACCTATGAATATTATGCATCTTAGGCGATATTACGCATAAAATTTAGTCATTTCATCATTTGTACATATTTTGCATGTTGTCTTATTTTAAAAATATATCAAATTGTTTACACAAAAACAAAAACAAACAAAAATAATAAAAATAAAAACAACAATATTCTTGACTCTTTCGAAACAAAAACAAAATAAAGAAGAAAGAGAGAGTCAACATTCTCAAACTTCCCAAAAAGTATTTGTATATATTTCTTCTTACAAATGTTGCAGTTATATATTTCAAATTATTTTGGATAAATTAGCATTTATTTGGAATCCCTCACTTTCACAAACACAAAATAAATATCTTGATTTTTATCTGGCATGATTACTAATCTCTCTTATATCAAAGTCCACAAAATTCAATTAAATAAAGTTTGAGCACGAGAGAATTGATCTTGTTATTTACTTAAACCAAGCACATCCTTTCACAATAAAATGATTATATTTGTAATGTCCATGCTATGCTACATAGTAGAAGTGGTTTCTTGAGCGAAAAGTTTCCCCTGCTATCCTATCATGCACATGGTCTAGAATCTTTGAGAATTGGCAAAAGGACAAGCTCACCCCTACCCAAAATAAAAATCCCTTGCTCTACAGCTAATCCGAGCAAGTATCCCTAGCATAGGAAGAAAAGCAAAGTTCAAGAAAAAGAGAAAAAAAAATGTTATTTTATATCATTACAACAATGTTTCAAGCATTATCTCAAAAATCAAGCAAAAAAAGCAAAAGAAAAGCAAAAGAAAGCAAAAAGCAAAAGCAATAAAATCCCTCTCCCTACCCATTGAAAAGAAAAGAAGGGTTGATGAGCTTGAATCCCTGGAATTCTCAATTATTCAAAAACTGTGAGGTAAGCCCCATAACAGGTGGTTTGTGCCCAACTTGCTTGGCCTTGGGTAACTCCTAGCGTGGCGATATGTCTGTCACATTAGCGACCTTCTTTTGTACGGACCTATGTCTGCTTATGGATTAGCTAGCTCTTGATAATCCGACTTACATAGTAGTCTGGTATGGTTATATGCATCTAAATCATGGTTAATGAACACTTATTTGGTTCATTCAAATCACTTGTATCAAATTATCTTGCTCAAAACTGGTAAACGAACATAGCAATTGCACACACATTTGTATTTGAGAGATTTTGTGTATCATTATGATAAATCAAGATTGGAAATGAACTCACATATGCACATGGGATTCCTTATAAATCTAACTTTTGTCTTCGAGATACTTTGAAATATCTTTGCAAATTGTTTGGAATAATTTCATTTTTCCTTTCTCGCATAAAGACAACTACATGCATAATCAAAAATCAAAATTTCTTTCAAACCATACAATAAAAACACACACACACACACACAATATATATATATATATATATATATATATATATATATATTGTCGACTTTCGTGATGATGGTATAGTTCCAAAACTTAAATGGGAGTCTTATGCCTAGCGCAAGTCCTCCTCTTCATATTTTCTGTTTATTTTCAACAATTAAAAATCAACCATACAATAAAACTATTATATCAACTTTTTCTTTGGATTTCGCGATGATGGTATAAGTCTATACCTACATATTCTATGCCTAGCGCAAACCATTGTACCAATTTTTATTCCCCATTTATTTAAAATCATAAAAACATATGACTTAAATCATTATGTTATACAATTATGTTTTTAAAAAAAGCATGCACATTATCACTATTTCATGTCATTATGTCAATATGCAAATTTGCAATGATGGTATAATTCCTAGGGAATTATCCAAAAATTTTATCACACTTAGGAATTTATGCCTAGCAAAAATCATTTTAAAATATTTCATGCATAATATTTTCATGAAAAGTCTGAAAACAAATCATCATCATCATCATCATTTGCATCATCACAACAAAGCCTTAAGACAGTCTCTTAAGCACCCTTTTTATTTTAGCAATATTTCTATACTGGGATTAGCTTGACGACCAAGTGAGCGGCGACTCCATGAAATGGTCTATAACAGTGACAATGTCCTTTGAAATTATTGTTAAAGGTCCCTTTTATTTTTTATCAAATTATCATCACAACAAACAATTTGTTACATCAGATTATTTCATTTAAATTTTTAAAGCATGACATTTAAACCATAATATTTTCCCAACGACATAATTACATGAATCATCAAATCAATCACACCAAAACATTAAAAGCATCATACAAATGCATAAGACAAGTCATATGATCAAAAAAATATATCTCATCTATATATATATCAAATATATGTACATCATATCAAAACTAGATTGGTATGCCACAATCTACATCTTGGCATACTCAATCCTCTCAATCATATATCCTCTGTGCAGTGTCTCGAGAACCCCTCGAGCTCTCAGCCTCATCTCCTCCCCCGCCCTGAGGTGGACGAGGTGGCCCCATCGCAGTATGTGTGGTACTACGAGTCCTAGTCGTCGATCGAGATGAAGTCCTCGATGACCCAATCCTGATCGGGTCAGCAATGCCGACTAGCAGCTATACCCTCTGACCCTCTGGCACCATCTAGAAGTAGATACCCTAGTAGAACATGGTTTGAGCAATCGACCGTGCCAGCTCCTGAGTGCTCGCTCCTCCACTCCGTGCTCTGAGGCATGCAACCTCATCTCTGAGTCGTGTAGCCTCCGCTCGATGTCGTGCAGCCTCCTCTTGCAAAGTCTGCACCTGTGCCTGGAGACGGATAGTCTCCACCCGGAGAGTAGCCATCTCACTACTCTCTCCTGTGTCCACACCCTTGCCCTTATCGGGCGATGGTGGTCTCTCTCTCTATGGAGAAGGGGGTCTCTCCTCCCTCCTCTCCCACTTTCGTGGCCTCTACTGAGCCTGTGGTCTCCTCTGCTCTCTCCCACTGTGACCCTATGCTACCTTAATGGTTGCCTAGCGCTGCCTCCCCATCCGATGCACAACTGCATGAATCGGACCCTGAGCCCTCATCATTTGAGGAGGGCGGATGCCTATGTACCAGGCATCGTAGCCATTGGCTACCCCAACATTGTCCCCATCCACTAGCTAAATGGGGGCATCATCTGCATCCTGACTCTAGAATCGCTACATATCTAGAGCCCCGCTAACTGTAGTGTTATCCCAGATAGTCTAGGAAAACTCGTAGTCTCTGAGAGATGGGATCCCCTGCTGTAGACCGAATTGCCTCAAAACTCGGTCGTACCGATGGAGCTCCACCTCTCCCCTCTCCATCCTCAGCCAACAGACTTTCCTGATGCGAGCCAGCTCTTATCCATCCTCGGCCCACCCTGGATGATCTCTCCAAGGCCTCCAGGTGATCTGGTCGGAGACAAGGTCGTCTAGTAGTCTCCGGGATGCTGGTAGATCTATCCACCATTGTGCCTCTCTCTGGAGCCACCAGTAGAAAACTCGGGGCCTCTCCCCATCAATCCCTATCAGTGGGAGCCCTATCGGCCTTCGCATCGCAATGTGCTCCCAGCACCAAACCTATAGTAGTGATGTCATAACCAGACATCGATCGCCCTTGTATACGACCCCATGAAGGATCCTATACAACCGACAGAGTACAAAGCTCCCCCAAGAAAACCTGTATCTGTGGTCTCTCATGTCGTAGACCACATATGTCAGTACCCATGGTACCCTACATCCGCTCTGGTGGCATAGCAAAAGTCCACCTACCACCCCAGCCAAAACCCGTGTGAGTCTAGATGCCCCAGGCATCTGGCGTAGCAACTCAATATTCACTCCGCCCTTCTCCAGGGCGAAGCTCGGATCACCACATAGTCGCATCATCATGTGGCCCTGATTGGCCGTGGGAGTGATCAGTCGTCCTTGTATGGGGATCCTCAAAATCCTCCATACATCCTCCAGTGTGGGAGTCATCTCCCCTGTCGGTAACCAAAAATAGGAAGAACCCGGATACCACCTCTCTGCTAGGGCTGTCAATAGCCCCATATCTATAGAAACCTATGGCATCTCTGCCACATGCTACAAGCTAACCTGAGCTAGCTGATCTCGCTCTGCCTGAGATAGAGCGGCCAAGTCATCCCTTAGTCCGTCGTATTTCCATTCTCTGCTCTTTAGTAATCCTCTCTGCAACATAAACAAAATCAACAATAAAAATCATTAATAAATCATTAATTAAAAATGCAAGTCAAAATAAGTTCAATTTTATAAATGATGATATCGTCCACAATTGGATGATATCGTCCCCAATTTGAGCAAATTCGTCTCCGATTTTGCATGAGGAAATCGTCCCCCTATCGCCGATTTCGCCCTTAGATGAAATCGACGATATCGAGACGATTTTGGCGAAATCGAGACGATTTCATCTCGACGACGTCGACGGCCCAAAAACGTCCGCGATGCTCAAAAATCAATCAAATTTAATCTAAAAAGCATGAAATTCTAAAGTAAAGCATTCTAAATTCAGTTTAGACCCTTACCCGTAGCCCGTGCCGGACCTCTGTTGATCTGTGTGCTGTCTCGACCATCTTGTCTCTAGAGCTCTAAAAACTAGGAAAATGAATAGTAACAATGAATTAGGGTTTTTACCCTATTTTTCTTAATTTTATTCAAAAACAATTAAAAAAATTTTAAAATTTTGCTTTTCCACGTTTTTACCTCAAACGTTTGATTTGGGTAAAAACATGGAGGGGGCACCATAGTAAGCTATCGTACGATTCGACCTAGAATCATCACCTAAAATGGGAATAATTTTTGCTTTCTCGTAAATCGAGAAGAACTCATCTTTAACGCATTTTCTTCAAAAAATTTGCTAAAGAGGGGGCAAAATGTAGCACCCTAAAATTGGCACAGTAAAACCTTAAATAATTACAATTACTCTAGTAAATATTCAAATTCAAATTTTAACCCCAAAACCGCTCCTAAACCGTCGTTTAACCTGTTTCCTCCTTTCCTGCGCCATTTTTAGAGTTTGTTTTGACCGTTTGACGATATCGTCGCCGATCAGACGATATCGCCTCAGATCGAACGATTTCGTCTGGGCTAGGACGTCCAGATGATCTTGTCCCAAAAGTAATTTTTCATAATTAGCCTCTGTTCCAACGACATCTCTAATCCGGGCAGAAGCGTGTCTACATCGTTAGAGACCCTCCCCATTGGAGATCTCCCAAATTGGGATGATCTCCAACCTCCTAACTTCCCTCCTAAGCCTATTTAAACTTAGGACTCCCCCTTGGCATCCCCCTGGCTGAAATTTCCTATAACACAAGTTCTACGTGCATTAGACCATCTTAAATTATTATTTGCCTCCATATTTGTCCAAATTTATTTGCAGGAACCTTAGTATTTTTCAGCTGGAGCAAGCTCAGTTCATCGTGGACGATCCTGTTCAATTCGAGACGATTTCGCACCAATTCGAGACGATCTCGACTGCAGTCTACATTGGGGGAAATCAGTGCCCAGAGTTTGCATTTCCTCATTATTTTTTTGCATTATTCTGTATTTAGTTAATATTATGATTATTCTTTATTATTTTGCATCTTGGAGTTCACCCATGTAGTTTAATTGCATAATAAGGTCATGATTAGCTATTAAAGTGTTGCAACTTACTTGCATTTCTATTTGGGATTATCTGTTAACATCCTTATTGTCATTTTACATCATTATCCTCTATTAGCATTGCTGCATTTTTTGTATTTTGTGTCTATTTCTCTATTTGTAGGTCTCTGATGAATTCGTCTGACGAATTCGTCAGATCTCAGATGATCCTGTAGGTCGGAGATGATCCCGTCAAATTCTAGATGATCTTGTCTACTTCAAGAATCAGAACCTCCATCAGACATTCGGATCAGGTATGGCTCTGTAATTTAGCTTTTTCTCTCTATTTTCTGTTCAAATATTTTTGTTGTATTTCATTTAGTCTGCATTTTCATAATAGAACAACTTAGATTCATTTGGCAAAACCTAGGACTCGAATGTTTAAAGATAAAACTGAACACATTAAACACATTCCCAACCTAGGCATGGAAACTACCATTCAAACGTTTCCTGGTGAACCCACCATCCGTCAAAAAATCACCATAATACACCTCCCCTGAGAGGCGGGACCTTCGTAAGGCCTCTCAGTCAGAGGTACCGTGCCATCCTTTTCCCATCCTCCTTTCGGGCATGAATCTTATAGCCTGAAGGTAAGGATGCAAAAAATTTGGAGCGATACAACAAGAATAAGAAAATTGATGAGAACAAGAACAAGAACAGGAACAGGGATGATGACTTGGAAATAAACAATGAGAGGATTCAAAAAAAAGGAAGAGGAAAAGACAAAGGAAGAGAATAGTGCTTTCGAGGAGTAGAAATACTCCCACCCTAGAATTAACCACCTCATGTGGAGGTTGAGGAGGGGCTAAGATAAGAGTATTAATTCTTAGCCCCGAGCCCCAAAGGTGATCCTTTGCCATTGATGTCAAAGGGGGAGAGATTTGTGTATTATGGGGAGAGTTTTTGGATATAAGGAGAGATTTGATAACTGAGAGAGCATTGAGCTAGGGGGATCAAAGTCCCAGGGGGAGCAGAAAAGAAGGTTAGAATTTAGTAAAAGAATTTGGGTTACCATTAATGACAAAGGGGTTTTGAGTCCCTAAGCTAAAATATTGTCATTGATGTCAAAAGAGCATTTAATGTCAAAAGGATATATGAAGGGTTTTTGTGAAAAACCAAGGTAGGAAAAATAAAAGGTTTTATTTAAAACCATGGATAGCATATTTGATCTAGATTTTTCTTAAAACCCAAATTGGGCTTTTGTTTCATTGAAAAATGTGCCCCAGTGATGGAGTTATTTGAGTTTTAATATTTGGTTTAAATTTTAATTATTTAAAATTTAAATTCAAATTTAAATTTAAATGTAAAGTTTTCCACCGATGTCTTCATAGTGTTTTAAACACTATATAAAGGGGTGATAAATGAATCAAAGTTTCATCCTTGCTCTTGTGATAAATTTTTGGCATTCGAATAAGTCTATGAGCTCGTGCAAATTTTGAGAAGAGAAGCAGGAAAGAAAATGACAGTGCTTGGAAAGTCAAATCGTGGTGGGAAGCATGGTGCATTGGCAAAATATTTTTGTTTAAGGCACAAGGCAGCACAAAAACCAGGTATCGAATCCCTTGGACGACATTTTGAAAGGCGTGTGAAAAGTGCTTTGATGCTTTGTATTTTGCGGAAAGTGGAGGAAGTTTTAAGGCACTTGGGCCTTTGCCTTTCCAATGAGCACCTAGCTCATGTGGAATATTAGCCGTGGCTAAGACACTCGTGGTGTGACAATTTCGGGGTTCGAATCCCCTTGAGGAAGTAATTACGTTTTGCATTTTAAAAAATTTTATTAGCCCTAAACTTTGGAGTTATAAGGTAGTTAATGGAAATTAAATTTTGTTATTAAGGATGTGATTATTATTGCAAAGCATAATTGGTTTATGATTTATTTGATGGTTATGGAGAATTAATTTTAGCAGAAATAAGGAGTTGTTTTTTAAAAGCAATTTTGAGAGGTTTATTATTTTTGATAAGGGTTTTAATAAAAGGGACTTTGGAAGATGTGTTTATTAACTTGGAGTAAAAAGGGTGTAATTTAAGTAATGCTTTATTTTGTGATTATTTGAAGTCCATTAACCCTTGTTTAGATTGGAAAGGAAAGTTGTGTTTAAGTGTGGCATATTTTGTAGACAACTTATTGGCATCAAATAGGTATGGGCACATTCTCCTATTGATTGTTTATGGTGGTTGATTTCTAAAATATCATTGAAGAGAAAAGGATTGATTGTGGTTTCCTTTGAGAAAATGATTGGTTGAATGCTTCAAGGTTTTCTGGTTTGTGATTTGTATTTAAAAATTATTTTATTAGCATTGTTGTTGAAGCCCATTGATGATGAACTGAACTTGAACTTGAGTTAGAAAAGAACATGAGTATCATTGCTATGTGAGACTTGTGCTTGAGCATTTTTGGAAACATTTTGAGTTGGTTAATACATGCTTAAACTAGAGTTTACAAAAAGAGATTGTTCCTTGAGGTGATTGGTTGAGTTGAGTTGGTTAATACATGCTTGGACTAGGGTTTGTCAGAAAGGATTGTTCCTTGAGGTGATTGGTTGAGTTGAGTTGATTAAGCTTAGTCAAGTGGATGCTTGTGGTTGTTCAAGTTCCTAGAAACAAACTATTCAATATTTTGATCTGATTTGATATTGATTTGAGTTGATATTGAGGTTGATTTCAGTTGAGATTGAGATCTGAGTATAGAACATATAGAGTCTCTAACAATTATCTTGATGCTTCTATTGAGTTGAGATTGGGATTTGAGTATAGAACATATAGAGTCTCTAAAAATTCTCTTTATGCTTCTATGAGATTGATTTGAGATATTGATTGTACATTGAGCTTAGAACATATTGAGTCTCTAACAATTCTCTTTATGATTCTATGTGATTGAGACAAGTCTTTGAGAAGACTTGTGGACTATTTTGAGTTAAGCTTTTGTGAAAGCTTGCTATGCAAATTTGAGCAAGTCCTATAGAGGACTTATTGAGCAGATTTGAGCAAGTCCTAGAGAAGACTTATTGAGAATATTTGAGCAAGTCCTAGAGAGGATTTGTTGAGCAAATTTGTACAAGTTCTGTGTGAACTTGTTGAGCATATTTGGACAGGTTTTGTGTGAATCTATTGAGCAGATTTGGACAGGTTTTTTGTGAACTTGTTGAGCAGATTTGGAGAGGTTTTATGTGAAATTGTTGAGCAGATTTGAGTAGGTTCTAAGTGAACCTATTGAGCATAATTGTACTAGACCAAATGTACTGTGTTTAGTGCAAGAGATTGAGCATAACTATGCTATACATACTGAACTATGTTTGGTACAGTATTGATATAGAGCTTTGGAGGTGACAGAGTATAGAGGACAAAGTCTCAGTGGATAGATATCTAGTAGCCATGACAATTGAAGATAGATCTGAGTGAGGAGTCTTCAAGTGGAGAGAGATACACAAGTTAGTGTAGTAGAGAGACAAAGTCTTCTATAATATCACTAGCTATAGTAGAAGGGAAAATAGTTCTCCTATGGAAGATATCCACAAACTTGAGATTTAGGGGATCAACATCTCCTTTGGATCGAGGTCCATAAACATTGTAATTTGGGAAATATTCCAAAGAGATTATTTAAGAAATATTTAGAAGAAATGTTTTCTCTGTGGAGGTAGCCCACATTGGGTGAACCATGCTAAATTTATGTATCTATTGTATGTGGAGTTTTGTGCATTGCTTTGATTACTGCTATTGATATTGCTATCTATACATTGCATAATATTTATTTGAGAAGAAAATTAAAAAATGGTCTTATACTATTCACCCCCTTCTCAGTATCAGCTTGTGTTCTTCAATTGGTATCAGAGTGGGTTCCTTCAGAAGAGTTTGACAACTTTAGGGAAAAGTGGTCTAATAACACAATGGATCACAAATATCAAAAGGATGGGTCCTTCAATAATGCAATACCAGTATTTGATGGAAGTGACTTCTTGTATTGGTGTATGCTAATGATATTTTACCTGATCGTACTTATAAATTAATTTTGGGATGCAGTGGAACTTGGATATGATTCTACAGTCAATCCTCTGATAGATAAGGAAGGTAAGCTTCTAATGCATGCAAATTCAAGAGCTATAAATATAATTATAAAAGGATTGGGTAGATCATAATCTATGAAGGTTATGGATTGTAAAATAACAAAATATATGTGGTATCTACTACATGATATATATAAGGGTGATAAAGGTGTCGGTAAAGCTAAGATCAGAAATATCAAAGGAGAATTTGAGAACTTAATAATAAGAGATGATGAAAATATTCATGATTATCTCAGTAATATTGATGAACTTGTACATGATATGAGAGGTCTTGGAATGAAGGTTTATGAATCAGATGCTTGTGATAATATTTTGAGAAATCTTCCAAAAAGGTATAGTGAAAAGTTTTCTACTATAGAAACATCAATTGATAGTGATTCTTTGATAAGGAATTCTTTGCTTGGTATGCTTACTACTTTTGAGATAAGAAAAAAATATCCTATTCCTTCGAAAGAATCTACTTTCAAAGTGGACAAAAATAAAAAGGGAAAGAAAATAGAATCAAGTAGTGAGTCATCTAGTGATGAAGAAGCTAACTATGGTAGAAGAGAAAGGGTTCAAAAGACCAATATATATGAGGTCAGTTAAGTGCTTTAATTGTGGCAATTTTGGACATTTTGCAACAAAGTGCAAAGAGCCAAAGTACAATAGTGATGAAGAAAAATAGGATCACAAGTACAGGGAATCAGAAAGACACAAGTACTCGAAGAAATGCAAGGATGGATAGAAAAAACAAGGAAAGAAGTTTTTACAAAGGCAAAAGAAAAGCTACTATGCAAGTAATGCAAGTAAGTACTCATTTGATAGTGATGCTAGTTTTTCAGAAAATGATAGAGATGAAGTCTTGTTCATGATTGAAGAAAATGATCAAACTAAGAAAAAGAATCTAGTTATTCTTAAGTGTTTTAGATGTGGTAAATTCGGACATCATGAAGATGATTGCACAAGATATGGTTTTAATGTCAGTGATGATGATTTTGAAGATGCACTTGATAGATCAAATGAGAATCTTCTAATGGCTTTAGAATATGAATAATTGATTGATCCTATAGAAAGTGATTCAAAATAAAGAAATGATATGGACAAAGGAAAAATAATAGAAGACTACTCAATAGAGAATGGTTATGATCTCAAGGGAGAACTTATCCATGCCCTTGACACAGTAAAGAAGGTAAGAAAGCAACACTCTAAGCTTGAAATTCAGTTTCAAGAATGTGATGAAGAAATATTATTGCTCATAGAGGACATAGAAAAGTTAAAGGCTAAGGCAAGTAAGTTCCAGGATAAGTTAGAAGCAAATATTTTGGAATGTGAGAAGTTAGAACAAGAAGTAATTACTCTAAAGAAATATTTATAGGACTCCAAGATCAAGATGAAGAGTTTCAAAAATAACTCTACGAACTTGGATAAGTTCATTTGTGGATAGCAGAGAACATCATGTTCAATAGGTCTTAGTTTTGAAAAGAAATAGGAAAAAGCAAAGTCTACTTCAAGTCTTCAAGAAGAAACAACATGAGAAGAAGATACTTCAGAGGAGGGATTCTCATATGTAAGTGAAAGTGAAACTTCTAAGGATGAGTTAGATTGCAGTGAGTCCAATAGGGACAATGGGAAAAGAAGATACAGATGGAACAACAATCAGAATAGTAGACCAATGAGGTCTAGGGAATGAAGCTTCAATAGGAGATGCTTCTCATGTCAAAGGTTTGGGCATATGGCTTCACAGTGTAGATCACATGAAAGACAAGTATATGGAAGAGAACAACTTTTCCAAGGATATTGTTATTCATGTAATGAGTCTGGTCACAAGGCAATGGATTGTAGAATTTATGACACAAGAGGATATGGCTTCACTAGGGGAAATCCTAAGACTATTGCACATCTAAGGAATAATAATATTAAGTGTTACAAGTTCAATAATGATGGTCACATAGCAAGATGGTGTAGAGCAAATATTCTAGAAACAGGTATAAATAGGAATAGGAACATGAACATGAACATGAAAAAGAATAGGAATATGAACAAGAACAGGAAAATGAACATGATCAAAAACAAGAATATGAATAGGAATAGAGACTCAGAAAATAAAAGAGATTCAGAGAAGAATGAGAACAAGAACAGGTACAAGAACAGGAACATGGATGAGAACAAGAACAAGAAAAATAACAGGGATGATGACTTGGAAACAAACAATGAGAGGATTCATCAAAAAGGAAGAGGAAAAGACAAAGGTAGAGAATAGAGCTTTCGAGGAGTAGAAATACTTCCACCCCAGAACTAACCACCTCATGTTGAGGTGGGGGAGGGGCTAAGCTAAGAGTCTTAATTCTTAGCCCCGAGCCCCAAAGGTGACCCTTTGCTATTGATTTCAAAGGGGGAGAGATTTGTGTATTATGGGGAGATTTTTGAATAGGTTTTGTGTGAACCTGTTGAGAAAATTTGGATAGATTTTGTGTGAACCTGTTGAGCAGATTTGGACAAGTTTTGTGTGAACCTGTTGAGCAAATTTGAGTAGGTTCTAAGTGAATATATTAAGCATAATTATACTAGACCAACTGTACTATGTTTAGTGTAAGATATTGATTAGAAATGTTCTAGACCAAATGAACTATGTTTGGTACAGTATTGAGAAAGATCTTTGGAGGTGACAAAGTATAGAGGACATAGTCTCAGTGGATAGAGATCCAACAACCAGGACAATTGAAGACATATCTGAGTGAGGAGTCTTCAAGTGGAGAGAGATATACAAGTTGATATAGTAGAGAGACAGGGTCTTCTATAATATCACTAGCTAGATCATAAGGGAAAATAGTTCTCTTGTGGAAAAGATCCACGAACTTGAGATTTAGGGGATCAGCATCTCCTTTGGACCGAGGTCCATAAACATTATAATTTGGGAAATATTCCCAAGAGTTTATTTGAGAAATATTTAGAAGAAATATTTTTTGAAATATTTTGAAATTTTAAAGAGGATGTTTTGAGAGGATATCACCAAAAACATATCTGAAATTACATCTTTAGACCCCTCGATTTGGCGCCTGCTCGCCTATAACCTATGAAGAAGAAGACAAGTAAATCCCAAACCTAAACATATCCAAAACTAATGAAATTTTGATCGTATAAATAAATTTACATTTCAAGACAACCCATATTATTAGGTTTTCAAATTGGGACCCAGATCCACCTGCATAAAATTGGGGTGCCCGGATGGGCCCTACGACCGTACAAAAACTTAAAAATGCTATAACTTTGTCAATTTAACTCCAAATCACCTAAAATTTGAACTATAGCATTGTGGGATAATAGAGAAAAATACTAATTGAAAATAGTAGTGAAATTGTATAAGAATTTACCCTTGTCTCAGGGGGGACAGTGGTGACTGCAACTATTTGGGGGGCACCTTGGGAGGGGATACCCACCAATTCCAGCCATATTTTTCTACAAAAATCTAAGGTGTGTTTTCATCGAATTTGGTTAAGAAATTCACATGGATGGAAACATTATGCTCGAATTACCTTCTTGAAGTCACTCAGTAACCTCCTTGGCAAAAGAGAGATTACAAGTGCAAAAAGGTGTAATAAGGTGAGGGGAAATCTTGAAAACACTCTGTTGCATATACTAGAACTCTTCTATCTAATATATATATGTTTTGTGTGGATATTGTACCCATTTTATAGCCCAAAGGGGCTCATGTGCAAAAAGGCATGCGAGGGCATGCATGGCAGGAGGTGCCACTTGTCAAATGGGAGGCATGCAATGGATGTGGAAGAGAATCTCCAATTTGGGCCTCCATTAAGAGGCGTGTCATAAGGCTTCAGTGCCCTCTAACCCGCATGCTCCATATGGCATGCTAAATGGCAATTTTTGGGTGCCAAATATCCCAGATTTGACTTTTTATGGGTCAAACCTGCTCATCATCCCAACCTGGGATGATGGCTCACCACCATCCCAGGGTGGGACGGTGGGAATCTAGCACCGTCCAAGGGTGGGATGATGGTGAATTTTGGTCCAAAACCTCCCAAAATTGTGTTGATAGGCTTCAAAAACCTTTTTAGAGTGGCTAGAACCACTGTGAACCTCTTGAGGGCTACCCAAGGGGCCATATGATGTCAATTTTATCCTTGTTTGTGGATGCTTAATCAGGTTTACCACATTTTAGTGTCTACACAAGTGAAAGTGAAACTTCTAATGATGAGCCATATTGTAGTGAGTCCAACAGGGATAATGGGTAAAGAAGATACATATGGAACAACAATCAGAATAGTAGATCAATGAGGTCTAGGGAAGGAAGCTTCAATGGGAGATGCTTCTCATGTCAAATGTTTGGGCATATGGATTCATAGGGTATATCACATGAAATACAGGTATATGGAAGAGAACAAATTTTCCAAGGATATTGCTATTCATGTAATGAGTTTGGTTACAAGGCAATGGATTGTAGAATTCATGACACAAGAGAATATGGCTTCACTACGAGAAATCCTAAGACTATTGCACATCCAAGGAATAATAAAATTAAGTGTTACAAGTGCAATAATGATGGTTACATAGCAATATGGTGTAGAGCAAATATTCCAAAAATAGGCACGAATAGGAAAATGAACATGAACATGAACACGAAAAAGAACAATAATATGAACAAGAACAGGAACATGAACATGAATAGAAACAAGAAGATAAACAGGAACAAAGACTCATAAAATAAAAGAGACTCAAAGAAGAATGAGAACAAGAACAGGTACAATAATAGGAACATGGATGAGAACAAGAACAAGAATAGGAACATGGATGATGACTTGGAAAGAAACAATGAGAGGATTCAACAAAAAGGAAGAGGAAAAGACAAAGGTAGAGAACAGTGATTTCGAGGAGTAGAAATACTCCCACCCCAGAATTAACCACCTCATGTGGAGGTGGGGGAGGGTTTAAGCTAAGATTCTTAATTCTTAGCCCCGAGCCCCAAAGGTGACCCTTTGCCATTGCTGTAAAAGGGGGAAATATTTGTGTATTATGGAGAGAGTTTTTGGATATGAGGAGATATTTGATATCTGAGAGAGCATTGATAAAGGGGGAGCAAAGTCCCAGGGGGAGCAGAAAATAAGGTTAGAATTTAGTAAAAGGATTTGGGTTACCATAAATGACAAAGAGGTTTTGAGTCCTTAAGCTAAAATGTTGTCATTGATGTCAAAAGAGCATTTAATGTCAAAAGGATCTATGAAGGGTATTTGTGAAAACCAAGGCAGGAAAATTAAAAGGTTTTATTTAAAACCATGGACAACAGATTTTATCTGGGTTTTTCTTAAAACCCAAGTTGGGCTTTCATTTCATCAAAAAAGGTGCCCTGGTGATGGAGTTATTTGAGTTTAAATATTTTGTTTATATTTTAATTATTTAAAATTTAAATTCAAATTTAAATTTAAATGTAAATTTTCTCGTTGACATCATCAAGAAAACATAAATTCATAATTGCTCCATCATATTCGAAGTGTTTTAAAAACTATATAAAGGGGTGGTAAATGAATAAAAGTTTCATCCTTGCTCTTGTGATAAATGTTTGGCATTCAAATAATTCTATGAGCTCGTGCGAATTTTAATAAGAGTAGGAAAGAAAACGACAACGGTTGGAAAGTAAAATCATGGTCAGAAATGTGGCACATTGGCATATTATTTTTGTTTAAGGCACAAGGCTGCGTAAACACCATGGATCGAATCCCTTTGGACAACGTTTTAGAAGGCATGTGAAAAGTGCTTTGGCACTTTGTCTTTTACGGAAGGTGGAGGAAGGTTCAAGGCACTTGGGCCTTTGCCTTTCCAATGAGCACCTATCTCATGTGGAATCTTAGCCATGACTAATATGCTCATAGTATGACAATTTATGGGTTCGAATCCCCTTGAGGAGGTAATTACGTTTTGCATTTAAGTAATTTTTATTAGCCCTAAATTTTGGAGATATAAGGTAGTTAATGGAAATTAAAGTTTTTTATTAAGGCTATGATTATTATTACAAAGCATAATTGGTTTATGATTTATTTTATGGTTATGGAGAATTAATTTTAGGAGAAATAAGGAGTTGTTTTTAAAATAAATTTTGAGAGGTTTATTATTTTTGATAAGGGTTTTAATAAAAGGGACTTTGGTGGATGTGTTTATTAACTTGGAGTAAAAAGGGTGTAATTTGAGTAATGCTTTATTTTGTGATTATTTGAAGTCCATTAACCCTTGTTTAGATTGGAAAGGAAAGTTGTGTTTAAGTGTGGCATATTTTGTGGACAACTTATTGGCATCAAATAGGTATGGGCACATTATCCTATTGATTTTTTATGGTGGTTGATGTCTAAAATATCATTGGAGAGAAAAGGATTGATTGTGGTTTCCTTTGAGAAAATGATTGGTTGAATGCTTCAAGGTTTTTTGGTTTGTGATTTGTATTTAAACTTTGTTTTATTAGCATTGTTGTTGAAGCCCATTGATGATGAATTGAAATTGAACTTGAGTTAGAAAAGAACACGAGTATCATTACTATGCGAGACTTGTACTTGAGCATTGTTGGAAACATTTTGAGTTGGTTAATACATGCTTGGACTAGGGTTTGTGAAAAATGATTATTCCTTGAGGTGATTGGTTGAGTTGAGTTGGTTAATACATGCTTGGACTAGGGTTTATGAGAAAGGATTGTTCCTTGAGGTGATTGGTTTATTTGAGTTGATTAAGCCTAGTCAAGTGGATGCATGTGGTTGTTCAAGTTCCTAGAAACAAACTATTCAATATTCTGATCTGAGTTGAGATTGATTTGAGTTGAGATTGAGGTTGATTTGAGTTGAGATTGATATCTGAGTATAGAACATATAGAGTCTCTAACAATTCTCTTGATTATTATATTGAGTTGAGATTGGTATTTGAGTATAGAACATATAGAGTATCTAACAATTCTCTTCATGCTTCTATAATATTTATTTGAGATATTGATTGTACATTGAGCTTAGAACATATTGAGTCTCTAAAAATTCTCTTTATGATTCTATGTGATTGAGACAAGTCTTTGAGAAGACTTGTGGACTATTTTGAGTTAAGATTTTGTGACAGCTTGCTATGCAGATTTGAGCAAGTCCTATAGAGGACTTATTGAGCAGATTTGAGAAAGTCCTATGGAGGACTTATTGAGCATATTTGAGCAAGTCCTAGAGAGGACTTATTGAGCATATTTGAGCAAGTCCTAGATATGATTTGTTGAGAATATTTGGATAAGTTCTATGTGAACTTGTTGAGCATATTTGGACAGGTTTTGTGTGAACCTGTTGATAAGATTTGGATAGGTTTTGTGTGAACCCATTGAGCAGATTTGGATAGGTTTTGTGTGAACCTGTTGAGCATATTTGAGTAGGTTCTAAGTGAACCTATTGAGCATAATTTTACTAGACCAAATGTACTATGTTTAGTGCAATAGATTTATCAAAACTATGCTAGACCGATTGAACTATGTTTGGTACAGTATTGAGATAGATCTTTGGAGGTGACCGAGTATAGAGGATAGAGTCTTAGTGGATAGAGATCCAATAGCCAGGACAATTGAAGATATATCTGAGTGAGGAGTATTCAAGTGGAGAGAGATCCACAAGTCAGTGCAGTAGAGAGACAAAGTCTTCTAGAAGATCACTAGCTAGAGTAGAAGGGGAAAGAGTTCTTATGTGGAAGAGATCCACGAACTTGATATTTAGGGGATCGACATCTCCTTTGGACCGAGGTCCATAAACATTGTAATTTGGAAAATATTCCCAAGAGATTATTTGAGAAATATTTAGAGGAAATATTTTCTCTGTGGAGGTAGCCCACATTGGGTGAAACACGTTAAATTTGTCTCTATTATGTGTGGAGTTTTTTGCATTTCTTTGATTATTGCTATTAATACTGCTATCTATACACTGCATAATATTTATTTGAAAAGAAAAGTAAAAAGTGGTCTTATATTGTTCACCCCCCCTCTTAGTATAATCTTGTGTTCTTCAATTTGTCACATAAAAAGGATAGGTTCTTCAGATAAAATAGGATATCCTTATACTAGTCATATTATTCATGCTCAACTTGTTGTGCCCCTTGAAATAGAACAACATTATCCACATACTCGTCTCCTCTGTAGGCCATGCATCTTGCCAACCCATAACATTTAATAATTATGATTACCTTAAATTAAACATCATACTATAGTAGCTTCATCATCCATCTTGTTAAACTTCCTATGGGCTCAGGCTGGGTGAGGACATCTTTTATGGCTATGTAAGGAATGTAGGCAATCACTTTACTAGAGCCAAATATACTTTTAAAATGTTCCAAGGCCTAAGTAAGAGCAAATACCTACTTCTATATTGGCTTGTACTTTAGTTGGGACACCTTAATTCCTAAGATCATGAATGATATGGGTTTTTCAACTCCCTCTTCATCCTTCTAGGACAACACCATAGCTATTATATGTTCTAAAGCAAAAAAATACAGGTTGAAATTCTTTGAATGATTTGGGTAGGTCATCACAGGTGCAATGGTGATGGCTTCTTTAATTTGGTGGAAGGCTCTGATGTTTTCTTCATCCCAATTTATCTTTGCATCCTTATTTATCATATAATTAATAGGTTTAGCAATTTCAAAAAAAATTGGAACAAATAACCTGACAAAGTTTATCTTACCGACGAAGGACCAGACTCCTTTGAGACTCTTTAGGGGGTATTTGTGCAATAGACTTAGTTATTTCTATATCAATACTAATTACTTCTTTGGAGATCACATGTCCTAACAACCTATCATTGGATGGCTCAAAACAAATATTTCTTTGTGATCAAGGATATCTACATTTTTCAAACACTTGGGATAAGTGGGAGAAGTGATCTATAGGGTTCTTTGAGAAGACCGTGATGTCATCCAAATATACTACTACAATTTTAAACATCAGCTATTTGAAGGAAAAATCCATGGCCCAATGAAAAGTGGCCCCAACATTCATTAATCCAAATGGCATTCTATGATATTCGAAGGTCCCCCATGGTGTGGTAGATGTAATTTTGAAACGGTCCTCTAGGTTGACCAAAATCTGATTATACCCTGAGAAGCCAAATAAGAGAGATATCCTAGAAGACCCCAGTACTGCCTATAATAGTTGTTCCATATTGTGTAGGGTGTATTTTTCCTTGAGGTAACTCTTATTCAAGTTTCTAAAATCCACACATAGCCTTATTTCTCCATTCTTTTTCCTTACGGGCACTAAATTTGCTATCCAGGAAGAGAACCTCACCTTTTTAATTATTTTTGCATTTAGAAACTTTTAGAATTCTTTTTGCATGATAGGATATAGGGTAGGATTAATTTTTTTTTGTTTTTCCTACAAGGTTTGGCATCCTCACTTATAGGAATAACATGGGTCATAACCTCAGTATTGAATGTACTTAAGTCATCATAGCTCCAAAAAAACTATCCTTATTTTTTCATAGGTACTGGATGTACTATTTCTTCTCCTTTGATGATAATGCCTTGTCAATCCTGACCATTCTTGGTTCCCTAGATGTCCCAATATTAACTTCTTCATCTTCATATTTGTAGGGTGTGTTAGCATATATTTCTTACATTATTGAGCAAAAGGGTAGCGCACATAGGCTCTCTCTAGGTTGATTTAATAAACACCAAGTTGGTTTAATAAACCAACTTATTGTAACCACATTGTAATATTTATAATTGATATCAATCGAAATGAATAATTGCTTCGTCAAATTCTTTATGGTATCAAAGATAGGGATGATCACAAAATTTGGGTAAGGTAGTTATCATTTCTAACTACTCCAACTTCCCTAAACAATGTGGTTCTTGGAGACACTAAAGGACGCAGATAGAGTACAGACTACCAGCCAACGAGACTGGAGGCACGTAGACTAGAGGACACTGATAGATGCATACAAAGGAGACACTGATGGATGTATATAGAGGATAGACTATCAGCCAACAAGACTGGAGGCACATAGACAAAGTAGCTCAGATCGGGCACATGATTTGATATTGGATGCAAGCAGACAGAGGAGAGCAGACTGGACACATAGATAGAGGACATCGACAGTTATGGATGAAAAAAGGCGAGGTTGTTGCCCGAAGGCAACAAAAATATATAGTAGCTTTCCTTGTTCTTAAATACGCCCACAGTGGCAGCATAGGCCATGTGGGATTAAAGTTTTTTTTTTCTCCCTTCTCCGCACTCGATGCTGCTAAGATGTGCCTACTCCTTGTTTGTTCTCGTTGGGCCCTCTGGCTCACGTGGTATGCGTGGTGATTATTAAGTGTAAGGTCATGGGTTCAAGTCTCTTCAGGGAGGTATAAGTTTTTTTTGATGCCCCACGTGTGCTGTGATGGTGGGTGGTAAGTTTTTGATGCCCCACGCATGCTGTGACGATGGGTGGCACCTTTTGATGCCTCGAAGTGCCTTGTTGATGCTAGGAAGTGCCCTGTTGATGCCAGGAAGTGTCTTGATGATGCCAACAAGTCATTTGATGCCTGTGAAGTCAAATTTGATGCCTTGAAAGCTCCAAACAATTTTTCTTTAGGGTTCAAAAAAAAAAGACCCCAAATTTATACCCTATTTGTGCAATTTATTGCATAACAGTGTTCGGTATTTGAGATACCTCTGGTCCACACTTACAGGTAATGTTGTCGTGCTTTGGACTATTGTATTTGCCACCTAATATAGCTGCAACAATGACGTCTGAGCTTGTTCTCTATTAATCATCGGGGAGAAATAAGGCAAACCAGATCTATTTTTTTTTTCATTTCATACCCACATCGTGATTGTTGTTAGGCATAAATCCTGATGAAAGTTTTTTTTCCAAAGTGTTTAGGGGAAGTTATGCCCCACGCATGAGGAATAAAACTTTCTATGGTAGGTTTCATTAACAACACGATGTCCTTTCAGTATCGCCTATGTTAAATATATTGTGCTTCTCATATGTACTTATAGTCTCCCTCACGTAAGGGCGGGTACATATTGAGTAGTGTGTTGTTCATATATACCTATAGTCTCCCTCACGTAAGGGCAGGTATATATTGAATGGTTACGATATAAATATCTGGCATGTATAAAGAAAGGGAGACTAATTTGTGATATAAGGAACCTTCATAATGGCCAAAATTCATAAGTATCTCTTAGATTCACAGTTTTTGAAAGGTCTTAACTTTGTTCCATGGAAAACAAATATGAAAGCCATTCTTCAATTGGAATATTTATGGGATGTAGTGATTGGCACTTCAAAGTGCCCTCAGACAACAATAACATATCAAGATGCTTGGGATAAGAAGGACAAGAAGAGTCTCGTGTTTATCTTACTTGCTACTACAGATGAGGTGCAACCTCATATTTGTGATGCAAAAACTAGTAAGATAGCTTGGGATGCCTTGATCACAGTATATGAAGGAAAGAATCAATCCACTATTATAAACCTTCAAACTCAATTACATACTCTCAGTATGAATTCTAGGGAAATAGTTGATATATTCCTTTGCAGAGTGGCTGACTTGAAAGCCAAATTGAATGCCATGGGAAAACCAATGGATGATGATATCTTGAAATCTATCATCTTGACAGCATTGTCAGATTCCTACAAGATGTTGATCACTTCTCTCAATGTTTTTGGTAGACAAGTATCATTTGTGGAGCTGGTAAATTTACTTCAGACTGAGGAGGAAAATCAGGTTCAGAAAGATGTCATGCCAGATAATGCCCTTTCCACTCAATAAAGTGGTAATAAATAAGGTCAATTTCAAAAAGGGGGTCCTTCTTCCAAAGGAAAAGGGAAGCAAAATCACTAGAAGGATACAAAATATTGCAATATTTATGATATGAATAACCATGACACCAACAGGTGTTGGTTAAAAAACAAGCAACAAAATGATCAAGGTCCTAAGAATAAGGGCAAAGAAAAACAAAAATACAACAAACATAAGCAACTTAAAGGCCATGTTGCTTATGCTGACTCCAACTCAAACTCAGATTCTCCTAGGTCTGATTCAAATTTTGACTCCGAAAGAGCACACAAGGTGCTCATGACCCATACTTCATCTTCCCAGATAGATGTTGTATGGTATATTGATTTAGGAGCTAGAAAACACATTACTGGGGACAAATCATGGTTTGATACTTTTGCAAAGAAATAGGGTAAGCCAGTCACAATTGCTAACAATCAAGTCTATCAATTAAATGGATAAGGGGATGTTTTTGTGTCCCTTCCTGATGGTAATTGTCAAATTGAGAAGGTTCTCTATGTTCCAGGATTAGCCAATAATCTGCTCTCAGTCACACAAATGTTGGATAGAAACATGGATGTCATGTTTCGAGTTGTAAAAGGCAAGAAGAGATGTTTTATCACCCACAGTGGTAGAAATGTTGCAACCGGATCCTACAAACATAGCTTGTTCATTCTATATGCTCTTTCAACTCCTCATGTTGCTTTGGATACAACTACAAAGGAGGCCACCTCTCTCTGGCATAGATGTTATGGGCACCTCAGTTTAGGATATTTGCTTGAATTACATAGATATGGGATGGTGAAATGTCTTCCTCCACTCTCATCTATCTCATCAGTGTGCTCAGATTGCTTAGCAGGGAAGAAACACATAGTACCTTTTGAAACTAGCTCCTCTCAAGCTACAAACCCTTTAGAGATGGTACATACCGATCTGTGTGGTACTATGCCAACCAACTAATGTGGAAAGAAGTATTTTCAACTATTTGTTGATGATTACTCATGGAATATGTGGGTTTTATTTCTTCAATTTAAATTAGAAGCATTTCTCTACTTTCAACAATTCAAGAAACTTGTCAAGAAGGAGTCAGGTTGTTTCATAAAAACCCTCCGCTCAGATCAAGGGGGGAATACACCTCTGAAGATTTTTCAAATTTTATTAAGAAACATGGGATCAAAAGACAACTGACTATAGCCTATACACCTCAGCAGAATGGAGTTATAGAAAGGATAAATCATTCCATTATGGAAATGGTTTGATGTATGCTAAAGGGAGCACATCTTGAGGATCAATATTGGGTAGAAGTAGTAAACACAGCATCATACCTCCTAAATAGAGCACCCACTAGAGCTATACAAGGGAAAACACCATAAGGATCTTGGAGTGGTTAGAAACCTTCCATTTATCATTTAAGGGTGTTTGGATGTAAAGCATTCATGCACATTCCAAAATAGAAAAGGAGGAAGTTGGATGAGAAAACCCTACAGTGTATCTTTCTTGGCTATGATGAGTATTCAAAAGGTTATCGATTGATTGATCCTAAGACCAAGAAGACACACGTAAGTAGATATGTTGTATTTGATGAAGCTTTCACATCAAAAGACACATCTACAACTATATACCTAGATGAAGAAGAACCTAAGAAGGAGGTTCAACTTCCACAAAAACAACAGAAAGTCCCAAAATGGTATACTAGCACTTTGAGAGATGCTAAGTTGAATTCCCTTCCAGATCTATCTCTAGATAGGCCATGTACTCACAGTATGACTCAGCAAATGAGAGTAGAGGAATCTACTTCAGAGGTTGATGAACTTTGTCAACACTTTGATGATTTTTTAGTGGGTACATAAAATGATAGAGAAGAAGATGAGGATGAAGAAAATATTTATATGTCTACATTGAATGCAAATGAACCCACAACGATTCAATATGCACTTGATAAACCACAATGTAAAGAGGCCATGGATGTAGAACATAAGTCTCTCATAAAAAATACTACTTGGAAGTTAGTCGATCTGCCAACAAGAAATAAACCCATAGGCTGCAAATGGGTGTTCAAAGTGAAGTATAAGGCAGATGGATCTATTGATAAGCATAAAGCCTGAATTATTGTGAAGGGTTATGCTTAGAAAGAAGGCATAGAATATGAAGAGAATTTTTCCCCTACTACAAAAATGACTACCATTCGAGTACTTTGTGCCATGGGAGCTTAGTTTGGGTGGAAGTTGCATCAGATGGATGTTAAAAGTGCTTTCTTGAATGGTGACTTACAGGAAGAAGTATACATGACTCAACCAGAAGGATTCATGGTCGAGGGGCAAGAACAAAAAGTATGCAAGTTGATCAAATCCTTGTATGGGCTCAAAAAATCTCCTTGAGCTTGGTATATCAAGATAGACAGTCACCTTGTGTAGCATGGATTCAAAAGAAGTACTTCAGATGCAAATATCTATATTAAGAAAAATGGTTCTAATATAGTGATTCTTGTACTTTATGTAGATGATCTGATCATAATAGGAAGCTCAGAAATAATGATTGACTTAGTGAAAAATTATTTGAAGAAATCATTTGAAATGACAGATCTAGGACTTTTGCACTATTGTCTTGGTTTAGAAGTTACTCAGAAAATATTTCATATTAGAGTAACACAAAAGAAATATGCCAAGACTTTAGTAGAAAAATATCGGATGACTAACTGTAAGTCAAAAGCAACTCCAATGGAGCAAGGACTTAAGTTATCATGATATGATGAATCACCTCAAGTAGATGGTACTCTCTATCGTTAGTTGATTGGGAGTCTCCTATATTTGACAAATACCAAGCCAGATCTCATTTTTGTTGTCGGCTATCTTTCAAGGTTCATGCAAGAGCCTAAGATGAGTCACTGGAAAGCAACAAAAAGAGTTATTCATTATGTTCATGGTAGTACAAATTATGGTCTAGAATACAAAAAGAATAATAAGTTTTTCTTACTAGGATACACGGACTTAGATTATGCTAGATCCATTGATGATCGTAAATCCACTTCTGGATATGTTTTTCATCTGGGTTCTGGACCTGTCTCATGGCATAGTAAGAAGTAGCATGTGGTTGCTTTATCTTCTATAGAAGTACAATATCATACATCCAGTGAAGCAGTCTACGAGATAATGTGGTTAAGTCACATTCTTACAAACATGGGTCTTCCAAATAATATTCCTCTTCATTTGTTTTGCGATAATCAAGGTGTTTTGAATCTTGTCAAAAATCCAATTTTTCATGAACGTACCAAACATGTTGATACCATATGTCATTTCATTTGAGATGAAGTTCCAAAGCACCATATACAACTTCAATACATTCCTACTGATGTGCAAATTGCATATATCTTTACCAAAGCACTTGGGCATATCAAATATGAGAAGTTTCGAGATACTATTGGAATTTGCCAATAATGTAATAAGGGGGATGTTAGCATATATGTCTTACATTATTGAGAAAAAGGGTAGCGCACATAGGCACTCTCTAGGTTGGTTTAATAACCACCAAATTGGTTTAATAAACCAACTTATTGTAACCACATTGTAATATTTATAATTGATATCAATCAGAATGAATAATTACTTCATTAAATTCTTTAGGGTGTAGTCCTATGGGCCTTAGGAAAATCATCAAAAAGGGATTCTAAAGATACCAAACCTCTAGGGATCTTATTGGTTTTTAATTGTATTACTTTTGTTGGAGTCCCTATGATATGTTGTAATTTTTATTCATCTTCTTCATCACAAATTACCCCAAAAAAGTGATTTTACGCAGCCATAAAATCCTTAATATCAACATCATCTTGAAATACCTATAGGTAAACCACATTATCGAGGACTGAAGGATGATACACATATATGGTGGGGAATCTATCCATGAATTCTATATCTATCTGTTGGTCACGAATCTGCCACAGGAAAGGATTTTCTATGTCTATGCACCCTAGACCCGACCAACATTGAAATGTTGGGAGAAAGAAATGTCTCCCAGACCAATCTCCAGAGAGGGCTGGTTCCCTTACTATTTCTAAGCTTAATTAAGACTAAAGTTATTGGAAAGGAATTATAAATGTGTAGAAAGAAACGAGAAATACATGAAAGAGATAGGAAATATAGCCGTAGGCCGAATTTGTTAGATCGGGAATGAAACTCAGCAAGAATTTAACTTCAAGCATATGAACAACATATAATAATAAAATACAACATAATCCACTTACGACCTTGTGTAGACAACCTTCAGGATTGCATTTCAGGACTCACTTCCTTATTAGCAGTATTCAAAATTAGATGTAGAATTGAAATCTAACAGCAAATTAGAAAGATGAGCATAATGAGAAATGCATAAAATAGAAGAAAATCATTAGAAATATGCTTGCAAAATCAGAGGCCAAATATCTCTTATTTACGCAAAGAACTTGAATGTTTTTAGCAAAATTTCTCTGACTCCCGATCCCTTTTTTTGAGATCTACATTGATTTATATAGAAGTCTTGCTTCTTTACAAAATTTAAAACTTGCAACGAACTTCCTCGAGATCTACAACATGTGCAACAGAAACAAGGAAATTATCCCCTTAAACCAACCTCAGAGAAACCAAAAATTCAATGAAACAAGGAGTTGGTCGTCTTCATTAAATGGTCATTCTTGAAACATGCTTGAACCGTTAGAAAAAAACATGAACAACAACTTTGGATAATGGAAATATTTAATTCTGGTGACTTGGACACATTCTTCTACCTTGCCCGCATTGGAAAGTAGAAAAACATTTAATTATGGGGTGCTTTTAATTGTTGGAAATCGCAAAACTTCATCGGGCCGTTTGAACTGCTTTCTGGCGCGAAACTATAACAGGTCACGAAAATGCGACATGTCACGAAATCGCAACGTATTTCTGCTCCATACACTTTGTCACTTCGAAACCGTGAAAACCATCCATGTCATGAAATCATGACGTATTCGACTCCTTTGGCTTCTTCGCTACCTTAGCTTGCAAAAACGTGATGCGTCGCGAAATCATGACGTTTCATACCATTTTGCTCTTTCTTCGCTCTGTTTTCACAAAAATGTGACAAGGCATGATTTCGCTACACTTTCTCCCTTTTGGCTGTGTCTCACTTATATGTCATGAAAACAAGACAAGTCACGCTTTCACTACGTTCTCCCATCGACATCTTTGTTTTATCTTCTAAGTCACGAAAATCAAACAAGTCATGAAATCGCTACACTATCTCGCCGCTGCTCAATCTTCTCTTCTAAGTCATGAAAATCTGACATGTCATGATTTCGCTACAATTTCCATCCACTCTGTACGGTCCAACTTCTAACCCGTGAAAACATGACACTCTTGCCTCAAGTGGTTCTTCAATCTTCATCATGTCACGAAATCGCGACAGGTTCTATCTCCTTGGACTTTGCTGCTTTTGAACCACAAAAATTTGTCATGTCGTGAAATCATGACATTCCGTACAATCTGGCTACCTCCTTGCTTCCTCTTCGCGAAAACGCGACGCGTTGCGAAATCATGACAATTTTTTGCACTGTCTTTCTTGCCCAATGTGTCACGAAATCACGACGTTTCCCTGTGTTCTCTACTGTTACCACTTCCTATCATGATTTCACGACATCTTCTTCGTGCTTGGTCTCATTTTCAAAATTTTCATGAAATCGCGACACCGTTCATGCCTTAAAATTTTTTGTCCACCTTGATCGTGAATTCGTGATGCGTCGTGATATCGCGACGGTTTTACATTGTCATTACCTTGGGCTCAATTATGTCACGATTT
The DNA here is from genome assembly GCA_028583015.1 of Wollemia nobilis. NCBI lineage: Eukaryota > Viridiplantae > Streptophyta > Pinopsida > Araucariales > Araucariaceae > Wollemia > Wollemia nobilis. The sequence continues at coordinate 1,281,169 of JAQPPZ010002571.1, read as the reverse complement.
TGCGATAATTTCTAACATTATGCTCCCTGGTCATTGCAAGTTGCGAAAACACGACATGTCACGATTTCACGACAATTTTGATGTGCTGCCATCATTGACTACTTTGACCACAAAAATCCAACACGTCATGATATCATGACGGTTTTACCCCCTTGCTGTCGTTGACTACGTTGACCACGATTTTGGGACATGTCATGAAATCATGACATTTTTTGACTTTGCTTCTCTCTCCTCAACAGACCCGTGATAACGCGACATGTCGCGATATCGTGACGGTTTTCAAATTGTGCTCTCCATGCTACTTTTTGTCGCGATTTCACGATTGTCTTCGGACTTAGCCTTTTTTTGCATCAAAACCTGTAAAGGAGTGAGAACTTCAACATCTCATGCATGAATAATCAACAATCAAAATAATGTGGCAAAAATTTCAACATTCTTGGTGGCTCACGGGGTATACAGTTCTGTTGTATGCACAAATACCAGGCCTGAATCCATTGGGCAACAAAGTCAAGAAAAACTGAGAACAAAAAGCTGGCTGATGGGGTACATCTCGACGGACTGCTGCAACAACTCTTGTTGAATTACTGAAAACTCAAGGAATCTGTATTTGGCTTAGCTAACCAGGTGCTATAAAATAATCTCCATGAAAGCACCAGAGGTTGCAAAAATGGAAATGAATGAAATAAGTGGAGTGAGGACTATGGAATGGAAATGATAAATGATGGAATAATGGAATGGAGGGAGAGATGCGGTAGATACAGTAACAGAGTGCTTCTGTGCTACCAGCTACTATGAAATGGAAATGGAAGTGGAAGAAATAATGAAATGTGGGAATGAAAGGAGTGAAGTGGTGGAATGGAACCGATAAATGCTAAAACAAAAATGAAGTTAGAAGAACAGGAAAAGAAGAAACGAGAATAGAAGGAAGGGAAAAAGAAACAACAACATTGGCTTGATTACTTGCAGAAGAAAAATGAGTAGGAGAAGAAGGGAATAGAGAGGGGAAGGGAAGAAATAAAGAGTAAGCCACTAACTGCTGGGAAAGGAAGAAGAAAAAATAAAGAAAGAAACGTACCTGCGGGCTCGCATGCAAAAAGAGCCGAAGTTGACAGAGGAAAACAATACTTTTTTTTTTCTTTTTCTGTTTTTTCTCTTTTTTTTGTTTTTGTTTTTTTTTTTTTAATATGTACTAGGTGATACTGGACTCATAGTTCATGGAGTGTAGGCTTTTAGATGAAATCCATTCACCGAAATAGGAAGTGGGCTGCCATCCAAATCTTCCAGATGAAACGAATTTGCTACACCAACACTAACAATGCGGAACGGGCCCTCCCACAAAGCATCAAACTTCTTGTGCTTCCTAGGCTTGGCTTTCTTTTCATTCCATTTCAGGACCAAATCACCCACCTTAAGTGGATGATCAGTGGAACTTTTATGGAACCACTTTGAAATAACTTGTGTATGCTTAGCAAACTCCTGATAGGCCAAAGAACATTGCTCTTCCAACTGTAACAACTGAGCCAACTGCATATCCATGGAATCTACATCTGCTTCACCATCCTGAAATCCTTGCAACTGCTGCAATACTGGAAACTCTAGATGAACAGGCAACCTTGCCTCCTTTCTATATACCAGGGCATATGGTGAAGTCTTGATAGACTTCTTGATTGAAATCCTATTTGCCCATAAAGCTTGATTCAACAGAAGGTGCCATGACCTCTTGTTATCTCCCAAAGATCTCTTTAAAATTCGTAGCAAATTCTTGTTTGTGGACTCTACCAAGCCATTTCCCTGAGGGTAATAGTTAGAGGATGTCTTCAAGAAAACACCATACTTATTTGCAAATTCAGCTAGCTCAGCTCCAATAAATGGAGTTCCATTATCTGTAATAATAGCATCAGGAATGCCAAAACGTGTAATCAGCCCTTCAATGAAAGAAATCACCACCGCTTGATTCGCAACCTTGGTTGGAATAGCTTCAGACCATCTCATAAAATAATCTGTAGCTGTTAAGATATATTTGTGTCCAGCTAAATAATTTAGATCAATAATCCCAATAAAGTCCAATCCCCACTACTGAAAAGGTGCTTCAACCTGAATTGGATGTAGGGGCAATGATGCATTTCTAACCCTTCCTTTATACCTCTAACATTTGTCACATGCTTGGGCAATCCTAAAAGCATATGTGAACAATGTTGGCCAATAGTAACTAGCCCGAATAATTTTTAAAGCCATTGGTCTACCTGCATAGCGTCCTCCTGATATGCCAGAATGAAACTCCTCCAGGAGCCTAGCCTTCTCTGATTCCTTGACACACCTTAAAAGAACGCCATCAATGTTCTTGAAAAACAATCCTTCAGGCAACAACACATACCTGAGAGCTTGCAGAAAAAACCTTCTCCATTGTGAGGCATTTAACTGTGAAGGGAATTTACCAGTTGTGAAATAGTCAATGAGGTCATCTGCCCAATCTTGTTCTTGAATTAGGAGATTCATCAGATTTTTATCTCTAGCAAGATCATCTGCTTGATAATCAACTATCCCAGATGCTGCAGTCTTTGCTAAGTGCTAACATAAGGCCTTACCCCGCACTAGCTTGGCCAGATGAATCTCAACATCAAATTCTTGAATTTTGGTGACCCATCCTGTACATTTATCACCCATCTCACCCTGAATGATGAAATTCCTTACATCGAGATGAATAACATAGATGACTGTCCTACTCTGAGATATGAAGTTCTTGAATTTTTTAAGAGACTTCATGACATCATACACCTATTTTTCAATGAAATTATATTTTGCTTCATGAGGTAAGATAACCTGACTAAGGAAAGCAATGGGCCTTTCATTCCCATCATCTCCCTTATGTGTGAGTACTGTGGCATAGCTTTCATCTTCCCCAACTACATACAAAATGAAATCTTTTGAATAATCTGGATTAATTAATATAGGAGCCTGCACTATTCTGTACTTAATTTCCTAGAATGCCTCCTTCCTCTGAGTTGTCCATTTAAATTCTACATCCTTCTTCAACAACTCAGTCATGGGCTTTACAACCTGGGCAAAATCAAAAATGAACTTCCTGATAAAATTAATCTATCCAAAGAAATACTGTAGCTCTTTCTTATTGGCAGGGAGTGATAGTTTCTTCAATGCTTCGAATCGATATGGATCAATTGCCAAACCATCTTCTGAAATGACATGCCCCAAGATTTTACCTTCCTTCACTGTAAAAACCAACTTTTTTGGATTAATGGAAATACCAAACTCTCTACATTTTCCAAATATTTGCCTCAGATGACAACAGTGATCTTCCCATCTATGTGAAAAGACAGTCATATCATCAAGATAAATAACAATAATCTGGTTCAAAATCTTCTCGAATTCAATGTCCATGGCTCTCTGGAATGTGGCCCCAGCATTTGATAATCCGAAAGGCATTCACTGATAAGCAAAAGTGCCCCACTTAGTTGTGAATGTTGTCTTATATTGGTCCTCATCCCTAACCCAAATCTAGTTATATCTAGAGAATCTGTCCAGCAGTGAAAAACGTTGAGCCCCAGCAACAACATGTAGTATCTGATCAATGTGAGGCAAGGGATAGTGATATTTTAGAGATGCACGGTTCAGATTTCAAAAATCTACACAGTCGTATGTCTCCATTTTTCTTTCAAACCAAAACTAGATTAGCAACCCAAGTCGAGTGCTTAACCGGGTATATAATCTTGGCCTGCAACATTTTCACAAGTTTGGCCCTCATGAGAGTCTCAATATTTCGATTCACTGGTCGCTACTTTTTCTTGAAGGTTATGACTCCTTCTTCCAACTCAATAGTATGATGAACAATATGTTTATCATATCCCCTCAGATCCTCATAACTCTAGGCCACAATATCAAAAAATTCTTGACACAGTTGCCTGATTTCTTGCAGTTCATCAGGAGTAAAATCAGTACCAATCTTAATGACCTTATTGGGTTCCAACTGCAACTCCATGTATTCTTTCTTATCAATATCAATCCGATGTTTCTTGGACCGATCATGCTGATAAAAAAAAATTTCTAGAGTGATAAGACCCTTCGAAATATGATTATTTCGCAACTGAATCAGACCATCAGTTTCTTCGTGCTCCAAGGTTCTGCCTTTGATGGTGGCAGCTTCTTGAATCAAAAAGTTAACAATTTTCTCATCACTCTTGAAGACTTGCCAGAAAGTATCTTTGTCTGGGACACTAGGCCTGTACACCATCCTTACTGTCTTTGGTTTCTTGACTACCTGCTCAATGGGAGAAAAATTTGCTCCAAGAGATGCTAGGAGATTTGCATGCTTATTCAGCTCTCGGGAAATGGCTTGAATATTCAGAGCTGTGAAAGACTCAAACAGGTCCCAAACTTGGTTGCGGTATGCTTTGAGATAATGTTTCTTGGAAATACATATGTTTGTTACTTGGTTTACAATTAGCTCAGAATCATCAAAAACCTGCAACTGTTCGATTCCCAACTTTCTTGCCTTTTTCAAGCCTAGGCATAATGCTTTGTACTCGATAGCATTGTTAGTACAATTCCAAGTAAGACGGTATGAATATGTTCTTTGTAAACCAGAGGGATAAATCAAAACAATACCTGCTCTTGCACCGTTTTTGCATCTTGCCCCATCAAAGTATAACTTCCATAGTTGATCCATGACAGAGATCTGATCATCTTGGTTAGGGAATACCTACATTGTGCCATCCTCAGGTTTTGTGATAGAATAACAACTGATTTCGATTTCCAGCATAGCATTGAAATCAAGCATGGAAAACTCGTCTTCCAATTGAAGCTCATCTAAAACCTCATTCATCAAATCAAAACCCTCTAACTCTTCGGTTAGCATGTTAATAGACTGCATGGTCTTTCCTGCTTCATCCAATCTTTCAATTTGAAAAGAGGAAGGTTTTTCATTCTGAATCTGGAGTCTTTTACCTTTGAAAGGGATCTCCAAGTGGGAATAATCTAGTGCAAGGTAAGCTCCCAACTTTGCACTAAATTCTCTGGATAAGCACATACTGAAATACGGTTCTAGATCCACCACAACCATCTCCTGAATGACTGTAATCTGAGGCATAGTGTGTAAAATAATCGGGACATCCTTGATTACACCCACTATTTTCATAGGAGTACCATCTAACTGCAAGACTCCAAGGCTACTTCATGTATATTCCATACCCATAACTTCGCAAACTGCCTTTGGCATGATAGTTGTAGCGGCTCCAGAGTCGATCATGCAGTTATGCACGATCCAACCCTCTATTTGTAGTGATAGATAAAATAGGGGTGGTCTATTTTTACTAGTGATAGAAGTGGTTAAGGCTTGAGCATAAATTGTGTGGGTAGGAACTTTCTCACTATCCTTCACATATTTCAAAGATTCTTGCAATAAATCTACCTGCCCAGGTAATTGCAATGCATCGTAAAGACTAACCTTAGCTGGGGTCTTCTTCAGTTCTTCGACAATGTTGTATGCAACAGTAGTAGATTCCTTCTTTTCAATGGGGTGATCATATCTGCTCTGATACTGCTAAGTGGCTTCTACTCTCAGCCTCTTTGTCAATGAAGGGTACTTCAACTTTTCTCTAGCTTTCTCCTCTGCTTCTGATCTTGCCTATGCAGTTGCGGCTTTTTCTTGTGTTCTGTGTGGAACAAGATCTTTCGATAAAACAGGTGCATCTAGCTTTAATGCTTGCATAGGAGTTTTCACTATTTTTTTCAAATTATTTGGCACTTTTAATGGTTCTAGCTCAGCAGGATCTACTGTAACAGGATTTTTTCCAGTCCTTGTGAGAACCAAAACTTGCTCTTCCAATGGAATCATTAAGCTATGGCATACCTCAGAGATCATATTGACTTGCCCCTCCGAAGAACCAACAACCAATGTCTACACATAATTCAAATGAACCATGCAGGTGTCTTATCCATGGGGATCATTGCATGTCAAACACCAATATGTTCTTTCAGCAAGGACTACATCTTCATTTGCCAAAACAGTCAGGTTATTCTTGGGTGCTTTGCTTGTTGAAGCAGCTTGTTCTCTAGTAATCGACGGGGGTTGAAATATTCTAGGCTGGAAATCTCGCTCAGCTTGCTTCCTTTCAATAAGTGTGATCTTATTACCCATTGCTCTTATTATAGAATTGGCATATTTTACCTCTTGCAAGAGTGTTGTATAAGGATCAGGATTTACAGGTGCAGGAGGTGCTGGTAAGGGCAAAGGTGCTGGTGGTGCTGGTAATGCTGGGAATGAAGTGGAAGTAGGGAATGGTAGAATGCTGGATCCAGGAAACTGGGGATTTGCTGAAGCAGAGAGCTAAGGAACTGGGATAGGTGTAATTTGAGGTGCATTGGAATTCCATGATGGAAGAGGTTACATAGAAGACATAGATTGTGAAAAAGAACTAGGATATAAATGTTGTGGAATATCAGGTAAAATGGGTATTGCTACCTTTGGGGGAAGCCTGTCGATTGCAATCAAGTTTGCCTCCACCTTTTGTGCTTGCTCGAACAGTTCCAGGAAGGTCATCACATTGGACTACCTGATCGCCAAGAAAATGTTTGTATTGAATGCTCGAAGGTAGTAAAACATAGCTTGCTCAAGGGTAGGGCAAAGTCCTTCAGGCACTCGCTGCCAGCTTCTAGTGAAACGAACATTGAAATCTGCTATTGCCTCCTGTGGGTGCCTCTAAATTGCATTAAACTGGTGCAACAATGAAAATGGGTCAGCCTGTTCATGAAAATTCTTCACTAACAATTCTCCTAGCTAATCCCAGGATGCAATAGTGCCTGGTTGCAGAGATCGATACCAGTAAAAAAATTTTCCTCTCAAGGATAACACTAATAACTTCACCATCACATCTTCGTCTATTATATCATGAATGGCTGCCAGAGAAGCTACATCATGAATATGTTCGTATGCAGTATTTCCCGTACCATCATAGGTTGGCAAGGCTTTCAAAGTAGCCTGGGGAACTAGATTTTGAGCCTGCAAATTCAAAGCTCCTGAGTTGTTCCATGCTAAAAACTACCTGGGTGGAGGATACTGGACCATTGGGACTAGTGTATGTAACTGAGAATATGGAAAACTAGTAACAATACTAGGGATTTGTGTGGATATGGCAGATGATGCAAGCGATGGGGAAACCAACCTAGAGTGTTCACCTCTTTTTGTGCTATCAAGTTAAAAAAAATCAACAAGATCTTCAAATTTTTTGGACTTTGATCTCGTGATCATGAAGTACAACTTTCATTGCATCCACGTTCAGAGATTTCTTGGTACTACAGAGTCACCAAATGTTCTAACTATATGGCATGAAGGCGAACATTAAACCCTCAATACTATGGGATCTTTCTAAGATAGAAACAGTCTGTCCCACCGGGGGTGCCAAAAACTGTTGGTCACGAATCTGCCATAGGGAAGTATTTTCTATGTCTATGCACCCTAGACCCGGCCAACATTGAAAGGTTGGGAGAAAGAAATGTCTCCCAGACCAATCTCCAGAGAGGGCTAGTTCCCTTACTATTTCTAAGCTTAATTAAGACTAAAGTTACTGGAAAGGAATTATAAATGTGCAGAAAGAAACGGGAAATACACGAAAGAGATAGGAAATATAGCCGTAGGCCGAATTTGTTAGATCAAGAATGAAACTCAGCAAGAATTTAACTTCAAGCGTATGAACAACATATAATAATAAAATACAGCATAATCCACTTACGACCTTGCGCAGACAACCTTCAGGATTGCATTTCAGGACTCACTTCCTTATTAGCAGTATTCAAACTCAGATGCAGAATTGAAATCTAACAGCAAATTAGAAAGATGAGCATAACGAGAAATGCATGAAATAGAAGGAAATAATTAGAAAGACGCTTGCAAAATCAGAGGCCAAATATCTCTTATTTACACAAAGAACTTGAATGTTTTCAGCAAAATGTCTCTCAGACTCCCGATCCCTTTTTCTGAGATCTACATTGATTTATATAGAAGTCTTGCTTATTTACAACATTTAAAACTTGCAATGAACTTCCTCGAGATCTACAACATGTGCAACGAAAACAAGGAAATCATCCCCTTAAACCAGCCTTGGAGAAACCAGAAATTCAATGAAACAAGGAGTCGATCGTCTTCATTAAATGGTCATTCTTGAAACATGCTTGAACGATTAGAAAAAAACATGAACAGTAGCTTTGGATAATTGAAATCTTTAATTATGGTGACTTGGACACATTATTCTACCTTGCCTGCATTGGAAAGTAGAAAAACATTTAATTCTGGGGTGCTTTTAATCATTGAAAATCACAAAATTTCATCGGGCCGTTTGAACTGCTTTCTGGCACAAAACTGTAACAGGTCGTGAAAACGCGACATGTCGCAAAATCGTGACATATTTTTGCTCCATACACTTTGTCACTTCGGAACCGTGAAAACTATCCATGTCACAAAATCGCGACGTATTCAGCTCCTTTGGCTCCTTTGCTACCTTAGCTCGTGAAAACACGACGCGTCGCGAAATCGTGACAATTTTTTGCATTGTATTTCTTGCCCAATGTGTCACAAAATCATGATGTTTCCCTATGTTCTCTACTGTTACCACTTCTTGTCATGATTTCATGATGTCTTCTTCGTGCTTGGTCTCATTTTCAAAAGTGTCACAAAATCGCAACGCCATTCGTGCCTTAAACTTTTCTGTCCACCTTGATCGTGAAAATGCGACGCATCGCGATATCACGACGGTTTTACATTGTCATTACCTTGGGCTCAATTATGTCGTGATTTCGTGACAATTTCTAACATTATGCTCCCTATTCATTGCAATTCGTGAAAACGTGACATGTCACGATTTCACGACAATTTTGCTACGCTGCCCTCGTTGATCACTTTGACCGTGAAAATCCAACACGTCGTGATATCACGACGGTTTTACCCCCTTGCTACCATTGAATGTGTTGACCATAATTTTGGGACACGTCATGAAATCACGACATTTTTTGACTTTGCTTCTCTCTCCTCAATAGACCCGCGATAACACGACATGTCGCGATATCGCGATGGTTTTCAAACTGTGCTCTCCATGCTGCTTTTTGTCGTGATTTCGTGATAGTCTTCAGAATTAGTCTTTTTTTGCATCAAAACCTGTAAAGGAGTGAGAACTTCAACATCTCATGCATGAATAATCAACAATCAAAATAATGTGGCAAAAATGCCAACACTATCTCAGGATTATCTACCCTGAACACATTTACATCAAGTAGGTTAGCAACATGGTTTTTATCTCTGGGTATATGATATATGTTAAAGGTCAGGAACCTACCAATTTCATCCAAAACTACTTGCTTGTATTGTTTCAATATGGGGTGCTTTGTTTGGTACTTCCTTTTGATCTATTGGATAGTCACTTTAGCATCCCCATAGATAGTGAGTTAGTTTATACCAAGATATTTGGCTTTCCTAAGTCCTAGAAGGAGTGCCTCATACTCTACTACATTATTTGTGCAAGGGAATTGTAATCGGTAGGGCACACCCAAATAATTTTCTTTTATATCTGTTAAGTTAATTCTAGCTCCAACCCTAATTTGTTATTTTTCCCCATCAAAGATCATGGTCCACATTTTAGTGGTTAGGACTCTATCTGACTCAACATATACAAATGCTTTTACCTCGGGATCCATCTCATTTACATTAGGAACTTCCTTGAGGAATGGGGTATTCTAGATAGAGTAAACATCCAAATCCTTCTCCTCAAAAAAGCTAACCATATTGATAGTGGTGTTATCAGGTCTCATTAATTCAATTGATCGTTTATTGAATGGTTCTCTCCTCAGGGTGGCTTTTTCCTTAGATGAGAGGGGGATGGTGGCATATGACCAGTCTAGATGGATTGACCCACCTAATTGTTCTGCCCAATTTTTGGAGAGTAGTAGGGAGAAAAATGGGTCTACATCCACCACAACCACATCCATTACAATCCCTTTCTTTGGATATTGATCTAAAAAGACCAAAAGGCCTATAATTATCCCAACACAAGGCACCTACGTATTTTCCATGATAGAAATGGGAGAGAATAATTTGTGCATATTAATCCCAATTAATCAGTCACCTATTTTAGCATGATATTGTGAGATGCCTCACTATCAAGCATGTAGTTGTGTATCACATAGTGGTCACCATACCTAGATGTATAGCAAAGAGATATATAAAAAGGCCTTACTAAGGTGGGGCTTCTACCAAATGGATTAGGGGTTGAGACCGTGAGGACATGAATCCCTCCTTTTTATATTAGCCCAAAGGCTCTACAAATCTAATACCTATATTTAGGTACTATCATCTTCCCCAAAGGTTATATTTATTTTCTATTTTTCTAGTTCTAGTCCTATGTCAAATTTTGATTTTTTATTTTTTGACCCACTGTTGACTGGTTCAATGCTTTCGGGTGGGAGGTGTTGATGGCCATCATTTGGTTTCTTTACATTGGCTTTCTCCTTATCCTCAACTATATTTTTCTTATCAGTCCTATCAGGTATGGTTCTATTACATAGCCTGGTAGCATGGACTCTTTCCAGAGTTTTAACCTCTTAAGCTATGGGGATAAGTTTACCTTGCTTTATTTGTTCAAATGGTCTACTTGGGGTTCTATTTAATAGTTTCATATAATCAAGGGTGAAGGCCATAGGCCTATTATTAGAACTAGAATATTGGATCGGTTCTTCTTGAGTTGGTTGTGTTTTAATAGTTTCATCCGAATTCTAATAGGTGTTTATTCTAATTTTATCTTCTGATTCCTCCTTGAGGTTGAAACCTGAATGGAGGATGAGGCATACACCACAATAAGCCAGATTATGGGGAGCATAACATGCTGGAAAGAAAAAATGGAAATCAAATGCTACATTGATGGAGGTCATGGGGTTTGGGACAACATCCTGATATTTCTGGACTTATTTCCTTTTTCAATTGTTATTTCAATTTCTACCCCCCTCATTATTCCATTTTCTATTGAAATTTCTTCTAAAAGGTTCTCTACCTTCATTTTGATACTATGAGTCTTCTACACTATCATATTTATCCCTCTCAATATTATAAAATTGATTGTTCATAGACTGGAATATTTCTATTAACTGTGATGATAGTTTATCAATAGGATCAGGTTCTAATTTTTTTAAAATGCCAAAGCCTACTTTCTTAGTCTTCCTTTCAGGCTAGCTTGGGTTGGGGTCAGCCTAAGTTAGATTCATCTTCACACTATCTATCATATCTCTCCATTGTTGTTGCTCTTTCCATACAAGCATCAATGGTAAGTCCGGTTTGTTGCTTGAGTTCATAATTGAAGTCACTAGGGAAGGCATTTTTGTAGAAATATATAGACTAGTGATTATTAGGCCTCAAATCCATAGGGATTCAATTTTTCAATTTGGTGAACCACCTATTGAAATCATATACAGTTTCATTATCCTTATTTTTCATTGTTGCCAACTCATTCAACAGGAACTGTTCATTCTTTTTTTCCCATATTTATTGAGAAATGTAGTTTCTAAATCTTGGAAAGTGCCAATAGTGTCTTCTACCAAGCTATTAAACCACTCTTTGGCATCATTTTCTAGGGTTTGGAGGAATAATATGAGGATAACATCCTCATGCTCTACTTCTAGGCTATCCATAGCATATAAAAAGTATTTTACATGGTCCTCCCCGGTCATAGTGTTATCCCCTAGAAACTTGGGTAGGTACTTGTGGACTTTTGGGGGTAATGGGTTTAGGGTGAGTGGTAATATTAAATGTCTATATCTATTTGCCAATTATTTAAATGTGGATTAGCAATTGGTATGATTGGGCCCCTCAGGGTAGTGGATAGTATAATACTTAGTGTGTGAGAACTTTGAGGAATAAAAATAGTACTATTGCTGCCTTGATTACTAGAAGGAACATAAACCAAGGTTTCCTTTTAACTTTTATGTGTTCTATAAAGTACCTATGGATCCCAAATTTTGGAGTAAATATCCTTCTCACTGCTTCTTGTGGTCTCCAGAGTCACTAGCACGGTGTGCAAAAAATGAGGGGTGCTTTCTAGCTAAGATTACTCAGCCTAAAATTTTGAATCTCACAATACTAAAGATATTAACGGAGGGATATGTCAAGGGGAGTAAGATAGTAAAAATTTTAAAAGTATCCTCCTCAAAAATAATGCCAAAAATTATTGTAGGGATTTCCTACTTAATTCCTTAAGATTTTTCATGTCATAGGAATCCCAAAATTTATGAGTATTGTAGAATATTTTGGATCTACCTCTTTGACCCAGGAATAGATTACCTATGGGGCTCTAGACAGACCAGGTCGGGTAAGGAAACCCTAGACAACGGGTGCAAATATCTATCGTGATTACCTGTGTTCTACCATATTTGATGATATTATGTGTTATTTGTTATTTTATGATCAAACCAAATGTTATTAAAACACATTAAGACTAGACCAGTTCCATGTCCATTGGGTAGTCATAGCAGGTTAAATTCAATGACTTAGAATAGAAAAGGAAAGAACTAGTTTATTTTTGTTAATTCAAATTATGTAATCAATAAAAATGATTCAACTAGTGATATAAGGCATCACTCATACATTTATATTGTTGTAATATATAAATGAGTAAGACACATAAACCACATACACAAAGGATGCCATGAATAGAGTTGGAGTTTCTATTAAAATAAAATGATTTACATATGGAGAAATTAGCAGAGTGCTTGACTCTTATATGACAATGGTTACAATAAAATCCAATTCAAATATTGTAACATGGGGCTGCTTATCTCCATACTTATTGTAGTGATGCAATAGTCTTTAACTCTGGCATGTTCTATAAGAAACAATCTCAGTGAATAGTGCTTCCTGGACAGCCCCTGGAAAATGGCATAAGAAAGGGTAAGATAAGAAATATAGGAAAAACATAAACAAAGGGAAATACAACTAAGTTTTAGACACAACTTATACCTGGACTTTTCTCTCTTAGAGGTTTGATACAAAATATTGTTGTAGTGGTATCCTTTATATAGTGTTGGTTTATCGAGCGAGGCTATAACCATTTTCTCTAGCTGGATCAATCTTGCTCCATCCAAAAGTAGGATGTAATAAAAATGGGCATGTAGCCCACATTTATTTGTCTATGGATATGAGGGCTATGGTTGTGTATCATCTCCCCTACTACCCTAGGTTGGCAGTTATGTTGCACTTGGCTCGTGTGCTCTTGGCGGACTGGGCTCCATCCCTCCTCTTCTGAGGTTCTATATGCTTTGGTCAATATATCTCCACACTTCATTATGGAATGCTAATGATAATATCAATAAGTTAATATCTTGCATGTCTTTGTTCATCCTTTCTTTAGACCAATCCATATTATTATCTGTGAAGATGCACAAGCGATCCACAATTTGTACCAAGGCCATAAACTATTTTGATAATTTTATGTCTGGACCTAAGTCAAAATTTTGTATTTTATTGAGCGTAAACTCTTTAATATCAGGAGTTTGGATGAAATCATCGAGAATGAAACCATAATCATTCTGTTCATACTCGATCTCTTGCTTGAAATTGACAATCTCTTGGTTCCATAAGAGCCAATTCTTACTATTTTATAGGAAGACAAAGACTTTTGCATACTCTTCAATGAAGAAATAGTTATAATCATATGCCAATGTAGTCATCATCCCAATGATTTCTATGTAGTTATCCCTAAAATTTCTATATACAAGAAAAATAGCATTAATCCTCTTAATAGCTTGTTGCAGTTGTTGCCATAAGAGGTCGATAGTGTGCCTGGTGGTATAGATGTTATAGAATATGGACACAAGGTCCTCCATTTTCTCCATCATTTTCTCCTTCATTTCCTATTTAAATTCTTCTATAGACTGGGATTGATCACTGACCTATGCATCACCAACTTGGGAAGGAGCTAGAATTTGCTTTAATTTATCAACTTCGACCTGAAGCTGTTGTACTTTGAGCTGAAGTTGCCCCGCCTTCATAACCTTGGTCTTTAAATATTCCATATCTTTCTCTACTACTGCTACCACCTGCACCTGGGAGGCTATGTGGGACTTCATCATGTCCACTGGGCCAACTTATGCTCGTATGAAACCTTTGCTGACATCAATGGTGGCTTCCTTTAAACTTGGTGGCAAAGGAATGTCAAATATAGCAATGGACACATCACCTATCTCCTACATAGTTATACTCCAGGGTTTGATTATCCCTTTAATAGGGGATATTTGCTCTTCTATATCATGTATCTGATATTCTTCATTAACAGTAAATTGGAGTGTGTCCCTTATCCTTGCCAATGTAAGATTTTTGATATATTCATCAGAAGACTTAGTTCTAGATTTCTTTTTGGTAGGGGACTATGTGGGGCTCCCTTCTTGAACCTCATATTATCCAAGTATATTAGACAATCCCCCCACTTAAATTATTTTCTTTAAATCCTTGGGGGAAATGAGACGCTCCTCTTGGTTGACTACCAATGTGGCAGAGAACAAAGAAGGCTGGTCCACTACCACATCAATTTTATCTAATGAGGATATCAACATCAGTGTTGATGATGCAAGGCCTTGTGATTACTGTGAGGAGCAAGTGACCAACTCCACCCCTTTTGAGGTGGAAATGGGAGAACTAGAATAAGAGGGGAATCCTACCTATTCTTGTTGTGCTTCACTGACTATTTTCATCATGACCTCAAACAAGTTAGTATCCTGATGGACAATATAGAAATTGGGGTCCTCAAATTCTTCTAGGGGAGTGGTTGGGACCAGTTGTACCACCTTATCCACCAATATTTCTCTATGGAATATTAGCTCCAAGCCATAATATCCAAATAATTCTAGCTTATTGTAAGGCCTATTCTCCATCCTCCATACCAAGTCTAATGATCAATTTCCCCTATTGGCTTTCTACATTTCATCTTCAAAGTTATACTTCCTATGATTAACTTGTAGGAGAGCAAGCTTTCCAGCAATGGCCCGCCTATGGTGGCCCTCAGGGTCATAGGGTATCAATGTAACTTTGGAAAAACATTATGTATCCATGTTACATATGGCCTAAAACATTGCAAAGTGGCCTAAATATATAAAATGGCCCATTGACCAAGGGACAGGAAACCATGGCACACTCCCCTTCTTCCTAAGGTATCTAATTTTCACTTCCTTGGAAATCTATCGGGTTATCTCTAGGATGGCAATTGAGGTTGGGCAATGCTTTGGAAATGCTTTTAGGGGTAACTTGGAGCCATATATTTTGATATAAGAGAATTATTCTATATAAAAGAAATATCCTACTATGTCTTCATGCAAAAATTTCCTCACCCTAAATCCCATTTGGTCAAGCTCTTTGCCACACAATCGGGTGTGTACCACCGGGAGAACATTCTCAAAGAAGACTTTGTAACTTGAACACCCCTCCTATATACACAATAATGAATCTTGAATTATGATGGTAGTCACTCCTCCCAACCGAGCCACCAAGGATTTATCCAATTGTGCTACAAATAAATGAATAAAAAATGAATAATATGAGAATGGGGGGAGCTCTTCTTTATCGACTAGTATGGCCTTATACAATTTTATTAATTCTTCATTCATGTTCATGTCTTCCCATTGGTATAGGGGCATCTTGTATGTCCTATTGCACTATATGATGAGGAACATAACCTCCTTTGTAATAAGCTCTAATTCCTTGATGCCCAACACCATGTTTATAATATATGTGTAGTCTTGCATCCAGGGATGAAGCAAAAAAAATTGGATAGGGAAATCCAAAGGATTAAATTTTTATCTCTTTGGGAGCATCTTTAGAAATGTGGCGTTTAACATAAAATTTGCTTGAAGAGTGAGTGTTTTAAAGTCCAGGACCCATGAAGTTGTGGTGAGCCCAAACACTTGCTTGATTCTATCCACTATCAATCATGCCATGACCTGGTTCTTGTGGTCATAGATGATTTGATTCTTTGGGTCATAATCCACTGCCAACCATGCTAGAAGGTTCAATGAATGATATAACTTTGGGTATCTTAATCATCCCAGGTTGGTATTCCATTTATTACATAATAGGGCCAACTCAGTACTATCTCACTATGCCCTCATAAATTGACTTCTCAACAACATCAGGTGGCACTGGTTATCCTCCTTGGTGGGGTCAAAACTGTAAATGGTTATGCCCTCCACCTCTTACTACTATTATGTTGTTATGTCTCTACTTGAATATGGTGGATTCATCAGTATTTTTAGATCTCAGGCTCTTCCCACCCTTCTTGTGATCAACCATGCACCAGTAATTTTTCCAATGTGGGCTTTAACATCGGGTACCCCTATGGCAGCCATGCTAGTAGAAGCCATGGAAGCACCATTTTGTGAATAGAGAGGGTTTCTAAATTTTTTACTTGACCTCATTGAGAAAAAACTCTACATGCACAATTATGCTAATGGTGTGGGGTAGGTCCACCAACTTCTATTTAAAGAGCTAGTATTAAATATGTGTAGGTAGGGCATGCACTTTTCTATTCATCAACATTTTATGACTGGTTGTGCCACGAGGCTAGGCACACCACACCACCCTCATTGTTAGCTACATATTGGCTACACATTATGCCCACTTGATTAAATTACGATGTAGGGAGATATTGGAACATGTGGTGACCCTTGATTTACTCGAGCAGGGTGCGCTCGAGTGAGGCTTATGATGTTTTGGGAGGATCACATAGAAACCACACCTCATTAACTCTTTGCATGCCTTGAATATGACTAGGTGCATAGATTTGTGTGCCTAACAAAACATTGTGCACTCCAATGGAAAATTCAAGCACATGAAACTCAAGTTGGATGCATGAACTTGTGTAGTCACAAAAAACCTCATGTGCTCCAAGGGAGTGGAGCACATGGACCATAATGGGGTGCACGAGACCACATGACCCTAAGACCTTCATGCGCTAAAATCTTCTAGTGGAGTGCATAAACCTAGAGGTGGGTGCATGACTTTATGTACCTGACTAGAACCTTGTGTGCTCCATTGGGATGGAGCGTATGAACACTAATTGGAGTGCACAGGCTCGTGCAACCCTTAGGACTTCATACACTCTACTAATAAATAAATCATGTGGGTTGAGGGTTGGTTGCATGACCTTGTGCATCCCAAATGCTCTTGTGCACTCCATTAGGGTGGAACACATGGGCTATATCAGGGCATGTGACAATGTGCATCCTTAGATAACTTCATGCACTCCACTCTATAATGGCGTGCATGGACTCTAGACAAGTGCACAACCTCATGCACCCATAAGGACCTTCACATGCTCCATTGAAGTGGAGTAGATGGACTCAACTTAGAGTGTGAAAAATTCACACATCCTTAGAAACCTTGTGTGCTCTATGCTCCCATGGAGCATGTGGATGCAAAGCGGGATGCACAAAGCCATGCACCCCTTAGACAACTTTGTGTGCTCCATTCCATAACAAATAGCATGCAACAAATTTGGGAACACATATTCATGTGCCTGAAGTGAATTTCATGTGCCCCTCTTGTGAGGCACATGGGCTAGCTTGGGGTGCATAGGCTTGTACACCCTTGGGATTTTCATGCGCTCCACTCTCAAGTGGGGTGCACAGGGTCAGACTTGGGCACACCACCTTGAGAAACCTTAAGGAGAAATGGGGGAAACAAAATAAGAAGAAAAAAAGGAATATCCCATTTTGGGTCTAATAGGTTTGTTTTGAAGAACAAGCTTTAGTTCTCACGAGAGCTAGAAGAAAGCCAATTACCATGGATTCAGCTAAAATGGAGCCATTGAAGGTATCTTCTAATCTGAAGGTGTAGAATGAGAAAAAATAAACACAAGGAATTGGTTCTAGAACCCAAGCTAGATGCACCTATCCTATTAATATATCTCTTGCCTTCATGAGTGAAAGAAATATTGGAATAAAAGGCTTCAACTTCACAAGCAAAAGCTAAAATAGAGAAACAGGCCAAAGATAAGCTCAAATATCCATCCTTGACCAAGCATTAGAGGGTAGAAGTCATGCAGTAGTATCAGAGCAAGTATGAGGCTACTAATAAAGTAAGTGAGTCCAACGCATCTACATACAATATTGATGTGGAGCTAAAGAAGATTCCAACCAAGGTTAGTCTCTATGTTGCATTGCAATTACCTAGACAAGTCAACTTGTTACAGGAATTGCTAAAGTTTGTTAAATATAAGGGAAAAAATCCTACTCAGAATAATTTTGCTCAAATGCTAACCACTTTAGCTATTATAAAAATAGACCATATCATTTCTACATGTCTCTTATGATGGAGGGTTGTATTATGCACAATTTCATGATCGAATTTGGTGCTGCGATAACTATCATGCCAATGGTAGTGTATGATGTTATGGGCATGGAATATACAAGAAGTAGCCTTGGAATTTTGTAGTTAGATGGAACCCTGGTGAGAACAGTGGGTGTTATCAAATACATTCCTATTTTCTTACATAAAATGGTTTAGATCACTATGATCCAAGAGGTGGTTGTGGTTGATCTAGATTTGTATTTCAACATGTGCCTCTCAAGAGAGTTCACTGCCAAGTTGGGAGGCTATATTTCCCTAGACTACTCCCATTTGGAGATTATTTTCAAAGGGAAAAAATATGAATCTATAATCAGAAGCTTTCTACTTTTCATATAGAGAATATTTATTTATTTTATATAAGCAAAAAATCCCTTGTAGGTCTGCCTTGGTCTGAGATACCATCACTAGGGGGTTCTACACCATCAACGTCACTTGGGAGTCATGCCTTGCCCTACCCAAACCAATATTATCAATTGGATTTTTGGTACCCAATTAAAATTTTTGGTAGGGTGGAAATTTGAACTTGGGACCTCCCTTGGAGGATTGCCCTCTCCTCTCCAACTCACCTACAACACCTGGGTGATATAGGGAATATTAAAGAATAAGAAAAATACATAAATTATATCAACATGATGACTGAAGAATTATAATAATTGGATTTGATGAAAGAAGTTCTAGATGAGCTTCAAATAGAAGATGAATTTTCAATGCTTGATTTTATTTCTATGATGGAAATAAATATTGGTTTTTACTCCATAACTAAGCATGAATGGTGAAAGATGCAATATGGCGTAGGATCTAGAATTGTTCTCATTTCTCCTTCTAGTATACAAAATAATTTTTCATATTGATTGACCTAGAGTTGTACCAACAACACTGTCGAGTATGAAGCACTATGTCTATGCTTGAAGAAAGCAAAGAATATTAGGATAAAACAATTGTACATTTTTATATTTTTAGAACTTATTATGAATTAAGTAACAAACAGATGTGTCTCCAAGCAAAACAATCTGAAGACATACTACAACAAATTTTGGGACCTTTTTGAAGCTTATACACTATTGAACGTCCAAGTGATTTCGTAAGAACAAGATAATCATGTAGATATTCTGACATCCCTTGGTGTCAACTTTTCTCCAATTGAGCACATGGTGAGAAAACCCAAGACTATGAGGTTAGTTTACATACCTTTAGTTCCTATCAAGAATATCTATTGGCAAGTACATGATAGTGATAAGCAAATTGTAAATTTTCTTATAAAAGAAGAAACTAACGTGCAAGGAAAAACACTTGATGAAGAAGAAGCTGAAGGATTGATCCGGCTAAATAATAATTATATCCTAGAAGGATAAATTTTACTTGAAAGTCTCTTTGATCAAAATTATAGAGCTAAAAAATATAAGATTAAAGTAGATAAGAAGGAGTACACTGAGCTACAACTAGAACCTGAGAAAGTAATCAACGTTGGAACCGATTACACTTCGAAAGATATGGATCAAATAAATGAGCTATGCCATGAGTTTCTAGATATTTTTACTTGGAGTTACCATGATTTGAAGGGGTACAATAAGGATGTGATACAACATGCTATTGAGCCACAAGAAGGAGTGAAAACTTTCAGGCAGAAATAAGGACCATTTAATCCAAATATTGAAGTCCTGATAAAAGTTGAATTGTGGAAAATGCTAGAGGTCAAAATTATTTACTTGATCAAGCAATCTATCTGGGTAGCAAATTTGGTCCCTATGCAAAATAAGAATGGAGATATTCGCCTATGTGTGGATTTAAAAAAATTGAATAAGGCATATCTTAAGTATCACTATATGCTATCATAGATTGATCAAATTCTTCACATAGTGGTAGGATCTCAGAGGTTCTCTATGCTGGATAGATTCTTCAGCTACATTTGGATATGGATCAAGGATGAGGACCAATATAAAATTGTGGTTCACCAGGAAATGAGGTATATTTGCTTAATAGTGAATCCCATTTTGTCTCTCCAATGCTGGAGCAACCTTTCAAAGAGTGATGGATGTAGCTTTCGATGAATTTCTAAACTGAGTCATTATAATTTACTTGGATGATATGAATGTATTCTCTCATAACATGGAGGAGCACAACTCTCATTTGAGGTAAGTGTTTGAAAAATGCTGAGAGTTTGGAATATCCATTAAGCCAAATAAGTTTGTCTTCATGATGAAGGTAAAAATGATCCTAGGCCACATCATTTCAGAAAAGGGTT
Source organism: Wollemia nobilis (assembly GCA_028583015.1). Taxonomy (NCBI): domain Eukaryota; kingdom Viridiplantae; phylum Streptophyta; class Pinopsida; order Araucariales; family Araucariaceae; genus Wollemia; species Wollemia nobilis. The sequence continues at coordinate 1,260,545 of JAQPPZ010002571.1, read as the reverse complement.
TAGCTATTGATCCAGTTAGATATGAGGCTCTTCTAAAAGTTCCATTGCTAGCCAAAAAGAAGGATTTGCAGTCATTATTTGTCCAGATTAATTTTTTTTGAAAGTTTGTTGTAAATTTTTCCCATGTGGTAAAACCAATGAATAAAATCTTAAAGAAACATGCTGATTTCAAATAGACTGAGTAAAGGAATCAAGCATTATAGAAAATCAAGGAAATAATTGCTCAAGCCCCTATTATACTAAACCCTAACTACTCGAGGTATTTTATCATGTATGCCATTGGTGAACAAGAGAGTTACATAGCGGTGCTCACACGAAAGGGAGATGATGGATATGTGTGGTAAATTGCTTTCTTAAGCCAAGTTATCTAACCGCATGAGGAGAAGTACAATTTCATCGAGAAGAAAGTGTGTGGTAACAAAGTCCTTGAAGAAATTTTGGCATTTTATTTCCTAGAGAAAAATAATAGTCTATGTTACTCATCCAGATGTTCGATCTTGGGGACAAGAGAAATACTTGGGTTTCCAAAATCCAGGAGTATAATATCAAAATCTGACCAACCAAGCTGGTTTGATACCAAGCACTATGTTAGGAGCTTGCAAGAAATACTACTTTTGAATCAATGATTTGCTAGTATGAAGAGTTAGTAAGCGAGTATAATCTTGCTAATAATTTCCTAAGTTATTGTGATTGGATAGAGGACCTTGTCTACTATTTCAATTCAATAAGGTGTCCTTCACAACTCAATGCTTCATAGAGAAGGATATTTAGACAACAAGTCCTCATGTATGTGATATTACCAAGTGGATTATTTCATAAGAACATTGATGAAGTTCTCCGTAAGTGTATCCAAGAATAAGAGAAGTACAAATATCTAGAATAATTTCATTCTAGATTTTTAGTATTCCACTATGCAGGGAGACCCATGGCATTGAATATCATCAAAGTAGGTTATTTCTAGCCCACTCTCTTTTCATATGCTTTCAAGGTTAGTCAAAGTTATGACAAATGCAAAAGATATATCGATAGAAGCATAAATGCATCTTTGCCCCTTCATCCAATTCAATTAGAAGGACCATTTTAGTAATGGGGATTATATTTCAATGGGATCATTGATCCTAATTCATCCATAAAATATGAATATATTATGACCATAACTGACTATTTCACTCAATTGGATGAAGCAATCCAAACCAAGAAGGCAAACTAGGAGGTGGTTATCACATTCCTTGAAGGATTGATCACTCGTTTTGGTGTCCCATATGTAATTATAATAGATAATGAAACTCCATTCATTGGTACCAAAATCAGGGAGTTCATGGGTAAGTATGGTATTTATTTAAAAACCTCATAAAATTACTATCCATAGGGAAATGGTTTGGCCAAATCTATGAACAAGAATCTACTCAATATTTTGAAAAGGACTCTTGGTGATAACAAGAGAAGTTGGCACTTTCTATTAAACCAAGCCTTATGGGTTGATCACATCTTAGTAAAAACATCTATCAAGACCTCCCCTTATTTCTTGGTGTACGACAAAGAAGTAATTTATCCCATTCACATTGAATTGTTGGCCCTTCAATTTTTGCACTTGATGGTGAAGATGATAAATTTGACACCATGAGTGCAAGGATGGCTTAGCTTTTACAGTTGGAGGAAGAAAAGGAGAAATCATATAATTATTTCATGGAGCATTCCCAAATGACCAAGAATTGGTTTAACAAGAAGAATTTAGAGAATGTGTTTAAGGTTGATGACCTCGTGTTGAAATGGAATGATAACAAGGCAAATCCAAGCAAAATTCAGAAGTTTGGGGTAAGTTGGGAAGGCCCTTTCCATATTTTTGATGTCAATAAATTTAACTCATATGTTTTATAGGATATGGATGGTCATGTGTTGCTGATTTCGATGAATGGTCTTCATTTGAAGGCCTACTATTAGTAGAAAAAAAAATTGAGATAAAAAATGTAAATATGTACATAGTTTTCTAATGTCATTTTCATTTGAAAATGGCTAAGTAGTAATTAAAAAACAATTGGTCAGAAACCGGGACTTCCCATAAGGTCACCCATATGAGCACTACTCTAGGGAAAACAATGCTTATCTTTGGAGTTCTTAAAGAATTGGAAAATAGAAACTCAACTTGTATAGTGTGTATTTTGGGTTCAAGGTGCTGGATGTGTAAAAAAAAAAAAGGGGCTTCCATTTTTGCCCTTACCCTAAACACCCTCTTTTTTTATTTTTCCCAAACATTTTTCTGTTTCTTCCTTTTAATTGAATGAAATTCATTTTTGCTAGCCGAAATATGGTTTCACAATGAAATTCCTCTTTGTCCCTCTTGAAAAAAAGAAAAAAAATTAGGGAACAAAATAACCTAAAAACTTAAGGATGGGGGGCAAAATTCCTTTTGAAGAACACAAGCTTATACTGAGAGGGGGGTGAACAGTATAAGACCATTTTTTAATTTTATTTTTTAAACATTATTATATAATATATCAATGGCAATATCAACAATAGTAATTAAAGCAATCCATAAAACACCACACACAATAGAGACACCAATTTAATATGGTTCATCCAATGTGGGCTACTCCATGAAGAAAATATTTCACTAAAATGTTTATGGACCTTTGTACAAAGGAGATACCAATCCCCTAATAAATTTAGTGGATCTAAAACTATAAGATAACTCTTTCCTATTTACTGGTTTATGGATCTCTATCCATAGGAGAACTCCTCCTCTACTTTGGCTGGTGATCCTATAGAAGAATACTACCTCCACTACACTAGCTTATGGATCTATCTCCATAGAATATCTTTGTCCTCACGTAGAAGACATCTATCCTCACTACCCTGGCTAATGGATCTCTATCCATTGGAGACTACTATCCTCTACTCTATCACCTCCAAACTTGCTCTCAGACCCGTTCAATATCTATCTCAAATTTGCACTAAACACTATACTTTGGTCTAGCACAAATATGCTCACAAGTCTATCTTTGGTTTGGTACAAATATACCCTCAAGTCTAAACCAACCTCTATCCTCAAATATGTCCTCAAGCCTTAAAATAAAGCTTGATCTAATTATAAATCAACTCTACTAGATCTTCCCCAAGCCTTAACAAAAATCTTGAAAAAACCAATCAATCAATTATGCTCTCAAGTCCTCTCAAAGACCTACCTCAAATCTGTCCACAAGTCATCACCAAGACTTACCTTAAATATGCTCAACAATTTCTCTCTATAACTTGTCCAATATGCTCAAAAAGTCTTCACCAAGAATTACCTTAAATATGCTCAATAATTCTTCACCAAGACTTACCTCAAATATGCTCAACAATATCTCTCTAGAACTTGTCCAATCTTCTCAACAAGTCTTCACCAAGACTTACCTTAAATCTGCTCAATAGGTCTTCACCAAGACTTGCTTCAAATATACTTAACAAGTTCTCTCTAGAACTTATATAATCTTCTCAAAAATTCTTCACCAAGACTTGCATTAAATATGCTTGTAAGATTCCATAAAAGCTCACATAAATCTATCCTTAAGTCCCATCTAGGACTTACTCAAATATACTCACAAGCTTTCACAAAAGCTTGCTTAACTTTGTCCTTAAGTCCTCTCTAGAACTTACTCAAATATGCTCACAAGCTTTCACAAAATCTTGCTCAAATCAATTTCAAAACTTGCATAAAAAAATCAACTTAGTCTCTTTCAAAAATATCTTTAATCACACAAACAAATTTCACGTAGAATTATATTCAAACATAGAAACATATAGAGAATGATTAGAGACTCAATAATTTTCACACTCACAAAATACTCAATCACTTTCAAACTCTCTTTCAAATAAATTTAGGATAAAGAACAATTTATTTAATAGAACTTGAACTATCACTTCAATGCATTCAATAAATAATACTCATCCAACTGTACTCAACCATCCACTCAATGAAACACAACATGCTTACAAAACCTAATCAAGTGTTTCACTATAATTTCAACAACTCACACTATGGAATTGAAAACTTGAATCAAGATAATTCCAATGTCACATAACAATGATACTCATGTTCTTTCACAAACCCTAGCTCAAGATACTTCTCAATTTCATATAACAATGACACTCATGATCTTTCACAAATCCTAGTTCAATATAGTTCTCAACGTCACATAATAATAATACTCATGTTATTTCACAAGCCCTAGTTCAAGATAATTTTCAATCTCACATAATAATGATACTCATGATATTTCAAATTCTACAAATAATGCATATGAAAACTCACTCAAATATTTTAAACAATGCTTATCAAATAATCTTTTTCACTCCAACTTTGCATTTCACAACTCTCAATCTAATATTTCACTCATAAGGAAGATGTGCCTATACCTTTTATTTTTATGGAGATATATCTTCAAAACTTGTCTTAATCACAATCAAATCTTATTTGCCAATCTCAAGGTTAGATAGCAATAATCTATCTCTAAATCTCCACTCAAAAATTCTCCTCAATTTTTATTTCACTATACAAAAATAACAAGTCTCAAGTACACCTTATAATCTCCAAAATTTTCAAACAAGAATTCCAAATACTCACTTTCACTATAACCTTCTTCAGAAATTTAATACATAGGTTAATCCAAATTTCTTACTTATGTCTCCCTACTCAAAATTGCATTTCAAAGATAATTAACCATCACAAATCAGAAATAATGCAATTCACCTTTTAATTCAAAATTAAATGATTTTCCAATTTTAACCAAGGTAAAAATAAAATTTACCTTATCCTCCTTATATCTCCCTAGGCACTCATAATTCAACCTTAGACCACACGGTCAATAAGTGCTCACTAGGAAACCTTAGACCATGCGCTCTATAAAAAATAATAAATATCAAAGTACGTTTGTGCCACTCAATGAGATTCGATCCCAGGTCATATTGCTGCTAGTGCCCTAGCCGCGACCCAACTACCACATGAGCTAGGTGCTCACTTGGGATGGAACACACCTTGTGTGCTTTATACCTTCGTTCGGTGCTAAAAAAAATTAAAATATTTTCCCTTTCATAGCCATCGAGACTCGAACATAGAACCTCCGCTCTCCCAGCACCTTACACACCAATCACTTGCCACTAGCCCAACTAGTTGGTTGGTGACAAGGCTTTATGCCTTGGTCAACTTATCCTGCATGTTTTTTGGATGCCTTTAAAAATTAATAACCTCTTTGTCTTATGCTCACGAATTTCGCATTAAACTTTTATCCTTTCTCGCACATGCATGAAAATCGAAGACTTGTCTTTTGGTTTGGCAAGACCTATGGTATTTATACCATATGCCAATCATCATCGAACATCGACGAGGAGGATGAAATATAAAATGATTTGTGCCCACCCTAACTTAGGGTATAAATATTATTATTTTATAAATTAATTTATAATATAAATATTATAAATAATTTATAAATTACCTTAGGCTTTAATTTTAACCTTTAATATTATAATAATTTTTCCTTTGGGCCTAGGTATTTTTCTCTTTCATCCTTAGACTTTATCTGACCTCCTTTAATATTATAATAATAAATATTATAATATTATTTTCTTTGGACCTAGGTATTTTTCTCTTTCACCCTTAGGCCTTCTTTGAACTTCTTTAATGTTATAATAATAAATATTATAATATTATTTCCCTTAGGCCTAGGTATCCCTTTTATTCACGATATTTAAACATTATTTTGACCAATCATGTGAAGCTCTTAAACCAAATATCTTAGGCTTAAAATATAAATATTTTAACCCTTCTTTTGACAAGTCCTACACTGATCATTGACACTGACTCTTGACATCAATAACAACACAACTAACTCAAAATTTCCAACATATTTTCATTGGGTGAAGAGTTTCACTTGTAAAAACTATTTTTACCAGTGAAAACCTTCTTTTCCCCACCTAAGGGAAAGATAGAAAAAGAAAAATAAAAAATAAAATAAATAAATAAATAAAATAAAATAATTTCACCCTAGATTGGAGTTTGACCCATGTATCTTTTATTTTCGAAGCAAAGTTCAATTTTAACCCTATTTTCTCATGCATACCTTAATTTTCGGAGCGAGACACCAATTAGGAAAAAATAAAAATAAAAGGGAAAACATTTTACCTAAAGAATTCAAAGTTTGTAGAGTTTCTATGGAAGATTGCTACAAATTGCTATTGCTTCAGGGTTTGAATTTATTTGCTATTTGTTCAAAAGAAGCCAAATATAGGGAAGAGAACCACAAAAGCAAAGGAGAAAGCTCAGAAGAAGGTTGAACTAGAAAATATGCAACAAAAAGCTAGAGAGGAGGAAGAAGTAGAATTAACACCTTATTATGATTGTCTGGCACAAATCGACAACTACACAATCATGAAGAAAGGTGTGGATAAATTGTGCTAGGATTTCAAGTTCACTCTACAAAAGGTATCTGTACAGAGTTCATGCACCACGGTGTTCTATTCTCATATTTTTAGATACCTATGTATGCCCATCCATTCATGTCTTGAGTTGGTATGGGCGATTGCCCTACTTCAAGAACTATTCAAAATACCCAAGGATATAATTTGTTTAGTATTTCAGTTAGCTCTAACATGAATGCATTCGCTTGTGGTGCATTACCTCCACCTGGCATCATGTTTAAAATTTTTAACCTTATAGAGCAGGAGAAAAGGTACTAGTCCACTGTTCATATGTGGTAGTTTATGGAAAACCAATTGGTAAAGATACCACATTTTGGGGAGTTTCCAAAATTACTAGCATCACTGAGGGATTTCAAGAGCCCAGATTTATACTTAATGCTAGCATGGTTTATGGGATTGTATTCATATTATATAGTGCATAAGTGGTAAGCATCGTTGGTATAATGTATTTTACAAGTGGATTTTTACACCCTGATTGCCATGATAGCAACCACGAATTTTATTTTATTTGATTGGGTAGATTTCATAGCATGGAGAATGAATTCATAGTTGTAGAGGATGCACAACATGGAAGACGTTACTTTTAGGTACTGCTTCCTTCTAGTATGGTACTTTCTCTATCACATGCATTCCTATTTTTCTTTCATAGTAGTAAGGAAGATAAATGAAATAGGGATAACATTATCAATGTGTATGTGGACTCAGAGTTTGTCAAGAAAGGAGTTCTATTATAATTTTAATAGAATATATTTAGGGATCACCCTCGAGTTGATTATAGGGTGTGCAATAGAGTTCCAAGAGCTATAAAATAAGAGGTGGTTGACAAGAAAAAATGTGACATATTTTTGCTAACACAAGGAGTGGTGGTCAGACTTTTTGGTTTCACTGGAAAATCATTTTTTTACCAATTTTCACCACCAAACATATTTTTACCTTAGAGATAGCTCGACAGAGTAATTTCACAAATGATACCTATGGGATGGATAGGGAAAAGAGAGCTACATGGACTGTCTTTCCAGTTCGATGATATAAGAGTGAATCAATGTAGCTAGAATGGATTGGTTGTCGAGATGTTGTACAACCATGGGTTTATTGATATTCCCCAATGATGATGGTATGATCCTTTGGGTGTTTTCACAAGTTTCATCAAAGCCAATAATTTTCATTATTATCTTTAAGAAGACATCTTACGATAGAGGAATAATCCCAAGGGACATGACCTTGAATGGCATGTTGAGAAGATGATGGCATTCCCTTCTTGGCATGATTTTTACAATATGGACATCGAGTATGATCCCATGAATAATCCAGAGCAAGTTCCCCCTCCTGATTTGTTCAATAAAATAAATGTAAAATTGTCTGATTAGTCTGATGAAAAAATTACCAACTGGTGGGTCATGAGGGTCCATCGAAGTAAATCCAGATCAAGTTATTTGTTGGTCATGGATGAGGTATTTTTACTAATTTATGATGATCATTGTGAAAAGTACCAACCCCTCTCTTTCTTTGACTTGGTGTCTCGAAGTATCTGTAGCCTTGATAAGGAAGAAGTCATAATAAGATAAAATGAGACATCGGTTGAAGATATGGAAGTTATCAAAGAAGAAGAAGAGGAGGAATCGCTGCCTGAGGAACAAATTTTATTTAGAAAGAGGAGAATGGATATAAGGGTGCCCTTCCATAATGTGGTAAAGAGACCCAAAAGTGGTGTAATTTTTGCTCTTGGCATAACACCACTTTATTTCGAGACCGTTGAGTAGATTGGTTTTAAGGAGGTACCCTCTTTGGCTTAGAAGGAAAAATTAAGACCAATGGTGATAGTAGTAGATCTAGAGGCAGAAGTGGAAAATTTAGAAGAAGATAAAAATGCTGTAGTGAAACAACCTTCATCATCAACTCAAATGGTGTTACAGCCTGGATGTACACATTTTCTTTCTTCTTCTCTCACTGATAAGCACTTGGTGACCACTGTCTCCCTATATATAGTCTCCATATCTACTTCACCTCCATTCCTTGTACCCATATCTTCAATACCTCTTTCCACTTCATAATCGTAGGTCACCAACAATCCCTCAGTTTCCTCCTTTCCCTCCAATTTCTCTTTCTTTCAGTTCATTTGCATCCACCCTAAAAACATGTTCCCTTCCATCATCCTCTATTACATCTTCCATCTCTATCAATCCCATCATCGCTATAAGTACACAAGCCCCTTAAATGGTAAGTGTAACTGTAGAACCTTCCACCTCCACTCCTATTGAGTTAAACCCTTAGTAAGCTCTTTTCCCATTTTCCCTAAATTTTTTTGTACAAGAGCCCCTAGATTATGGTATGGAGCTACTATCGAAGCACCCTATGCAAGAGAATATTAGTAGAAAACAACAAATTTCCTTGTGTTTGTTGAAGAAAAACCATTAAAGAAGATGACTTTCGATCCAGAGGCTATGAAGATACACATGGTGAATATGGTATCTTAGGTCCAGAAACCTCAAGGAGAGATGACACCCAATGATTATTCATATCAGGTTACCACTAAGGACCTCACAAGGATTGATATAGTGATTTGGGATAAGATAATATAGGATGATGTGACAATACATTTGATGATATAATGTGATGGTTTTGTGAAGTTTTGTAATGTTTTGATGATGTTTGAAGGGGTGATTTGATGTTTTTTTTAACAAGTTTCCTTATGGTGATATACCCATCCTACCTGATTGCTTGGATAACCAATTGTTTCAACCTCTAGGTGACTAGAGTATATCACTAGATACAAGGTTAACTCAAGGATATTTTTTTTTTGTTTTTTTTTGTCAAAGATATTTGATGTATTTGGAGCTTTTGAATTTATTTTACCAAAGAAGTGTGCTTCCCTTAGATAATTTTGAATTGAGTTGACCAAAGGGATGTCCCCTTTGGATCATTTTGGATGGAATTAACCATACGAGTTTTATTATTTTGGAGCTTTTTTAAATTTATTTGATCGAATGGGTATCCCTTTTGGATTTGTTTTGGTTTGAATTGACCAAAGGAGAATCCCCTTTAGATACTTTTGGATGGAATTGACCAAAGAAGTTTGATTTCTTTAGATTCCTTTTGAATTTATTTGACCAAGGGGGTGTCCCCATTGGGGCCTTTTGGATTGAGTTAACCAAAGGATTTTGGTTCCTTTTGAGCCTTTTTTAATTGTATTTACCAAAGGGATATCCCCTTTGGAGCCTTTTGGATTGATTGTGACCAAAGGAGTTTAGTTCATTTGGATCCTTTGAAGTGAATGTGACCAAAATAGTTTTATTTCTTTGGAGTCCTTTTTAATATGCATGTGATGAAATAAATGTATTATCAATTAATGCAATTGGTGGTGATGTATGCAAATTAATTAATGGTGTTTAATTTTTAATTATCGGTCAAATAGGTTATGGATCATTTTTTATCTAACTTTTCCTTTATTACTTAATCAGGGATACCAATATAGTAGTATTGGTTTGACCATATTTTGCATTATGAAATGGACTATGATACATGTGTGATAATGCGAAGGTGGTATGGAATTAAATCTCACTTATGAATTTGGTTACTTTAGGTTTCAAGGATCTAAATTTATTTTCAAATACCCAAACATCCTAGTGGTCTCAAACAAACTCATATATTAATCTTACAAATCGATAAAATATCAAGGTTGTCCTAGCAAAGTAAAATTTATGAAGGACCAATTGTATGTGCAATGAATACTCATTTTTAATTATTTTTGAGTTTTTTAATAACACGAGTCTATTAATAACCAATGTGTATGCAAATATCAGATTCATTTACCCATCTTTGGTAGGGTGAGATTAAGCTATTAATTGAGATAACCAAGAAGCTAGATTGTCCTTGTTATACTATATTACATCATTTGGGTCATGTAATTGTACCACATTTTGTACATATCTATAATAGGAGTTTACTTTAGAGTAAAGTTATCTAGTTACTTGAAGTAATATAATAAATGCACAATTGTTAATGTGTAAGCTGTAAATGTTCATGTAGTCCACATGTACATGAGTTCTAGGTAGAGTAAAGGCCAAGAAATCTATATTTTTATATAAAATCCTCATAGGAGTAGTTATATATAGAGATAGATGGAGAGTGTCATAGTAAGTATACAGTGTATGGTAGATAGAGTTTTGTACAATGCAGTTTTTTCATATTTTTTCATGGAGTTTTCATGTCCTCCATTATGTAACATTATATTTTTTTGTCATTCTCATTAATGGCATAGGTGAAATATGGAATATATGAAACCCACGAGTCGCTTGAAAAATTTTGGATGATGGATGGATGATTTGATGGATGCAAATATTGAGAATCAATATCAAGTTGGTTGCACCAAGTTTGGATTGGTTATGCATTATAAAAACTTCACTCTTAGTAGAATGAGGAGATTTTTTATTTGGTTGATGGACCATGCAATGTAGTGTGTGTGTGTGATACTTGAATCGTTCAAGGTGATTCATACACTTGATTGTAGTCATCGCATTCACAATATACATTGGCATGATGCATATCGATTTGAGATTTGTTTGCTTTATGCCCCTATAGAGAGGGTTTCTGATAGCTTTGTGCAACATTTCTTGAATGCAGCCACATTCCAAATTTAATTTACCAAATTGATCTTATTTGGGATAATATGATATGTGATGATGTGATAATATATTGGATGATATAATGTGATGTTTTTGTGAAGTTTTATATTTTTTGGTGATGTTTGAAGGGGTTATATGATGTTTTTTTTTGAAAAAATGTCCTTACGGTGATCTACCAATCGTACCGAATTGCATGGATAACCAATTTTTGCAACCTCCAAGTGACTAGAGTATATCACTAGATAGAAGGTTCACTTGAGGATCTTTTTTTTTGTTTTTATATTTTTGTCAAAGAGATTTGGTGCATTTGGATATTTTGAAGTTATTTGACCAAAGAAGTATGCTTCCCTTAGAGCATTTTGAATTGAATGGACCAAAGGGGTGTTCCCTTTGGATACTTTTGGATAGAATTGACCAGACGAGTTTGATTCTTTTGGAGTTTTTTAATTTATTTGATCGAGTGGGTGTCCCTTTTGGTTTTGTTTTTTGTTTGACTTGACCAAATAAGTTTGATTATTTTTTAGCCTTTTTGAATTGATTTGACCAAATGGGTGTCCCATTTGGGGCCTTTTGGATTAACTCAACCAAAGGAGTTTGGTTCCTTTTGAGCATTTTTTAATTGTATTGACCAAATGGATATCCCCTTTGGAGCCTTTTGGATTGATTGTGACCAAAGGAGTTTAGTTCCTTTGGACCCTTTGAAGTGAATGTGACCAAAAGAGTTTCATTCCTTCAAAGATTTTTTTTAATATGAATGTGATGAAATGAATGTATTATTAATTAATGCAATTGGTGGTAATGTATGTAAATTAACGAATGGTGTTTCCTTATTAATTATATTTCAAAGAGGTTATGGATCATTGTTTATCTAAATTTGTCTTTATTACTTAATCAGGGGCACCAATATAGTGGTATTGATTTGACCATATGTTGCACTATGAAATATACTATGATACATGTGTGATAATGTGAGGGTGGTATGGAATGGAAGCTTACTTATGACTTTGGTTGCCTTACATATGAAGGATCTAAAGTTTTTTTCAAAGACCTAAACGTACTAATGATCCCAAACAAACTTATCTATTAATCTTGAAAATCTATAAAATGTCAAGGGTGTCCTAGCAGAGTCAAATTTTTCAAAACAAATTGTATGTGCAATGAATGTTCATTTTTAATTAGTTTTGAGTTTAGTATTAACACAAGTCCATCAAGAACCAATGTATGTGGAAATAATAAATTCAATTATCCATATTCGGTAGGGGGAGATTAATCTAGTAATTGAGATAACCAAGAAGCTTTCTTGTCCTTGTTAGAGTATATTACATAATTAGGATCATGTAAATGTACCACCATTGGTACATATCTAGAATAGGATTTTACTTGAGAGTAAAGTCATCTAGTTACTTCAAGTAATATAATAAATACACAAGTGTTCATGTGCAGGTTGTAATTGTGCATGTAGTCCACATGTAAATGAGTCCTAGGTAGAGTAAGGAACAAGTAATATATCTTTCTATATAAAGGCCTCATAGGAGTAGTTATATATAGATATAGAGGGAGAGTGACATAGTAAGTATACATTGTGTGGTAGATAGAGTTTGGTACAATATAGTTCTTTCATATACTTTATTTTTTTTAAGCAAAAAATCCTTTTCGGGGATGCCTTGGTCTAAGAGACCATGACCAGGGGGTTCTACACCGTCAAAGTCACTCAGGAGTCATGCCCGACTCTTCCTACACAAAAATTATCAATTGGATTTTGGGTACTCAATTCAAATTTTTGGTAGGGTGGAGATTCAAACCTAGGAACTCCCTTGGAGGATTTCTCTCTCCTCTCTAACTCACCTACAACACCTAGGTGTTATTTCATATACATTCATGGAGTGTTCATGTCCTCTATTATGTAACATTATACTATTTTTTTCATTTTCATTAATGGCATATTTATGAGTTATTTCCAGATGTTCATTTCTTTATTTTCCTAAATATTATTGTGCCATTAGATTTATAGTTATCTCATATTAGTTATCCTACATCCTATAGCTATATTGCCTCTCATAAAAATCTAATAATGGTATCATAGCACATGGTAGTTTAATAGGAATATTAAGAGTCATAAGAAATTCTGATGTGCCTTTACAAATCGGATCCATCATTGTGCACCACTGCATGTAAATATCACTACAAGAGAGATAGAGAGGAAAAATGAATATCATTACCAATAATTTTTGAGATTAGATTTGGCTAGAGTATTTCCATAGTGTTACAAAAAAACTCATGAATACTAGGACTAAACATTCATACCACTATATTGATAAATCAACTAGTGAAGGTTATTATCTCTAGAATTATAAATTATTTTGTTCTAGTTTCTAACAACTTGTTGTAGGAAAAGGAGATTCAAAAAAAGTTTGGGAAGCTTCCTACAAGATATCCAGGAATAATATCTTCTTAGAATCATTCCAGCACTTATAACAACAAGGAGAAGACTAAATATTATAATAACATTGAAAAAGGTCCCATTACAAGAGTTGAAAACCTATATATTGCAGAAGTGAATAAAAGACTGCAATAACATTATAGCACACTCAAGGAAGAAGAGAATTTTGAAGATGAATTAAGGAGAATATAGGATATTGGTGATCTCTATTCAAGATCAATACCTATACAGTATAGAAGTAGAAAATGCCATAGGAGACTTATTACAAAAATAAGGGATAGACGAAGATTCTAGTGAAGAGTCCCTATGAATATATGTTATTGGTGATCTCTAGTGTAGAAATAACACTTTACCCCAAGGAAGCTGAAGAGACCCTTAGAAGGTCTAATTACAACTCATATTTCCAGAAGATTGGAGGTTGGTGATCTCCATTAATTCTTGCAAATTGTAAAATAGAAGGACCAACATGATCGCATTCTAAAATATATAAGCAATATATTTTAGAGATCTGAGAAGAATATCTCAACTCCAACACTTACTTAGTATAAGGTTCAAGTAAAGGTCTCATTTGAAAGACCATAAGTGCTACAAGATTGAATACCTTGGTGAGGTCTCAAGGAGAAATATGGAGTCTTGGTGAGACTCGTCAAATAAGTTCAAAAGAAGGTCATTAAAGGAGTTCCTATAATAACTCATTGGAGAATTACACCAGTAAGGAGGAGCTACTGATAGAGTAGAATTTGGAATAATTGTTGCCATCCGACAACAAGCCCAAAAGAAGAAGAATTTCATAAGGAATTCTAAATACTAAAGGAGAATATCGAACAACATCAAGACATTTATATTCTTAATAAGGATACTAGGATAAAAATCAAAATTTTATAAGGAGGAGAACATGGATAAAAGAAGCCCATAAAATCAAAGATATTTGAAGATTACCTTTAATAGTTAAGAAGGCACATTTTAGAAGGGTATATTGACTGCATAAGGGCAACAATCAAGATAACATTACAAGCTATAATACTTTAGGAGTTTCAAAGTTCATCCTATAGATTAATAATAATCACCTACTACAGATCAAATGGTAGCAAGATAGTGGAGTTACTAAGCTGCAAATTGGTGAATTAAGGAGTTTTTTGGATAACAAAAGATACCTACATATTTATTTGGTTTAAAAGGTAACAATAAGGTGAATTGAATCACCTTGTAATATATCATATACAAATAAGCAAGTTAAGCAAATTGGATTCAAATAGGTTCATTAGTTGAAATATAATCTGGGTTATTATTCAGTTTCATTAAAATCACCTTATTAAGGATTCAAAAGTTGCAAAGAGAAGGTTGCATTTTATAGTCTTCAAGGAGTGCAAAAGGAAGTTACTTTTAAGGATATTACCTGTATCGCTCCAAATTTTTCGCATCCTTACCTTCAGGCTATAGGATCCGTGCCCGGAAGGGGGATGCGAGAAGGATGGGACAATACCTCGGACTGAGAGGCCTTTTGAAGGTCCCACCTCTTGGAGGAGGGGTATAAGGGTGAATTTTCGATGGATGGTGGGTTCACCAGGAAAATTTTGAGTGGAAGTTTCCATGCCTAGGTTGATAGTAGGTTTGATGTGTTCATTTTGTGCTTTAATCATTCAATTCCTAGGTTTGGCCAAGATGAATCTAAACTATTCTATATGCCAATGCTGATTTTATGGATACAAAAAACATGAATAAATGCTAAACACAAAGAATATGCTAAATAGGACATAACATACCTAATTTCGGATGTCTGATGAAGATTTTGAGTCTTGTAGCAGTCCAAATCATCTCAAATCGTACGTAATCATCTGGTATTGCACAAAATCATCTTAGATATCAGTCGGTCATCTGAGATCAGACGAGATCATCGTAGATCTGACGAATTCTTCAAAAACCTACAATCATAGAAATAGATACAAAATACCAAAAATGCAACTGCAAAAGCAAGGGGAAATGATAGGAATAATAATAAATTTGCCTAACTGATAGATACAAATAGCAATTAAAAGGAAATGCATCAATTTAACAATTTATTTTGACTTTATCATGCATTTATATTAAATGAGGTGAACTCCAAGATGCATAAATATAATAACTAAGATAATGTAGAAAAACAATAAGAAAATGCAGAAAAACTATAAGAAAATGCAAACTCTGGGCTCTAATTGCCCCCAATCTGGATCACAGTCGATATCACCTCCAATCATACAATATCATCGTCGATATACGACAAGATCATCTGAAATCGTTTGTAATTGCCTACGATGATCCAAGCTTGTTTCGGCTGAAGAACAGTAAGATCCCTGCAAGAAAACTTGAAATATGCAATGCAAACAAAAGTATGAAGGTGTTCTAAGGGACAAGGAACTGAATTTGCAGGGAAATTCATCAGCTAGGGGGTTCAGGGGGATAAACTAAGAAAATACCAGTTTATATAGGATTAGGGAGAGGTTAGGAGGTTGGAGATCATCCCAATTTGGGAGATATCCAATGGGGGAGACTCTAACTATGCAGACACGCTTTTGCCCGAGTTAGAGAAGCTGTTGAAACAGAAGCTAATTATGAAAATTTGGTTTTGGGACGAAATCATCTGGACGTTATATTCCAGATGAATTCGTCAGATCTAGGATGATTTCATATAATCTGTGATGATATTGTCCAACGGTCAAAACAAATCCTAAAAATGGCACAAAAAATAAGGAAAGTGGGTAATGAGCGATTAACGGGCGATTTGGGGTTAAAATTCAAATTTTTATCTTTTTACTAAGGTTTAACTGTGCCAATTTTGGGGTGCTACATTTTGCCCCCTCTTTAGAGAATTTTCCGAAGAAAATGCGTTAAAGACGAGTTTTTCCCATTTTACGAGAAAGCAAAAATTTAATCAATTTTTTAGATGATGATTTAGGTCGAATCGTACAACTGCTTACTATGGTGCCCCCTCCGTGTTTTTACCCAAATCGAACGTTTAAGGTAAAAGCGTGGAAAAGCAAGATTGAAAAAAATGTTGTTGATTTTAAATAAAATTAAGAAAATAAGGTAAAACCCTAATTCATTTTTACTGTTCAAATTTATTGGTTTAGAGCTCTGCAGAGAAAAAAAAATGGTGGAGACAGCACACAGATCGACAAAGGTCCGAAAACGGGCTACGGGTAAGGATCTAATCCTAGAAAATTAGGTTTGAATTTAATTTTTGCAATTGTTTGTTTGAAATTTTGATTATTTTGGGGCATCGCGGCCATTTTTAGGCCGTGAACGACGTCGAGAAGAAATCGTCTCGATTTCGTCGAAATCATGCCTAGATCGTCGATTTCGTCCGAGGGCAAAATCGGTGAACTAGGGGTGATCCCGTTCAACAAGGGGCGATCCCCAAGTTGCAAAATCAGAGATGAATTCATCCTACAAAGGATAATTTTTCCCAATTTGGGATGATATCATCCAATGGTGGATGATATCATCACTTGTAAGAAATTAAGTTTGATTAAAATGTTTTTACTTTTATTTTAATGATTGGTTATTAATGAATTTTATTATTTTATTGTTTGTTTTGCAGAGGGGATTACTAAAGAGTTAGGAATGGAAATACGACGGGCTGCGAGATGACATAGCCACGCTCGATCAGGAGGAGCGCGACCGACTAGCTCAGGTTGGTTTGTAGCATGTGGCAAAGATGCCACAAGTACCGATAGACATGGGGCTACTGACAGCCCTAGCAGAGAGGTGGTATCCGGGGTCGTCCTACTTTCGGCTATCGATAGGGGAGATGGCTCCCACACTAGAGGATGTATGGAGGATCATGAGGATCCTCATACAAGGATGGTTGATGACACCTATGGCCAATAAATGCCAGGCTATGATGAGATTGACCGGAGACCCAAGATTCACCCTGGAGAAGGGCAGAGTGAACATTGAGTCTCTGAGGTAGATGCCTGGGGCATCTAGGATGACTCAGGTTTTGGCTGGGGTAGTAGGTGGCTTATTTTTGTGCCACTAGAGTGGGTGCAGACTATCGTGGCTCCTCTTAGATGTGGTCTGCGATATGAGAGACCACGGCTACAGGTACTCATGGGGCAGCTTTGTACTATGCCACTTGTATAGGATCCTACATGGGGTCGTATACAAGGGAGGCCGATGTCTGGTCTTGAAATCACTACTGCAGGTTTGGTGCTGGGAGCACATTGCAATGCGGAGTCCGGTAGGGCTCCCACTGATAGGGGTTGACTAGGAGAGGCCCCGGGTTTTCTACTAGTGGCTATAGAGGGGGTCATAGTGGCAGATAGATCTTCCGATGTCACGGAGGTTGCTGGACGACCTCATCCTAGACCAGATCACCTGGAGGCCATGGCGAGAGCACCCCGGGTGGGAAGAGGATGGACAAGAGCTGGATTGCATCAGGCGAGTCTGCTGGATATGGATGGAGTAGGGAGAGGTAGAGCTCCACCGCTACGACCGGGTTCTATGATAGTTCGGTCTATAGTAGGGGATCCATTCTCTCAGGGATTACGAGTACTCTTGGACTATCTGGGATGGTACCACACTGAGTAGGGCTCTATACATGCAGCGGTTCTAGAGTCAGGATGTGAATGATGCCCCCATCTAGCTAGTGGATGGTGATGACACTAGGGTTGCAGACGGCTATGATGCCTGGTACGTAGGCATCCGCCCTCCTTGGATGATGAGGGCGTAGGGTCCAATGCATGCTGTGGTGCAATAGTTGGGGAGGTGATGTCAGGATGCTATTGAGGTAGCACGAGGTAATGACAGGAGAGAGCAGTAATGGTCTCAATAGGAGAGACGCTAGAGGATGGGTCAGCCACCATAGAGACCTTAGGAGACAGGGAGGAGGGAGAGGGGAGTCCCTTCTCAGCAGGGGGAGAGACCATCATCGCCCGATAAGGGCAAGGGTGTCGAGGTAGGGGAGAGTAGTGAGACGATGGCTCTCTAGGTTGAGGTTGCCCACCTCCAGGCTCAGGTGCAGATACTACAGGATGAGGCTACATGGCTCAGGGCTTAGAGTGGAGGGGAAAGCACTTAGGATCTGGTGCGATCTATTGCTCAGACCGCATTCTACCAGGGGCTATACTACCACATGGTCCCAGAGGGATAGAGGGTACCACTGCTATCCCCCATTGTAGATCCAGTCATGATGGGATCATCAATGACATCCTCAAAATTGACGACGAGGACCCGAGACATAGCCCAAACCTCTATGGTACCACCTCCTCCACCTCAGGGCAGGGGAGGATATGAGGGTGAGAGCTTGAGAATATCTGTTGTAGAGGGTAGATTGTATATATTATATATAGTTTTTGAGGGGATTGAGTATGCCAGGGTTTTGATTGTGGCATACCAATCCAGATGATGTACATAATTGATTGAGATATATAGATTATATTTTTGATGATATGACTTATGTATATGTTGTATGATGCTTTAATTTTGAATTTTTTTTGTGATTGATTATTTATTTAATTATATCGTTGGAAAGAAAATATTTATGCCATGCTATAGAATTGGAAATGAAATAATTTGATGTAAATAAATTGGTTGTTTTGTGGTATGTTTTGATGAAAAATAAAAGGGACTTCTAACAATAATTTCAAAGGACATTGTTGCTGGTATAGACCGTTTCATGGAGTCGTCGCTCACTAGTTCGTCAAGCTAATCCTAGGATAGAAATATTGTTAAAAGTAAAAGAATGCTTAAGATACTATCTTAAGAGTTTGTGTTGTGATGATGGAAGTGATGATGGTGATGATTTGTTTTCAGATTTTCATAAAAAATATTATGCATGACATATTAAAGAAATATGATTTTGCTAGGCATAAATTCCTAAGTGTGATAAAATTTTTGAATAAGTCCCTAGGAACTATACCATGATTGCAAAATTGAATGTTGACATAATGACATAAAATAAAATAAGTGTTCATTCATTTTAAAACTCAATTGTGAAACATAATGATGTAAGTCATATATTTTTATAAATTAAAATGAATGGGAAAATAAAATTAGAGCAATGGTTTGCGCTAGGCATAGAATTATAGGTATAGACTTATACCATCATCGCAAAATCCAAAGAAGAAATTGATATTTTAGTTTTATTGCACGATTGATTTTTGACTTTTGATAAATAGAAAAATAATAATATGAACATGACTTTATTTATTATATTTGTGTCATATGTTGTGCGAAAGAATTTTGTAATTTTTGAAAACAATGTATGTAATTGTTTTTATACAAAACAGATGTTCTGAAATAAGAAGATAAAATTATTCCAAAAAAAAAAAAAGGTTGCAAAAATATTTTACATTATGTCAAAGACAAATATAGATTTATATGGAACCCTCATGTTCAAATGTGAGTTCATTACCGATCTTGCTTTATCATAATGATACAGAATCTCTCAAATACAAATGTGTGTGCAATTGTATTGTTCATTCCCCAATTTTGAGCAAGAAAATTTGATACAAGTAATTTGACTTAACCAAATGAGTGTTCGTTGACCATGATTTATATGCATATGACTGTACCAGACTACTATGTAAATCGGGTTATCACTAGCTAGCTAATCCATAAGACGACATAGGCTTGTACAAAATAAGGTTGCTAATGTGACAGACATATCACCACGCTAGGAATTACCCAAGGCCAAGTGGGTTGGGCACAAACCACCTGTTATGGGGCTTACCTCATAGTTTTCAAATAATTGAGAATTCCAGGGATTCAAGCTCATTCACCCTTCTTTTATTTTCAAGGGGTAGGGAAAGGGATTTTATTGCTTTTTGCTTTTTCTCTTTTCTTTTTTTTTTTGTATTTTTTCTTGGAACTGAGACAATGCGGAAATATGGCTGCGATGGTACAAAATAATATTTTTCTTTTTCTCATTTTCTTTGACTTTTTTTTTTTTTGTGTCTATGCTAGGGATACTTTCTCAGATTGGCTGTAGAGTAAGGGAATTTTATTCTGGGTAGGGGTGAGCTTGTCCTTTTGTCAATTCTCAAAGATTCTAGACCATGTGCATGATAGGATAGCAGGGGAAACTTTTCACTCAAGAAACCACTTCTACTATGTAGCATCATATTGAATTTGCAATGAAATCATTTTAATGTGAAAAGATATGCTTGGTTCAAGTAAATAACATGATCAATTCTCTATGCTCAAAAATTTATTTAATTCAAATGTGGACTTTGATATAAGAGAGATTAATAATCATACCAAATAGAAGCAAGATATTTATGTATGTGAGTGTGAAAGTGCGGGATTCCAAATAAATGCTAATTTATCCAAAATAATTGAAAATATAACTACAATACTTCAAGAATTGATAGGTACGAAAATAAAATATGTTTTTGAATATTTTGAGGATTTTGATGTTTTTATATTTTGATTTTGATTGATGAATGGAAAGAAGAAATACGATTACTATTTTTTGAAATTTTTTATGTAAATAACTAAAAGGAAACAATATGCAAAATACACAATATATACAAATGATGAAAATGACCAAATGTTACGCATAATAATGCTTGAGATGCATAATGTTCATAGGTTCTTTAAGATATTTACCATCTAAGGTAGCCAATAGATATGATCCCGATCCAAATTTAGTAGTGATGACATATGGTCCAAGCCAGTTGGGCTCAAATTTACCTTTAAGGTCTTTAGTTGCATTAATATTTTTTTGATTTTCTTTTAAGACAAGGTCGCCGATCTCAAAGGATCGATGATGAAATTTCTTGAGGTATGCTCTCTTAAGCTTGTTTTGGTAGGCACGAAGATGCTCCAAAGCATTGATGTGCTTTTCATCTAGGAGTTCTAGTTGACTAAATCTACTAGCACAATATTCATCTCCTACTTCAATATCTTGAAGTAGTAGAGCTAAAGAAGGAACTTCTAATTCGAAGGGAAAAACAGCTTCAGTACCATAGACCAAAACAAAAGGTGAAGTACCTATGGTGGTGTGAACGCTAGTTCGATAGGCCCACAAAGCAGGATATAATTGGATGTGCCAATCTCGACCAGATTTATTGACCAGTATTTTGAGGATTTTGATTAATGTTTTATTAGATGCTTCTGCTTGGCCATTACCTTGATGGTAATAGGGAGTGGACGAACGATGTTGAATTTTATATTTTTGACATAATTTTTTGACATATTTATTTTTGAAACAAGTTCCATTATCTGAGATGAGATTTGCAGGAATTCCGAACCTATAAATAATTTGATTAAAAATAAACTTGGAAACTTGGGTTCTAGTGCAAGAAGCTAAGGGCATAGCTTCAACCCATTTCATGAAATACTCGATGGTGGTTATGATGAATTTGTGTCCATCAGATGACACAAGGTTGATTTTTCCAATGATGTCTAAGCCCCATTTTGAAAAGGGCCAAGGAGATGAAATAGCCTGTAGTTCTTGTGCAGGCGCATGGACAAGGTCAACATGTTTCTGGAACTTGTCGCAATGGCACACATAATCATGTGCATCATTCTCCATGGTAGGCCAAAAATATCCTATCCTAAGGAGCTTCTTAGCAATGGTGCTACCACTAAAATGCCCCCCACAAGATATATTGTGGGCTTCACTCAAAGATGATTTAGATTCTGCTAGATTCAAACATCTCAGTAAGATGCCTTCAAAATATCTCCTATACAAGGTATTATCAATAATTACAAAGCGAATTGCTTGTATATGTAACAACTGACGATGGTTGCTATTACAACCTTCAAGGAAGGTCCCATTTTGTAAAAAAATAAATAAATTAGTGTACCATGGTTCGAGAGTAGTTTTGTTGATTAGAAACACATCCAAAGGTTCTAAGAATGATTTGCTTGAAGCGGGTTCCTAGAGTCGACGAATAATGATGGTAGCATATTCATCATCTAACTCCAAGGGCAAAAGAGATGCAGCTGCAGCCATAGCGTCAGCCGTACAGTTGCTAGTTCGAGGAATTGCTTCCAAGGTAATGTGATCAAATAAAGATAATAATTGTAAGACATGCATTTTATATGGGCATAATTTATCATCTTTGGTATGATAAACATCATTGATTTGATTTAAGACAAGTTGAGAATCATCAAAAACCAGTAAATTTTTAATTTTTAGTGCCAAGGCAGCTCATAATCCAAGGATTAGAGCCTCATATTTAGCAGTATTATTAGTGCAAGAAAAATTTAATTTGAAGGACAGAGGTATAATATGTTTCTGCAGAGATATTAAAATAATACCTGCACTAGCCCCACTCATTCATCGGGCTCCGTAAAAGTATAGGGACCATTGCTCAGGATGGTCTGCCTCTAAGCTAAGGCATTCATCAGGAAACTCAATGATGAGGGGATGGGTAGACTCTAAGGATGCAGCAACTAATTGGTCTGCTATGATTTGACCTTTAATAGACTTTTGTCCTATAAACATGAGTTCAAACTCGCTTAGCGCAAGAACCCACTTGGTTGTGTGACCCGATAAGTACGGTCGACTCATGAGATACCACAAATGATCGAATTTAGCAATAACATACATTTTTTGATTGAGCATATAATGGCATAGTTTCTGTGTAGAAAATATGACTGCAAGACATAACTTCTCTAATACCGTATAACAAGTTTCATAACTGATTAAGGTTCTACTGATGTAATAATTAGCATGTTCTTTCTTCTCATCGTCAAGTTGAGCTAACATAGCTCCTAAGGCACAATCTGAAGTAGAAATGTACAAGATAAATGGACGATCAGATCTAGGTGGGGATAGCACCGATGGTTTAAGGAGATATTGTTTGAGGAGTTCGAATGCTTCCTGACATTCGTCGTCCCAATGAAAAGAGATATTTTTTAAGAAGTTTAATAAAGGGTCCGGTTTTGTCCGCCAACTTATCGATTAAGCGACGAATAACTTGAATTTTACCTTGTAGACTTCATAATTTAGTTATATTTGTGGGTGCGGGCATATCATTGATAGCCATGATCTTGAGAGGGTCAATTTCAATGCCACATAAAGAAACTATAACCCCCAATAATTTACTGGACTTAACTCCGAATATACATTTGGTTGGATTTAGTCGGATAAGATATTCTCTTAACCGATCAAAAAAATTTCTCAAGTCATCTAAATGGTCATCTTATTTGATGGAATGGGCTATAATATCATCTACATAATCATGTAGAATATCATGCATCATATCGTGAAAGATATAATTCATGGCTCGTTGATATGTGTATCGCTCCAAATTTTTTGCATCCTTACCCTCAGGCTATAGGATCCACGCTCGAAAGGGGGATGCGAGAAGGATGGGACAATACCTCGGACTGAGAGGCCCTTTGAAGGTCCCGCCTCTCGGGGAGGAGTATAAAGGTGAATTTTTGATGGATGGTGGGTTCACCAGGAAACTTTTGAGTGGCAGTTTCCATGCCTAGGTTGGGAATGGGTTTAATGTGTTTATTTTGTACTTTAATCATTCAACTCCTAGGTTTGGCCAAGATGAATCTAAACTATTCTATATGCCAATACTGATTTAAATGGATACAGAAATAGAAATGAGTGCTAAACATAGAGAATATGCTAACTAGAATAGTACATACCTGATTTCGGATGTCTGATGAAGATTCTGAGTTTTGTAGCAGTCCAGATCGTCTCAACTCGTACGTAATCATCTGATATTTCACATAATCATCGCAAATCACAGTCGGTCATCTGAGATCAGATGGAATCATCTGAAATTTGATGAATTTGTCAAACAAATTTGTTAGAAACCTGCAATCACAAAAATAGATACAAAATACCAAATATGCAACTGCAGAAGCAATGGAGAATGATAGCAATAATAGTAAACATGCCTAAATAATGGATTTAAATAACAAACAAGAGAAATGCAATAGATTTAATGTTTTATTTTAACTTTATCATGCGGTTATGCTAAATGAGGTGAACTCCAAGATGCATAAACATAATAACTTAAGATAATGCAAAATTACAATGGGAAAATATAGAAACAGTTTAAGAAAATGCAAACTTCGGGCTCTGATTGCCCCCAATCTGGACTATAGTCGGGATCGCCTCCAATCGTACAAGATCATCTGCTCTCCTCGACAAGATCGTCCAAAATCATCCGGGATCGTTTGCGATGATCCGAGCTAGCTTCGACTGAAAAATAGTAGAGTTCCTACAAGAAAACATGAAATACAGAATGCAAACAATAGTGCGAGGATGCTCTAGTGTATAAGGAACTAAATCTGTAGAGAAATCCATCAGCTAGGGGGTTCAAGGGAGTCAGGGGGATAAACTAGAAAAATCCTAGTTTATATAGGATTAGGGGAAGGCTAGGAGGTTGGAGATCATCCCAATCTGGGAGATCTCCAACGAGGGAATCTCCAACTACGCAGATGCGCTTCTGCCAAAGTTGGAGAGGCTATTGAAACATAAGCTAATTATGAACATTCGGTTTTAGGATGAAATCATCTGGACGCTCTGTTCTAGACGAATTCGTCAGATCGGGGATGATTTCATCTGATATGCGATGATATCGTCCAACGGTAAAAACAAATCCTAAAAATGGCGTGGAAAAGAAGGGAAGCGGGTAACAAGCGGTTTTGGGGCGGTTTTGGGGTTAAAATTTAAATTTTTATCTTTTATCTTTTACTAAGGGTTTAACTGCACCAATTTTAGGGTGCTACATTTTGCCCCCTCTTTAGCAATTTTTTCAAAGAAAATGTGTTAAAGACGAGTTCTTCCCGTTTTACGAGAAAGCAAAAATGTACTCAATTTTTTAGATGATGATTCTTGGTCGAATCGTACGACTGCTGACTATGGTGCCCCCTCCGTGTTTTTGCCCAAATCGAATGTTTGAGGTAAAAACATGGAAAAGTAGAAATTAAAATATTGTTGTTTTTGAATAAAATTAAGAAAAATAGGGAAAACCCTAATTCATTTTTTTTTACTATTCATTTTTTATGTTCCAGAGCTCTACAGAGAGAAACAATGGTGGAGACAGCGCACAGAGCGACAGAGGTCCGGTGTGGGCTACGAGTAAGGATCTAATCCTAGTAGATTAGGTTTGATTTTACTTTGTGCAATTTTTTGTTTTAAATTTTGACTATTTGGGGCATCGCGGCCATTTTTAGGCCGTCGACGACGTCGGGACGAAATCGTCCCGATTTCGTTGGAATCGTCCCTAGATCGTCGATTTCGTTAGATGGAAAAATCGGTGAACTAGGGGTGATCTTTTTCAACAAGGGGCGATCCCCAAGTTGCGAAATAAGATACGAATTCATCCTACAAAGGACGATATTGCCCAATTGGGGATGATATCATCCAATGGTGGACGATATCATCGCTTTTAAGAAATTAAGCTTGATTAAAATGTTTTTAATTTTATGTTAATGATTGGTTGATTAATGAATTTTTGTTTTATTGTTTGTTTTGTAGAAAGGATTACTAAAGATCTAGGAATGGAAATACGATGGGCTGAGAGATGACTTGGCCGCTCTCAACCAGGAAGAGCATGATCGACTAGCATAGGTTGGGCTACGGCATGTGGCAGAGATGCCACAAGTATCGATGGACATAGGGCTTCTGACAGCCCTAGTAGAGAGATGGTATCCGGGGTCATCCTACTTCCAGCTACCGATAGGGGAGATGGCTCCCACACTAGAGGACGTATGGAGGATCATGAGGATCCCCATACAGGGATGGCTCATGACGCCTATGGCCAATCAGGGCCAGGAGATGATGAGACTGATCGAAGACCCGAGCTTCACCCTGGAGAAGGGTGGAGTGAACATCGAGTCTCTGAGGCAGATGCCTGGGGCATCTAGGTTGACTCGGGTTTTGGCAGGAGTAGTAGGTGGCTTACTGCTATGCCACCAGAGCGGGTGCAGATTACCCTGGCTCCTGTCAGATGTGGTCTACGACATGAGAGACCATGGCTATAGATTTGCATGGGGTAGCTTTGTACTATGTCACTTGTATAGGATCCTGCATGGGGTCGTATACAAGGGAGGTCGATGTTTGGTCTTGACATCGCTGCTACAGATTTGGTGTTGGGAGCACATCACGATGCAAAGGCTGGTAGGGCTCCCATTGATAGGGGTTGACCGGGAGAGGCCCCGGGTTTACTATTGGTGGCTATAGAGAGGGTCACATCGATGGATAGATCTGCCAATGTCATGGAGGTTGTTGGACGACCTCATCCCAGACCAGATCACCTGGAGGCCATGGCGAGAGCACCCCAGGTGGGCAGAGGATGGGCAAGAGCTGGCTCACATCAGGCGAGTCTGTTGGTTGAGGATGGAGCAGGGAGAGGTAGAGCTCCACCGCTACGACCGGGTTCTATGGTAGTTTGGTCTATAGCAGGGGATCCCTTCTCTTAGGGATTATGAGTACTCCCGGACTATTCGGGATAGTACTACATTGAGCGGGGCTCTAGACATGTAGCGATTCTGGAGTCAAGACACATCCGATGTCCCCATCCAGCCAGTGGATGGTGATGACATTGGGGTTGTAGATGGCTATGATGCTTGGTACATAGGCATCTACCCTCCTCGGATGATGATGGCATATGTGATTATGCAATGGATGGGGAGGCAGAGCCAGACTACCATTGAGGCAGCGCGGGGTCACGGTGGGAGAGAGCAATGATGGTCCCCATAGGAGAGATGCCAATGGATGGGTCAAGCTCCACAGAGGCCATGGGAGATAGGGTGGAGGGAGGAGAGACTCCCTTCATAGTAGGGGGAGAGACCACCATCGCCTGATAAGGGCAAGGGTGTCGATGTAGGGGAGAGCAGTGAGACGATGGCTCTCCAGGCTGAGGTTGCCCACCTCTGAGCTCAAGTGCAGTCACTATAGGATGAGGCTACTCGGCTCAGGGCTCGGTAAGAATGCAAGATGAGACTACACGACTCAGGGCATAGAGCGGAGGGGCGAGTAGGGATGAGCTAGTGCGGTCTATGATGTAGACCACATTCTACTAGGGGGTATACTTTCAGCTGGCTCCAGAGGGTCAAAGGGTACCACTGCCAGCCAACATTACGAAACCAATCCAGATGGGATCGACGAGGACATCCTCATGATCGACAGTGAGGACCCGAGACATAGCATGGACTACTATGGGACCACCTCCTCCATGTCAGGGCAGGGGAGGAGATGAGGCTGAGAGCTCGAGGGCTTCTCGAGACTAGATGGCTATAGACTGCATAGAGATTGTATAGATTTTTGAGAGGATTGAGTATGCCAGGGTATAGATTGTGGCATACCAATCTAGTTTTGATATGATGTACATAATTTGATATATATATATGGTCTTGTTTTTGATGATATGACTTGTGTATATGTTGTATGATGCTTTAATTTGTGATTGAATATTCATGTAATTATGTCATTTTGAAATATTATATTTTGATATCATGGCATAAAATTGTAAATGAAATAATCTGATGTAAATAAATTGGTTGTTTTGGTGTAGTTTAATGAAATAAAAAGGACTTCTAACAATAATTTCAAAGGACATTGTCACTGTTATAGACCATTTCATGGAGTCGCCACTCACTAGGTCGTCAAGCTAATCCCAGGATAGAAATATTGTTAAAAGTAAAAGAGTGCTTAAGAGACTGTCTTAAGACTTGATGTTGTGATGATGAAAATGATGATGGTGATGATTTGTTTTCAGATTTTCATAAAAATATTATGCATGAGATATAAAAGAAATATGAATTTTGCTAGGCATAAATTCCTAAGTGTGATAAATTTTTTTGCATAAGTTCCTAGGAACTATACCATCATTGCAAAATTGAATGTTGACATAATGACCTGAAATAAGATAAGTGTGCGTTCATTTTAAAGCTTAGTTATGTAACATAATGATGTAAGCCATATGTGTTTTTATTAAAATGAATGGGAAAAATAAAATTAGAACAATGGTTTGCGCTAGGCATAGACTTATAGGTATAGACTTATACCATCATCGTGAAATCCAAAGAAGAAATGGATATTTTAGTTTTATTGCAAGATTAATTTTTGACTTTTGATAAACAGAAAAATAATAATATGAACATGTTTTTTGAAATCATTTTGTGATTTTGTGAAACAATGTATATAATTGTTTTTATACAAAACAAAAATTCTGAAATAAGAGGATAAAACTATTCCGAAAAGAATTACAGAAATATTTTAAATTATCTCAAAGACAAATGTAGGTTTATAAGGGATCCTCATGTGCAAATGTGATTTCATTACCGATCTTGATTTATCATAATGATACAAAATCTCTCAAATACAAATGTGTGTGCGATTGTATTGTTCATTCACCAATTTTGAGCAAGATAATTTGATACAAGTAATTTGCCTTAACCAAATGAGTGTTCCTTAACCATGATTTATATGCATGTAACCGTACTAGACTACTATGTAAGTCGGGTTATCAAGAGCTAGCTAATCCATAAGCTGACATAGGTCTATACAAAAGAAGGTCGCTAATGTGACAGACATATCACCACGCTAGGAATTACCCAAGGCCAAGCGGGTTGGGCACAAACCACCTGTTATGGGGCTTACCTCACAGTTTTCGAATAATTGAGAATTCCAGGGATTCAAGCTCATTCACCCTTCTTTTCTTTTCAAGGGGTAGGGAAAGGGATTTTATTGCTTTTTTGCTTTTTCTTTTCCTTTTCTTTTTTTTTTTTTTTGTATTTTTGCTTGGAATTGAGATAATGCTGAAATATTGCTGCGATGGTACAAAATAATATTTTTCTTTTTTCTCATTTTCTTTGACTTTTCTTTTTCTTCCTATGCTAGGGATACTTGCTCGGATTGGCTGTAGAGCAAGGGATTTTTATTCTGGGTAGGGGTGAGCTTGTCCTTTTGTCAATTCTCAAAGATTCTAGACCATGTGCATGATAGGATAGCAGGGGAAACTTTTCGCTTAGGAAACCACTTCTACTATGTAGCATCATATCGAATTTGCAATGAAATCATTTTAATGTGAAAAGATATACTTGGTTCAAGTAAATAACAAGATCAGTTCTCTATGCTCAAAACTTTATTTAATGCCAATGTGGACTTTGATATAAGAGAGATTAATAATCATACCAAATAAAATCAAAATATTTATTCATGTGAGTGTGAAAGTGCGGGATTCCAAATAAATGCTCATTTATCCAAAATAATTGAAAATATAACTACAAACTTCAAGAATTGACAGGCACAAAATAAAATATGTTTTTGAAGATTTTGATGTTTTTGTATTTTGATTTTAATTGATGAATTGAAAGAAATACAATGTGATTGTTTTTGAAACTTTTTATATAAGTGACTAAAAGGAAATAATATGCAAAACAAATATATACAATGATGAAATGACCAAATTTTATGCATAGTAGCATTTGAGATGCATAATTTTCATAGGTTCTTTAAGTTCTTTACCATCTAAGGTAGATAATTTGTATGCTCCCGATCCAAATTTAGCAGTAATAATATACGGTCCAAGCCAGTTGGGCTCAAATTTACCTTTAAGGTCTTTAGTTGCATTAGTATTTTTTTGATTTTCTTTTAAAACAAGGTCACCGGTCTCAAAGGATCGATGATGAACTTTCTTGAGATAGGCTCTCTTAAGCTTGTTTTGGTAGGCACGAAGATGCTCCAAAGCATTGATGCACTTTTCATCTAAGAGTTCCAGTTGACTAAATCTGCCAGCACGATATTCATCCCCTACTTCAGTATCTTGAAGTAGTAGAGCCAAAGAAGGAACTTCTAATTCAAAGGGAAAAATAGCTTCAGCGCCATAAACCAAAATGAAAGGTGAAGTTCCAGTGGGGGTGCGAACACTAGTTCGATAGGCCCACAAAGTAGGATATAATTGGATGTGCCAATCTCGACCGGATTTATTGACCAGTCTTTTGAGAATTTTGATTAATGTTTTATTAGATGCTTCTGACTTGGCCATTACCCCGAGGATAATAGGGAGTGGACCAACGATGTTGAATTTTATACTTTTGACATAATTTTTTGACATATTTATTTTTGAAACAAGTTCCATTATCTGAGATGAGATTTGCAAGAATTCCGAACCTACAAATAATTTGATTGAAGATAAACTTAGAAACTTGGGTTCCAGTACAAGAAGCTAAAGGCATAGCTTCAACCCATTTTGTAAAATACTCGATAGCGGTTATGATGAATTTGTGTCCATCAGATGACACAGGGTTGATTTTTCCAATGATATCTAAGCCCCATTTTGAAAAGGGCCAAGGAGATGAAATAGCTTGCAGTTCTTGTGCAGGCGCATGGACAAGGTCAGCATGTTTCTGGCACTTGTCGCAATGGCACACATAATCATGTGCATCATTCTCCATGGTAGGCCAAAAATATCCTATCCGAAGGAGCTTCTTAGCAATGGCGTTACCACTAAAGTGTCCTCCACAAGATCCATCGTGGGCTTCACTCAAAGCTGATCTAGATTCGTCTAGATTCAAACATCTCAATAATATGCCTTCAAAAGATCTCCTATACAAGGTATTACCAATAATCACGAAGTGACTTGCTCGTCTACGTAATAACCTACGCTGGTTGCTAGTATAACCATCAGGGAAGGTCCCATTTTGCAAAAAATTAAATATATCAGTGTACCATGGTTCGGGAGTAGTTTCATTGATTAGAAACACATCCAAAGGTTCTAAGCATGATTTGCTTGAAGCGGGTTCTTGGATTCGACAAATAATGATGGTAGCATATTCATCATCTAACTCCAAGGGTAAAAGAGATGCAGCTGCAACCATAGCGTCAGCCGCACGATTGCTAGTTCGAGGAATAGCTTCCAAAGTAACTTGATCAAATAAAGATAATAATTGTAAAACATATGTTTTATATGGGCGTAATTTATCATCTCTGGTCTGATAAACATCATTGATTTGATTTATGACAAGTTGAGAATCACCAAAAACTAATAAATTTTTAATTTTTAGGGCCAAAGCAACTCGTAATCCAAGGATTAGAGCCTCATATTCAGCAGTATTATTGGTGCAAGCAAACGTTAATTTAAAGGATAGAGGTATAAGATGTTTTTGCGGAGATATTAAAATAATACCCGCACCAGCCCCACTCATGCATCGGGCTCTGTCAAAGTATAGGGACCATTGTTTAGGATGGTCTGCCTCTAATTTAAGGCATTCATCGAGAAACTCAATGATGAGGGGATGGGTAGACTCTAAGGGTGCAACAACTAATTGATCTGCTATGATTTGACCCTTAACAGACTTATGTCCTATAAACGTGAGTTCAAACTCGCTTAGCGCAAGAACCCACTTGGTCGTGCGACCGGATAAGTACGGTCGACTCATGAGATATCGCAAAGGGTCGAATTTGGCAATAACATACGTTTTTTGATCGAGCATATAATGTCGTAGTTTCTGTGTAGAAAATACGACTGCTAGACATAACTTCTCTAATATGGTATAGCGAGTTTCATAACTGATTAAGGTTCTATTGATGTAATAATTAGCACGTTCTTTCTTCTCATCATCAAGTTGAGCTAACATAGCTCCTAAGGCAAAATCTGAGGCAGAAATGTACAAGATAAATGGACGATCAGATCTAGGTGGTGAAAGTACTGGTGGTTTAAGGAGATATTGTTTAAGGAGGTCAAATGCTTCCTGGCATTCGTCGTCCCAATGAAAAGAGACATATTTCTTAAGAAGTTTAAGAAAAGGTCCGGTTTTGTCTGCCAACTTATCAATGAAGCGACGAATAGCTTGAAGCTTACCTTGTAAACTTCATAATTCAGATATATTTGTGGGTGCGGGCATATCAGTGATAGCCACGATCTTGAGAGGGTCAATTTCAATGCCACGTAAAGAAACGATAACCCCCAATAATTTATCGGACTTAACTCCAAATATACATTTGGTTGGATTCAATCGGATAAGATACTCCCTTAACCGATCAAATACTTTTCTCAAGTCATTTAAATGATCATCTTCTTTGATGGAACGAGCTATAATATCATCTACATAATCATGTAGAATATCATGCATCATATCGTGAAAGATATAAGTCATGGCTCGTTGATATGTTGCACCTGCATTCTTTAAACCGAATGGCATCACTTTCCAACAAAAGGTTCCCCAAGGGGTAATAAATGTTGTCTTAGCCTAATATTCAGGAGCTATCCTGATCTGATTATAACCAGAGAATCCATCCATTAAGGATATCATTCCGCTCCCAGCAGTAAAATCAATGATTTGATCCATGTTGGGAAGAGGAAAATCATCTTTAGGGCATGCAACATTAATATCTCTAAAGTCTATGTAAACCCTAACTTTGGTAGCTTCTTTCTTAGTTACTGGAACTACATTTGAGATCCATTCAGCATAATCAATGGCTTGTATAAAAATAACCTTCAACAATTTTTCTAGTTCTCCTTTGACTAGTAAGGCCACTTTAGGATGCATTTTTCTAAGTTTCTGTTTAACAGGTTTAGCATCTGGATGGACTACTAGATGATGCATAACTACAGAAGGGTCCAAACCTGGCATGTCTTCATATGTCCAAGAAAAGACATCTTCATAGTCTTTAAGAAATGAAATGTATTTATCTTGTTTTTCTTGACTTAATTCTGATCCAATATTGATTATGTGAGGGTTATCTTCGGTTCCAATGTTAATTTTTATAACGTTTTCAACTTCCATATGTAAATCTCTCTCAAAATTAGGTGGGGCGGGTGAAACACCCAATTCTTGTAATTCTTCCAAGGTTAGCTTGGATAATTTGTCTTGAGGAATCGAGGCCTCAAGCTAGGCTATACTAGGTATAGAGCCATCAAAATAAAATTCGTTATGTAACAATTCATCAACGGAGACATCATGGAAGATATCCCCTTCCAACTCATCGTCGGATTCAACAATCATCTCAGGGTAGGCGATGGATAGCATATTACAGGTAAAGGGATTATTCTTTGAACGCAAAGAATCTTGTTTATCCAGATAATCTTGGTAACATGTAAGATGGTCCTCCTCCCCAAATGGGAAGGGTTGACCTTTACTAGGAAATAGGCCCACACCGCATCGGGCAGGCCATGGTTCAACCTCAAAAGGTTCTTTCATACCATTTTGGGAAGGTCCCAAACCTTTCCCTTTATAGCCCAATTTAAGCATTATAGGTTTAGCTTTAATATACTCATTAGCAAAATAGCATCTAGCATATCCATCACAATGTGTCTTGATGTTTCTAGGTATTCTTCCCCAGTCATATCCCTTATAAATAAAAGCACAACTCCCGACTTGGTAAATACTTCCCATAGGCTGTGGGAGGCCCAAGGTACGAGGAGAGGGTGGGAGTTTATTTAAAATAAGGGCATATTGCATGGTAGTGTTTGTTTTTTTTGATATAAGAATTTTAGATAAATTGGGTAAGAGCTCATCAGTAAGAGCGTAAGAGGTAGAAGGATCATTTCCTATGTTTTTGGATGCAGAAATCATGTCTTTGATAGGCATAGACGTTGTAGAGATGTCGATGGAAGGATCTAAAGGTATGGAAGTTATAGGAGTAAAACAAGAAGCATTGGTTGTGGGTTTAGGATCCTTTTGAGGTCCTAATGTGGTTTGTTCAGAAGATGGTTGAGCTATATGTAGAGGTGTAGTTGATGGGGGAAAAGTAGATGATGTTATGGGTGAGTGTTTCACACGTTTAGATGGTTGATGAGAATTAGGATGTGTGGATGACAAAGCAGGGCAAAATTGAACTCCAACCGGTTCTACCAAAGCACACATATCAAAGGGTCTAGGGTCACCATGAATGGTAACCAACTGATTTTTAAATTTGAATTTAACACACTGATGTAAAGTTGAGGGAATAGCTCGCATTGCGTTGATCCAAGGGCAACCCAAAAGTATATTGTATGATGCAGGGCAATGTACAATAAACACGGTCGTGTCTAAGGTTCTTGGACCAAATTGCAAGGGGATAGTAATAACTCCACACGTTTCTTGTGTTTCGTCATTAAAGGCTTTTATGATCATATCAGTTCTTTTCATTTCGTCACTTCTAAAGCCAAATATTTGGTAGAAGTCAAAAGTGCATATGTTTAAAGATGAACCATTATCAATCAAGATGCGTTTAACTGCTACATCTCCAATTAGGGTAGTAATGTATAAGGGGTTATCCTTATGTAAACTATGTTGTGGTATATCTCTATCTCGAAAGTCAATACAATCGACTTCTCGAGTTATGATAGTATTGGACATGGCTTCAGGTTGAATATTTTGTGGTACCATCATTTGGCTTAATGTGAGCATTAATTCATCCCTATGGGTAGGAGAAGATCTTAAAAGGTCCAAAAGGGAAATTCTAGCTCTAGTATTGGATAATTGTTCATTAATATTATAAGGAGGCTTAGGTTGAACATTAGGCGCATGATTCCCTTTATTGGGATTTTTCAAAACAAATGGAGCTGATCCATCGTTCTGAGTTTGATCCTGTTGAGAGTTTTGAGCCTGTTGTCGAGTAACGACTCCGATGGTACCTACAATATTATTTTGAGGATGATGAATTGGTCTCGGTCTAGCATTTATGGCTTGTTCATTAGAAAGTAACTGATGAGAAGATGGTCGAGTAGTAACTCTTCTAGGAAATGGTTCTTCCAGAACCATAGAATTTGTGATGGGTTGAATAGGATCTGATTCATCTTCAGAACTATTCGATTGATTTGAGGTGATTTCCATGTCACTTTCAATATCATATTCTACATCACTAAGATCAAGTGTTCGAATATTATATAGAGGTATGGACGTAACCATGGATAAAGTTGTGTCAAATATTTCTAAATCATGAATAGGTAAATGCCCACTAATGGCTCCTACATATCGGGTAGGAGGGGGAACATTATGATGTTCAATTTGATTAGCCACCTCTTTACCATGCTTTGGTAAAGGATGTTGAAATATGTCCAATGATTGATTGGCATTCTGATTCTGACTTTGAGGGATGTTCTTTTGAGCATTATTAGGAGGATTTTGTTTAGGTTGAAAGGCTTGCACCTCCATCTCATTGTTATCAATTAAATCTTGTATTTTATGTTTTAACCATTTACAAGAGTTGGTAGCATGTCCAGGTCCTCTATGGAAATCACAATGTAAATCAGCTCTGTATCCGGGTATAGTTGGATCAGGTTCCCGGATATTTGGTAATTGGATCATTCCTCGTGCTAGTAATTGCGGGAGAATGGTTGATAAGGGTTGATTTAACCTAGTAAATTCTCGAGGTGGTTTATCAGGAGGTTTCAATATGAACTTCTCTATTGTTTTTGCATAGTATTAACATTGGCAATGTTTCTGCTATCAATGACTCCATCACCCACAACTTGTTTATTTTTATATTGATTTCTAGATGTTTTCTCATCATCTTTCTTTTTGAGCTGACCTCTTCTAATGAGAGCATCTTCCACTCTTCGGGCTAAGTCTATAGCTTGATCGAAGGTGGTCAAGGTAGCAGTTGATAATTCATAGGATAGTTGTTCTTGTAAATTATTGATAAAAATATCCAACATTTCTCGATAAGGTAACACAAAGTGTAATTTTCCTATCAACCGCCTCCATCGAGCTAAGAAGTCAGCAAAACACTCATCTTTGTCTTGTTTTAGGTTGTACAAATCTTTAATGGTTACATGCCTTTCAATATAGGCACTAAATTGATGCACAAAAGACTCAGTGGTCTCTTCGAAATTTCTCAAAGAATGAGTGGGCAATTGATAATACCACTCCAATGCCATCCCTCCTAAACTTTTTGGGAACATCTTTAGTAATAACAAGTCATCATGTGATATATCATGACATGCTATCCTAAACATACGAAGATGCTCTATGGGATCTTCAGTTCCTTTATATATAGGTAGGACAGGCATGGGAAAGTGTTTAGGATATGGTTGTGCTACAACTATAGGATCTAGAGGTTGACTACACATCTCTCGATAATTGTACGAGGGATGGTAGGGATCTATTTGGTCCATGCGGGAGGCTAACTATTTCACCATGGCTTCCAGATTACCAGTTTGTCCACCATATTGGTTTGGTGGTACATGAGTATGGGATTTGTGAGCGTAGGAAGGCGGGACATAAGGATTAGATGCTATATTGCTATTATGCAAATGGTTGGTAGAAAGAGTATTATGAAGAAGATTTGTTGTAGCATTATGTTGTATCCCAGGATTGTTGGAAATTGGTATTTGGTTTTGTTTTAGGCTTTTGTTGATTTGAGGTATATTGATCAATAGCTTGGAGAAATAGAGCAATGAATGAAGGTTTCTTTTGTGTGGGAATAACCCTAGGCTTGATAATAGGCACTCTAGGTGGTTGGGTAACCTGTTGTTGTTGCATGTTCTGGATTATAGTGGCCATATCCAAATTGGATGGTCTAGCTTGATCACTTTCTTGATCAACGAAGGACAAAGGATTAGTGCATGTGTGATATATGTCTTCTAGGGTTGCTTGAGTGTCACTAATTTGATCTTTGTCCATATGGACTGCTCTATTAAGGGTGCCAATATTAGTACTGGAGGAACTTCCAGAAATGTTCCATGTTCTCAAAAGTAACAGCTCCTTCTGGAGATATTTTAGGGGATGAGGATCCTTCCTCTCTATCATTTTCTTTTTGTTCATTTCCTACAACAAATTCTTCTTCTTGTTGGTTGAAGGTTCCTTCTTCCTGAATTGGGTCTTCAGGAAGGACATCTGGGTTATTCTCTGTTTTTCTTAACCAATCTTCTTCTACTTCCGTTTGTTTTCCATTCCTGAGTCTAGTCATTATGTCTAAATTTAGATTTTAGCAAATATATATTAATATATTTGCAACAAATTTGGGAGGTATATATTTTAATTATATACCTACTATAATGCTTAAAATAAAAAGTTTTGATTTTTGTTATGACTTTGTTTTGTTTTTATTTATATATATATATATATATATATATATATATTTTTTTTATGTTTACAAAGACAACAAAAAGCACACTGAATGCAAGAAATAACAATAATAAATGAATGGCTTAGTTTTCTATAAATAGTTTATAGATGTCATTGATAGGATCAAGTTCATCAGGAGTCATGAAATGCTCCTCTTCAAATTGGAAATGATTTTTCAAGAACTTGATAAAATGTGCTATAGTGATATTATCTGTTTCATACCCTGACTGGTAGAAATAAAGTTCATGGCAATACTCTCGATATAACACAGCTCTAGGAACTCTATACCATATTTTTCTATCCGTAAAAACAACCTCTTGATCCTCTATATGAGATAGAAATTTATGTACTACAACTGCATTCTCAAGATATTCCTCAAAGGTGTATAGCTCTAAAGACACATGGGCTCTTTTATCTGCTAACCACCTATGGCAAGCTCTCTGAAGTTCATGATATAAGGTCACTTGATCAGGATCCAGGATTCTATCTAGGACAAACCTCTTAATTTGCCTAAGTTCTATTGCCCTAGATCCAATGATACCCAATCTCCTATCAAGTTCATCCCACAAAGGTTGAACCCTATTTGTTTGAGGTACTCTAAGCACAAAAGTAACCTCTATAGCTGCTAATTGATTCTCAACATTAATGGTGACAACTCGTCTTTTATTATAATCTACCATCTAAATATGATATGCAATCTTTGATTCTAAATGCATTTATGTTTTTTTTTTTTGGATTGTTTTCAAAAGGTTTTTAGTTTTTCACGTCGGGTTCACCAAAATGTATCGCTCCAAATTTTTTGCATCCTTACCCTCAAGCTATAGGATCCGTGCCCAGAAGGGGGATGCGAGAAGGATGGGACAATACCTCGGACTGAGAGGCCCTTTGAAGGTCCCGCCTCTCGGGGAGGAGTATAAAGGTGAATTTTCGATGGATGGTGGGTTCACCAGGAAACTTTTGAGTGGCAGTTTCCACGCCTAGGTTGGGAATGGGTTTAATGTGTTTATTTTGTACTTTAATAATTCAAATCCTAGGTTTGGCCAAGATGAATCTAAACTATTCTATATGCCAATGCTGATTTAAATGGATACAGAAACAGAAATGAGTGCTAAACACAGAGAATATGCTAACTAGAATAGTACATACCCAATTCTAGATGTCTGATGAAGATTCTGAGTTTTGTAGCAGTCCAAATCATCTCAACTCATACGTAATCATCTGATATTTCACATAATCATCACAAATCATAGTCGGTCATCTGAGATCAGACGGAATCATCTAAAATCTGATGAATTCGTCAAAAACCTACAATCACAAAAATAGATACAAAATACCAAATATGCAACTACAGAAGCAACGGAGAATGATAGCAATAATAGTAAACGTGCCTAAATAATGGATTTAAATAACAAACAAGAGAAATGCAATAGATTTAATGTTTGATTTTAACTTTATCATGCGGTTATGCTAAATGAGGTGAACTCCAAGATGCATAAACATAATAACTTAAGATAATGCAGAATTACAATGGGAAAATACAGAAATAGTTTAAGAAAATGCAAACTCCGGGCTCTAATTGCCCCCAATATAGACTACAGTCAGGATCACCTCCAATCGTACGATATCATCTGCTCTCCTCGACAAGATCGTCCGAAATCGTCCGGGATCATTTGCGACGATCCGAGCTAGCTTCGACTAAAAAATAGTAGAGTTCCTGCAAGAAAACATGAAATACAAAATGCATACAGTAGTGCGAGGATGCTCTAGTGTATAAGGAACTAAATCTATAGGTAAATCCATCAGCTAGGGGGTTCAGGGGAGTCAGGGGGATAAACTAGAAAAATCCTAGTTTATATAGGATTAGGGGGAGGCTAGGAGGTTGGAGATCATCCCAATCTAGGAGATCTCCAACGGGGGAATCTCCAACTGCATAGATGTGCTTCTGCCAAAGTTGGAGAGGCTATTGAAATAGAAGCTAATTATGAAAATTTGGTTTTAGGACGAAATCATCTGGATGCTCTGTTCTAGACGAATTCGTCAGATCGGGGACGATTTCGTCTGATATGCGACGATATCGTCCAACGGTCAAAAAAAATCCTAAAAATGGTGTGGAAAATAAGGGAAGTGGGTAACAAGTGGTTTTGGGGTTAAAATTTAAATTTTTATCTTTTATCTTTTACTAAGGGTTTAACTGCGTCAATTTTAGGGTGCTACAATATGTTGCACCTGCATTCTTTAAATCGAATGCCATCACTTTCCAACAAAAGGTTCACCAAGGGGTAATAAATGTTGTTTTAGCCTAATCTTCAGGAGCTATCCTGATCTGATTATAACCATATAATATATCCATTAGGGATTTCATTCCACTCCCAACAGTAAAATCAATGATCTGATCCATGTTGGGAAGAGGAAAATTGTCTTTAGGGCATGCAACATTAATATCTCTAAAGTCTATGCAAACACTAAGTTTGGTAGCTTATTTCTTAGTTACTGGAACTACATTTTAGATCCATTCAGCATAATCAATGGCTTGTATAAAAATAACCTTCAAGAGTTTTTCTAATTCTCCTTTGACTAGTAAGGCCACTTTAGGATGCATTTTTCTAAGTTTTTGTTTAACACGTTTACCATCCAGATGGACTATTAGGTGATGCATAACTATAGAAGGGTCTAATCCTGGCATATCTTCATATGTCCAAGA
This sequence comes from Wollemia nobilis, assembly GCA_028583015.1. Taxonomy (NCBI): domain Eukaryota; kingdom Viridiplantae; phylum Streptophyta; class Pinopsida; order Araucariales; family Araucariaceae; genus Wollemia; species Wollemia nobilis. The sequence continues at coordinate 1,220,371 of JAQPPZ010002571.1, read as the reverse complement.
AAAAACATCTTCATATTTTTTAAGGAGTGAAATGTATTTATCTTGTTTTTCTTGGCTCAATTTTGATACAATGTTTATTATGTGAGGGTTATCTTCGGTTCCAATGTTAATTTTTATGACATTTTCAAATTCCATATGTAGATCTCTCTCAAAATTAGATGGGGCGGGTGAAACGCCTAATTCTTGTAATTATTCCAAGGTTAGCTTGGATAATTCATCTTGAGGAGTCGTGGCCTCAAGCTGGGCTACACTAGGTATAGAGCCATCAAAATAAAATATGTTATGTAACAATTCCTCAACGGAGACATCATGGAAGATATACCCCTCCAAATCATCGTCGGATTCAAAAATCATCTCAGGGTAAGCTATGGATAGCATATTGCATGTAAATGGATTATCCCTTAAACATAAAGCATCGCGTTTATCCCAATAATCTTGGTAACATATGAGATGGTCATCATCCTTGAATGGGAAGGGATGACCTTTACTAGGAAATAGGACCACGCCACATCGTGCGGGCCATGGTTCTACCTCAAAATGTTGTTTCATACCATTCTGGAAAGGTCCCAAACCTTTCCATTTATATCCCAATTTAAGCATTATAGGCTTAGCTTTAATATACTCATTAGCAAAATAACAGCGAGCATACCCATCATAATGAGTCTTGATGTTTCTAGGTATTCTTCCCCAGTCATATCCCTTATAAATAAAAGCACAAATCCCAAATTGGTAGATACTTACCATAGGATGTGGGAGGCCCAAGGTATGAGGAGAGGGTGGCAATTTATTTAAAACATGGTCATCTTGCATAGCAGCGTTTGTTTTCTCTAATACAAGAATTTTAGATAAATCGGGTAAGAGCTCGTCAATAAGAGCGTAAGAGGTAGAAGGATAATTTCCTATGTTTTTAGATGCAGGAAACATGCCTTTGATAGGCATAGACATTTTAGAGATGTCGATGGATAGGTCTAAAGGTATGGAAGTTATAGGAGTAAAACAAGAAGCATTGGTTGTGGGTTTAGGATCCTTTTGGGGTCCTAACGTGGTTTGTTTAGAAGATGGTTGAACTATATGTAGAGGTGTAGTTGGTGGGGAAAAAGCAGATGATGTTATGAGTGTGTGTTTCACACGTTTAGGCGGATGATTAGAATTAGGATGTGTGGATGATAGAGCAGGGCAAAATTGAACTCCAACAGGTTTTGCCAAAGCACACATATCAAAGGGTCTAGGATCACCATGAATGGTAACCAACTAATTTTTAAATTCAAATTTAACACACTGATGTAAAGTTGAGGGAATAGCTCGCATCGCGTTGATCCAAGGGCGACCCAAGAGTATATTGTACGATGTAGGGCAATGTACAATAAACATGGTCGTGTCTAAGGTTTGAGGACCAACTTGCAATGGGATAGTAATAACTCCACATGTTTCTTGTGTTTTGTCATTGAAGGCTTTTATAATCATATCAGTTCTTTTCATTTCATCACCTCTAAACCCAAATATTTGGTAGAAGTCAAAAGTGCATATGTTTAAATATGAACCATTATCAATCAAGACTCGTTTAACTGCTACATCTCCAATTAGGTCAGTAATATATAAGGGGTTATCCTTATGTAAACTGTGTTGCGGTATATCTCTACCCCGAAAGTCAATACAATTGACTTCTCGAGTTATGATAGTATTGGACATGGCTTCAGGTTGAATATTTTGTGGTACCATCATTTGGCTTAATGTGAGCATTAATTCATCCCTATGGGTAGGAGAAGATCATCCCTATGGGTAGGAGAAGATCTTAAAAGGTCCAACAGGGAAATTCTAGCTGTAGTATTTGATAATTGTTCATTAATATTATAGGGAGGTTTAGGTTGAACATTAGGTGCATGATTCCCTTTATTGGGATTTTTCAAAATGAATGGAGCTAATCCATCGTTCTGAGTTTGATATTGTTGAGAATTTTGAGCCTGTTGTCAAGTAACAACTCTGATGGTACCTAAAATATTATTTTGTGGATGATGAATGGGTCTTGGTCTAGCGTTTATGGATTTTTCATTAGAAAGTAATTGTTGAGACGATGGTCGAGTAGTGACTCTTCTTGGAAATGGTTCTTCTAGAATCATAGAACTTGTGATAGGTTGAATAGGATCTGATTCATCTTCAAAACTATTTGATTGATTTGAGGTGATTTCCATGTCACTTTTAGTCTCGTATTCGGTATCACTAAGATCAGGTGTTCGAATATTATGTAGAGGTCTGGCCATAACCATGGATAAAGTTGTGTCAAATATTTGCGGATCATGGAAAGGTAAATGTCCACTAATAGTTCCTACATATCAAGTAGGAGGGAGAAAATTATGATGCTCAATTTTATTAGCCACCTCTTTAACATGCTTTGGTAAAGGATGTTGAAATATGTCCAATGATTGATTGGCATTCTGATTCTTATTTTGGGGGATGTTCTTTTGAGCATTATTAGGAGGATTTTGTTTAGGTTGAAATGCTTGCACCTCCATCTCATTGTTATCAATCAGGTCTTGTATTTTATGTTTTAATATTTTACAAGAATTGGTAGCATGTCCAGGTCCTCTATGGAAATCATAGTGTAAATCAGCCCTGTATCCGGGTATAGTTGAATCAGGTTCCCGGATATTTGGTAATTGGATCATTCCTTGTGCTAGTAATTATGGTAGAATGGTTGATAAGGGTTGATTTAACCTAGTAAATTCTCAGGGTGGTTTATAATAAGGTTTAAGTATAAATTTCTCTGTTGTTTTCACAACATTAACAGTAGTGATATTTCTACTATCAGTGACTCCATCGCCCACAACTTGTTTATTTTTATATTGATTTCTGGATGTTTTCTCATCATATTTCTTTTTAAGTTGACCTCTCCTAACAATAACATCTTCCACTCTTCAAGATAAATCTATAGCTTGATCTAAGGTGGTCAAGGTAGCAGTTGATAACTCATAGGATAGTTGTTCTTGTAAATTATTGATAAAGATATCCAAAATTTCCTGATAAGGTAACACAAAGTGCAATTTTCCTATCAACTGTCTCCATCAAGCTAGGAAATAAGCAAAACATTCATATTTGTCTTGTTTTGGGTTGTACAAATATTTAATGGTTACATGCCCTTCAATGTAGGCACTAAATTGATGCACAAAAGACTTGGCTGTCTCTTCGAAATTCCTCAAAGAATGAGTGGGTAATTGGTAATACCACTCTAATGCCATTCCTCCTAAACTTTTTGGGAACATTTTTAGTAATAAAAAATCATCATGTGATATATCATGACACGCTATCCTAAACATACAAACATGCTCTATGGGATATTTAGTTCCTTTATATATAGGTAGGACAGGCATAGGAAAGTTTTTAGGATATGGTTGTGCTACAACTATAGGATCTAGAGGCTGACTACACATATCTCGATAATTGTACGAGGGACGGTAGGGATCTATCTGGTCCATGCAGGAGACTAATTGTTTCACCATGGCTTCTAGATTACCAGTTTGTCCACCATATTGGTTTGGTGTTACATGAGTATGTGATTTATGAGCGTAGGATGGCGTGACATAAGGATTAGATGCTATATTGTTGTTATGCAAATGGTTGGTAGGAAGAGTATTATGAAGAAGATTTGTTGTGGCATTATGTTGTACCCAGATTGTTGGAAATTGGTATTTGGTTTTGTTTTAGGTTTTTGTTTTTTGAGGTATGTTGATCAATAACTTGGCAAAATAGAGCAGTGAATGATGGTTTCTTTTGTGTGGGAATAACCCTAGGCTTGGTAACAAGCACTCTAGGTGGTTGGGTAACATGTTGTTGTTGCATGTTCTGGATTATAGCAGCCATATCCAAATTGGATGGTCCAGCTTGATCACTTTCTTGATCAACGAAGGACAAGGTATTAGTGCGTGTGTGATATATGTCTTCTAGGGTTTCTTGAGTATCACTAATTTGATCCTTGTCCATATGGACTGCTCTATTAAGAGTGCCAATATTAGTATTGAGGAACTTCCAGAAATGTTCCATGTTTTCAAAAGTAACAACTCCTTCCGAAGATATTTTAGGAGATGAGGATCCTTCCTCTCTAAAAATTTCTCTTTGTTCATTTGCATAAAAAAACTCTTCTTCTTGTTGGTCTAGGGTTCCTTCTTCCTGAATTGGGTCTTCAGGAAGGACATCTAGTTTATTTACTGGTCTTCCTAACCAATATTCTTCTACTTGATCTGTTTTCCATTCCTGAGTCTACTCATTATGTTTAAATTTAGATTTTAGCAAATATATATTAATATATTTGCAACAAATTTGGGAGGTATATATTTTAATTATATACCTACTATAATACTTAAAATAAAATGATTTGATTTTTGTTATGATTTTGTTTTGTTTTTATTTTTAGTATATATATTTTTTCTTTTTATGATTATAAAGACAACAAACAACACACTAAATGTAAGAAATAATAATAATAAAATAATGGCTTAGTTTTCTATAAATAGTTTATAGATGTCATTGATAGGATCAAGTTCATCGAGAGTCATGAAATGCTCCTCTTCAAATTGGAAATGGTTTTTCAGGAACTTAACAAAGTGTGCTATGGTGATGTTGTCTACTTCTGACTGTATCTTGTAAAAATAGAGCTCATGGCAATACTCTCGATATAACATAGCTCTAGGAACTCTATTCCATATCTTTCTATTTGTAAGGATGACCTCTTGATCCTCTATACGAGATAGAAATTTATGTACTACAACTGCATTGTCAAGGTATTCCTCGAAGGTGTACAGTTCAGAAGACACAAGGGCTCTTTTATCTGCTAACCATCTATGGCAAGCTCTCTGAAGCTCATGATACAAGGTCACTTGATCAGGATCCAAGATTCTATCTAGGACAAACCTCTTGATTTGCCTAAGTTCGGTTGATCTATATTCAATGATATTCAATCTCCTATTAATTTCATCCCATAAAGGTTGAACCCTATTTTTTTGAGGTACTCTAAGTACAGAAGTAATCCCTATAGCTGTTAATTGATTCTCAACATTAATGGTGACAACTCGTATTTTATTATAATCTACCATCTAAATATGATATGCAATCTTTGGTTCTAAATGCATTTATGTTTTGATTTTTTTTTTGATTGTTTTCAAAAGGTTTTTTAGTTTTCATGTCGGGTTCACCAAAATGTATCGCTCCAAATTTTTCACATCCTTACCTTCAGGCTATAGGATCCGCGCCCGAAAGGGGGATGCGAGAAGTATGGGACAATACCTCGGACTGAGAGGCCTTTTGAAGGTCCCGTCTCTCGGGGGAGGGGTATAAGGGTGAATTTTTGATGGATGGTGGGTTCACCAGGAAAATTTTGAGTGGCAGTTTCCATGTCTAGGTTGATAGTAGGTTTGATGTGTTCATTTTGTGCTTTAATCATTCAATTCCTAGGTTTGGCCAAGATGAATCTAAACTATTTTATATGCCAATGCTGATTTTATGGATACAAAAAATATGAATAAATTCTAAACACAGAGAATATGCTAAATATGACAGAACATACCTGATTTCAGATGTCTGATGAAGATTTTGAGTCTTGCAGCAGTCCAAATCATCTCAAAACATATGTAATTATCTGGAATTGCATAGAATCATCTAAGATCTCAGTCGGTCCTCTGAGATCAGACGATATTGTCGTAGATCTGACGAATTCTTCAGATGAATTCATCAGAAACATGCAATCATAGAAAAAGATACAAAATACCAAAAATGCAACTACAAAAGCAAGGGGAAATGATAGGAATAATAATAAATTTACCTAACTGATATATCTAGATAGCAATTAAAAGGAAATGCATCAATTTAACAATTTATTTTGACTTTATCATGCATTTATATTAAATGAGGTGAACTCCAAGATGCATAAATGTAATAACTAAGATAATGCAAAAAACAATAAGAAAATGCAAACTCTGGGCTCTGATTGCCCCCAATCTGGACCACAGTCGAGATCACCTCAAATCATATGAGATCATCGTCGATCTATGACAGGATCATCCGAAGTCATATGTAATCACCTACGATGATCCAAGCTTGTTCCGACTAAAGAGCAGTAAGATCCCTACAAGAAAACTTGAAATATGCAATGCAAACAAAAGTATGAAGGTGTTCTAAGGGACAAGGAACTAAATTTGTAGGGAAATCCGTCAGCTAGGAGGTTCAGGAGGATAAACTGAGAAAATACTAGTTTATATAGGATTAGGGAGAGGTTAGGAGGTTGGAGATCATCCAAATTTGGGAGATCTCCAATGGGGAGACTCTAACTACGCAGACACACTTTTTTCCCAGGTTAGAGAAGCTGTTGAAACAGAAGTTAATTATGAAAATTTGGTTTTGGGACGAAATTGTCTGGACATTCTATTCTAGATGAATTCCAAATGATTTCATCAGATCTGGGATGATTTAATCTAATATGCGATGATATTGTCCAATGGTCAAAACAAATCCTAAAAATGATGCGAAAAACAAGGAAAGCGGGTAACGAGCGGTTTGGGGTTAAAATTCAAATTTTTATCTTTTTACTAAGGTTTAACTGTGCCAATTTTGGGGTGCTATATTACCTACACAATTAAATAGGAGTTGGATATATTCAATTAAAACGTATATCATCTACCTATTTTATATCTAAGAATTAGAAGACTATATCTTACAACATTGATTGTAGCGAATATTACAAATTATCTTCAAGAATTTTTTATAATTACTTCTATGAGATTTGCAAAAAATATTAGTACATGCAAAAGTTCTTTAAGAGTTTCTATTAACACATCAAAGGAGAAATAAGGTGAGTTTACTATTGTACTATTCTATATTGATTAACTTATTTACTCTTAAATATTATTTTTGCATTAGTTGATTGAGTAAGGTAATAAACCAAAGAAAACAAAATCTACAAATATCAAAGTGTCTAAAGACACTAGTCAGTACTCACTACCTACAAATTATTGGGGCCTATAGAAGCCACCAAGTAGATTTAAATTCCTCCAAGGAGTGGAGAAGAAGAAGGCAACCATAAAATCAAAGAAAGAAGCTACAAGAAGAGACTTGAAATATCTTAGATTTAAGGTGCAAATAAAGGTATTTACAGAGTTGTATGAAAGCACCTGATTTATCTCTATCAAAGGGAGACAAAAATACAAGTGTCTTAAATATACCCAATGTAGCATATTAATCTATAAGATACCATATTATTGACATCAAAGAGCTAGTCAAAATAAGCTCAACATTGAGTATTATGGTGTTCTAAAATCCACAACAACATCTACATGCATCAAATCCATGAGAGGATAATATATTAGTGTAGTCATTACATCACGATACAACAAGGATAAAAGAGCTTAAAGATAATGAGAAAGGTGCATTAACATGGGAGAATCACTAGATAGAGAAAGCAACATAGAACCAACATCATCAAACCAGAGCTAACACGGTGAAGGGAAGCACATTTCTTCCACCTAAATAAAGTGTTAAGATTAAGGAAAACAACTGAGTACTCATTGTCAAAAGAGGATTTATGGAGAGAAAATCCTTGCTCTCTTTAAATAAATAGTCCACTATTCAATTAAAATATAAATTTGCACTCAAAATCTCAAATGAATAAATAAAAAATTTAAGGAGAATAATTCAGTGATAAATGGATTGCCACTTGAGGTGGGCACTCCCTCATCGTAAAGGTAATACGTAAAAATCACAAATGAAGTTTTATAAATGATTATAGATGATCTTCAATAATAAAAATATAACTTAATATATATGAATTAATTACACTTGGAAAAACCTAGCCAACATGGCTGGAAATGACTGGAAAATACTTTAGATTCCCAGGTTGCATCCTCTTTAGGTAAGTCTTACCACTTTATGATAAGCTCTTGGATGTGACAATATCTTAGTCTACGTGTTCTGGTTTGTACAAATGTTTATGGTTGGAGATATATAAGCCCTTCTATGTCAAGCACCGGTAATTCTGACTAAGATTGTACTTTATGACCGATCACCTTCTTTAGACAAGAGACATGAAATACTGGATGTATTCATTATGAAGGAGGCAACACTAATTGATATGCCACTTATCCAATGCGATGCATAATTTTGTAAGGATCATAAAATTGAGGAGCCAACCTCTGACTATACTTGATATTTAATGATAACTATTTGTAGGGTTGAAGACGTAGGAACATCATATCACAATATTGAATTCCCTTTTTGAATGATGCATGTCTTGCTACTGCTTCATGCAATTTTGTGTTTGGACCAAATTATCCTTCATAATAGTGAGTATTAATTGACGTTGCTGAAACCAATCATCTACTTGGGCCACTTTGGAGGATCCTGGTACATAATATGCTACTTTTGGTGGCTTAGTTCTGTACAATGCTTCAAAAGGAGACATCTTGGTGGAATAATAGTAAGAAGTGTTGTACCACCATTCTGCCAATGATAACCACTGACTCCATTGATATTTTTTATCTTGAATAAAATATCTTAGGTAGGTACCCAAACATTTATTAACTACCTCCGTTTGACCATCTATTTATGGATGGTAGGCAGAAGATATATTTAATTTGGTACCACTAAGTCAAAAAAATTCTCTCTAAAAATTGCTATTAAAGATGGGATCACGATCACTTACAATATTTTTAGGCATGCCATGTAATTTAAAAATTGAATCCATAAATACCTTGGCCACTTTTCTTACTAAAAATGGACGTTGTAAATCCTGGAAGTGAGCATATTTGGAAATGCGATCAACTACCATGAAAATTACTATTTTACCTTCCGACTTAGGAAGACCTTCAATAAAATCCATGGAAATATGTTCCCACTAGCGATCCAAAATAGGTAACGGTTGAAGCAACCCTGGTGATTTGACTATTTCTCCCTTATTGCGTTGGCACACTTCACATTCAACTACCCATTGCTTAACCTCTGCTTTTAATTCTTTCCAACAAAAGGATTGTTTAACCTACATGTCAAAAACCTTGAATGTCCATCAATGTCCTATTGATGGAGAAGCATGTGACTCCTCTAGAATATGTGCTTTGATTGGTGAATTGTGAGGGATGTAAATGTGACTCTTCTTACGTAATATTTGGTCATCATATGTGAAAAGAGGGTATTTAGATGAGCCCATAGATAATTATTGAATTATTTGAGTTTTTCACTGTTGGACAACCATTCTTCTTGCAACTGATACACCCACTACGAACATGGTCCTGAAATGACATTAATAATGACTTCATCTTCGTATTTTATAGATAATGCATTTTCTACCACATTTTATTTACCTTTCTTATATTCAATCACAAAATCATATCCCAATAATTTATTCAACCACTTATTTTGTTTGGGATAAGAAAACCTTTGTTCTAGAAAATTCTTGAGACAATTGTGATTGGTTTTAATAATAAAATGGCTATTGATTAAGTAATGCCTCCATTTTTATACTACATGTAAAATAGCCAACATTTCTTTTTCATAGGTGGATCTATCAAAAATTTTCCTTGAAATTTGTTTACTTTTAAATGCCAAGGGATGACCCTCCTCCATTAGTATGACACCAATACTTGTTCCTGAGGCATCGCATTCAATGACAAATGGCTTTTGGAAGTCTAGAGTGGACAAAACTAGAGTCATACACATTGCCTCCTTGAGAGCCTCAAAGGCTTTGGTAGCTACTTATGACCATTGAAAAGCATCCTTTTTGGTGAGATCTATGAGAGGACCCATAATTTTACCATAGTTACACACAAATTTGTGGTAATAGCCCATGAGGCCCAAAAAACCATGAAGTTTCTTGATGGTTTTAGGCAAAGGCCAATCCTGTATTACCTTAATATTATTGGGATCCACAATAAAACCTTCTTGAGATACTATATGATCGAGGTAATCAAATTCTTGAACACCAAAGGAGCATTTAGATTGTTTGACAAACAAATTTTTCTTGTGTAGGATATGGAGAACTCTGTCCACATGTGCTAAGTGATATTTCCATGATTTACTATAGATGAGTATGTCATCAAAGAAGACTAGAACAAATTTACATAAGAATGGATGAAACACCTAGTTCATGAGACTTTGGAATGTAGATGGTGCATTAGTGAGACCAAAGGGCATGAACAAGAATTCATAATGACCTTCATGAGTTATAAAGGTTATTTTGGGAATATCCTCATCCCTAACTCGGTTTTGGTGAAACCCTGGGTGTAAGTCTAATTTGGTGAAGAATTTGGCACCATGTAGCTCATCTAGTAAATCATCAATGACAGGAATAGGAAACTTATATTTGATTGTGATTTTATTGAGAGGAAAAAAAATTGGACACATACGCCAAGAATTGCCTTTTCGATGAGCTAAGATGACAGGTGATGAATAAGGACTAGTACTATAATGGATGACACCCTTGTCTTATAGTTCTTGGACAATATTCCAAGTTTCTATTTTCTAGGGTTGGGGATATCGATAAGGATGACCATTGGGTGGAAGAATTCTTGGCATAATATGGATAGCATGATCATGATATATTTTGGGGGGTAGGCCTTTGGGTTCTTGAAAAACCTCCTCATAGTTAGCCATAATGTTTTGGAGATCTTCCTCTTTGATTTCTGGTATATCTTGTTCTAAATTTTCAATGCAATTGATTTGGGCTATGAATCCCCCACCATATTTTATTAATAACTTTTCCATGCTATGTGAACTTACAACTTTTGATGGAGGTGTGGGTAGTCCTTGAAGATGAATGGTCCTCCCATTGGCTTGCCATTCCATAAAATGATGTTTGTGATTAAAACCCATGATGGTTTACAATTGTTCCATCCATGCAACACCTAAAATAACCTCTGAATTTCCTAATTCCATAACAAAAAGAGGATCTTGCCAAGTATACATACCCATTTGTAGTGAAACTAAATATGTCTTACTGAGATATTGAGAAACTTCCATACTTTCTGTTCTAACTTGAAACTGATCTTGACTAGAAGAGAAGACGTGCAGACCTAGTGTCCTTGCAATTTTTGCATCAATAAATATGTGAGGACTTGCGGAATCAATTAATACTGTCACCCTATATTTTTAAATGAAACCTGCCACCTTGATTGTATGGTGAGAGGATAACCCCATAAGAGCATGTAATGAAATAGTCATGGTATCATCCTCAGTGACAACCTCCTCATGTTCACTTTGGTCCTCAATTGGGAGATCCTTAGGTGTGTCGTACTTGTCTATTTCTTCTTCTTCCTTGTTTGCATATTCAATATGAAAGATTTTTTATGGTGGAAATTCTTGATATTTTAGATGATGAGTGTGACATTTGTAGCAGAAATACCTTGATGGTTGATCATTTCTATGAAAAGACTTGTTGCAGAATGGAGGTCACCCATATGAATCACATCATGTGTATGGGCCTATGTGCACTTTTGTCTTTACCAAATCAACAATCCTTATACACTCATCCAACTTGGATGGATTGTGTAGGTCCACTTAAAATTTAATATGTGCTTTTAATCCATTTTGAAAAGTTGCTACTACCACGTCTGGTTGTAGGTCATCTACATAGTGAAGCATACTGGTGAATTCTAAGATATAGTCCCCTATTGATCCTGTTTACTTAAGTGAAAATAATCATACTGTGTATGAAACTATGGAACCTTTGTTGAATCTATGAAGAAAGGTTTTCATAAAATTATCCCAAAAGAAGGCATTATGGGGATCCTACCATTTATAGCATGTAAACCATTGATAAGCTTTAGTGCCGAATTTGGTTGTTGTAAAAGGGACTTTTTCTCATTCCTAGAGTTTATAGAATTCTAAAATGCCTTCTATTTTGGCAATCCACCCACATGGATCGTAGAATTCAAAGGTAGGAATGTCAATGCATGGATAATTGACTCCATTAGGACCTCTTGGTTGGGTGTGAGCATTGTTTCTATCTTATTCCTCATTACTTCTCTATCATTGGTTATTATTTTGATAAGGTCTATTAGACCCTCTTTGTTGCTCCAAATTTTCTTCATTACCCCCATCCTCATTACTTTGGTGACCATTATGATCTAGGGATTGACTATTTTGACCTCTATGGTGTGTATAGTCATCGTAGTGGACACCAATATTCCAGTGATGGGGATTAGGAGGATTTAGTTGGGATTATTTCCTAGATGTGTTGAAGCTCACAGTATTAACCTGAAGGTTGAGTATCAAATATCTTAAAACATCATCACTGATCATAGGAGGATTGTTTTATATTTGGGTGAGGTTTTATTGTGAGGATTTTGGAGAGGTATTGGATGCCATTGGGTTGACCAGTAGATGACTCAGATTAAAACTACCAATTTCAAAAGGATAAGGAGAATTTTTTATACCTTGGCTTCGTAAAGCTCTTCTTGTGTTGTTTTTGGGAGTTTTCGAGCTTGATAGATGATCGTTAGATCCTTTTATCCAAATTATTTTCATGCACCTTTCAAAATATCCTTCTTAGGAGCCTTTGAGATTCAATTTTCTACAAAAATCTGTTAAATTGCCCGAAAATTTGGTTTATATTCTACCTAATTATCACTCCAAATATGACACAGATTTGAATTTTTGGCTCTCCTTGCAAATTTTGAGTAAATTTTTTTTGACAACCTTTCACCAACAAAGTTTTGATAACTTTTGACTAGCAAGTTTTCAACAAATTTTTGACAATTGTTCACAAACGTGATTGACTAGACAACTACTGTGTGATCCTTTGACTAGAAAAACAACTCGAGGACACTAGACTCAGGGAAACTAGACACGATAACAGATGAATACTAACACATAGACATGGAACATGACACACGAACACCAAAGCACATGACCGGTATGAGGATAGACTGAGGACAAGACTAACGCAATGAGATGACATGATAGTGAGCACTAGACACAAGGACACCCGAACCAAGGAGATAGATACATAGACTAGAAACAACCTGATTGATTGGATGGAGACATGTGAGTGACAAGGTAACCAGGAGAGAAGACACAAGGACACCCATCGACATGGGCTTGATACAAGAATGAGGATGCCAACTGACATGACCTAGAAAAGGGAGTGACTGGATGAAGAAAGACACTAGAGAAAAAATTGAAGAAGATGCGCTACATGGATAACAAAGATATGTAAGCGGTATAGAGACTGGATGAAGGGACAACTGAATGAAGACAACAACTCATCATATACAAGGGACCAAGGGAGACAAAGCATAAGTGACACATGGAAAAGGGAAACATGATGAGGAGTAAGGTATATACGCCTGCGAAGGAGCGAGAAGTGTGTGACCAAAGTCACAATGTTGCATGTGAAACTTCCTCATAAACATAAAATTTTATCCCACACCACGAATGTGGGATACATATCTCAGATAAAAATAAAAACAAATTTCATACTTTATAAACGTATTTAATTAACCTATTTTCTCGAGCACTGATTGGCTACGATTATGCGAAGTTTGTATGGTTTAATCTGGAACAAAGTTCTATATTTTTCTTCTGCTAATTTGGTGCATGTTCAATGGTTATTGACTCCTCCACTCTGGATTCAAGGAGACTATCCACCATAAGCCAGATTCCACCCTCTAGTTTGTGAAAACCATGACGTCTCCTTGTGATTATTGCCCATAGCTTGGAAACCTGCCCCATGGTTATGAAGTTAAGAACAACGTTGTTTGAACACTGCTCAACGTAGCGAATAAATATAGAATGATAATTTTATGTCATGATATGGAATGGTCATGAATTATCATTGGTGGTTGCTCTAATTAGAAGCATGTGAAGGTTTCCTCACCAATCATAACCAGTATCGTGATACCACTTGGAGAGCAATGATGCGTAGTCGTTATACCATCATTAATTCTCAATGAATCTTTCAATCTAGGGCAGTGTACAAGGCTATCTGTGGGAGAAGAAGTGAAACAACTATAACTTAGGTCAATCTAGGGCAACAAGTCTTATTGGTGGAACCAGTTGTGTGGGGGGTTTTGGAACATTCCTATATCTAAATTGCATAAATTAAATCTTAATCTAAGTTGCAGAATTGAAAACTAATCATTAACTACAGAAATGAAGTCCTAATTACAATTGCAGAATTAACAGTTGCAGAATTGAAAGTCTGATCCTAATTGCAGAAAGGAAATCTAATTACTTTTGCAGTAATGAAAGTTTAGATCTAATGTGGAAATAAAAACTATCAAAGTTCTGTAACAGAAGGTTGTCAATATTCTGTTCAGATTTTGACAGCAAAACATAAAATGCAAGAAATTGCTGAAAAATAGTAACTTCTGGAAATAACAATATAAAAATGAAGTGGAAAATTTGTTGAAAGTAAGATTGCAACTAAAACTTTAAGCACAAGATTAATCTAAGCATAAATAAACTAATACTACAAATATTGTCAACTATGTACAAGCAATTGAAATAACAAGTTCTACAACTCATTCTGCTGTAGCAAAATCAGAATAAAAACCTGCTTTGTTAGTCCTCCTCCTAGGTCTGGAAGTGGCCAGCCTCTTTGTCCAGAAGAAGGTGTAAGTCTCTCTCTTTTTCTAAATATTAATCACACTCATTTAAAAGTAATTTGAAATAGAACTGGTGCACTTTATTGATCAAAAGACATGATTACAAGAATTCTGCTAAAAAACTGTTACAGGACTGTAACAGTCAATTTCTAGTTATACTCTGCATTTTCTGCTAGCTTCCTTACTCTATTTTCTACCTCCTTTTCTACCTACTTTTTCTACCTTTTTTTCTACCTACTTTTTCTACCTTCTTTTTCTACCTTCTAGGCTCAACCTGAACAGGAGCAATATTTATAGCTATTCTATGATCTGATTACAAACAAAGAATATCTCAAAAGATCTAATCCTACAATGCTACAACAAATTCTAGTTTTATCCTAGAAGAGGACTAAAACCTGATCTTTCCCTTAATGATGGCTTTGGTCGGCAATGACGGCAAAGACAGATGGAAGATATTTCTCTTTACTTTTTCCAACCTTTATTTCCCTTTTTCTAGCTTCAAAAATCGGTCAAAAGGTCAAAAAAACATTTTGTTCTTCATTCCAAAGATAAGTGGCTTCATTCCGAAGACAATGCAGTTCTCATTTCGAAGATCGCTCATTTCGAATATACTGCATTCTCATTCCAAAGATCGCTCATTTTGAAGATACTGCATGCTTCATTTCGAAGATCCGCTAATTCTGAAGACGTTGCATTCTTCATTCTAAAGATTCGCTCATTTCGAAGATGTTGTGTTCCTTCATTCCGAAGATATCTGTTCATTTCGAAGATACTTCAGAATGAACAAATGTATGCTTTTCCAGTGATTTTTTCTACATCTCTTAGGTGGGTTATCTCCTAAGATCAAATTCTAATGGTCTTCATCCCTTTCCTCATGTGAATTCCATGCTTTGCTATTTATGGATAGCTGGCTGGAATTTATATGGGAAAGACCAATTTTCTTTGCACGACAACAGTTTGCTTACTGCTTGTTGCAGATTAGGTGAAGTAAATGCTTTGTCAAATCAAAACAAGATTAGTGAAATGCTGCTATTATTCTAAGCATATCTCATTGTAGCAAATCATAGCAAAAAGAACACAAAACTATGCAAAAAGCTGTAAAATCAGCATATAATATTTCAAATACTTTGATCATGCAAAATGGTTAATATATAGCATATTGAATCAACTTAACTAACATATCAGATAAAACATAAGAGTTTATAGGCATTTTTAGTGTACAAAACATGTTATGATTAAGGCATTTTTAGGCCTTATCATTTCCCTCCCAACTTATATTAATGCATGCCTTCATGCATTCTGTTGGGCTATGGAATCACATATGTCCATGTTTAGATTCCATGACTTGTAGAATAACTTCTTGCCTATGTAATACCCCCTGTTTTCCTGAATGTTTTTGAGCCAATATTCAAATTGTTCATCAGGCTGGGCATATTCCTCAAAGTAGAATGGAACTAGAGTAATGATGGTTGGAGGCCTGAACCTGAGACCTATCCAGTTATGTTGCATGATCTGAATCAGTTGGACTACACCTTCTGCTCTTCTTCTAGACCATTCTAAATTGATGGGGGAGATAGGTTCTCTTTTCCTCAAAGACATGGAAAGTTCATTCCATCTGTCTCTGCATACTGACAATGCTGGGAAGAAATTGTGATCACAGAAATTGTTAAATCTGACCACACAATCCCTCAAATTGTTCAAGTACATTCTCTTAATATCATCCCTGTTCATCATTGAAAAGTGCTACTAGGTGATATTTAGGTGATTTGGCTAGATTGCTCTGACTAACAACTCAGCCCTTGTTTCAATCACTTTATTTCGCCTTTTCTCTTGATCCCAATAAAGCTTATTTTGCAAAGTAGACATAAATGCTCTCAACTGAACATCTCCAATGTAGATTTGAGGATGAGAGTCAACTTCCTCTGGAATAAAGAAACTGCATAAAAATAGTTCACATAGGAGATTTTTCTGCTCAAAGGGACTGTTAAAATATGCTTCCAAAAAATCTTCAATAGTGTCCAATTTATATGGAATATTTGAAGTAATCCTCATGACCTGCCATCTGAGGTATTTTTCCTTCAAAATAAGGCTGTAAAACCTGGCTGGTCATCTAAATTAGACTAAAAATTTAGCAATTTGGCATAAGTCAGACACCTTTTCTTTCAATGCCTGAATTTCTGTGTCCTTGGCTTCTAGTTTTTTTGCTTCCAATTTGAATTTTTTAGTTTTATTGGCAAGCTGTTCATATCTAAGCATCCAGCTAGCTATATCTGCATTGTACTGCTCTAGAGACACAGTATTTGGTGGTCTTACTACAAGGGGGATCCTAGGCAACAAATTTATCTGAACTCCTTTTTTTACCACTTCCACTGGCTGTTCATCTATCAATAACTCTACTTTCACCCCCTTATTTGCTATTTCTATGGGGTTGTCATCAGATAGTATTTCTACTTGTACCCCCTTATCTGTTGTTTCTACTGGAAGTGTAGCAAGTTGAAATGCGGGGACCTTAGTAGGAGTACTTACTTGAACATTTTCTTGTTGTTGGGACTGTTTCTGTGTTGGTGGCTCATTTTCAACATCCTCTACAATATTCCTCACCATTTTTGAAGCATCTTCAGAACAAGAAGGTAATGCTTTAGAATAAGATGGTGCTGCTTCAGAATGAATAGGAACTTCTTCAGAATGAAGGAGTGCTGTTTCAGGATGAAATCCCATGTCTGCTTCAATAGAATCATCTGCTCTTGATAAACCCAAAAGCAATTGAGCCAAATTATCTTCATCATGGGATATAGCTGGCTGTTTTTCAGATTATGACAATAATTTTTTTAGTTCTACCACTTCCTACTGAAGTTTTGCAATTTTTCTTTCTTGCATCTCAATGATGCTTTCTTTATCTGTGATCCATCTGGTCTGTGTTTTGACAACACTTATTCCTGCCCTCAGCTGCTTTGTGATGTCTTTCGCTTCTGTTTCTGCTTCAGAAGCTGATGTAGACAAATCAATTGCAGTTGGCTGCTCAACCAATATTTCCTCTTCTTCTGCAATAGTTTGTTCTTGTTCAGGAGGCTCTGTGAGATTGTATATAAGGATATCTACCAAATCTGTAGCCTATTGAACTGTAGCCTCTTCCAAACCAACCTGCTCAGTTTTTGCCTCAACTATTTGTTCAAGGAATTTTAGAAAGTTGTCAGATGCTGGTTGTATATCTGTGACATCTGGGCTGCTTGGTCTATCGTCTTCCTCCATGACCTGTTCTGCAGTTTATTTCAAATGGATTCTTGTAGACCTCCTAGTTCCAAATGCAAACTTCTTCTTTTTGCTTTGTTTTTTGGTGACAACAGGGGTCATGGGGTCAGTTTTAGATGCCTCTGTTTCCCTTGTTTCACTTCTCTATTCTGATAAGTCAGTTGCAGCTTCAGCAAACTAAAATTTCTTTTGTTTTTCTACTCTGCTGCTAGTTCCAGATCCTCTTCTCTTTTGTCTCTTAGCCTGTGAAGTTGAGGGTTCATGAGCAAGGTTTTTTGCTCTGTTGTGGGGTGTAATTCTGTAACAGCTTCAGAGGCACCTTCTGCAGTTTCTTCTGTAGCATCTTCTGCAACATTTTCTATAGCATCTTCTGCAACATTTTTTGTAGAAACTATTTCCTCTTCTGCAGCAACATCAATAGTAATTGGTTCTTCTTCTTCCTCACTTTCATCCCCATAAATGACATCATTTAGGTTAGAGTAAAACTTGTCAAAACTCCTAGGGTTTCCTTTAAAATGGTGTTGGCAAACTAATTTGATGAGGCCATGATGGTGAAGGCTTCCTTTACCCTCCTGATATCTTTTTGCCATGTTCTTTAACTCTTGATACATATACAGGGGAAGATTTACCCTAACTTCTGGTTGTTTTCCACCATGTCTGAGATGGTTCAAAATTCGCAAATGATGCCCTGACAACAGCACATACTGCCCTTCACAGGTTAAAAACTTAATTACCCAGGTGGCTACTTCATCCCAAGGTTCCTACAGGCTGGCCCTTTTTAACCCTTTGCATGTGTTGTTATGGGTTAAGTATTCAGGTTCTCTATCATTTTCTTCTACAAACTGATTAACTATGTTTGCCAATGTGTTCTTGCCAGATCTAGTAATTGAAATCCCTTCTAATGGCAGCTCTGTAATCTGACTTAAAATTTTAGGGCTTACCTCAATAGACATGTCGTTAACATGTGCTCGGTTGTTTCTGAACGTATGGGTGAACATGCTAGCTAAATATTCAGAAGACCCATTGAATTTATCTAGAAATTTCATAAACCCTCCGTCTTCAAAAATCTGCACAACTGCCAAATTTTCTCAGAGGTAAGTGGTATCTGCAGGCTCTGTTCTGATCTTTCGCCCCATTTTTCTCTGTTTAAAAATTGTACACTGCTGCTGCTATTCTACTGCAGGATTTTTGGCTATTTTCTGTTACAAATTTGCAGAGTTTTAAGTTGAAACCTTTGTTGCCCTGTTTCTCGTCTTCTTCTTTGGAATGAACCTTATCCTGTGCACTGTACCTCGCAACATGTCTTCGAAAAGAAATATGGCACACATTTCTACTTTTGCACTGTACACCTGTTTGTTTATAATTGCATGGATGTCCTTGCCATCAGATCCACCTCATTAGTTTTGTAGATTCTCACGTGCATGTTAATTGACATTAAAAACTAGTGGCATATGGTTGGTCATGTTCTCATGTTCTCCGTATTTCCAATGAGTGCAAAAACAAACCATGTTCTGATTGACATGTGTCCCTTCCTTGCATGCAACTAAGAAAAAATCTTGATTTTGTTGTACCTTATCTTATTGGATGCCACGTAAATCCTCATTTCGAAGATCAGGCTGTATTGTGAAAGTAAATCGTCATTCCGAAGACAGACCCTCATTCCGAAGATAAATCTTCATTCCGAAGACAGATCTTCATTCCGAAGACATATCTTCATTTCGAAGATGATGCAGCAAGTCGTCATTCTGAAGACCAAGTTTCATTCTGAAGACAAATTGTCATTTCAAAGACAAAGTTTCTTTCTAAAGACAAAGTGCAACATTCATTTTGCTATCATTCCGAAGACAATTTTATTCCGAAGATAATATAGCAGACACTGTTTTTGGCATTCTTGTTCTGAAGATTAGGTAGAAATCAATATTTTTATCCTCAAAACATGTTTTTTAAGTATGCCAACTCTTATGAATACCTTTTATGCTAATGGTTAATTGTCACATACTATATACCAATCATTTTATAATGATGTAAGAAATATATACCTGATAAAAACAGTTAATGCCAGTTTTTGAAGAATGACTGCTTTTGTTGATATTCTCACGAGATTTTCTGCAACATTTCAAAACAAGTGCACTAGGTGAATTTGTACAATGATGGTTCAAAAATTTCTCAAGGTTATGCATGCTAGAAAACTGATTTTCATGCACACCAACTCAGTAGTGCCTTAAAAAAAGGTTTTCACTGCTGGGTTATTCATTTTTTTTTTCTTGATTTTCCCTTTTTTTTTTTTACCTCTCCTTTTTTTTTTCTTGATCCTGACTATGCCTATGAAGGAATTTCATGATTTCCCCTGAAACCATGCCCATGAAGGAATTCATACTCAAAATTTATTCATCTTTTTGTTTTCTATTTTTTTGATTTTTTTATATTTTCTATTTTTTTCTTGAAATCCACTGATCATGTTGATTGTTTTGAAGTGGAAGAAGGAATCTCTTCCACCTGCTGTGTATCCAAACTATCAAGTTGCTACAAGAATTCTTCTTTAGTCAGAGGTGTATGGTATACCCTGAGGCGATGTCCATTCACTACCAACTTTCTTCGTGACCCATCAATAGGAGATAAACGAGCTGCTCCGTTGTTAAATACCTCTTCAATCTAGTAAGGTCCCAACCATCTAGTTCTCAATTTTCCGGGAAGTCTTCATATTGAGAATCAAACAGTAAAGCCCAATCTCCTTATTGAATTTTCCTCTCATCGAATGTTCTTGTCATGCCACAACTTCCTCTCGCTCCTGAATTACCTCGGTTTGGTGCGAGCATCCAATCTAAGTTCATCCAATGCATTCACTCGAGAATCTCGTCATGTCCGTGCTCGTGACAATTCAATTCTAATTTCCAGTCTTGTGCGCAATGTTAGTAGCTCAAATTCAATAGGTAAGAGAGGCTTTTTACCAAAGACTAGTTCATAAGGTGTGAATCCAATAGTGGACTTCCAAGTAGTATTGTAGGCCCAAACTACTTCAGGTAATTTGTCTAGCCAATTTCTCCTATGAAAAGCTACTATTTTTGTCAAGATGCGTTCTAGTTCCCTGTTTGTTACTTCAACCTGGCCATTTGCTTATGGGTAGTAAGGTGATGATTTCCTATGTTTGATTTCATACAATTCTGTAAATGCTTTTATGACTTTGGATGCAAATTGGGGTCCTTGGTCTGTGGTGATAGACCGTGGAGCTCCAAATTTATGAAAAATCTAAGTATACAAGAAATCAACGACCTTCTCTTCACGAGCATGTTTGAAAGAACGCACCTCTACCCACTTTGTCAGGTAATCAGTACATACTAGAATATGCACCTTTCCTTGAGAAGGTGGATCAATAGGTCCTACAAAATCAAGCCCCCACCTCTCAAATGGTTCTAAAACCATTTGAGGCTGCGATGGCATCTCATTTGTATGAGTGGGTTTCCCCATTCTTTGGCATGCATCATAATGCCTCGATGTATTTTTTCACATCCTTGTGAAGAGATGGCCAATAATATCCTATCCCCAAGATTTTTCTAACCGTGCTTTTACAGAATAGTGTCCACCCGAGGGTTCATCATGACAAGCTCTAAGGATATCATACACTTCATCCTTTTGGATGCACCTACGTAACACATGGTCAGGACTGCACTTAAAAAGCATACCCTTAATCCATTCGAAAGAAGAACTCTGTTTGATCAAATGTTTTTTATGTTTTGAAGTAAAATGTGGAGGAACTTTCCCTATGACCAAATAATTGGCTATATATACAAACCAAGGTGATTGAACTGATATAGCAAATAGTTTTTCATCAGGAAAAGTGTCATCAACTAATTCCCCTTCATCTGTGTTCTGCAACCTAGACAAGAAATCTGCCACAACATTAGCTTTTCCTGGTTTGTCGATTATGGTGATATCAAATTCTTGCAGCAACAACAACCAACAAATAATTCTTGCACTTACCATAGGTTTATTCATCAAATACTTAATGGTTGTATGATCTGTGTGAATAAATATTTGATAACCTGTGATATAATGCCTGAATTTGTTGATGGCATAAATTACTGCTAGGAATTCTTTCTCAGTTGTATAATTTTTCTCTACTCTTGTCAAGTTCTTGCTAATGTTGTAGATGGTATAATGTTCACCATTATCAATTTGTCCTAATGCTGCTCCAATTGTCGTATTGGAGGCATCAGTATGAATGTGAAATGGTAATGTCCAATTATGTCCTCTGAGCATAGGTGGAGTTATCAATTTCTCTTTCAGAGCTTCAAATGCTTTCTGAAACTTTGCAGTCCAGGAGAATTCAGAATCTTTAGTCAATAAGGCAAACATAGGATCGGCTATTGTACTAAAGTTGGGAATAAACCTGCGGTAAAAACCAATATGTCCTAGGAAGCTTTCGACATTAGTCTGAGTTTTAGGAGGAAGGAGATTCTTGATAATTTCAACTTTCTTTGGATCAACTTGGATCCCTTCGGGAGAGATGTGATGACCAAGAACTATCCCTTCCTTCATCATCATGAAGAATTTATCTGGATTTAAGGATAAGTGGTATGTTTCACAACGAGTTAAGACTTTGTCAAGATTTTCCAATGTAAAATCAAAAGTTTGTCCACATACTTTGAAATCATCCATGTAAATTTCAACACTTTTGGTGGTCAGATCAGCAAAAATTGCTAGGACTGCTCACTGAAAAGTTGTTGGGGCATTACACAAACCAAAAGGTAAAACCCTATAGGCAAATGATCCCCATAGACATGTAAAAGTTGTATTTTCTTGATCTTCAGGTGCAATCTAAATTTGATTATAGCCACTAAATCCATCAAGAAAACAAAAGTATCTTTTTCCAGCAAGAGTATCTAACACTTGATCTATGAAAGGTAATGGAAAATGGTCTTTGCATGTCACATTATTCAATTCTCTATAGTCTACACATACTCTCATTTTTTCATTTTTCTTAGAAAATATTACCAATGGAGAAACCCATTGGCTATCAAAAATTGGGTAAATGAATCCTACTTCCAGGAGTTTTTCAATTTCTTCTTTCACAATATCTCTTAAGGAAGGATTCAATATTCTTTGAGGTTGTCTGACTGGCTTGACTTCTTCATTATAGATTCTATGGGTACATATATCAGGATGAACTCCTGACATATCTTTGTAGTTCCAAGCAAAAGCATGAACATGCTTCTGCAAAACAACTATCAATTTTTCTTCCTCTTCCCTAGTAAGCTGGTTGTAGATGTTCAAAAATTTGCCTAGCTAGACTTCTATTTGTTTTGTGTTTAGAAGGACTAAATTCACTCCTTCATACTTGGTGTTTAAGGGATTAAGAGGACATTTCTAAGATGGGAGAAAAGAAGCAGTTTCTATTTTATTACTGCTTGAGGGAAGAATATCTTGTATGGAACAGTGAGAAGGAAAAATTAGATGATGGTGCCATCCATGTGGTAGTGAAATAGAGTTTCCCTGTGATAGCACAGATGATTCATCTTCAAATTTTTTATTCTCCTCATTACTTATCAACTGTTGGATATTTGTTGCTTCCCCTTCTAAACCTTGTTCATGCAGAACATTCATCAGGATTGTTTCATTTTCTAAGTTTTATGTGTCACTGAGGTCTTCTGTGTGTTCTCTTACTACTAAGGTAGCTAGTGTAGAAATGACATCTTCTGGTTCCTCATATGAGTTAGAAAACCATAACTGACCTAAAAATTTGCTATATGGTTTTGCAGGAGGATATAAAGAAATTTGTTTCAGCTCAATACCATTTGAAATAGTCATATTTCAAGATCTGCAGTCTATGAAGGCTACTGCAGTTGCAAGCCATGGTCTTTCCAAAATAATGGGATATCCATGTGCTGAATTTCTTGGCTGTAAAACCAAAAAATCTGTAGGGAATTCCCAAGAAGAAACTTCTATAGGGACATCTTCAATGATTCCTTCAGGTTTTACAACTGACCTATCAGCCATTTCTAAAACTGTAAATGTGGGGCTGAGATGTTTGAGCTATAATTGTTCCATTGTATCTTTAGTCATGACATTTATTGCAGCTCCTAGATCCACTAAAACATTTGATATTGGTACTGAACCTATGGTGACTGTGATAACTGGGCTTCCTGGATCACTATACTTTGGAGGTAGTAGTTTTCTAGATAAGAGATCAGCTATCTTCCCTTCAACCTGCATAGTCTTGGGGAATGCTTTCTTCTTTCTTCCTGCTCTTTTAATGCACAAATTTTGGACAGTACTGTTAATTTTTGGTATTTCCTTAATGGCTTGCAATAAGGGCAATGAGATAGTCAACTTTTTGAGTTCTTTGACCAATTCTGACTCAAAATTTTTTGGTATTGCATTAAGTCTTTCAGGATATGGAACTATCCTTGGTAATTGTTCTGCTTGTGTCTATTTTTTTATTGTTGGATCCAATTTTTCTATTTCTATTGTTGGTTGGATTCTATCTGGTTCTGATGATTCTTGCTTTTCATTATCTTTGATTTCCATTAAAACTGGTTCAGGTACAACTTTCCCTGAACGGAGTTGGATGTCACTACAATCAAGAATGTTAATTTCAATATTTTCTTCAGCTTCAGCCACATAGACAGGAGGTGTTTGTCTTACACTATTTAGATTAGTGACTGGTTGAGCTGGAAATTGAGGTTGTTTCACTTGCTGTGTTTGCTAATGTTTTTCTTAAAAATTTTGATTAGGTGCAGGCAACAAATGCTAAGTTTGACCTTGATTCCTTTGCTGCCTTGGATAGGACTGGTATTGTTGATTCCACTGTGGTTGGTTTTGCACCCAATGTGGATTAGTCTAATTTTTATTCCAAGCTATATTGTTTTGATTCCATGAGGGGTTGTTTTGATTCTAATTCTAGGCTAGGTTACTCCAATTTGATTGTGGCCATTCTTGGGAATTTGTCCATTGAGGATAATTCCAAGGACGTTGGGGTGGTTCTGATTGTCCCCAAGGCATAGTACCAAGATTATGCCCCCAATTTGTAGGAAAACAAGGGGGATTTTGATATTGAGAGAAATTTCCCCCTTGTTTTGGTCCAATATAGTTGAGTTCCTTAGTCTGGTTTTCTAACACAGTTTTGAGTTGTGGTAGTAGGTGGCATTGATCAGTTGAATGCCTTTTTGAACAGATACCACAAATGGCTGAGATAGATGTTTTATTCAAAGGACATTCCTACAAAGCATGTTTACTTCTACATATTGGGCAATAAATTGCCAAAGGTTCTGTGTTTTTAGCCTTTGCAAAGATTTCCCCTAAAGTAGTGTTTAGATGCACTAGGATATCAGTTTGAAATTTGCAAGTTCCTCTATCAGGTCCTTTACATCAGTACCATTTGTGCGGATTTTTCTTCTTCTCTGCTTAGTGCGAGAGTAATTCCTATAGATATTCATAATTTCCTCATTACTGAGAGTGGTTACATCCCCTTTTCCCATCAAATCTAGAACTCTGGATTCATCTTGCAATCCTCTCAAAAAGATGGTTTTACATAATTCTGGTTCTACTAGTCCACATCTCCTTTGAACAAAGGAGAACCTATCAAGATAATCTTCCAAGGTCTCATCATATTCCTGCTTGATTCTAAATAACTCATATTTTCTATTCCTTACACGATAGTATTCCTGATATTTGTCTAAAAAGACAGTCTCCATTTGATCCCAGGTTCTTATGGAATTTGGCTCTAAGATCATGAACCAGCGTAATGCTGAATCCTTGAGAGTTGAGGGAAAAACATTAAGTTTCTAATTTTCATTTATATAATCATAGGTCTGACACACTACCTTGAATTCAAACAAAAACTGGTCAGGATCTTCAGATACAACACCTCAAAAGGTTGGAAGTATTGAAGGTGAAATGGTCTTCATGGGAGAGTTTTGTGTTGGATTCAGATGAATATGATATTCAAATTTTCTGGATGGTTGGAGTATATCCTGATCATCCCCTTCATTATGAACATAGCCATGCTGGCCATCTACATTGCCTCCTTCTACCATAGTTTCTTGTTTCCTAGGAGAAGTTAAAGCTTTCCAAATTGTTCTCTCAAGAGGTCCAAGCTTCTCTATTGATGAGTCTAATGAATTATATTCCTTAAGATATTCTATTGATAAATTTGGTGATTTTTCTTTCTCAAAATGTTCTACTGATGGTGAGACTGGTGATTTTTCTTTCAATATTTCAGGTAGTTCAAACACAGGTGATTCACCTCTTAGGCATGAAGATATCCTTAATGGGACAAGCTAAGGATCCTTTTGGGTCTCCCTAGACTTACTCATTCATTTTTACTCCTAAATGACATAAATTAAGTCAATATTTGTTATCTTACTCTGCTGTTATATTCAGATTTTAACCTGAATGTTCACAGTTTAGTATGATTACAGCTATTGGACTATTTGTTTTCTTCTGACAACATTATTACCTGGAAACGATGCCAAAATAATGCGTAGTCATTATACCATCATTAATTCTCAATGAATTTGTCAATCCAGGTAGTGTACAAGGCTATCTGCGAGAGAAGAAGTGAAACAGCTATAACTTAGGTCAATCTAGGGCAACAAGTCTTATTGGTGGAACCAGTTGTGTGGGGGGTTTTGGAACATTCCTATCAATAAATTGCATAAATTAAATCTTAATCTAAGTTGCAGAATTGGAAACTAATCATTAACTGTAGAAATGAAGTCCTAATTATAATTACAGAATTAACAGTTGTAGAATTGAAAGTCTGATCCTAATTGCAGAAAGGAAATCTAATTACTTTTGTAGTAATGAAAGTTTAGATCTAATGTGGAAATAAAAAATATCAAAGATCTGTAATAGAAGGTTGTCAATCTTCTATTCATATTTTGACAAGAAAAACATAAAATGCAAGAAATTGCTGAAAAATAGTAACTTCTAGAAATAACAATCTGAAAATGAAGTGGAAACTTTGCTGAAAGTAAGATTGCAACTAAAAATTTAAGCACAAGATTAATCTAAGCATAAATAAACTAATACCGTAAATATTGTCAACTATTTACAAGTAATTGAAATAACAAGTTCTACAACTCATTCTACTGCAACAAAATCAGAATAAAAACCTGCTTTGTTAGTCCTCCTCCTAGGTCTAGAAGTGGCCAGCCTCTTTGTCCAGAAGAAGGTGTAAGTTTCTCTCTTTTTCTAAATCTTAATCACACTCATTTACAAGTAATTTAAAATAGAACTGGTGCACTTTATTGATCAAAAGACATGATTACAAGAATTCTACTGAAAAACTGTTACAGGACTGTAACAGTCAATTTCTAGTTATACTCTGTATTTTCTGCTAGCTTCCTTACTCTATTTTCTACCTCCTTTTCTACCTACTTTTTCTACCTTCTTTTCTACCTACTTTTTCTACCTTCTTTTTCTACCTTCTAGGCTCAACCTGAACGGGAGCAATATTTATAGCTATTCTATGATCTGATTACAAACAAAGAATATCTCAAAAGATCTAATCCTACAATGCTGCAAAAAATTTAGGTTTTATCCTAGAAGAGGACTAAAACCTGATCTTTCCATTAATGATGGCTTTGGTCGACAATGACGACAAAGACATATGGAAGATATTTCTCTTTACTTTTTCCAACCTTTATTTCCATTTTTCTAGCTTCAAAAATTGATCAAAAGGTCAAAAACACATTCTGTTCTTCATTCCGAAGATAAGTGGCTTCATTCCGAAGACAATGCAGTTCTCATTTCGAAGATCGCTCATTTCGAAGATACTACATTCTCATTCTGAAGATCGCTCATTCCAAAGATACTACATGCTTCATTCCGAAGATCCGCTCATTTCGAAGATGCTGCATTCTTCATTCCAAAGATTCGCTCATTTCGAAGATGCTGTGTTCCTTCATTCCGAAGATATCTGTTCATTTTGAAGATACTTCGGAATGAACAAATGTATGCTTTTCCAGTGATTTATTCTGCATCTCTCAGGTGGGTTATCTCCTAAGATCAAATTCTAATGGTCGTCATCCCTGTCCTCATGTGAATTCCATGCCTTGCTATTTATGGACAACTGGCTGGAATTTATATGGGAAAGACCAGTTTTTGCTGCATAGCAACAGTTTGCTTGCACTGTTTCTAGATTAGGTGAAGTAAATGCTTTGTCAAATCAAAACAAGATTAGTGAAATGCTGCTATTATTCTAAGCATATCTCATTGTAGCAAATCATAGCAAAAAGAACACAAAACTATGCAAAAAGCTGTAAAATCAGCATATAATATTTCAAATACTTTGATCATGCAAAATGGTTAATATACAACATATTGAATCAACTTAACTAACATATCAGATAAAACATAAGATTTTATAGACATTTTTAGTGTACAAAACATGTTATGATTGAGGCATTTCCAGGCATCATCAAGCAACTCCTTGCTCTCTTTAAAAACATAGTCCACTATTCAATTAAAATATAAATTTACACTCAAAATATCAAAAAAATAAATAAAAACTTTAAGGAGAATAATTTAGTGATAAATGGATCACCACTTGAGGTGGGAACTCCCTCGCCGTAAAGGCAATACGTGAAAATCACAAATGAAGTTTTATAAATGATGATAGATGATCTTCAATAATAAAAATCTAACCTAATATATATGAATTAATTACACTTGCAAAAACCTAGCCAACATGACTAGGTTTGTTATGTAGAATTTTATAAATATTGATAAATGTTGGTGGAAACCATAAATGTAATTCAAAAGGACACCAATTTTCACATATAATAGAGTATTCAATAATACTTATGAAGGGAAACACTCAATAAAACGTCTATAATTAGACATTGAAAGTCATTAGTGCAAGTATAATCATCATCGTTAGTTGGTTAAAGAAGGAAGGAGTGTTACTTAAATATCAAAGCATTGCTATAATTTCTCACAAGCTCAGAGTAACATGTGGGTGCAATTTTAAGGAGGATATAAGCTACATAATCGCCCAAGTCCAATCAATTAAGGAGAACTCCAAGAAATTGTAAGTGATTGTAAGTGAAGCTTGATTAGGGGATATTGAATTCAGTCATGGATGCATTGAACTTCTAAATACAAGAAGTCAATGGATATCCATTAAGATTATATTATCAATTAGTGATTCCAATTCTCATCAAGGTTTAAATTCTCAGGTAAAAAGAATACTACCAACATCTAGTATAAGCTTACATCACCATCATAAAAGGAAATCAAAACTGCCTACATTACCACAGTCAAGGGAGAACAAAACCACCTACATCATAGTCATCAGAGGAGAGCAAAACCATCTACGTGACAATTGTTAAGGGTTATCAAAATTTCCTACATCACAGTCATAAAATAAGAGCAAAATCGATTACATTACCAACATCCAGTGAGATCATCCTAACTCAAAATACTCACTGTCAGCTAAGACGCCTATGTTGAAGAAATATAAGTACATTATTCAACTATTTTGCTTTCTAAAATTGGATTTATAATGTGTTAATTATAAGGTTGATTACTATTATCAAAATAACAACCTTAGAAATCAAGGAAGGCATTCTAACAAGGTGGAGGAAATTATAGATATTTGCAAATCACCAGGTAGGAGATATAAGGTTGTCAACCTTAGTAAACCAAAAATATTAAGTTTTGAAATACTATTATTATTATTAAATTATAATATTACAAAGTAGGGAGTTATAAGGTATACTACATAAATTAATTTATTGGACTATTAAATTATTGACATTAAGGGACATAAGAGGAAGTTCTTCGTTTATTTAATAAATTTGGAATTATATACCTACACTTGTATCATATTCATACTAAAGAAACAAAAGAAATCCAACCATAGAGAACTTAAAATTAAGTGCATAGTTCGTTAGGAGAGATAAGGTGAAATAAAAGTTTATTATTGTTATTTACAAAACATTATAAAATCAACTCAAAAAGTGAACTATTATTTACCAAAGCACTTTATTAAGCTTATAGATTACTAGGGAGACATAAAGAGTTCTACAAAATCTAAATTCTAGAAAGCTTTTAACAATTAGGATCATATACTCAATTTCATTGAGAAATAATCTAGCTTGATTTACTAGGGAGTCATAAGGTAAAATAATACAAATAATCTAAGCGCTAGAAGAACTATATTGGCTAACCTCAAGATTATTGATGAAATATTATTAAATGCATTCAATAATGAGGAACTGTATTATGAGGTAGAATTGTACTACCAAAACTTAATAGATACCCTCAAAGGATATGTGAATCTATCAAAAAGTGATAAAGAGAGATTCTCCTTATTTATTAAAGAAGCAAAAAAATGCTACTTTACAGCTCTAATCATTTATCTTCATGAGACTCTCTTCAAATCATGGTAGAACACACAAAAAATAGTTATATTCACATCAGAAGAATGTTTTATAATTTATCTATCATAAATTATTTTTCTACTTGCTCAACACATGAATCAAACTAGCAATAAAAATCAATATTATTGATATGATAAACTAACTAACCATGAAATCATGAAATGGATATTCCATTGGCATCAATACATAATCACAGGAGAAGAAGGAAGAGAAAGAAAAGATATACTAAGAGGACACATAACAATGAAGATATGAATAGAGAAGAAAATACAAAAATTGAACCAAAAAGACATATTCAATATGGAAACTTAGAAGAACCCTCAACTTCAAATTTATTTACCTTATATGAATACACTAACTACTTACTTGAGAATATTGTAGTAAATAGTAAAGGAGGATAACAATTTTAGTACCAGATGATAGATCCATAGTGAAGACTAAAGTCTTCAATATACAAATAATTTAATATAGGGGTGTTAGAGTATATTACATCATTAGGATCATGTAAATGTACCACCATTGGTACATATCTAGAATAGGATTTTACTTCAGAGTAAATTCATCTAGTTACTTCAAGTAATATAATAAATACACAAGTGTTCATGTGTAGGTTGTAAATGTGCATGTAGTCCACATGTAAATGAGTCCTATGTAGAGTAAGGAATAAGTAATATATATTTCTATATAAAGGCATCATAGGAGTAGTTATAGAGAGAGAGAGGGAGAGTGAAATAGTAAGTATACAGTGTGTGGTAGATAGAGTCTGGTACAATGTAGTTCTTTCATATACTTTCATGGAGTGTTCATGTCCTCCATTATGTAACATTGTACTATTTTTGTCATTCTCATTAATGGTATATTTTTGAGTTATTTGTAGATGTTCATTTATTTATTTTTCTTCATATTATTATACCATTAGATTTATAGTTATCTCATATTAGTTATCCTACATCTTATGGTTGTACTGCCTCCCTTAAAAAGCTAATAGTCCTCATGTGCATTTAGAGGTCTCTTCAAGAGATATGTGTTGCCACACATGAGCATACTCCACTACCAATAAAACATATATAGCACCGGTGGATATTAGCTTCATAGTCCAATCATAGAATTTCCAAGCTTTGGAGAATCAGATTCTCAACCAAGTCACGATGATAACTAAAATCTATTCTTACTATGTGAAGACCTATCATTATTATGTGTTTGTAAAATAGTTAAAGCTTTGGGGAATCATATTCTCAACCATGTTGATATGAGAATTTTACCCTATCCTTACTATCCACTCTTTTTATTGTTAAATTTTAGTGGTAAAAATGAATATTTTCATTGGTATTTTTATACTATGTTGTGTTTAAGTGGTGAAAATCACTATTTTTGGACCACGTGCATAATGGAACAAGCAAAAATATTTTTCACTTACAAGTTCAATTCAATCATGACTTCCTCTTTCTCTAACACAATAGCTCATTAATATATATGATTTATATTTGGTTTAAATATGGTAGATTCAATTCCTATAACTCAAAATTTTCCTAGTGATAAATGTGTGTGGTCTAAGAGGATACTTGAATTGACTAGAAACAACCCATAGCACCTTAGGATTGTTTAACATTGATTTGAGGTTTCTTAACACACTAGGAGTGGCTGAGTGACGAAAAACACCTAGGGATTATTTTATGAACATTGTATTATGTGAGATGTAGTTGTACGTTCCTTATGAGCTTTTTAAAATTAAGGGTTGTGCGTAAAATACTTAACAGCCATATAACCATCATTTATTATGGTTATACAATATCTATCCTATCTTACACTGACCTCTTAATGATCAAAATACCACAAGGAAAGTTGTAAATTATTGCAACTAATGGATTTGCAACTAAATTTAAACAAAATGTATGCCTAATTAAAGCAACAAGACATAGCAAACTAGAAATTTTCCAAAATGATTGAATAATGACTAATATTACAAGTGGAATGAATGGATGCAAATGATACGAAACGTATATGCAATATATGTGGAATGCATGAATGGATACACAAAATTCAATGTGTATGATATAGTGCTAATGTAAATATTTTTGTGTTTTGTTATTTTTTTATGCATTAGGTTGGCCAAGTTGTTGGTGTTGAATCTACTGGTGGCTTGGCTCGATCCCTTAGGAGGAGCAACCATATGATGGATTTATGTATAAGAAATATTATTATGTAGTACTAATATTATTCATTTATGGGCACTATGTGGCCTGTATCTTCTTCAAAATAATTAGACGTGATAGATAGAACATAAAATTCCTCTCTAAAGTCTTCCTCAAATTCATCATTGGAAATATAATTAATCATGACCAGTTGTGATCACATTTCTAAAAATACCTTATATAAATAAGGTACAAACATAGTTTCTATGTATTCAACCTTAATATCATCACTATATTTGATAGCTTCACCATTTTTCTCAAAATATAGGGTGAGTTGCTGAAATGCATGCTCAAAGGAGGTGGTATAAGATAGTGTTATGTATCCCAAGCCAGAGCAATCATGTACCTCTTGATAGTTAGGTTATATTATATCATTCATACCCTTGTAATATCATCTAAGACCATCTTCCTACAAATTAAACCAGGAAAAATATCATATAGGAAAATCTAGGTTTGACATATATTCAATATTGGCATAAAATTGTTTCCTGGGTTCATCATTAGGAGGTGGATTGGATGAAGAGTTCACTCTCCCATATACAAAGTTAATATTGTTTGGATCTAGAACCATGATATACACTGCATCCATGGCTAAATATGGGTCTTGTGAGTGATCATAATCTCTAATATTCTTAATAGTTGGTGTTATTGTGACATTCTGAACTGTGTACTCACCAATATTTGGATTGGCAAGATGGAATGCAAATTGAGTGGGGGTGTATATGGATGAATTAGATGTAGAGGTAGAGGTTTCAATGGTGATATATGGCTTAGGTGGAAGGAATGATGTATATTGCAATGTTTCCACTTGGATAAGTGACACTATCTATGAGATGATAGATGGTGGAGGTGAAGATGAATTTTGTTGAACATAATGACTAGTGGCTGGAGGTTAAGGATGAGATGAGATGATGAGGGGTGCTTGTGAAATTGAAGTGGTATGAGATGAAGGGTTGTGGATGATCATGGATTTTGATGAAACAATGGGTAATTAAATTTGTGATGTAGAGATTTGTCCCCTAGTGTAGATGTTGGATGTGATGTTTGGACTTGACCAAATGTGAATGGTGGAGGTTGTGATGAATGATCAGGTGTGGGAATAATGTGATGCAATGTTGAGGTGTATCTTGGTGGGTGGATTGAAATATGGATGGATTTGGGTGGATGTGTATAACTTGGTTGTTGATGTTCATTAACTGGTGGTATTGTAGGCAGTGATACTGCTTGTGTTATTTCATTGGTTTAATATGTATGATTCATGCTTTTATACCCTCGAGTGACTATATTAATGACACCCATAAAACCTTGGTACATTTGAGATACATGATTGACTTGGTTGGGGGAACTGTAGAAGTTGATGCCCTAGTCATTTGTTGAGTCACCTTGTGATGAGGTAGTGGTTTTTAATAGATACCAAGGTTATAATTTTTTTGGGCCAAAGAGTTATCAATTTTGATATATCTCTTTTCAAGTAGATATTGCACGATGCCCTAGAATGAATAAAAATCATTAATATCATGATATTTATATTGATTAAATGTGTAGTATAGATGTTCCTTATAAATATTACCATATGTCTTGTTGGATCACCAGGTTTCATCTATGGTAAGGTAATTTATTGTGCATCATACAACCTTTCAAAGAGGAATGGATATGATTCAAGCAATGGGATGTAATTGCATGGTTACTGAGTGAATTGGTGCTAGTGATTTTCTATATATTGAGTTTTATTTTGAAGTTTTTGGGGGTATGGAACGACTTGATAAGTCTATTGTGATGGTTGTGGTTATTTTTGTGGAGGTTGTTGTACTTGGTATTGATATTGTTGTGTTTTTTATGGAAGTTGGCTCAAGACTACTTGATTAACCTGACTAGTCTTGGATTGGCACTGGTTGTTATCCTTTTGATCCTTATTGTACCATTATTTCTTTCTTAGATTTATCTCACCCTCTTAGATTTTACTTTCTTCAATTACTTGGGCCTAGGTAAGAGCTTCCTTGAATGTTTTATATTATTGCAATTGTAGTAACAAGGAAATTGACTTGGAATAACTCCTTGTAAACATTCTTGTTAATTCTACTATGGGAAGGGAGAATGACAATTTTTAATGATTTCCATCCAATGGTTTCCAAATTCATAATATGAATCATATTCAAACTGATGAAGGTTGAACAAGTTGGTTAATGTTGTTTTATTTCTAACATTGAGAGATAAAAGCTCCAAGAATTGGTCTATCAATTATTTGAAAGTGTAGATATTGTGATGTGGCAGGTTATTATACCAATATAGGGCATCTCCCCTAAATATTTGAGAAAATTTTTGGAGCATTAAAACATCATTGTCTTGGATTATGAAACATTCATTGATGAACCCACTTACGTGCTCTCAATGATCTTCATCCCCATTGCATTTGTTAAACTTTTGTAAGGTGAAATATATCGAATAAGGTAGTGATGGTACGGAATACTGAATTGGATGATTGATAAATTGCCTTAAGGTTTGTTTTTGGTAAAAAATCACATGCATTTACATGGCTAAGCTATGAATCCGATTTTGAAAAAAAATAAAATTTAGTGTCTTCTAAGGATAATTGAAAACCCTAATTTGTTTGTTGTTGATGGAAGTGGTGTAGGTTTTTAGTTGGAATTTGATGATGATGGATGTTATGGTTGAATGTATTATGGAATAAATGTTATGGATGGATTTTTTGATGATGCAAATATGGGGGTATGATGGTATTTCATATTTATGAATTAGAATACATGTGAAGAAATTGATGGTTGGGCATGAATATGGTAGCTAATTGTGATACCCAAGATGGATCTTGAGTGAATAAGGTGTTTTTATGTGAGGTGGATGGATGGTTAGGATATTGAATCTGTGACTACTACTATATTTTGGGATGAGTGCTTTGGTTGGCCTAATTCACAAGAAATTACTATAAGTGTAAAATATCTTACAATATAGCAATCATAAATGTAGATGGTTTGGTGGTATGGAGAGTGAAATATTGAGAAATATGCATGACAACTATGTGAGTGGATATTGGTGGAGGATAGGTGGTAAAATACACCATGACTAAATGAGGGATGGCATGTTGGTTGGAATGGATGCAGGTACCTATGAAGTAGAATTAACTTGTGCTTCGTAGAGGAAGGTAGTGTAGATGATGTTTTGATATGATAGGATGAAGATGTACTAATGATATGATGATGGATTGGTGTGGATCATGGTTGCAAAAATTGATTTAAAGAGTGGATTGGTTATGAACTAATGAGTTTGCTATGGATGAAAGTAGACGACTTCTTGATGTAATGTGGTAATGGTGTGGGATGGAATGGTGTTATGGGATAATGACAAAAAGACCAAGCCTACTATAAACATGTAAGTCCTAATGGTGTTAGTATCTAGATGTTTGATGCATTGGTCATATGGTATGGATGGATCACTCCTAGGAGTCTCTATCCGGGTCATGCATAAGGGTTTGGACTCAAAATGTACTTGTAAAAAAATGGTAAATCCTAATCAAAATCAAGGTGAATCATGAAGAATATGGAAATCAAATCAAGCATCTTCACACAACAATTTGGGGTATTTGAAGCCCTAAAATGTAAAGTAATAGTTGGGGTCACTTTTGACCTATTAAATCATCTTATAACTTCATAAAAACACCAGCATTAGATCAAGATTGAAAAGATATTTCCAAAAAGTACAAATATGCCCATTTTTGAATATATATTGTGGCAAATTGACCCTAAAAAAACTTGATATTGAAAATTTTAGGTGAATGGGCTGACGTCGAGGGTCCTCATATTTTCCAATTTTCAATTTTAGAAATCCTAATATTAACCCAATTTGTAAATATTTTCCACTATGCATAACCCTGGCTCTCTAGAATGTTCGAAGTGGGGGTATAATTGGATGGCCCAGAGGATAAGTATAGAGACATAGTGCAGGCCATGCTAACTTGCCCCATTGCCAAAGTGGTGGAAGCTTGGGAAGGTTGAGCAAAGTACTCCATGGATGCGGGTGGTTGAATCTAGACTTGGGTTAGCTCTTTGGCTTAACTTTAGGTCATTACCATAAGTTGGGGTGATATGGGGTGATGAATGTGGAGGTATGTGTGTGAAAGCATGATGAATGTGGAGGTATGTGTGTGAAAGCATGATGAAAATGCAAAGTAAACAAACACACACTCAATCAAACAAAAAAATGTTTCCTATGTTTTTGCAAGTTTTGTTTTTTATTTTTTTTTGAAAGTTTTGAACTTTTTGATTTTTATTTTAGTTTTAGAATTTTTGACTTTTTTGAAGTTTGGAAATTTTTTAATTTTTTTTTAAGTTTTGAGAATTTTGATTTTTTGAAGTTTTGAAAATTTTGATTTTTTTTGTTTTGTTTTTGTGTGTTTTGATGTTGAAAACTCCTATTCCTAGATAACTAAGGGTAAAAAAAAAAGAATAAAATATATCAAAGGTATCTTAAGCACACACACCTATCGAGGAATGTAACCCAAATAGCAAAAAAAGTGGCTTCCTATGGATATGGCTCAAGGTAACCTTATGGAAGTAAATAACCCCTGAAGGGGAAATATTGTCTACTGTTATGCTACAAATATACACATGCTTTCACTTAATCCTCATGTTTAAGGAATTAACAAGAATGAAAGTTGTGCCCACTAATTATTTGAAAAGCCCTATGGTAAAGGGGATTTACTAATATTTCTTCTTTAGGCACATCCAAAAGTAGGGGAATTTCAGGTGGTGAAATACAAAAATCCATTCACTTAGGAATACTATGGTGTATAGGGGTCGATCTGGTGGAAGGTGGTAAATTCCAATGTCACTAGTCTCAATTGGGGGTTGGTGATGAAATCCAACCTTGCTAATATTTATGTGATACGTGCAAGTGTGTGTGGTTTTATTTTTTGGTTTTCTAATATTTTGTGAAATAAATGACAATGTAATATAATATGTGATTTAAATTTAAATACCTCCAAATATAAATTATAAGCACACCAAACATAGAGGAACAAAAAAAAATATAAAAAAAGCAAAAATGCAGTAAACACCTAAATGCTCATTATAGGATCCAATGCAAGAAAAAATGTTCTTAGGCCATTTTTAAGTACTAGATAAAGGTTTTGGGTATGAAAAATGGTCTAAAAATTATTAGGCCATATATTTTCTCACTTTGTTGTAATATATACATCAAGAGCTTTCCAACGGTATCTTACAAAGCTCAAACACACACCCAAAGCTCTAGTTATGGCCTTGACAAGCTCATTTGTTTTTTTATGACCTCAAAACATAAAATTAAGATGAAATTATAATTTTATACCTACAAATTTTAAATAAGAGACCCTAAATAGAGCAAAAAACTAAAAAAAAATAGTAGAAATGCAAAACCCTAAATTAAATGCAAAAAAAATACTTCAAACATGCCCTAAAGTACTTCTGAGTCATAGATACAAATGTGGGACCACATTTGAAACTGGAAAAAAATGGAACCACATTTGGCCAAACATAGGTCTATGTTTGGAGCTATCAAAATGCAGGTATGCATTTCTAACAGTGTTTCATAACTAGAACAATGCCTGTACAAAATCTCAACATGCACTAAAATCCACTTAATGATGAATAACTAACCTGATGATGCAAGCTAGGAATTTCCTATGATCTAGGGTTTAATTTATGCACTCTAGAATGCAACTATTCATTACTTACCTATAAAATAAATCCTAGGATTCATTTATTATAAATACAAGCTAAAATATAAAAACATAAACAAAAGCAAAAAGGGACTTCTTTTTTTTACAACAAATTTAAAAATATATATTTTTATGTCAGAAGCCTCTTACCTGGATTCCTTTCTCTACTTCTTCAACTCCTCAAATGCTGCTCCACATTTTATTTGAGGTCAAAATACAACTCCACATCTATGTAGTATCTAAATACCCTTTCAAGTATGTGCATTCATCCAAATGTTTATCCATGTTTATACAAGTCCCAAAATGCTTGCTCGCATTTATGTAGATACAAGAATAGCCGAAATAGGCTTTGGAATTCTTTGAGTTTGGAAATTTTAAATTTTGCATAATCGAGCTCCAGAAACTTGCAAATAAAAGGAGACAAAAATTGGTAAAAATTAACAAGAAGGAAAATCAAATATGGAACATTTTGAAGGTCTCAAAGTGATCACCATTTTCTAAGATAAAATAATATACACCATATAAATGAAAAGAAATAAATAAGTATAATGAAAGAACTTTGTATTATATTTCATTGGAGTCTTGGTCTCTATTTACAATGATTTTACCCTAAGTGTGTATGGGTATGAATACAACACACTTGCTTTCTTTCTTATATTACAATGGGCAAGAAAGGGGGAAATACCCCTTTTTTCTAAACTCAAATAATGGTGGTGTATTTGGTCTTCTCTACTACAACCAAGTGGTGGATGAGCTTCAACTATCCTCATGGACCATCCTCATTGCAATAACCTTCAAGAACCTATAAATTGCACATACATGAATGCAAACACAAGAGGGTCAATAGCACTTATTTATGTGAATGAAAGTAGCTACCATAATAACCATAATAATGAATACATATAAACTATAACACAATGCACAAATAGTAGAAATAAAATTCTAAAGTCATGCCTTGTTTATTATCTGACCTCGATCTCTGTCTATCACTGGTTGAACTTACCCTTGAGAAAATGTGAGACCATGTTTGGGACTATGTAAATGTAGGTTGATGTTTGGAAAATGTGGATACATGTTTGTTTCTATGTAAATGCCCATTGGCATTTATGGTCGAGTGGCAAGAATGCTAAGGTTCAATATGAGACCTCAATATGATCAATATCCATGGGTATTGGTGACCTCCTAAAGTGATTCCAGTAGCATAACGATGTATTTCTCAACCTATTATTTGTGATGGAGTGATGTTTCCTTTATAGGTCTTTTGGGATTTTGGAGGAAAATGATAGGTGGCAAGTCAGGGCTGCCAAGTGGTAGAGACTAGGTAGCCACCTAACTTGGATAGCTACAATGAGTCACTTAGAGTGTCCCACTTAGGTTGAGTTGTGGCATGTGGGTAGGTGGAAGTGGAGTTATGTGTGGAGTGAGGTGTGATATATGGCAAGGGGAGGGGTAGTGGTGGCTAGGACACATGTCCAATGGGGAGATAAGGTATCCTATGGGGATTTTCTAGATTTAATAAAATATGGAAAATTGGATAATATGCAAGATATTTATACCTAATTTTAGACTTAGGCATATTTTATTATGCAGGATTGTGGGGTGGATACAAATGACTAGATTTTGGTGTCTACACATAGCATAAATTGAATATCTTAAAATTATAAGAGTCATAAGTGAATCCTTCTTAATTTATTGAATAGAGTTTATTTCTAGGATTTAATCTCCAAATAATAATACTTCTTCACAATAGGGGACCCAAAAGGTTTCTCCAAACCCTATAGCATAAATTTATCTAGGATAAAATTTTATGTTTTGTAATTTTACTTTTAGATTCTTCTAATATTTCATCTACATCCTCTAGCATCAATTCATACTCTAATAAAAACATCTTATATTTTTGTTGTAAGATCTTCTCTAGGTTTGCTTTGGATCCTCTACCCCTAAAGAGAAATAAAAGAAAAAAAATCTAATGATAAAGTATTTCACAACTCGTTGGTGATTTATGAGCATCACACATGACAATATCTTGGATAGGATATGAGCATCACATGTGTCTTGGTTTTTGTAGTGACTAAAATTTCACATGGGACCTTAGGAAATTGACAGTCATCTTCTAAAACTTTCTCATTGGAAAAGTAAAATGCTTTCATGAAAAATGATTTACATGTTGATTTTTTTTACTTTATAGCATCTTGTTCTTCTTTAAAGTCTATCCCAATTTCTCTTTCTATTACTCTTATATACTCAAATTAATAATTTTATGGAGGTATTTATGCTTGATTATTTAACTATATCTTTTTCCTTGTTATCCTCATAGTAATTACATCCATAAAATAGACTCAAAGTCAATGCACTTCAGCTTGATTTATACTTCCATAATAGATTATTCTCCTTCTAAAGGAAAAGAAAACAC
Source organism: Wollemia nobilis (assembly GCA_028583015.1). Classification (NCBI taxonomy): domain Eukaryota; kingdom Viridiplantae; phylum Streptophyta; class Pinopsida; order Araucariales; family Araucariaceae; genus Wollemia; species Wollemia nobilis. Next base: position 1,179,848 of record JAQPPZ010002571.1, on the reverse strand, counting down.
TTCACATTTTTATATGGAATTTATTTTTGTATATGTGTAAGGATAAATTGATTCACAATATTTGTCATCCTTTACTTTTTTTGTGTTCTACTTATCTTTCTATTTCTCTTGTTGTTATTTATCCTTTAGATGTAAAGACAACCTTACCCTTCCAAGACCTATTTTACCATTACTATTTTCAATATACGTATTAATTAATTTCACTTGAGAAGATTTTATGTTACCTCTAGTTTCAACCCCTTATTTATTAGCACAAATGGTGTCATCTTTAAAAGCTAATTCTTCATCTATTTCTATAGCACACAAATTTTCTAGGATTGCACCATTGATATTGGGAAAGGTACGTATTGATGGGGGATCCTATGGTTGTTGCTATATAATTGTATTTAAACAAGATACTAAATACAATAAATAAGTTCAATATAGATTTTTTTACTAGATATTTTATCATATTTTGCTACTATTCATAAGTTTGAGCTTGGATACAACATACATATTAATACATCAGTATGGTGTCTCTGTGATTCAAGAGACATTTGGTGTTTCACCTTCCAAATTATCTTTTCATCTCCTCATATTATCATAAAATGTGTGAGTATTAAAATTTCATATGGGAGAAATAATTATGAATCCTTTAATTATTACAAACATCAAATAATGTATTTATTACAAATAATGTGATAAATTCTAACAAAATTTGAACATATTATTAGTTATTGTGAAAATATTTTGTATCTTTATTTCAATGAGTTCTAATGAGTTTACACAGATTTTTATGATGGATCCTGGTTCCCTCATATTGAATGGTATTTAATCCTTGATCATCTAAAAGAGATTCCAAATCCCTTACCACTGCAATACGTTTGTAGCTATTCAAATATCTATTATGTTGTTTATGAATAAATTTAAGTTTTTTTATACTCGTGAGATAATGTTTTTTCTAGAATAGTGTTTCATAAAAGAGGATTTTGATTAGTAGAATAGTCAATATTTCTAATTAGTATCTTATCCTTGGTATAAAAGTTTTTGATTATGAAAATTGGTATTAGAGCATTGGATTTTTCAATTAGTATCATATCTAGTATTGGATCTAGGAACCCCTATTACTCATGAAGTGGATTAGGGGGAACATTTGAGCAATGAGTAAGACTCCTACATTTGAATTATAGGTTAGTTTAAATATTCATACACACATTCATTGAGCAACCTTAATAAATATAGGTCCTAGATTTTATTCCTAGTTGGCCAATAACTTTAACAGGGTATGAGAGGTAAAATAATAAAATGGACAAACATAAAAGTAGTATGATTATTCCCAAAGAGAAAGGAGAAGTGATGTCAAAAATAAAAAATGAACCTCATAAGAAATTGTCTATTGTATTTCACTTGATGGTTGCAATGAGTAGTTATAAATGATGTCTAGTAGGATGAAAAGGTTACCATAAGCACACTTTAGATTGAATCATGGGATGAAACCCATGTTGAAAAAGAAATGAAAGGAAACAATTGGAAGTTTAAATTTATACAAAGGTGTATGGTGAAAGTGAAGGTGTATGTGTAGCAATAAGATAATAAGAGTGTTGTTCAAGAAATTAAATATTAAAATATTAAAGGTGAGAATGTTAGAAAAAGTAAGACATAATGTGAATAAACCTATAAGAGAGCTTTCCTTAAAGAGGATGAAAAATGTTGAAAAAATATAAAAGCAATTTTGATATTCTAAAAGACAAATGATAATATAAAAAAGGTGAATGTAAAGATAAAAAGAGAGATCTAAATATAGAAAAGTGCGATTTATTACTGAAGAACAACCATTGGTATTTATTATATAAATTTGTGTATCGTCCATTAGTGTTGGGATATATTACATTATTTGGTACATGCTAATGTACCACTTTGGGTAAATCTTTATATGAGGAGTGTCTTATATTAGAGTGTGATTTATATTTTATGTAATGTAATAATGTGCAGGAAATACACACGTATTTTTAGATAGGTGTGCATGTACACATGTTTCCATTATGTAGAGGGTGCATGTGTCCTTAGAGTAGGAAAGTTAAGAGTCACATACTATTATATATTTATGATAAAGCATTGTAATATGTATCAAAAGTGTATTTCTCATAGCATGCATTAGTACATATTTATTCAATAATATTTACACCATTTTCATGAGATTTTTTTAATGCTAGCTTTATGACTTATTGCAGAAGTATTTTATGAGTTTTACATGCTTAGTATATTGTAATTATCCTATATTTTATATTGCATGCTTATTCTAGATCTTGTGGTTACTTTTCATTAAGTATTTAGTATCAAAATATAACAATGGTATCAGATCCACCAGGGATATTTATGGGAGATAGGGAGAGCCACAAGAGAGATTGAGAGGAGATAGGGAGATCTCATTTTTAGAAATTTTAATGTTGCTTTTTTGATAGAATATTTCTATAAGGTTGCAGGAAAACTCGAAAAGACTAGAACTTAATAAATATTACTTTACATTGGGCTGAAGGATAACTAGTGAAGTTTATTGATTTTAAAGATCTAGATCTTTAGATGCATTTGCTTTCTGATTTCTAAATTTTGTTGCAAAAAATTAGTTCTCAAAAGTTGAGAAGCTTTACTGATGTAGGGATTAGTATGTATGTTGCAACAATAGTATAGACATTTACTATTGAGGAAACCCAAGGAAAAGGTCTTGATAGAAGGTTGGATATTGGAGATTGAGGAGACCCAAGAAAGAGGTCCCTATAGAATATTGAAGACTAAATATTGCAGATTTAAAGAAAAAAAATAGCTCTGTTGCAGATAGAGAAGGAGGATACCCAAGAGAACATGTACCCATTGCAAATTTAAGAAATAAAATAGGATATTTAAGAAATAAGATAGATGACGACAAAGAAATGATCAAATTTAAGAGTTTCATAATTTGAAGATCCAATAGAAGAGGTCTCAAGAAAATTTGGAAGGAGAAAGAAGAAGGCTATAGAAGCCCTATTGAAAATGTTGAAGAAGTGGCCATTGGAGAAGATTTGAAGAAATGTCAAGGTAGAATATTGCAAGTAGGAGAAGATCCTAAAATTAATAATTTGGGATAATTGTCACAATCCAACAACAAGCCCAAAATGAAAAGGACTTGGTAAGAAGTTTACCAAATTTTAGAGTTTTTTTTGAAAATATCAAGATATTCATATTATTGAAGTGGATTCCAACAAATAGACCAAATTTAAAGTCATAATTAAAAAATAATATTGGAGGAGAAAGAATATAGAATAGCGCACTAGATTTAAAAGTTTTTTAAGATAACCATAAAATATTTTAAGGCTGATTTGTGGAGGAGAAGTTTGCTAATTTTTGTGATAAACATTTAAGGATAACAATATTGAAATTTGAAGGTGACAAAGATACAAATTGAAGAATATTTGGGAATATTTTGAAGTACCCTTGAATAGACAATTGAAGGAAGTATTGTCAGCAAAAGAAATCAGTAATTTGGAGGAATTCAATGTTGTTTTTGAACAACAAGATAAAGGAGGAGAAGTGAGAATTTTGAGGCAGCAATTTGAGTGGTTTGGGCTGTGAAATTAGGAAGCATTAAAAGGATAAAATATAAATGCATTTTGGATAATTTCAAGGTAGATTTGAGAGCATTCTTGGATATCATAGAAGTTGATTTTTTAGCGGTATTGAAAGCTGTAAATTAAAAAGTTTTTGGAGCAGTAAAGCAAAAGGAATTGAAGCTGCAAAATTTACAAATACAAAAAAAATGTGAATCAAATTACCAAGAAATATAGCTACAAATTAGGCCAAAAAATCTTTTTAAAATTGGTGTTATGAAAGTATTTTATCCAAGTATTATTTATGTTTTTGAAAGAACCATATTCGAGTTTCTATAATAGCAAAATAAAGGTCTAAAGTTTATGTCTTCAACGTTGAAGAAGATATAATCCATGTTAGATTAAAATATACATCAAAAAGGAGAAGTTATATATGATATAATTAAAGAGATAAAGTAAATATAAAGTATTAATCTTTACAATATTTTTGGAAGTTAAATAAGTCAATATAGAAAAGTTTGGAGGTAATATACTATCCAAAAAGGAAAAGGTTTTAGTAAAAGTTAAGAATATTGGTTATCTGGTTAGAGTCACCAAAGGTGAAGTCGCCAAGTATAGACCAAAGGTAGAGTTATAAAATAAGAAGCCACTGATCATAGAACCAATGAGGATCCATTGTAGAAGAGAATCCATGAAAGAGGAGCTACCATGGAAGAAAAACCATTGAAGAAGAGTCATCACTTTTATACAGATATGAAGACACAACATCATTGAAATAAAGTTTAAATGGCATAGAAGAAAGCATTACCCAAGAGAAGTTGAGACATTGTAAAATAGATTATGAGTGCCAAAATCCAAGGAGATACCAAAGCCAAGAGCAAGTAGTGTTACAAATAAGTGGAGAATACCAAAAATTATAACTTACTGAAATAAATCCAAATGTCATTCTAGTTATTTGTTTCTATGTTGGAAATAATACATTGATTATAGAGGAGTATAAGTGATTGGATGTAAAGAAATGAAGTTGTTACAAAGTGTATACAATAATTAGTGCATTACCATGTGAAGAGAAAAACAAAAATGCTATAAAGAAAAGGAAAATAATATTTAGGTTAGAGAATTCCACTTGGTAACATAATTCTTAGGAAAGTATTAAAGAGAATATGTTACAAGGGTGAGTAGCACCAAAATTTTTTGGAGAGCCACTAAATAATAAGGAGGATCTACTAGGCAAAAGTATCATTAGCACATTTAAAGGAATTCAAACATGAACAACTGAGACATTTTTGGATGACAAAAAAAAATGGAATTTGAGAAGTGTAAATAGTGAAAGAGGTGAGAAGAATAACCAAGGCTTAGCCACCAAATTTGAGGACAAATAGCCATATGAGGAGAGCGTTGGAGAAGAGATGATTGAAATAGCAGTAGGTGGATGTTGGAAAACTAAATAACGTAAGGAAATTTTGAATGTTTGAGAGCCAAGTGATAAAAGGGACAAATTAGGGTGAATTAGGAGCATCATAATGTGGATCAAATATTGAAGAAACCATCTGTAGCACGAAGGACATTAAATTTACCATGGGAATAGAGCAACATTTAAATTACAATTTTTAAAGATTCATAGTACCTTCAAATAATTTAAGCCCATGAAATATAACATTCTTGCCAAGTGTTAAGAAAATAATAGTTGGGTGGAGTGTCATAAGAAATATCTATTGAAGTACAAAATACATTTGCTACCATTTGGCACATGAAACTCAGAATGCCAATCACCATTAGAGGGAGTTGCAAAATCTAATAGAACTTATTAATGTGTGGGCCAAAAATAGTCTAAGCACAACACAGTGAACATATTTGAATTTAATTTAAGCACCTTGGAAAAGCTTGAGAGGATAGTTGACTAGTTAAAGAGGAGCGACATGATTTTCAAAGTATTATTTGGGCGTCCAACATAGTGGAGGTAACCATTATCCCTAATATTTGATTTTATAAAATATTGGAGTCATAAGGGATATATTAAATTTGTTTTTTCTAAGGTGAAAGTTAATTATTTCATTTCTCACCTTGATTAATTAAACCATTGGAGGAATAAGGATTGAAAGTGAAAAAAAAAACACTAGAAATTTAATGAAAGAAATTTGAGGAGCCTTATAGATATTTGGGAACACCCAGGTGTTGTAGGTGGGTTGGAGAGGAGAGGGCATTCCTCCAAAGGAGGTCCTAGGTTTGAATATCCACCCTACCAAAAAGCTGAATTGGGTACCCAAAATCCAATTGATAATGTTGGTGCGGGCAGGGTTGGGTGTGACCCCCGGGTGAATTTGACAGTGTAGAACCCCCTATTCGTGGTCTCTTAGACCAAGGTGGCTCCACAAGGGGTTTTTTGCTTTAAAAAAAAAAAAATAGATATTTGGGAAGATAAATTGAATTCTTGAGAAATAATTTTTAAGTTTTGTAAACAAATAATTAGATTTTGTAAAACAAATTTTTAATAATTGAATATTTTTAAATTTGGAAAGATAAGGATACCTACATCAAATTAGGGTTACAAAATTGTAAATATAGTTTACAAAATTCTAAATTTTTTATTTGGGAGCCATAAGGACTTCTACATCAAATTAGGTTTTTGAAATTTAGAACCTATTTAATCATATACATGAAATTTGGGAGATATAAGGATTACAACATAGGATTTTGCAAAATTGAAAATTGCATTATATTTAGTCTCTTATTCAAAACTAAAGAGACATAAAAATAAAAAATTGAAAATTTGATAAAATTGTTCATTGATAAATTAAACTAGGGAGATACAAGAAATTCTACAAAACATAAGAATTGAAATCCTATTGAAACTGATATTTGATCATATACTATATTTTTTTTATAGGTAAAATGATTAAGTACGAGGTTTAAATGGGCCACAAACCCATGTACATAAGTTGGTAGCTAAACCAATAACATAAGATAACACATGCCTACATATTGGCCAACAACAACCTAAACAAAAAGGTCCAAACAACAACAAAGAAGGTTGGATGGAATGTTGATGTCAGATAAACAAAAATATAGTTTGAGCAATACCCACGTAGGGGTTGCTTAAGAGAAGTAACTACCTAAAAAACCTATAAAGGAGCTATGAAAAACTTGCATAGGGGAAGCTCACAAAAGATCCATAAAAAATATAATAGACACCTGTAAAGAAATAAACATAGTACTCAAAAAGACCCACACAAGGGCACTATAGAGTATAATTAAAATCCCACATAGGGGATCAAAAGACCAAAATTATAGAGACCCATCACGAGAACAAATAGAGTACTCAATAGACCCACAACTAGACCTCTGTAACATCTTAATTTGTAGGAGCATCTCTAAGATGGTTTATGAGTAGCACATTAAGAGTATCACTGATCTTCTCCTTGGCATTGGTAATGTTGCTGATGATGGTAACATAGATTGTGTTCCTGAGTAGTAATAGAAGCATCATCACTATATTCATACAAAATGTGTTAATGGAAGCTCTGACTGGTATCAATACTTTATTTCTTAATCCAAGATGACCTCCTAAATTGAGGTGGATGAAGGCTTTAATAATACCTTGCTCAACTCCTTTGAACTTTCTAATAAATGAAATGATACCATGAGATTCGAGAAATATGTGAGATAGGGGATCAAGCTGAAGGATATATGGCTCAATCAAGGACATTTTGGCAATACTGAGGAGAAAGGAAGACCACATAAGCTTCTTACTACCTAAGACACACAACGATGAACAAAATGAGATGATGATGGAATGAAAAAGACCAAGGATGTGAATATAGGATTTTTTTGCACTACAGATGCCCTTTTTTATAAGCTAAATTTGTGTGATTGGTAGACCACATAATAATTCTCCTTAGGGATCCAACATCAGAAAAATAGACATGGCACAGTGTCGAGAAAGGATTGGGAGTGCCAAATGAATAAAAAAATGAATCTCAAATTCACAAGACATACAATTAAGCATCTCAAGACATATTGACAATGTTATATACCCTCGAATTACATAGCCTAGACTTACTCAGAGACTTTATATTCGAAAAATAAAACCATAAGGTAAACCCACAAACAGGGTATATCTTGGGACATTGCATACTTCATAAAATAGAAATGGGAGAACCAAAAGCCAACACTAATAGCAAGACAAAGAGTCACCCTAATAAAAAAATTTCTACCATAAGAACTAAAAAAAAAGAAATACATCATGCTGGAAAGGGTAGAGTAAACATTGGAGAAGCTAACCTGCCAAAACTTGTGACCACATATTTCAAACAAAATTATTATTAGTAGTATTTAAAACTTCTTGGTGGAATTTTTCTTTCCAAATGGATAGATATTTATGGATAACTCGTCAATTGGAAAGAATATCTGCACGTCTATTAGCTTTACGTTACACATGGTTGATAGACATATCATTGAAAATTTGGGATAACTTCTTAGATTCCTAAACAATAGTTCTTACATTCCAAGAGGAAAATCTATTATTTTTAAGAGTATTTATAATTTTCAAAGAATCTCCCTCAATAAAAAGGTTGCCTTTATAATCCTTGAGAAGATCTAGCCCTCTTCACAATGCATGACCTTTACCAAAATTATTATTTTGGCATCCCAAATACTCAACATAAGCCATAATAACTTGTCCACTACTATCTTTGACTAGGCCACCTACACCAACATCCCCTAGGTTTACTTTGGAGGCGCCATAAAAATTAAGTTTCATCCATTTACTTGGGGGAGGAATCTAATGGGCACCTACTCTAGGATGGGGGGCTGGTAAACTAGAATTGGAGTTGCAACAAATGTTTAAAGAAGATAATAGAATAAACTCCAATCTAGAATGAGGTGGTTTGGGATAAGGGAAGAGTTGGGAATTTTTGACAACAAAGGTAATATATTTGTTGGCAATAGAGATGGGATCCATATATGAATAAGAAAAACCTTATTGTTTCTTTCAAGCCACAATTTCCATAAGATATGATAAAGGCTCACTTTCCATAAAGAATATAATCTAATATTATTGAATGGAGCAGACCATTGCGTGAAAAGGTGACTCAACAAATTAGAAGGAAACCAAGAGATATGAAAAATAGACATAAGGTAATCCAAATATATTTTGGATAAAGGGCACTCTAGAAGGAGGTTATTGGTGGATTCTTAGGCATTCATGCACAAATAACATTTATTTGGGATAGACATGCCCCTTTTCATAATGTTATCAATCATTATAATCTTATTTTGAACAACCAACCAATGGAAATGAGCAACTTTTAGTATGAGGTATTTAATCGAAATGATCATAAGGGATATGGAACACTTGATAATCAATAGTTAAATCATGGGCAAATTTAATAGTGAACAACCAAAAATTATTTTCTTTCCAAAAAGGAGAGTTAGGGGAATTACTAGTGGGGATGACAGTTGCATTTAGGATAGTTTTGAGAATTTATGAGGTAACAAAGATTTAACAATTATCACATGGAATATGGAATTGTTTCCAACACTTGGAATATGACGAAATATCAATGAAATATTCAACCTTGTTGCCAATTAATGTGTCCAGGAAAGGATGTAAGACAAAAGTTGCATTGTTCTCTAAAATTTTTTTATTAGAAATTTATCTGTCAGTCCAAAAATTAATTTTAATCCATATGCCTAGTTGCCACATTATTCCCTTATGAATCAGAGATATGGTTTGTGTAATTGATTTCTAGAAAGTGGATCCATCTTTGGGAATATCATCATTCAGGAAACATTAGTTTTGAAGATATTTTCTATTGATAATTGAGATCCATTCAAGGTTGTTGTTGGTGAAAACCTTCCATGCTTACTTTTATAACAAGGTTATGTTCATGTTATAAAATCTTTAGAGCCCCAATCCCCCATAAATTTTTAGGGAGCACACCTTGTCCCAACTGACCAGATGAAATATTTTCCTATCTTCGACACCTGCTCACAAAAATATTTTTTGGATTTGTTCAATTTTCATGCAGAAAGTAGTAGGAACTTTGAATATGGACATGAAATAAATAGGAACACTTTGGATATAAGCCATTATTAGGATGGATTTGGATGTTTGAGGGATGAGGTTCCCTTTCCAACCTACAAGTTTTTTGTTAATTCTCTCAATAACATTACTCCATATAGATTCCTTTGGAGCACTGGTGAAAAAAGAGAGGCCCAAATATTTAGTAGGTAACTATGATATAACACATTTAAAAATGCGGGAAATCATTTCTTATCTATCTTTGGGAGTGTTAATGAAATAAATTTTACTTTTAATATAATTTATTTTCTGACCTATAGTATCCTCATATGTATCAAGAATACTCTTAATGGTTTTTGATTCCCACATAGAAGCATGAGTAGCAATGATGGTATCATCAATGAACTACTAGTGAGATAGGGCTCTTATGTTGGGCGTAGCATTAATGACTAAGCTTATGCCATTAGAGCAAGACGTTTTAAGCACTCTACCCAAGTATTTAGTAATAATAATAAAAAGGATGGGGGAGAGAGGATCTCCCTTTCTGAGTCCCCTGTTACTAGGGAAAAACCCTGTTGTAGAACCATTTACTAGAAATAAAAACTAAGTATTAGATATGCAATTGTAAACAAGATAAACCCATTCCCTATGAAATCCAAATTTGAGAAATAAAACAATCATAAAACTTTTGTTAACTTTATCAAATGCCTTATTCATATAAATTTTGAAAAACATGGAAGCTTTTTTGTTATGGTTGGTAGAATGTTAAGAACACAAGCTTATACTCAGAGGAGGGTGAATAATATAAGACCACTTTTTAATTTTATTTCTCAAATAAATGCACAAATAACCACATATAATAGAGACACCAATTTAACGTGGTTCACCCAATGTGGGCTACTCCACGGAGAAAATATTTTACTAAAATTTTCTCAACAAATATATTAGGAATCCTTACATATTATAATGTTTAAGGACCACTATCAAAATGAGATAACAATCCACTTATTAAGTTTGTGGATCTCTATCCATAGGATAACTCCTTCTCCTCTACTCTGGTTGGTGATCCTCTAGAAGACTACTACCTCCATTGCACTGGCTTGTGGATATCTCTCCACTAAATACCTCTATCCTAACTTAGAAGACATATCCTTACTACCATAGCTAATGTATCTTTATCCACTAGAGACTACTATCCTCTTCTTTGTCACCTCCAAAGCTTTCTCTCAACTCTATCTCAAATATGCATAAACACTATCTTTCATTCTAGCACAAATCTACTCAATATCTATCTCAAATATGAACCAAACACTTTCCTTCAATCTAGCACAAATATTCTCAATATCTATCTCAAATATACACTAAACACTATCCTTCAGTCTAGCATAAATATTCCTCAATCTATATCTTAAATCTACAATAAACATTGTCCTTTGGTCCAACATAAATCTGCTCAATCTCTATCTCAAATCTACACTAAATACTATCCTTCGATCTAGCACAAATTTGCTCAATCCTTATCTAAAATATACACTAAAAATTGTCCTTTAGTCGAGCACAAATCTGCTCAATATCTATCTTAAATTTGCACTAAGAACTGTCCTTCGATCTAGCACAAATCTTGCTCACAAGTATTTTCAAAGACTTACCTCAATTTTTTCCACAAGTCCTCTCAAGAACGTGCTCAATTGCTCAACAAGTCTTCTCTAATACTTACCTTAAATCTACTCAAAAAGTCCTCACTAGAACTTGTCCAATCTGTTCAACAAATATTCAATAATATTTACCTCAATATGATCAACAAGTCTTCACTAGAACTTGTCCAATCTTCTCAACAAGTCTTCACCAAGAATTATTCCAAATCTGCATTGTAAGCTTTCACAAAACATTACACTAATTTGTACACAAGTATTCACAAAGACTTACCTCAAACCTTATTGTAATATTCCATAAAATCTCACACAAATATGTGCTTAATATTTCACAAAAGCTTACTCAACTCTTTCCTTAAGTACCCTCTAGGACTTACTCAAATCTGTCCACTAGCTTTCATAAAAGCTTATTCAAATCAATTGCAAAACTTGCATCAAAAAATTAGCTTAATCTCTTTCAGAAAACCTCTTCAATATCACAAAAAAGTTTCAATCAAAATCTTGTTTGACCTCAAAAACATATAGAGAATGGTTAGAGACTCAATATGTTTCACACTCATAAAGCACTCAATAAATTTAAAACATTCCTTCAAATCAATTCAGAAATAAGAACAATTTATTTCACAGAACTTGAACTATCACTCCAATGCATTCAATTAATAATTCTCAATCAAATTCACTCAACTAATCACTCAATGAAATAGAGATTGCTTACAAACTCTAAATAAGTGTTTCACAATGCTTCTAACAACTCACACTATGGAACTCAAACCTTGACTCAATATGATTCCAAATTCACATAACAATGATACTCATGATATTTCACAAACCCTAGTTCAAGATAGTTCTCAAACCACATAAAAATGATACTCACATTATTTTGCAAAACCTAGTTCAAGATAGTTATCAACTCACATAACAATGATACTCATGATATTTCAACAAACCCTAGTTCAAGATAGTTATCAATATCATACTCAAATGATCTCATGAAAATTCACCAAAGAGTCACTCAAATATTTCTAACAATCATTTTCACTCCAACTTGCATTTCACATACTTGAACCAATCAATATTTCACTCAAAAGGAAGATATGCCCATACCTTTTATTTATATGAAAATTTGACCTCAAAACCTGTCTCAATCACAATCAACCTCTTTGCCATTCTCAATGGTTAGATATCAAAAAACTTCATTCAATTATTTCCCTCAAAATTATTTCACCATACAAAAATATTCAATCTCAAGTACACCTTATAATATCCAAACTTTAATTAACAAAGAATTAATTCACTTCCACAATAATTACCTTCATGCACCTTATTTCTTTTCTCAAGATAATTAACACAACATAGATTTATTTCAAAATACAAAATATAATATTCCTTGCATACCTTTTCACTCCTACTTTATAAATTCCAACCACCAAAATAAAAAATAAAATATTTTTATTTTTATAATCCTTTATATCTTCGTTAGTAACTCACAAGCCACCTTTTAAATTTCATACTATGCAATTTCTAAAATATCTAAACCTTTGGAAAATTAAAAGTGAGGCACATACCTTTTATTCTCCCCAACAAAAACCTTCAGCAAAATTTGAACACACGACCTCGCCTATCCAACGCCCTAGCACCAAGCTTATCTGCCAACTAGGCTATGTGGCCTCATAGAAATAATAGTGTGCTTGACTATATCTTATGCCTTATATGTTCTCTAATTCAGTTCAAACAAAAAGACCTTCCCCCTTCACAAAATTTCATCGCGTGAATCAAATCCATGATCTCGCATTCACAAATGCCTTACACAACCCTCAATTGCCACATGTGCTACCAAGCACCATGCAACCTTCTTGATGCTCCTCTTATGCTTATTACCATGTTTTCCCATTTAAAATAAACACATGCAATTTTCCTTTACTCTTCGACACACGAAATACTTTGGAACTTTGGGCTCTTGCAAATCGCATATCGCATGGATGATTTTTGATTAAAAATTTTGCTCCCTTTTATATCATATGCCATGTTGTCCAACACGTCAGCGATGTTTAGAAAATTTGACTTTAATTATAATTTAATTATTAAACTTTTGGCACCATAATTAATTATTTAATTTAAATTTTAACCTATGGTTAAAATATTTATATTTAAATAAATTAAACCATAGTCTTAAAATTTGCCAAATGGGTCATTTGAAGGATTTAAAATTTGATAACTCTTTGGCCCTCATTTTTCTTCAAACCAACCTGTAACCCGAGAATATTATAATATTAAATATTATAATATTATTATTTCCTTTTAACCTGCTTATCCATCCTTGGGATTTCCTTTTAAACTGCTTCTCCTTCCTTGGGTCTTCAATCTATTTTAGGCATTTTTAGGCATATAATATTTAAAATAAATATTATATCCTATTCCTTTAAACCTCTTCCTTGCCTTGTGGAAAAAGCTCCTGATGACATCAATGACGACAAAACTTGGACATCAACCTCTTGACATCAATGAAAATAAAACTTGCTCATATTTCCAACAATCTCCCCATTTTTCATTGATGGTAAACTATTTTTATTTTACCAATTCTTTTACCTTTTTCAGCTCTACTACCCTTGACTAAATTATCTCCCCCTAAATCAAATATCTCCCCTTTGACATCAATGGCAAAGGGCCACCTTTGGTGCTTGGGTCTAATAATGATACTCTTAGCTTAGCCCCTCCCCCACATCCTCTCTTGAGGTGGTTAATTTTGGGGTGGGATTATCTCTACTTCCAGCATACACTGATCTTTACCTATGTCTTCCTTATTTCTCAATTGATCCTTTTGATTCCTCTAATTATTCATGTTCTTGCTTGTCTCTGGAAGTTACACTGTACATTACTTAGCAATATTCCCAATATTATTGCACTTATAACACTCAATTTTGTGGTTCCTTAAAGGTGTAAATGTCTTGAAGTTCATCCTGGTGAATCCATATCCATTCCTATCATGAACCTTATAATTTACTACCTTATGACCAAATTGATTACATGAGTAGCAATACCCTTGAAAGAGATGCTCACTTATGAAACCATATCCATGTATTTCATGTTTCTTGCACTGTGTACCCTTGTGACCAAACCTATGACATGAGAAGCAATACCCATTGAATAAACCTTACCTTGAACTCATTGGTATCTTAGTCTCTTCTACCTTGTGCTATTTCCTATTCCATATGTTCCTCATTTGTGCAATTTTTTATTTCCTTGTTGAAATTTCCATTATCTAAATTATCCTCATAAGTCTCACTCTCTCTTCCACTCTCTTCTTCTAAATTTTCTTCTTCTTTAGATCTTGAGATTGACTCCTCTCCTTGTTCACTATGTTCCTTTTCAAAACCAAGTCTTGTCTTGTTTGATGAATATCTTTGTACCTTGATAATATTATAAAAGTTTTTTGAACTTCTATCAAACCTATGTAGCTTATTTTTATACTCTTTTAATTCCTTCCTTAGTGAAGCTACCTCTTGCTCTAACTTTTCACATTCTAAAATATTTACCTCTAACACCTCTTTAAATATCATTGTCTTAGCTATTGAGTTGGTTAGATATTTTATAATATTTACTTTCTCTTCATCACATTCTTGAAATTGAAGGTTGAGTTTTGAGTTCTACTTTCTTACCTTTCTTAATGCATCAAGAGAAGAAATAATCTCACCCTCAAGATCAAATTCTCCTTCCTTTGATTCTACCTCCATTCCTTTACCTTTAGGATAATTTTTATTCCTTTCTGATTTATCTTCTATAGAAGCACTTCCTTCCTCTTCTATTGCCAAGAGAAGACTTTATTCTTCTAGTCTTTCAAGAGAATCTTCATATTCATATTCACTAAAATTGAATCCATTCCTTGTGCACTTATTTTCAAGATGACCAAAGTTACCACACCTAAAACACCTGAAAATGATTGGTGTTATTTTTATCTTTCACTTAACATCTTATTTTTCCATTTTCATAAATATAATTTCTTCTTATTAATTATCTTAGGATATTTCATCACTATCACTAGAAATTTTACCTACCTTATCTGCATAAAATTTCTTCATATGACTTTGGAAAAACTTCTTTCCTTGCTTGCTCTGTCGATCCATGATTCTATTTTGATACTTGTATTTTCCTACTTCCTTGTTCTTATAATATTGTTTTCATCACTACTGCTATTTCTAGCTTCTGGAAAATCAGTTGCGTAGTGACCATATTTACCACATTTAAAACACTTAATTATTTTCATACCTTTATACTTTCTTGTGTCCTTGTTCCTTCTACCATAGTTTGCTTCTTCATCATTGGATAACTCATTACTTGAATCTGACTTCTTACCATTTGTATTATTTGTAAATTTGAAGGTTGCTTCTTTTTTAGGGATAGACTATTCTCTTATTCTCATCTCAAAAGTTGCGATAATTCCATGTGACTCATCCCTTGTAAAAAATACAATATATTTTGACTCTTCTATGGCTGAAATATTTTCACTATACCTCTTAAGAAATAACCTTAAGACCTTTTGACAAATATTTATTTCTTCAACTTTAAACCCAAGTCCTTACATGGAGTTAACAACCTCATCCACACAAAGTAGGTATGTAGCAATGTTTTCCTTATCCTTCATCTTTATATCTTCAAAATTTCTCTTGTGATTTTGTAATTTTGCCATCCTGACCTTTTTATCTCCATCATATATATTTTTTAGCTCATCTTAAATATTTTTTGCTGATGTGCAATACATTAATTTTATAAACTATGTTTCATGTAAACCATTTAAGATTCCATTCATTGCATTTGAATTAGTCAATTGTAGGATATTACCATATTTATCTATAGGTGCAGTAGCTGGCGATATGTACCCATCCTCAACCACTTGCTATATATCATTTCCTTGTGCCATTAGATAAATCTTCATTCTCACACTCCAAAGTGCATAATTTTTCCCATGGAACAATGGTGTATTATTCCCTGAAGATCCACTCTAAGAATCCATATGTGTTCCTGTAATATTTTCTTTCAAGTTGTTAAACTCTTCCGAAAGAACCCGCTCTGATACCAATTGAAGAACACAAGCTTATACTAAGAGGGGGGTGAATAGTATAAGACCACTTTTTACTTTTCTTTCTAAAACAATAATATCCAATATATCAATGGTAATATCAACATTAGTAATCAAAGCAATAAACAATTCACCACACACAATAGAGACACCAATTTAATGTGGTTCACCCAATATGGGCTATTCCATAGAGAAAATATTTCACTAAAATTTTCTCAAAAAATCTCTTGGGAATCCTTTCATATTACAATTTTTATGAACCATTATCCAAAGGATATACCAATCCCCTAATTAAGTTTATGTATCTCTATCCATAGGAGAAATCTTCCTTTGCTCTAGCTTGTGATCCTCTAGAAGACTACTGGCTCCACTGCATTGGCTTATGAATCTCTCTCAACTGAAGATATTTGTACTCAATTAGAAAACTTATCCTCACTACCCTGGATAATAGATATCTATCCACTATAGACTCCTATCCTCTACTCTATCACCTCCAAATATTGCTCTCAATTATATCTCAAATATGCACTAAACACTATCCTTTAGTCTAGCATAAATTTGCTCAATCTCTGTCTCAAAACTGCACTAAACATTGTCCTTCGATCTAGCATAAATATTCTCAATATTTGTTTCAAATATGTACTAAAAATTATCCTTTAGTCTAGAACAAATTTGCTCAATATCTATCTCAAATATGTACTAAACAACATCCTTCATTCTAGTACAAATTTGCTCAATCTCTATCTCAAATCTACACTAAACACTATCCTTTTATCTAGCACAAATATTCTAAATATTTTTATTAAATTTGTACTAAACACTATCCTTAGGTCTAGCACAAATTGTGATCACAAGTCTTCTCAAAGATACCTCAATTCTATCGACAACTTCTCTCAAGGACTTGCTCAATCTACTCAACAAGTGTTCACTAAGACTTGTGTTAAATTTGCTCAACGAGTCCCCACTAGAACTTGTCCAATATGCTCAACACATTTTCACTAAGACTTACCTCAAATCTACTCAACAAGTCTTCACTAGAACTTGTCCAATATTCTCAACAAGTCTTCACCAAGACTTGTTCTAAATTTGCATTGTAAGGTTCCATAAAAGCTCACACTAATCTATACACAAGTCTTCACCAAGACTTGCCTCAAACATGCTTGTAATCTTCCACAAAATTTCATATAAATTTTTCCTTAAGCTTTCATAAAATCTTATTCAACTCTGTCCTTAAGTCCCCTCTAGGACTTACTCAAATATGTCCACTAGCTTTCACAAAAGCTTATTCAAATCAATTACAAAACTTGCATACAAAATTCAGCTTAATATCTTTAAAAAAACATCTTCAATATCACAAACAATTTTCACTAAGAGTCTTGTTTAACACCAAAAACATATAGAGAATGGTTAGAGACTCAATATATTTCACACTTACAAAACACTCAATCACTTTCAAACTTTCCTTCAAATTAATTCAGAAATAAGGAATAATTTATTTCACAAAAGTAAACTATCACTCCAATGTATTCAATTAATAATGCTCAGTCAAATTTTCTCAACCAATGACTCAATAAAACAAATATTTCTTACAAACTCTAAATAAGTGTTTCACAATACTTCCAACAACTCACACTATGGAACTCAAACCTTGACTCAAGATGATTCTAAATTCATATAACAATGATACTCATGATGTTTCATAAACCCTAGTTCAAGATAGTTCTCAACTCACAGAACAATGATACTCATGTTCTTTCACAAACCCTAGTTCAATATTGTTCTCAACTCACATAACAATGATACTCATGAGCTTTCAAAAAATTCTACTTCAATATAGTTTTCAATCTCACACTCAAATGATCTCATGAACATTCACCAAAGAGTCACTCAAACATTTCCAACAATCCTTTTCACTCCAACTTGCATTTCACAACATTCAACCAATCAATATTTCACTCAAAAGGAAGATATGCCCATACCTTTTGTTTTGATGAATATTTGACCTCAAAACCTGTCTCAATCACAGTCAACATCTTTGCCAATATCAATGGTTAGATATCAAAAACCTTCATTCAATTATTTCCCTCAAAATTATTTCACCATACAAAAATATACAATCCCAAGTACACCTTATAATCTCCAAACTTTAATTAACAAAGAATTAATTCACTTCCACAATAATTACCTTCATGCACCTTATTTCTCCTCTCAAGATAATTAACACAATATATCTTTATTTCAAAATACAAAATATAATATTCCTTGCATACCTTACTTCTCCTACTTTATAATTTCTAACCACCAAAATAAAAAATAAAAAAATTAATTTTATAATCCCTTATATCTCTCTCAACAACTCACAAGCCTCCTTTTAAATTTTACACTATGCAATTTTTAAAATATCTAAACCTTTGGCAAATTAAATGTAAGGTACATACCTTTTATTCTCCCCAAAAAAAACCTTCGGTAAAATTTGAACATGCAACCTCACCTATCCAACGCCCTAGCACCAAGATCATCCTCAAATTGGGCTAAATACCCTCATAAAAATAATAGGGTGCATGAATATATATTATGACTTATGTCTTCTCCAATTCGGTGCAAACAAAAAGACCTCCCCCCTTTGCAAAAGTTGATCACATGAATCGAACCTGTGATCTCATGTTTGCAAACACCTTAACGTAGTCCTTGGTTGCAACCTACACTATCGAGTGCCTTGGAACCTTGTTGGTGCTCCTATTCTACTTATTGCCACGTCTACCCAATTAAAATAAACACATGCAAATTTCCTTTACTCTTCGGTGCTCGAAATACTTTGGAACTTTGGGTTCTCACAAATTGCATATCGCATGGATGATTTTTGATTAAAAATTTTGCCCCCTCTTATATCATATGCCATGTTGTCCAACACATCGTCGAAGTCTAGAAAATTTGAATTTAATTATTTAAACTTTTGGCACCTTAATTAATTATTTAAATTTAAATTTTAACCTATGGTTAAAATAATTAAATTTAAATAAATTAAACCAGTATTCAAAATTTGCCAAATGGGTCATTTGGAGGATTTAAAATTTGATAACTATTTGGCCCTCATTTTTCTTCAAACCAACCTGTAACCCTGAATATTATAATATTAAATATTATAATATTATTATTTCCTTTTAACTGCTTATCCATCATTGGGATTTCCTTTTAAACTACTTCTCCTTCCTTGGGTCTTCAATCTGTTTTGGGCCTTTTTAGGCATATAATTGAATAGAACAAGCTTATACTGAGAGGAGGGGTGAACAATATAAGATCACTTTTTACTTTTTCTTTCAATTCAATATTATGTAGTGTATATATAACAGTATCAATAGCAGTAATAAAAGCAATGCACAAAACACCATACACAATAGAGACACCGCAATTTACGTGGTTCACCCAATGTGGGCTACTCCACGAAGAAAACATTTTACTAAAAATTTCTCAATAAATATCTTTTGGTAATCCTTGCCAATTAAAATGTTTATCGACCTCTGTAAAAAGGAGATGCTAATCCACTAATATCAAGTTCATGGATCTCTTCCACAGGAGAACTATTTCCCCTTCTGCTCTAGCTAGTGATCTTCTAGAAGACTATGTCTCTCTACTACACTGACTGGTGGATCTCTCTCCACTTGAAGACTCCTCACTCAAATTTGTCTTCAATTTTCTTGGTTGTTGGATCTCTATCCACTGAGACTCTGTTATCTATACTCTGTCACCTCCAAAGATCTATCTCAATACTATACTAAACATAGTTCAGTTGGTCTGGCACAACTCTGGTCAATATATTTCACTAAGCATAGTACATTCAGTCTAGTACAACTCTGCTCAATATGTCCACACAAAACCTACTCAAATATGCTCAATAGGTCCACATAGAACCTACTCAAATCTGCTCAATAGGTCCACACAGAACCTGCTCAAATATGCTCAACAGGTCCACACAAAACCTACTCAACAGGTCCACACAACCTATTCAAATCTGCTCAACAAGTCCACATAGAACCTACTCAAATCTTCTCAACAAGTCCACATAGAACTTGCTCAAATATGCTCAATATGTCCTCTCTAGGACTTGTCCAAATCTGCTCAATAAGTCCTCTCTAGGACTTGCTCAAATCTGCTCAATAAGTCCTCTCTAGGGCTTGTCCAAATATGATAGCAAGATTTCATAAAAGCTTACACAAAATGGTCCACAAGCCTTCTCAATGACTTGTCTTAAATCTGATTAACAAGCTCACATAGAACTTGTCCAATATCATAGAATAATAAAGAGAATTTTTAGAGACTCAATATGTTCTATACTCAAATCCCAATATCAACTCAAATCAATCTCATAGAAGCATAAAGAGAATTGTTAGAGACTCAATATGTTCTATACTCAAATCCCAATCTCAACTCAAATCAATCTCATAGAAGCATAAAGAGAATTGTTAGAGACTCAATATGTTCTATACTCAAATTCCAATCTCAACTCAAATCAATCTCATAGAAGAATAAAGAGAATTGTTAGAGACTTAATATGTTCTATACTAAAATATTGTTCTCAACTCAATTCAGATATAGAATAGTTTGTTTCATTGAACTTGAACAACCACATGCATCCACTTGACTAGGCTCAATCAACTCTACTCAACCAATCACCTCAATGAACAACCCTTTCTCACAAACTCTAGTCTAAGCATGTATCAACTCAAAATGTTTCCAACAATGCTCAAACATAAATCTCACACAACAATGATACTCATGTTCTTTTCTAACTCAAGTTCAAGTTCTTTCTACAACCAATGGGCTTCAACAACAATGCTTATAAAACAAGGTTTAATCACAACTCTCAATCAAGAAAACCTTAAAGCATTTAACCAATCACTTTCGAAAAGGAAACCACAATCAATCCTTTTCACTCCAAAGGTATTTTATAATCAACCACCATAATCAATCAATAGGATAATGTGCCCATACATTTTATGAATATGAAGAAGCCTCTTTGGAAATCTGCCACAATCATAATATTATTTTGCCAATTCTCACAAGGGTTAGAAGATCATAAAATAATCAATATTACTTCACTTCACAATAATATTCACCAAGGCTTTTAATTATAAAACCTTCTTAAGAATTAATGCACAATTTCCTTATCACTCCTAAAACCATTTGTTCCATAAAATAAAATAAATCAAAACATTGCATAACCTTGTCACTCCAAAAACCACTTATACCATAAAATAAATCAAATATTTTATATCCTTTATTTCAACACTTTTGCACTTAAAAATATAATCACGAAGCCTTCTTAGGCAATATCCCACATTAATCAAATATCAAATCTTAGCCATATGCAAAAATTAAATCTACTATACTATCCATGAAAATCGACGCTTAACACAACCTTAGAAAATTCGAAATATTCTATGCACCCGAAAATTTCAGCGATCGAATTATGGCATACCTTGCAAAATGGCTTTGGGTGGTTTCGACCCTACGTTCCTCCTCATCGTGTGCCTTAGCACACTCTCCACCCACCATGTGGGCTAGGCCTCCCACATGGAGGATTTAAGCCTTTGAGACTTATATTTCAGTCCTCTCCACCTACGCCTTGAAACTTGCTCCCTTGTTCCACATGTAATGCACAAAAATAATCGAAAAGGGGGAATCGACAATTGCGAAGGAGGGGATAATTCAATATAGAAAATATTAATTTTCTTCTCCTTGGTTTATAAAATCCAACCCTTTAAATATTCAAACTTTTGTATGATAAAATATATGACGTCGGTGGACATGGTGGGAAAACTCTTTTATTTAATTTTAAAATTGAAATTAAAATTTTAAATAAAAAAGGATACACCTTGTAAGATGGACCAAAGTGTGCAGACCCAGGGAAAATGGGGGCTTAGGTCTGAGGAGAATTGCTCATATAAATTTAGCTTTACTAGCTAAGTAGGCATGGCATCTCATTTTTGGTGAAGAAAATGAATGGAAAACTATAATCAAATAAAAGTATCTTCAAAATATGGAATTTCTAAGTGACTCAGTTCCAATCAAAGGTTTTGCTTTTTGGAAAGCAATTCTTAATTGTAAGGAAATCATTAAAAAAGGTTTAAGATGGGTTTTAGGCAATGGTGAGAGGATAAATTGCTAGAATGACAGGTGGTCTAAGGATGAACCACTAACGCAATATCCTAACTTAGCCCGAATTAGAGATATCATAGAAGAACTCATTGCCAAAAAGTCTCCGATTATATGGTTGAGGACAAAGGTAGAATGAAGTGGAAACAAATAAGAATTTAGGGATTTCAAGCAAAATAAAATGATATTTGTAACATTCTTAGGCAACAGTTTATCCCCATGAGACCCAAGGAAGATCAAGTGACCTGGGATCCTACGGAAAATGGGTAGTTCAATGTTAAATCAGCTTACAAGCTTCTGCTTGATAACGAGGATTTTGTCCTCCAAAAGGACTTGGTTTGGATAAAAAATTTAATTCCAAAAATTGCAGTCTTTTCATGGTTGGTTATCCAAGGAAGAATTCTAACCATTGATAATATGATGCATAAAGTTATTTGTATCACTAATCGTTGTTATCTGTGCAGGGCTAATTGGGAGACCATTTATCACATTTTCCTTGAGTGCCCCTTTTCCTTGACTATCCTAAGTGGGGTTTTTTAGGCCTTCAATATTTCATGGGTTAAACCAGCCACTATACTTGATTTATTTGTCTAGTAGCCTTTACCCTTTTTCAAGACAAAGACTTAGATACATGTGGAAAATTTGTCTCAATCACTATCTTTGGTAGGTGTGGTTAGAAAGGAACCATAGTCTTTAATGAGTCTATCCATGATAATCAAACTACCATTGCCAGGATCCTATCCTTTGCCAATGGGAATGTGAACCTTATCCCTTTTGATAGCTGTAAACCTTATCTGCAGGAGACCACGATTGCTCAATATTTAAGCTTAACCTTGTTATGAGTCTGTGCCTAGGGTAGTCAACCCTAGAGCCAATGTTAAGTGGTCTCCACCTCCTATGGGTTGGTTCAAGCTTAATTTTGATGGAGCAGCTAAGGATAATCTTGGCAGAGTAGGTGCTAGTGGCATTGTACGAGATCATAATGGGAATATGATGCTTGCATTTTTTAAATATTTGGGAAAAAATAAGAACAACGAAGCTGAAGCTAGAGCTATGTGGAGAGGCCTTCAAATGACTCAAGACTTAGAAGTTAATTTGATCATAGAAGGAGACTCTATGGATGTTATAAATCTCCTCAATAATTGGAAAAAACCTCCTTGGAGGATTAAAATAATTTTTGAAGAGGCTAGGATCCTTTTCCAGGGAAGACAGGATAGAAAAGCCCAACATGTCTTTTGGGAAGCTAACAAAATTGCTGATAAGCTGGTCAATTTGGGTGTCGATGGTGATAGAATTTTCAAATGGGAACACGGTGTCCCAAGTGAAGTAGAGGAGCTTATTCAACAAGAATGCCAAGAATTATAGTCGAACTTACCAACAGGGAAGACATTGTAAGTTCTAAGGCTAGGAGTATTCCCGTCTCTTTTTTGAATTGGACTCATAATAAAAATTATCTGAGCTGTCAGTCTTCGTAGATGCTACATGTAAATACCACAAAGACTAATGGGGATAGTCACATGTCAGATAACATGGATCCTAGTCATCTTAGTAATTTGAGGTTGGTTTATAATCACAAGGAAGGAAAGAAACAACAATATAAGACTTCGAACCAAAGCCACGTGGACCACCAGATAGCCACCGCCATAAATCTAGCTAGTAGGTTCACTTCTCTAAGGCTGATTGGCCAAGATAGTATGTGGTACCAAAGCATGTCATATACGAAAGAAAGCAATTACCAAAGAATTATTAAGATTAACTGTCAATAAAGAGCTTGTGGGAGTTTTTTCCAGTACTCTGCTATGTGTGTCTATAGCTTTTTGTTTCTCCATTGTCTCAAGGAAGGGATCCGTATCTGTTTATTTTTTTGTAATTATGATGCATGTGTTTTTTCTTGGGGTATACCCAAAATGTTGTATGGGAAGTTTCTTTTTTATAATAGGCTATGTTGTAATGGATTTGGCGGCATGTAGATTTTACATATATAGGATCCTTAGTAAGGATTTTTTCATCAACAACCCTGGGCTGATTTTTGTAAAAGGTTTTGGGTCAACCTGTAAAACCCGGTATTAATGCTATAGTATCTTATCTACCAAAAAAAATAATTTAAATAAATTAAAATTTAAACTAAACCTTTAAAATTAAGTTTCTCCATCACCGGGGAATCTTTTTCGATGAAACAAAAAGCCAACTTAGGTTTTAAAAAAAAACCATTTCAAATCTACCATCCATAGTTTTAAATAAAACCTTTACTTGCCTTCCTTGGTTTTCATAAAAACCTTTTGCTAAGCTTCCCTTGAAGCTCCTTTTGGATCCAAATGCCATGCATCCCTTCTAGAAACTTTGATCAAACCTTTGCTTCTCATGAAACTCTTTGTGGAGCAAAATCATAGTGCTTACTTACATAGGTCCTTTTGACATCAATGGAAACTTTTAGCTTAGGGACTCAAAATGTCCAACAATAATATTTAAAATAAATATTATATCCTATTACTTTAAACCTCTTCCTTGTCTTGTGTAAAAACCATCTGATGATATCAATGACGATGAAACTTGGACATCAACCTCTTGACATCAATGACAATAAAACTTGCTCATATTTCCAACATATTGAAGGACTTCATGTAACATGACAACAACATTAGTTATATTTATTCATTTGAAAAGATACCTTGACATGGGTCTATGATCTGAGGAAGGATCTCCTTGAGTCTTGTATCCATGGATTTAGTTAAATATTTTTAAAGAAAATTATAGAGAATAATGGATTTGAAATATTATATATATTTGCAAACATACCCTTTTGGAACCAAGGCAATGAAAGTGGAGTTGATACTTCTAGGTATAGATTTAGTTTTTTGAAGTTAAATGATGACATAACATATGTCAGGCCCAATGATGTACCAAAAATTCTAATAGAACCAGGGGGAAAACCCATCAAGTCCTAGGGTTTTATCAGGGTGTATAGAAAAAGGGCCTCTTTATTTTCATCAGGGATGAGGGGTTTGATAAGAGTTAAATTCATATCGGAAGTGACTAGGCTAGGAATATGGTGGAGCAATTATCTACCAACCTAAGCAGTATTTTGGGGGTTTACTCCCAAAAGACCATCAAATAAAGATGAAGCTTCATTTTGGATCTCAAAAATCCCCTCTTTGAACCAAAGGGCCCTTGATTTTTACCTCCATAAAGTCTCCTCTTTAGCCAGTACATTGTGATAGTATGCAAGAATTTGTCTCTCTTCATTTCTAAGTTGTTCATTGAGCTACCCATTATGAATTTGGAGTTCAATAATTTTAATATTTTACAAAATATTTTCATTATTTTTAAATATGTTACCAAAAACATATATGTTCCATTCTAGGATATTTTCTTTGACACACTTTAGTTTTTAAGAAACCCTAAAAGTAAAGGATCCATGATAGTTAAATCACCACCAGTTAGCAATTTGCACCCACAAATCTGGGTGCTAAGTCCACATAGCTTCAAATATGAAGGGGATTTTGAAACAAGGACCTTTATAGAATTTAAATATTAAAGGACAATGATCAGATCTAACTCTAGGAAAATAGATAAGAGTGCCACCACCCATCATCGATATAGCTTCTTGAGATAAAAACCTCTATCAAGTTTTGCTTGAATGTGTTGATCCCCAATTCTTCTATTGCTCCAAGTGTATTTTAATTTTTTCCCTTTAGTCTAAATATCCATAAGCTCACAATCAATGACAAAGTTATGAAAATCATCAATGCTCCTAGAGGGCATTAGGTTCCCTCCCTACTTATCAGAAGGAAAAAAGAGAGAGTTGAAATCTCTAGCGATAATCCATGAAAGGTTTAAGAAAGAACTTCTCATTTGATTTAAAGTATACCATAGGCCCCTACAACTGAGAGGATTGTTAGGGCTGTATAAATTGGACAAAGCCCAAGAGAAATTACTTCTTTTACAAAAAACATAATATTGAGGATCTTGTTGGAATAGGAAATTATTTTGCCTTCTAACTTTTTTGAGTCCCAAATATAGAGGAGTATCCCAGATGTACCTTGATTAGGGAAAAAAGCAAACTCACCATTTTTCCAGATAGAATTTATGATTTTATGGATTTTATTTTTGTCAATATCCATTTCTTGTAGACTTATGATAGTGGGTCTATGTTATTTTCTCAGAGTGCAAACAAGCCTTTGCTTGACAACACTATTCAGGTCTCTCACATTCCATGAGAGGATCCTCATTTAGAATTTTTGGAAATTTTTTGACCTCCCTTAGATTTATGCAAGGGAGTTTTGAGTATTTTTTATTATCCTTCTATCGAAGAAGAT
Organism: Wollemia nobilis; assembly: GCA_028583015.1. Lineage (NCBI taxonomy): Eukaryota > Viridiplantae > Streptophyta > Pinopsida > Araucariales > Araucariaceae > Wollemia > Wollemia nobilis. The sequence continues at coordinate 1,153,071 of JAQPPZ010002571.1, read as the reverse complement.
ATTGAAATAGTGTTTTCTGGGTACCATTTGAAATATCATTTTTTGTTTCCTTTTTTTATCATTTATAAAGGGTCTTGTCTTATTTTTCTTTTCATTATAAATATCAATAGAAGCTTTCTTGAGACTTCTAGTTTTAATGGGGTTGAAATCGTATTTATCTTATTTCTCCACTTTATCTTAGATGGGACTACCAATTTATATATGCCCCTTAGGGGTGGATGGAGGTTTTGATACAATATTAGAGGGCCCAGATATAGACAGTGATTAATGCTCCTATTCATCAGAAACTAGGGTTTTAGTTGAATTTGAGGTAGTGTCACCCTCACCATGTTTTAGCCCATGAAAATTAGTTTATTTTAAAACATCAAAACAATTTTTAAAAGTAAAAATGGAAGTCACCTTTGGATGATAATTCTTCGAATATTGGACTTAAATCTACTTACCTTTGGAATTTTCTAGAATTTAATCCTTCTTCTGGTAGATGTTTTTTTTCTTACCCTGGAGGGTTCTATCTTGTTGTTGTCCAGAATACAACCCAGTTCGAGAGGTATTGTGGAGTTTCATATCCTTTGAGTTTCTTAGCAATGGGCATTGGATTTTGATATGGCCCTGATCCTTTCATTCAATGCAGAATATAGGATTATTCTCATATTCTATGACCTAAAATTTGTGAAAGGAGACATAAACCAATTTTATTTTGAGTGGGAATTTGGAAATCTATATTGGAATTAACAAAAATTCTAGCATGTACCATTGAAGTGTGTTCTCTAGTCATTGGTTCGATAGCAACCATATCACCTATATATTTTCCAATACCCTTTAAAATATCTTCGTGCCAAAAATGGGTAGGTAGATTTAGAAACTAAACCCATATTGGTGTGAAATTTATGCTTTACATCTTGGGGTTGAATTCCTCACCCCACCTCCTAATAAAAAGACTCTTTCGACCGAAGAACCAAGGAACAATGTAAGGATTCAGGAGGTATCTTCTTCATTGTTCCATCGAATGAGGAAAAAACCCTTTAAAAGGGCAACAAAATCCATATTGCCCGGGGTTTTCCATTTGATATAGACCCACCACTGAATATATTCTATATTTGGCCATCCTCCAAAAACATTCTCCACCATATTGTGGGATTCAACAAAAATGTAATATGCCATTAGGGTTTCAAGAATTACTAGGTATTCATACACTGGGAGTAATAGGGTTCCACTACCTGAAGGAGGTTTCACATAACATTTTAATTTCTTAGCATATGATCAAGGATATGAATCATTGTCTTGAGAGAGGGACCCATTGTACATGTGTCCATTACTAAGAGGATCCTTTCCCCCTATGATATCAACTTTCCTAAAACTATCAGGATCTAACTCAACACATTTAGTTTCAGTAGAAAATATACCAACCATGACCATTGTGGGAATTCCATCTTGATTCACCTTATTTTCTTTCCCACCTTCCATTGTAGTCACATTCAAATTCATAGATGCCATCTCTAGAGCTGCTTGCATCAACCCAAATGAAACCCTCGCACAGTCACTTGCAAGAAATATCATTCACACATAGGGATGCACTAGGATCTATGTTGGTCCAAATGATCTAAAAAGTAGTGGATATGTTCAAGGGTTTTTCAGGCATCTACCCTCAAACGTTAAGCTCAATCTAGGTCTGGATGATTAAAATATGGCCGATATAAGTTGTACAATTTGGGCAGTCCTACAAAAAATATCCCCCTCTCAAACCCTAGCATTACACTCAAATATAACTTATTATTTAGAAGTTGAAAATATATTTTCAAATTGATCATATATACAAGATTTAGGAGAAATAAGGAATTAACCTTAAAGAATACAAATTGAAGATTATATTGAAACTAAGGAAATAAAAGGTTATCAACATAAAGTTGAAGAATTAAAAATTGTCCTACTCTATCATTTAAAAAACTAAAGAGAATCAAAGATTAAAAATTTATTATCTTAAACTAGGGAGTCATAAGGTAGTCAACCTCAAAGGTTTTAAGAATTGATAGGTTTATTATTCAAAGTGAAATGGAAGAAATAGTTAGAAATGCATTCAATAAAAATAGTGAAGAACTATTTCATAAGCTTAGGTTTTATTCACAAAACCTAATAAGAACCTTTGATGGATTCATATATTTGTCTACTGATTTGAAAGAAAAGTTATCCTTGTTTCTAAAAGAAGCTAGATAAGTAATGGTTATGACACTAATTGGATATCTTCATGAAGTATTATTTAAGACTTGGTGGAATGCTCATGATTAATCATTTTTTGAGTTCTTTCAAGGAATAAAATAGAAGAAAGAAGAGCATACTAGTAATGAACCTTTGAATCCAAGTCATTATTATTATGATGATGTACTAACTCATTGTATTGAAGATATACCTATAGTGGTCATAAATGCAGAAGAAGAAGAGGAAGTAATAGGAAGACGAAGCATGTTAGAAAAGAAAAGATGAAAATGGAATAAAATGCTTTCAAGTTGAATCCAAATGTCAATTTATAGAAGGTAGATCAAAGTGAACTGAAGGAACAAGATGAAGATCCATATTGAATACTAAAGTATTCAATAACCAAATAATGTAATATAGGGGGTTTTGGAATATATTACATTATTTAGTACATGATAATTTAACACCTTGGGTACATATTTAGATGAAGAGTGTCTTAGATTATATTGTGATTTATATTTTAGGTAATGTTATAATATACAAGAAATGCACAAGTGTCTTGTAGTTAGGTGTGCATGTACATATGTGTCCCTAGAATAGGAATGTGAAGAGTCACATACTAGTATATATTTGTGATAAAGCATTGTAATATGTATCTAAAGTGAATTGCTCATAGAATGCATTAGTAGACCTTTATTCAATAATATTTACACTATTTTCATGAGCTTTTATTAATGGCAACTTTATGAGTTATTGTAGAAGTACTTCATGAATTTTACATGATTAGTATACTTCATTATCTTAATTTCATATTTCATGCTTATTGTAGATCTTGTGGTTAATTTTCATTAATTATTTAGTATCAAAAGCTAACAATTAGTTGAATTAATCCATCCATCCTTACTTTAGATCACCCAACATGTGTGTCATCCATAGTTGGATTAGATTGTACAAAATGAAATGATATGGAGGCAAAGCCTATATGATGTAGTCAAGAATATTGTATGGAGTTGAATGACATAAAATCTATCATAATGATTATTAGTTTAATAAAACATTTGAATAGTGCAGTTACACCCAAATTGAACACATGATTTGACATTATGTAAATACTTTTTTTGAAAAAGAATTTGAAATTTTTATATTAAGAAAAAGATCATTTACAAGTTGTGATGAGACTCCACCCAGCCTTAGATAACAACAACACATGTTTACAATAGTAAAATAAGATTTGCATTAGATCCAAATCTCCTAAACCATATTTTTACAAGGGTTGTCCACTTTTTTACAATAATAAAAGAAGATCTACATTGGAGTAAAATATCCTAAACCATATTTCTATAATGGTTTTCAAAATTAACTAAATATTAGATTTAATCACCAACCTGCCTAATCCTCTCATCCTCAACAACCATATCATTGTGCCATTAAACCCCTACCTCCTCCTTAGTACCCATCTTAACCAAGAAGTATACCACTTTATTTAGATCTATACTTACATAAATTGGAATCACATCATCTAATTACCTCTACAATTTCTTAATTTGGGTGAGAAGAATCCTCAACTTGTATGTCTCCAAATCAAAATTCCTCATGCAATCTAGAGCTCCTACCAATGTTTAAGAATTTAATTCTAGAATTATCCTCTTGTAACCTTGTTGTACAACTCAAATATAAGCCAATTTGATAGCTAAGGCTTCTGCTTCATTGTTCGTGGCCCTTCCTAGAACTTGTAGTTACCAATAGAGCATTGTCACAACATGATTCCTATAGACTACTTCAATCTAGCTCTACCTTGATTACCTTTTGTTGCTCCATAAGGATTAATTTTAATAAAAAAATTTGGGAATGGTTTCCAACTAGCTCTATCATACCCCTCTTGCACTTAATATTCCTTTTTCATCGTCGCTCTATCAGCCTGAGTTTTCTCTCTAGCATACACTACCATAGTTTTTGTGACTTTGCTCCAAATGACCTGTCATTTATCTCCAACCGCACTTGCTACCAAATTAAGTTTAATTCAATATTCCAAAAAATACAAAGAGTTTTAGATTTAAATCTACCTCTCTTCCATATTTCCCAAATTTTAATCTAATTCAAATCACCATTAGCTCAATTTTTTTTTAAGATAAAAACCATCGCTCCTAGATCTGGAATGCAAATAGGCACTCAAAAATCAAGTGGTTAGATATTACATCACTCTTGTAGAATAAAACGCATTGTGATGAACCAAAAATTCCACTACATATTAGATTATTAAAAATAAGAATCACATTGTGCATGAAATACCAACAAAAGAAGTTTAATTTTGACCAACCCTTGGATTACAAAATATTTCTTCAATCCTCAACCTAATATGCATGAGGATGAGGTTCTATAAGGATCTTATCATATTCATCCTTCATTGTGTATACTCCAAGGCTCCCATTTACTAAAGAAAGTTCATCCCCTTCATATCTACCTATAAAATTTGTTTTTACCAAGATTTTAGTCATGAGTGTCTATTATAGAGGGATTAGAATTAGCCACTCATCCAACCTTTTAAATTGCTTAAAATTATAATCCCAAACTAACTAGTGTTAAAATAACTTTTAATATGGATCCAATACATGCTTTCCATGGTTGATTTTAGTGGTTATAGTTTTGGGAATTCAACAATGATAAGTGGATATTGATTTGATAAGTCTATCCAAAATCGTACCTTCTTCACTCTCCCCACTATCCAAAATAATTCATCTTTCACTATATATGATTTTAACTTTATATTTTGCTACACCAAGGACCCATTAGCATCCAAATTAAAATGAATCACCTCATTTGAGTTCACCTACCCAAATATTTACTAGTTAAAAATCCACTAAATAAAGAAGTTGGTGGGGAGATCCACCTCTAGTAAAGTTTTCTAGACAAATATTAATTATTTAAATTCGATATCCTTAGTCCAAATTATCCCTTTACCTTGTGCTAGCTTACTTTTTTCCAACCTACTAAGTCCCATTTCATCTCTCCTTTTACTCCTCCCTATAAAATATTTCTAGCCATCTTGTCTAACTCTTTTTATATGGTATGTGGAGCGGCAAGGTTAGAAAATTTATAAATTGTCATGGCATGAATTACTGACTACAAAAATATTAATATACCCCCTTAGCTTAACTATTTGTGAGACCAATTATTAATTGTTTCTTTGATACAATCCAAAATATTCCTCTAGATATCTCTTTTTAGTTTTTTTAAAATGCAAAGGGACCCCAAGTATACCACTGGGAGAGAAGTACTTGCAAATCCCAAGATCTCTAAAATTTTATCCTAAAGCCTTTGATCAAGATTGAAAAAGAATAATTTGGAATTTTTTATCATTGATGACTTTTTTTGTTGTCTTAAAGTAAACGTTAAGAGTATCTCTAATCATTCTCGCTTCCTTGAAGTTGGCCACTCCCACAAATCTCATGTCATCCACAAAATATATGTTAGTAAAAACTTCATCACCCACCTTGATATATGTTAGCAAATCTTGTTGTCTTATCCTCAATATGAGTCTACCTAATCCTTCAACCAATATGAGAAACGTATAAGGGGAATATGGATCTCCTTGATGAAGGCTCGAGCAACTCCAAAAAGTTGTGATGGAAGACCTTTGATTGACATCAAGTATGTTATAGTAGAAACACAACTCATGATCCATTCTATCCAATCCTAGAAGAAAATAAACGCTGCCATCATCCTTGAAAAGAAACTCCACTCAACCCTATTATAGGCCTTTAACATATCCAATTTTATGAACATTTCACTATTGCCAAATTTTTTAATTGAGTGGATTACCTCTTGAGCTTGAACCATACCATCCAAGATCTGCATACCCTCTATAAAACATCCTTGATCTAAGGATATAATGATATGTAGGAGAGGTTTTAGTTTCTCAGCCATAAATTTTGTGATTATTGTATATATGACATTGCATAAAGCAATATGTCTATAATATGAAATATGCACCCCTCATATTATTTCATAAATGAGGTAATGAATGTATGATATAATGATATAAACATTCATTTAATACCTATAGACTCCTCTATAACAACAATTACATTCTACTCCAAGTTGTCCTAGAAGTTATGAATAAAATCAATTGGAAAGCCATATAGACATGGTATTTTTTTTGTACTCATTCTAAAGACTACTTTTGTTAGTTCCTCTCTATCAATGCGTTTAAGTAGGGTCTGATTTTCTTCTTTAAAGATAATAGAGGATATGAAAACAAGAAATTATTTTTTAGCCTCTTCATATTGCACCATACTTTTCTTGAACAATTTAGTAAAATAATACATTGAATGAAAATGCATACCTAGGATTGTATCAAAAGAGGGACTGTTTTCATCCTGAAGAGCTTCCATCTTGTTTATTTATCTCCTAGAAAAAGTAGTCCAATAATAACCAAGTGGTTCTTGCTCTTGGTTGTAAATGTCCTCAACTTCTTTATGCAATGCATCATCCTCTTCTTTGATTTGCTCTATAATTATTCCTTCCCTAAAGTGTTTTTGAACCTCATCCCATATGGCCACCAATGGAGCTCTTTGGACTTGGAAGTTTCTCTTGTTAGCTTGCCTCCATTGTTTCAGTTGATCCTTAACATAATTAAGCTACTTATGGAATCTAAACATTATTGTCCCATATGTTGAGCATCTCTCTTCCCAACACTATGGAATTTTATTTCAAAGTTCCTCTTTTTGTAACCAATTTTTTTTTAATATAAATGGTTTGTGATGCTGCCCTATATTGATCATCCCTTCAAAAAAAAGAGAAAGTGATCCAAATGTGGACCCTATAAAATTTAAAATTTAATATTCCATTTCACAAACGCCTCCTCTAAAACCAAAAAATGGTCTAACTTCACCTTCCTGCTATGTGGACCCATCCTCTTATTAGTTTATGTATAGTTGATTCTAGGATATTTAATATCTGCCAAGTGTAATGGATGGACTTGGAAAATCATAAGTCGATCCCCTAGATAAAAAATTAGGGTTCCCTCTTCTTGATCTTTAGATGATAATTCAACATTAAAATCCCCAACAACATTTTAGTATAACTCCTCCCTTGAGACTCGCATATCATGCACTACTTTCCATTGATAAATATTATTATCTAGGTTTTGTGTCCCATAAAAATTTGTGATTAAAACTTGCTCAACTGACACATTGTTCCTAAAATGTGATGTCAGGAAACTCATCCAAGCTATATATTTTATTGTTACCCATTCATGAGAGCTCTCAAAGGTAACTATCCCACCTAAGGCCCCTTGGGAAACCACTTATATATGTCCAACACCCTTCCAAATTCTATTTACTATTTTACACATAATATCCAATGATATTTTTGTCTTCTAGATAAGAAAAAAATATATTTTACTTTTTTCTAAGACACAAATTGATGGGTTCTACTATTTAAATCCTTAAAATTCCATGATTATATAATCATTGGTTACCTTGAGACCAATAATAGTCTATTGGCTTCACCAATATCCTAGTGATAAGTTGGTCTCATTGAGCTGCTATCAATATTTTATTTGATTTTTTACCCACTCCTCAAGAGTTGATATTCTTTGATCTCTTTTCCACCCGATTTATCCCTAGAGTTGGATTTTCTCTATTATTTTTTGTTATACCCATGATGAAATCCTTACTTATTGTTTTCTATTGGCTATGCACTATCAATACCCCTGCAATCTATGATTACGGTAACTCAGTAGACTTTATTACTTGCTATAAGATAAGAGGAGGTAAAAGTAGGGCTTGAACATTGTTATTATTTTCATTATTCTGATCCACTCCTTCTAGGAATTGTTCTTCTTCCTAGTCCACTAGTGTCTTGAATATATCATACCTATTTGAGGGTTTGAGTTGGGTTTGATCTTTGCTATATTTTTTATTTTGCCTTATCAATATTTTAGGGTGTTTAAAACCATATCCCTATGCTTGTATTCCCTATGAAATGTTGGTTGTTTCTTGATTGATTGTTGACTTATCCTCCTTATGAAGATATGAAATTCCTAGAGGAGCCTCAAATTTTGTGTTCATATGATTTGAGCAAATACCATGCAAAATATCCATATTTATGGTAAACTATACACCTCAAGGGCAATGCCTCATAATCTAGTTATAAAATCCAATATATACGTATATGTTCGATTTCAACCTCTACTTTGGCTAAGATCCATTTCTAGCATAAACTATTACGTTTCCTTCAATCATGTCTCTAGAAACACCTAAATATATTCTAAGAGAATTACCAATAATTTTGAGTACCTGCTCTATCCAAAATTCCACTTGAAGTGCATACAAATGGATCTAAATTGGGATAGAAATGGGTTAAATTTGGGGATCAAATCTCACTCTCGAAGAAAGAAAAAATAATTCGATCAAACCATAATTCTTATTTTCCAATTCAAAAGCCCCATTTCTATCAATAAGTGAGAAAAACTAACAATAACATATCCATTACTAATAATCCACAAAGAATATTCAACCAAGAGGCTCTAAATTTTGTTGAACCGACAAATGTAAAAAAATTAGGTAGGGTAAAAACCTATGAATTTATAGATCAGATCGTGATTGGCTCTATATAAGACTATTTATTCTACCTTCCTTTGTTCAATGACAATATTTGACCTTGATTCTGACTCTAACAAGCATTCATTAACTCTTTGCGATATTGATATTTTTCCAGTAGCACTAAAGAGCATTTTTAATGCAGTTTTTTAGCTTATTCAATCTTTGTTGGAGATTTTTCCTTCAAAATTATGTAAAAGAACTCAATATCTCTAAAAATGGATTTGTATGTGTCACCATTGGGCCCTTTTGGGGCAACAATCTTGTCTTTGATTTTGCAGCAACTAGAAAGTACTTCGTTTTTCCAAAAGATGCCTTAGTTTTCTCTTCCAAAGCTCTAGAAACACTCAAATATCTTCTAAGGGAATTACCTAGGATTTTTAATACTTGCTCACTCTAGAAATCCATTAGAAGTGCATACAAATAAATCCAAATTGGGAAAATAGTGGGTTCAATTCGAGGATCAAATCCACTCTCCAATCAGACCATGATTCCTCTTTTCCAATTCAAAAGCCTATTTCAATTGGCAAGTGATGAAAAACTAACAATAACATATCCATTACTAATAAACCACAAAGAATACTTAACAAGAGGCTCCCGATTTTGTTGAACCTAGGAATGCAAAAAAATTAGGGTATGGTAAATACCTATGAATTTACATATCAGATCATGATTGGCCCTATAGACTGTTTCTTCTACCATCCTTTGCTCAATGATAACCTTTGGCCTCGATTTTGATTATGGCAAGCATTCATTAACTCTTTGAGATGTTGATCTTTTTCAAGCAGTCCTAAAAAGCATTTCTAATGCAGTTTTTCTGCTTCTTCAGTCTCTCTTGGAGATTTTTCCTTCGACAAATATGCAAAAGAATTTTGTCTCTCTTAAAAAGGATCTGTAGGTGTCCCCACAACAATTTGTCTTCAATTTTGTAGCAAGTACTTCATTTACCCAATGGATGCCCTAGTTTTCTCTTCCAAAGCTCTAGGCTTATTTTCCCATATTATATAAATATTTTGTATTTAATATTTCAAGTATAAAAATGATAAAAAAATAATTCTACATAATTTATATAATTTTTTAAAATTTAATATAAAAAATTGCTAATTAAATTAGTTGATCATATCAATTAATATAAAATCTAAATCTATATATATAACTCCTTTCTCGATACAAATCTTCAGCCAAGAAAAATTGTAAACCATCTAGTAAACACTTTACTTGATAGTGTAAATCTTTGGGCCACCGCACCATAACTGATGACTTGTTTAATTTAAAATACGTTAACCTCTGCCGAAGAACAATATATTTCTGTTTCCTTAATTATATTTTATTAGCTCTTTGTGTAAGACACATTGTCATCCATTGTTGCTTGCGTGGCTATTTGTTAGTTCCATTTTGAGAAAGGACAACAACTTGTACGGCTAAACAGGATTGTGTGAATGATGCAAAATGAGACGAACAAACTTCAATGTGTTGAAAACTGGATGAACATTAAGTGTGTATTAGGTCAGGTCATGGAATTGACATGAGGAACAGATGGTCCAACATGCAAAGGGTGTGGAGAGAAGTTGTATACCTCCCTTATATATAAACAAGGAGCCTCTTAACATAAAGAAAGGTCTTCTACAAATACATTACGGTGGAGATGGTATTGGAAAAAATTGTCATAGTAAAACTCCTTCGTGGTTGGCATGTTGATGGTATTGGAAAAAAAAAATGACAAAGAATCTTTGTAGTGAGTCGTTTGACTTAAAATTTAAAAATAATAAATAATTATGATTCGTTACTTGTTTTTTAGGTGTTTGTTGGTGGTTTTTTTTTTTTTTTATTTTTTTTTTTTTTTGTATTGTGGGCAAACAACCATACTTTTAAAGTTTTATTAATAAAAAAACAATATTATATTTTCATAAAATAACAATTGAAAAATTATTACATTTTTTAAAACACTTTGATTACTATAAAAATTTGATTTTGTTTTTTATTTTTAATAAAAATAATTAAAATTTTCATAATATTAAATTTTTTTATTTAAGAAAATAATTAATATTATTTTTATTTAATATATAAATAAATGATGATATGTTAAAGTAATTTATTGCTTACCCTGCCTCCTTGGGTCTTACCGTAAGTTGCATCCCTCCTGGGATGTTTTTCACAAATTAAAAAAAATAATAATTTATTGCTTAGAATAAATTATATTTTAAAAGTTGGGAAATAGGATACTTGGATGTCATCAATTAAATGTCTTTTTAATATAAAATAGGTACATTTTTTTAATGTTAAATTTTATTAAAATATATTAAAAGATGTAAAATAATCTTAATAATAATTTAATAATTTAAAAGAACTAAAATATTTTAAAATTATTTATTTTTATTTAAGGTATGAAAAATGCAATAGGAATAGTCAAGTAAATCAATTTACAATTATTTGTGACAATATTCTTAAATATTTATCATAGTATAACATTTTTGTGAATAAATTAATCATAGTAATTTAAAATAATAACTTTAATATTGAGGGAAGAATCTCGGAATGAATAGTTAGAAATTTTAAATCATAAAAGGCCAAACCATTTGCTAGATTTCATAATGCTTTCCAAAAATAAATGGAATAAATTCATTACCCAAAAACAAATATAAATCATAAAAAGAGTAAATGTAAAATTGAAGGTGTATATAGACACAAAAATAAGGTAAGTTAATGGAATGAAATTACACTTCAATCAATAATAAAATGGTTGGTTTGAAGGAGTATAAATACCTTATTACAAGTGAAATTTAGGTTAAGGTCAAATAATCAACCATTAGGTTAAAGAATGAAATATTCCTACAAATACACCTTATTAATGGTGTACAAGGTCTTAATGGTTTATACAAAAAATATAATACAATTATCAGGCATGGTCTCAAGTGAAGGATAATGCTCCATATTTTAACATCCAACCCCCTTAAGTCAAAATAAGGTCATGAAGAGAGATCCTTATTAGTCCACCTCCCTTAAGGGCACACTCTTATTCCAAGTATTACAATTGTTCAAAAGGAACCTTATCTATAACCATGGTGAGAACATCCATTGTTTCCTTTACTAAAGGTACATAGGCTTGATAAAGCATCCCATAAGCACAATGTCATCACACATAGTTGATCCAATATTTATATACTTGGTATTTTTAAAAAACAATCTGTTGTAGATAAGCTTGATAGAACTCTCATTACCACAACAAAGAGTAATAGAAAACTATTGATAAACACTCACTTGTTCCAAAATCATGTGCATCCAGTGAAGGTATTTAGCAACCTAAGTTATAACAAACAATTTTTTATAACACTAAGGGAGTAATCTACAACCACACTAGAATATTCACCCATAAGTAGAGAGCTTATGGTCAGAGTCATTGACCTAATCTATATTGCAATATATTTCTAAAATTAGAGGTGCTTCTGCTAAATAGCATATAATATTATATGTATATTTGACATACTGGAAATATGCTTTGTTATTGTCTAGTGACTCCAATAGTGTGACTATATATAGAATAATAGTTGATGATAAAATATAATATCCAACACAATATGGATAAGATAAATAATGTCCTTAACAAGTAGCTACTGTAATGTAACATACACCAAAAGAGTAGTACAATCTACTATTAATTTTAAACCACAAGCAAATAAGATCTTAAAATATCATTGTAGAAGATAATAGGATACTTGGATTTAGAAGTAGTGATCTTGGAGGGTTATTGATCAATCTAAACTACCATGAAATAATGTAAGAGGTCTAAATTTATCATATCAAAAGTGTCATGAAGTCATAGTATCATATCCGAAAATAAGGATGTTGAAATTTCCATTATGAGAATATCATAAACATACAACTTAGTCACTTAGGTCTAATTAACTTGATACGTAATATAAACATCATTCTCTACCTCACAATGCTCAAAACTATGACTAATAAATAGAACTAGATTTTTTAAAAGTAGCCATGATGATTTTACTTAAGCTCATACAAAGACCTCTTCAAATGGAATACCATAATAGTAGGTTCAATGAGCCTAAAATATCACCATGATGAGTGACACTCTTTACATTCATCTAATATACCTCCCAACTATATGAAGAATATATACAATAGAATAATTGAAATTGAGTCCATTCTAGCAACTAGAGAAAATACCTTCTAGTATTCAAATTCCTCCTAAGAAAACTTCAACAATAGGTGAACCTTCTACTTGTCTACTTAACTATACCAAGTATACTTTGTATTATAAAATATTTTGTAGCTAATAATATTTTTCCCTTCTAGAAAAGAAGCAAGATACCATGTTGTTCCTTTATCACTAACTCATACTCAACAAGCATAATATCAACCATCATGATTAAGACCTAGGATGGAGTTTTCCTATAGAACTTGTAAGAAAAATAAGTTAAAATTGAATGAGGAGGACCTAGATCTATTTGGGTGATAGATAAAATTTGGAAGACTTAACTACATCATGTGAAGAAGAATCATCTTAAATTTATATTGAAGTATCCAATCCAAACTCACCATCCATCTCAACATCCATCACCATAATACAAGGCATGGAAAAATCAATGTTAACTAATATATGATCAAATATTATAGATTATAAATAAGAATTTGAGAAAGGATGTATCAAATTAGAGTGTCCAAATTAAGTTATAAGAATAACCAGAATTATGCCCATTAGAATGTTTAAGGGAATAAAAAAATCTACTAGAGGATCTATGAAAAATAATTTTCCAAAATAATAAGAAGAAGATGAAATAGGTAACTAAATGCACCTCATGAAAGATAACATATTTATAATATAACTAAATGCACCTCATAAAAGATAATATCTCTCCAAAAATGAAGATTTTAATTATTATGATCATGCAAGAAATAAGTCCTCGTGTCTACTTTCTTCTATAATTCTTTTAGAAATTTGTCTGAAGAGTGCATCCAAATATATTTAAGTGAGACACGAGGATTATCAATTATTAATCACTTAATTGATTCATATTCTAAAAGGATCAACTCTAATTCTAATAGATTATATATGTTCCAAAATTCATTATTTTTTCCCAAATATTATGTTGTATCTGCTTGGCATGTAATATATATCTAACCATATTTATAATAACAAATTTTCAAGCAAATAAGAGGTCACTAACATGCAAGAAAATTTTCCATGAAAATTTTGGCATATAAGGGCTATGAAATTCTATTTAATGTCTATTCTTCTTCTTTTATAATTATGTATATTACCCTCTCAATTTAAATGCATATATAAAAGAAAATATAATTTTAAAAAGAAAATGTGTTATTGTTAAAATTACATAAAACACACATGTCATTGAAAGGTTTAATACAATAATTAGGGCATAATTGTAGTCAAGTAAGAAATGAATTGAATTTCAATAGAAGAAAGATGAACGTATTGATGATTACTTCTCTTAAAACTAGAAGTCTTATTGCAACGATGAGATCATTGTGATCCAAGTTCTCTTGTAGTTGAAAGTACTTACAAAAATTAATAGAATCAATAGATTTCCCAAAAGAACAAACCTATTTTACACAAGAAGAATATTCATGATATAGAGAGTGCCTATAGGAACACAATATATAACTAAAATTATAGTCTAGCCAATAATAAAATGGTCAATAGAAGGGGGTATATATATTAATTAATAAGACATATCTAGGTCAATGTCAAAGAGTTAATATTTAGGTCATATAATAAAATATTTTAATAAATTCATGTAGACAAGGTATACAAGGGACCAAAGAACTTCTATAAATAGTATAATATAAAAATTGACCATGGCCTCAAGTCAAGCTTAACCACCACATATTCCAGCACACCCCCTTAAGTTGAATAGGTTGCATGAAGAGAGACCCTTATCAGTCATATCACCTTACGGAAACACTCTCCTACACTAATACACTCCTACATAAATATAAATTATACCTTGGGCATGGCCTAGGTTAGGATATGTATTGCCTACTTTGTTGATGATTCAAAAACTACATCAATCATCACATAGACATAAAACTATTGCACATAGGACATCCAAATATCAATATGGTTGGTATATTTAAGGAACACTATATTACAAACAAGCTTAATGGTGGCTTGATAGTCATAATAAAGTATTCTTAGAGATGACTAAGGAATACACATGCTACAAAATCATGAGCATCTATATAGGGTGCTTGAAGACCTCATCGTTAGGGAATACTTAGACTCCATAGAAGATTATAAAAATTATACTATCATATACAATAAAAATAAACTAGACCATAACCAAGATAGAATAAAATCCAAGTAGTGGATCACTATTGATCTAAATCACTACTTCAATGTACATATAAAAATCCTATCAAAATTTGTGACACACCAATTGAGTAATGAATATATATCTGGTATATACCTATGATATATTGAAAATATTTTAGTCACTTCAATATGATTACATGCACTTATAATAATAGCTTATGATAATTGCAGTATATGATAGAGTGTGGGTGAGGTAAAGTAGATCCTTCATATCTAGATGATATAATGTACTACCTAATTTAGGAGTAAAATATGCTCAAATATTTAATCTATAAGCAAAGGAAGAATAATTAGATATGCAATCCTTCATATTGAAACAATGCTCAATATCAAAGGCTTACATAGGATGCAAGATGGTGAACTATAAAAAGTGTAATCATGTTAAATATCCAATAACTAATACAAAATTTGTATTCTATCACATTAAAGGTATCATGAAGTCATGATATTATCTCTTGAATAAAATAGGGTGAACTACTCATAGTGAGAAGATATTCAATATATGACATAAGTCACCAATGTTGACTATCCCAATGTTTAATGTAGATCACATCCTATGTATTTGATAGAACCAACAATTGATAAACAATGAGTGGATCTTGTCTTTACAAGAACATAATATTTTATTAATAAAATGGAATTAGTTAGATAAGACACCAAGGAGACTGCACCCTGAAACTAAAAACTAGGAGGCTAGTGCATATAAATATCTTCCTAAAATTAACCACAAAGAAAACCACTATTTTC
The DNA here is from genome assembly GCA_028583015.1 of Wollemia nobilis. Taxonomy (NCBI): domain Eukaryota; kingdom Viridiplantae; phylum Streptophyta; class Pinopsida; order Araucariales; family Araucariaceae; genus Wollemia; species Wollemia nobilis. The sequence continues at coordinate 1,137,183 of JAQPPZ010002571.1, read as the reverse complement.
TTTCATATGATATACCTTCCAACAATACAAAATATCCATGGATAGAATCATATAAACAAAACCAATCCAAATAAATGGGAAAAATACATCCAAGTAGTCCATTCCATTTTTCTTTGAGAAACATTTAGCAAAAAGGTATACCTTGTGCTTATTCACTTGATATTTCAAAGTATACTTAGACTTGTGCACCCATTGCATCAAACAATATTATTCTATTCTATAAGAAGATCAAACACCCAAGTATAATTCTTCTTCAAAGACTCATACTCAACAAGCATGACATATTCTCTATCTACAAAACCCTTGGCATCAAAAAATATGAGAGGGTCCTTTTTTATAGGGTTAAAAAAAGGTTTAGAAATGATCCTAACCCTTCTACAAGAAAGCCACCTTAACTGAGCATGACAAAATAAACAAAAAATCACAAGCCCAACATAAAAAAACCAAAGAAATAGGTCAATAGAACAAAACAAAGAGAAGATAATACTCAGATAACACAAATGGTCAAAATAGTCTTCAATATCTGAATTCTAGGATCTAGATAGTAAAACTAGGTTGATAAACACAAGATAATACAAATAACACTGCACAACCCAGGATTAAAATCCATCCAAGAAAACCAAATCAAATATAATACAGTAATATCATAAGCATCCCAACCACTTCCACCTCCTCAAGATGCCCATTAGTGATCCTAACTATTACTAGAAAATACCTTAGTCGATCCTAGAAGAGCCCAACCAAAAAAATAGTTAATATATTCACCATACAAAAAAATATAGTGCTAAGATAACACCCTTTTCTCAAAGTCCTAAATTGAAATCAAACAAAGCTAAAAGACCAACATCTTCTAATACTTGCACACTTGAATTGTATCCACACTTTGGAACCCTCAGGTTTACATTCAAGAAAGAAACTTGGCCACCAAATTATTAACACAATTAAAAAATAGAGAACATAATAAAATATACTACCAATATAATACCCTTTGCTTATAATCCTATATTGGAGCCAAAAAAAATTGAAATACCAACATATTTCAAAAAAAAAATGGATAACCAAATCCATGCTTTGGAAGCCTCAAATTTACCTTTAGAGGGAATTTTCATCATCAAATTTTTAACACAGCTATAAAAGTTACAACATAATAAAATATAACACTACGATAATGCCCTTATAACATTATTCTATAGGACTTATGGATATCCCTTCTCAACTCCAAGTGATATAACATCTTGTAAACCTTGACAAGAGAGAGAATGATCAACTAGAAATACCTTCCAAAAAACAACCCCTTGATCCAATTAGTCTAATTTATTCTCATGATAAATAATATTTAGTAAGTCCTTGGGGAACACCCTATCCAAAATCATAAGGGAAACACTCTCCATCGATATATTAGCTAACCCGTTTACCCCAAAATTTCTATCCCTGTAATCATGATGTACCCCCACTATTTTATATTTGAAGAAGAATTTGACATCCTCTATAATATTTGATAGGATCCAACTAGGGCTATTAACCCCTTTTAACATGTAACAATATTTAGAGAATTCTCCTCAATAATTAACTTCCTACAGTTATGCCCTAGAACCATTTGCAAACCAAAAAGCATGGCCTTGGTTTTTTACTTATGGTTAGATTCAATTCTAAAATGTTCTATAACTACTTCAACTATGTTACCACCGTCTTTAAGAATGCTTTCTCATCCAACCTTACTTGGGTTGCCTTTTTATGCTTTGTCAAAGTATAACTTAAACCATCCCTGGAGGTGGTTGCAATATAGTATTCCTTCTTTTAACTCGAACTTGGTTGTCTTTGTGTTTTAGGAGAGGAAGGTTCCAAGTATTTGCAATATACAACTCAACACGATTTTGCCATCCTTCATACTCATCTTTGGCTAAAATATTTTTACTAGTAGCAAAATTAAGTCTATGAAAGATCAATGTTGTTATTCTTTCCTTCCCTTAAAAATTCTCTTGTTTTTTTCTAACCATATACTCTAGATGAAGTGAGAAAGTAAAAAATACAAAATGGATCTGAGTCTTTTGCAAGAGAAAGCGAACTACCATAGGTAAAAAATTTATAAAAAGGAATTTAAAAAACCCAAGCTATGTTGCAATAACAAAGTTAGAACATTATATGAAAGGGATAATGAATAAATAATTGATCAACTGACTCTCCATATTTGTTACAAAAAGTACATGTATTTAGGAGGAGACATCGCTTTCTTTTTAAGTTATTCAAGGTTAGGATATTATTTTGAATCAACAACCATTAGAAAAGGGTAATTTTAGGGGTCAAAAAATCTGGCCATATCTTTCCCACAAGGGCTTGTGGAGAGATAGTATCACTTTGATAAGAATAACCATGTTTAATAGATGGTACTTCTATTAAGATTTCAGAAGGTGATACCACTACAATTTAGAATTAAATTCTTGAAGATGATTATGAATATTTGAATTTACCAAATCAATAGAAATATCTTTGTAGGTGATATATTTGTCCATATCCTTCATGTATTTAGGGATCTTCTTGCCAAACCTTTCAGTCAAAGGGATCTCCAAAATATTTAGTCTAGGATAAAAATAGAGGGGATGGTCAAGTAGCTAGATATTACCCCTAAAATTGATATCATCTCCATTTCTAACCATACAACATAGTCCTCTCCACAATACCTCTCTATTTTTTGTAATATTATTCCATAGGGTTGAGCCCATCAGAGTATTTTTGCACCAAAATAAGGGGATCGAGTTATCGAGATACTTGATCTTCAAGATTTTTACCCATAGAGCAGATTCCTCATGGATCAACTATCAACCAAATTTAGATATAAGAAATTTATTCATTTATCTTTTTTTTCTCACTCCAAACCGCACCTATTTCTTTGTAGTGAAAACCTTATCCCATGCCACTAAATAGATACATTATCTCTTTTCCATACTTACTCAAACAAATATTTTTTGGATTTGTTATATCCTATCAACAACTTTGGTAGGAATATTGAATAGATACATAAATAATATGGGAATACTTTGAAGAGTAGACCTTAATATTTAGAGCTTACCTACCTAACTTAAAAGACCCATCTTCCAAACAAATTACCTCCTCTAAAACCTATCCAATACTAGGTTCCAATGTTCCTCCTTGATTCGGCCTTTGAAAAGTGGTAAATCAAGGTAAGTTGAAGGTAAATATATGATTGAGCATTGGAGAATACTCATAATATTACTTTATCTGGGGATAGAAATTTTGATAAAAAATCTATACTCTTGATGAAGTTGATTTTCTAATTGGAATACTATTCATACAAGGATAATACTTGCATAATACCCCTCACCTTCTTGACTGAATCTTGTTGAAGAATAATAGTATCATCTATGAATTGATCAAATTATAGTTTTTAGCCATGACAAGGATAACACTTGCATAATTCCCCTCACCTAATGTAATTCCTTTGATCAAATTCTAGTTTTTAGACGATAATGTTGTCTTAGTAGAGAGTTGTACATTTTTATCCATTGATAGTGAGTTATTCTATTTCCTGTATCATTACCTACACCTAAGAGTCAACCTATGTACTATTGAAATTGTTGTTTTTCAATGGACGTGTGATCATGGCTTTGGTATATTGATGATAACATTTTATATTTACCACTCTTTTCATGTTTAAAATTTAGCTAAGGAGAATGCTAATAGATTAATAAAGTTTTCCTTTTGGTCACATACATGAATGTTGCTTCATTTTTTTTTAAATGATTGAAGGCATTAAAATAGAGATTTTTCATTGGTTTATAAAAATTATATGGGTTTGATATTTGATAAAATTATGAATAGTAAATTATTTAGATTTTCTTATCTATTGTATTATTGTCTTGAAAATAAAATGGGATGTATTTTATTATTTTTTTAAAGGTGGTTATTGTAAGATAAATTTCTTAAATATGGGTTTTGAAAGAGAAAATAGTATAATGGTTCTTGACACTCATGCAGTTTAAGTGATCATTAGAAAGAGATGTATGATATTCTATTTTATAGGATGGCTTATTGTATGTTGATTTTGAAATATAAACTATTGTATTATACCCTAAGACCTATGAGGGATAAGGGTTCATTGTAAAGAGATATATGAGATTCTCTTCTTGTTGGTTTGTTCTATATTTTAGGAATAATTTTAAATGACATGTTTAAATTGAATAACATTTAGAGTTTTCATGATCCCTAAGTATTTCTCATGAGTCATTCCCTATCATAAAGAATCTTGCAAATCTATGGATAGCTTGAAGATCCTTGGCATATGGCTTCATAGTACTTTGAATGTACAAATATTATGGAAAAATAAAGTCTATGTAAAATAATATTTTTTTCAATGAGTTTTTTAAACATAATTATTGTACAAACTAAAATATTATGTTACGTAATCCTACCTTGGATTTTTGTACTTTAAAGTGTTTTAGAATCGTCTTATTTATGAATATGATATTGTGTTTTTATCGATTGCATTGTTATGTTAATTACTTGATCTTTGGTGTTTAAGAATCTATGTTAACAAAATATATCCTTGAAGTTTTATTTCAAGCATTTGAATTGACTACAACTTAGTTTTGTTGGAGATGAATCTTTGTTATCAATTGTAGCATTCGGATTATGAATTGTTTTATAATGCTTTGATATTATGCAATGAGTATTGATTTACTTTGGAATTATGTTTAATGCAATATTTATTACCTTGGGGAATAGTGGTTATAATTACTCTTGTAAAATGAAAATATAATAAATCCCAATCCTAGGAGTAGTTGTGAGGATGCAATAACTAGGTAAATATGATTCTTAGAAGAAGTTACACAAATGTAATAGCTAAGAATTCATGAATATAGAAGGAGTTGTATCAATACAATAGAAAAATATCTTGTGAATCTTTACACCTTGAATGGGTAGGATCGAGTGTATCCCAACTAAGAGTTGTAAAACCATTCACAATATAGTAGTGATGATCCTTTGAACATGTAGGATGAGGAGATCATGTTTATTTTTAGTGAAGTGGTAATAAGATTAGTTACCAATAAAAAAACCTTAATTAGCCCACAAAGGTGTGGTAACTAAGCACCAAGGATTTATGTCAACTGATGGCAAGCCGAGATTCACACAACAAAACTTCAAATTAATTCACTGCAAATTGCTTAATACAGTATTTTAAATACAATTTCCAGGCATACTTCTTCTTCCCCATCAATCCCGAACTACCATGAAGCTTGCATTAATGGCCTCCCTTAACCTGCGTCCGCCGCTTTGGTCAGACCGTTCTTCTGCATCGCTGTCTCATTTAAAATGTCCATCCCTCGAACTGCTATGATGGTTGTCTCCATTTTTAATACACGTGGTTGTCAACTCCATTTAAATTTACGCGGTAGCCTGCGTGTCCATTTTTGGCTTTTTCTTTTACTGGCTGAGTTGCTTTAATACACATGGCAGCCACATGTCAATTTCGGCCTTGCATGGCCATCCGTGTGTTCACCTTGGTCTGCCTTCTTCTTGGCCATGATATCACGACATGTCATGATATCGCGACATGCCGTGATATCATGACATGTCACGATATCGTGACCCAACTACTGCCTTGCCTCTGTCTGCTCAAATTGTCATGATATCGCGACGTCGCGATATCACGACGTCGTGATATCATGACATCACGATATCACGACGTCGCGATATCGTGACCAAAATGTCTCCACACCTAAGTCCGCACCGTGCCTTTGTCTTTTCAATATCGTCACGATATCACAACAGAAGCTCCCTTACGCCCTGCTATTTTAACTCACGTCACGATATCGCGATAGAAACTCCCCTTGCTTTGGCTGTTTAACAAACGCCGTGATATCACGATGTCGCGATATCACGACATCGCGATATCATGACGGAAACTTCTCTTCGCTCTAGCTGCTAACTATTGTCGCGATATCGCGACGTCGCGATATCGTGACAAAACTGGCCCTTGCCTAAGCCGAAGCCTTTGAGGTCACGATTTCGTGACATGTCGTGATTTCGCGACCCCACCCCAAATTTTGCCCAAACTTTACAAACTTCCCCGAGACTCTCCCATTTCTTTACAAAACTCCCCCCCTTGGGAAGAACCGGAACAAATTAAAATACAAAGTACTTTGAAAACTTAGAAAAATTTAGAGGATGCAAGATTGCTCTATTGTAGCCGGATGCTCCTACATCAAACACCCGGGGTAATTAAAAAGTGATCCTCACTTCTGTTTTGTTAGGGGAAGACCCAGGCAGTCAACCTCCATATTTGACAACCACGTTGCATCTTCAACAGGTCTGCCCTTCCACTTTATCAAATATATTGAATATTGTTTGTTTCTGGTGCTTCTGCCTTCTCGAGTGTCTAATATTTCCTCGACCTTGTCTGTGGTTGGAGCAGGTGCTAGAATTTGCCATAATTTTGCACTTGGTACCTCTGTACTCTCTCCCTCATGATATTCCACTAGATCTAAAATATTAAAAATAGGTGAAATATCAAGCCAACTTGGCAATTCCACTTCATATGCATTTCCTGACTCCCGTTTTCCCAGTATTTTGCATGGCCCAAACTTCTTCATCCTCAATTTGTTATAAGTCTTGGCAGGAAATATCTCCTTCCTGAGATGCACCATGACCTCATCTCTTACTTTGAACTCCTTGAACCGCCGCTTCTGGTCTGCCCTTGTCTTATATTGAGTATTCATTTTTATAATTTGTTTCCATACTTCTTCATGTAGACTTTTCATATGTTTCACAAATTCTTCTACCTCGGCACTGCACTTTTCCCCCTTGTCCAACTTTCTCAGTTCAGACACATTTCTCGGGCTATTTCCATATATTATCTGGAATGGAGATTTATTTGTGCTCTTATTGACTGAACTATTATACGCAAATTCTGCCTATGATAAAACTAAATCCCATACCTTGGGTTGATCTGCTATCAAACATCTCAACAAATTACCCAGGCTTCTATTCACCACCTCTGTCTGTCCGTCAGTTTGTGGGTGGTATGCAGAACTGAATTTCAGGTCTGTCTTCAACTTCTTCCACAAAGTTCTCCAGAAATATCCAACAAACTTTGTATCTCTATCAGAAACTATGCTTCTTGGTAGACCATGAAGTCGTACCACTTCCTTGAAGAATAACCCTGCAATGTGAACTGCATCACTCGTATTTTGGTAGGGAATAAAATGTGCCATTTTGGAGAATCGGTCAACCACCACAAATACAGAGTCATTTCCCCTCTGTGTTCTCGAAAATCCAAGAATAAAATCCATGCTTATGTCCTCCCATGGCCTCTCAGGTATAGGTAACGGCTGGTATAATCCTGTGTTTTTCCTTACACCTTTTGCCATCTGGCATATTCTGCAACCTTGCACAAACTTCCGCACATCTTGCCGAAGTTGCGGCCAGTAGTAATTTTCCTCCACTAGGGCAATGGTCTTATCCCGACCAAAATGCCCAGCCAGTCCTCCGCTGTGCTTTTCCTTGATTAAGTTTTCCCGCATGGAACTCCTTGGAATGCATAATTTACTTCTCTTGAACAGCATTCCATATTGGATTAGGAAATCCAACCATTTTGTCCTATCCACAGTAACAGGTGTCAAGCAAGCCATCCAAGCTTCTGCAAAATCTGGATCTTCAGGGTACAAACCCTTCAGTTCTTCAAATCCCACTACTTCCACTGTCATTTCAATCAGTAGGTTCTGCCTTCTACTCAAGGCATCTACAAATTTGTTTGATTTCCCAATTCTGTGCTTCAGCACAAAGGTATAGCTTTGAAGGAATTCCACCCACTTCATGTGCCTTTGGTTCAGTTTTGTCTGACTGTTAATGTACTGTAAAGCCTGATGATCAATAAATAGAACAAACTCCTTTGGCAATAAATAATGTCTCCACTTCTTCAGAGCCTGAACTATAGCATAAAATACTTGGTCATAAACTGAATACTTTTTTCGAGCATCATTTAGCTTATCACTAAAATAAGCAACAGGTCTGCCTTCCTAACTTAGTACCGCCCCTATTGCACTGTCACTAGCATCACAGTCCACCTGAAATACCTTGTTAAATTCTGGGAGTGCCAAAAAAGGTTGTTCTATGACCTTTTTCTTTAATGCATCAAAGCTCCTCTCGGCTCCTAATGTCCACTTGAACTCTTTTTTATCCCCCCTCATTATTTCCGTGAGAGGTGCACAAATGCTGCTGAAGTTCTTTATGAACTTATTGTAAAAGCTGGCTAGACCATGAAATGATCTTACTTCTGTTGTGCTTCTTGGGGTAGGCCATTCGATGATGGCTCTCATCTTCTCTGGGTCCATTTTTAGACATTCTACTGAGATTACAAATCCCAGGTATACTAACTCCTTCTTGAAAAAATTACACTTTTTTAGATTTATTAATAACTGCTCCTCCCACAGCTTTTCAAAAACCCTCCTTGATATGCATCAGGTGTTCCTCCAGGGTTCTGCTAAAAATTAATATATCATCTAAATAAACAATGACAAACTTTCCCAAAAACTCTTTTAGCACTTCATTCATCAGCCGCATGAAGGTACTTGGTGCATTGGACAGCCCAAATGGCATGACCAACCACTCATACAAGCCCTCTCTTGTCTTGAAGGCTGTCTTCCACTCATCTCCATCTTGGATACGGATCTGATGATAGCCACTTTTTAGGTCAATCTTTGTGAAGTACTCAGCTACACTTAAACAATCCATGATATCATCCATCCTTGGCAACGAGAATCTGTATTTGATAGTGATTTTGTTGATGGCCTATGAATTTGTACACATTCTCCATTATCCATCCTTCTTTGGCACCAGCACTACAGGTATTGCACATGGGCTCAAAATTTCCCGAATCAATCCCTTCTCCAACAATTCCTGGACCTGCCTGTTTAACTCCTCAGTATCGATAGGCGTCATTCTGTGTGCAGATTTATTTGGCAAGCTCGATCCTGGCATCAAATGTATATGGTGGCTGATTTTCCTTACTAGGGGTAAACCCTCAGGCACATTATCAGACACAATATCCGAAAATTCCTCCAGCAGATCTAGGACTTCTTCTAGGGTGTCTTGGCATTCCTTCTCCATAACTCTAGGAATTATTGCATAACAAAAATGTTCATGCTTCAACCTATCCAAAAACTTTCTCCCTTCAACTAAATAGATTTTGGAGTTGTTACATACCTTTTCATCCACTTCCTTTAAGGGCTTCAGCTTGTGGCACACACCATTCTTTGTCAATGAGTAGGTGTTGGCACGACCGTCATGCACTGCACTCCGATCGAACTGCCAGGGCCTTCCTAGCAACATATGGCAAGCATCCATAGGTAGGATGTCGCACAGGACCTCATCACAATAATTCCCAATATTAAATTTAATGGAGCACTGCTCACTGACCAAAGCCCTATGGTATTTATGTATCCATGCGACCCAGTATGGGTGCAGGTGCTTCTTCCTCTCTAACTGTAGCTTGGTAACCATTTCTTCTGAAACCAGGTTATCCGTGCTACCATTATCAATAATAATATTGCAAACCTTGCCCGCACATTTAAATCTTATGCAAAATAAAATTCTTCTCTGATCTATGTCCTTCTCCTCATTCAAAAGGACTCTCCTCACGATCATTGCCTCCCCTCTCTCCGCTTCTTCTAAATGTCCAGATTCAGCATCTTCCTCTGCCACAGCAGCTCTGGCCGGACCCTTAGGCCTCTTGTTCGTTCTTTCCCGGTGTTGTGGACACTCGAATGCTTGATGTCCTTCACCACAGTGGAAACATGTCCCATGAAAAACTCCTCTTCCAAACCCTCGTCCAGATCCACCCTGTCCTCTTGGATAGTTGTTCTAATCTCGGGGCTGATAAACATCCTCTTCCCTTTGATCCTGGTTACTACTGGCTTCACCAGTCTTCTTTGGGTATTTATACTTTTCTCCACTGGTTCTCCCACTAGTTCTTCCACCACGACCCCTTCCTCTTTGCTTGCATTCAAACCACCTATTTATTTTTTCTTCCACCTTTAAGGCAAACTGGTAAGCATCCTCAATGGTGCTTACCCGAACTAGTCTCAGCTCTTCCTGGATGTCGAGTCTCAACCCATTGATATAATGAGCTACCTTTTCTTTGTTTGCCTCCAAATGCCCAGTTCTAATAGAAATCTTGTAAAACTCCTCGATGTATTCTTGGATAGTTTTGTTTGTTTGTCTCAAACTCTGCATTTTTCTTAGCAGATCCAACTTTTAATCTACCGGAATAAACTATCTTTTCATATTTTCCACCATTCTATCCCATCTTGTTATTCTCTCCTTCCCTCTTCTATTCCTCTCCAACTGTATTCCTCTCCACCAAATGCTGGCATGACCCTTCAACTTGGTCTTGGAAAATCTGACCCGATTAGGGTCTTCAACCTCCTCATATTCGAAATATTCTTCTAAGTCATTTATCCAATCAATCACCTCTTCTAGATTTAGGTTTCCCGAGTATGTAGAAACCTCCATTTTTTGTTGCTTTCCAATCTGAGAGATGGATTTGTACAACCTACCTTGTGCAGGATCCACAACCTCTTCTTCTTCCTCAGACTGGTCTTCTTCTTCAACTTCGTCTTCACTTCCCTCATCCCTTCTAGGATCGTGCCTTCTGCGTAACTCTTCTTGCAGTGCTTGAACTTGTCTCTGCAAGGCTTGAAAGTCTTCGACCGACACCAAATTTCCTACTCCACCATGGTTTCTTTGTGGAGGCATCTTTCTTTCTTTCCCTTCAAATCCTTCCATAGATCCTAGTGTAACTGCCTCTCTCCGGCGATCTGTTACACGCTCAGGAGCTCCCGCTCTGATACCACATGATGGCAAGCCGAGATTCACACAACAAAACTTCAAATTAATTCACTACAAATTGCTTAATACAATATTTTAATACAATTTCTAGGCATACTTCTTCTTCCCCCTCAATCCCGAACTCACCATGAAGCTTGCATTAATGGCCTCCCTTAACCTGCATCCGCCACTTTGGTCAGACCGTTCTTCTGCATCGCTGTCTCATTTAAAATGTCCATCCCTCGAACTGCTATGATGGTTGTCTCCATTTTTAATACACGCGGTTGTCAACTCCATTTAAATTTATGCAGTAGCCTGCGTGTCCATTTCTGGCCTTTTATTTTACTGGCTGAGTTGCTTTAATACATGTGGCAGCCACGTGTCAATTTCGGCCTTGCATGGCTGTCCACGTGTTCACCTTGGTCTACCTCCTTCTTGGCCGCGATATCACGACCCAACTACTACCTTGCCTCTATCTGCTCAAACCGTCGTGATATCACGACATCGCGATATCACGACCAAACTATCTCCGCACCTAAGTCCGCACCGTGCCTTTGTCTTTTCAATATCATCGTGATATCGCGACATCGCGATATCATGATGGAAGCTCCCTTGTGCTCTGCTATTTTAACTCACATCGCGATATCGTGATGTCGCGATATCACGACGTCACGATATCGCGACGAAAACTCCCCTTGCTTTGGCTATTTAACAAACGTAACGATATCACGATGTCGCGATATCACGACGGACACTTCTCTTCGCTCCAGCTGCTAACTATTGTCACGATATCGTTTTGTCGTGATATCACGAGAAAACTGGCCCTTGCCTAAGACAAAGCCTTTGAGGTCGCGATTTCGTGACATGTCGCGATTTCGCGACCCCACCCCAACTTTTGCCCAAACTTTACAAACTTCCCCGAGACTCTCCCATTTCTTTACAAAACTCCCCCCCTTGGGAAGAACCGAAACAAATTAAAATACAAAGTACTTTGAAAACTTAGAAAAATTTAGAGGATGCAAGATTGCTCTATTGTAGCTGGATGCTCCTGCATCATGAACTAACCCACTTATATGGACTTAGAGTAGGGTTAGGGAATATATATTCCCTTTTAATTGTTATGTTCGTTAAAGTATAATCCGTATGCCATGGTCACATTGTCCTATGTTGGTGATAGTATGGTAAAGGTGCGGAGACCACTTTTGTCATACTTCTAAATGAGTATGTTTAATAATTTGAACCCAAAAAACCATGGCAGTTGGCCACTTCTATCTACCAAGAGTCATCTAAATTAAAGTGGAACTCAAATTTGGTGAAGACTCATATACTAAAAAAGATAAAAGAAGAGTTTTCCCCTCTTAAACCCTTGCCTATAATAATTTATTTTAAAAAAAATTGGGTTAGTATTTTGGGTTGTTATAGGTTACCTTTTAAGACACTATCTTTATTCAATTTAACCCATCCTTTCATTGGAAGGTTATATTTTGTTATATTCATATTTTTCCTTTTATTAATGGAGATTCATTCAAGATTCCAAATTTTACCTCTAATTTTCTTTATCCCTTCTATTCCAACCCACGAGCCCTAAATTTCCACAATTTCTTTAGTATTAAAATTGATCTACTCCATAATATTATTGGCCTTCCATGTTTTTCCACGAAAAATACTTTTGTTCTTTTTCTATATAAACTAGATTAAAATTTCAAAGTAATCTATGTGGTTTACTTTTAAAAGGACATTCTCACTATATCACCTTGTTGTTTTAATTACATACAAAAACCCATAAAATTTTTATTCTAAACAAAAATTGTTTTTTAAAAATATTATCCATAATTAACACTTTTCCTTATATAGCTTGTTGGAAAATGTAATGCTTAAGGTGAAAAAGCATATGGAAGTTAATTTTTAAAGAAAAAAAAAAACTTGAAAAATATAAAAGCAATTGTGATATAGAATGACAAATGTTAAAATAAAAAATGTGAATGAAAAGATTATAGATAAACATAAATATAGAAAACTGTGATTTCTTAGTTAAGAAAAACCATTGTAATGATTATACATATTGGTACATCCCTTACTAGTTGAATTAATCCATCTATATTTACGTTGATGAATCATTCAACATGTATATCATCCATTGTTGGGTTATATTCTATGGAATTGAGTGAGATGGTAGAAAAACCTACGTGACGTAGTGAAGAATATCATATGGTGTTGAAAGGAAATAAATTTATCATAATTGTTATTGTTTCAATGGAATAGTTTAACACTATAGTTGCACCTAAATTAAGCATATAATTTTATACTATGCAAATATCTTGTACATTGTTTATAAATAAATTTATGTACTTTCATAGTTAGGAGATAATTTCTATAGTGAAAGATTATTTTGTATAAGAGAAATTTTATTATTGGAGTTTTTGATCCTAAGATATTGTGCTAGACCCATGGTATCAAAGTATTTGATCATGATAATTAGTATCAAGGCATTGGATACTTTCAATTTATATTAGAGATTGTGTTGAAGCTATAAGCACCGAGTACTCATAGAGTGCTTCAAGGGGAATGTTGGAGAAATTACTAAAACTCCAACATTCAAATTGTAGGTTGGTTTAAGGATGAACCAAAATAATATTTATGGATTAACCTAAATAGATGGAGGTCCTAGCTTTTATTCATAGTTGGTCCATACCTTTAATAGGGTTTGAGAGTAGGAGTAACATTTATAGGAATAGAAGCAACATGTGTACCCATAAAAGATAAAGGGAAAGTGATTAGGGAAACAATAGAGTGAACATAGCAAGTAGTGATTTTCTCTATTATAATTGATTGTTGCAATGTCTAGTTATTCATACAATTTTGTAGGATGATAAGGTTATCATAAGGATACTTCAGGTTGACTCACGGGATGACACCCATGTTGAAGAATAAAGGAAAAAGAACTATTGGAATTTTAAAAATATGTGAACACGTATGGGAAAGAGTGGAGGTGTATATATAGTAGTAATATAATAAAATAATATTCTTCAAGAAATATATAGCTTTGTTCATTAATCAATACTGTGGAGAATGGTATAAAATATTATGCTTAATGTGAAAAGCATATAGAATTGTTTTTCTTAAAGAATATGAAAATAAGTTAAAAAATTATAAAATTAAATATCATATAGAAATATGGTAAAATAAAAAAGGTGAATGCAAAGATAAAAATATAGATCTAAATATGAAAAAGTGTGATTTATTAGTTATGAAAAACCATTACAAAGATTCTATATATTGGTGTATCCTCCATTGGTTGAATTAATCCATCCATAATTACTTGGGTGGATCATCCATTATTTTTATCATCTATAAACCTTATTTTAAATAGTTATTTAAAACTTACAAAGAACACTCAAAGTTGTAATTATAATTTATAGAGGATATTTCTAGTACTCCAAAGAATAATAGGAAACCCTATAATGCTCTTGTATACTCAAATGTAGTTCTAGGCATATTAGTGAGATATATTTCGCAATGTTTACAAGCACAAAAGCATATTTAGTGGATACATCAACCATCTCCACATGGATCTTAATTGGTAGGTTTATCTTGTCATGTAGAAATTTTAAGTAGGATCTCAAGTTTCTCTTCCATAACTTCTATCTTTAGGATGCTCCATATATATTATTAAATCATGAAATAAAATCATTCCTCCATGGATGGATCCTTTGCCAGATCGAAAATATTAGCAAAAACATATATCCTCAATGCTTATAAATACAATATACCATCAATGGAACATTAATCTTATGAAGAAAATAATCACATATGCAAAGAAGATAAACACAAATAATCCAAAACAAGTGTTTGCCAACCATATCCACATAATATTTTATGATAAATTATAGGTTATAAGCTTCCACTAGAATGATTCCATTAGTGGGGGGCTCTACAGGTGACTTCCTATGGAAGTCCTATTCCACTTCCCTACATCACTTCCTTGGCCCTATCCCAGATATCTGATCCTATCCCAGCTTTCCTGGCACCTCTTTTCCAATCCTCCATGGCAGTAAGGTGTTGCAGACGATCTCCTTTGGGTGGGAGATCACTGTTACATTGTTCTGCCCCTTTCCTTGCCCTATGGTGGGGTTTTTCTTTGGTTTCTGGATCTTGGGATGGTTTTAGGTTCTTCCCCGAGACTTTACCTATGTTTTTTGGATTTTTTAAAGTTTTTTCCTTGAATTTTCCTATTTTTCCTAGGTTGTTTCAAGTGTCTTCTTGATGTTTGCCCTTGGAGAATATTCAATTATGGAATGCTGGGTCTGTGGAAATGTGGCTTCATGACTAGTTTTGCACAAAATCCTTTTGGTTTGGTGGAACCATGCACTTTCTTCTATGACTTTGCTCTTTGGGATTAATGTTGTGGATCCAAAAAGATTTAAATTTATTTTGTGACCTTTTAGCAAGGGACTTTGGTTTCCTTGCTATTGTATCCCTGCAGGACTTCCTCATATGTTTCCCCAAAGCTATTTGTTTGTGGTATTGAAGGTTGTCTAGGATTTCTAGTTGCTTCCTTTATGTTTGGGCTTTATCATCTGTAGTTGGGCTTCCTCGTGAATCCATTCTCTTGGGTTCTTGTGGAACTTTCCCGTAAATTTCCTACTGCTGTTGATGCTTCCTCTACTGGGCTAGAATTTTTGGATGCTTCTTGTATTACTGCATGAGGACTACATGGCATGTGGAGATCCTCTAATTGCTGCACCACTATTGTACCCCTTTTCAAGCTAATGATCCATTGCATGAGGATTTCATGGCATATGGAAATACTTATTTTTTTGTTCCTTCTTTCAGGACCACAAGGGATTTGGTTTTTTCTCAGTTTATGTGATCATATGTCATCCCTGGTTGACTCCCATCCTTGTTTAGGTGGGATTTTTTGTTTTCTCTGCTCCACTACTCCACCCATTAGTGCAGGGTGGTTTTTTTTCTTTTGGTTGGTTTTCCCCTATGTGGGAAGTTGTTTTTTAATTAGTTTTTGGTTTTCCATGGGTGGTTTCTAGTTTTCCTACCCTTGGGATGATTCAAATTTTAAATTTGGCACTTGTTTATTTTTACCACCCATGGGAAGTTTTAAAATGTATTTTTGTAGGTTGTGCGGTTTGGCACTTTCTCCCATCCTTAGGGTGTTTCAAAATTCAAGTTTGGCACCTAAAGTCTTAATTTTGTTTTCTGGTGAGCTTTTCTTTTCTTGCACAATTTTCCTTAGTGCTTTTCTTGGATGCATTCCTAATTATGTTCCTTAGTGCCTTCCTCAGTTATTTCCTAAATTTGTTCCTCTATGAATTCCTTAATGCTTTACTAAATTTATTCCTGTTGGCTTTCCTCAAGCCTGTTATGTTGTCTATCCTTGGATGTTTCCTGTCGATGTATTCAGGTTTTGGGATCCTTGATAAAAACCCACTTTTAATATAACTTACCAAAAAAAAGAATGATTCCATTAGTTATAGAAATTACCTCATTTATGTTATTATTTGAAACATGCAAATATGAAATGCAACTATATGAGGATAAACATAAGTTTACCTTTGATTTGTCTTTAGCTAAACTAACTATCAGATATTTTTTTTGGTCTCTCATTCCCAATGGCTAACTTTCTCATCTACCTATGAGAGTACCTCGTCTTGCAAACACACATAATATTAGTAGTAGCATATTCTAATATATTATGAACAAAATAACATCACAATTAGACATCCATAATGCAATTAATACTAAGCATTAAATAATTACATATCACATAATCCATCTCACTCCAATGCTTGATGATGCTTGCTATAAATTATTCTAGCTCTATGTTGTGCTGAATTATGAGAATTTGGCTTCACTTCCCTAGAACCTTAATATTTTTCTCACTTCTCAGATGCTTGTACTACAAATTTAACTCTTTGGTGTACGTCCTTGGCACTCAAATTTATTCTATGACATCTTAATACTCAGCTCTTGTCAGTTATGTTTTGCACTCAACTCTAATGAATGACTCTTCGTCACTCTATCATTATTTAATTTGCATTACATTCTCTTATGCTTATTACTTACAACCAATGCTTACCATTCTAATAACCTTTACACATTAATATCTCCCCCTTGTGCTCAGTTTAATTTTGAGAATGATTGCACCTAACTAATAAATGCTATTGTTTATTCTATATGTATGTTCATGTGGAGGCTATATATCGCATTCTTCAAAAACTTTGCTACTTTTTAATGCTTTTACATAGCTTATTCTATGCTTTAATATGATGTCCTTGTTGCACTATAGGATATTTCCTTGTTGGATATCTAATGTTTGAAAAAAACCACTATCAATTCCAATCTATGCACTTTTATTTTATCTAAAAACTTTCGAGCGACCCTTAAATCCAACTTTATATTGTTGCGTTATGTTCCAAATATTGTAGTCCTTGGTATGTTTAATATTGTTTCTCTTAACATTTATTATATCCAAACTTTAGTACTCTAATGCTACCTCTTTTGATAAGTTATTCTCTTTCAAACTTGTAGCCTATCCCTTGGTCAAATATTCTCTTGCATTCAACATGTAAATATTCATGCTATATACGAATAGTGCTCCTATGGTCTCCTTAACTATGTCACTAGTATGGCACTTTCAACTAAACTCTTTCCTTGCTACGGTTGTGACTATCCTAAAGTAGTTAGCTTATAGAATTCTATATTTAGAATAACATCACATATTTATAATCTTTGCCTTGTTTTATCCTAAACATTGCCTTGCCTTGTGTTGTTCTTCAACATTATCCTCAAAACCTTGTAATATTACCACATTATTATCTTGCTTCCATATTGATTCTCTATCTCTATATTCAAAATTTGTTTGTCCTTTAACTTAAACTATCCTGAAGACTTCTTGCTATCTTAAAGTTTACTATAACTTTCAAATTTTTGGCAAGATACCTACCTTCCAAAAATATTATCTCCAATTATTTCTTGCTTGAATTCTTCTTGCTACCTTCAAGTTTTTTATTCACTTTCTATATTTGTAAAGTAAGCTTTATCAATGGTATCTTTTCTTTTAAGGACCAATATATCTATAACCTCTTTAAATGGGCCTCTTGTATCTCCTTTGTCTTCTATGGGACCTATTTTAATAGGTCTCCTTCTGCATTCAATGGGGCCTTTTCTTAATAGGTCTTATTTGTTTTCTTCTTTCTTCTATGGGACCTCTTTCCTTGGGTCTCATATCTCTGTCAATGTCAAGGTATATCTTCAAGAATTGAATCAGTATTATAGGCTACCTTTTATTTTGAATAGATTTCATGGAATAGATAAAATCTATCTATCTTATCAATACCTATTTTCAATTATCTAAAATATACTTGTCTAAAACTCAAATTAATCCCTATGTGAGAAAATATCATGGTATTCAAAGATGAAAGTCCTCTCTATATATTGTGGGAAGCTTCTCAACTTCTAAGATACATTTTTCACTACAACAATATATTACATAGCATTCACTATAATTACCTAAGAATCCATTATGAAAATTCCTCCAATATCTAAAGTAGAAAGGTAACAACCAAATTTTTCTCTTGAGTTGGTTCTCTTTTAATCAATAATAGTGTTATCTATTAATAAATGACAAAATTTCTCTTGAGTTGGTTCTTATCACAATATGAATATTATTATTCACTAGTTATGCTTCAACTCGGTGGAAATAAACTTAATATTCATTGGTTTTCCTCTAACCTAGTTGAATGACTTATCTTCACTAGTTTTTCTTACCTAGTGGTAATATCTTTGCTAAGTCCTAGTCTTCATAGGTTATTCTTAAACCTTGTGAAAAGACTCTATCCTCAATTCATATTTTAAATCATGTGCAAGCAATCGTGTTGTGGCTTTGATACCACTATTGGCCTTTGACACTCTAATAATTAATATAAATCATCATAGAAAAAATAATCATAGCATCTAATATAATGAAGTTGCAATATAATAAACCTAATAGTATTTTAGATTGTAATAGAAAATTGATCCATTCATAAGAATACTCACATAAAAATGCTCACACTATTGCAAATGATAAATACTAACAATGCTATTGAATAAAGGTCTACTAATGCAATCATAAAGCTTTGCATGTTCAATTCACCTTCGTAATATTACAATGCTTAGTCACAAATATATAATCATATGTGAATCTTCATACTTTGTACTCTTGTCCTTCATTCTTATTAATAACTCTTTATTTTATTATTCTAATAGTGTGGCATTCAACAATGGTGCTTCATTACATTGTCCTATAAATTACCTAAAAAAACATTAGCACTTCTACATATGAATTACTTCAAACAATTAGAATCTTGCACCTCTTCAAATGATGCTTTGATACATAGGAACTTGATTGAATGGTGTTTTACTTGTTCAAAAAATTTGCTATGCTTTAAGATTATTTTTGCATTGGCTCTTCTCTACCGCTTCATCCTTGCAAAACTAAGTTTCAAGAGCTTTTTTCCTTCAGCATGGTACTCTACATGATGCATAGATCTCATTGTTTATGCCATGTAAATTATACTATGTATCCCTATGTATGACCCTTGATTTTAGTGGGCACATGACTTTCCTATCGTACTTGACTACTAATTCAACTCCCTATAGTTGGCACTGAATTTCTCCTATCGCTTGACATCAACTTGATGCTTCAATGCTTTTCCTTTAGTGTTCTACATCCCTTAGAATTTTGTGCAGTTTTAATTGGTGCTCGATATCTATGTTCCTTCTCTAGTCTATTTGAAGGCTCATCTATGTATTCAACACCTTTGATGCTTCAACTCTCCTAGCTCTTGGTATTTCAAGTGCTTCATCTCTCCAATTATTTATGATGCTTCCTACAAATTATTCTAGCTCTATGCTGTGCTGACTTACGAGTATTTGTCTTCCACTTCCCTAGCCCCTTAATATTTGGCTCACTTCTTAGATGCTTGTATTACACATTTAGCTCTTTGGTGCACGTCCTTTGCACTCAACTTTCTTCTATAACATCCTAATACTTAACTCTTGTTAGTTCTATGTTGCACTCAACTCTAATGAATGACTCTTCTTCACTTTATCATTCTTTCATTTGCATTACATTCTCTTATGCTTATTACTTACTACCAATGCTTACCATTATAATCTCCTTTATAGTTTAATATATCTCCCTTGTGTAAATTTTAATTCTAAGAATTATTGTACCTAACTAATATATGTTATTCCTTATTCTATATGTAGGTTCAAGTGTAGGCAATATGTGGAATTCTGCAAAAACTTTGCTACTTTTTAATGATTTTATGTAGCTTCTACACTTTAATATATTGTCCTTGTTGTACTATGGAGGATTTACTTGTTGGTTGTATAACGTCTAAAAACTACCACTATCAATGCCAGTCTATGCACTTTTTATTTTATCTATGAAATTTCAAGATACTCTTAAATCCAACTTTATCTTGTTGTCTTATGTTCCAAATATTGTAGTCCTTGGTGTGTTTAATATTGCTTCTCTTAACAATTATGATGTCTAAACTTACGTACTCTAACGCTGCCTATTTTTATAAGTTATTCTCTTTCAAAATTGTAGTCTATCCTTGGCCAAATATTCTCTTTCATTCAACATATTGTAAATCTTCATGCTAGGTATGAATAGTTTTCCTATGGTGCCCTTAGATATGTCACTAGTATAGCACTTTCAACTAAACTCTTTCCATGCTATGATTTTGACTCTCCTACAATAATTATATTATGGTATTCTATATTAAGAACAAGATCACATATTTTAAATATTTTCCTTGTTTTCTCCTAAATATTGCCTTGCCTTGTGTTGTTCTTCAACATTATCCTCAAAACCTTGCAAAATTATCGCTTTTGTATCTTGCTACCATATTGATGCTCTATCCCTATCTTCATAATATTGTTTTCCTTTAACTTAAATATCCTCAAGACTTATTTCTATCTTGAAGTTTACTATAACTTTCATTTTTTTGCAATATCTTGGATCGCAAAATATTATCTTCAAGTCTTTCTTGCTTGAAGTCTTCTTGCTACCTTCAAGTTTTCTTATTCACTTTCTATCTCTATAGATTAAGCTTATCAATGGTATCTTTTATTTCTAAGGATCAATATATCTAGGACCTCTTTCAATGGACCTCTTGTATCTCCTTTGTCTTCTATGGGACCTCTTGTATCTCCTTTGTCTTCTATGGGACCTCTTTTAATGGGTCTTCTTCTGTATTCAATGGAACCTTTTCTTAATAGGTCTTGTTTGTTTGCTTCTTTCTTCTATGGGACATCTTTCCTTGGGTCTTCTATGGGACCTTTTCTTAATAGGTCTTTTTTGTTTGCAAATGATGTTATGCATGGATGTTATATTTACTCTCTAGTATGATATTATCTAGATAGATCATGGATATTGAATATGGTGAAAGAAGTAAATGTTATTTTCTTTCCAATGGAATGATGTATTTACATTCTTATAAAGTGATTACTATAATATTATATGATGTAATATTTTGTTAACAAGCAATATTCTATGGATGAGAATTGGATTTTAATTATTCTAGTGATTATAATAATTGATGTGTTTGTGCTTTCAAATGAATGACTCCTTTGTTATGATGGTTTATACTTTAAATCAAGTGAATGTCCTAATGTGAATAAATTAACCTTTATGCATTATTTTAATAATACATGCATGATATTCTACTACAAATAATGGAATGAGGAAGTAATATTGAAATGAAATTCAATTAATTAACTAAACTTCCTAAGAAAATAATAGGTAGAAATAGTTAAACCAAGGGATCATACATATAATGTTGGGATGTAAGGTTGGATAGGATTTGGTCACTCATATCATGATATTTAACACTAACCATGTCGTAATCCTCTCGGTTACTTACTACACTACATGATGTTGATTCAAGCATACTTGGTTGTAACTTAGCATGTTAGATATGAATAAAAAAATTATATCTCAGGTTTGGTTGGTAATGTGGGTTGTTATAAATAAACCTAATAATATTTTAGTAAGTAATAACAAATTGAGTAACTCATAATAATACTCACATAAATATGCTCATAGTATTACACAAAAAATAGTAAAAATGCTATTGAATAAAGGTCTACTAATGCAAGCATAAATCTTTGCATGCTCGATTCACCTTCATAATATTGCAATGCTTAGTCACAAATATATAATTATATGCGACTCTTCATATGATGCACTCTTGACCTTCACTTTTATTAATAACTCTTCATTTTCCTATTCTAAGGACATATGTGCACACTTACATATTAGATACTTCTGCACATCTACACTCATAACACTTGCACACATATTTACATGTATATTATTAAAATATATAAAACATTAACCCACTCACTAATCTAGGACATAACCTAATCTAATAGTTACAATAATGTACCACGGTGGTACATTGACATGTACCAAATAATATAGTATTCTCTAACACAAGTGGTTGCATTATTGGAGCTATCCCTTTCTCACTTAGGTGTCATGAACTAGAATTAGGTGGAGCTAGTTGGTAGGTACCATGTACTTGAAGGTTTGAAAATGACCTCTAACTAAAATATATTCGAAATCAAGATTTTTGTTTGTGTCATGAACCTCCCTTGGAAAATATTTTTATTTTATCGATTTATGTTTAGCTATGCTACCATGTGATAGATAGATTGAGTATTTTATGAGTAATTATGCAAAAACATATATTTTAAAGAAAATGTGATATATTGTATGAATGAATATTTCTTGTGACAGGTTATGTAAGATATATGAATTATGGAAATAATTTGATCATTTGAGTTGGAAGGGTATTTATAACTAATATGGGACTTATTTTATGGACTTGTGCTATCCTTTTATGCACATTTTAATTTAAGACTTATTAGACTAATGTTTTACCTTGTGTTTACTCAGGTTAAGAAGACTTTGATGATGGATTAACATCATTTTGTATACCTCAATATTTTATTTATAGCATGATGATGGGAGTATCTATTTGGACATAAGGCTAACGAGAATTTTGTTTTAGATGGGTTTACCAGATCATATACTAATAGAAGAGTTCTTGTTGCCGCATATGGAGGAATATGCCAATTATTATTACTGGAAGTGGAATGAGTGGTTGGAGGTTAGTAGTTTGGGAAAAACGTGAATAGCAGAGGACAGTAGTCTTTGGGCGGCCAGAGGAAGGTAAGAGAAAAAGGGAAGGAAGACGAAAGAAGAAGAAAACGAAGGGAGAAGAGAAATGGAAAGGGTTTATCCTCTGATACTTCACTGAATCGCTTCTGGTGAATAGCAGGTAGATTTTGGAATTATGATTTCATGTTTTGGTTTTTATAAAACTGTTGAATCAATAGGCCAGCATGTGCGGAGATGTAACTATATTTCATGATTAGATTTAACTGGAAAATCTCTTCTTTTTCTTAAAGGACTTAGTTTATACGAGGTTTCGGTTGTTGCTGGGTGAAAAAAAAGAGTTATGAACTTTGATAACCATGCTCAAAGGAACTGTGTTTGACATGCTTCATTTTCCTAATAGAACTTAAAAAAAATGTAACCTACCAGCCACTAATTTTCTCCTGTGTAATCGGTGTGGAGGACAATGAGGTCACTAGAAACTTATGCAGGTTACTCACCTTAAGCTTGTATGCATTTACCAGTTAATATAGTCATTAATGGGTAGTTTAGCTTAGATGGTGTATACTGTAAGTTCGCCTGCAATGGGTGATAAAAGTCACTGAGGGTAAGTATTTTACAACTCCATTGTTAGAAGAAGAAAGAGAACGTCTAGTCTAACGGTCTCTGATAGTGATGAACACGTAAAATGGAGCTAAGAGCATTATAGGTTTAGCCACTGAAAAAAATAAAAGATAGGCCGAAGGCTATCTTTAAATAGAAGGCTTTCCCTCAGAACTGTTTTAACCAATGATTATTATATGTCAATGTTTGACTCTGCTACATATATTGTTTTAGGGAGTTTGGTACGTGTAGGGACGTATCTGTGAATGAATTTATAAAATCAAGATATCATATAAAAGAAAATCGTAATATTGCATTCTGGAAGGTTAAATGAATTACATTCCTCGTGTTAAGTGGTAGACGTTACCTGTATGTGAATTGTTGGTAACGAAATCTGGAACAAAATTAAAGAAAAATCCAGTATGTGAATTTATATATATAGGTAATGTTTCCAGTTGTGAATAGATTCATTCGCGAGTAGGGTGTGGAGTCACTCACATAAAGAAAATATGGGATTCCCGGGTATTATAACTCTTAGTGACGGTTCGTGTAAATTTCTGATTATGGTTTTTGAAAGCAAGGATTGTGCTTTGTATACAAGTGTGAATTCTGGTAATGACATGAATATATTTAGGTTTAGATATGATGGAGAGACTGTGACTGGGTTCATGTTTTTATATAAAAATAAAAAATGAATTTAAATTACAATTTGGTTTACTTAGAGAAGGCATGATGGCATGTGTCTTGGTCTGTTATAAGAGCATGATAGACTCTGCTATAACTGTTAAATTATTGCTTGCATATAATAACCATCCCGTAGCATTTGCTAAGATTTTGTAATAATTATTATAGCTAAATCATTTTGATTAGGGGGTGAACCTATATGTGAATATGTAAAAGCAAAATTTTATTTTAGAAAGGTAAAGGACCAAAAGATGTGATTCTCTACACCTTGTATTGAAAGAATACTGTTAAGTAGTGGGATTCTATTTAAAAGAGACAACTATGGTCTAGTAAGAATGATTTATTTTAATTTATCATGAATTTTAAGTGATGCTGAAAATATGGTCTAATACTTTTAGTATTATCAAGCAGCAAGAAACGGTGATTAATTTAGCTAAACAGAGATGTTCCATTTGAGGGGTTGAATTATGTTGATATCCGATAAGGTAAGGAACCCTAATATTTGGGTTGTAGATGTGAGTCAGGTCTGCAGTCTTTTTGAAGTATTGTGTTAAAACTTCCCTCAATATTGTTTGGATTCTCTTTGCAGAAGAATTGAACCTAATCATGGAAGAATTAAATGCGAAAAAAAAGTGTTATTCTTCAAATAAGTCTATCTATTAGGGGTCTTTCTTCATGTAAATCTAAATTATTGAAAGGAAGAGTGGAAGGGAGTGGACATTTGTTTGGTAAGTAAATTTCTTCATTGATTACTGGGTTTTGCAGGTTAACCCAAAACCTATTACAAAAGTCGGTCTTATGCTGATCCTATGGATCCTATTTATCCTAAGGACATTATGTCCTCTACTACTGTTGATCTTCCTAACAACCCTTACTGGGCGGCTGAAGCAAACATAGACCAAAAACCTGACAAGACCAACCAAGATGGGTAACCCGCTTTGATAATCATTACAAAAATGAAAAAATACATTAGCCATAGGAGGAATACTTCCTTTGTACAAAACATAAGACAAAAGTGAAACCCCTAGGACCTGAGGATCCTCAGACCTCATCTTTAACGTCTTCCTCGAGCTCCTCTTCCTTTTCATCCTCTTCTTCCTCATCATCGTCCTCGACTTCTACTTTTGACATGTACCCCTCGTTGAAGAACACCTAATTTAGAGTGTCGTAGGCCTCCTGCATCTGGTGGATGATGCCAGCGTAAGATTTCAGGATGAAACGTTTGAGAAACATGATGGTAGGTCCCTCATCTTCCATATCGCTGGTACTTGTTTTGGAGCTGCCTTGATTTTTTTTATTCTTCAGTCTCAAGGAGGATCTCGTTGCAGGTTCCTCGATCCTTAGTTTTTTCTTAGTGGTGCCACCTCTGGTGATTGGCTTCGCCACTCTCTTCTTCACAGGATACACACAGGAAGGTTTGTTTGTACCTGAACTAGCTCTTGCCATCGAAATTTTTGTATGGTGGCTGAGTGGTATTTCCTCAATGATCGGAGGTTTAGGATTTGGTATCGTGGCCAACACCCACTTGTAAATTACTTTGAACAATCCTTGGTGCATTGGCATAGCATACCCACTCTTGCTGTGATAAGCGTTGATGGTGTAGTTCATCGAATTCATCAGGAACTGAGGAATACTTATCGGGTTGACATCCCAAAAGAAATTTATGAATGCATAGTGGAATCTAAAGAGTGTCTTTCTGGGATCCTTTGCTGTGATAAAATACATCACATTCTTCATGATCCTATTCCACGGGGTGGGC
Source organism: Wollemia nobilis (assembly GCA_028583015.1). Classification (NCBI taxonomy): domain Eukaryota; kingdom Viridiplantae; phylum Streptophyta; class Pinopsida; order Araucariales; family Araucariaceae; genus Wollemia; species Wollemia nobilis. The sequence goes on along the minus strand of JAQPPZ010002571.1, from coordinate 1,111,105 downwards.
AAATCCATTCTGGTCAGCCCATTCTTAGCTTCCTTAAAAAAAAATTGTTTATCATAGAATTCCTTTAATTCCACCTCCCAATGGTATTTTTGGCGGTGGATGGGGTGAACTTTCATTGTTTGTCCCATCACAATAGCAAGCATGTTCACATCGATGATAAACTCTCTTCCTCAGATCTCCACCTTCCCGTATTCCCACGTATCCATCACCACCTAGGTGATGTCCTCCTTTGCCCCCGAGAAAAGGTCAAAAATTGGGTAAATCATCACTCAGTAAGGATGGCCTCAGCAATGGGTTCCATCATGACCATACTGGGCTCTATGTATGTCATATTTCTGCTAACAAACTTCTTCCTCAATATTCTCTCACACTTGCTCTGACTTGTGCACCACAGTTCTCCTCTTTTGCTTTTGCTAGGAAGGGAATATGGTTTAATATTATTATGGTAAGTATTGAGGCATTTCTTAATCGACATGCCAAATTTGGAAATCCATTCTCCATTCACCACATGAGTATTATGCCAGCTGTCCGTAGATTCCATCCAGTTAGTGCGATTCTACCTCAACTTGGTTGTCCACGAATCAACACATTCCTTAGGAGTAGTGTCGTGCATTGGAAAGGACCATCCATATGCCTCCACATGTGTTTTATGCCCTCGTACGCGATATGTCAGCCTCATCAACATTCCAACCACCTCCTTGTCATCATGATTTGGATCCTCGTTGATTGTCATTATCGCCCATTTTACAATGCCTTCATAGATCTGCGTATTTTGCATGGGGAAGGTCATTATTGTATTTTAACTAATATATGGAACTAAATTGCATTATTGAATTAGGGATTAATTCATTATGCATTGATATAGGAAGTAGGAAAATTTATGTTTTGTGATTGGATATATTAAATGATTAATCTATATTTTTGTTTGAATAGATTGCACGAATATTCAATGTTTTAAAAAATATTAGATTAAAGGAATAATCTATGTATGGATCGAAAATATTGATTGATAAGACTATGTGTAGTGGTAGGGTAGAATAAATGATTTAATATTTGTTTTGGAAGGTTAGATCAAATGATATATCTATGATTTGACAAAAATATAATTTAACAAGTTATTTATGATTGGATAAAGGATATATTAATTGATTCATCTATATTTTGATGAAGAATAGACTAGATGGGTTATTTTTGCTTGGAATGGTTAAAGTATAGAACTTAACCATACTTTGAATAAGATAAAAATTAAATATTAGTGGTTTTCTCTCTATTTGATTGGATGAGTTGAAGTATGTTATTGGATAAAATATGACATGGGAGGAACTCATTGGTAGATTAATGTATCTCTTGGTACTAAATATGCTAGAGTTGTGATAGCTGATAATAAAATTTATTATGACTAATTATTGTATGATAGTATGACCCATGTAAATATGTATTAATGCCAAAGAATTATTTTGTGAAGAAGGAGAATTTTATTCTCCTTCTTGGTATAGTTGTATGAGAACTCCTTGGGAGGTTATTGGGTCCTTTCTTAAGAAGTTATTTCATGCAATGATTTATTGATGTACGACGATATTAGGTTCTTCTAACTTTGATGATGTTTGAGATTGGATGAAGGAAGAAGACATCCTTTGTGGTGAAAATAGAGTTTATCCATGAGAATTAGGGGATACCCTTATAACATTGCAATGTGAATTAAAGGACCTATTCATGTATTTAAGGAATTCAAAATTATAGATAGTGTGGGAATTTATATGCACTCATGATGATAGATGTAGCAAAAGGGATGATGGGTCCCTTTAAATAATTGTATTAGATATAATTAAAGTAATGATATGATAAAGGACTTTTGAGGCTAGGTTTTTCCTTTAGGAGTTTTCCTACAATACATAGATGTGTCTCATGTGTGTGATATTTATTGTTAATTCATGGTTTATTTTTATGGTTTCTAGAGATAGATTATTATAGTTGTACTACTCTAATCTATGAAAGATGAATTCAGTTATGAATTCATAATGTAATGCATGTGATTTATTTTTACATGTTTAATCATTGTAAATTAAATGGCTATGTTTATGAGTCTTGATTAAAGGGAGAGAAAGAGATATAGAGAGAGTTGGATTATTCGTAGTACATTTAATCTATCTATATGGACTTACGTATGATGAGGATAGGTGTATTATTTATGAATAAATAAAATAATAATAATTCTCTCTCGACTTTGGTTTAGAATTTTGGGATGTTACAGTTTGCTCATAAAGCTCCTTTGAAGTCAAATCGTGGTTTCAAGTAGTTCTAGTCTTAAGCATTTTTTAGTTTGCATTTTATTCTTAATAGGTATAATTTTAGGATCAAGTTCATAAATTATGATGTCACCGACTCAAGTGCCATGCTTTTGAACACCTTTTAACCTTATTTTCTCATATCTTGGCTTCAATCATTTTTGCCTTCTTAGCACTATCCCAAGAAACTTTTGATTTTGTTGATGTCATCACTTGAAATTGCATGGCCTCTAGCATCATGGTCTTGGGTGATATTCAATCATTAACTGACATGATCCTAGGCAATTTTATTTTTTAGCTGATATCATTACCTCAAACAATACAATTTTAGGACATCATAGTCTTGAGCATAACTTTTCTATAGTTTTATCTTTGTCTTCCAATCCCATTATCTCACCTCATCTTGCTGATATAATATCCAAATTTGATGTGGTTTATGGTTTTTTGGACTTAGATGCTTAATTTATCCATTTCTATAGGAATGAACTTCTATGCTAACATGGATACTGATGCGATTACATTTTTAGAGAATCACGATCTTCCATTGAATTTGGTCTCTAGAACATAGCAAAATTTTAAGGGGATTTTATTTATTTATGCTAATATGGTCGAAAATATAACACACATAATTTTTCTATGGATGAGACTCCTTGGACTCCATTTCCAATTCTAGCATGATAATATTCTAAAAGGAATTATGGGAGCTATAATTTTTTTTATCACAATAGAATCTACTATGAGGGAAAATTAAAAATGATTTATGGCAATATGTGTGTCAATTTTGACCTTGAAGGAGATCTTCCTAACTCTATAAAACTTATTTTTTATTATAGCCCCTGGGCTCAAGAAATAAAATTTGTAAATAGGTTGCCCTTCTATACCACTTATAAAAAATGGGGGCACTCTTTAAGCTTGTATTACGTCAATAAAAAACCCAAAATAAAATGTAGATTTAAAAAGCAAATGTTGTTCCCTCAACCTCTTTGAAGGACCTGGATATAATATCTAAAAAAAAATTGTTGTCACCTCAAGAAGGCCTTGACTATCCTCTAGAAAATGTTGATCCTTTGATGAGAGGAGTGGAAGAGGTTGTAGAACCATAGCTCAGGTAAGTCCTTTGAAACCCTTTTCATAATTTTCTTTAGTTGATTCCCCCTAGAAGAGTTCTCTTAACTATCTAATATCATATTAAATTGAAATTAAAGAATAAAAAAAGGAAACAAATGTTTTAGTTATTGGTTCAGATACCTAGGAAATTTATTTTTGACTATTTGAAATTATATCTAGATGAATCTAAAAAGGAAAATACAAAATCCTCTATTTTTATTTTGGGTTTACTAGCCCTTGATAAATCTATCTCTATATCAAAGAAGGAGGTTGTGGCCTCAACTAGGAATTTAGATTCTTTATTGAATAATAAGAGGTCTAAACTAGAGAAAGAGCCTACTACTCTAGGTCTTGTGACCAAAAATAAATAATGTGGAGATGGCATAGGTGTCAAACGTAAGTTGGGTAAAACCCTCAAACACAAATATCAGGAAATGTGAAGGAAAAATATATATTGCAAATAAATTTTTGTTTATCCTAAGTTAAGGGGGCAAGAAAAATATATAGTCTGATTCTAGTTCTGATGTGGTCTTTAGATCTCAATGTTCCTTTGCCTTAAGACAAAGTAAGAAACATCATTCTAAATCCCATAAATAAAAATGATATCTTAGAACATGATACGACTAAATGGCCATGCTAAGAAGATATTGATAACCACTTTGAGAAAATAATTAAGCCCACAAATTATCTTGTTAGAGGAAACAAATTTGAAGAACCCAATATTGATAAAGTCAAAATTTCTATTAGGAAGGAAGTAAATTTTATTGCTAGTCATGCTCAAGGTTCTTTAGGAGGGCTTATTTACCTTTGGGATACCATGAAATTTGAAGGCATGTTTATATCCTCAAATAGATTAATAAATATTCTATTTTTTTATTTGGAAACTAAGTATATATGGGTCCTTTCTAATATTTATGCCTCAAAATATATCATTGAGGAAGTATCTCTATGGAATGCTCATAGTCATATGAAATATGTCTTTAAAAATGAAATATGGATGTTTGTGGGAGACTTTAAATCTCCTCTTTATCCATTATATAAAAAAGGTAAAAAACAAATTTTTTCAAAGAGTCTAGAAAAATTTACTCATTTTGTTAACTATGAATTGATGGATCTAGAATTGAGAGGAAGTAAGTTTACTTGGAGCAATAGAAAAGTGGGAATTCAACCAATATATATTAGGCTATATACAGGATAAAGATGTTATTTTTTGAAATTTTGTTGGGAATAGGAGATATCTAGAGGATCAAAAAATGAATATAATTATTTGTAATATTCCCCATATCTTATCCAATGGGATGAACACCTTATTTACCATCCCTTTGAAGGAAAACAAATCAATAAATTTGTCTTCTCAGTGGCTTCCAAAAATGCTCTTGGTCTTAATGGTTTCCTTACATTTGTTTTATAAAAAAATAGTGTATTATAGGGACTAAATTGGTTGTAATCATATTTGATATCCAAAAATTCCTTCATATATCTAAATATTTTAGGCCAATTAGCCTCTGTTACACCCTCAATAAAATCTTGACTAAGGTAATGGCAAACAAAATTAGAGTGGTTTTACCCTTTATTATTGACACTAGCCAAGGAGGTTTTGTGATGGATATATAAATCCTAGATGGCATTATAACTATCCATGAACTCATTCATTCTATGGATAAAAGTGGTTCTGTCAATCTACCTATGCATGCCCCTCTTTAAGAGAAGGATGAAGGATAGTATTTGGGACCCAGTACTAGAGAAAATCTAGAGAAAATTGGCAGGTTGGAAAGGGGTTCTCCTCAATCAAGTTGGAAAAATACAACTAATCAAATCTACTCTCCAAATTATACCAATGTTTAATTTTCCCCTTTTTAAATTACCAATTAATATTTTTCAAAAAGTTGAATATATTCAAAATACCTTCCTATGGTCTAGAATAGAAGAAAGAAACTCCCCTTGGTTTCATGGGAGCAAGTGTGCTATAAAAAGAGGCAAGGGGCCTTGGGCTTAGGAAGCCAAGACAGATGAAAATAAATTTAATGGATAAATAGGACTAGAAAATCCTTAGAAAAAAGATTTGGTATGGGTTCATATCCTCACTACTAAATACATGAGGTAGGGAGAGAATTTCCATGAGGATATTAAGCCCCATTTTGGATTAACTTTATTGAATAGTATCCTTAAAATAAAAAATCTCATCCAAAAGAGGATTAGGTGAAAATTGGGAAATGGGTCTAAAATTAACTTTTGGAAAGATCCGTAGTTAATGAATTATCTCCTTTGTAATATTCCTAACCTAGCTCTCCTACAACGTGTTACCTTCCAAATCTATGTACCCAAAGTTTCATACTTCATAGAAGTGATAGAAGGGAGAAAAAGGTATAAATAGATTCAAACATAAGGATTGGATCCTTTAGGGGGGAGGTTAGAAGATAACTTTATAGAATATTGAGAACTCAATTTATTAATATCTAATAAATTGATGATTCTCTAATTTGGAAGGAAGAATAAAATGGTATTTTCTTAGTAAAATCAATGTCCTAATTGGAAAAGGGTGATTGTGAAGATTGGTTAGCAAGAAAATATATTTAGTTCAAAAATATCATACCAAAAATCAATTTATTCTATTGGTTATATATTTATAACATGATCCTAACTATTTATAACCTCCAAAAAATAGAACTTAACATCCCAAATAGATGCTACCATTATGAATTCAAAGGGGAAGTTATTCATCATTTTTTGGATTGTCCCTTCGCTTTGGAGGTTCTTCATTTTATCATACGTAATTTTAATATTTTTTGAGTGAAAACCAATAACATTGCTTATCTATATTTTCAAAGGATCCCTCCATTTAATATCATGATATTGTGCACTCTTTGGTTACTAACTCTTCCCCATTTCCAATGGGGTGTTTGGAAGGAATGCAACAATAGATATTTCAAAAATGTGAAAAATAATATTGAGTAAGTAGAATTAATAATTTTGGATAATCTGATAGAAAATTTCTTAATAAAATCCTTCAAATTTGAATGGGAAAGTATAGAGGAGACTAGATTGGCTAAGAATCTCAATGTCTCAATTAAGAAAATTTAGATGGCAAATCTAGGAAAAATAGACCGATATCAGGTCATATGGAGTCCACCATCCCCAAGGTGTATTAAACTTAATTTTTATGGGACTACTAGGGAGAATCCTAGGATTTTAGGGGCTAGAGGTGTTATAAAAAACAAAAAAGGAGATATTCGTCTAGTCTTTGCAAAAAATAGGGATTCAATCTAGCCACTTCCTTGAAGCAAGAGCTATTTTTCAAGGAGTGGTTCTTCATGAATACCTAAATATCAAAAAGGTTATTATAGAAGGATACTCTATTAACATTATTAATTCCATAAAATGCACTCAACCTCATATTTGAAACATTGAAAATATCATAGGGGAGGCAAAAAGACATATTCAACATCATGAGAAATCCCAAATCGATCATGTGTATAGGGAAGTAAATAGAGCAAATGAACACCATGTCTAATCTTGGTATCCATCAAGAATCCCTTAAAATTTTGAGGGAAATTTTTCCTTAGGACCTCTCTCTTCTCTCCTTGGAGGAATTGAAAATTTTAAAATGAACCTTAATTCTTGTTTTTCCCCTTAGGATGATTAGGAGAGTGTCCCTTATTTGAATTTTTTTCTCCCTTTCCTGCCTTTAAGGCTCTTTTCTTTAGAGAAATTTAAAAATTTTCTTCCTATGTGGGATATATCATTTAGGCGGTAGAGTCAAGTGGATTTTTTTGGTGATGATTTGATTTTGTCTCAAACCAACTAGGTGAAGGCCTACTGTAGTAATGCTATTACGTTTAGAAGGTCTATTGTTGCTACTTAGTGTTTTTGGGATTCTACCCTACTTAAGTCAACTGATATTTCCATTTTTTTGAAAATTCCTTATATTTTACTGAGCTTGCATTTTTTAGAGCCCCTTGGTCTTGTATTCATGCGTCATTAGAATTGGATCTTGTTGAGCTTGAGGAGTTGGAATGTTTTGAAACCCCCTCAAAAGTATTTATTTTTTGTTGATTTTACATTTTTCAAGGTCCCTTGGTCTTATGTTCATGCATTACTAGATTAAATTTTGTCCAAAATTGAGGAGTTGGTATTTTTTAATCCCCTCATATCTTGTTCACAAAGTGTTTTGGTTTTGGAAAAACCAAATTCCCATTTCTCTACATTGACTTGCCTAGACCTATTATCTTAGATCTTTAGATTGGGGTTGTCCTTGAGGTGGATGTGGTGGAAATTTTAGGATTTCATGATGGATTTCAATGCATTTGTTTCCACACTTGAAGTTCTAGTTAAAAGTATTATGATTAAGGGAAGTTATAATGACATGCATGAGGGTTAGAACTCTTACATGTTTATTACCATCCAATATTATATAGTTTTGTTTGAGCTCCTCTCTATTCTATCAAGCTTCAAAAGTTGTAGAACTTCATGGAATAAAATATGGATGATGAGGAGAAGTGGATTGAACCAAATACATTATCTCTTAATAGGGAAGTTTTGGAAATTTTTTAGAATGAAATATTCTTAACCTTTCTAAAAAAATTCAATGGTTATGATAAGGATCTATCTATGGAGCTAGCTCACTCTTAGAAATATGAAAAATTTAGAGTTAGGGGTATTGAATTCACCATTAGCATCCCCCTCATCGTAGAAGTCTTTGGACTACCTACTACAAGAGAATGTGTCAACAAGGAAAAGGATTCCTTATGTAAAGAATTTAATATTTTTAGAGGCAAAGGGGGAAAAACCTAATAATTTTAGAAATGGTATTCTTTGATAATCCTTCCCTACTCCCTGGGATAAGGTGATAATTACCATTATATAATTATTCACTTTGGATAGACATTTTGTTGTTGTTAGGAGTTTTCAGATTAATTTCCTTAACCATCTTCATCACAAAAATAAGATGCACGTATTTGCCTTCTTTCTTAAATATATGGAAAGAACAATGAAGTAGGTTCAAGAGGGTATTATTTTGCACCTCTCAATTAAAGTTTACTCAAGGTTATGATCCTAAATTTAGCTAACAAACGAGGCAATGTTTGGTTGGTTAAATTGGGCATTGACTATGGGAGCCTCTTTGATTTTGATAAGAATTTCAATTTTGTGAAGGAAAATAGAATTAGAGAGGATGACTTATATTCTATTAATTCTTTTGGTCATTCCTTCTATGGTGAAAGAGATTTGAAATAAGGTTGATCAAAATGAAAGAAAGGGGTTGTTATGGTTAAAAAGGAACCTTTTTTGGATACTTTTTTGGTTTTTTGGATCTAAAAGTAAATAGGAAGCCCAATAATGCTCCAATAACCTAAATTAAGGTAGAGGGTATACCCCCATGTTATTCTACTCCAAATTTTTGAGGATTCACATTAATCAATTCTAACCTCTCCAAAATGAATGAAATCCTTCTCTTCTTCTTTGAGAATGGTTAAGCAACATGGAGATTCCATGGCTAAGAAGAACACCCTTTTTGACCCTCAATATTCTCATATGATTCATAACCTATATAGTCTCATAAATTCCATATAGAGGACCAACAAAATTATTGATTTATATGCAGATGAATTTGCTCTCCTCTTGAGTGAACTCTAGAAAAATATGTCTAAGTTGGGGTCTAGTGATGTTGTGGAATTCCTTGGAGAGGATTTTTCTTAGTATGGGGTTTTATTCTCTATTTATTCTCTTATTAGTTGTCATTTTATTGGGTTGTCTTCTTCTTAACATTTTTGATCCCTCTTTTGGACTCTAGTTTTTGGGTTTTGGTTAGGCCTTTGTTATTAGTATTTAAATATTTCATGTTTATCTTTCATATTTGCTTGTAAAATATTGGGTATCCTTTCAAAAGCCCTTCTTTTCCAACCTATTAAAAACAAATCTACATATCTAGGAAGGAACTCTAGCTATCATTCTACTAGGTGCTCCTAGAACCACACTTGTAGTAATGTGCAGTATACTAAGCTACATCCAACTTGATAATATTCCCTATGGAGGGTATGGTACAACTTAGCCAAAATTATGGGTCCCTATACAAACTACACCTAGTTATGATACATCATTGTGATGACATCACCCTAGTCCTAGTGCATTAATTGCCTACTAGTGACCTTGACAAGTAGACTCAAGGTAATCATACATAGCCATACTATAATTTTATCCAATCCACTACCATGGTACATAAAAATAATATCAATTCCATACCACACTAGGAGAAACCTAACATATTTTATCAAAAATTGTAAGGCTTGAGCTTAATATTAGCTCATATAAATAGGTACAATCCATATAGACACCCTAAGGATATGCCAAACATCCTCCAAACTCACTGGCATATGACCTATTGTTAGTCAAAAAGTAATCATTATTTAGTATATCTTATCCAATTTCATTAGTAGAGCTTAGTCAAACTTTTATTTAGGCCTAAGGACTATGTTGTATAGCCCTACCATCTTTATAAGGTCATAATTGGTTGCATCTATTAGTTTCTAGATGGTATCCAAAGTATGAGACTTGCTCTTTGGAAATCCAAAATGTTGTATCTCACATACCAAATAAATATAAAAATATGTTAATTCACATATCTAACCTAATCGATATACCCAACTTACTCTATCTTATTTATGGTTAATTCACTACATGTCAAAAAAACTATTGCCTAAAAAATTCAATAAATAAAATTATTGTCAACAAATCCATTTCCAAGAAGAAAAAATTTCACCATGAATATGCTAGTAGCATGTGAATTCACTATCATGATATAGTAGAAAAATTATCAATAACAATGTCAAACAAAATATTAAATTTTGCTAGTCTTACCTATACTTGCATGTTGGTTGGTCCCAACAATACTTAAACTGGCACTTCCCAATGTACTAGTTTCAACATGTGCACTATCAAAAAAAAATTCCTCCTCTTGGTCATCTAGAGCTATAAATCTAATAATAACTAAAAATAAAAATATATTGTTTTGACCCCTTTTAATTTGAGCCTAGATCCACTAAGGCTAATTATTGTTACTTACCCATTTCTCTCATGTCATTGTTCATAGCTAATTTGAGTTTCCATGGGAAATGTGAATTTCCATCCAAAACTTGAGGGGGCAAACCAACGTAAACTACATTTAATGCTAATCTTAAATTAAATGCTCCCAAACAATAAAAAATTTAAGCAACCAATTTTTGCACCACTCGAGTTTCCTCATTAGTCTTTAACAACAAAAATGGTCCTATCATAAAATTGGGACATCTATATTAGCGTTTGACATGTTTATTATGTACTAAATGAATATAAAAAAGGTAAATATAGAAACCCAATTTTGTCACAATAGACTTCAAAATTACCCTCATTAGACAACCTTTCAACTAGACAAAATATTCTAATAAGGTTTTGGTCTAAATTTGAATCATTTGTTAATTAGAAGTAAAAACATGAAGGTTAAGCTAATTTATTAGTATAGATTGACCACCTAAATTTAATTTCTTTGTACAATTTTAAATTTTAATAATCATATCATAAACATACCATCATGAATTCACTAAAAATATTTTTTCATGAAAATGATTTTAACCTAGCATGAGTGGAATCTAAGAGGTTTGTTAGTCAATCACATCCCAAGTAGATAACAACTCCTTGGCATGATCAAGCATGTTGATCTATCCCTCATGCCTATAAAAAAATTTTGAACCTTCCAATAATATTTGACCCCTTTGAATTTTCCCTCCAAGAAGCCCTTGAAAAATATAAGTAGAGCCCTGAAAGAGGGAAATCCATCCAAGTTTTCATAGCAATAAGATTTCCAATTTTTAGGATTCATTCTTATATCCATGCAAATTGTTGTACATTTTCTGACTTAACATTGGTCATGTTCGTTTAGTAATCTATTTATCTTGATCAATCCTTTGAATTAATCCACTTCGTAGTTGATATTGCAAGTATTTGGTGGGCTCTTAAAGGTGCAAGGAAGAGGAGAATGTTTATACCATATGGTTGTCTCCTTCCCTCTTATTATTATTTTGGCTCTCTATTTATTTAAATTGTACTAATACTTTTATTTCTTATACTATATCATAATTCTATTAATCATATTAAACTTATGGATAGTTGCTTCTTACTTCTTCATTTCATTATTACCCTTATCTACTTGTTTCCCTTTATGTTAGTCTAATTATTATTTTGGTACATACTTGGATAACATCATAACACATACTTCCATTGCATTAGATCTATTTTATAATGCTTTTCGTTTTATTTTTATCGCATTTAGGGGTACTTCCTCCTATGGAGGGGTTTCTATAGTCTTATCATAATATATTTTAGGTTCTTTATTTGTCATATTCTTATTTTTCTTGTAAATGTGAAATCACTACTAGATTGTAGGACATGCAGTGAATTTGCCATCACTAGTTTCAAAATACTTTCTATCAAAATTTCACATTTTATCCAAGTTACAAGGGTATGACCCCTCATCTAAAGAAGCTTTCCATATTCCTTTGATCTAGGAAAATCCCATTTCATTGATATTCCAGGATTTCTTTTATTATTTTATAGGTTATAAAAAAATATTGATAGTTGTGAAATAATCAACAATGAATTCTTAGAGGCTATGATTTTTCCATTGAGGAAAAGAATTAGGAGCTTAATATATTTGATATTTTATATTTTCAATTTGATTTATTTTATTTTTTTATTTTTTAACATATTATTACTATGTTAGTACTATTCTATATCTTTTGTTTTACTATTTTGTAATCTCATGCAAAAATATTGGTAATGATAAAAATATCAAAAGAAAAATTGTATAGGTAGTTTTTTTACCTCTAACTCATAATCAATATTTTCTTTGGTCCCAAATGTCTATTTTTTTTAATTATAAGTTTTGTTTTCTATCATTTATATTTTCTATTTCATTTTACTATCACTCTATGTTTTTTTCTATCTATTTTGTAGGACTATGCAAAATCACTATCTATAGGTAAAACTATTGGTGATAAATTTATAATATAAGTAGCATTTTAGAAAATAGTAAATTTATAGAGAATCAAAAAAATCATCATCAAGGGAAATAACAAGTTGTTATAATGAGATTGTATTTTTTATTTTTCACTAAATTAATAGGAAAGAAACTTTGGGTATAATTTAATCATTTTAGAGGATTATATTATTGCTCAAAATCCTAATCAAAAAACCAAAAGTACATCTAGCTACATTTTTAATATCTTGTCTGTTTGCATTTATCTCTTGTTTGCCTTAGAAAAGAAAAGGTATATTTATTTTGATTGTATCATTGAATCAAAAAGAATATAGTCTAGGGTTGTATTCTTATATATTTGTTTTTATTACATCTCTAATTTTAATTTTAGTATATTTAATTTTTAGTTGTAGAACCTTAAGAGGAAAACATAACTTCCATTCAAGATACTAGGTGTTTTTGAAATAAACATATAAAACTTATTATAGACTTATAATAGTATCCCATTAAGCTATTAATCTAAGAGACGTTTTTAAACTCATTACATTGGTTGAGGTATTTAAAATTATTTTCTTACAAGACTCATGAAAATAGTATCCATACTATATCTCAATATCTCTAATATTTAACATTTCCATGGCCCTTCTCCATTTGCAGATTAGATGTTACTGGGAATATAAACCTTATGTCATTCCATTGACATAAATTTATCATAGCGGATAATAAATACTTTAATAAGTGGATGAAATATGTGAATTTATCTTGAACCACTAGATTCCAAGTCTCAATATTTATTTTCAACCAGATCCTTAGTCATTATGGCTTTACTTGTATGCTAATCTATGACAATGGAAGACCCTTCAAGAATAAGGATATCCTAATTTTTTTTCTAAATATTATTTATCACAAATGCACTATGCCTTCCTATCCTCAAGGTAATAGAAAAGCTAAATATTTTAAATAAACCCTTGTCAAAATCCTCAAAAATATTGTCAATAAAACTAGTAGAGATTGGTATATCTAGTTGTATCATGTAGAATGGGTTTTTTTTAGTAGTGTGAGAGCTCCCACTAGAATGATACCTTAAACTCTGGTCTATAAAAATAAAGCAATAATCATCATTAATATAAATGTTATCTTGTTATACATATTATTGTAGGATACCTCTATCAGAGATTAATATAATATCATCCATCCCATTCTACTAGAAATACTTAATGAAAAGTGTATCCATACCTTAGAAAAATTGAGGGTCTACCATAAAATGCTTAAATATGCCTTTATAAAAATGTTACAATATAATCCTTTGAAGTTGGTGATTTTATCCTCAAGAAGAATCAAGAAAACAACAATTTCAAAACTAATCTCAAAGGTAAATGTGAACCTAATTGGCTAGGTCCATACATCATAACTACTAAGTATGGCTTATTGCCTCACTACACTTAATAATAATAATAATATAAATAACCATTGAACATAATGCATAATATATGGCATTACATATAATTATTTACCTATTATCTATTTGTATTTAGCTACATAGAATCACTTGTTTGTATTTGCTTGACTTCATATCTACCTATTGAGTGATATATATGTGACCAAGAAATAATGAATGATTGATGAAATGAAATATTTGTATTAACCATATAGTTTAGGAACTATAGTTTAAATAGGTTACAAAATAGGTAATCAAACTGAATGAACAAGAGATCACACCAAACAATCTGCCAAGAGGAAGAGAGTTTGGTTTAGAACTCTTCCACCTAGGATATTTAGGAAATTAACCATTAGATATTTAAGATAGTAAATATCTACATGGTAGAAGATAGAAAAGTAAATGTAATAATCTACCCAAGTAGTGTAATGCAATATACTACCTATTTTACCTAGTGGAGTAAAAGGTTCAATATCCCAAAGAATTGAATATTACTCTAACATCCCCCCTTATTACATTATTTGGGTAAAGTATATAACTGCCCCAATATAGTGGAAGGAAATGTCGATCTGTTGGTTCTTGCTCTGTCACAGTACTCTTGCTGCTTCTAAGAAAAAAGTGGGTCATTCCTCACTTTGTCTTCACACCAACGAATGTCCTTATAGTAATCTCATCATCCAACCTAATTGCATGGGTAACCAGTCGTTGCAATTACTAGGTGTAGTATATTAGATAACTTCATACGGGTTCATTTGGTTACAATATGAGTTTGCAAAAGATAAGGTAGCTAAGGTGTCGGTCACTGCCAAAAATGCACCCTTATAAGTTCCCCCCTTCTTGTTGCAAAATATGTTGTAATTAATTTTTGAAAGAAGTATGACTAAGGTGTCGGTCACCGTCGAAAATTCACCCTTATAAGTCTTCTTCCATTTTTACAAATATTTGTGAAGAAAAGAAATGTATATCCTCCATTAATTTCAAAAAATGTGCAACATAAGAAGCTTTGTGAAGTATTTTACAAATATTGCCTCCTAGGCAAATTTTACACCAAAAAATTCTCTTCTTTTGTTACAAGAACTTCAAACAATGAGAGTTTGCTATTTATGAATCCTAAAAGAGGTACAACACCCCTTTATTACAAGTACTTAAAACAAAAACTTATGCTATTTATGAAGCCTAAAAAATAGAGAGAGGAAATGGTGCTTGCTCAAGGTGACAAATGTGTTGTCCCTCTACAATATTATCTTAGCAAGGAGCACTTTGTGTGCTTTTTTTGAACTAGAATCAGAATCGAAACTAGACACTTCACTAGCAATATTGCCTTTGTTTTTCTTATGTGTTGTGCCTTTGTATTTCATCTTAGTTTTCCATGCTGAATAATTAGGACCTTTAAGCAATTGTGTATCAGTTAAGTATTTGATAGTTGCCATGATGAAGGTCCTAGAATTTACACTAAGATGATTTTTATTTCACTCTTAAGTGATATTTAACGACACCTACCTAAAAATTCTCTTGAAGAGAGATAATCAGTTGGAGGAAATTAAGCCAAACAAATAAGAGATGAAATATAATTCACTCAAAAAGATATTTAATGGCACTTTCCTGAAAATCCTCTTGAAGAGGTATAATCAGTTTGAGGAAATTAAGCCAAACAAATAAAGTGAATTAGGGGTTTTTGTTTTCATGAGAGAATATCAAGTGAACGTTGGATTTAAATTTGTGCAATGGTTAACACAAATTTATTAGTGAAATTTTAGGGTATGAAGTGTTCTTGATTCTATGACTTATAATTGCAAAAGAAATAATGCAATAATAAAACAAGAATGCCCACAAAATTCTTATCACCTAGGTTTCAGATGCAACCAAAATTGCACCTAATTTGCCAATGAAGGTGTCGAGTAAAATCGAAAATGCACCTTTTAATTTTTGCAACAAAATGTGAAATTGTGTTGTGCAAAAAATTGATATGTTTTTGTCTCCTCCTTGTCTTACAATTTTGCAAATAATGTGACAATAAACAATTGCCTATCTTTTCTAATTTTGTAAAATAAACAAGTTTTATTTTTTTTAAGTGCTCCTCTCTTTTGTGTTAAAGATTTACAAAAGAAATACAATTTCTTGTCTTCCCCCATTTTTTTGCAAATTTAATAAATAACACTCCTTTCAAGACAAGTCGACACACGACCCACATTTGAAAGGCTTCCAGAACTAGTCGACACACGACTTAGTTTATATGGACCCAATGTCACAATTTCTTCTCAAGTTTTTGAAAAAAATAAGATGTGCAATTTCCTATATTTTATCCCTGATTGGAGAAAACAATTGCACAAATTTTGACTTTGAATTTTGCAAGTTATGGTGACTCCTTGTGTTACAATTTTGGAAAAGAAGAATCACAAAATGTGATATTTCCCCCCTTTTATTTTGCAAAATTAACAAGGGTTTTGGAGAAGAGTTGTAGGCTTCAAATTTGCAACAAAATCATGCTAAGTTCTTTTATTTTATTCCCAAATTTGGAGAAAACAAAGAATATAAATTCTTGTAGTTGCAAAATAGAACCATTTTTATTTTATTTTAATGCATAATTTCAAATTAGTTTTAAGCATCAAATTAATTAAAAAATAATAATTTTGTTAAAAAATCATGATTTTAAAACAAAATATATTTAATTATTAAGAAAAAAACTCAAAACCAAGTAAAAATTACAAAAATAAAATAAAAAATTACCTTAAGACCATTTGGTGTGGTGCTCCTATAAAAAAAAGTTGATAGTGTCCCCGTGGGGAGTCGAACCAACGATACCACGGGACTTAGCCCTTGGCTGGCTCTTCAAGCCAGTCGGGCTATCCCGCCCGACGAAGCTTGAAGGGGAAGGCCTTCACCTTGAAGGCTTCCCCACGATGGAGCGGGAGTAAAGTGGGAATAATCCCACATGCATCCCATGGATGCAATTTTGCACTTTAAAAGGGCAAAGACACCCTTTACTTGTCGACTACCTTCGGGCAGTCAGTTCAGGTCATGTTTTGGTCCCCGCCACTTATCGGTGGTAGTCTGGTCCACGCGTCGTGTCCGATGGTTGTCCACCACCTATCAGTATGCCATGTGTCTGCTTCTGTGTCATGTTCATTTGGTGTCTAGTGGTAGTCCACCACATGTTGGTCCCAGTCCAGGTCAACATCTAGTGGCTATCCACCATGTGTCGGTCTAGATCAGGTTGACACATCAGCTCTTGATCCATGGGAGTTGTGCTAGCTTCCAAGTCAACACCCCATTGCCATGTCAGCAAGTGTCATCCACCTCCTCAGGATCTGAGCCCATGCTTGATGATGTCAGCCTTCCCACATCATCTCCTCAAGATCCAAGCCTAGGCCATATGACATCAACCTTGTCATATCCTCAAGCCATGGGCCAGTGCCATGTGTTCATCTGTGGTTTTCTAGGTGTCCAT
Organism: Wollemia nobilis; assembly: GCA_028583015.1. Lineage (NCBI taxonomy): Eukaryota > Viridiplantae > Streptophyta > Pinopsida > Araucariales > Araucariaceae > Wollemia > Wollemia nobilis. The sequence goes on along the minus strand of JAQPPZ010002571.1, from coordinate 1,093,823 downwards.
AGGTTTAGGTCTTGTCTAGCGTGTCCACCATGGAGGGCTTCGAGTCAGGTCTGGTGCTCTCCATCGAGAGTGTGAGGGTGTTTCGACCCTCTAGGAACTCCTGATTGGGTTGGCCACATGGGAGCGTGAGGGTGCTCCCGCTTTCTATGCACTCTCGCTAGCTTACCGCAAGTGCACTGTTCCTATGGGAGGGAGCCTCAAAAAAGCTCCTTTCATGACCCCTTGGGCATGATCACGTGATCACCAGTAGGAAGTGTGTTGCCCAGTTGATCGACTGTGGGTGCTCAAGATCATCGACATATAGGGCCTTTCTAGTCAATCTCCTATAGGCCCTCTCCTATGGGCCCCAAAGCCTATTGAGGTGGGGTCAGGGTGGGCATGGAAAAAAATTCTAGTTTGCTACCTCCTCCGCCTTCAGGCTTAGTGGGTTACATAAATCATTAATCAAACATTAGGAACTTAGGAACTTTAGGAAGATAGGAAAATTAAATTAAAGTCACCAAACAAAAATGGTGCTTCCTCGTGTGCGATCACCTTCACCTTCTCCAGCTGAACGAAGATGTCTCATTGCACTTCCTCACCTTGTCCAATGGAATGAAGTTTCGTTGCACTTCCTCCCTCTGGCTCCCTCCAGCTCTGATACCAATGTGACCAAGAAATCATGAATGATTGATGAAATGAAATATTTGTATTAACCATATAGTTTAGGAACTATAGTTTAAATAGGTTACAAAATAGGTAATCAAACTAAATGAACAGGAGATCATGCCAAACAATTTGCCAAGAGGAAGATATTTTGGTTTAGAACTCTTCCACCTATTATATTTAGGAAATTAACCATTAGATATTTAAGATAGTAAATATCTACATGGTAGAATATAGAAAAGTAAATGTAATAATCTAGCCAAGTAGTGTAATGTATTATACTACCTATTTTACCTAGTGGAGTAAAAGGGTAAATATCCCTAATAATGGAATATTACTCTAACAATATTTGGCTAGTTGTAAACGTACACCAATCATTAGGACAATATGTCCTCTCTAGAAAGGGAATACTGATTTCCCCAAGGTTTGGTTAATATTATCAAATCAAATTAGTCAGTAATTCAAAGGAAAGTAAAAAAATATCTAGAATATTTAGGATCACACATGATTGTTACAAGGATTAGTGTTGATTCATATTATTAGATCTTAAATAAACAATAAATTTTATTCAATTGTTCATGTAATCATCAAAATATAAGAATTAACATCAAATATTACTTCCAAGAAACATAGAAAAGTAAAATTCTAGGCTTAATGCCTTAAAATTATCATTGATATATCATTCATTGCATCATATCCATATAGCACATAACAATAATTCTTCTAAAACTTAAAAGAATACATGGTATTTAAAAATAAGCTTTAGAAATTGAAATTCATCTAATGTACTTTTAATTTAAGCATGTTTAAAAAAATAAATAGGAAAGGGTTAGGCAAGAAAAAAAATAAGCCATTGTGATACTGAAGCCTTGCAAGGAATCTATTGTAGCAATCAATTCTAAATATCAACTAGTCTTAGTACGATCAATTTTCACATAATATAAAACTAATATGGTGATATATTCAAAGTAAAATGGTACAAAATATTAAAATTAACTCAAATGCAACCACCATCATCATGCATAGATTATACCAAGAATCATAGTACTTTTCATTGTACTAAATATATTCAAATGGACTGCATTCTTAGGATTGCTTGCTACAGGTGATTACAATTGTAAATTTCCAATTACAATACCAAGGGTGTGAACATCCACCAACTACCAAAGGGAAAATAAAATTCTAAAGTCTATTGGTACAATGGAATCTAACCTTTTGAGATGGGGTCTCATTGGCTATTTATAGCCTTACAAATTTGAATTTCTCAATGGTTTACAATTGAAAATGATTTGTCTACCTAATTTATCTTAGAATGAGAGGATGAAGTTTCCAATTGTGGTTCTTCTTGGTCTAGATATTCAATTTTAGCCATTTATTCTTATAACTACTTTAGTAACTTCTCCTTGAATCTAAGTGAGTTGTGTTGTCATGCACTAGCTAGTCAAGATCACGTTTAGGTTCACTGTATTTCTTTTAAATTTCTTCCAAACATTTAGTTGGACTCCAAATTTATAGGGATTCCTTTGTCTTCTTTTGTTTTTTGGTTTGTTTTCAATTTTATTTACTTGTAATCATATAAGGAGAATTGAACATTAGTTCCAATTAAATTTGGCATGAAAAATATTAATAAAATATATTCATTCTAATTATTATATTATTAGTATTTTCATTTATTTATTTATTTTCCTAGTAAAATTTTTAGGTTTAATCACTAACATTTAAATTTAAATTTAATGCCAAATTACTAAATCCAATTCTAAGGTCTTTCCCAAGGTTCAAAGTATTTTTGTTTAATTCCATGTTGAATGTCTTTGCTTTTAATTTTAGGGCTAAAGTATTAAATTTAACACTAAGGTTCATGTTTTAATTTTAATGCCAAAGTATTAATATTAAAACTAAGGCTTCCATTATTCATTAAGATGTATAATGTTAAGCTCATCCTATTTAATTATAATTCCAAAATATTGGAATTAATAATACAATTTTCATGATCGAAGTATTAAATTTAACATTAAAATTCCATTTTAATTTTTTATACCAAAGTATTTAAATCAATAAATTTAACTTTAAAATTCTATTTTAATTTTTATACCATAGTATTTGAAATCTATACTAAAGTTTTCATGGTTTATTCATGCCTTCCCAATGTTAGGGTTAGGTTTTTATGGTAAAATAGTTCACCCTTTTCATGTAAATTTGCATTCCCTAAGTTTCAAAATGAAAGGGCTAAAACATATCGCTTGAGGTTTAATTATTTGAATTAATTATAATTGTGGACTAAGGTATTTTCTCTAAAATATTATGTGTGACTCAGAAGGATTTAATTTTCTAGTAAATCCATGACTAATAATACAATGGGTGATCGAATGGAGTGGAGTAGAGTGGAGAGGAATGAGCATTGCCTCCCTATTGATTTGAGCGACGAACGAATGTGTTACAATTTGTTTTAGCTTTCCTATTAGTTGGAGTGATAGATGAATAGGAATAGAGTGGGAAAAAGAGCACTGGCCTTTCTATTGGTTGGAGGGATATACGAATGGGAATGGAGTAGAAAAAATGAGTGCTAGCCTTCCTATTGGTCATAATGATGAATGAATAGGAATGGAGGAGGAATAGAGTATAAAATATGAGTGTAGGCTTTTATTGGTTGAAAGTAAACAAATAGGAATGGAGTAGGAAAAATGGATTTTTCCCTTACAATTGGTTTAAAATAGATGGTTTGGATTGAAGGTGACGACCGGGCAACGTGTGGACCCCATGATTTTCATGGTCAATATGCAAATACTTAGTGTTAAAAGTTGGCATGGATGATTTGAGCATATTATGCACTAACTATTAATTTTGGTGTTGGTGAGCACTCTATCATGGTATGTTTATTTACTTAGTATTTGCATGCTTGTTAATATTTTAGAGGTAGATGAAATATTTTAAAATCTTAGTCCTTTTTATTTAGCAAAAACAAAGGATTAACAAAAAGGGGCACAATTTTATGAATTAAGCCTTAGCTTAAAAACCTTAATATCAAAGGAAAAAGAAGACTAGTAGACAAAGGAGTATCCATTGGGATAATTTTTGTGGTAATTTACCATTTATGAATAACATCATCTCTTGGTGGAAGACTAAGAATTTATATGAATTTTTGCATCATAACCCATTTAAAATGTATAGTTTAGCTAGCAATAAGGAAGGTAATTGTAGACCATGAACATAGGAATGTTTATAATTATACAAAAGCTAATTTTAAACCTGATTTAATAAATAATGAACCTTATTTTATTGAAATCATCAATTATTAGGAGCTCCAATTATTTCATAGTGTAAAAATAAGGTGAATTTTCAAAGTGCCCAAAATTTCATTAAACTTCATAAATTGGTAAATAAGCCAAATGGGTATCTAGAACAGTTGAATTAGCTAGATTTTTTTTTGTGTATCAAAACATATGGTCTCTTGAATTTAATTGACGACTACGGGGAAATGATGAATACTGAATGGTATTTTCATCACATTTAATAAAGTGTTAATGTTGGGTATACAAGATTAGTACCATTGTAAAGACAATTTTGATACCTTTCTATCATAATTTCAATCAGATAAAACACAACTTCCTAGTGAATGTTATGGTCATTTTAGGTTTGTAGCTATTAAAAATGCCAAAAATTAGAAAACCTTAAAAAAAAATTTGAAAAAATAAAATCTTCAGAAATTTTAAGAACAATTAAAATCAATTTATTTTAAAATATTCAGTACTAGAAATTTTAAAAACTTATTTAATATGAGCAAATGTAATGCATGGACAGGTAGATTTAAAATCTTGGTGTAAAACTTAAAATTTGAAGTGGGTCCCCAATTGGTACGAGTTGTGAAATGTCAACAACACTACCTACATGCACATGTATGTCTACTGGGACTAATTTTTGTATATGAAGTTAGATATCTATGATGAAATGTAGAATATGATCCTAGTTAGGACAAATTATTTTTTCCTTTTACTAGGAAAACAATATAAGTGGATCCTCCCAATATTATATTGTGAACCAATTATGATTTGTACGTCTTTATCTATTTGAAAATATCCTTCATATAATTGGACTTAGACTTTGTTCTCATATAATTTTCTATCTCATAAATCTCTTATCAAATAATGAATACCATGAGGTTTGCAAGTGCTAATGGCAAGATCAGTCTCATCTCTCTAGTCTTCTATGTCATCAATTTCTTGTCACATGATGAACACTTTTAGTTTTATAGGTGTTTCATTGCGAGGTCAATATTATCATATCTTACCTCCTATGTAACACCATACATGAAGGAAATATATAGATAATAAATTGAAGAACACAAGCTTATACTGAGATGAGGGGAACAATATAGCACCCAGTTTTTACTTTCTTTCCAAACCAATATCAATTAATGTCCTTAATTGCAATAACTAAATATAGAAGTGTGCATTAATAACTCAGATAACAATAGTAAGCAAGAGCACAAGTCACCACACACAACTGAGACACAAGAGTTTAACATGGTTCCCCCAATGTGGGGTACTCCACAAGATAATATCCTTATAATATTTCACACAAAAATAAGGATCCTTATCCAATACAATGATTACTTTGATCTTCTCAAAGCTAGGTAATACACTAATATACTCAGGTAGGAAATCCAATGATTTTCTCAGCTAGATAACATACTGATCTGCTTAGGTAGGCAATCCACTGATCTACTCAACTAGGTAGCACACTGATCTGCTTAGGTAGGAAATCCATTGATCTGCTTAGCTAGGCAACACACTGATTTGCTCAGCTAGGCAATCCACTTATTTTCTTAGCTAGGCAACACACTGATCTGCTCAGGTAGTAAATCCATTGATCTGCTCAGATACAAAAAACACTGATATGCTCAACAATATCACATAGAACTTGTCCAAATCTACTTAACAAGATCACATAGAACTTGTCCAAATCTGCATAACAATCTCACATAGAAATTTTCCAAATCTGCTCAAAAATCTCACACATAACTTGTCCAAATATGCTCAACAAGGTCACACAAAACTTTTCTAAATATAATCAACAATCTCACACTAAACTTGTCCAAATATGCTCAACAAGCTCACACAAAACTTGTCCAAATATGCTCTACAAGCTCACACAGAACTTGTTCAAATCTGCTCAACAAGTTCACACAGAACTTATCCAAATCTGCTCAACAAGATCACACAATACTTATCCAAATCTGCTCAAAAACTATCCACAAAGTTGTCCAAAAATCTATCCCAAAAGCCTTCTCAATGGCTCAATCAATCATACTCAAGTAGTACTCAAATCTCATCCACAAATTACTATTTATGGTAGTACTCAAATCATACAAAAGTAGTATTTTCATTTATTTATTTATTTTCCTAGTAAAATTTTTAGGTTTAATCACTAACATTTAAATTTAAATTTAATGCCAAATTACTAAATCCAATTCTAAGGTCTTTCCCAAGGTTCAAAGTATTTTTGTTTAATTCCATGTTGAATGTATTTGCTTTTAATTTTAGGGCTAAAGTATCAAATTTAACACTAAGGTTTATGTTTTAATTTTAATGCCAAAGTATTAATATTAAAACTAAGGCTTCCATTAGTCATTAAGATGTATAATGTTAAGCTCATCCTATTTAATTATAATTCCAAAATATTGGAATTAATAATACAATTTTCATGATCGAAGTATTAAATTTAACATTAAAATTCCATTTTAATTTTTTATACCAAAGTATTTAAATCAATAAATTTAACTTTAAAATTCTATTTTAATTTTTATACCATAGTATTTGAAATCTATACTAAGGTTTTCATGGTTTATTCATGCCTTCCCAATGTTTTTTTTTTTTTTGAAAAAAATGAAAAACTTGTATTAATACAAAGAGCAATTACAAGCGGGAGAGAACACATCCCAACCAAGAACAACAAACAACACTACAAGAGAAGAGCACAAAGCCAACCCAACACAACACAAAGCAAATAAGTCAACTGGGTGCGAACAAGTGGCATGTCACAAAATCGTGACATGTCGCGAGATCGCGACAGTCAACCCCGGCTCCACCATTGCGATGCCAACAGTCGCGAAAACGTGACATGTTGTGAAATCGTGACATGTCGCGAAATCGGGACATGTTGCGAAATCGCGACATGTCGCAAAATCGTGACGACAGCACCCTCCAGCAACCCTTCGTCAAAATTGTCGCGATATCGCGACATGAAGACCAGCTTGCGCCAAGACGCCAAAAAGGTCGCGAAATCACGACAGAGAGCCTCCGAATCATCCAACCATCAAAAGTGTCACGAAATCACGACGAATTCTCCTTATGGCATCCAGATCGCAAAAGCGTCGCGATATCGCGACAGTTTCCTCCATTCCGCTGGTAAGCCAAAATTGTCGCGAAATCGCGACGAGATTTTCATACAGCAGCCATCGCCAAAAAATGTCACGATATCGCGACAAAATATCCACTTTGCACCACATCAGCAAAATGGTCACGATTTCATGACGGGTTTTCCTTATGACACCATATCGCCAGAAGTGTCGCGATATCGCGACGGTTTTTCCTTTCGGCGCCCAGTTCTCAAAACTGTTGCGATATCGCGACAAATTTTCCTTTCGGCGCCCTGTTCTCAAAACTGTCGCGATATCGCGATGAATTTTCCACTTTGCTCTCCATCTGCAAAAGTGTCGCGATATCGCGACCATTTTTCTAGTTAGCCCCAAATTGCCAAAACTGTCGCGATATCGCGACAACTTAACCATGCGCCTTCCCCGAGGGCCGTGATGGCGCGACATGTCGCGATATCGTGACAAAAACCCGCCAAAGGCCGAGAGGGCGCAACCTGTCGTGATATTGCGACATGTCGCGATATCACGACAAAAACCCGCCAAAGGCCGAGAGGGCGCAACCTGTCGCGATATCACGACAGAAACCTTCCTTAGCATAAAAACACTGCACATCATTTCAAAAAATGTTCAAGGCCTTGTCGGATCTCTGCATCCTCCACAGGCATGTCACTGTGCAGCTGCATCCCAACCTCCCTTTCAGCACCCATCTTAGCAAGGAAATCGGTCGCCTTATTGAGATCTCGATTCACATAGACAGGTATCACATCATCTAATTCCCTCCAAAGCTCTTTGATTTGGGAGACTAAGATCCGCAACCTCCAAGATTTCGAGACAAAGTTTCTCATACAATCAAGAGCACCCACCAAGATTTGGGAGTCAGACTCAATAATAATCTTCCTGTGTCCCTGTTTGGCAGCCCAGAAGGAGGCAGATTTAATGGCAAAGGCCTCGGCTTCATTGTTTGTGGCACATCCCAGACCCTACAGTTCCCAATAGAGCAAAGACCGAGCATGATCACGGCACACTACTCCAATTCCAACACTTCCCAGATTGCCTTTAGCAGCTCCATCAGTATTGATTTTGATCCATCCTTCAGGAGGAGGTTTCCAACTACCACTCACCTGCCTTTGTTGAATAACAGCTCCCTCTTCCAAAGGCTCGAAGCGGCTGAATTTCCCCCTCGGCATGAATGGCAACCATTTCCGCCACTTTGCTCCAAATGACTTGCCATATTCCTTCTAGAGGGGAGAGGGTTTCACGAAAAATACGGGCATTTCTCTCCAACCAAACCTGCCACCAGATAAAAAATAAACCAAGCTCCCAGCCAATTCGAAGAGCTTTGGATTTAAATCTACCTTTCTTCCAGCTTTCCCAAATGTTGTTTTGAGACAAGACCCCATTAGCCTAAAGTTTAAAGTGGGAGAACCAGCGCTTCCAGATCTGTTGTGTGAAAGAACATTCAAACATTAGATGATCCGTCATTTCCTCCTGCTTGTGGCATAACACACATTGGGAAGGGCCAATGATGCCTCTGAGTCTGAGATTGTCATAGGTGAGAATTCCATTATGCAAAAGCGCCGAGGCGAAGAAGTTCACTTTCGGCCAGCCCTGGGGATGCCATATCTTTCTCCAATCATGAACCAAAAAAAAGTGTGGAGGGGGCTCTGGGAGGATCTCACCATATCCCTCTTTCACAGTATAAACCCCAAGGCTCCCATAGCCCCAGGCCAGTTCATCCTCCTCATCTCTCCCAGTAAGAAACCGTTATGCCAAGATTTTTCCCAAAGTAGGTACCAACTCCGGAGGGATTGGTATTGGCCACTCATCCAACCGCTTAAACTTTATGATCTTGTAGTCCCCCAATTGACTAGTGTTAAAGTAGCTCTCAATTTGGATCCATCCCTTATCTTCTATAGCAAATTTTATCGGTTGCAATTCAGGAAACACAACAATAATGGGAGGATTCTGGTCCCAGGAATCAGTCCAGAACCGTGCCTTATCCCCTCTCCCCACTTTCCAAAATAGTTGATCTTTGATGAGTTGAGCTCCAAGCTTGAGCGCCTGCCACCTTTGGTGATCCAAAACCTTCCGAGAGGAAAGCGGCCCACATCATTAGGATGGACGAGAACCCAAGTATTTGCTAGAGAGAATTCTCTTGAAGAGGGATGTTAGGTGAGAAATCCACCTCCGATCACGGTTTGCCAGCCAAAGCCTTGTTGTTAAACTTGGAGCTTCTTAGTCCCAACCCTCCTTTTTCCTTGGGTTGGGTAACCTTGTCCCAGCCAACCAAGGCCCATTTCCTCTCTCCCTTGGCACCTTCCCATAGAAATCTTCTAGCCATTTTATCCGGCTCTTTCCAAATAGGCAGGGAGCGACCAGGACGGAGAATTTATAAATTGGCATGGCCTGAATAATGACTGCAAAAAAGTTAGACGACCCCCATAACTTAACCATCTATGAGACCAATGGTTCATTCTATCTTTGATGCCATCCAATAGGTCCTTCCAAACATCTATTTTCAGTTTTTTGAAATGGATAGGGACCCCTAGGTAAACAACTGGGAGAGAGGTCCGAGTGAAACCTAAAATCTCAATAACTATGTCCTGTAACCATTGATCAATATTGAAGAAGATCACTTTGGATTTATTGTCATTGATGACTTGATTAGAGGCTCGGAGGTAGACATTTAGAGTATCTCTGATTCTTCTTGCTTCCCTAAGGCTGGCCACTCCCACCAATCCAGTATCATCTACAAACTGTAAATGAGTCAAAACTTTAGCCCCGACCTTAATACCTGTTATCTGACCTTGAAGTCTTCTTCTCAGAAAGAGTCTACCCAATCCTTCAACCAAGATGAGGAAGAGATAAGGAGAGCAAGGGTCTCCTTTCCGCAGGCCACGAGAGGCACCAAAAGGAGGCGAGGGAAGTCCCTTGATAAGAACAGAGTATGAAGGCATAGAAATACAACTCATGACCTAGTCTGTCCAGTCCTGAGAGAAACCAAAGGCAGTCAACATCTTTGCCAAGAAGCCCCACTCCACCCTGTCATAAGCCTTGGACATATCCAGTTTAATGAACATTCCTTTGTTCCCAGATTGGTGCATTGTATGGATAGCCTCCTGTGCAAGAATCACTCCATCCAAGATTTTCCTCCCTTCAACAAAACCCCCTTGCTCTGGGGAAATTATATTATGCAGGATAGGTTTTAACCTTTCAGCCATAATCTTAGTAATTATTTTATAGATCACATTGCATAAGGCAATAGGTCTAAAATCAGATAAATGAACCCCCCCTGCTCCTTTTGGAATTAAAGTAATGAAGGTATGATTTAGAGCCTTGAGCATTCTTTTATTGGTTATGGACTCCTCAGTGACAGCCAGAACATCTTCCTCTAGGGTATCCCAAAAGTCCTGGAAGAACTCAATAGGGAAGCCATCAGGACCGGGCGATTTACCAGTACTCATCCCAAAGACCACCTTCTTAAGTTCATCTCTATCTATAGGTCTAAGTAGGGCCTGGTTCTCTTCAGGAGAGATTATAGAAGGAATGACAACAATAACTTCATCTTGGGCTGCCCCATCTTGCTCCATAATTTCCTTAAAGAGTTTTGAGAAATACTCCATTGAGTGGGAGTGCATACCAGGAAGAGTGTCAAAAGAGTATCCATTCTCATCTTGAAGGAAATCCATATTATTCACTTGTCTCCTAGCACAGGCAGAGCGCTGAAAAATTTTTGTATTTCTGTCTCCTTCTAATAACCAAGTATTTCTTGCTCTCTGTTTCCAGTAAATCTCTTCTTGATTATCAATATCCTCAACCGCTTTGCACAAAGCATCATCCTCGGATTTAAGGTGCTCAAAAATGTTTCCTTCCCTGAAATGTTTTTGCACCTCATCCCATCTGGCCAACAAGGGGGCCCGTTGGTGCTGGAAGTCTGATTTGTTAGTTTGCCTCCACTGTTTCAGTTTACATTTGACAAATTGAAGCTGTTTGTGAAATTTGAACATTGCAGTCCCAAAAGGTGGGCGGCCATCTTCCCACCACCGAGGAATTTTTCTTCGGAGATCTTCTTTTTGCAACCAAAAATTTTCAAATTTAAATGGTTTATGAGTGCGCCTACTGTCATAGCCCCTCCCTCCAGTAAAATGGGAAAGTGGTCTGAAATTGGGCCTTCCAAAATCTGAAATTTAATATTCCATTTCACAAATGCTTCCTCCGAGACCAGAAACCGGTCTAGTTTTACCTTCCTCTTGTGTGGCTCTCTTCTCTTATTAGTCCACGTAAAATAAGTACCGGGACCTTTGATATCAACAAGGTGAAAGGCCTGGACTTGAGCAATCAGAAGCTTATCCCCTAGATCCAAAGCGGGAAACCACCTTCCTGATCCCTGGCGAGATAATTTGGCATTAAAATCCCCGACAATAATCCAATCGCAATCTTCCTAGGAGGATCTCATTGAATGAACAACATTCCATTGAAGCCGCTGGCCATCAATGCTTTGAGCCCCATAGAAGTTTGTAATTAAAACCTGTTCAGCTGTAACAATGTTCTTAAAGAGAGATGTGAGAACACCCCTCCAAGATGTATGTTCTATTGCTATCCACACCAGAGGGTTCCAAAGAGTAACAATCCCCCCGAAGCTCCTTGGGCCGCCACATCCATATATCCAGCGCCCCTCCATATTCTACTAGCAATTTTACACATAAGATCTAAAGACATTTTTGTTTCCTGAAGGAGCAAAAAGTCTGTTTTGTGTCTTCCTAAAAGTCTTTGAACAGCAGATTGATGGGTTCTATTGTTTAAACCCCTTACATTCTAGGATTGTATAATCATTGGAAACCTTGGGAGCAATAAGAGTCAATTGTTCTCACCGATCCTCCATTGATCAGCTTGTCCCCTTGCGCTACTAGTAGATCCTTATTGGATTTTCTACCAGCTCCTTGGGAATTACTATTCTTAGACCTCTTTTCCACCTGGGTGATCCCCAATGCTGGTCTTTCTCTGTTCTTTTCTGCACTTCCCATGTTGACATCCTTAATAACTGGTTGTGCAGGGGAATGAATTACCATAGCCCCTAGGTTCTCTGGCTGCAAAGTCTCAGGGGTTTCAATCACCTGTTCTAAGACAGGGAGTAGATGATAGAGGAGCATGAGAGTGGGTGTTAGTATCCTCAGCATTCCCATCCACTCCTTCCATGACTTGGTCTTCTTGGTCTACAAGGGATTTGAAGATTTCATATCGATTGGTTGGCTTGGTTTGGGCCTGCTCTTTGCCATTTCTCTTTTTGTTTTTCCTCCACTTCTGTTGTTCAAAGCCATCTTTCTGGGCATCAGAACCCTGGCGGATATTGAGGGGTTCTTTGACCGGAGTGAACTTACCCTCTCTGGGATGATTTGGCGCTCCCAATAGAGCTTCCGCTTTTGTGGTCAGGCTATCTGGGCAAAACCTAGCCAAATGGCCATGCTTATGGCAGACTCTGCATCTAAAAGGTAAGGCTTCATAGTCTAGCTGCTGTATCCAGGTTAGTCCTGCCAACTCCAATTCCACCTCGCCTGGAAGTGGCTGGCTAATGTCCATTTCTACGCATATTCTAGCAAAGACAACAGTATTTCCTTCCATGGTATCTCTTGAAACTCCCAAATATCTACCTAGAGAATTACCAATCAACTCAAGGATCTGCTCACCCCAAAACTCCATTGGGAGAGCGTACAGCCGTATCCAGACCGGGACAGCCGTGGGCTCAATGCGAGGATCAAAACCCACTCTCCACGGTTGGACAAATAATCCTGTCGGGCCATGGCTCCTCTTCTATGATTCAAATGCTCTGTTTCTATCTGCTAAAGAAGAGAAACTAATAATAAAATACCCATTGCTTATAGGCCATAGAGAGTACTCACCAATGGGCTCCCAGTTCTGTCTCACCCAGGTGTGTAGAAAGTTCAGAGTGGGCCGGATACCCATGAATTTGTAGATCAGATCATGGGTAGCACGGTATATAATCGTATCCTCAACCAGTTTTGGTTCTATGACAATCTTAGGCCTGGACGCAGATTGTGGAAGGCAGTCGTTAACTCTGTTTGTAGGTAAACCCTTTCCAGCATTCTTAAATAGCATTTGATAAGCACTTCGTTGAGCTTCATCGGAGGAAGATGCAGGGTTTTCTTTTAATATATCAGCATATGAGCTTTTTTGCCCATCGATAGATCCTGGAGGAGACCCCATTGGGCCCTCCCAAGGCAACGAACGATCCTTCAAAGTAGTGTAGATTCAATCCACAGGAGGACCTGGAAGAATATTCCAACCAGAGACCCTTGAGCTTCGCCCGATGCCTGCACAGAAGGTTTCCTACCAAATCGCCAGAGCTCCCGCAATTTTTCAATCGTATTCTGCTTGCTTGCATCCCATGCCTTCCCAATGTTAGGGTTAGGTTTTTATGGTAAAATAGTTCACCCTTTTCATGTAAATTTGCATTCCCTAAGTTTCAAAATGAAAGGGCTAAAACATATCGCTTGAGGTTTAATTATTTGCATTAATTATAATTGTGGACTAAGGTATTTTCTCTAAAATATTATGTGTGACTCAGAAGGATTTAATTTTCTAGTAAATCCATGACTAATAATACAATGGGTGATAGAATGGAGTGGAGTAGAGTGGAGAGGGATTAACATTGCCTCCCTATTGATTTGAGCGACGAACGAATGTGTTACAATTTGTTTTAGCTTTCCTATTAGTTGGAGTGATAGATGAATAGGAATAGAGTGGGAAAAAGAGCACTGGCCTTTCTATTGGTTGGAGGGATATACGAATGGGAATGGAGTAGAAAAAATGAGTGCTAGCCTTCCTATTGGTCATAATGATGAATGAATAGGAATGGAGGAGGAATAGAGTATAAAATATGAGTGTAGGATTTTAATGGTTGAAAGTAAACAAATAGGAATGGAGTAGGAAAAATGGATTTTTCCCTTACAATTGGTTTAAAATAGATGGTTTGGATTGAAGGTGACGATCGGGCAACATGTGGACCCCATGATTTTCATGGTCAATATGCAAATACTTAGTGTTAAAAGTTGGCATGGATGATTTGAGCATATTATGCACTAACTATTAATTTTGGTGTTGGTGAGCACTCTATCATGGTATGTTTATTTACTTGGTATTTGCATGCTTGTTAATATTTTAGAGGTAGATGAAATATTTTAAAATCTTAGTCCTTTTTATTTAGCAAAAACAAAGGATTAACAAAAAGGGGCACAATTTTATGAATTAAGCCTTAGCTTAAAAACCTTAATATCAAAGGAAAAAGAAGACTAGTAGACAAAGGAGTATCCATTGGGATAATTTTTGTGGTAATTTACCATTTATGAATAACATCATCTCTTGGTGGAAGACTAAGAATTTATATGAATTTTTGCATCATAACCCATTTAAAATGTATAGTTTAGCTAGCAATAAGGAAGGTAATTGTAGACCATGAACATAGGAATGTTTATAATTATACAAAAGCTAATTTTAAACCTGATTTAATAAATAATGAACCTTATTTTATTGAAATCATCAATTATTAGGAGCTCCAATTATTTCATAGTGTAAAAATAAGGTGAATTTTCAAAGTGCCCAAAATTTCATTAAACTTCATAAATTGGTAAATAAGCCAAATGGGTATCTAGAACAGTTGAATTAGCTAGATTTTTTTTTGTGTATCAAAACATATGGTCTCTTGAATTTAATTGATGACTATGGGGAAATGATGAATACTGAATGGTATTTTCATCACATTTAATAAAGTGTTAATGTTGGGTATACAAGATTAGTACCATTGTAAAGACAATTTTGATACTTTTCTGTCATCATTTCAATCAGATAAAACACAACTTCCTAGTGAATTTTATGGTCATTTTAGGTTTGTAGCTATTAAAAATGCCAAAAATTAGAAAACCTTAAAAACAAATATGAAAAAATAAAATCTTCTGAAATTTTAAGAACAATTAAAATCAATTTATTTTAAAATATTCAGTGCTAGAAATTTTAAAAACTTATTTAATATGAGCAAATGTAATGCATGGATTCAGGTAGATTTAAAATCTTGGTGTAAAACTTAAAATTTGAAGTGGGTCCCCAATTGGTACGAGTTGTGAAATGTCAAAAACACTACCTACATGCACATGTATGTCTACTGGGACTAATTTTTGTATATGAAGTTAGATATCTATGATGAAATGTAGAATATGATCCTAGTTAGGACAAATTATTTTTTCCTTTTACTAGGAAAACAATATAAGTGGATCCTCCCAATATTATATTTTGAACCAATTATGATTTGTACGTCTTTATCTATTTGAAAATATCTCTCATATAATTGGACTTAGACTTTGTTCTCATATAATTTTCTATCTCATAAATATCTTATCAAATAATGAATACCATGAGGTTTGCAAGTGCTAATGGCAAGATCAGTATCATCTCTCTAGTCTTCTATGTCATCAATTTCTTGTCACATGATGAAAACTTTTAGTTTTATAGGTGTTTCATTGCGAGGTCAATATTATCATATCTTACCTCCTATGTAACACCATACATGAAGGAAATATATAGATAATAAATTGAAGAACACAAGCTTATACTGAGAGGAGGGTGAACAATATAGCACCCACTTTTTACTTTCTTTCCAAACCAATATCAATTAATGTCCTTAATTGCAATAACCAAATATAGAAGTGTGCATTAATAACTCAGATAACAATAGTAAGCAAGAGCACAAGTCACCACACACAATTGAGACACAAGATTTAACGTGGTTCCCCCAATGTGGGGTACTCCACAAGATAATCTCCTTATAATATTTCACATAGAAATAAGGATCCTTATCCAATACAATGATTACTTTGATCTTCTCAAAGCTAGGCAATACACTGATATGCTCAAGTAGGCAATCCACTGATTTGCTCAGCTAGGCAACACATTGATCTGCTTAGGTAGGCAATCCACTGATCTACTCAGCTAGGAAACACACTGATCTGCTCAGGTAGGCAATCCATTGATCTGCTCAGCTAGGCAACACATTGATCTTCTCAGGTAGGCAATCCACTTATCTACTCAGCTAGGCAACACACTGATCTACTCAAGTAGGCAATCCATTGATCTGCTCAGCTAGGCAACACACTGATATGCTCAACAAGCTCACATAGAACTTGTCCAAATCTGCTTAACAAGATCACATAGAACTTGTCCAAATCTGCTCAACAAGCTCACTTAGAACTTGTCCAAATCTGCTCAAAAAGCTCACACAGAACTTGTCCAAATATGCTCAACAAGCTCACACAGAACTTGTCCAAATCTTATCAACAAGCTCACACAGAACTTGTCCAAATATGCTCAACAAGCTCACACAGAACTTGTCCAAATCTACTCAACAAGCTCACATAGAACTTGTCCAAATCTGCTCAACAAGCTCACTTAGAACTTGTCCAAATATGCTCAACAAGCTCACACAAAACTTACTCCAAATCTGCTCAAAAACTATCCACAAAGTTGTCCAAAAATCTATCCCAAAAGCCTTCTCAAAGGCTCAATCAATCATGCTCAAGTAGCACTCAAATCTCATCCACAAATCTATGAAGGCAAGGCTCAATTATGAACTCAACAATGAATGGTAATGCACTCTTCAAAGGATGACAACAATGATCCACAATGATCTCAACTCAAATCAATCTCATAGAGTTGTTCTTCTCAAATCTAATATCTTTCTCAACTCATCAATATCATAGAAGCATAAGGAGAATTGTTAGAGACTCAATATGTTCTAATCTCAATTTCTTTCTCAACTTCAACTCAACTCAAATTAGAATATAGAATAGTTTCTTTTATGGAACTTGAACAATCACTTCTCACAATCACTTGACTAGGCACAATCAACTCAACTCAACCATTCATCACAAGGGACAATCTTTTCTCACAAACCCTAGTCCAAGCATGTATCAACCAACTCAAATATTTCCAACAATGCTCAACCATAAATCTCACATAACAATGATACTCATGTTCTTTTCAAGTTCTTTGCATAACCAATGGGCTTCAACAACTATGCTTATAAAACAAGGTTTAAACACAACTCTCAAACCAGAAAACCTTGAAGCATTCAACCAACCACTTTCAAAAAGGAAACCACAATCAATCCTTTTCTCTCCAATGATATTTCAAAAATCAACCACCATAATCAATCAATAGGAGAATGTGCCCATACCTTTTATGAAGATGAAGAAACCTCTTTGGAAATATTCCACACTCAACAAACATATTTTTCAACTTTCAACAAGGGTTAGAGATCATGATTAATATCACAACAACAATATCCAAATAACACCTTATCACTCCTACTCAACAAAATGCATCATGTCCCCTTATGAAATAATTAATCACTTTTGAAAAAGAACAAAACAACCTTCACTTTTGAACCCCTTTACAAAAACTAGAAATATCTCTTTACATACACCTTATTTCTCCCTCTAAGCAAGTTAATCAAATAGCCCTCGAAATAAGCTTTCCAACGATATATAATATGATATACTTCTAAAAGGAAAATCACCATAAATATCTCTTTTTTTCAACATGCATCACAACCCTTATCTCTCCTAGGGCAACCTTAGAAAAATAAAATATTAGGAAAAATTATTAACTTGCCTTTGTCCTCAGTGGGATTCGATCCCCTGTCATTGCCCCTGCACCACTCTAACCATGGTGCCAACAACCATGTGAGCCAACTGCTCACATAGAACAGTGAGCACAAACCTTCTATTTGTTTGCTCTAAGCGTGTCCTCAAACACCACGTGCGCCAAAAGAGTCCTCCCTTTCACTTTGCAAAACTAGCATCGGTGGGATTCAAACTTCGGATCTGCTAGCGCTTCAACACCTTACATACCTTCCTCTTACCGCTAGGCCACAAGTGCCTATGGTTCTTGGTAAGGGACCTCCCTTACTTTTATTTCCTCCTTTCTCCTTTGGATTCGAAGGATATGTGATGCCTTTGCTCCCTCTTCGAACGAACACCCTTTGCACACTCTTTAACATGCTCGCACCTTTCGCTTCCTTAGCAATTCGAACGCATCACCATCATCGAGGACATCAGACATTAATAAAAACATTTGGTGGCATATTTATATATGCCTTCCTCCTTTCTTTTGACGTTGGCGCTATAAATTAAACTTTAATATTATATGCCTCCTCCTTTCTTTTGACGTCGGCGCTATAAATTAACTTTTAATTTTAAATTTAAATTTAAATTTTAAATAATTAAAATTTAAACTTAAATATTTAAAATTAAATATCTCCATCACGGGGCACCTTTTTTGATGAAACAAAAAGCCAACCTAGGTTTTAAGAAAAACCCATTTCAAATCTGCCATCCATGGTTTTAAATAAAACCTTTTATTTTGCCTACCTTGGTTTTCACAAAAACCCTGTATATATCCATGCTTTCCAAAATATCATAAATGCTTATTTATGAAATACTTTGGCCACCAAAACTCAATGTGATCCATGTAACATCAATGATCCATGTGACATCAATGACAACATAAAATACCTCAAATTTCCAACAATCTCCCCCTTTGTCATTGATGGCAACACCTCTAATGCAAATCACCACAGTCACCGCAAAAACCATTTCTAAGAATCAAAGTTGCTCCCCCTGACTCAATACTCTCTTTGGAGGCTTCTCCCCCTAACTCAATGCTCTCTTTGGAGGCTGCTCCCCCTAACTCAAATCTCTCCCCCTTACTCAAATCTCTCCCCCTTTGACATCAATGGAAAAAGGGACACCTATGGGGCTAAAAGATATGACTCTTAAGCTTAGCCCCCTCACCACCTTCTCTCTTGAGGTGATTAATTTTGGGGTGGGAGTACTTTTACTCCCATATTACATTGTTTCTTTCCTCTATCAACTTCCTTCCATATTTTTCTGATATCCTTCTCTTGATGAATTACTTGATCTTCTTGTCTTGAACTTGTTTGTCCTTCTTGCCTTGAACCTGTTTGGAATTGAGTCCTACACCATTTTGCAATATGTCCAAAGTTATTGCAATTAAAACACTTGATATTGTAGCCTTTGGATGGTGCCCAAATCCTGAATTCTTTCTTGAAATAATTTCCATATCCATTCCTTTCTTGAACCCTATATTGTGAAGCTCTATTTTCATGACCATTATGACCATGACTTCTAAATTGTGTAGCTCTAAAACCAAAACCATTTTGCTCATTTTATTTGCACTGAGAAGCTCTATGACCAATCTTGTTGCATAAGAAGCAATGTCCCTAAAAACCATACCTTCTTCCTTTGAAGTTTCTTCTAGCAAAATCAAACTTCTTTGATCCATGGACCCTATAGTGTATAGCCCTATGTCCAAATCCATTACAAGAAAAACAATGTCCTTGAAAAGCCCTTTGTTCATGCCTTGGTTCCTCATACCTTTCTTGACCATTATCCCTATGATCATTTTCAACTTGTGCATTGCATCCTTGAACCTTCTTTGTAGTATCTAAATCATTTTCCTTAATTTCTTCCTTGCTTTCCTCTTCAAGTATTTCTTTTCCTTTTGAACTTGATTCACCTATCTCAAAATAAGATCCAAACTGAATATTTGGAGCCATAGGAACTTTGGAACTTTCTTCATAAAACTTAGGTGCTTCCTTGCTTTCATATTTTAGAACTTCCTTTCATTTTGAGTGTGATTCCCCAAACATGAAATATGAGACTTTTGGTGCTTTGGAATATTTCTCTTCTTTCTCTTCATTTGTTTCAAGTAGCAAATTGGCATCCATCTTTATTGTCTCTAGCTTGTTGATATCCATTGTTTATTCTATTGTTGAAACCTTTGCATCATAATTCATGGTAAGTGATCTCAAAACCTTTTGAGTAGCTAATGATTCTTTCATCTCAAATCCTAGGCCTCTCATGGTGTTAGTAATCTCATCAACTCGAAGTAAAAACTTTGCAATATCTTCAGAATCTTCCATTTTCAATTTCTCAAATATTTTTCTATGAGTTTGTAGTTTTGACAACTTTACCTTGGAATATCCTTCATAAGTATTCCGCAACTTGGTCCACATTTCATTAGCTAAATTACATACCATGACCTTTGCAAAATTTGTCTCATGTAGCCCACTCAAAATATAATTTATTGCCCTTGCATTGATCTCAACCAATTTTTTGATAGTCTTATCTGCCTTGGGATCACCTTCAACCTTATACTCTTTTTCAACCATCTGCCATACCTCATATCCTTGTGATATCAAGTAGTTCTTCATTCTCATGCTCTAGAAAGCATAATTGTTACCGTCAAATAGTGGTGCCTTATTTGTAGATGATCCATTCTATGAAGCCATCTGTGTTCTTGTAGAATCTACCCTCAAGTTGTTAGCCTTTCCTAAGGAACCCGCTCTGATACCAATTGAAGAACACAAGCTTATACTGAGAGGGGGGTGAATAGTATAGCACCCACTTTTTACTTTCTTTCCAAACCAATATCAATTAATTTCCTTAATTGCAATAACCAAATATAGCAGTGTGCATTAATAACTCAGATAGCAATAGTAAGCAAGAGCACAAGTCACCACACACAATTGAGACACAATATTTAATGTGGTTCCCCCAATGTGGGGTACTCCACAAGATAATCTCCTTATAATATTTCACATAGAAATAAGGATCCTTATCCAATACAATGATTACTTTGATCTACTCAAAGCTAGGCAATACATTGATCTGCTCAGGTAGGCAATCCACTAATCTTCTCAGCTAGGCAACACACTGATCTGCTCAAGTAGGCAATCCACTGATCTGCTCAACTAGGCAACACACTGATCTTCTTAGGTAGGCAATCCATTGATCTGCTCAGCTAGGCAACACATTGATCTGCTCAGGTAGGCAATCCATAAACTTGTCCAAATATGCTTAACAATATCACATAGAGCTTGTCCAAATATGCATAACAAGCTCACACAGAACTTGTCCAAATCTGCTCAACAAGCTCACATAGAAATTTTCCAATTCTACTCAACAATCTCAAATAGAACTTTTCTAAAGGTTCTCAACAATCTCACATAGAACTTACTCAAAATCTGCTCAACAAGCTCACACATAACTTGTCCAAATCTTCTCAACAAGCTCACACATAACTTGCTCCAAATCTGCTCAACAAGCTCACAGAACTTGCTCAAAATCTATCCCAAAACTATCCATAAATTTGTCCAAAAATCTATCCCAAAAGCCTTCTCAAAGGCTCAACCAATCATGCTCAAGTAGCACTCAAATATCATCCACAAATCTATGAAGGCAAGGCTCAATGATGAACTCAACAATGAATGGTAATACACTCTTCAATGGATGACAACTATAATCCACAATGATCTCAACTCAAATCAATCTCATAGAAGCATAAAGAGAATTGTTAGAGACTCAATATGTTCTATACTCAAATCTCAATCTCAACTCAAAGCAATCTCATAGAAGCATAAGGAGAATTGTTAGAGACTCAATATGTTCTAATCTCAATTTTCTCAACTTAAACTCAACTCAAATCATAATATAGAATAGTTTCTTTTATGGAACTTGAACAATCACTTCTCACAATCACTTGACTAGGCACAATCAACTCAACTCAACCATTCATCACAAGGGACAACTCTTTCTCACAAACCCTAGTCCAAGCATGTATCAACCAACTCAAATGTTTCCAACAATGCTCAACCATAAATCTCACATAACAATGATACTCATGTTCTTTTCAAGTTCTTTGCATAACCAATGGGCTTCAACAACTATGCTTATAAAACAAGGTTTAAGCACAACTCTCAAACCAGAAAACCTTGAAGCATTCAACCAACCACTTTCGAAAAGGAAACCACAATCAATCCTTTTCTCTCCAATGATATTTCAGAAATCAACCACCATAATAAATCAATAGGAGAATGTGCCCATACCTTTTATGAAGATGAAGAAACCTCTTTGGAAATCTGCCACACTCAACAAACTTCTTTTTCAACTTTCAACAAGGGTTAGAGATCATGATTAATATCACAACAACAATATCCAAATAACACCTTATCACTCCTACTCAACAAAATGCATCATGTCCCCTTATGAAATAATTAATCACTTTTGAAAAAGAACAAAACAGCCTTCACTTTTGAACCCCTTTACAAAAACTAGAAATATCTCTTTACATACACCTTATTTCTCCCTCTAAGCAAGTTAATCAAATAGCCCTCGAAATAAGCTTTCCAACGATATATAATATGATATACTTCTAAAAGGAAAATCACCATAAATCTCTCTTTTTCTCAACATGCATCACAACCCTTATCTCTCCTAGGGCAACCTTAGAAAAATAAAATATTAGGAAAAATTATTAACTTGCCTTTGTCCTCAGCGGGATTCGATCCCTGGTCGCTGCCCCTACACCACTCTAACCGCGGTGCCAACAACCACGTGAGCCAACCGCTCACATAGAACAGTGAGCGCAAACCTTCTATTTGTTTTCTCCGAGCGTGTCCTCAAACACCACGTGCGCCAAAAGAGTCCTCCCTTTCACTTTGCAAAACCAACGTCGATGGGATTCGAACTTCGGATCTGTTGGCGCTTCAACACCTTACATGCCTTCCTCTTGCCGCTAGGCCACAAGCACCTACGGTGCTTGGTAAGGGACCTCCCTTACTTTTATTGCCTCCTTTCTCTGTTGGATTCGAACGAGCTGTGATGCCTTTGCTCCCTCTTCGAATGAACACCCTTTGCACACTCTTTAACATGCTGACACCTTTCGCTTCCTTAGCAATTCGAATGCATCACCATCATCGAGGACATCAGGGTATTAATCAAAACATTTGGTGGCATATTTATATATGCCTTCCTCCTTTCTTTTGACGTCGGTGCTATAAATTAAACTTTAATATTATATGCCTCCTCCTTTCTTTTGACGTCGGTGCTATAAATTAACTTTTAATTTTAAATTTAAATTTAAATTTTAAATAATTAAAATTTAAACTTAAATATTTAAACTTGAATATTTAAAATTAAATATCTCCATCATCGGGGCACCTTTTTTGATGAAACGAAAAGCCAACATGGGTTTTAAGAAAAACCCATTTCAAATCTGCCATCCATGGTTTTAAATAAAACCTTTTATTTTGCCTGCCTTGGTTTTCACAAAAACCTTGTATATATCCATGCTTTCCAAAATATCATAAATGCTTATTTATGAAATACTTTGGCCACCAAAACTCAATGTGATCCATGTAACATCAATGATCCATGTGACATCAATGACAACATAAAATACCTCAAATTTCCAACATAAATTCTTCCTTCCACTACTGGGCATAACCATTTGTCACATCAATTTCTATTCAAATTACTCTATGATACTTCTCTAAAAGAAAAATTAATCCAAGAACAAGTCCTTTAGATATTTGTTTAAACAAAAATATAAATAAAATGTTCTATAAATTAAGCTAAATCAGAAGTCCTGTAGTCCAAGAAAAAGTTCTCTAAGTATTTAATTAAAGCAAATATTTTTTATAAAATTTAAATAAATCATAAAGTACTCCTTTGGAATTTGTCTATGAGAATAAAATATTATAAATTTTTCTCTCTCTCTATATGTGTGTGTGTGTATGTTTATATTTTGTATATTCTGAAGTCCATATATATATATATATATATTGTATCATATCAAGCTAACTAAATTACCTCTAGTAAATCTCAAATCTAGGTAAATTCCACTTGGTTAGATCTATGTATATAGTTTTAAATATATGTCTATGCCTTAAATAAGCTAAATTCCCCCTAGGCAAATCAACTAAAGTCCTACTGGGTAAATCTACATCTATATATAGTTATATATAACTTTAATATAGTGATGCCTATTGGCATTATCCAAAATACCTCTTGAATACATCACTTTTTAATCATGTATCTATCATTTATTTGTCATCATAAAGCCTTGAGATCTAGTCGTCTATAATTATAAAGTAGTTATAACATCTAATATAATATACATCTAAAAATATAATAATCATCATTGTATTTAATCGTAATTAAATCATATAGCATTCAATCAATTTAACAAATAATTAATATAAATCATAACCAAATGCACCATCTAAACTAATCATCATTAATGATCATCAATCACAACATTCAAATAAAATAAATAATTAAATAGACAAAAATACAAACCATCACATCCAAATCCATAACATGCAATAATAAGTCAATAGATATTAATAAATACGTATATATACATATTTTAAATGTTCATGTACATCAATAAAATTATCATAATACATAATGATCATCTTGGTATTGCACAAGCAGCAACCAAAATCCACCCTTGGAGGGATATCTATCTCTATGAACCCATTTCTACTACTCTTGCTACTCCTCCCACTTATAGTGATATACTAATTGACCTGTATGAGTATCATGGCATGGACTAAGAGTGTGCTTATGTATGGTTCCTTGTCCTTGATAATAAAAATAAGTAGTATCTATTAATATTACTGCATGGTATAAAATTTGATTATATGTTTCCTTGTCAACCTCCCCTATAGGTCTCCTTGTACTCAAGCTATCTATATCATGTATATCTATTGGGTAGTATCCATTTCATCTAGTACAGTCTAAAATAATTGGCTATTGTAAACTACTATTATTGTATACATAATTATTTTAACATATTGATCCATAACTAGACCCTATATGATCTATCACATCACCATGATTCACTATGCTAGCTAGTCCCACTCTTCTATTCAAGCTACCATGGCATGCTAAGAGCTTACTGCCTCGACCCATTTTGGCAAGCTCTTTTACGAATGAGAATGAGACTTATCTCCTAGGTTGGTATCCCTGTGAAGTCAATTAATGCTAAATTGGGTATTAAATTGGGCAACTTATAGAGTAGATATTTACTTTTTAAATATGCTTAATTAATTTAATTACCTTCATTTTAGAAGGAAATTAGGTAGTTTGTTTTCTAAACTAGTTCAATTTTGATTGGACCAAAAATTAGGAAAAACAACTACCTTGAAGAATTAAATAATCAATCTTTCCTATACAAGGTTACTTTGGGAAGGTTGAAATTGTGGATAATATTCTTCTATCTCTATGGATTTCCTTTTCATTAAAATAATATATATACATAAAAGGAAGCTTGCTCAGGGGATAAGAAAAAGAAGATTAAATATATATATATTTAAAAGCATATTTTTTGAAAGAAAGAAAGCTAAATATATATAATTAGAAGCATCTTTTCTGAAATAAAGAAAGAAAAAATAATAATAAATAAAATATTTAAATATTTAGAAACATCTTTCTTGTCTAAGAAGAAAGAGAGCTATAAATCACCATTGAGATTGAAAAAAAAGGGCATGTCATGCTATGTTATGTTGGAGAGTAGAAGGAGGAAACAAAGGAAAGGCTCTTAAACAAATTAGGTTCACATCTTTGCAGAAACTAGGTCTAGAAGATTCCACTCTTACTTCGTGTGTTTGGATATTTTAGTTGTATGCCTTCTTGATTGAATGATCATGAATGTTAAATTATGTGCATACAAATATATTTCAAAAACCCTTCTGTATAGATGTTACATGTGTCAATAGCATTATTGGTTTGGATTCATGTCTATTTCATACCCTTATAAGGAGTAATATATGCATATATAAAGGAGAGTGATGTTCTCTAAGTGGTCCAAGCTTTTCATACGTGGCCACATAATCAAATTATATGTTTGTATGAAGAAATCTTCTACACAAAATATGTAGTGATTCTGGTTGATTAGGTAAATTTTGGAAACTGTGATTTTCCCATGACCCTAAAATGTTATGATCGGTTCATCACCAGAATTTCATTATGGGTGCAGTAATATAGGAAAAAATTGAACATACAATCCTATATAAGGGATAGCCTTACATGAATCATGGATAAATTTGTACAATTGGCATCATTCCTTCATAGGGAAATCATCAATTGAAGGTCATCCCATCATCGACAAGTTGGAACCCATGCCTACATCCTCTCGTGCTGAGTAAAACACCTTTGTCCCAATTGAATGATGTTACAAAATCATTAGAGGTAAGCAAACAGTTAATAATAGCAGTTGAAGCTATGTTGAGAATACCGTTGATATTGGATTAGCTACCTCATATTTTTGGGTTGTAAAGTAGCAACTGTGGAAGCTTCACCAGGACCATAGCTAATAGTAATTTATAGTAGACTACGTGTCATCCAAACTTTATTTGGCGAAGAATGTGACTGTATTAAGTCTTGTTGAGTGGTATTTTCACATAGTTGTGAAAGCACACTCTCCTTTAGGATTTGGGTTCCAAATCCCCTCTTGCAAAGAAGTTAAACAAACAACTTCTCCAAGGTCTCTGCTATATTAGCATTTGCATATGTGTATTAGTAATCTCAAATAAAGATATTCAATTTAAATGCTTGGAACACCTTAGTGATTGCAAGTAACTATAAACAAGGGGCAATGTTGGTTTATTTTACCGTGAAACTTTAGTGATTGTTCATTGAACCAAAATAAAGCAAATGTGAGTTGGCCCTCATATGACCTTCAATGTGATGCTCAAATTACCCCTCTTTCGTAAAATCGGAATTTTTATGAAGAGAAGGCAATTTTAGGCTCAAAAATGGAAATTTGTGAAATGCCATAAAACATAACTCCTTCGATGAAAATGGAATTTTCATAAAGGGAATGTCATCATAGGCTCATGAGTGTAAAACAAAACTGAAAAGATGAAATTTGACCTTAAAATGAAAATTTTCTATTTTTGGATTTTTAAAATCTGCAGTAAAACAACAACTTCGATGAATTTTTAAAAAATACTAAACAACTCCGAAAATGAAATTTCAAAGTGCGTATGGGAATTTTGAAGTATAACCTATGCAATGGTGAAATTATTTTTGGATTTTGAAATTTTTAAAATGTTTATTTTAATGCCTGAGGATTTAAAAAAAGTTAAAATTTTTGGAAAAAATAAAATGCAAAAAAAATGAAAATAAAATGCATTCAGCATGATGCTATCCTATTTCGACAAAACTGAAGATGTGAGGTTTCCATCCATGCAACCTAACCTATTGGACCTGGAAAACAAGCCCGATCTGGATAAGCTAATTGCTGGCTCCTAGGGTTTTAAATGAGGTTTTCAGATTTAGACATTCACATGAAGCAACCAAGAAACTTGTATAAACTCTGTTTACAAGCCTAAAATCTGAAAAGGGGAAAAATAGACATTTAATATTGCATGCAGAAAATGGCTCCTCCTTTCTTGTCCATAAGATGCAACTTTCTAAAAATTTTTGTATTTTAAATAATTGGTCATTTTACAATAACAGAAATTTCTAGTTTTCCCAAACCAGTCCATGGAAGAAAAATAGCCCAAACAGGTCCATAATGGCCCTCTTGCCTTCAACCCTGCAACTCTACTTGTAGCAGTTTCCAACCCCTTCTAGCCTCTTTGAATGGCGTATTTAAATTTCTGAGAAAAAAATTGTTTCTCCTTCCATGACTGTTCGTTTCATTTTCCAATGGCTATTCGTTTCACCTTCCCTGACTGTTCGTTTCATTTTCTAATGGCTGTTCGTTTCACCTTCCCTTGGGCATGCATGTGTTTTTATTTCCAAAACAAACTTTTCGTTTCCATTTTGTGGCCCTTCACCGCGAAAATGTAACATGTCACGATATCGCGACACTTTTTCCTCCTTGCTCTCTTTTGTTGCTTTTAGCCGCGAAAATGTAACATGTCGTGATATCGCGATACTTTTTCTTTCTTTTGTTTTGGCTACGAAAATGCAACATGTCACGATATCGCGATACTTTTTATTTCTTCTATTTTGGCTGCAAAAATGCAACTTGTCGCGATATCGCGACACTTTTTCCTCCTTTGGCCGCGACGATGCAACATGTCACGATATCACGACACTTTCTATTTTGGCCATGACGATGCAACATGTTGCGATATCGTGGCACTTTTTCCTCCTTTGGCCGCGACGATGCAACATGTCGCGATATCATGACACTTTTTCTCTTTTGGCCGCGACGATGCAACATGTTGCGATATCATGACACTTTTTCTATTTTTGCCGCGACGATGCAACATGTCGCGATATCACGACACTTTTTCCTCCTTTTGCCGCTACGATGCAACATGTCGTGATATCTCGACACTTTTTCTCTTTTGGCCGTGATGATGCAACGTGTCGTGATATCGCAACACTTTTTCTATTTTGACCATGATATTGCAACATGTCACGATATCATGACACTTTTTATTTCTTCTATTCTGGCTACGAAAACGCAACATGTCGCGATATCGTGACACTTTTTCTATTTTGACCGCAACAATGCAACATGTCGTGATATCATGACACTTTTTCCTTCTTTGGCTGCGACAATGCAACATGTCATGATATCGTGACACTTTTTCTCTTTTGGCCGTGACGATGCAACATGTCGCGATATCACGACACTTTTTCTATTTTGGTTGCGATGATGCAACATGTCGTGATATCGCGACACTTTTTCTTTCTTTTGTTCTGGCCTCGAAAATGCAACATGTCACAATATCGTGACACTTTTTTCTCCTTTGGCCATGATGATGCAACATGTCATGATATCGTGACACTTTTTCTCTCATCTTTAGCATATGGGCCACTTCGGTCTTCTTGGAAAACATGCAAAAAAGGTGGGTCCCCAATTTTGGGGTATGTTGTGGAGCAACCACAACAAATGGTGACTCTGTTGGGAAATGCTCCAGAGCATTTCGATGAGAACTCAACCTGAAAATACACGAACTCAAATACAAGTGTCAGAAAATATCCAAAGAATGCAAATAGATCAGAAATACATGAAGCATCAAAATCGTTAAGCATCAATTCGATGTGTGCAGTGTGCTTCATTCCCTATCATTTGAAACTCATTCAACTTTCCATTGTCAATTTTACCTGAATGCATATGCAAGGTTATGAATGATTTGTGCAGGATTTAATGTATGACAAATATGCTAGAGATAAAACAAGCTTTGCAAAGGCTCAAACTTTCTAGTATCATGAACAAACATATTAAAATTGTCAAACCCTCTTAGGATCAAATATGTGTATACTGAATTAATTTACTAGATCCCAAATTTGGTTATGTGTCACTACCATCTTGAACCCATGTGCAAGTGTAAGTGAAATCAGAGCTTTGGGGAATCGGATTCCCAACCTAAGCAAGATGGGAATTTAACCCTATCCTTGCTACTCTAATCTGGAGTTCATTACCTCATCTTGAGCAAAATTATTTAACCTGTTATGGATGAAATTATCAGGCTAGCCTATCCATTTGAGTAGTCAGTGGTCTTGCTTTTAGACAAAACATATTGCCATGCATGAGCATACTACACTACCAGTCAGGCATCTATAGCCCTAGTGGAGATCAACCCCATAATCTAGGATTTGGCTTCACTTTTGATTTCTTGAACCTTGGGGATGACTACCCATCCTTGCAAGGTACATGTAGTATGATCCTTCCAATCCAATATCAATAATGCAATAAAAGTAGAAAGAAAAATTTGGAACTTCAAGTTCTTGAGTAGGAAAGATAGAAGCTTTGGGAAATCATATTCTCCACCTAAGCGAGATGAGAATTAGACCCTATCCTTACTACTCCATGAAGGTCAAATCAGAGATTTGGGGAATTGGATCCTCAACCTAAGTTCGATGGGGATTTAACCCTATCCTTACTACTATGATTTTAGGCTTTAAGCACTATGGGAATGGTAAAAACCACTATTTTAAGGATTATGCTGCATGATAGGACAGACATGAAATACTCCTTTCGCCTCACCTTTTTCTTCCATGTATCGTTTTGACCATTTTACTCAAGATTCTCTTTAATATGTGTAGAATGTGCTCACAAATAAGCATGAAATGACTCACAAATATCAAACATGTAATGTATGAATAATCATGTTAGCATCAACCAAGATATGTATCCATTAAAATCCAATGAAAGTAATTGCATGGAGACAACCTTGTTAGTCAAGACCAAAAATTTTCAAAATCAAATCAAAACACATTATTCCTGTATGAACAATCAAAAGCATTAGAACAATGCATAGCAATTCATGTCCTCCTTTTAACACTACAATGTTGTATTGTTAAAAGAGGGCTAAAGATAATAATCAATAGGGCATGAAATATTCAAAATTTAAATCCCTATAGCATTTAAATCACACTGAAATAAACCAATTCGGGCCCTCCTTCTAGCACCAAAATGTTCAGTGGTATTTTCACACAATTGTGAAAGCACACTCTCCTTTAGGATTTGGGTTCCAAATCCCCTCTTGCAAAGAAGTTAAACAAACAAATTCTCCAAGGTCTCTGCTATATTAGCATTTGCATATGTGTATTAGTAATCTCAAATAAAGATATTCAATTTAAATGCTTGGAACACCTTAGTGATTGCAAGTAACTGTAAACAAGGGGCAATGTTGGTTTATTTTACCGTGAAAATTTAGTGATTGTTCATTGAACCAAAATAAAGCAAATGTGAGTTGGCCCTCATATGACCTTCAATGTGATGCTAAAATTACCCCTCTTTCGTAAAATCAAATTTTTTATGAAGAGGGCAATTTTAGGCTCCAAAATGGAAATTTGTGAAATGCCATAAAACATAACTCCTTCGATGAAATTGGAATTTTCATGAAGGGAATGTCATCATAGGATCATGAGTGTAAAACAAAACTGAAAAGATGAAATTTGACCTTAAAATGGAAATTTTCTATTTTCGGATTTTTAAAATCTGCAGTAAAACAACTTCGATGAATTTTAAAAAAATACTAAACAACTCTAAAAATGAAATTTCAAAGTGTGTATGGGAAGTCTGAAGTATAACCTACGCAATGGTGAAATTATTTTTGGATTTTGAAAATTTTTAAATGTTTATTTTAATGCCTAAGGATTTAAAAAAAGTTAAAATTTTTGGAAAAAATAAAATGCAAAAAAAATGAAAATAAAATGCATTCAATATGCTGCTATCCTATTTCGACAAAACCAAATATGTGAGGTTTCCATGCATGCAACCTAACCTATTGGACCTGCAAAACAAGCACGATCTGGATAAGCTAAGTGTGTGCTCCTAGGGTTTTAAATGAGGTTTTTAGATTTAGACATTCGCATGAAGCAACCAAGAAACTTGTATAAACTCCATTTACAAGCCTAAAATCTGAAAAGGGGAAAAATAGACATTTAATATTGCATGCAGAAAATGGTTCCTCCTTTCTTGTCCATAAGATGCAACTTTCTAAAAAAATTTGTATTAAAAATTTGTCATTTTACAATAACAGAAATTTTTGGTTTTCCCAAACTAGTCCATGGAAGAAAAATAGCCCAAACAGGTCCAAAATGGCCCTCTTGCCTTCAAACCTGCAACTCTGCTTGCAGTAGCTTCCAACCCCTTCTGGCCTCTTTGAATGGCATATTTAAATTTTTGAGAAAAAAAAATTGTTTCACCTTCCCTGACTGTTCGTTTCATTTTCCAATGGTTGTTCGTTTCACCTTCCCTTGTGCATGCATGTGTTTTGATTTTCGAAAAAAACTTTTCGCTTCCATTTTGTGGCCCTTCACCATGAAAATGTAACATGTCACGATATCGTGACACTTTTGCCTCCTTGCTCTCTTTTGTTGCTTTTAGCCATGAAAATGTAACATGTCGCGATATCGTGACACTTTTTCTTTCTTCTATTTTGGCCGCAAAAATGCAACATGTCATGATATCGTGACACTTTTTCCTCCTTTGGCCGCGACGATGCAACATGTCGCGATATCGCAACACTTTCTCTTTTGGCCACAACGATGCAACATTTTGTGATATCGCGACACTTTTTCCTCCTTTGGCCGCAACGATGCAACATGTCGCGATATCACGACACTTTTTCTCTTTTGGCCGCGATGATACAACATGTTGCGATATCGTGACACTTTTCATATTTTGGCCATGACGATGTAACGTGTCGCGATATCGCGACACTTTTCCTCCTTTTTCCGTGAGGATGCAACATGTCGCGATATCGCGACACTTTTTCTCTTTTGGCCGCGACGATGCAACATGTCACGATATCATGACACTTTTTCTCTTTTGGCCGCGATAATGCAACATGTCACGATATCACAGTACTTTCTCCTCCTTTTTTCGTGACGATGCAACATGTCACGATATCACGACACTTTTTATCTTTTGGTCGTGATGATGCAACAAGTCGCAATATCACGACACTTTTTCCTCCTTTGGCCATGATGATGCAACATGTCGCGATATCACAACACTTTTTCTCTTTTGGCCGTGATGATGCAACATGTCGCGATATCGCAACACTTTTTCTCTTTTGGCCATGATGATGCAACATGTCCTGATATCGCGATACTTTTTCTTTCTTCTGTTCTGGCCGCAAAAATGCAACATGTCATGATATCGCGACATTTTTTTCTCCTTTGGCCATGACGATGCAACATGTCACGATATCACGACACTTTTTCTCTGATCTTTAGCATATGGGCCACTTCGGTCTTCTTGGAAAACATGCAAAGAAGGTGGGTCCCCAATTTTGGGGTACGTTGTGGAGCAGCCACAAAATGTCCCATACTAAATATATTGAATTGTCTTGAGGTATTCATAATGTCTACATATGGAAAATAGTTGGAATATAGAAGTACTAATATTGTTGGACAAAACTGAATATTAATTGATTCTGGTCATTGTCGAATTTCTTGTTAGTAAATCAAGTTTTCCCTATTTGCGAATGAGATTTCTTCGATCACCTTTGTTGTTAATTGGGATGGTCAAATGATTAAACTTAGAATCTTAGTCAATCCCATAATATCTTCTGTGGTGTCCATATTTTATTTCCTTATATTGGGGAGTCTAGATTATTATTCTACGACCACTCAAGAAGAGTGGGATATAACCTATTTACCATATTAAAAATTTGATGGACATATCTAAGAACCATATAGCTATAGGGATATGTATCATTATTTTCATTGCTCTCATTGTCCACGTTATGCATCACAAGGACGATTGCACTCCATCTTAGATTATCAATCATCTTAGTACATTATGTCCTTGGTATAGTTTAGAACCGATGCTGTAGGGAAACCCTAGAATTAGAATTATAAATATCTTTTTAAAAAATATATATTTTCCATAAATTATTTGAAAAGTATTTGTAAATTTTAGTTTTTCATAATGTATGACAAAACCGAATGACCTTGGAAAATTATGAAGGTTCTATAACTTCATAAAGTGACTTGTATTAAGTGATTTATTTAAATTAAATATGGTGACTTTACAAATTAGAGCAATACCCTTTATTGGAGTGGGTGTCTTATAGTGGAGTGCACCATAATGTATGTTACCTTATGGTGATTTATAGGATGTTTTAATTTTAATAGGAGTAATTTCCCTCATACTTATAAATAGAATCTTTGCCTTAGGTGAATCAAAATTTGTATGATTTTGTATAATATAATAGCCACTTAATATTAGACACTTTGATTAGAGACTTGATATCAATTTTTATTGATAAGATTTGTTATTAAGTGAATTATGTATATTGTATTCATATTATTTTTTGGGTGCTACAATGACATTTATGAATACAATCATCTAGAATATTGGAAAATATCTTCTAGTTTTGTAAGGTTTGGATTGGTGTCCATTCCTTGGGAAGAGGTATGGGACTCTTCCCTAAGTTTGGTGATAATCCAAACAAATTATGGTTGGAATTATGAATCAACCTTATTTATGAAAATAATAAGGATGGATGAATCATCTATTCATTATGGGTGATTTATTTGTATGTGATATACAAATATGTGATGCAGGATTGCATATAAAGTGATGAATGGGATTAAGAATTAATCCTTGTTATGATGAATGAATTAAGTGGAATTATATATTTATATGTAAAATACATACTATGATTTATTATAAAATTTCCAATGAATGTAATACAATGGAAGAATGGATAATCTTGGTGTCCATCCAGGAAGAGTTATGGGACTCTTCCAAATGACCGTGACCATCAAAATAATGGCATTTATGATTGGGATTAGAAAAATAAATTATTTAGAGATGGACCGTGATGCTAGATGATTTATGGGAATTTATGGGGATTTCCTCTTTTGAGATATTAATTGAATTAATTAAAGAAAATATTGAAGGTGAATTTTATATCATTTGGAGATCAGAGAAATAATATTTGAATTGGATTTTGATAACCAAATTAGCAAGATAATTAGAGATTATGTTGGATCAATTTTTGGGAAAAATTTGATAATAGTTTACAAAGGTATTTTTGAACACCTGATGATAGAGGATGAAATAACTAAATGCATAGTGGGATCGAGTAATGGAAATGGATTGATTAAGAGCTAACATTGTATTGAAATATAAAAATTATGGAGGATATTTGATACATATTTAGATCCCAAATGGAAATATAATTGATAGGATTTGGAATGTAATGAAAAAAATCTTGGATCAAATTTAAGGAAGCAAATTTGCTAGAAATTGGGAATCAATTGAATAGATTACTATGTTGTATTCAATGGGACAATAGACCCTCAATGATTTGAATATAATCAAAGGAAATAGCTTTAGTATTATGATATTTATATCACCCATGCTAAACCTCTAAGTATTTACTTTTATTAACCAAATATTATGAAATGATAGGTTACATTATTATCCTAAATTATTAATTTAGGAAGAATGGTTATTTAATGAATTAATGGTATGGGAAATTAATACATTGATTGAATTTGTGTCAATTATGTAGAATGAATTTAGAATTCATTCTTGGGTAAACTTATATGGTTCTCTCTAACATTGATACGACTTCTCCAAAATAATATTCTGATGATTATCATAAACCTATGAAAATTCTTAGGATGGCTTAGAATCCATAGATTATTTAATTGCATTATGAGTTTAAATGGGGTAGTTGGACTCCTTATTGGCATGGAAAATACCTTAATGATACAATGATGACTTAGAGAAAGGAATTAGGAAAAATTCCTTAATTGCATCATGAGTTTAAAAGGACAAATGGATTCCTTTTTGGTATGGAAATACCTTAATGATACAATGATGTCTTAGAGAAGGGAATTATAAAACATTTCCCTCATTGCATCATGATTTTTATAAGGAACGGTTGAATTCTTTGCCATGTATATTTTATTGAAAGGGACCCATTGTGGGCCTTCTATATTTATAATATTTGATATCCTAAGTTTATGAATATGAGAAAAGTACATATTTTGGAGGATGGGTTTATTCTCCATGAGGGTTCCTAGGATAAATAATGTGTCACTCTATTTGTGGTTTGTTGTGTTAATTCTTGTGCATGAATTTTTTATTTCAAAATGAAGATAATTTAAGTGGATGAGATGCTTAAATGCTTAATAAAACACTTATGCAATTTTTAAATTATATCAATATATACTATGATGCAAGGAATTTATGCTTAACTTTAATATGTTGATGATTTAATGCTATTCGATTATGTCAATTATTTTCTAAAAAGTATTGGGGAAATTATGATTGATGTATTCAAAGGTTATATGGATACAAATATTAGAATGTATTGGAATGTAAATCCTGCTCAATTGAATATCTCATATGTAAAATAATAATGTAATGTATTATATCCCTTAAGGATTAACCAAAATTAGTCCACCTCACAACAATTCATGGTTGCTATAACTTAAAACATGATGATATCAAATTGTGGATTAATCTGAGTGTAATCTCAGAGTGTCTTGGAAACCACGAAGAGGCAATTGGGACTTGGGTTGTAAACCAAGTTAGACTTTACATTCTAAATTAAGTATTGAATGTACATGAGGAATGGGTACTCCCATGATGGACAAATAATGTCCTTTTGTAATGAACTTAATTAATTCATTTATATAATAAAAGGGATTTCCAAATAAAAATTATGGAAAAATAAGCCTTAAGAAGTATAAGGTAATATAATCACTACATTCCAAGGATTATGTAATCATGAGTAGTGATTTTGTTATCTTAGAGACCCCATCGAGAAGATGTGGGTTGGATCTAATATCTATGAATAACCATTGCTGAAGGTTATTTCATTATGGTGGACTTCCATATTCAAGTCATTCATCTATATACTAGAACATAGTTAAGGGTGATTTTTAATGCTTGGCCAACATTCCCGTATTTGAGTGATATGAAGGTATTGTAGAAGATGATCACGTCTACTCAAGACTGACTCTTATAAAGTATTAATAACTCTTGATGCTATTTTCCTTGATAGCTTACAATACAAATGGAATGATTGTATCTTAGTCCATGATTATGACCCTTGCCTCATGAAATATGAATATTTATATATATAAAAAAAATTGTGGTAAAAAATGGGGTTGTTACACTTATCCCTACCTAATAGGGTATCTCTCTATATTTACAATAATTAGAGGTAACTTCCAAGGATATATCTTCTATATTATGAATATTGATAGTGGTGATGATGGTGGTGCTACTATTATCATTATTTTTTTTTGGTATATAAGATACTATAGCATTAATACCAGGTTTTACAACTTGACCCAAAACCTCTTACAAAAATCATCCTAGGGTTGTTGATGAACATGTCGTTACTAAGGATCCTATATATGTAAAATCTACATGCTGCCAAATCCATTACATCCGGTAAGGCACATAGCCTGTTATCAAAAATAAACTTCCCATACAACATTTTGGCTATACCCCAAGAAAACACACCTGCATCATAATTATAAAAAAATAAACAGACACAAATCCCTTCCTTGAAACAGTGGAGAAACAAAAAGTTGCAGACACACATAGCAAAGTACTGAAAAACTCCCATAAGCTCTGTATTGACAGTTACTATTAATAATTCTTTGGTAATTTATTTCTTCCGTATATGGCATGCTTTGGGACCACCTCCCGTCTTGGGAAATCAGCCTTGGATAAGTGAACCTACTGGCTAGATTTATGGTGGTGGCTATCTGGTGGTCCATGTTACTCTGGTTCGAAGTCTTATATTGTCATTTCTTTCATTCCTTGTGATTATCAACCAACATCAAATTACTAAGATGACTAGGAGCCATGTTATTTGACATGTGACTATCCCCATTAGTCTTTGTGGTATTTCCAAGCAACATCCACCAAGACTGACAGCTCGGATAATTTTTATTGTGATTCCATTTCAAAAAAGAGATAGGAATACTCATAGCCTTCAAAATTATAGTGCCTTCCCTGTTGGTAAATTCAACTATCATTCTTTATATTATTATTGAATAAGCTCCTCTACTTTGCTCAGGACACTATGTTCCCATTTGAAAAGTCCATCACCATTGACACCCAAATTGGCCAGCTTATCAGCAACTTTGTTAGCTTCCCGAAAGACATGTTGGGATTTTCTATCTTGTCTTCCCTAGAAAAGGATCCTAGCCTCTTCAACAATTGTTTTAATCCTCCAAGGAGGTGTTTTCCAATTATTGAGGAAATTTATAACATGCATAGAGTCTCCTTCTATGATCAAATTGCCTTCTAAGTCTTTAGTCATTTGAAGGCCTCTCCACATAGCTCTAGCTTCAGCTTCATTGTTCATCCTTGTTCTCAAATATTCAAAAAACACAAGCATAATATTCCCATTATGATCTCACACAATACCACCAACGCTTTCTCTACCAAGATTATCCTTAGCCACTCCATCAAAATTAAGATTAAACCAACCCGTAGGAGGTGGGGACCACTTAACATTGGATTTGGGGTTGACTACCCTAGGAACAGACTCATCTAACAAGGTTAAGCTTAAATATTGAGCAATTATGGTCTCTTGCAGATGAGGTTTATGACTATCCAAAGGGATAAGTTTCACATTATCATTGGCAAAGGATAGGATCCTGGAAATGATAGTTTGATGATCATGGATAGACTCATTAAAGACTCTATGGTTCCTTTCTAACCACACCTACAAAATATAGTGTTTGAGACAAATTTTCCACATGTATTTAAGTATTTGTCTTGAAAAGAGGTAAGGCCACTAGATGAACAAATCAAGTACGATGGCTGGTTTAACCCAAGAAATATTGAAGGCCTGAAAAACCCCACTTAAGACAGTCAAGAAAAAAGGGCACTCAAGGAAAATGTGATAAATGGTCTCCTAATTAGCCCTAAATAGATAATAGTGATTAGTGATACAAATACCTTTACGCATCATATTATAAATGGTTAGAATTCTTCCTTGGATAACTAGCCATGAAAAGACTACAATTTTTGGAATTAATTTTCTTATCC
This sequence comes from Wollemia nobilis, assembly GCA_028583015.1. Classification (NCBI taxonomy): domain Eukaryota; kingdom Viridiplantae; phylum Streptophyta; class Pinopsida; order Araucariales; family Araucariaceae; genus Wollemia; species Wollemia nobilis. Next base: position 1,055,413 of record JAQPPZ010002571.1, on the reverse strand, counting down.
AAACTAAGTATTTTTGAAGGACAAAATCCTCGTCATCAAGTAGAAGCTTGTAAGTTGATTTAACAGTGAACTACCCATTTTTCATAGGAGCCCAGGTCACTTGATCTTCCTTGGGTCTCATGGGGATAAACTATTTTTCGAGAATGTTACAAATATCATTTGATTCCACTTGAAATCCCTGAATCCTTATTTGTTTCCACTTCATTTTGCCTTTGTCCTCAACCATATAATTGGAGACTTTTTTGCCAATGAGTACTACTATTATCATTATTATTACTATCACTACTATTTCATTTGTTTCTCTCTATTGGTGGTATTATCTATACTTGTTTACTAGTGTTGGTATTATTCATTATGCCCTCCTACCCTACCACCCTAGCCTTAGTTTCTCCATTATCCATAAACTGATGATTATTACCCTTAAAGGATGGATGTTTTGGTATCATCCCTAGTAAATATTTCTCATCCTAGAACCATCACTACCTAGACCTGATATAAAGATATCATTAATGTCCAACTCAAGGTAGAAGATTGGTTCTATATATATACTCAATACTGAAAATATCAAGGGGTAATAGCTTAGAGCTACGAAGATCTAAAGGGATATTATATGAATATCATCTAACACAAAAGAGTGTTGGATACAAATGCCAAGATTTTAAGGTAGAAGTAGAGGTTGGTTAATCTAAATATTGAATCCCTAAAATAAAAGGAGTTGATTAAGCTCATAAGAGCAAATATCACATGTCCACATAATCATACCACCTAGGTATCCAAATGGTACTAATTAGAAAGAAGAATGGTGAGATCTAGTTGTACATAGATTTTAGGGATCTTAAAAGATCATCATTAGAAGACTACTAGCCACTTCCCTATATCGATCAAATATTACAATGGATAGATCCAAGATATTATATTTATTGGATTTTTTCTTGAGATTCAATAAGGTATGGCTAAAAGGTGAAGATAATCACAAAACAACATTCACTACCAAGTGGGATATGTTTTCTTATCAACACATGCCTTTTGGTCTACCTAATACTAGAGTGACATTCTAGATGGCTATGGATATGGATTTGAATAATATCCTTAATAAAATTATCCTAGTCTACTTGGACAATCTCAAGGTCTTATAAAAAATAAAAGAAGACCATTTGACACACCTAGAGAAGGTGTTTGAGCATTGTAGGGATTTTAGGGTATTCTTAGACCCAAAAAGTGTATCTTTTGCATACTACAAGTAAATTTACATGGGCACATTATTTATAAACAAGGAATAGCCATACACCTAGACTAGGTAAAGGCTATTATTAATTTATCACTATGACAACATGAGAAATTTCTTTAGTATTTCCTAGATAAAAATAATTATATTCATAGTTTTATACCAAAAATTTCCACCATAGTCTAATGAGTAACCCAAATTTTGAAGTACAAAAATATAAGTTGACCAAGGAAGGCAAGGAAGTATTTTGAAAAATCAAGCATATCATGTACAGGCCTTGGTACTAGTCAACCTATATTTTTATAGGGACATCATCCTCTATGCCTACGAGGATAAGCTTAGTATGGATATCATCCTTACTCAAAATGATGATGAAAATAAATACATCCTATAGCTTTCTTTAGTCAAACTCTAAAGGGTTATGAGGATCACTACAATTTCATGAAAAATAGGTATATGCTTTAATTCAAAATCTAAATAAATTCAAGAACTTGATTTTAAATAATAAATTTATTGCTAATATTTTTTAAGTATAAAATATTATATCATGAATGGATAAATGTACGAGAAGGCATAGGATGGATCACAAGGATCCTCAAATTTGACATTAAAATAAAGAGAAATATATTGATCAAGATGTTGCTATCACAATAAAGGAAAAAGATACATGTCTCTCACCAATACTAAATAATATTGGGATTGGGTGCAAGAGTGGATGTATTACATACAACAAGGATGGTATCCATCAAGCTTAAACTAGCCTTAGTGGTGAGCATTTGTACTACAAAATATTTATTATACTCTTATTGAGTAAGTTGTATTTTGAAGAAACTTTGATGACATACTCTTGAGACGTGTTATTTTAGACAAGTTACCTAATTGCTCTAGGAATTCCTCTAGTGATTCTTTTATGATCTCTATTTAGACTGAACAACTATGGTAAAAATCATATTTATTGGTACTATTGACCAACTATGTTTGACGATGCACACCATTGAGTGGGAGATTGTGGCAAGTATTAGTTCTTTATTAAAAGGAACCAAAATTTCTTGTTGTCACTAAATCCTATTACCATTGACAAACCATTCTTACGATATGTGCTTGAATTAATTAGTTATCAATACATCATCAATTTAAGGACACAATTGGATCTTGATAGCCATATATTACTTCATATAGTGGACATAAGTGGTCCTGATAAAATAGGCCACCAAAAATTCATCATCAAATTATTGGAGGATATTATCACCCATACTGCAATGACATTCATTGGAGAAAAAGTAACTCAATTTTCCTTTTAGTACAATATCTACATGAATATCTCCTCCAAATACTACCATTAGGTAAATGAATAGGAAGAGTCCAACAAGAATCTAATCTACATACTAAATATGATTGGATACAACAACCAATGGAAAAGATATTTTAACATTCAATAATCCTTATTGATGGATTAGGTCGTGCAAAAGAAAATTATAATCTACTCCTCATACTCCTTGGCCTATGGTTGGGAGACTAGACTTCTAATATTCTTTGGGCTTCTTGTACTATAAATACTCCATCAATTAGAGCTTCAAGAGCATGATGTCATACCATTAATACTAGGAGAAATAATAAATCTTGAAGAGAAAAGAAAGACAACCAAGGAGCACTTATATAAGAACCAATATATTTTGACAAGAGGGCTACAACATATGATTTTTAGGTAGGTAATTTAGTGTTCAAATTGGATGAGGACCACAACAAACCATATCATCATACAAAGTTTTAAGCTATCAAGAGGAAACCATATATTATCGTGAAAATCAATAAATATAATGTTATGGAACTTTCCATGCCAAATGGGCAACTACTACCAATCTTGGTCAATGTAATTTACCTAATTAAGTATCTACTGGATCCTCAAAGTCCATCTTAAGAGTTATCCCCAATTTTAAAATTTTGATAGATCTTGGTCTAGGTTATTTTGTTGAGTCAAGGTTATTTTCCTCTAAACTTGGTGGCTTTCAAATTTTTACAATAATCCCCAAGATGATCGACATACTTCAAAGTGTCCTCTTTTTACAACTCATGTCTAGTAGTCATTTACAATTTTTTATTTTTAAGAGCATGCCTATTCTCAAAATTTTCTCAAGTTTTTATTTTTAAGAATTCATGAAGTTCAAAGGTCTTGGTCCTCCAAATTTAAAAAATTGTATCCCTAAGGTCACTTTTAAAAAAATCCTAGTTGTTGGTATCCATTCAGTTTTTTCTATCATAATCCCCTAGGTCTAAGCTCCATCATATATTACTCCTAATTCCTTCACCTTAGGTCACTCATGTATTCTTTCCACATTTCACATTTCACACTACCATTAACAATTCATGCCCATGAGATCATCAAAAAATGCTAGCTCCTATCCTCTAAGGTTCATCGGTCATCGACTGCCCATATAATCAACATCCCCCCACTCCACTTAATTTTTGCATAACAGGCCCAAGCCTTAGATACATAAAATTAATTCTCTTTTTAATAATATTTAAGGTCATGTTTTCCGAATTTTCACCTTAGCACCATACCCAAATAATAAATCCTTATACCAAGTTCTAATGTTATGGCCACATTGGATAAATTTTTTAATAATTACAAACCTAACAAAGTAATTCCTCTTGGCAAATATGAATGTTCCATAAATAGCTCACCAAAGAAAGTGTAGATGGCTTAGATTTACCCATCAAAGGTTGAGTACTAAGATCTAATTGGTTCAAATATGGATGGCCTAGATTCACTCACCAAAGAAGGGTGTACAACTTTGATTTACCTGTCAGAGGTCGAACACAACCATGCGATTGGTCCAAATATTAATGATCAAGATTTGGTCACCCTAGTTACAAAAAAAACATATAATTGGATATAAAGAATGAGTGAACCATATTAGCTCACCAAAATTTGGGCACCTCAACATGATTGGTCCAAAATTGATGGCTCAACACATCATCACAAAAGAAGTGGATGACTTTGATTCACCCACTAGAGATCAGGCATTGCCACCTAATTTGTAGGAGTTAAATACAAAATATTTATAACACTAATGCTCCTAAGGTCTTAGGCTAGGTCAAAATTTATTCATACAAAGACGTTATAATCATGTTCTAATCTCGTAGGAGATTCTCTAACTATTATAAACTACTTAAAGAATTCACAAAAACATTCATGAAGGATTAGAGACTACATCGATGAAGCCAGGTATTTAAGTGAAACATTTCAGGAAATTATTTTCCAACATGCTTTTAGGAAAATAAATAAAGCTACTAACAAACTTACAAATATTGGAACCCATTCGAAAATCTTGATGACTTGGACAAGTGGCCTTCCTTAAGAGATAAATGTTGTATTGGAGCAAGACATAATATCTTCAAATGAGACAAATGTCAACATGAGCAAGTTAGATTTTCTGCAAATGGGTTTAATGCTTGTTGAATTTGTTTCCATTTCCACTAATTCCCATGTAACCTTGCTACATGGTTTAACCAATTTTATTAGTTTTTTCAATATTAATTCTCTATCCACTACTTTTCAACAAATTATTTTTTACATTTTTTTAGTCTGCTTTCCTCGCAAACCATCATTGTCATGTTGGCCTCTACTTTCTTGTCACCCGTTCCCACCTCTTTGCTAATGTTTTTCACCCCATCATCGTCAGGTCACCCATTTCCCTTGATCCCTCTTTCCCACACCTTCCATATTCCATCCACTTTTACATCTCTCCTCGTGCCTTATCCATTCCACCACCCAATAAATATTTTTTATCATGTGGATGATTGGGTTGGCTTTTCATATGTTCCATATCCAAGATATTTCTAGCGATATCTATCACGATCACCTTGATTCATGCAAACTTTTATTTCCTTGATTCACTCAGCACCCAAGACAATATATCCTTTTATTTATTTCCAAAATTGAACCCAAGGCTGCTTCTTTTTATAGCAGTACTTGTTCCTCTCACATCCATCATTGTCCTTTCCAAATTCATTCTCAGAGACTATTTTTTTTCAGTATGAGTTTCGTCGATCCATCCTTTGTTGTCATGGATTCTGTTGTAGAATATATCCTTACTTCTAGGGGTTTCCTTCCATTTTTTAGATCTTCAATGGAGAGGATCCTAAAATATTAACTATATTTGTGGGAACTTAGAAAAATGGCAGGGTGATGGTCCATGACAGGACCTTTGAAGTCGATATCAAAACTTTGTTCAAGCTTATAGGGCATCAAGCGAAAGGGATATAAATTCACCATGAAAAACATAATTGGGAGGAAAAACTTAAAGAAATAAAATACAAGGACCTATGTAAGAAGGCTCAGATGGGAATGCATTAAGAGGAGCTCCCCTACCACTGGAACATCGTCATGAAGCCTATCATAGAGTTTATCACTATGGAAAATATTGATAAGGTTTTATACATCTTCTAGTTCTCTTTATTTTATCACTTTTGTGATGTCAACTTGGTGAATATTCCCCAATTACTTTTCAACTCTATCAACAATACTCTAGACCACATTCATAAGAAAAACAATAATGAGTTACCTTTCCATCAAGGTCTATTCAAAGTCCTATATAGCCACTCGATGATTCACTTCCCTTGGGGTGTTATCCCTCCTCCTACTCCTATAACTAAACCTAGCCTTATCCAAACCAGTATCTCCTAGATCACTCCTACATCCTCTATCTCTATGTCTACCAAAAAGAGAGCAGTGATCAAAACTATTCATATGTTGAGAAAAATAGCTAATAGCAAATCCCCTAAGTTGAAGAGTGTTTGTTCCTCTATGCATTTGCATAAATTTGTACAATAAAATAAACCTCTAATAATTAATTTTGAGTATGATGAGAATGACATCCTCAATTAGTGTCTACAACAATTTATAATCAATTATGTTTCCAATTGCATGTCCTAGTTGGCTAACCTCCGCAATGTGTTGAACCTGCTCTTCTTTAGAAAATCATTTTCTAATGATGGTGGTAAGGTTTTTTCTATAAATGGGGATGTCAAGGTTGTTGTTGCTCCTATGGATAACAAAGGTGAGGACAAATACATCAACATGCACAAGTCAAATGATGAGCTCTAGGAAGTTGGTACAAAACCTGATGATGAAGCTTAGGGATTTCCTTTCTTGCCAGGGTTTTTGTAAAGGGCATCCTCTGTGTCATCCTTAGTGTCTTTCTTCTATTCAAGGATATCCTCTATATTGTCCTCTATTTATTTTTTTCTGTATTTTAAGGGCATCCTCAATGTAACTTCTAGTTTTGAGAGATTGTGTTCTTGATACTTGCCTTTTTTTATTTTTTTGGATGGTTTTAGCCTTGTATTCTATGTTATAATCAAGTTTTGGGTACATTTTAAAACCGTGTTTAATTAAAATTCTTAATCGATAAAAAAAATATTTTAATATTGAATGTCCTAAGTCTTAATGTCCCAATAAACCTTAATATTTATTAAATATATCCTCCACCATCCAATTCCAATTCCAAAGTCCCAAGGCCTATCATCATCCATTTATATAATTTCCTCCCTACCATGGTCACATTTTCATGCATCTTAGTTCCCAAAATATAACTTTCCTTTAAGGGTCAAAAACATATACACTTAATCACCCATTTTATGCTTGCTTTAAATTTCATAGATGCAATATTGATTCCACCTTAATATATTATTGATATTTATAATTTTTAAGGGATCCCCCATGAAAATTATTATATTAAAGTCACTAATGTCTATGTTCCCCCTTATGATAAAAATTGAATACTTTGGCCATACATACCTAAGTTTTTAAAATAAAAATTATGCCACATGGTGCCACAATATTTGATCACTAGAAGTAGAGAACCTCAATGAGATTGGCCCATAAACGGGTAGCTTAGATAATATTGCTAAAATAAATATGAATGAACCAAATTCAAGTACCATAACCTTAGTGTTGATATCCAATTGGTCTAAATTAAACAATGCATATTCAATCACCAAAATAAATATGGATGCCTCAGATTAACTAGATTGAAGTTCAATACTAACCTATGATTGGTTGAGAGTGTTATAGAGAGCTTTGATAAAATAGGATTGGATGATCCATATTCACTTACCTAAGGTTAGGCATCATCATCTAATCAGTTTGAGGTTGGACGACTCATAGTGCATCTCCAAAACAAAAGTAGACGACCTTGATTTGCTTGCTCAAAGTTGAGCATCAATGCCTGATTGGTGGAAAGAAATAAACAAAAGAATTATACCTCTAAAAAATAATTATAATTTTATTATTTGAGTTTATTTTAACTAATGTTTTCTATTTGTTTCTCATATACAAAGAAACAAGATGTACCATAGTACCAAAAGGATATTTTACAAGTGATAGAAATATTTTAGCCTGGTAGTCATAAATAGTGGTAGATTTAAGGGGTCTCTAAATTAGGTGATGAAATTAAAGTATATAGTTGATTGGAACATGTTTTGAAAGCAACTACTAATGACTCAAACAAGGAAAATTAATAAGAATTGAAGTCATGTAGGAAAAAGTACAATAATGAGTACATATTTTTCTCAAATCTTATTGGGCTTTCACCTTAAAACAATAAAGATTCAGTAGAGAGATCATATACAAACATGTGTATATATTAATGGCCAATTACAAAAGGCAATCATAAAAAATAGTCTCACTATAGGTAATGACATTATAGAAAGCAATGTGGTAGTCGTTGGGTGGTAGAAAGATAAAAATAGTATTTGGAAATGTAATTACAAGGCATGAAAAAAAATGACTTGAAAACACTATAAATTCTTACCTAGATTACCATTTACAGTCACACCATGAGTATGCAAAGTTTTTAGAGTCACTATTTGTTACTAATACCATTCTAAATCTAAAATCTCAATGAGTGCAATGGGTTCATCAAGTGTTGTTCCTAGAGTTATCACTACCATGACATAAATTAAATAATTGACAAATCATCATGTAAAGAGCTATAGGGAAAAAATTATAAAAGATAAGTAAAATAATTTTCTAGTCTATCATACCTAGATCACAAATACACAACTAATTAACAATGGGTAATAGAGTAGACTACAATTTTTAGTTTTTGTCCAACTAAAAAAGATTAAAATGGTATCCACAGAAGAGTGTATAAGGCTCAATATAGCCCTAGCCCATACAAAAATAAATGGATATGAAACTTAGGAAATTTAATATTCCCCAAGGTCTATTACTCTTCTGACATTTTATCTTGGTTGGTAGTGGTATATGATCTAAATATGAGAGCAGTGAAGGATCATGCAAATCGATCTCTATTAAGAACTACTCCAGATAAGATCAACCAAGTGTTTCAGCTCAAAGAAGCCATGATGATTTTGGACAAAAATTAATTAACTTATATAGACTAATATATTATTTGAACTACCCTTTACACTAAAATATTTGATTACAATAAACTTTTATTATCACACTTTCCTGTACATAGGTCTACAATCCATCACTGGGCAAAATACTATGTTGATATTTTTAATATACTAATGGGAACTCAACATTTGAATTGGTTGGAAAACGAAATCATGTATTTAATAGTTAAATATAGTAAATAAATGCAACCAACCATGTACAAGTGGGAAAAAATGATCAGTGACACCATATATAGAGAGCTACAAGAACTACAAAAAGTGATTGCAAAAAAGAAGGAAGTAATGTGCCCTTTATCATACTATTTCTTCCTTGTACATATAATAGTAGCACATATGGATAAGAAAGCAATTGTAGAATTGGGAGGAGTATATGCATAAATTATACAATAAATACTTCCATGGATACAAGAGGGTGGATCCAGTTATATTAATTTTTTTGGTAAATTCCTTTTCATTCTCTATATCAAGATATTTAATATGAATTGTCATACAATTACCTAAGGTGTGGCCATATTCCTACATGCTAATAATATAGTGGGTTAATTTTTCACTGAAGATATCACTTACATAAGAATATATGGGTCTATATTCCCTTAAAAGCCATACCCAGATTATTCCCTATATCAATTGTAGCATTAGAAATTGTAAGACAATTTGTAGAAGAGACCAAAATGAGAGCAGTGAAAAAGAAAATCAAAATCACTTGGATAAACATCCCTTGCATAATGGGAAATTATGTATATAGTGGGTATCATAACCTATAAGCATATTTATGAAAAATGGATTTGTAGGGCTTTGCTAAAATTACCTAGAGACCATATGACCCTCATGGCTATTATAACAATACTATTATGGATAAAATGATAGATTGGATGGTAATTTACTGAGAGGACCTATTTTAAGATACTATGTAGTTTTCAATAAGAAAATGGGAGACTCTAGGACCTATATGAAAAAATTATTTAAAGAGCAGGTCACACACGCAAATAGAGATGGTGGGATATTATCCTACTAACTTAAACATATTGAAAAATGCTATGATTGAATCAGTTTTCCCCTTGATTCTTGTAATTCACACTGAAGAATACCAAGACCCTATATTGGATATCATTAATCAAGATCCTAAAAAAGTAGAAGTGTTTATGGAAGTGATTAATATGGTAAAAATAAATATAGAGGACCCTTCAGTTTCTCATTCTCCTTGTGACATTGCCTTAGTCAAAATGAAGGTCAAGGATATAGTTATTGCTTCCTCTACATAGATTCAAGCCACCCCTCTCAAGCTTACCAAAGCCTTTATGCGTCCAAAGTAAAAGCTCAATCTTGTAGTAAAACTCCCTCAAGTGATGCCCACCAAGATAGTTATAGACAAAGAAGAATGCAAGATATCCTCAATAGGGCTCAAGAGGATTTAACACATAGGAGGATTATCTAATTTGATCAGGGGGAATTAGATCAAAAAAAAATTCCTCATAGTTCCCTAAGAAGAAAAAATCCAAGACATGAGGCCCTTCCTTCTTGAACAACTCATAAAATCCTCACCTTGATGTAGGTAGAAGAAGCTATATATTTTTATCCGAAAGAAGAGAGATAGATACACATAATATAACAAGGGAAAGATCCAAAGGAGACCAAATATAGATTAGAAGAGCTAGATAACCAAGGTACTCAAATACCATCTAATCCCCTTGTGATAATAGAATTAACAATACTAATGGCTTAGGTAATATCCATTCAAATGTATAAGACAATAGGAGAAGAAACAATTTAGTACTAGAAAAATCATATAGTCTTAGCATGGTCACAAGCCCAAACTCATGTGGCCATAATAGAGATTCTCTATAAAAGCAATCAAGCCTTCAAGGACAAGGTAGGTCAACTGTAGACTAAAAATGAGAAATTAAAAGCAAAAGTTAATAGGCTCATATAACAAGTATCTCAGATGCAATAGCCAAACAATTTGATGACTCCCTCTTCATTAAGAGGAACAAAGAAAGAATGATTTCTAAATTAAGAAAAGAAACACCTACAATAACCAAAGACCTCAATTTTTTTTTGATATAATAACTAGAATTAAAACTATTAAAACACTAGCAAAGTATGCAAATAAGGGATTAATAGCCATAGATAATGTTTTGCCACATGCAAAGAAAATTATGATCATATAAGTGGTAAATAGGTAGCTATATCAAATGGAATTTTTTTTGAATGGTAGGAATAATTATTCAAAGCAACCACTTACATAAATGAAAGAAGCCAATGGAGGATTTCAATTAAGGATCTAGATAATTGAGCACAACAAATAAATGAGAAAAAATACAATTTTATATCATGTTCAAGGAATTCCTTGCTACATAGAATTTTGACAAATTAACTTCTAAAGAGATAAAATTTTGAATGTGATAGTGCATATGAAGGTGATTTGTCTCCACATATTACTAATTTTTTGAAAGCTATCTAGACCATAGTTATATTTTTCAAAGATAGTTAGTTTGAAATAAAACATAACAAGAATAGACCTCTAGAGATGATTGATAGGATTAAATTCATAGGCTCTTTTTACATTGAGTATTGGTTACAAATGGATGACTAGATTAGGATGAGTTAAGTAGAAAAGAATAGATTTAAATAAACTATCCAATGTCATTCAAAAGCATCAACAAGAATCATGGGACCCATGACCTAAAATTCAATAAATATAAAGACAATATCAAGGTAGGTCAATGTAGCACCCAAAAAGCCTAATTCAGTTTGGTACCATTCAAACAAATATACGAAATTTTTGAACAAATATAGTGTAAATTAGCTCAAAACAGCTATAATTTTGCTATAGCACACTTATCTAATCAAGGGTAGAGATGATGCCATGTGGAGGAATTTTATAAGCACAAGTGTAACAAAATCAAGGCACCTAGAGACTATAAGAGGGATTGTTGTACCCAAGAAAGATATCACATTTTGCATCACCTATTTTCTCCTAGAGGTATTCTAAGTGTTCTTATTTTTGTCATAGTATTCTCATTTTTGTGTCTTCTATATTTTACCATTTCTTACTCCTCCTCATTATTGTGTAGGTTTTAATAGGGAAGCATTAGAAAACCTACGATCATTTCTAGCTATTGAATCATAAACTTGGAGGCCTACTATTATCATATTTAAATGGATATTGAAGAGTTATTATTACATAATTTGAATGAGATTTCTAATTGTGTTCATTTATAGATTTCTATACCAATTTAACCTAGGTTGTCATTGTACAATATTTTGATATTAATACAATTCTACCTTCTTCCCTTGGGAAATTATTTGTATCCAGTTTTGTATATCTACCTCTTTTATATATTACATAATTTGAATGTGTAATTCAAGCTTTCTTTCATTGATAATCAACTATGCTTATTACATCATTTGAATGAGCATAATTGAATCAACATTGTTTTTCCTTTTCTTTCTATTACATTAACGCATTCACAAACTTGTTACAATTGGTAATGGAAAAGGTATGGGTACCCACCTTGTGAAGTACATAACTACATGAGGTTTAGTTCTACATGCAATGCACTTCCCCTAATTTGCACCAACTCTTACCTTGTTCAAACATAGTAGAACAAGGTATGAAGAAAATGCGTGACAACAAAAGACTTAGAAAAGGATCAACCAAGATAGATGATGACCTCTATATATATCTATAGGTTCTCACCATAAAGTAAAATATTAGTCCTAAACATCATGCTTTAGCTAGAATTTCTTGTATAGTACCAATTACCATTTTTTCTAGACATAACTAAATGAAGTGCAAAGCTATGACAGTGTAGGAAAGAATCACTACACCAAAAATGGTCTTTAAGGGTATTTTTTAACCACCCTTAAATATATTTAAGAGTGTTTATTCAGCTTCCATTTATGAGGGCATTTTAAAATATCCACATCATACAAGGGTGGTAAAAAACCTCCTCAAAAAACCACCCTCTTAGGGTCTATTAGGGCGGTTGAAAAGTACCTCAAAAATAACCTTAGTTTATCACTGTGAGGTTAGTTTAAAACTGCCCTCTTAGGGTAATGACCCTAAGAGGATAGTTTTAAACCACCCTAATAGATCCTAAGAGGTTGGTTATAAACCACCCTCTCATTATTAATTTTTTTTTAAATATATAAAAACCTAAGGGGGTGGTTTTAAATTGCCCTCTTATTATTAATATATATATAAACCAAATATACAAAGATTTTAAGCACTAGAAGAATTATTATTAGGCCACATAAGGATACTTCCATGGTATAATTTTTAATATTTCCATTTATACTAATGTTATTATAACTTTTTCCATTTTGTTTAGAATGGTACTTTGAAGCCTTGTAAAGTGAATATGAATGAGAAGATAAAGATGAGATTTTTTCATTACTAGACTGAAAATGAACATCAAAATATTCCTTGTGCTTCAATAATTCATCTATCCAAGATATACTAGAGCTATTACAAAAGGAATCATCTTGGTTACTCTTCTAAAATATATTTCTTATGGAACTTTCACAATCTCCATCACTTAAAGCAACATCAGGATTAGATGTATCATTACCATTTTCAACGGTTCTACTACTCCCAATCTGAGAACCAACATTCTTTAGATTTGCAATATTCAATTGTGGTTTTTGATGCAAATTTTTCAAACCATTATCTATATTTCTTCTATAACGAAGCACTCCAATAGATGAGTTGGATAATCTAGATGGTCTTTGTTTAAATGAAACATCTCCACCATTAGCAATTGAATTTGTACAATATTTTACATTGGAAGATATCAATTCTTTGCCTTATTTTGGTATTGGATTACTTCAAACAAAAAATAATATATATACTTTTTTTTCTAATACATCCTATATGGTGGCTATAAAAACATGGGGATCATTATAGTAGTACCAATGAGAATTTGCATCCTGCATGTAACATAATATCAATTAATTTGAAGGCTAATAACATGATGTATTATTTTTGGTGTAATAGATCAGCAAATATATTATCAAAAACATGCATATACCTAATGTTGGCAGACTAAATACATTTTATACCAATAGTTGATACTCTTTAATCCAAGGAATTAATATGCAAGGCTACATCTTGATACCTTAACATATGCATAATAATTTCTAGAGTCTTGTAAATATATTGAATGCACAATGGTACCAAATAATGTATACACTAGTTGTGGGTCCTATAGATAAGGCACAATATCAAACATTTAATATATTAATATAATTTAAATAACTAAGATGAATCTACAAATAAAAGAATAAACATAGTACTATATGAAAAGTGATATCCTTTGCCATCAATTCTAGGATAGAATACAACTAATTCTCTAAATTATCGATGGAATGCTACATAATACATATAAAAACATAAAAATAGGGAATTAAGAGTTCTAGTGCATGGTGCAATCTCAAGTAAAACTCATAATAATCTTAGAAATAATCTCTCTTAAAGATAGTTTCTATTCAAAAACTATGGTGACCAAAAATTCTTGTAAATAAGTGTTTGATATCATCCTAAATGAATAACATGCTAACAAATGATTGTCAACATTATTTTTTAGTAAGCTAGAGCTGCCAAATGAACTCATAATCTTTGATGTAAAATTTTCACTACAACACCCTACATGGTAAGTGTCATCAAAAGTTGCAACATACAATACTATGGAAAATGAAGCCTTTCTTTAGTGAAATATTAATTGAATATAGACATGAAGCTGATATATATAGTAATTTATCCCTCTTTTTGTTTCTAATTCATTAGTTGTTGAAATCAGTTTCTCCAATAGATATTAGATTTAGCTGCACCAAAAATGCTTTGTCAAATTTATTATTATTGGCCTCTAATACTGCTCTTCAACTTAGATTTAAATGTACTTGAGAGGCTTTTACATACAATATGCATACCAAATTTTTATTTGAACTTTTATATCACACTCAACTTTGACATTAATTTGTTATAAGCTTCATTTCTTCTCAGTTTTACTCTACATATATCAGATTAGATTATAACATGTTCCTCATATTGTCATAACTCCATTTCACCAGGTGGGTTATATACTTTTTATTTCTAGTCTCTACTTTCTTTTTGGTAGTTTACAACCATCTTGTTAAAGTATAATATAGTAATAACTAGCATAAAAAATACTCTTTTGAATACCTTGTCAAATGCTAATTCTAATACAAATCTCAAAAGTGAAGAATTAATCAGAGTGAAAGTAATGAGTACAATGTAATTTTCTATAAGCATGATCTATTTACTTATTTGATCATTATTCTAATTTTGCCTCACAAATTAAATCAATTAGTAGTAATAGATAAGCTTTAGAATATAATTGTCATAGAATTACCTATTTCACAAATCAATCTGAGTCATAATAGTAATATAGGAATATGAAAACATAGCACCCAATCTAAATTGGTATTAGCACATTATATTTTTATATTTTGTGGCCTAATAAATCTTGTTTTTTCTTCCCATTTCATGTTCTCACAGTAATAGATTTATACTCTCAATAAAAGCTTCAATCTTGATGTATATGTTGATTTTATACCAACAATACACCATAAAATTGAATTCAAATAAGCCTTTAAAAACAAAAAGAAAAAAGAAAAAAATAAAGACAACATGCACAAAAAATCAAGGTAAGAAGAAAATCCTTCTTGAATCCTAGTTAACAATGAGAAATATTCAGAACAAAGGGGTATGCTATGTTGGAAGAAGTATTTTTCAAGGTATTCAACAACTAAAAATCCATAGTCTTGATTTAAAGAATCTACTATTTAGAGGTCCAACATAGGGTTCCATGGACAATGACTCTCATCTAAAATTATGTATGGAACCTCAATATAGATCTCTTGTTGAGGAAAATATGGCTTTTAACATAGCTTGTCCTAATATTTTACACTTCCCTTGTTTCTCTTTTTCTTAGTTTTGTATTTTATATTGTATAAACATCCAATGTAATTCACTATGATTGATGGGCTAAACCCATATATTGTCTTAAATAATTGTGATTTATTTTACACTTTATGTTTGTCCATGTTTTAAAAAATCTCTTTGTGTAAGTTGCAAGTAATGTTGACTCTCTCAATTTGGTTTTATATTTTTACAATCCATATTGGAGGGATTTTACCATATAAATAACTTTATGAAGAACAAAATATTATACTAAGAGGGGGGTGAACAGTATAAGACCACTTTTTACTTTCTTTCCAAATCAATATCAATTAATGTCCTTAATTGCAATAACCAAATATATTAGTGTGCATTAAAAACATATATAGCAGTAGTAATCAAGAGAACACATCACCACACACAATTGATACACAATATTTAACATGGTTCGCCCAATGTGGGGTACTCCACAAGCTGATATCATTATAATATTTCACACAAAAATATCCAATACAATGATTTCTTTGATTTTCTCAAAGCTAGGCAATAACAAGTTCACACAAAACTTGTCCAAATATGAATAAAAAGCTCACACAAAAATTTTCCAAATATGAATAACAAGATCACACATAACTTGTACAAATATGAATAACAAGCTTACATAGAACTTGTCCAAAACTGAATAACAAGCTCACACAGAACTTATCCAAATATGATTAACAAGCTCACACAGAACTTTTCCAAAACTGCTCTAGCAAGCTCACAAAGAACATGCCCAAAACTGCTCCAACAAGCTCACTAAGAACTTGTCCAAATATGCTCTAGCAATATCACCAAGAACTTACCCAAAACTATCCCAAATATGTCCACAAATCTATCCCAAAACTATCCCAAAACTGTCCACAAATCTGCCCATAAATCTACCCCAAAACTGTCCACAAAGCTTTCTCAAAACTGTCCACAAATGCCTTATCAAAGGCTCAATCAATCATGCTCAAGTAGCACTCAAATATCATCCACAAATCTATCAAGGAAAAACTCAAATATGAACTTAACAATTAATGACAATGTACTCTTCAATGGATGATAACAATGATCCATAATGATCTCAACTCAACTCATAGAAGCATAAAGAGAATTGTTAGAGACTCAATATCTTCTGTGATCAATCTAAACTCAACTCAAATCAAAATAACATAATAGTTTGTTTCATAGGACTTGAAAAATCACTTCACACATCACTTGACTAGGCTTATTCAACTCAAGTCAATCCAAGTCTTATAGAACCATAAAGATAATTGTTAGAGACTCAATATGTTCTAAACTCAATCTCAACTAATCACCACAAAGGACAATTCTTCCTCGCACAATCCTAGTCCAAGTATGTATCAACCAACTCAAATGTTTCCAAAAATTCTCAATTACAAATCTCACATAACAATGATACTCATGTTATTTTATAACTCAAGTTATTTCACAAACAATGGGCTTCAAAAACTATGCTTATAAAACAAGGTTTAAACACAACTCTCAATTCAGAAAACCTTGAAGCATTCAATCAACCACTTTCGAAAAGAAAACCACAAACAATCCTTTTCCCTCTAATGATATTTCAGAAATCAACCACCATAGACAATCAATATGAGAATGTACCCATACCTTTTATGAAGATGAAGAAACCCCTTTGGAAAATTGGCCACACTCAACACACTTTGAAAAGAACAAAACAACCTTCACTTGAACCCTTTTACAAAAACATAAATATCTCTTTATGTACACCTTATTTCTCCTTATAAAAAAATAATAACTTATCTCTTCTAGGGCAACCTTAGAAAAATAAAATATTTGGAAAAATTAATAACTTGCCTTTAACCTCAGCGGGATTCGATCCCGTGTCGTTGCCCCTGCACCACTCAAATCATTGTACCAACAACCACGTGATCCAACCTCTCTCATAGAAACCAAGAGTGCAAGACCTCCTTCTTGCTTCCTTCAAACTTTCCCTCAAAAACCATGTGCACAAAAGGTTCTCCCTTTTTACCTTGCAAAAACAAGTGTCGACGGGATTCGAACTTTAGATTTGTTGGTGCTTAAACACCTTACGAGCCTTCCTCTTGACTATAGGCCACAAGAGCCTATGGTGATAGGTAAGGAACCTCCCTTACCTTTGTTCCCTCTTCTCTTCACTGTTTTTCAAATGAATACAACACTTCTGCTCCCTTATCACTTTCAACGGATTATCTTCATCAAGCACTTAGGGAAAATAAAAATTTTAGTGGCATATTTATATATTCCCACCTTTTTATTTTGACATCGACTATGACTTAATATTATTTACCTCCTACTTTTTGACGTCGACAATATTAAAATATTAATTTTAATTTTAAAATTTAAATGATTAAAATTTAAACTTAAATATTTAAAATTAATTATCTTCTTCATCGGGGCACCTTTTTTGATGAAATGAAAATCCAAACTAGGTTTTAATAAAAACCCATTTCAAATATTCCATCCATAGTTTTAAATAAAACCTTTTATTTTGCCTACCTTGGTTTTCACAAAAATCCTATAAATAGCCATGCTTTCCAAAATATCATAAATGCTTATTTATGAAATATTTTGGCGACAAAAAATCAATGTGATCCATGTGACATCAATGAAAACATAAAATACCTCAAATTACCTCAAATTTCCAACAATCTCCCCCTTTTTCATTGATGGCAACACCTCTAATGCAAATCACCACAGTCACTACAAAAACCAACATTGAGAATCAAAGTTGTTCCCCCTGACTCAATACTTTGTATGGAGGTTACTCCCCCTAACTCAATACTTTCTTTAGAGGTTGCTCCCCCTAACTCAATGATCTCCCCCTTACTCAAATCTCTCCCCCTTTGACATCAATGGCAAAAGGGACACCTATGGGGCTAAAATATATGACTCTTAAGCTTAGCCCCCTCAACCCCTTCTCTATTGAGGTGATTAATTTTGGGGTGGGAGTATCTTTACTACCATATGTTCTCTCAAACACTAAAACACTTATCTTGGTAATGTTTTTGTAAAGATGTCTGCAATCTGATATTTTGTAGGAACATATTCCAATCTTACTTGTTGCTTAGTAACTCATTCTCTTAAAAAGTGATACTTGATTGGAATGTGATTTTTTCTGGCATGCATTACTGGATTCTTCGATATACTTATAACACTAGTATTATCACATAGAATAGGAATGGGATGATCATGTTCTATGCTGAAATATTTGAGAGTCAGTTTCATCCATAATACCTGCGAATAGCATGCTATTACTGCAATATATTCTATCTTTGTTGTGGAAAGTGACACTAATGGTTGTTTCTTACTTAGCCAAGAAACTAGGCAATCACCAAGAAATAATGATCCTCCGCTTGTGATTTTTCTATCATTAATATTTCCTACCCAATATGCATATGTGTATGCTGTGAGAGTAAACTTACTGCTTCTAGGTAAAGATACTACCATAGACCATAATCCATTGTTCCTTTGAGATATCTGAGTGTTATTTTCACTACTGTCACCTATGATTCTTTTGGACCTACTTGAAATCTTCCCACTAAACCAAATGCCTGTATTATATCTGGTCTTGTGGCTGTAACATAAAACAGGCTACAAATCATAGATCTGTATAGATTTTTATTTGCATCAGGAGATTCATCATATTTGCTTACTAACTAGCTTACTATCTTCCATTTTGAATTTCTTCAACATCTCCTTTATATACTTTGTTTGTGAAAGAAATATCCCTTTTTCTACTTGTGAAATTTGTAATCCGAGGAAAAAGGTTAATTCACCAAGAATAGAAATTTCAAACTTATTAGTCATGTTTCTTGTAAATTATTGACACATTCAATCATTGCTACCTCAAAAAATAATATCATCCACATAAAATTCCACAATCATCAAATCATTTCCCTTATTTTTAATATATAGATTGTTATCAATTATTCCCTTTCTGAAACCTTGCTCTCAAAGGTATTTATCCAGTATTGAATACCATGCTCTAGGAGCTTGCTTCAAGACATAGAGAGCCTTCTTCAATTTACACACATAATCTACGTTATCTAATTGATTAAACCCATCTGGTTGTTCAATGTAAACTTCTTCTTCTAAATGACCATTCAAAAAAGTTGATTTGACATCCATGTGATATACTTTGAAATTTCTATAGCTTGAAATTACCAAAAACATCCGTATAGCTTCCAATATTGCAACTGGTGCAAAGGTCTCATCAAAATAAATTCCTTCTACTTGTGCATATACTTTACACACAAATATTACCTTGTTTCTGATGACTTGACCATATTCATTTAGTTTATTCCTATAGACCCATTTAGTACCAATTACATTTTTTCCTTTTGGTATTGGAACTAATTTCCAAGTCTTATTTTTTCAATCTGATCTAGTTCTTCCTGAATTACTTTAATCCAACATTCATCATTTTATGCCTCTAAAATCCTTTGGTTCTATCTTGGATAATAGTGAAACATCTACTTGTTCTGTTGAGCCTATGATTCCTCTTCTTGTCCATCTTACATCAGGACTGATAATGATCAAGTCCTCTGGAGGATTTTTTTGAATATATCTTGATGTAGTTTTGGAAGGTATATTCTGCAACTATTCTTCATCTAAATCTTCACCAATTTCTTCCTGACAACTTTCATCTTCTTCAGGAATACCTTCCTAATGTGGCTAATTTATTCCTATTCTTTCATAAAATCTGACATTTATACTTTCCACCATGGTATGTGTTCTTTTATTGTAGCATCTTTAGGCCTTACTTTTTGTAGAGTGTCAAAGAAAAATACCTTCATCACATATAAGATCAAACTTGCCCAAGTACTTATCCTCCCTTTTGAGATAACACTTACTTCAAAAAACTTTGAAGTAGTTTACCGTGGGAGATATTCCTTTCCAAAACTCATATGGAGTCTTATGTTGCTTTGTTCTAACTTGAGCTCTATTCATAACATAGACTGTTGTACTAATTACGTCCTTCCAAAATCCATCTAAATTTTTTGATTCATTTAGCATTGCTCTATTCTCAAGAGTTCTATTCTTTCTTTCTACTACTCCATTTTTCTAAGTATTCCTAGCTGCTAAATATTCTTTTTTGATTCTATGTTCTGCACAAAAATCAATGAATTGTGTAGATATGAATTTGCCTCCTCTATCTGATCACAAACACTTGATATTCTTTGCTTTCCATACTAAAACTATGCATAAATTGTATTTGAAAGTCCTTTTATCTTTGGTAGATCTCTGACAATTTATTTGTTGCTTATCCTTACTATGTTATCAAAGTTCAAGTGACACAACCTTTTATGCCATAACCAACTCTCTTCTTCTTGTAAATAGCCATGCTTTCAAAAATATCATAAATTCTTATTTATGAAATATTTTGGCCACCAAAACTCAATGTGATCCATGTGACATCAATGATCCATGTGACATCAATGACAACATAAAATGCCTCAAATTACCTCAAATTTCCAACACTTTATGCTACAAAGTAGAAATAATCTAGTTATTTCAAATACTATATCCACTGATTT
The DNA here is from genome assembly GCA_028583015.1 of Wollemia nobilis. Lineage (NCBI taxonomy): Eukaryota > Viridiplantae > Streptophyta > Pinopsida > Araucariales > Araucariaceae > Wollemia > Wollemia nobilis. Next base: position 1,034,253 of record JAQPPZ010002571.1, on the reverse strand, counting down.
GTATCTATCATTTACTTTTAAAAATTTTGATTAGTAGGTCACAAAGATCGAATATATTTTTCATTTGTTATCTAGTAGTGGAAGGGGTAATAAGTAACATCATATAAGTGCTTTTATAAAAAATGGGGCATCATTACATCACAACAATGAAGTTAGAATAACCTCTCATAATATTACATGCCATGTGTAAATTTTATAACCTCCTTGACCCTTAGATTATGCCAGAATTCTATTAGTTTTTTATTTGGATATATCACATTAAATAGGTCCCACCCATATTACATCATTACTTTGTTACAACAATATTTCAACAAACTACATAGTGATATTATAACAATATTTTAGGCAAGTTTTTTTATATGTCTAGCAAGGTTCAAACCTGGATCTCCTTTAAAGTCGAGGTATTGAACAAGTTGATCTCATCCTATTTAATCAAACTTTTATATATATGCTTAAAATATATTATTGTCTCATTTATACTTGTTATTGTCCATGAAAACTAAAACTTCTCATATATGCCTTAAGAATCTCATTTATATTTTTTGCAATCTATAGAAAAAACATTCATGAAGATACTACAAGCTTCTAAAAGTAACTAGAAATTAGCACCAACTAAAAATTAAGTTAGCCACCAAAATTCAAATTTAGAATTGGCTATTGTTTAGATAGCTACATAAACAAACTCATTTTTTCAATTTAATGCAGCTTCCCTTAAAAATACCAATATCTTATGTTTTTTTCATGATAACACAAACCATTTTATTGAAAAAAGGATACATAAACACAATTTACATTATTGAAGTTGATGATTTTGATAGTATCTATATTGTAAATTAAAGACAAAACCAAAACAAAACTGAAGTAAAAGCATGTCCTTGAATTATGAATTTAAGTACAACTTATTGGATCTAGACATATGTTTAGCAAGTCCCAATTTTTCCTCAAAATTAATGTTGAGATATTTCTTGCCACCAAATCCATCTTCAAATATCTATCCCAAAAACAAAAAAAAATAAAAATTTGCGAAAATTGAATTTACTAATGAACCAAGCTTACGACTTCTATTCCATGAATAGGAAGAGAATGAAACAAAAGTAAATTATATATTTTTAATATTATCTACCTTCATATATATCACAAGAACATTAGGAGCTTGAAAAATAAACACCTACTTGTACGTTATCGATAATTTGTTACACTTGTATTGTATAATCAAATATATCTCCTATTAATGAAATATTTCATATTAAAAGCATAGTTTGTACATACAAATATCTTCACCCTACCACTATCTCAAATTCACTCTATCTTTATCAGATAAAACCAAAAATATTCAATAGAAAAACCATAACATCTTGACAAGTATTTTTCCTAATCATTCTATCAATATCAATGAGTAAAAGTTAGGGTTTTTGTGTCCTACTACATTAAGAAAATTTTGAATTTTTTCATATTGAATCAGAGAGAACAAATACAAAATATAGTATGGTTTTATTATCATTATATTATAAATGGAAAATAAAACCAATGACATATACTTCAAAAATTTAATATTTTATATCTTGGTGGAGACACCCTATGTAGTTCCATGTTCACAATGATTATTTTCTCAGTACTTGCAATTAAATAGTTGTGATCTTCCTATATGATAATACATTAGTATATTTGTCTGTTTGACAAATTTAATAAATTGCATACAACATTATAGATTCAAGATGTCTCTTTAGAACCTTGTGAATCCTTTGCTTGGGTATTCACAAGATCGTATAATGAATATTGAGCTTAAGATGCCCAAACTCGTTTATGGACATCATTTTTTCCTAAACTAAAAACCTAGGCTTCAAAACCTTTTCTAGACTTAATATTGACAACATAAGATGATCTAGCACAAAATTTGTAGGAAGCTCTATTTTCTTAACTATAAATTCCATATTTTCCCTAATCTTATCTTTTCTCAATTTGAAAATGTAAGGCACCCTAAATAGTTTTTTCCTTAGACATGAGCCTACACAGTTGAAAATTGTATATTTTGGTCTCTAATTTTTCCAAGTGGCTAATAGCTATACCCATTTCTACAAAGAATCCATCTTCATTTGCATCTCCTATGTATGCTTTGCGAGTTGACCAACCCTCTCCTCCATCTAAGAAATCAATACCCATATGCCAATGAACTCAGAACTAAATAGAGATAAACATATATACATATAATCCACAATAAATGGAATAATAAGAGAGCAATACGTCCAACAAAGTTATTTTGAGGATCTATCTAACATCTTCAATTTGCCTATACAAATTTGTTATAACTCTTAATCATCCCTGTTGAGCTCCATATTTAAATATATAGAGTCATGCACCACCAAATTCATTGGGATCAAAAAAGAGCTCTCTAAAACCATCCCAAGATGCCCAAACTTGTTTATAGACTTCATTTTTTCCAAACTAAAAAACTAGGCTTCAGAACCCTTCCCAAACTTAATATTAACAACATCATTAGATATAGCATAGAATTCATAGGAAAATCCATGTTCTTAACTATAAAGTCCATATTTTCCCTAATATTATCCTTGAAAAGTTTTAAAATGTAAGGTTAAACCCTAAATAGTTCCATAGTTTCCTTAGCCATGAGCCCACTTAGTTGAAAATTGTGTATTTTGCCCTCTAATGTTTCCATGTGGCTACTAGCTATACTTGTTTCTATAAGAATCTATATTCATTTGCATCTCCTCTATATGATTTATGATTTTACCCACCCACTCCTCCATCTAAGCAATCAATAGCCATATGCACATGACATCAGAACTAAATAGAAACAAACATATATATACATAATCCAAAAGAAATGGAATAATAAGATAGTAATACCTCCAAAAAAGATGTTTTGGGGACCTACCTTCCATATTATAGTTGCTCATAAAAATCTACATACAGTTATTCATCATCCCCATTGGGATCCACCTTCAAACTGATGAAGTGAGGCAAAACCAAATTCATTAGGATCAACAATGAGCCTTTTGAAACCATCCCAACCTAAATTAAAAAAATCTCATCCTCTAAAGTTCCCATGAATGCTTTATCTATCTATCTATCTATCTATATATATATATATATATATATATATATATATATATAAAGGGTGACTTTATAGGGTGGTTTTTTACTGCCATAAAAAACCATTATTATTTAGGTATTTTAAAATCTTGTTTTGGTGAGGGTGATTTAAAACCACCCTCTTAGGGTCTATTAGGGTGGTTATCATAAAAAACCATCGTATTTTAGCTTTGGTTAAAATATATTTTTGGTTTAGTGACTTAGCTAGATTCTAACCAATCCACGCAATCCTTCCTTTCATATATTAATTTAACAATCCAAGTTATCCAAAAAATAACCAAGTGATACACCCCACCACCTAATCTATTATGCTTCATAGTTAAATAGGTGGTGAGGTTGTAGCATACAATTGAGAATATCAATGATCCCGATTAGGGAAACTAAAAATTCACCACTCTTATCCTCTATGAACTCATCCATATTAGCTTCAAAAAAACAAGGTACTAGAATGGCCAGTTAGAAGAAGATCTAAGTCTTGCAAATGATATTTCCTAAACCAAGTCATCTCTCTTATAGGATAATCAATGAAAATACACATGCTATGGGAAAAGTATGATATAGTTCCAACATGAACCTTGTTAGCAAAATATGTGATATGGAAGGCCAATGCATACAAGAAATATCCTAAGGTGAGCAACATCCTTGATTAAATCTAGTTTGCATGCATTCCTGAAAAAGAGAATTCATTTTAGGTTTTCTATTACCCAAATTCATGTGATAATTATAACATCAAGTGATATGAAATTAGAGGCTCATTTTTGATATTTAATGGTGGGCATGCATCAAGGAGAGGATCAAGAATGATTTTACAAATCTAGCTTATCATAAGATGATTTTCTTAACAAGGTAGTTATAAAATTCTAAGATACAAGAAAAATCCTAAGTAAAAGGTTAATTAATCCTCTTACCCCCTAGAAACTCCCCAAAAAAGTATCCTAAGGAAATAAACCTAGAACCTCATAGGTCTAATCACAAAATAGTTTATATAAAAGTTAAATATCATTCATCTAATCAATAACTCCAAAATATAATATTAGTAAATTTTCTAATGTGGTACGATTACAATAAATATTGATAATATTTTGGTATCAAATTTTAAAGTTAGCTAATCAAAATAAGGAGGCATGTGGGTCAAATAAGTCTCAAGAACCTAGAAGGTGGCTCCAACCACTCGAACCAACCACATTGAAGGAGGAATACATACATCTATGTTGGTAATGACTAGAAAAGAGGCTCTTAATATCCACATCTCTTTCCAATATTCTCCATTACACAACTAGCCATTGATATTGTGAGAACCCTAAAGTGTTAGGCACCCTCAAATAGCCAAGAATAAACTTATAGTGCAACCTATGGTAAGTATAGAAACCAAGAAGAATATTTCATCTACTGGGGTGATTCACTACTAGGATAAGAATAGCACTCATGTTAAGTTTTACCAAGATAAACCCCCATACTAAATGACTAATGTGACTGAGAGGGTAGCAAATGTCACATTGTCTAAAAACACTAAAAATTTAAAAGAAGAAACTTACCATAGTATACTTATCAGGGAATTTGGGTACTTTCTTGTAAGAACCTATACATACTATCAATGCACTTATCGAAGGTACCCTAGTTGAAGAGGAGAACAACATTATCCTATAAATAAAGTTAGAGGAACTAAGCCTTAGACTAGCCTTATGACCTGAAGAATAGGTTTAAGGACTAAATATCAAAGATAACTACTTCCAATAAGTTTTAGCATTAGTCATGGCCTTGAATAGATGCTTGCTAGAGTGCCAAATAAGGGACCTACTCATTGTTCTAAGAAGTAGATTTTTTGTATATCGAGAAGCACTGAGAGCCCTACTTTACCTTTTACAAGGCCAAGGGCACATTGAATACTACTAACAATATCAATATGAAAAAGAAATAATAATTAGAGGGATTAGGTTGGAGTGCAAAAAATATCAATGATTGGTGGATATTCCACCAAGAGATTTGTGATATACTATAAATACTTGGATGAAATAAGGATGACAAGGAATTCAACAATCACTACAAGGTACATTATCCAAAACATAGCAATTATTGGGGATAAGGTTAAGGAGGATCCTTGAGTGAGTATTCATATTGATCAATAAGGAAGAAAAATCCTCATCAAGAGGATGTCTAAGTCCTCTTAGATATTCCACTAGAACTAGATATATCTCTCATGGGAGCTCCTTTACCAAAACCCCTAGCTCTAACTATTTTGACACAATGTACATCATAATCAAAGATGTCCTACGAGGAATTGAGCAAGGGAAAATCCTTTAAGAAGAAGCAAAATTCATCCTTGGACACTAAAGCACCCATCAAGTAGAAAATGAGTAAATCTCAGTCTAAGGATGCACCACGACCATTTCTATATGCAACTTCCAAAATTATTCCACAAAAAATAGAAGGGCTTCTTCTAGGAATTGAAGTAGTATTTATCCCACCTCTCATCACTTTCATTCTAGAATATCTCCCTCTAAGCACCCACTCTTTCATATGTTTCATTTTTCCATCCTAACCACTTCTCCACCACTTTTTAAATTGAACCTACTCAAGCTACAATATACTTAATCCCATATCTAGGCATCAAATCTACCTCTACAACCCTATTTCTCATGATTCAACTAAGTGGTTTTTATTTATTTGATCCCTTTTCTTTCCATAGAGATCAATTTGTAGATAGTTGAAGTCAAGTCTAATGACTCAATTTTTAAACTACTAGCTTAGTACAACCAAGCATAAGTATAGACATAATAGCATGAACAATAGGAAGCAACACAACAAGTAGGATAACCTACCACCATCCAATATAGAACCACTTACTTTCCATAAAATATTGCATTGGGCATGGTCCATATTACATTGATCATATCCAAGGCAAGAGGCACAATGTGAGCTTAGGATTAATAGGTAGCTATCATTGAATTTAGTCTCAAGTAGGGTTATGCATAAGGGTTCAACCCATAAATCTATTTATAAAATCAAGGTGAGTTGTCTCAAAATCTCGGTGAATTATGTTGAAGGATTCATGGCAAATTGCATTCATTTTTCTCCAAAAAAATTCAAACTGTGGTAAATTTTTTATGTTTGAGGCCATGAATATCAGTTTTCAAATCCTAAAAATGTACATCAAATTTGAAGGCTTTAGTCCAACATGAAAGGCTTTATATAGATATGATGATTGGTTGCAACAATGATAATCAACTATAGGTATGACAATCAGTTGCAGATATGTTGATCGATTGCATGCATAATGATCGATTACATATATAACGATTGGTTGTAGGCATGATGATTTACTATAGGTATGCATGGTGATCGATTGAAGGAATTATGATTGGCTATAGGCATGTCGATTGTCTACATTCATGACTATCAGTTGCAGGTATGATGATCAGTTGCAGGTATGATGATCGACTACATGCATGACGATCGACATCAGATATGACAATAAACTACATGCATGGCAATCAACTATAGGAATGACAATCAGTTGTAGGTATGATGATTGATTATAGGCATGATGATCAACTACAGGTATACCAATCACCTATATTCATGATGATCGGTTGTAGGTATGATGATCGGCTACAAGCATGTCAATCGACTAGAGGTATCATGATTGACTATAGGTATGACAATTGGTTGCATCTATACTAATATACCAATTTATTGCAAGAATACTGACTGGTTGTAGGATTGATGATCAATTACAATAATATCAATCGGTATTAGTAAAACTAATCGGTTCCTACAAAGTTTATCAGTTGCAAAAATGTTGACGGGCTATAAGAATGATGATCGGGTGTAGAGTACCCAGTCAGTTGTAGCACACCTGATGCAGTGCATCTATACCACGTGTCAACCATCATGAAATGATTGTATGCAAATGCCACATGTCATCCATCCATGAGCAAGAAAAGTCTATATAAAGGAATAAATAGCCATTTTTTACCTCTTCTATCATAGTTTTAACCCTTTTTCCTCCCATTTTTATGCAGTTTTAACCCTCTTCCTCCCATTTTATCTTACTTTTAACAATTTACCTTTAGTTTTAACCATTTTCCTCATGTTTGTACCTTTTTTTTTATCAAGTTTTGAATACCATACACTATATCTTCTGGTCCATACTCTCGTACATAATGAAACAACCCTATGGTGTCCCATAGCACCCATATAATATCTAAAATTAATTTTAAGAACTTGTATTACCCCCTAATTTTTGAAATTTTATCAACATTGGGTTATGATATGACATGGGTCATGGAATTTGGTCTTTAGGGTCTAGTATTTGTTAGAGTAAATCACTATATAAAATATAGAAAAGCAATTATAGTGTTTCAAACTTTAACAATGAGAATTAACAAAATAAGACAAACACACAATAAAAGAGACAACGATTTTAACGTTGTTCACCCAATGTGGGTTACATCCACCAAGAATTTTTAGTCCTTTTTTTTCTCTCAATCCAAGCAATAGAGGGTTACAACCTACAACAAACATCTACTGTAATTTCCTCTCTATATATACAAGGAATCAACACAGTAATTTTTCTTTGTATACTCTGTTTTTCCTCACAAATATATATAATAAAAAAAAATGCTTTTCTTAATACATTCCAATATTAACACTGAGTTCCCAACATCTAATTTTGGGATAAAAACAAAAAAAATTTCCCTGGTTGTCCTGTTGTAAATGCGAAAATTTTCTCTGGTAGACTAATAGATTGTAAATCTGGAAACTTTCCCTGCCCATCCTACAATAAATCCAAAAACTTTCTCTATTTAGCCTCCTCATAATTAGGCTCCATTCCTAAAAATATCCCACTTGGAGACTAATTCCATTGCACCATACTGCAACCAAGGATTGAAAAATTCTCATCATGGCCTTTTATTCCTTAAGGCCAACTGAAGTTGAGAAAAAGCTAAAATTTTATTTTGACACCACTTTTTTAAGCATGTCAGTAGGATTTTGTGGTGTTTGAACTTTCCTTAATTTCAAATATCCATCTTCCACTACTGATCTAATGAAATGATACCTGAGTTTGATGTGTTTAGTTTTTAAATGGAATGCTGAATTCTTTGCAAGGTGTATAGCACTTTGGCTATCACTCCACAACCTATTATCCTCTTGCTTCTTCCCTAGTTCTTCCATCAGTATTTCCAACCAAACCATCTCTTTGCTTGCTTCTGCAGTAGCAAAATATTCAACTTCAGTGGTTGAAAGGACAACTACATGTTGGAGTTTAGAAATCCAAATAACCTCTTCTCGTCCTATAGTAAATATGTAGCTAGTAGTGCTTCTTCCACCATAAATATCACCTGCCATATCAGAATCTATGAAACCTTTCAAGCATATATTAGAGCCTACAAAATTCAAAGAATAATTTGAAGTTCCTCTCAAGTACCTGAGTATCCATTTTACTGCTTGCCAATGTCCTTTTCCTGGATTACTCATAAATCTACTCACTACTCCCACTACGTGGGCAATGTCTGGTCTTGTACAAACCATTGTATACATCAAGATTTTGTGTCTTGGGACACAAATCTTTGGTGAGTTTAAAATGCTTTGCCAATGGAGTAGCAACAGACTTTGGATTGTTCATGTTGAATCTCTTAAGCACTTTTTCAATGTATTTTGCTTGTGATAATTTTAGAGTGTGACTCTCCTTTTCTCTTGTTATCCTCATACCAAGGATTTGTTTGGCTTCTCCCAAATCCTTCATGGCAAAGGATTTAGCCAACTTCTTCTTGAGCATGTTTATATCTTGCATATTTGTTCCTGCAACCAACATGTCATCCACATACAATAGTAAAATAACATAGTTACCATTTCTAGTTTGCTTAAAATATACACAATGATCACTTTGACATATTTCAAACCTTTGATTAGCCATGAACTTATCAAATTTTAAATACCACTGTCTAGGATCTTGTTTTAACCCATACAAGCTCTTTTTTAGTTTACATACCCAATCCTCTTTACCTTTCACTTGAAAGCCTTCTGGTTGGTGCATATAAATTTCCTCCTCCAAATCACCATGAAGAAATATTGTCTTCACATCCAATTGCTACAGATACAAATTTTCTATAGCTATAAGAGTCAAAATAGCTCTAATAGAGGTCATTTTTACAACTGGAGAAAAAATCTCATCAAAATAAATACCTTTTTTTTGAATGAATCCCTTGACCACTAGTCTTGCTTTGTATCTCTTATGCCCTTCATTCTCCTCTTTAATCCTATACACCCATTTATTGGTCAAAGCTATTTTACCTTTGGGTAGCTCAACAAAATCCCAAGTTTGGTTGTGGAATAGAGTCCATTTCTTCATTCATTGCAAACTCCCACTTATTCCTGGTATCCATCTGTAATGCTTCCTAAAAACATTCTGGCTCACCAGCATCAGTATACAAAAAATAATCATTGAAATATTGAGGAATTTTACTTATCCTAGTAGATCGTCTAACAACACTTTATGGAGATAGAGGTACTTGTTACTATTGCTATACATTTTTATCTTCTACCACTTTTGGAGTTACCTTTTCTATGTGTCCATCAAGGTCTATGTATTCAGTAATTTCCTCTTTCTATTTCTTTCCCTGCAACAGATATTTATACAATTTTTTTTCATTAAATATGAAATCCCTACTTCTAATGACTTTTTGGTTATCATAATCCCATAATCTGTAACCCAAGACATCAATATCATAACCAATAAAATAGCACTTTTGGGCCTTAACATCTAACTTATTTTTGTTCTCTTTGTCTATATGCATAAAAGACTCACATCCAAATACCTTAAGGAAAGAATAATTTACTAGTTTACCTATCCAAAGATCTTCTGCAATTCCTCCATCCAAGGCACTAGACGGTCCTCTATTAATCAGATATACTGCAGTATCAACAACATGAGCCCATAAAGATAGTGGTAAGCCTGCATGTATTCTCATGCTCCTAGCACGCTCCATGATGGTTCTATTCATTCTTTTTGCAACCCCATTTTCTTGAGGTGTTCTTGGAACTACCTTGATTCTTCTAATTCCATTTTTAGAACAAAACACATCAAATTATCTACTGTAATATTCTCCACCATTATCCGACTTTAGACACTGTAACCTTTTTCTAGTTTCATTTTCAACTATTGCTTTCCAATTCCTGAAGGTATTAAAAACATCACTTTTATTCTTAATGCAATATATCCATGTTTTCATTGTTGCATCATCAATAAAAAGTACATAGTAAGAGGAACCTCCAAGAGAAGTTACCTGATATGGGCCTCAAACATCTGAGTGCACAAGCTCCAATTTCTCTTTCTTCCTTTCCTTGCCATCCTTGAGAAATCTAAATCTCTTTGCTTTGCCGTAAACACAATCCTCATAGAATTCCAAATCAATATCTTTTAACTTTGGCAATAACTTTCTTGAATGTAAAATTTCCATACCTTTTCCACTCATATGGCCAAGAATTTGGTGCCACAAATATGCACTCTCACATGTAGAAACTAAATTCATGGATCAGTGAGAAAAATTAGTAAGTAAATAAATAGTACCCACCAATTTACCTCTAGCTACTATTAATGAACCTTTAGTAACTTTCCAAGCATTCTCTCCAAATGCAACCGTGTATCCTTCACCATAGAACCTGTCCATAATCTCCAGAAACATAATCTATGAAGTATTCCTTATGTGAGGTAGCATGGAATGAAGCACCACTATCAATCACCCAATAATCACTATTTCTATCAAGATATAAGATTAAAGCATCTTGTAGAATTTGTCCAATAACATTGGCTTCTGAAGTGTTACCATTATTATCATTACCTTCATTTCCATCACCCTTTATTTGCCAACAGTCCTTCTTGAGATGACCCTTTTTGCCACAGTGCCAACACTGTAGATTTCATTTTCCATGTGATTTGGATTTGCCTTTGGATTTTCCATGATGTGAACTCTTGCCTCTTTCTCTTCCTCTTCCTCTATTCTCAGCAGTCAAGGTGATGCTAGATGATTCTCCCGTGGTTTTTCTTCTCATGTCCTCACTGAGTATCACACCAACCACATCATCAAATTCTAATTTATTTGAACTCGAAGCAGAGTTACTTACCACCATTACCAAACTGTTCCAAATTTTTGTAAGAGAGCATAAGATTAATAAGGCCCTAATCTCATCATAAAAATCCAATCCTACTGAATGCAATTGATTAGTGGTAGTATTAAATTCATTTAAATGATCATGCACATATCCTCCTTCACTCATTTTCATGTTAAACAACCTTTTCATTAAGACTACCTTATTTGATGTTGATGGTTTCTCATACATCTTGGCCAACTTATCCATGAATACCTTGGTAGTCTTTTCATCAGAGATGTTGAAGGCTACAGTGGCTCTCAAGAACAGTCTCACAGTACCCAATGCCTTTCTATCAAGGATACTCCACTCCTCATCATACATAGTTGAAGGTCTCTCTGTTTCCCCCTCAAGAGGTAAGTAAAGATCCTTCTGGTACAAGTAATCTCCCATATGCATCTTCCATAATTGAAATTTTTGGCCATTTAATTTTTGAACTCTAAACCTCCCTTCTTTCGCCATTGCTCCCACTTGATCCAAAAATTCTCCTTCTGTCAAGTGCACCCTACAAAACAAATGCTTTGATACCAATTGTTAGAGTAAATAACTATATAAAATATAGAAAATTAATTAGTGTTTCAAATTTTAACAATAGAATTAAGAAAATAAGACAAACACATAGTAGAAGAGATAACAATTTTAATGTGGTTCACCCAATGTGGGTTACATCCACCAAGAATTTTTAGTCCTTTCATTTTTCTCAATCCAAGCAATAGAGGGTTAGAACCTACAACAAACATCTACTATAATTTCCTCTCTATATTTGCAAGGAATCAACACAGTAATTTTTCATTGTATACTCTATTTTTCCTCACAACTATATATAAGAAAAAAATAGAAAAAAAATTGCTTTTCTTAATACATTCCAAGATTAACACTGAGTTCCCAACATCTAATTTTGGGATAAAAACAAAAAAACTTTCCCTGGCTATCCTGTTGTAAATCCAAAAACTTTCTCTGGTAGACTAACAAACTGTAAATCTAGAAACTTTCCTTGCCCATCTTGCAGTATATCCAGAAACTTTCTCTGTTTAGCCTCATCATAATTAGGCTCCATTCCTAATAGTATTGATGTCACAGTTCAACACAGATACCAATATTCTGAAGAAGATCATTGTAAATTATAATATTAATTCTAGCAAGACAAATGTTATCATTGACGATAAAAACATAGTTTTTTCCTTCAAAGTCTCCAACATCGCCAAACTGACTAGATTGGCGTATGCTGGTTGTGAGCCAATCACATCAAAATACCAATTAACTAATGATGACAAACTCTACCTGGAGACCAACTTCAAAGTGCAGCCAAAATATTTTCAAGGTATAACTACTTTTTTATTTAATTGATTTAAATTCTAGTCACTAGTGTTTATAATTACTAAATTTGTTTTATTTGCAATTACGACCATGAAGTCGATAAGGTGTTTTACTGTACCATCGATTGAAAATAAATATATTTAGGCATTTTGTGAATTCTTCCTTTCTAGACTCGTTCTACAAGGAAGACTGATAGAAATTTTGATGTGGACCTTAGCATTTTTGGTTCATTGTGTTGCACATCAACAATTCGACTGGTCTAGCTATGTCTCACATTGGATTAGAATGGATATCCAGAATGCCATAACCCACACTTCACCCTCGCCAAAAGTTAGAACATGCAATTATATTCCTTTTCAAAGTAGGATTCTACTTTTAGAGGTTATAATCCAGAGGAATCAGGAAACTCTAAAACACCTACAAAGAAAATGCCATCGCTAATGAGAATATCAACAAGGAAACATATCAGATCTACTTTTCCTAATCCTCAACAACCTCCACCTGTGGTTGCACATCAACTGCCAATGAATATAGTTATGCAAGAGGTTTCATATTTAGGGAGTAAGTTTTAATGACTACTGAAACAAAATTTTTACAAAGTTTTTTACTATTTTTATTAAATTTTATTTTATTTTTTATATGAATGGTAGACCCACATTCCATTTGCATCTGCATTTGTGCAAGATGTATTTTATTATGTTGATAAGTGTTATAACAAGTTTTCTAACTAATTTTCATAATCTACCTTCACAAATTTTATAACTAATTTTTATTTTGATGTTTTCAGAATCTATATAACAATTTTACCAATAAAATCATTAATTGATGCTTCCCCCTCCTACACCATGTCAACATAAAATTCAAGGTCAATTATTCCTATTTTGAAAACACATTATTCCATCTAGACCACAAAGAGAATAAACAGTTCAATTTTCAGAGAAAGAAGCATCAAAGATATTTTTAGGATTCAAAAGAATTTTTCTTGGTAATTTTAATTTTACTGGTGTATTGAAAGCTTCTAGTGTTGGGTTGGATGAAGTTCCACTTGATTAGAATTTTTTTTGCAAGGAAATACTCCCACTACTTTCCAAGTATCAGAACTACTTCGATATAAACAAAATAAAGGAGTAGAATGTTCAAGAAAATATCCTCCTAGGGAAACCAACACCCCTCAGGTTCATCCTTGACAAGAGGATGAAAGATTAAATATTTTTGAAAAATATTTGGTTTCTAATAATGCGGAATCAACCATTAAGGATTTACTACTTCTAAATGTATTAAAAATGAAAAAATGGGAGTATCAGGCCAAAGTGTTGATAAATGAAATCAATTATCGATACAATAATATTTTGAAAAGAGAAAACAAATTTTTTGTTGCTAAAAATAAACCTAAAAAGCTGGAGATTCTACTACAACAAGTAAAATCTGGCATTGTGAAGGTAAATACATCTTACACTGATGAAATTTTAAAGTTTATATTGAATGTATTGGAGAACATAAACAGTGAGGCCTAAGCGTATTATAATGAATGGACATGTGATAAGGAAAATATTGTTGTTGTTGTAGCTGTAAGGAATGTTGCTAAGGTTTTTCTTAATCACTTATGTGTTGAATGATTTATTTGTTCTCTTTTTTCAAATGTAATTATCTGTTGACTTATTATTATTATTTTTTGTAGGTAAAGTATGATAATATTAAGAAGCAAGTTCAAAACCTGCAAAAATATCTCCGAATGGTAAAGGACTTCTTAAATGCTTCTATGCCAATGAAAAAAATAGCTTAAGAAGCAGTTCGACAAACAATATTTTATGGAAAATCATTATCTAAAATAGACTGGATCCTGATGTTCTGTTAAAGGAGAAGGGTAAATAAGTTCAAGGACCAATATCTAAATATGTTTTAAAAGAGGAAAAAACCCTACTCGAAGTATTGGAAAGTGTTGAAAATATCCTTACCATTTATGGAGCAATTAAGAGTATTTCTACCCAGCACGAGGGAGGAGCCATTGGAATGCTGAATGTGAAAGTCATGGAAGTAGTGGAAGAGGAAAAAGGGGTTGAAAAAAATATATATGAGTGGGGAGTTGTTTCTTTGCAAAATGTGGAAGTCGTTGAAAAGGAAAAATAAGTGGTGGAAAGGGGCAAATATTCTAAAGTTTAAAACTGAATTTCAAAATTTGATACTTGAAAAAAACTATTTCATGACATTCCATATGTTTTAATTTGAAAACAAGATACTTGCTTTTATTATTTTACTAAAATACTATTTATATTTATAAATTTGTGTTATTTTCATATCTTTATTATTATGTTGTTTAAAATATGCTTGATTTTACAAAGAATATATGTATGCATAGGTTTAGATTTCATTTTATTCAAAGTTATTCTTGTTGTGATATAAAAATGAGTATTGTCTTGTGTATTATGCTATGTTGTTTTTATTTTTCAGTTTTCAAGTGAGTTTACGAAGGATATATCTATGCATGGGTTTAAATTTTCAGTTTATTGATAGTCATTATTGTTGTTGTATAAAAATGTGTTTTGTCTTTTGTATTATGCTATATTGTTTTTATATTTCAAATTGAGTTTACGATGGGTATATCTATGAATGGGTTTATATTTTCCACTTCCATGTATTATGCTATGTTGTTTTTATATTTCAATTTTCAAGTAAGTTTACAAAGGATATATCTATGTATGGGTTTAAATTTTTATTTTATTCATAGTCATTCTTGTTGTATAAAAATGAGTATGGTCTTTTGTATTATGCTATATTTTTTTTATATGTCAAAGTGAGTTAACAATGGATATATCTATCAATGGTTTTACGATGGATATATCTATAAATGGTTTTAAATGTTTATTTTCCATATCTAGAGTAATATGCTACATAAATCTGCATGCATGGTTTACTAATGATACTAATGATAATTAGAAAGTCAATAACACTTCTAGAGTCATAGCATACATACTAATGATACTAATGATACATACATTCAAAGTAAAAGGAAAAAATACTATATTTTTCATCATATACAATTAATTCAATAACATAGCATCATTATGAATGCATGGTTTTCAAATTTCTAGCTTACTCAAAGCTAAAGCATAAATCATAAATTTTTGAAAATAGAATGATTATATGATTTTTTCAAATCATTGAAATTTTACAACTAATCAAATACAAAAAATCATTGATAATATGAATTTTTTCAAATCATTGACATTTACAAATGATATCAATACGAAAAATCATTGAAAATATGAATTTATTTAAATCATTAAAATTTTACAACTGATTTCAAATCCATAAAATCATTGATTATATGAGTTTGTCATATAATCATTAAAAAATTTAAATTTTTGAAAGCTAATACAAAGCTTTATTGACATATCCAAAAGAACCAAGAATAATTTATGAATTTTGTGTTTCCATAATCTCATCATCACTCCAACCTAAATTATTTTCGTCACTATCAATAGTATCAGTGAGACCTCTCTTACCTGCTAGGGACTTCCAATATGTCAATGTTGTATCATAGGGATACTTACCCACCTCGTATCATGACACATATATTCTCAAACAATTTTCCAATTTATTTTCCAACTTGTTATGAACTTTTGATTTAACAAAATATAATGCATTGAATACGCTTTCGTCTTCAACATATCCCAAAATAATTTTCTGACATAATTCATAAAAATTAAAGTACTCACTCATAGTTTCTTGTAAGACACTACTTTGATATATTTTTTTCCATAAATGCATTATTGAACTAGTTACATGTAGAATTTTGAAATGTGCAATTTGATTATCCATTGTTATTCCAAAATTGGTTGATTTTTGTCTCAAAAGATATTTGTTTAGAATACGATTGATTTCAATGCCATTTAATTCCACAATTTTAGAGAAATGTGTCATAATATTACCAATATATTTGACAAAAAAACTCACTTCTTCTCAGCAGGATTCGATCCCCTATCATTGTCCAAGCATCACTCTAACCATGGTGCCACTCACCACATGAGCCAACCGCTCACATGAAATGGTGAACCCAGCCACTATGCTTTCCTTCCTACAAATGTACCCCAGAAGACACGTGCGCCAAAAGGTGTACTTCCTTTCCACTTTGCAAAAACCAGCACCGACGGGATTCAAACTTCGGATCTCCTGGCGCTTAAAAAATTGACTACCTCCTTCTTGCCACAAGGCCACAAGTGACTACAGTGTATGATAAGGGTCCTTCCTTCCTTCTATTTCTACCTTTCTTCACAGGTTTTGATTGCGCTAAAATATCTTTTCTCTTTGTTCGAATGAAACTCACACACATTCGAATTATTGCCAAATGAATTTTTGGCAGTGGAATTTATACATATTGCCTTAAATTTTCATACGTCGGCCCTTAATTGAATTTGATGACGTCGACGAGAATTTCCACTTTGGAAATTTAAATTTAAATTTTAAAATATTAAAATTTAAAACTTAAAGTTCAATGTTGAATAACTTTGTCACCGGGATTCCTTTTTCAATGAAACAAAAAGTCATCCTAGGTTTTAAGAAAAAACCATTTCAAATATGCCATCCATGGTTTTAAATAAAACCTTTAAAATTAAATTGATTCATCATCAGAGCACCTTTTTTGATAAATCGAAAAGCCAACTTGGGTTTTAAGAAAAACCTATTTCAAATCTGTTGTCCATGGTTTTAAATAAAAACCTTTTGCTAAGATTCCCTTGAAGCCATTTTTTTTTTTGGAATACAAACATAGTGCTCACATACATAGATCCTTTTGACATAAATGACAACTTTTTGCTAAGGGACTCAAAATGTCCAACAATCTCCCCCTTTGTCATTGATGGCAACCCGTATCCTTTTATTGAAATCTGACCTTCTTTTCTACTCCCCCTGGGACTTTGCTCCCCCTGGCTCAATGCTCTCTCAAATATCAAATCTCTCCCCATATCATAAAATCTTCCCAATATACACAAATCTCTCCCCCTTTGACATCAATGGCAAAGGGTCACCTTTGGGGCTTGGGGCTAAGAATGAGCCTCTTAGTTTAGCTCCTCCTCCACCTCCACATGAGGTGGTTAATTCTGGGGTGGGAGTATTTCTACTCCTCAAAAGCACAGATCTATACCTTTGTCTTTATATCTTCTTATGTGAGTCTTTTGAATCCTGTCACAGTTTCTTTCCAAGATATCATTTGTGTTCCTGTCATCACTTTTGTTCCTATTCATGTTCTTGTTCTCATCCATGTTTTTGTTTGTATTCATTTCTGAGTCTCTATTCTTGTTCATATTTTTGTTCCTGTTCATGTTCATGTTCATGTTCATATTCTTATTCATACCTATTTCTGGAATATTTTCTCTACACCATCTTGCTATGTCACCATCATTATTGCATTTATAACACTTAATTTTATTATTCCTTGGAAGTGCAACTGTCTTAGGACTTCTGCTAATAAATCCATATCCTTTTCTATCATGAACCCTACAATTCATTACCTTGTGACCAAAACCATTGCATGAGTAGCAATACCCATGAAAATGTTATCCATTTCCATATTGTTGTATTCCCTGTGTTCTGCACTGTGAAGCCATGTGTCCAAACCTGTGACAAGAGAATCATTTTTCATTGAAGAAACCTTGCCTAGATTCCATTGGTCTCTTAGTATCTTCTACATGTTTCTTGTTCCATATGTTCCATACTTATGCATTGTTCCTTTCCTTTTTGAACTTTCTATTTTCCAACTTAGTCTCACTATCTCTTTTACTTACTTCTTTTGATACTTCTTATTTTCTAGTGTTTGAGCTTGATTCTCCTTTTTTTTCCTCCTGTTTCCTTTGTCCTTCTTTAGAACTAAGTCATGTTTTGATGACTGATGACTTTTGTGTATTGATAATTTTGTCCAAAGTATTTGGATTCTCCTCAAACTTGTGTAACTTGTCCTTAGAGCCTTTTACTTCCATCCTTAGTGAAACTATATCATGCTCAAAGTTTTCACACTCTAGATATTTTGTATTTAATTTATTTGTCATACCTTCTTCAATTTTTTTTGCTTCTTCAACCATGATTTTGAAGTGGGTGAGTTCTTGTAGAAACTTTTGCTTTACTTTCTCATCTTCTTGAGCTTGAACCCTTAATCCCGAGTTCTCCCCTTTTAATTCTTGAAGAGTAATCATAAGCCTTTCACATTCTATCTCTTTTACCTTTGACTTTTCAATCATACCTTCTTCAACTCTTCTTGCTTTTCAACCTTATCTCTCAAGTCATATATATCATGTAGAAGTTGTCTTACATTTCTCATCTTCTTGTATTTGAGCCTTCAATTCTAAATTCTCCTTTTACAATTCACCAAGTTCCTTAAGAGTGGCTTCCTCGTTTTATTTTTTTGAATCTTCCTCTTCTTCATTTTTTTCTATTGTCCAAAGTGGAGATTCTTCTTGATACTTGCTTTGACTATTCCTATTACCTTTTTATGACTCATTATTTAGAACTTCAAATCTGAGAGAATCATATTCATCTTCACTACTATCAAACCCATTGCAATAACTTGCATCATGACTGAGTTGACCATAAACAAAACATTCTTGTGGACAATAAGTTGCATGGTGACCTGTGTTCCCACATCTGGTACAAAAATTTATCATTCTGGATATTTTTCCATTACTTGATTCATCTCTTGAATCAATTTTCATTTGTCCTCCCAAAACAACATTATTAAACTCATCTTCATTTTCTTTCATGACCATAGGTGTTCTTTTATTTCTGTGTCTCATGCTTCGAATCTTGCCTTTCTTTGCCATTTGTGTTCTTGTAGGATCTTCCTTCAAGCTGTTAAATTTTTTTCGAAGAAACCAGCTCTAATACCAATTGAAGAAAAAAATCTTATACTGTGAGGGGGGGTGAACAATATAAGACCACTTTTTACTTTTCTTTACCAAACAATATTAATCAATATAATCAATGGACATATCAATAGTAATAACCAAAGTAATGCACCAATCATCACATACAGTAGAGACACCACAATTTACGTGATTCAGCCAATGCGGGCTACTCCACGAAGAAAATATTTTACTAAAAATTTCTCAATAAATATCTTGGAAATCCTTCCCAATTACAATGTTTATGACCTCTATCCAAAGGAGATATTGATACCTAAATCTCAAGTTTGTGGATCTCTTCCACATGAGAACTCTTTCCCCTTCTACTCTAGCTAGTGATCTTCTAGAAGACTTTGTCTCTATGCTACTCTGACTGGTGGATCTCTCTCCACTTGAAGACTCCTCACTCATATCTATCTTCAGTTGTTCTAACTACTGGATATCTATTTATTGAGACTTTGTCCTCTGTACTCTATCAACTCCAAAGCTTTGTTAATAGGTTCACTTAGAACCTTCTCAATATGCTTAATAGGTTCACTTAGAACCTGATAAAATGTGCTCAATAGGTCCACACAGAACCTGCTCTAATCTGCTCAATAGGTCCACATAGAACCTACTAAAATCTGCTCAATTGGTCCACACTTAACCTTTCCAAATCTGCTCAACAGGTCCACATAGAACCTATTCAAATCTACTCAATAGGTTCACTCAAAACCTGCTCAAATATTCTCAATAGGCTCACTCAAAACCTACTTAAATCTACTCAATAGACTCATTAAGAACCTATTTAAATATGCTCAATAGGTTCACTAGGAACCTGCTCAAATCTGCTCAATAGGCTCACTTAGAACCTTCTGAAATCTTCTCAATAGGCTCACTCATAACGTGCTCAAATCTACTCAATAATTCCTCTCTAGGAATTGCTCAAATCTACTCAATAAGTCCTCTTTAGGACTTTCTCAAATATGCATAGTAAGATTTTACATAAGCTTACTAAAAATCAGTCCACAAGCCTTATCAAAGACTTACCTCAAATCAGCTCAACAAGTCCACACAGAAGTTGTCCAATCTCATAGAAACATAAAGAGAATTTTTAGAGACTCAATATGTTCTACACTCAATGCTCAACCAATTTCTCAAATCAATATCATAGAATCATAAAAAGAATTATTACAGAATTAATATTTTCTATACTTAATCCCCAATCTCAACTCAAATTAATCTCATAGAAGCATAAAGAGAATTGTTAGAGACTCAATATGTTCTATACTAAAATACCAATCTCAACTCAAATTTATCTCAACTCAACAATATCATAGAAGCATAAAGATATTTTTTAGAGACTCAATATGTTCTATATTCAAATCCCAATCTCAACTCAAATAAAAATATATAATAGTTTGTTTTATGGAACTTGAACAACCTTTTGCATCCACTTAACTAGGCTCAATCAGCTCAACTCAACCATTCACCACAAGGAACAACTCTTTCTTAGAAACCCTAGTCAAAGATTGTATCAATAAGCTTAAAATATTCCCAACAATGATACTCATGTTCTTTTCTAACTCAGGTTCAAGTTCTTTGTACAACCAATGGCTTCAACAACAATGCTTCTAAAACAAGGTTTAATCACAACACTCAAGCCAGAAAACCTTAAAGCATTAACTCAACCACTTTCGAAAAGAAAACCACAATCAATACTTTTTACTCCAATGATATTTCATAAATCAACCACCAAAATAAAATCAATCGACAATATTGCTCATACCTTTTTGATTCCTTATTTGTTATCCACAAAATATGTCTCACTCAACACACTTTCCTTTTCAACTCTCAACAAGGGTTAGAGTAATAACACAAAAAAAATATCCAAGTAATACCTTATTACTCCTACTTTATTTTAACATCCACCAAAGTTCTTTTATGCAAGAAATAAACCCTCAATAGAATGTCTCAAACTTACTTTTGGAAACTCCTTGACAAAACTTGAAATATCTTCTTACACAACCCTTATTTCTCCTTCTAAGAAAGTTAATTAAATATCTCTTGAAAAATTCTTTCCAACGATATATAATATGCTACCATTCCAAAATTAAAATAAATAGTAATTCCAGATTTTTCTAAAACAACTCATAAGCGTTATTTCTCCTCAAAGCTTTTCTTACAAATATTAAAATAAAAATTTAACTTCCCTTTTTCTTCTTAGCGGGATTTGATCCCCTATCATTGTCCAAACACCACTCTAACCATGGCACCACTAACCACATGATCCAAAAGCTCACATGAAATGGTGAACGCAACCACTATGCTTTCTTTCCTCCAAACGTGTCCCAAAAGATAAGTGCGCCAAAAGGTGTACTTCCTTTCCACTTCGTAAAAACCAGCACCGACAGGATTCAAACTTCGGATCTCCTGGCACTCAAAAAATTTACGGCCTCCTTCTTTCCACAAGGCCACAAGTGCCTACAGTGTATGGGAAGGGTCCTCCATTCCTTCTATTTATCCCTTTCTTCACAAGTTTTGATTGCGCTAAAATATCTTTTCTCTTTGTTCGAATGAAACTCACACACATTCAAACTATTGCCAAATGAATTTTTGGCAATGGAATTTATAAATATTGCCTTGAATTTTCATACGTTGGCCCTTAATCTAATTTTATGACATCGGCAGGAATTTCCACTTTGGAAATTTAAATTTAAATTTTAAAATATTAAGATTTAAAACTTAAACTTCAAATTTGAATAACTTTGTCACCGGGATTCCTTTTTTGATGAAAAAAAAAGCCAACCTAGGTTTTAAGAAAAACCCATTTCAAATATGTCATCCATGGTTTTAAATAAGTCCTTTAAAATTAAATTTATTCATCACCGGGACACCTTTTTCAATAAAATGAAAAGCCAACCTGGATTTTAAGAAAAACCCATTTCAAATCTGTCGTCCATGGATTTAAATAAAAACCTTTTGCTAAGATTCCCTTGAAGCTATTTTTTTTTTGTAATACAAACATAGTGCATACTTACATATCCTTTTGGCATCAATGATAAATTTTTTCTAAGGGACTCAAAATGTCCAACATATACTGCCTATGAAACATACTCTAAGAGATAAGAAGTAGTCTCTAATAAGAAAAATACTCGTAACACACAACCAGATGACATTGATCATTGTCTACCATAGTTGCATATAGTACACCTAGAGTACCTTTGAAATTGAAGAAAAATAAATTTGGACAAAAGAACAATGGAATAAAAATACTCTACCTATTTTCAAATTCGACATAGGACCATAGACATGCCGCTACAATTGATCAAATTTTTTTGATAGTCTCTCCTCTACAACCAATTGAATTATGCTGATAGTTTCTCCTCTATAACCAATTGGCTTAGGTTGATAGACACATCTTTGCAATTGATCGATATTTTTCAATAGTCTCTCCTCTACAACTGATGAACTTATACTTACATTTTATCCTCTACAACTGATTGGCTTAGACCAATAGACACATATCTACAATCGATCAACTTATATTGATCGACACTTCTCTACAACCGATCATATTATACTGATAGATATGTATCTATAACCAATCAACTTATACTGATAGAAACTTCTATACAACTAATCAGTTTATGCCAATCAACATGTGTCAACAACCAAAACCTATCTACAACTGATCATCTTACACTAATAGATGTGTATCTATAACCAATCAACTTATGTCGATAGATACTTCTCTACAACTGATCAAATTATACCGACCAACAAATATCTTCAACCGATACATCTATGCAACCAATCATCTTATACTAACTAATGCATCTCTACAATTGATCAACTTATGTTGATAGACACTTCTCTACAGCCGATCAGTTTATGCTAACAAATTTTTTTTAGTAATCAATCGACTTATGCCAATTGATAATTCTATGAAATTGATCGACTTATGCAGATAGACTCATATTTGCAACCAATTTTTTTATGTTGATAAACACTTATCTATAATCGATTTACATATGTTGATCGACACTCCTCTGTAACCGATCAACTTATACTGATCGACACTTCTTTGCAACAAATAGTCATATGTCGATAGAAACACATCTGCAATCAATCAGCTTATATCGACAGCCACTTCTCTATAACCTTGTCAAGTTTTTCATTATTTCAGAGCTATTTTTATTATGTCTGCAACTTTTTGTTTCTCCATTATCTCAAGGAAGGGATTCGTGTCTGTTTTGTTTTTGTAATTATGATGCATGTGTGTTTTCTTAGGGTATACCCAAAATGTTGTATGGGAAGTTTCTTTTTGATAATATGTTATGTGCCTTACCGTATGTAATGGCTTTGGCGGCATATAGATTTTACATATATAAGATCCTTAGTAAGGATATGTTCATCAACAGCCCTAGGCTGATTTTTGTAAAAGGTTTTGGGTCAACTTGTAAAACCCAGTATTAATGTTATAGTATCTTATCTACCAAAAAAAAAAGTTAGAATATTTTAGATGTATTTTTATTGGTACCCCTTAAAATATATATACAGGTAGTATATGAGGTGATTTGGTCATAAAATACAAAATAATTTATAATTTGAAGGTGAATTGTTCATGGAATAGGGAAAAAGTGGTTGAAAAATAAAAATAAAAATAGGATAATTATTATCAATGGCACGTGAATTTACCTCAAAAAAAACTTCCACCTCATAAATTTTAGGTGAATGAGCACCAGTAAAAGGATACAAAATTAGCCAATTTAAAAATTCTAAACATAGCCAATTTAAAATATTTCGTGCTTATCCATAACCCTGGTCTCAAGAGCACTATACCAAAAGATAAGTTTAAATTCTCTAAGAAAGCATAAAAATTGGTAAGTTATGAGTATGTGACTTAGGTGATCAGGCTTACAAGTAAGAAAAAAGGTCCAAATATCCTATGTCATGACTGAGCTAAAAGGAGAAGAAGCAATATTAGAAGGAAAAAATAATTAGGTATTAAAACTAGAGCAAGGAGGGAGTGGTGCCAAAACAATATATGAAAATATTTAGGTGCTATAGAATTGGATTATCTAAGAAACTGATAGCCTATTTTTGGTGCTCATGTTGGTCCAATCAATTTCCTTTAGGAATTTCAAAATTAGTAAGGAGCTCAACCATCTCACATGGACTACAAGAATTTTGTTGCATGAATCACAAGAATTCAAAGAATAAATATCTCAAACAAGTCATCATAGACAAGTTACAATAGAAATTTCTAAGTAGGATACAATAATCCATAAAATTATTGAATTTCTAACGATACAATAGGTTACTCAATTATGTGAAGACCAAGTCAAATCTTTGGACTAGAGAGTGAGGAATTGGATAGAGAACATATCCTCTTTGACACAAATAGAACTTCCACTTGGGCTCTTAATGAAGATTTCTTCCTTGAGTAAGAATTCTGGTAGTGGTTGAGTCAACATGTAAACATCAAAATATCATGAAATTCTTCCATTGATGACAAAATGAACCAAAATGTGAAACCCATAGTTGAGATCAAGATGAGCCTTTAGAGAACCATAAGAGAATTCACCTATTTTATTTTAGAATATTAGTGGAAGCTCAAAAAGCATTATTTATAGCTCACACAATCTAGAATACATTTTATAAAATAATGAGGATAAGTCATAAAGGAAATAAACAAACTTCAGTCCCAACTCTATGCCTAATGAACAAGACTATCAAATTTTGGGTCCTTCATTTTTAGTAGGTTGGAAAACACCTATGACGCTCTATAACTATAGTGAATTTTCACTATATTAAGAACTTAATTGCAAATATTTTCTAAATATATGTTTTTTATGAAAGACTAATGCAATAAAAGCACAAAACTAGAAGAACTAGGTTCTTGGAAAAGGTTCAAACAAAAAGTTTTTATAAAAGTTTAGTAATTGAATCTATAGGAACAAAGAAAAGTATTGGAATGATTGGAACCAAAGTATTTCTATTATTCCAAGGGCCACATCACACATAATATTTTTACCATCAATAATTCAAATAAAACTTTACAAGAGCAAGCACTCAACTAGATTTGATGGAGGACCTTACAAGATATAACTTTATAGAAACAAAACGAGCAAATAATGGGGTCCACCTAATGCAATTCTAGCCTCAAGATTAGTAAGAATCTTACTTAGCAAGTAATTCCACCTCTACGTCTACCACCAAGGCCTATAGTTTCCAAAATAGAGAAGGATCATAAATGTTGCATTTGAAAGGAGCTATTAGCCTATGCAAAATTTAACTAGACAATATTTTGGTCTAGCTCCTAACCTAAAAAAAATAAATGTAGGGTCATGGATCGATCCCACTAACAAGGGAGTATACATGTTTCTCATCTATAAATGAATAGAGGAAAATTTTTATTTCAATTTTTAGATAATTTTATAAATACCTAACTTTGAGCCTAGATGGAGAGGGAGGGAAGAATTGTATTTTTGTGTCTAGTATTACATAATAGATAGAATTTGTTACTCTCTCTTTTGTGTATTCATATAAACTTGATTTTTGAGTTAGTTCATATATAGTCCTCGATCCTCTTTATTTTTATGTACGTGTATGAGTATTTTATGTATATATAAAGAGCTATAACTACTTGCCTCCTATTCTAGTCTTTGTATATATGTAACTTTGTATATGGAATTGTGACTAGTATATTTCTTGATGTTTATGTAGGTTTCATGGGTAAATGACTATACTGATATGAAATTGTGTTCAATATCACTGATATGATTGATGCATGTGTTCATTCACCTCATTAATACATAGAATATTTTGTGATTCTTAGTGCATCATCATCCTTTAATTAGGATTATTATTTTATATTCCTTATATTTTATTATTCCTTAAAATAACCCAATATCTTTAGAGTAGTTAGCAACCATGAGTGTCAAATATCACACCTAAACAATGAGTATAGCTTTCAGAAAATCTTGGAGGTTATCCTTTGAGTCTCAATTGATGCTCTTATGAACTTAAAAATTGTGCACTCTCCGTATGGCATAAGAATCAAATACATCGAACTACTACACTAGATGGTCATGACATATTAAGAAAACAATAATATGCATAGTCTTATAAGGTTCCATCGATTATATGTTAAATTGATCTAAGTATTGATTATATTCAATATCATATATTAGTAAGATACCCATTTCTTATTAATTATTGTTCTTGGATTTTCTTCAATTCCATGTATCCTATCTTTATTTTTAATATATTTAGTAAAATACTTCTATTTGCATGCTTCTATTATTTAAATTCCCATCAATATTTCTTATAACAATATGGGTTTATCTATATTTATGATTAGTGTATTTCTTAAGAATAATATCATAGCTAATTTAGATGGTTCATTCTAAAGTATGAGCTAGTTATAATGATCTGAACATAATTAGGTGCTTACAATACATATTATGTATACAATGTATTATTTATATGAATTAATTTGAAACTATTTTTATATTATATAATTGTTTAGTTTAGCATATACCACTAAAACCTTATCAATATCCCTAATTAGACTATTAAATATCAAGTGGTAAGGTGGCATCTTGTTTTGTCATGCAATAAATTTATTAGTATTTTAGATATGGTTTTTTCTTTATCGCTCACTATAAACTTGGGGTGGAAAATTTTGATAATAACATTCTCATAAATAAACATCATGAAAAATAACCTAGTATAACTTTTGGCTAGAATATGTTCTATAGATTATTTTAAGTAGTTTTTTTGCTATAAAATTTGGACAAGTTCTTATTTTTGGTGTTATATTAATATTTGTTACATTTCATTAACTAAGTAAAATATAAATACATATTTGGTTGCCCATATTAGAGTAACAATACATTCCATGTTATTTTTGTTGGAGTACATTACATTATTTGGTATATGCTAATATACCCCTATGGTACTTTCATGGTACATATTGTAATTAATATATTAGGGTTGAGTCATATTTTAGAGTGTGAGTTATATTTCTCCTTTATGTAAGTATGCATATGTAGGAAATGCACAGGTTTCATATGAGTTAGAGTGTAAGTGTAAGTTGAGTCTATGTGCACAAATGTCTTAGATAAAAGTGTGCAAAGAAAAGGGTAAGATTCATGTATAGGTGTGTGTACAATATAGATTCAAGTGTTCATAAAGTACGCAAGTGTCAAATAGACAAACCAAGATTCATGATATTTTACATATGGAAAGGAATATTCAAATATCCAAAGAGTCGTTCTACTATGGCTATATAGTATGCTATATAGAAATAAGATAGTATCCAACTATCTCATAGTATATAATTACCAGTATCATATTTGTAAGAGAATGTGGAGCAATAAATATTGCATACATTTTGAGAAATTAATATTTTTAGTTGTTCTACATGCTTAGTACATGTATGATTCAAGATATTTACATTCATATTGCTACTTATTATTGAATGTTATTTGATATATTATTAGCCTTGATATACATATTAATTTTATCATATTATTCTATTCATATCATTATCTTGACCTTATTATATTATGGCTATATTATATTCAATATTGTGATATTTAATCTATAATATTTATCATATTATTAAGGTTTAAAAATCCATTAGTGGTATTAGAGCTACTATTAGAGCTATCACCTATCCAAGTTAATATATTTAACCTACCTACTTATAAAAAATGATTTTTTCTGGCTTGATAAGATTGATTAGGAGATTATCTACTTTGTAGGTAGTAAGATTTAGACTTTATTTGAAGGTCATATTGAGTAGAATGATAGGGTCATTCCACTAGGTTGAAATAATACTAGTGAAGAATAGAGGCTCAACTATATTAGAGAATTTAGTCAAAACCAACCTTGAACAAAGGTGGTCATTCAATACTATTCTGATATTGACATTAAAATTTAAAGATTGGAAGATTTGTGTATTTTAAGATGAATCAAATTTGAAATAGTTGATCATTTAGGGTCATTTCAAACCCCTAAAACTAATAAAAATTCAAGGACATTCTAGTCACCTTGATAATGATAAGAATTCAAGGACATTCAATTCACCTTGATATTTATAAGGATTCGGGGATATTCAAACTTACATAGATATACTAATGAATCATCTAGTAAGGAGAAGAATCATACTAAGTTATTAGGTGTGATATAAGACATTATTGATAAGAGTTATAGTAGAGAATAATAGAAAGTAGTAGAAGTGTAAGAAGATTCCTACAGTAGATAGATAATAATTTTAGCTTCTAATTGTAGAGAAAGAAGATTCAGGTAACAAATTAGATATTTATATAAGAAAAAAAACCCTTACGGGCTTGCTTTGGTCTGAGAGGCCATGAACAGGGGGTTCTACACCATCAAAGCCATATGAGAGTCGCACCCAACCCCGCCTGCACCAACATTATCAATTGGATTTTGGATACCCAATTCATATTTTTGGTAGAATGGAGATTTGAACCTGGGACCTTCCTTGGAGGATTGCCCTCTCCTCTCCAAATCATCTACAACACCTAGGTGCAAATAAATTGATATTAAAATTTGATATTTAGGTTATAAAAAACTTGAAATTGGAGTCTTACGTCACAAAGACCTTGATATTGGAGGCTTAGGTCATAGAGACCATGATAATAGAAGTTTTAGGTCATTAGGTATTGACCTTTCTAAAGATCCAAGAGGCTTGATAGAGGAATCCATATAGAGAATAAGATACAACTATATTAATAAGAAGACTCAAGATATAGAAGAAAGAAGTTTCTAAGTGAAAGTAAGAGAAGTATTATATCATAATAAAGAAGATATTTGGCTCAAGGAATAAAATAAGGTTCTATACTATTAAGGAGCCATATTGTAGTTATAATAGCCATATAAAACAAGCATCCATTAGAAGAAAATGAATCTTAGAGAAGAAATATTGAGAAGAGGCTCAAGGTTTGAGCTTAGAGGAGACAACCAGTATTTGATAAAGAGGATATACCTAAGGTTTGAGATATATAAGAGTCTCAAATTCTAAGATATCAACATTAAAGGGTGAGCCATTTGGTTCAAACAAAATAAAAAATATATTGTAAGCTATTCAACTCATATTAGGTCAAGTGAACATAGATCTATGCAATAAATTGAAGAGTCACTTTCCAAACAAAAATATAGCATATATATATAAGCATCGAACACATGTAAGAATAATATAACCTATAAAAAATAAATCAACATATAAAGGAAATAAAAAAACATTGACACAACCAATACGTTATGTGACAAGGCAAAATATAATGTAACATAGGAATAACCATGTTGTAACTTAATGTAATGTTGGAAGAGAAGTTGAATTATAGTGTTAGACCAATGAGGGTGAATGGTTAATCCCTAAGTGTTGCATTTAAATTTAAAGAGCCAAACACTTCATTGAAATAGGAAAGTAATCAAGTGTTGAGTGCTTCATTGAAAGGATAAAGCGATCAAGTATTAAGCGGTACCAAGAAGAAAGTAATAAAATACCGAATGCTACCAAGAAAGAGATAAAAATGTGCTAAGAATTTTTGAAATAGAACGTACCAAGCAATTATATAATGTAACAATAAATCATAGAGAGAATACACTGATTAGGTAATGTCTACTACAAAGGTAATAAGCGAGTAATGTTCTAACGCCTAAGGCATCACCAATAAAAAATGTTCATATGCAATAGAAATGATAATATTTACATGTGTACAAGTATAATTTGATAAGGAGAAGAAGCCAATAATTAAAGCATACATGAGGGTTTTTGAAAGGAGTAATTTGATTTACAATAGAGAATACACACTCAAAGAAATTTATTTTCAAAGGTTTGTGGAGTAATTCATTTGTAAAAATATTTAAGGTTTTATAATTTTCATGACACTCCTTGGTAGGATTTTTGACATAAAGAAATTATGTATTAATTGATGATGATTTAATACTTAGTTTGTACAATTCAGTAGTTGTTCGATGTTTAGTTTGATTTTTGGAAGAACATGGTACTACAAATATATTGCCAATGTGTAGGATCAAGTACACTCATAGGTAGAAGAAGTAAAATCATCCACAAGAAGCAGGTTACTTGAGGAAGGGAAAGTGATGATTAAGGCAACTCAGGGGTAAATGGATAGATAGCCTCATATAGGCCTGCATTATCAGTTACGAATAATCCTCAATAACTAGCCACCTTGAGCCTCAATGAATAGCATAGTAGTTATCATAAATTCTCTACATGAGATAGGTGACTGGGATGATGGAAATATTTCCTCTTTGTATGGGCATAATATTGATTTATCTTTTACTTCATCACTTGCTGCATCAATGGTTTAGAAAGCATGCATAAATTGGTTATCTTTGAAAACTCCTTGTGTTGCTTAAATCCATTTAGCATGATGTTAGTATTTGATAAAAGAATCCTTCTATATTTTAAAATATGTATATAAAAATATATAAAGTTATTAATTTTAAATGATAATTGAAATTCATTTAAAAATATAATAAGCTTTTATTTTAAATGATAATTGAATTTGGGTTAAAAATTTAATAAGGCTTTTATTTAAATGATTATTTGAAATTAATTTAAAAATATAATAAAGCTTTTATTTAAATTATAGTTGAGATTCCTTTAAAAATTTAGTAAATATTTTTATTCAAATGACAATGGAAATTCATTTAATGGTTAGAAAAGTTTATTAAAGACATAATATAATTTCTTTTAAATAATAAAAAATAGGGGACTTGCAAGATTTGATTCAAGGAAACTACCATTCCAAGGGATAGGATTGACTTTGCAAGGTGATTCTTTTGGGAAACATTGAGAGGATAACATCATTAATGGTGAAGTTTTGGGAAGAAGGAAAGAAGGATTTTTTAAACCAAAATATTTTTCAACCGTGAAGGGATGAGATGGTATTTATGAGACAAGACAGTGGTGGGAAGATAGGAGGTAGAAGAGAGTAGTCTTAGGCATAGAAAAAAAATGTTTTTTTTTTGTTTTTGGAAAAATCTAGAATGAATATGGTAGAGAAAAAAAATAAATATTGCAAGAATCAAACCAAGGAGTCCAACGCTCAGAGAACAAACATTTGGGAAGAATTAAGGTTGGTCAAATGAACTATTATCCTAAGTTTAAACTTGATAGATAAGAAGAAAGCTGAATTTAATTTTTTTGAGCTTGGTCTATCGATGTCGGTTATGTTGATTTGTTGGTGTTGTTGCATCTATTTTTATTTGGTTTACCCTTAACTTGCAGGCATATAATTAAACCTTGTTGAAATTTGATTTGATCCCTCCTCTACACCATGTCGTGGCTATGTGGGGCATGTGCACTCATGTTTTTCCCTATTGAGTTGAAGTTGAGGCATCCCTATGATGTTCTAGTCTATTATCAAGAGTTTACCAAACCTATACCTAAAACCTTCATGGGAGTAGAGCCATCCTTGACTAGGTTAAACCACTCATCTGTTTTCTAGTCTGCTAGGTAAGCCATCCGCGATGAGTCGTATACAATTTGTTATGTGTTAGTAGTTTACATTGAGGTTTTTCTCCTTGTTAGTCATCACTTCTGAGTAAAACTATGGTGTTTTTTTCAAACCCTAATTCAATAGGTAATGTCACCCAAAGGGTGCACTAAGTTGAGTTGCACCTGTGTTTTGTGAAGAGAGTTTGTAATTGGGTTGTCATCATTATATGTCCTATGTGTTGATGGGGGGCCTCACTATTTTACCCTTTATAATGGGCTACCATTTGACCTTTCTTGCTGAGTTTATTTTGCTCTATGTTGGTTTGTGTAGTTCATTATCACATGCATTGTGAAGGAAATTCCTTTTTGTTGGAATAACTTGTCTGCTTTTTCTCTTGACGATATAATTTAGGGTTATAAGTGAAAGCACGAGATTCCGGTCAAAGGAAACACCAAGTGCAATTGCATTCAAAGTTAAGCACGCCTAAGTCCTAGAAATATAAATTACATGAAACGGAAAAGAGACATGTTGTAAGAGACGCAATGAGATAAAGAAAAACAGCCCTTTCATTAATTTCTTTCGATCTCTGTTACAATAATGCCTCCTCCCTTTTCAGGGGCTAGGAGCGCAAATAGGGTTTGATTACAATCGCTGAATGGTTCCTCCTTCCGCGTGCCCACGATTGCAATGGGCGGGCCAAGATGATGCCGCCGCTGATGTTGATGAGTTCTTCGCCTCTGCTGCTTCTCCTGCGAACAAAGAAATGATCAAGACGTTAGTAGCACCTGTTGCAAATGAAAAGCATTCTCTCTCTAAAACTAACAAAATATGCATACGAATATTTGCTTGAAACCGTGAAAACAGTGAATCCAAATTGCTTCAAAAACTGACAGAAGGTAAGAAAAGTTACCGAAAGGCCACTTGCCACCGAGGCGGCTGGCCAATCCACCTTAAATCGGAATTCGTCCCTGGGCAGGACGAATTCTGACTGTAATTCGTCCCTGGGTGGGACGAATTCTTCTGAGTAGGAGAAACCGACCTGCTATTGCTCCAATGTCGGATCCCGGGACCTGCAAAACTCCTGCAAACAGGGGGTTAGGTAATTGGGGCCATTTTGGGACGACCCAGATGGTCGGATTTTCCCAATTTGGCCTCCACCCTCGGGAATTTGACCTTGACACCTGCAAGTTAGCGAAACGACAAAGCAATACAAAACACCCTAAACTCTGACCAAAAGCTACAAAATTGCAATTATAGACTAATCGAGACCTAGTAACACAGAATGCAATCTAAAAAATAATCTAAAGTGCTCAAAAACTAAAATTAGGACTTGGGAGGTGCGGGGGTGCCCAAGTGGGCCTCCCACCGTTGGCCCTCGATTTTGGAGCCAATCCACCAAGGATGGGCCCAAAACCTTTTAGGATTGGGGGGTCGGCGAATTGGTAGGTTGAGATGTCCATGCGTCGGATTTGAGTAAGGTTCGAGCTTCCAAAGGCCACCCAACAACCTCCCTTGCAAAAGAGATTGATGGATGTAGGAAGGTGAACAAAGGGGGATGCAAGTGAGTCTTCAGTTCGGCAGCACTTCGTTGCTTTGAACACTCCTTCCACCTGTCTATTTTGGGTGAGAAAAGTCCCACCTTTTATAGACCCAAGGGGTCTCTTTTGGGAGGGAAGCACAAAAGCCAAGTGTTGGCCATAGGCGCCATGTGGCAGTCTTGTCTTCCCATGAGGGAGGGGAGTCTTCCATTGACTTGAACTTTGATAAATGCTCTTTGTAACAGTCCTCTAACGGCCCCTCTGTCCACTTACACATGCGTGCAAGGTAGGAGCCCTTAACTGACGTTGCAGGCTGCCACTTGGCACCATTTGCCTTTTTGCCCGTTAAGCTTAGAATTCGTCCCACCCGGGGACGGATTCGAGAATCGTCCTGGGGTGGGACGGATTCTATTTTGAATTCGTCCCGGGGTGAGGCGAGTATGCGGGCAAAGTGTCCAAGTGTGCCAAATTGCTTCTTGACCTTACAAAATTGCTATGAAAGTGGTTAGGACCCTCTGTTTAACCTACGAGGGCTGCCAGGGGGCTGTGTTTGTCAAAGCGATCGGTGTTTGCGGTCACATAATCGGATTGGTGCTGTTTTGGTGTCTACGAGATGCCCCTTTTTGGGAAGCGGCTGCGGGTGACGCGATGCTTGAGCAAAAATAGATAACCAAAGCACTAATGATTAGGGTTTCTTGGTAACCTAACCAACTTTTGATGCCCCAAGTATGGAAAGGGCATGCATTCTTGAATCCTTGCTTCGACGAGCTAAGGAATTTGATTTCAAGTATTAACTTTGTTTTGGTGAGGTGTGACTTGAACTTGGACATTGATCTGTCATGAACAAGTGAAGGGCGTTTTTATCCTCAGGGGGGAACCTTGTGTTCATGATTCACGAAATGCCAAGTGTTTTATTGATTTGATTGTTGCTTGTTTACTGCCCCAAGCGGGAGCGTGATTGTCTTTGTCAATGATTCTTTGAATGCATGTCGTTTTCCTTAATTGGGTGTGTGATTGTTGATTGGT
This sequence comes from Wollemia nobilis, assembly GCA_028583015.1. Lineage (NCBI taxonomy): Eukaryota > Viridiplantae > Streptophyta > Pinopsida > Araucariales > Araucariaceae > Wollemia > Wollemia nobilis. Next base: position 999,735 of record JAQPPZ010002571.1, on the reverse strand, counting down.
GACTAAGTGTGACTACCCCCTCAAGCGACGAATCGATGAGGGAATGACCTTCGTGAGAGAAGCGACGAGTCGCTTGACCCAAGATGACTTGTGCAAGGTTTGCCTTTAGAGGGTTTACCGTTAAGCGTGTGCAATTTTTCCAACATATGGACCTATTTTTGGTGGGTGTTAACCCTTTTGGTGATGTCATAATGAGGTGAAATCGTCGAAAACCTATTTCCCGTGGAGCGGTCCGGCTATGATAGCCTTCTTGGGGAACTAGGAGAGCGATAATTTGGACCTCGACATCGATTTTCTTTGCCTAGAGGTTAAGTGCATGAGCACTTATGCTCGGCAATGTTTTTGTTGTGTTTTTGTTGAATTTTGTACTTGTTTTTGTTGTTTTTTGTGACACCATTTGGTGATTGAATTGTCGGCAATCCGTCCTCCCGTGGAGCGGTCCGGCTATGGTAGCCTTCTTCGGGAGTAGGATAGTGACAATGCAAACCCCGACATCAATTTTTCTATGCCAAGAGGTTAAGTGCAAGAGCACTTGTGTCTGGCAATGTTTATTGCTTGTTTTGTGTTGCATTTTTTGTTGTTTTGTTGTTTTGTTGTTTTTTGTGACATCATTTTTGGGATTAAATTTTCAAAATCTGTCTTCCCCTGGAGCGGTCCGGCTATGGTAGCCTTCTTAGGGAGTAGGATATTGATAATTTGTGACCCCGATGTCGATTTTGTATGCCCATGTTGTCAGTTGCATTTGCAATCCTGTCAGGCAGTTTTATTGTCTGTTTTTAGTGCATTTTTAGTCATTTTTCTTGATTTTTTTTGTGTCTGGCCTGAATTCGTCCCTGGGTGGGACGAATTCCAGCTGGAGAATTCGTCCCTGGGTGGGACGAGCACTGATCAGAGCGCTCGTCCCAGTCAAGGACGAATTCCAGTGCAAAAGGCCTATTTAATGGCCAAAACTTGATTTTGGGCTCATTTGTGTCATTTTTTTCTTGCGATTTTGGAGCTGCGGGAGGAGGAGGTAGTTCTGCGAAGCGAAGCGCTCGTTGGAATTCTCTCTGCCATCATGAGTGCACAAAGCGGATTCGAGCGGCGGAGCCGAGGCGGAGTCTGTAAGTGACCCTAGGGCTTATTTTGCTTTAACTGAATGCATTGTTTTTGTGTTGCGCTTTTCAAAATTTTAAGATTTTTTTGTGATGTTTTTTGTTTAACAACTAAGGTTAGAAACCCTAGAATTGAAAATTTTATCTTTTTCATTTTTTTTATTTATTATTTTTTTTTGTTTTCTTGCAGGTTGTTAGGAGCCGGTACCGTGTACCCGCTGCCTTTATTGAGGCGCGGTTGGCCTTGGTCGATGGTGGCTGGGAATGGCTTGATGCCCTTGGGCTCAAGCAGGTGGCTCGACTGGAGCCTGTGGTTTCGGATCAGGCCTATCTGACGGCCCTGATCAAGCTTTGGGATCCGAGGACCAATACTTTCCATCTCCCGACAGGGGAGATGATTGTGACTCTTGAGGACGTCTATCGGTTGCTTCGAATTCCGATAGATGGTCTGCCTATTAGGACATCTCCGTTCGATCAGTGGACTGCTATACTCACGAGATGTTTTGGGCATGGGGGGGAGCTGGGTGTAGCAGACCCGGTGGAGACGACGAGGCGGATTGCCAGTGGCGGGATTTTGGTTGGGTGGTGGAAGGAGAGGGGGTGTTAGGAGTGAGGCACGCATTCTCGATGGGCCTCATTTCTAATATTCTTCTCCCTGATTCGTCAGGCGCGAGGTTCCCGTGGAACCTGTTGGATTTGGTGTGGCAGTTGGCAGAGTGCCCGATAGAGGCACCGTTGATCCTGAGATGGGGACGAGACTTTGTTGGCGCGGCTGTACGGAGAGCTGTACGGGGTCCGCTGTCGACGACGGAAGGGTGTCGATTGCGGCTTTTTGTTGCGGTCTTGGGGTTGGCGGCACATAGGCTGTTGAGAGGCCTACCGGGTTACCGTGGACGACTCGGGCGGCGATGGAGGATGATGAGATTGGTTATGCGGCTTTGTGGCGACGGTCTACGGAGCAGGGGCAGAGTCGGCGATGGGCAGGTGCGGTTGAGCACTACATTGATGCCTTTTCGTGGCTCACTCCAGGGGAGGTGTTTTGGCGTCCCTATCGGGACTGTCCAGCCTGGCCTGAGGCTGGAGAGTGGCTCCGACGGGTACGGAGGGAGCGATGGTTGATTGGGCGGCACGGGACGGAGCATGAGTTCTTTCCGTACCGCTGGGTTACACGACAGTTTGGGGTGCGCCAGGGGTTGCCTGGTGAACCCGTAGGCTATCGACGTCGGGGAGATGAGAGGGATCTGGAGCCGCCGGTCCTCGTGCCATTGGGCGAGGAGTCGGATGCGGTTATTGAGGTGTTGGATGTGGATGACGTAGGTACTACCACTGAGTATGATTCGTGGTGGGTTTTGCGGCGCTGGAGAGGAGAGGGTCCACTCGGAGGCACGGAGGCGGCGGTGGAGGATCCTTGAGGCGGAGGGGGTGATTGGGGAGGGCCGTTGGATGATGCAGACATGGTGGATGCGGGAGATGAGGATGTGGACTTGGGTGTTCCGGAGCAGCCGGACATGCAGGATGTGGAGGAGCAGTTGGAGCCTAAGCAGGCTACTATTCCCGTGAGTCCTATGCGTCCGGAAGATACGGAGGGGGTGGGGTCGGATGTAGGCGATGAGGTTGCACGGCTTACAGAGCTGCTACGGATGCGGGATCTGGAGAGGGATCTTCTACGGGCTCAGTTGGCAGAGCGGGATAGCGTTTTGGCGCGAGCGCGATGATGCATTGTCTATCTATCATCGGCGGGAGGCAGAGTGGTGTCTATACCGGATAGACTTGGAGAGGGAGGTCATCCGCCTTGGCGGGCGGCTCCCTGAGCCTTCGATCAGCAGATCTTCTCGACGGACGAGGGATAGTCTGACTGAGCAGTCAGCATCATCTCGCCGCAGGCGGTTGGATGAGGGGGGTGGTAGTAGGCATGATGCGGGGGCTAGCAGTAGCCGCCCTGCAGGGTCCCGTAGGACCCACACCACGGGGGGTAGTTCCCGTCGCACCGATCCTGCGTGATCATGGTGGCCGACGCCTTAGGTTGGGTTTTGGATATGATTGCGGGGTCTGAGGACCTGTTTTTGTAGCCTGCGGGCATCTTTTTTGACGATATATATATATATATACCGGTTTTATTTTTGGATTTGTACATGTGATGATGTGATTGATTTTTGTTATGCATGTTTATTTATTTGATGGATGCAGATGAATTGAATTGTTTTAGATGCCTATGTGATATGCAAAATGGATGAATGCTATTTTTATTTATCTGGTTTTTCTTTGCTGTTTTTGTATTTTTCGATGGTATCATAAGAATGATAAGTAGCGCAGATGGTTTTTGGGATGAGTGTAAGATTTTACGAGATTCAGACAGTTTTAACTCACTATCCACGACTGTACTTTATCTTACAAGACTTTTGAACAAGGTATGAATCAAACTTGTTTTTGACCGAGCTATTTCACATCCCTGTGTGTGCAATTGAGTTCATTTAGTGGTATTTGTTAGGATACCGCCAGTGCCAGATGGGCTTTCAACCGAACCTGTACTGAGGATCACCTAATTAGCTCCACGAATTCCTTTGTTATATGTACTAAGATTAATCTGCGTTGTAATCCAGGCTGCCATAAGCTAGCTCATCCACATGCAAACATTGATCTGTACACAAGTTAATGTGACAGATATATCGTCATGCGGGAGGTTTACTTATGTTACCGAGTTGGTATTGAAGCTTGCCTTATGACCTACGGAATCTTTGAGAGTTCCGAGGATTCAAGGTCAACTCCCTTCTTTTTTTCAATTGTATTGGGATACTTGCTCTTTTGTAGTGATAAGATCACTGTTTATTTTGATTGATTTTTCTTTTGAGCAAGGGATTTGGGATATGGAGTGACGAAAATCACTGTTGTTTGTGCCTTTTGATGTGTGCACTATAGTTTGTCAAATTTTTGAGTTTGACATTTTGCAAATTTTTTGCGTTTTGCAACTATTGAGAACTTTAGGGATTCTTAGGGAATTGGGTAGGGAGGAAGCTTGTCCTTTTGCCAACTCTCAGCATTCTAGGGGTCATTCGCACAGGGGGATGAGCAAGATAACCTTTTCGCTTGTGGTGACCTAGATTATTTTGCAGGTTTCGTCTTTCGTTCACACAATTTTGGGAATTTTAATGTTTGATTTGTGTTGGGATGTTATGTAACAAGGTGTATTTCAAGTATGACTCTACCTTTATAAAATCCGTTCGACTTGGTACACTACATGGCTAAAGAGGAAAATGATGACTGAATTACTGAAACTCTTAGTACGTTCCCAGACCACTGACTGTAGTGTGGTAAAATTTATGCATGGTGTGTTTGTTGATTTTGATGAATTCGAGTATGCCTAGAATTGAGATGCAAATTTTTTTTTGATTTTGTTGATTTTTGTTGTTTTGTTTTTGTTGAATTTATTGATTTGTTTGACCAAGAGATTGCGATAATCCTTGGAGCTTTTTGGTGACCAAGAGATTGCGATAATCCTTGGAGCTTTTTAGGTGACCAAGAGATTGCGATAATCTTTGGAGCTTTTTGTATTGACCAAGAGATTGCGATAATCCTTGGAGCTTTTTGTATTGACCAAGAGATTGCGATAATCCTTGGAGCTTTTTGGGTTGACCAAGAGATTGCGATAATCCTTGGAGCTTTTTGGGTTGACCAAGAGATTGCGATAATCCTTGGAGCTTTTTGGGTTGACCAAGAGATTGCGATAATCCTTGGAGCTTTTTGGGTTGACCAAGAGATTGCGATAATCCTTGGAGCTTTTTGGGTTGACCAAGAGATTGCGATAATCCTTGGAGCTTTTTGGGTTGACCAAGAGATTGCGATAATCCTTGGAGCTTTTTGTTTGTTTGTTTTTGTTGATTTTTTTTTTTTTTTGTCTACACGGCTTTCTTAGATATGAAATGGTCGTAGATGACTGATATTCAAGGGTTCTGTTTCCTTGATACCGTCAAGAGAAGCTAGCCTGTACGTTCCTGGTCCTATTTTGCTATCAATGACATACGGACCTAACCAATTTGCCGTGCAATTTGTCCCTCATATGGGACGGCAAATTAGAGTTTTGTTGGTTTTCCTTGAGAACCAGATCACCAACCCGAAAGTCTCTTAGGTGAACTTTCATGTTGTAAGCTCTCTTAAGCCGCTCTTGATAGATACGTAAGTGCTCGAGAGCATTAACGCGTCTTTCATCAAGCAACGTAAGCTGGTCTAACCGGGCTGCCGCGCGGTGTCATCATCGATGAATTCTCGCATTGATATGCGGAGGGAAGGAATTTCCAACTCGAGAGGCATTACTGCCTCTGAGCCATACACTAGTGAAAACGGAGTTGCCCCAGTGGGCGTCCGAATGCTAGTGCGATAGGCCCAAAGGGCAAGTGGGATTTGTATGTGCCAATCCTTATGACTGTCTACGACGGTCTTTTTAAGGATGGCGACTAGCGTTTTGTTTGACGCCTCTGCTTGCCCATTTGCTTGCGGATAATAAGGTGTTGAAAAACTGTGCTGAATTTTGTACTTTGTGGTTAAAGCACGCACGTGTTTGTTCTTGAATGATGGCCCATTATCCGAGATTATTTTGGATGGAATACCAAAACGACATATGATGTAATGCAAAATGAACTCCGCAATGCGGGGTCCTGTCGTAGAGGTTAACGGAATTGCTTCCACCCATTTGGTAAAGTATTACTGTGGCCGTTATGATAAACGTGTGACGGCCTTGACGATGCAGGGGAGATCTTTCCGATTAGATCGAGGCCCCACTGCAAAAATGGCCAAGCAGACTGGACTATCTGTAGGGCCTGGGAAGGTGCGTGCATCAGATTGGCATGATGTTGACATTTTGCACACCTCTTGACATACGCGCAGCAATCTCGCTCTAAAGATGGCCAATAATAGCCCATGCGAAGAATGCGCTTTGCAATGGCCATACCACTGAAGTGGCCGCCACATGTACCGTCATGCGCTTGGGTGACTGCCCAAGTGGACTCTTGCTGGTCCAAGCAACGAAGAAGAATTCCGTCGTAGCTGCGACGATACAAAATGTCTCCTATCAAGACATATTTTGCCGCTTTCTATTTGAATGTTCGTTTTGCGGCTTGCGTCAATCCAAAGGGTAGATTACCTAACTTGAGGTAATCTCTTATTGGTAAATACCAGTCCTGTTGATCGAGATACCTCGACGGTTTGAACAGCCAATCCCTTTTGGAGTTCTTCCCTAACAAATGCTGATTGGGATAGAACTTGTAAAAATAGCGTTGTGTTGCTATTAATGGGAGTGGGGGAGAACAAAGACCCCCAGTTGGCGTGTTTCAAATAGTCTTGGATTCGAAAGAACTTATCCGAAGATGGTTCGATCTGGATCATGTGGATTCCTGGCGTCAAGTCTGAGCTTGCGCGCTCCATCGCGGGTTGCGATAAGGTTTTGACCTGAATGGTTGTTATATCACCGGAAAGGTCTTGCGGGATTAGCGACCCCAAGGAGGCCATTGTGTCCGCAAAATGATTCGATGATCGAGGGAGTGCCTCGATGTCATACCACTCAAATTTTGCCAGGAATTTATCCACGAGGGCTTTATAGGCCTTCAGAACTGGGCATTTGCATTGATATACCCCTTTGACTTGATTGACGATTAACAGCGAATCGCCAAAGATGTTCAGTCTTTTGATGTTCATGGCGATTCTTTGTCCGAAGACCTAGGAGCAAGGCTTCATATTACTGCATTGTTGTTGGTGCCTTTGGAAGTTTAATTTAAATGACAGGGGGCATTGGAGCGCCCTGCGGTGTGAAGAATACAATTCTGCGCCACCACCTTGCTCGCATTTAGAACCATCGAAAAATAAGGTTATGTCGGCCCGAGACTCAGGCTCTTCAGAATCTGGCGATTATGAGACATGGAAGACCTCATCATCGGGTAGTTCTATGACCAGAGGCTGATCGTCTTCAAGAGGAGCCTCTGCTAGTTGATCGGCTATGACTTGTCCTTTTATAGATTTTTGTCCAATAAACTCAATGTCAAATTCCGTCAACAACATGATCCATTTCGCCGTGCGGCTACTATGATAAGTACGACTCATCATGTATCGCAATGGATTCTCCTTAGACACAACATACGTCGTGTTGCTCAGCATGTAGTGGCATAGCCTTTTGGTGGCAAACACCACTTCCAAGCAGAGTTTCTCAACGTATGCATAGTTAAGTTCAGTAGCCCGACCGAGGTGCGGCTAAGATAGTAAGTAGCTTTGTTCTTTGTGAAGTTCATTCTTTCGGGCTAGCATTGCGCCCAGTGCCACCTCAGTAGCTGAGATGTATAAGTAGAACGGCACACCTAGTCTAGGCAGTGCCAATACTGGTGGCGAAGCCAAGTATTGTTTGATTCATCAAAGGCTGACTGGCACTCGTCATCCCAATGAAATGTGACCCCTTTGTGCAATAATTTGTTCATTGGTCGGCATTTGTCAGATAATTGCGCTATGAAGCGTTTAATCGACGCAACCTTTCCTTGCAGACTTATGATCTGCTTGATAGTGGTTGGGGGAGCCATTTCAAGGATTGCCTTGACTTTGTTTGGGTCCACTTCGATGCCTCTTTTGGAGACTATAAAACCCAAGAGTTTTCCAGATGTGACGCCGAACACGCACTTCTTGGGATTCGGTCTGACCTTATGCTCTATGAGGCGATCGAGGATCTTGCTTAAGTCACCGAGATGATCTGAGCGCAATTTAGACTTGGCTAACAAATCATCCATGTAATCTTCCAAAGTTTTGTGCATGTAATCGTGGAAGATATACGTCATAGCACGTTGGTATGTAGCGCCGGCGTTTTTAAGGCCAAAAGGCATGACCTTATAACAAAATGTCCCCCAAGGCGTTGTGAATGCCGTTTTGAGTTGGTCTTCAAGATTGATACGAATTTGATTGTATCTGAGAAACCATCCATTAGGGAGAGCATTTCATGACCTGCTTGTAGCGTCTACCAATGCGTCGATGCTTGGCAAGGGGAAATCATCCTTAGGACTCGCTTTGTTTAGGTCTCGAAAGTCGGTGCATATGCGAATCCTCCCATCGGGCTTCTTGACGGGAACCATGTTGGACAACCATGGCGGATAATCCATGCAGATGACAAATTGTGCATCCAACGGCTTTTGTAATTCGTCTTTGACCATCAAGGCCACTTGTTGGGTGCATCTTTCTTAGTTTTTGCTTTCTCGGCTTGATTTTCGGATCAAGCGTTAAATTGTGCATGACTAGGCTGCGGGTCTAGTCCTGGCATATCTTTGTATGACCATGCAAAAACCTCCTTCTTTTCTTTAAGAAGGGCAATGTAATCGGCTTGCTCTTCGGGGGAAAGGCTTACCCCTAGCTTGAGAATCCGTGGATTCATTGGATCTATGCCGATGTCTATGTCAGTCGTTTCTTCGACTGACATGTGAGATCCGTCCTCCAACTGATGTGGAGTTGGGATTAAATGGATATCATCGAGTGAGTTAAGATCTGCGTTGGGGACCTCGGGTCCCTCTTCGACTTGAAAAATATCTTGAGTTGTCCTTGGGGTAAAATGAAGCATTTCATCGAAAGGCCAGTACTCTGATGGTGACAATGGTGAGTTGACGCGATCCCAGTCAATGGCATCCGTGTTTAGATGTAATGACCGTGATGGATCGGTCGGATTGCGGATGGGTGTGGTCAAATCAATGGAGATCATGTGGATGGAATGAATTTGGTCTCCGGAACCACGGGTGTGACGACTTGATTCTTTCGGATGTTCCCTATACTGCGGATGCGGCTCTACGGGAACAGGCACGAATGGATCCTCTCTAGGTGCAAATTCGTCTCTATGTGCGGAAAGGAAGGCGGGGTCTTCCCTTGAGTGCTGTTGTCCTGATGGGATCTTGAGGTGGACGATGCTCAACTTGAATTTGGAGCCATAGGCCTAGCACTTGGTCCCACCTCGTTGGGTCTAAGTGCCATTCATGTCCCAACCGTATACCCATTTGTCCCATTAGATCTTCATGGGTTAGAGCGCGGTGATGTCGTCGCGCATGTCTGAGATAGTCCATCTCAGTCTCGTCTTCTGAATCGCTTTCATAGATCCAAAATTGTTCATCCTCGTCAGCATCTGTTGCTTCCGACATTGAGGATTCTTCTTGTTCCAGTGAATTAATCTGATCCCATTGCGGTTGTTCCACTCTTAGTGGAGGGACCTGATTCTTTTGAGACTGCGTTATTTCGTCTGGAACCTCTAAGGGGAACAGTTTCAAAAAAATATCTGGAAGCCGTTGTTGTTCTTTTCGAGGACTGCTCTCTGAACTTTCACCTCTCTCTAGCAAAGGAGAGGGATTATTGTTGTTACCAGGGGTGTTTGTAGACCATGGGAGATAATCCCCCAATGTGTATTCTGTGTTTGGATTGGCGTACGGGTCTTGTGCCAATCCCCCCTGTTGCCTATTTCTAGGCCTTGCATGTTTTCAACCAAGATGTCTAATGGCAGGGGATGGTTGAACCCTACCCCCGACTTGTCGTATGGCATCTGATATCTTGGTTGACAAAGGATCCGCATCCCTTGCTCGTATCTGCCTAGCCCATACCCATGCCAATTGCATTGTTCGAGATATTTTAGGGCAAATTCTGGGTTCGACAGATAATTGATGTTTTCGACAAAAGGTTCTTCATCTGTTTCCTTTTGTTCGCATGGTTCAGAACCATGATCAAGGCCCCCATACACAAAATTCGTTTGGTTCGGTGGGTAGCCTAAAGGGACGATTGTTCCAATGGGAAGGCGAGGTCTTCCCATGTCTTGTACTGACTCCAGTGTGGGGGTTGCCACAACATTTTGCACTATGTACTCTCCCAGGCCTGTCTTGGCCATCTCAATAGTGATTGTTGATGATTGGGTAGGAGGAAATGGTAGTCCTTCCTGAGTCCATTCCATGTTTGGTGGTTCGGGAATCTTGGTTTCCGTTGCGTTGGGCGCTTCCTCTGTTGATATTGCTGAGATCGTGGGCAACCCCTCTTCTAGAGGCTTAACCTCCTCCATGATTTGCTTTCCCTTGTCCTTCTTTTGGGCCACGATAGGTGGCGTTGATGATGAAGGAGCCAATGATGACGTCTCACCTGGCTGGGATTTTGCCTTATTGGCCACCAGTGGTGCCTGCGGTATCGGACCCTGTTTAGATGGATTTAATTGAAAATCCAAATGCGTTGATGGTAGGGTCGATTGAGGTATGAATTGTACCGCATTGCAATACTTGAAGGGCTCTAAGTCCATTGGGACTACATGTATTTGCCCTTCATAGGCATACTTCAAGCAGTGGTGTGCGATCGAGGGGACACACTTCATGTCCACGATCCAAGGCCGCCCTAGCAGTATGTTATAAGCCATTTCGCCTTCCAACACATGGCACAGTGTGGGTATTGACTTTTGTCCTACCTGTATAGGCAGAACAACCGTGCCGACTGTCGAGCAAATTGCATCGTTAAAAGCTCGCAGTGTGTACGTGGAAGCTGTGATGTGAGAGGTTGGCAGTTTTAAATGCTTTAACGCTGCAGTGGTTATAATGTTACTGGACGAGCCAGTATCTATCGGCACTCTCTTGTACGGGATCCCGTTGACCCGCGCGATAACGTGCAGGGGTGGATCCGGCATGTCATTCGATATTGTTTTGACCTCATTTTCTTTGAATGTGATGACAGGCTCCGTACATTGTTTCACATGTCCCACGAAAGCGTTGAAAGAATTAGCTTCGTGGGGTTGTACTTCAATGGCTTTTAAGATGTCCATAAGAGCTTCTCTATGTGGAGCTGATTGTTGAATAAGCTCGTAGATGGACAGCCTAGCTGACGTGGTCCGCAAACTCTGCGTGAGTTTGGTTCGTATCGTGACCTCAGGTCTAGGCGGAGGTAACTGCATTGGGCGTTGTTGAGGCTGCGATGTCGACGGAACTTCCCTCGCAGGTACCTCGGGGGCAACTATTGGGTATTTTCTGTTCCTTGTTACAATGCTAATCATTCCCACAAATCCTTGTGCGGGAAGATCTTGTCGCACCTCGTTTATTTGGAGCGGTTTTGTATGCGCCTCGTGGGCAGGCAAGGGGTCCTTGAATACCCCCATTTGTTGGTTGTTAGGTGCGATGGGGTTGTCCACGACCAATGTTCGATTGTCGATCAAATCCTGGACTAGTTCTTTGAATTTCCAGCACCCATTTAGGTCATGTCCTCTGCGTCTATGAAATCTGCAATACAATTCCTCCCTATACCCCCTAGGCTTAGGAACGTTAGGGTCAAAAATTTGGATTTATGGCAGAGTAACTAGATTCGCCGTTGACAAGCGGTCAAATAAGGAGTCCCTAGACTCCGCATACGGGGTGAATTGTCGCCTAGGGCGACGCTGCTGATACTGTTCTTGTCTCCTGTTATCTCTTTCGTAAGCAGGAGGCACTGCCTAGTAGTTAGCCTTTTGAGGCTGCGTTTCTTGCACAGGCGCTGGGACATTTATCGCAACTTGGTTGATTGCAGCGTGTTGTGGTTGCGTTGTCCCAGTTTTAGTGGTTTTATTCCACTCTTTCTTCTTAGGCTTGGCAATTGCGCCTTCACCTATCTTAATCTCTTCTATGAATCTCGCTTGCGCCAAAGCTTCTTCTAAGTTGTCATATTGTCGTAGCAACAATAGACCAGAGATTGATTTTAAACAACTTTTCGCGAACATTTGCGTGAGGTCCGACATGGGAGGACGGTAGGGTAACTTAGAAAGCAAAGCTCTCCATCGGTTCCCGTACTGCTGCCATTGTTTCCTCCTCAAATTGTTTAAGGCTAGCAAGATCACTAAGTGATGCCTTCTTCCTTGTGTTGAAGGCGAAACGTTCAAGAAACGCATCTACTGGCTGATCTAAGCTGCTTATGCTGTGTGTTTGGGCAGGCTGTGTGAACCAATCCGAGGCAGGGCCTACGAATGTGGTTATGAATGTTCTAAGCAATAATGCGTCATTATCTTGAATGCCGAAGCATTGGCTTAGAAACCGTGTGACATGTTCCTGTGCGTCCTCTTCACCTTTAAAAACTGCCAATTGGGGCAACTTAAAGTGTTCGGGGTAAAGAGGTGTAGGCACTGAGGGATGCAACGGATTATTGCGGAGTAGACGTAATGTGGGTTTTTGATGCCCAGCGGCTTTTGTCTCCACCGACTCTAAACGCTCCAATAGCGCTTGGTATGCATCGGAAGATTTTATTTCTTCCTCTCTTGTTCGCTCTTGTTGCAAGTTACGGTAAACTGGAGGCCTATGGAGGGGTGGCCGAATGGCATCCTTCCTGCCTTGATGGGGAGTTTCGATATACTCCTCTTACGGTTCATACTCCTCGTAAAATTCTTGAGGAGTCTCAGGGCGAAACCTAAGACCCCGATCAAGTTCTTGCTTGAAGGTACCCATCATTGTTTCGGGGAGTTGCCTCCCTCTCGAATCTATGGGGTCTTGGAGGCCGAGCTTGACGAGGTCGTGGAGACTGTCTTGCGCCAACGGATTACGCCTCTCATCTTGTTCAGCTCTTTGGATGCGAGGGGTTGGCCCTCTCTCGGGTATTTCATAGCGTAACTCATCCGCTTCGCGTTGCATGCGTTCTTTATCCAAGCGGTATTGATACTCTATCTCTTGCTTGACTTTGTTTAAGCCGCATGATTTGGGCTTGACGGGTGGTATATCTGGCGACAGCCGGATCAATTTGTTCTACCCTATTTTGTTCAGGAGGTTCAAATGTTCCTCCTATGGGTCTACCATGATTTTGATGCTCTAAGGTTTCAATTGGTCGCTTCCCTCTGTCGAGGTAGGCAGTATGTGCTCGAGGTTCTGGCCTCAAGGGGTGATCATGATATCCTGCTGGTGCGGAAATGCAAGGTTCCCGCATTGTTTGTTGCTCTCGAGGAATGCGATGGTTTTCCTCATACTCCCTTTCACGAATGTAAATGGGATGGGCGGAGTTAGGTCGCCCTATGCAAGGAGCCCTGCGCTCCGGATTTGGTCTCTCTGTTCTGATGATAGGTAAAGAAGGGACGCCATATCCACGTTGCCCCTCCAAATGGACAGTGTGCCTGTTTAGCGCTTCATTGCGCGGTGGCCACTCATGCCTACCTTCAAGAGGTGATTCTCTATTTATGTCAAGGTCTACATGTAAGGCATCTTCCCGAAAGGGGCTGCTTTGAATAGGCATACCCCACCGAGGATTCTGAATTGGATTCTTTTGTAGATTTGACCTATAAGGCGGTATGACTAAATCCTCAGGACTGAAGTGAAGGCAACTTGTGCCTGCTTTTTGTGTACCTTCCGGAGCTTCCGCCCTTGATTGGGCTTGCCTGCGGGTGTACACCATTGCGGTGCTTCTATGCTATCTAAATAAATTTTTATCTCGTTTTTATGTTTTTTTTTTTTTTTTTTTTTCTACACTAAGCAGAATTAAACACACACATTCACAAGACCGTGATTATCTCTTTTAAGGATTCTTGGTGTGCCCTAGACTGGTTTAGTGCATTTTGGTGTTTTGTTTTTGTTTTTGTAGGTTTTGTAGAACGTTTAAATGCATCATGTAGGCTCTTATAACTCCAAAAAGGTCGCCCCTTCAATATACCGACCAGGCCGATATACCAACCTCTCTATATACCCGCCCTTACGAGAGGGAGACTATAGGTACGTGAGAGCTGAAGGTACGTGGTACATAGGCGGTACGGAAGGGGGATTGTCCTGTTAATGACACCTACCATAGAAAACTTATCCTCGCGCGCATGGGAATCACCCCAGCTACGCTCGGTCTGTCTTCGTCAGGATTTACGCCTAACAACAGTTGACAATCGGGAAATGGATGCAAATCAAGCCAAGGCGGTGATTAAATCCACCAATGGTCTTGATCAAGGGCTGGGGTCTTACGACCTGCTCCTTGGTTTAAAGTTGTTTCGTGATGTGTGTGGGATTCGTTTTATCCAACAAAATGAAACTAGCATACATGACTTTTCCTAATGCAATGCAAGATTAAATGAAAACAATTAACGAAACAGAAACAGAAACAGAAAAATATAAGAGAGATCATGAAAATCCCTACCTCTTCTCTGCTTTCTCCTGTTGTCTCTGAATTTCTGCTCTAAAAATCCATAGATGGGAATTCGTCCCTACGGGAGGCGAATTGCGAGAACGAATTCGTCCCACCCGGAGACGAATTTGAATTCGTCTCAGGGTCAGATGAATTGCAGAAAAGGATTCGTCCCTGTCAGAGACGAATAGCGATCTGCAACAAAAAAAAAGTGTACCTGTCAAGCACAAACACAAAAATTTAATCAATTTTCTGTGATTTCAAAAACCAGGGAACAGGTCCCACCGTGATCGCCACCTGAAAGCACGAGATTCCGGTCAAAGGAAACACCAAGTGCAATTGCATTCAAAGTTAAGCACGCCTAAGTCCTAGAAATATAAATTACATGAAACGGAAAAGAGACATGTTGTAAGAGACGCAATCAGATAAAGAAAAATAGCCCTTTCATTAATTTCTTTCGATCTCTGTTACAATAATGCCTCCTCCCTTTTCGGGGGCTAGGAGCGCAAATAGGGTTTGATTACAATCGGCTGAATGGTTCCTCCTTCCGCGTGCCCACGATTGCAATGGGCGGGCCAAGATGATGCCGCCGCTGATGTTGATGGGTTCTTCGCCTCTGCTTGCTTCTCCTGCGAACAAAGAAATGATCAAGACGTTAGTAGCACCTGTTGCAAATGAAAAGCATTCTCTCTCTAAAACTAACAAAATATGCATACGAATATTTGCACGAAATCGTGAAAACAGTGAATCCAAATTGCTTCAAAAACCTGACGAAGGTAAGAAAAGTTACCGAAAGGCCACTCGCCTCGAGGCGGCTGGCCAATCCACCTTAAACTGGAATTCGTCCCCGGGCGGGACGAATTCGGCGTAATTCGTCCCTGGGTGGGACGAATTCTTCTGAGTAGGAGAAATCGACCTGCTGCTGCTCCAATGTCGGATCCCGGGACCTGCAAAACTCCTGCAAACAGGGGGTTAGGTAATTGGGGCCATTTTGGGACGACCCAGATGGTCGGATTTTCCCAATTTGGCCTCCACCCTCGGGAATTTGACCTTGACACCTGCAAGTTAGCGAAACGACAAAGCAATACAAAACACCCTAAACTATGACCAAAAGCTACAAAATTGCAATTATAGACTAATCGAGACCTAGTAACACTAGAATGCAATCTAAAAAATAATCTAAAGTGCTCAAAAACTAAAATTAGGACTTGGGAGGTGCGGGGGTGCCCAAGTGGGCCTCCCACCGTTGGCCCTCGATTTTGGAGCCAATCCACCAAGGATGGGCCCAAAACCTTTTAGGATTGGGGGGTCGGCGAATTGGTAGGTTCAGATGTCCATGCGTCGGATTTGAGTAAGGTTCGAGCTTCCAAAGGCCACCCAACAACCTCCCTTGCAAAAGAGATTGATGGATGTAGGAAGGTGAACAAAGGGGGATGCAAGTGAGTCTTCAGTTCGGCAGCACTTCGTTGCTTTGAACACTCCTTCCACCTGTCTATTTTGGGTGAGAAAAGTCCCACCTTTTATAGACCCAAGGGGTCTCTTTTGGGAGGGAAGCACAAAAGCCAAGTGTTGGCCATAGGCGCCATGTGGCAGTCTTGTCTTCCCATGAGGGAGGGGAGTCTTCCATTGACTTGAACTTTGATAAATGCTCTTTGTAACAGTCCTCTAACGGCCCCTCTGTCCACTTACACATGCGTGCAAGGTAGGAGCCCTTAACCGGCGTTGCGGGCTGCCACTTGGCACCATTTGCCTTTTTGCCCGTTAAGCTTAGAATTCGTCCCACCCGGGGACGGATTCGAAGTCAGTCCTGGGGTGGGACGGATTCTATTTTGAATTCGTCCCGGGGTGAGGCGAGTAATGGGCAAAGTGTCCAAGTGTGCCAAATTGCTTCTTGACCTTACAAAATTGCTATGAAAGTGGTTAGGACCACTGTTTAACCTCTGAGGGCTGCCCTGGGGGCTGTGTTTGCCAAAGCAATCAGTGTTTGCAGTCACATAATCGGATTGGTGCTGTTTTGGTGTCTACAATAAGAACTTTGGGATATCTAATAAATAAATAATGGTTATTTTATTTAATTAGATAAAATAACTTTGGGATATCTAATAAATAAATAATATTGTTATTTGATTTAATTAGATAAAGGAACTTTGGATTTTCTAATAATTGAATAATAGGTTATTTGATTTGATAAAAAGGAAAGGAGTTATGTTTTATTTAGTTGAATAATATGTTATTTGATTAGAATATAAAAATAGAAATAGTTTATTTTATAGATTAAAGGTATGGGACTTTGATTTATGAAATAAAGAAAAATTAGTTTATTTATAAATTAAAGAAATGATGCTTTGATTTATTAAATAAAGGAGGTAGTTTATTTTATAAATTAAAGGTATGGGACTTTGATTTATGAAATAAAAGGAAAGTTAGTTTATTTATGAATTAAAGAAATGATGCTTTGATTTATTAAATAAAAGAAATGGTTTATTTTATAGATTAAAGGTATGGGACTTTGATTTATGAAATAAAGGAAAGAAAGCTTATTTTATGAATTAAGTAATAAGACTTTGATTTATGAAACAAATGAACCTATTTTATTTGATGATTAAATGTATGGGACTTTAATTTGTTGAATAAAGGTTGAAATGGATTGAATAAAGTAAAACTTGTGATCTAGTTGTATTTGTTGAAGGACTCTCATTGGGTAATGAGAGGGGAAAATGAAAATAGATATTTTTATTGATATCAACTATGCAGTAGATGGTTAGATACTTTGATTTAATTTGTATAGTTGTAATTTGGCAAATAAAATAGTAAATACATTTAGAAGCATGACTATTATGGAACCATGAGTGACCTTATCCCCTACTATCCAAAAATGATCATAGGAAAGGCATGGAGGACCAAACATGAAAACTTGGTCATATACTTGGTTTAACTTAGTTTTACAATGATTTACCTATGTTAAAATAGACTAAAATTGTGGGAGATATCTTAGATGAAAAATGATGTATAATGTTATTCTTTTAAAGTATGGAGGATTTACCATACTTGCTTATATATAATAACTCATTGAATGATTGGAAAATGTATCTTTAATTTATGTTTATGAACTACTTATGCTTCTCTAGTCAAATATTCTTTTGCATCTATCACTTCATTTATATGTTTTTATTTTTTAGCATTCATTGTATGCTTTATGTATATTTTTAATTAGATAGAATGAATTATTCTTATATTATTCGCTAAACACAAAAATAACCTAAGAAATTGAGATCTTAGGGTGAATCTAGAGAGTGACCTAAGGGATTGAGACCCCTTAGGGTGAATGTAGGAAGACCTAAGGTAATTAAGAACCTATTAGGGAGAATGAAAAATTTGACTAAAATATTACATTTGAATTAAGATATCTCATCGTGGATATGATATGGATAACTTAACTCATAATACACATAGCATATTTATACAAATGGACTTATATTGTATGGTGATGGGCATATACCTTCGACTGACTGAAGGTGATATGTTTAGCTTATCAAGAATGATGAGATAGATACAACTATTTGTACTAACACATAATACACCTACACATATGGACTTGTGCTAGGTTATTTGGTGAGTTGTAACTCTTTAAAAAAGTTGGGAAACTTAGTGATCTAAAACTAATAGATTAACCAAAGGTCAATTAGAGGTTTATGAATCTCTATGCTTAGTAAAAAAAAATTATTTTCTTTTTTATGTGTTTTATTGTAGCTATATTTTAGGTCATTACATTTGGTATCGGATCTCTATGTATGAGGGTATAGATATTATTGTGTGCTAAAGGGATTTATAAGTCTCCAATGAAGGCTTGCTTAAAGTTTAAGCTAAATCTAGGAAGACCTAGAATATCCTACTTGATACAATAGAATGGGAACTAATCCCAAGGGTGAATGAAATATTATGATACCTTAATTATTATAAGTATGGGATTTTGTATGGAAATTACATCATAAACTTGGAATACCATCATATTTAGATTATTGATACTTTTAGCAAGATAACTCTCTATTGTGGTTTGAATTAGTGGTACAATTCGAGTGAAGTTGTAACTTAATATTTTCCTTAGTTGTAACTACGTTAAAATCCCATATAAGTCCAGAAAAGAGAGTCTTATACTTTCAACTAGATGAACTCAACAAAATAATATCAAAGAAGAGATCTAGGATGTGGAGCCAAAAAAATCCATTAGAGAGGTAGAAGACCTCACTACTGTGGTTGCTACCATGTAGGACAAAATGAGACAAGTATTGGAAACTATTGTAAATCAAAAATTGTAATCCAAGGAGTTAGAGGTTAGCCAGTATGATGGACTACCTATAAAGCAATTACAATCAAGAGATCTTCTAGAAAATGAAATGGCTAGGGATCTAAAGAATATTTGTACATCCAAGTTTGGTGGAAAAGGAGAAGGGGATGCAACCAAACCCTATATGAGATAATTAGAAGTTTATTTTATAGTTAAGGCTATTGCCCAAGAACCTAAATGGTTTAGGCCATGATATAATTAGAAGGGGCTGCTCTAGATTGGTGGGAAACCTACTATAAGAGATGAATATTGAACCTATTGACCTTCCATGGAAATACTTTATAGTTATATTCATAAAAGTATTTCTTACAAAGTATTTATATGCACTAAAATTTGAAGAATTTTCCAGCCTATGGAAAGGGACTAAAATGGTAGAGATATACTATAAGAAGTTGGTTTGGGTACTTAAGTATGTACTTGCCTATGATGATAAGATGAGGGTTCACAAGTTTGTTGGAATCGTGAGTGAAGCATGATGTAAACATGCATGAGCCTAAATTTCTATAAAAGTGTATGAATTTGTGAAGAAAGCAGAGTCCCAATAGAAATTTAACTATGATTTCCTATATGAGCAATATTTGTAAACATTGAGGAAGAGAAATAGTGATGGGTTTATGAAATTGGAAGACGAATAGTGTAGACACCAAAACAGCACCAATCCAATTATGTGACTACAAACACTGATCGCTTTGACACACATAGCCCCCAGGGCAGCCCTCAGAGGTTAAACAGTGGTCCTAACCACTTTTACAACAATTTTGGAAGGTCATAAGGCAATTTGGCACCTTCGGACAACCTACTCCAAATCCATCCCACCCTGGGACAAATTCAAATTGGAATCTGTCTCACCAAGGGACGAATTCTGAATTCGTCCTTCGATAGGACAAATTCTAGGTTTAATGGGCAAAAAGAAGAATGGCGCCAAGTGGCAGCCCAGGACAGTCAGTTGATGACTCCTGCCTTGCACGCGTGTGTGGGTGGACAGATAGGCCATTAGAGGACTATCACAAGGGCAGTTATGAAAGCCCAAGTCATGGAGGACTATCCTCCCTCATGGGAAGACATAACCGCCACATGGCACCTATGACCAACACATGGCATTTGTGCTTCCCTCTCAAAAGAGACCCCATGGGTCTATAAAAGGTGGGAATTTTCTCACCCAAAATAGGCAGGTTGAAGGATATTTCAAGCAACAAAGTGCTACCGAGTTGAACACCCACTTGCATCCCCTTTGATTCACCTTCTCACATCCACCAATCTCTTTTGCAAGGGAGGTTGTTGGGTGGCTTTTGGAAGCTTGAATCTGACCCAAATCCAACATATGGACACCTAAATCAACCAATTTTCTGACCCCTCTATCCTAAGAGGTTTTGGACCCATCCCTAGTGGATTGGCTCCGAAATCGAGTGCCCACGGTGGGAGGCCCACTTGGAGCACCCCCGCACTTTCCAAGTTTTTGTTTCAAAAGAATTCTAGATTATGGTTTCATGTTGCATTTCATGTCATTCTATTTGGTGAATTCATAGCTTCAATTTCATAATATTCTGATCAAATTTTATCATGCTTTGTGTCGCTTTGTTGTTTCACTAACTTGCAGGTGGCAATATCTAATTCCTAAGGATAGAGGCCAAATTGGGTGAATCCAACCATCTGGGTCATCCCAAAATGGCCCCAATTACATAACACCCTTCTTTTCAGGCATTTTTTAGGTCCCGAGATTCAACATTGGAGCAACAGCAGGTCGAACACAGAAGAATTCGTCCCACCCAGGGACGAATTGCAGTCAGAATTCATCCTTCCCAGGGACGAATTCTAGTTTAAGGTAGTTTGGCCAACTATCTCAATGGCAGTGGCCTCCTGGTAATATTTTCTGTCTTCTGTCAAGTTTTCAGGCAATTTGGACTTACTTTACCCACTGTTTCAGACAAATGCTTACATGCATCTTTTGGCGATTTTAGAGAACAAACACTTTTCATTTGCAACAGGTGATACTGACATCTTCGTTGTTTCTTTTTTCATAGGAGGAGAAGTAGAGGTCAAGGACTCATCGACATCAGCGGCGACATCATCTTGGCCCGTCCATTTCAAGTGTGGGCATGCGAGAAGAGGAAACTTAAGTCTCGATTGTTGTCAAATTCTTTTAACGCTCCTAGCCCCTGAAAAGGGAGGAGGCGTATTTGTAATAGAGATCAAGAAAGTTTAATGAAAGGGCTGTGTTTTATCCATTTGCTTGTATCTCATTTTAATGCGTCTCTTTCATTTCATGCAATTTACATTTCTAGGACTTAAGCGTATTTGATTTTGAATGCATCGCAATTAGTGTTTCCTTCGCCCGGAATCTCGTGCTTTCAAATAGGGCTAGAAGGCCAATAATTTTCCAAAATATGAAAAATAAAATAATGGAAATCATAAAATATTCAAGAACTTACAAAATAAGAGTAACAACAATCCCAATGATGCTAAATGTCAACCACAAAAGTCACAAATATCAACCCCAGTAAGTAAGATAGAGGAATAGAAAAAAAAAAGAAACAAGTATCCAAGGATGAGTGTTATCATTACAAAGGCCCATATTATGATAATCAGTGTATACATCAACCAAGGTTGAGTACATCAAATTCCAAAGGAAAGGAACCTGAGCATCGGATCTATGCTATAATTTAAAATTGGAAGCTAGATGGCCAAATCATCCCATTGATTGTGAAACATAATATTTTTTAAAAGAAAGTAAATATTTTGATTGATAGTGGGGCCATAAATAGCTTTATTTCTTCTATTATTGCAAGTATATGCTGAAAAAGCTAGGATATTTGGCCGATGATTGAAAGTTTGAGTGTGGTTTGGGGTAAAACTACTCAATAACCAATGTTTTTCAATGGTAGATATTAATTTAGTGAGTGTTACCATCAAAGGTTGTTTATATGTAAATTAAATGAATACCTTTGATGTTATCCTAGGGATGGATTTGTTGTAGGTCTATAAATTCTTGATAAATATCCAAGATAGATGGATCGAGTATTCTAAGAATGGCAAGGAAAAAATAATAATTCATAACAAATAGAGGGTATTTGAAGAAAACAAGATTATACTGAGAGGGGGTGAACAATATAAGATAAAAATTTTACTTTTTTTTTGCAAAGCAATAACTTAAAATATTACCAACTATAATAATGAAACAATGCACAAATCATCACACACATAAGAAACACAAATTTAACATGGTTTAGCCAATATGGGCTACATACATGGAGAAATATTGCTTATAAATTTGTCAACAAATTTTGATGACACCTATCTTGTATATATTTAAATATTTTGATTTAAATATAAACCTTCCACTTCTTTTAAACCTTTTGATAAACCTTCCACTTTAATATTTAAATAATTCATTTAAATATTAAATCATATGAAAACACCTTTGAAGATATCTTTGCATTTCTGCCTCTATTACAATTAATCCTTGAAGATATTTTCTGCCTTGAATACCATACACCTTTGACATAAATGACAACTCATTATTTCTAACAACATTCAAATCCTAGATGTTGTTGATTATGTAGTTGAAGAAAACCCTCAAGAAAGGAGGGATATTCTATTTTGTAAAAAATTATGAAGTTGGATAAGATCAGAAGAGAGAGGTGTTGGAGAAACACCCATTTTTGTAGGATTTTAAGGATGTGTTCACAAAGGATTTACCTAGACTTCCTCTTGTGCAAGAATTTAATTTCACTATTGAACTTTTTTTTTTTTTAAAAGTGAAAAACCCCTTGCAGAGCCGCCTTGGTATGAGATACCATGAACAAGGGGTTCTAAACCGTCAAATTCACCCGAGGGTCATACCCGACCCTGCCCGCACCAACATTATCAATTAGATTTTAGATACCCAATTCAGCTCCCTTGGAGGATTGCCCTCTCCTCTCCAACTCACCTACAACACCTGGGTGTTTCACTATTGACCTTATACTAGGAGTAGAACCCATCAATAGATCTCTATATAGGATGAATCCTATTTAGCTACAGTAATTAAAGGTACAACTACAAGGGCTATTAGAAAATTATTAATAAAACCAAGTATGTCATCCTAGGGTGCACTTATTTTATTTTTCATCCTTGTTATGTATTATAGGATTCATAACAAGGCTACAATCAAGAACCATTACCTGTTACCTAGAATCAAATATTTGTTGGATAAACTAAGAGATGACACAATATTCACAAAGATTGACCTAAGATCAGAGTACCATTAATTGAGAATACGTGAGAAGGAAACCCATAAAACTCAAAACTAGATATGTGAATTATGAGTTCACAATTCTACCCTTTGGACTAACTAATACCCTAGCTACATTCATGAATCTAATGAACAATGCATTTATCAAGTACCTATATCAGTTTATCCTTGTGTTTCTAGATGATATCTTGATATAATATCAATATAAGGATGAGAGCGATAAACATCTCAAGATCATGTTGAAATTTTTAAGAGAACCAACTCTATGGAAATCTTGAAAAAAGTGATTTCTATATCTCAAAGGCGTGATATCTTAGGCATATTGTATTAGTAGAGAGAATTGGTATAGATCCAGAGAATATTGAATCCATTTTGAATTGGTCTTCCTTTACTAATGTGATTGAAGTGTGAAGCTTCATGGGGTTAATGGGCTACTATAGACATTATATAAAGTATTAATTCAATATTGCAATGACAATAACTAACCTTCAGAAAAAATGGAAAGGAATTCAAGTGGTCAGAGAAGTGTGAAGCTACTTTTGCATTGCTAAAACATAAACTCACTACCGCACCAATACTAAAAATTCTTGATCCTCAAGGGGCCTTTTTAGTATTCACAGATGCATCACTCGAAGGCTTAGGAGGAGTACTCTCTCAAGAATAGTTAGTAGTAGCATATAATTCAATGAATCTCAAGAAGCATTAAGTCAATTATACTACACATGATTTAGAGGTAGTTGTAGTTGTAGTTGTACATGCTCTAAAGTCCTGACACCACTACTTTGTGGGAAGGCCCTTTGAATTGATAACTAGCCATCAAACTCTAAGTTATATATTCACCCAACCTATAGTTAATGTGAGATAAAAGAGATGGATTGAATTTCTTGATGAATATGACTTTGAGATTGAGTACATAAAAGGTAAGGAGAATAAGGTTGTTGATGCCTTGATAAGAAGGAAATACATAACAACCATAATGATAAGTCACATAAATATGATGGATCAAGTGATATAGGAGCAATATCAGGTGCGTATTACAAAGAAATTTGGATTAGAATGGCAAGAGATACTAAGGGTAATAAGGAATTTGGTATGAAATATATCCTTTTGTGCTACAAAGGTAGGATCATCATACCAAAAATGGATGATTTAAGGAACCTAATAATGTAATAAGCCCATAGATACCCTTATTTTTCTCACCCTAGAGGGCCCAAAATGAGGAAAAATATGAAAATAATCTTCTTCTCTATAGGAATGAAGAAGGATATCATCAATTTTATTTTTTGGTGCCTTGAATTTCAAAAATTTAAGGTTGAATGTAAGCATCCTAGAGTATAATTGTATCCACATGATGTACCTATGTAGAAATGGTAGGTTATATCTAAATATTTTATAGTAGGGTTAACCAAGACCAGGTATCAACATGATGCAATCCTTATAATAGTCAACAAATTGACTAAGGTTACACATTTCATACCAGGGAAAATCAAGGATGATGCTTAGGTGGTGGCTAACATATTTTCTAAAGAGGTATTTTGATTGCATGGATTTCCTTAGGTAATCATTTCATATAGGGATTCCAAATTTAATTCTAAATTATGGAAATACCTTCATTATGAAGTATGTATGAAACTAAATATGAGCTCGATATACCACCCTTAGATAAATGGTCAAACTGAATGGGTAAAACATGTACTAGAATACATTATCTGCATGTGTTGCATGGATCACAAGTCTCATTAGAAAGACTACCTACATCTTATAGAGTTTGCCTACAATATTGGATATCACTCCTCTCGATAACTTGTATGGGTGAAAGTGTAGAATGTCATTATCTTGGGATAACCTAGAATATCGAGTTGTGATTGGGCAAGATATGGTCAAAGAAATGGAAGACCAGCTAAATGTAATCAATCAAAGAATTAAAGAAGATACCGATAGGTAGAGAAGTTATGATGATCTAAAGACGACTCCAAGAGAGGATGCAATTGGAGACAATATATTTTTAAGGGTTAAACCAATTAAGAGTGTTATAAAATCCACAAAGTTGGATCCATGGTTTATGGGTCCCTTCAAAATCACTAAAAATATTATTTTATTTGCTTATCGACTTGCATTACCACCTAACCTATCAAATATCCATGACACCTTCCACATATCCTTGCTTAGGAAATATGTTTCTAACCCTGAACATGTGTGGGATGTTTCTAAACTACATATGATAAATCCAAAGGATATTTAAGAGATGTCGGTAAATATTTATGAAACTCAAGAATATTTACCAGTGGGGTACTTGATGATGGGGATGTGATGATAAAGGCAACTTGGGTTAACATGGATAGATATCCTCATATAGGCATGCATTATCAATTATGGATAATCATCAATAAATAGCCACCTTGAGCCTCAGTGGATAGCCTAGTAGTTATCATAAATTCTTCGACTGATACAAGTGAATAATTTGATGGAAATATTCTCTCTTTGTCTGTGCATATTACTAATTAATATATATATATATATATATATATATATATATATATATATATATATATATATTTAAGTGAAAAACCCCTTGCGGGGCTGCCTTGGTCTAAGAGACCACGAAAAGGAGGTTCTACACCATCAAAGTCACCCGGGGTCGCACCTAGCCCTGCCCGCACCAACATTATCAATTGGATTTTGGGTACCCAATTCAGCTTTTTGGTAGGTTGGAGATTCAAACCTGGGATATCCCTTGGAGAATTGCCCTCTCCTCTCCAACTCACCTACAACACTTGGGTGGTATTACTAATTAATATTTTACTTCATCACTTTCTACATCAATGGTTTAGAAAGCATGTGTAAATTGGTTGTCTTTGAAAACTCCTTGTGTCGCTTAAATCCATTTAGCATGATGTTAGTATTTGATAAAATAATCCTTCTATATTTTAAAATATGTATATAAAAATATATAGTAAGTTGTTAATTTTAAATGATAATTGAAATTCATTTAAAAATTTAATAAGGCTTTTATTTTAAATGATAATTGAAATTCATTTAAAAATTTAATAAGGATTTTATTTAAAATGATAATTGAAATTCATTTAAAAAGTTAATAAAGCTTTTATTTAAATGATAGTTGAGATTCATTTAAAAAGTAGTAAATATTTTTATTTAAATGATAATGGAAATTCATTTAATGGTTAGCAATTTTTATTAAAGAGATAATGAAATTTATTTTAAATAATAAAAGAGGGAGGACTTGCAAGATTTAACTTGAAGAAACTATCATTACAAGGGATCTGATCGAGTTTACAAGGTGATGCTTTCGATTTAAGTTGAGAGGATAGCATAATTAATGGTGAATTTTTGGGAAGAAGGAAAGAAATATTTCTTTAAATAAAAATGTGTCAACCATGAAGTGATAAGATAGTATTGATGAGACAATATAGTGATGGGTATATGCGAGGTAGAAGAGAGTAGTCTTGGGAATAGAAAAAAGGGTTTTTTTCATTTTTGGAAAAAATGGAAACAATGATGGATGACAGAGGAGAAAAATAATCATTGCAACAATTGAACCAAGGATTCTAATGCTCAGAGAGTCGATGCCTAAGAAGATTTAATATTGATCAAATGAACTATCATCCTTATTTACATTAAACTTGATAGATAAGAAGAGAGCTAAATTAAAAATTTTGAGCTTGGTATGGCGATGTCAGTTATGTTGGTTTGTTGGTATTTTTGCATCAATTTTAATTTGGTTTTTCCTTAACCCAGAGGTATCCATTGAAACCTTGTAAAATTTGAGTTTCTCTCAACTCTACACCAAGTTGTGGCTATGTGGGGTGTGTGCAGTCGTGTTTTTTCTTATCAAGTTGAAGTTAGGGTATCCCTATGATGTTCTTGTCTATCGTTAGGAGTTATGAACCTATGCCCAGAGCCTTCATGGTAGTAGAACCCTCCTCGACTAGGTTAAACTAGTCCTTATTTACTTGTTGGTCCAATAGGGAAGACATTTTGATGAGTCGTATCTAGTTTGCTATGTCCATCATGGAACCATGAGTGCCCTGATCAACTACTATCCTCAAATAATTGAAGGAAAGACATGGAGGACCAAATATGATAGCTAGGTCATATACATAGGTTTGAATTGCTTTTAAAAATATTTACCTATGGTCAAATATACTAGAATTATTGGAGATATCTCGAATGACAAATGATGTATAAGGTTATTCATTTAAAGTATGAACAATTTACCATACTTGCTTAAATATAATACCTCATTGAATAATTAAAAAATGTATCTTTAATTTATTTTTATGAACTAATTATGCTTATCTAGTTAACTCTTATTTTTCATCTACCGCTTACTTCATTTATATATATTTTCCTTTTTAGCATTTATTGTATTCTTTATGTATGTTATTTTATTAGATAGAATAAATTATTCTTGTTTTGTTTTCTAAACATAAATACAACATAAGAATATAAGATCTTAGGGTGAACCTAGAGAGTGATCTAAGGATTGATACCACTTAGGATGAACGTAGGAAGACCTAAAGGAATTAAGACCCCATTAGAGAGAATGAAAACTAAGTATACTAAAATATAACATCTAAGATAGTTCGTCGTGGAGATGATATGGATAGCTTAACTCACAATAGGCATAGAATACATAAATATATGAACTTTTGTATGGTATGGTGATGGGCGTATACCTTTAACTTGCTAAATGTGATAAGCATAGCTCATCAATAATGATAGGATATATAAACTTATTTGCGGTAACATATAATATGCCTACATAGATAGAATTATGGTAGGGTATTTGGTGATATGTAACTCTTTGGTAAAGTTGAGAAAATTAGTGATATTAATCTAATAGATTAACCAAATGTTGGTTAGGGGTTTATGAATCCATATATTTAGTAAAAAAAAAATATATAGTGTTTTCTTGTAGCTAGATTTTGGGTCATTACGATAATGTTAAATTTAAAGCTATTATATTTGGAGTGATAAGAATTTTAGAATATTATAGCTTTATTAAGTTTGTATAAATAAGGAGTAATAATATTTTAGTATTATTTTCGAATTTAGGATTAAGATCTTATAGAAATATCTGAAAGTAGTAGTAATAAGGTTTTAGAAAAGATATGGAGTGATAAGTTAATTGTGTGAGTTTAAATTTTTAGAATTTGAAGTTCTTAAATTTAAAAGGTTTTGAATATTTACACTTTTATTCATTTGATATTAAAATTGATTTCAACATCAAAATTTAGGAAAAAAAAAAAATGCAAAATTTATTCTTTAGTTTCTAGAACTAGGGAGACATTAGGTTTTCTACTTCATAGGATTTTGATTTTAGAAATTGTATTTTTTTAAATTATTGTAAACTTAGGATTTATAATATTTTCAACATCAAAAGGAATATGACAAAGAAAATTCAAGTAAAAATAAAATCAAATGGTCAAAAAATTGAAATACATGGGATGTCAAATATAAATGAAAAAGAAAACTTATGTTTTCAAGAAGAATAACTATATAGTCAGGATGTCTCACTAGAATATACTAAGAAAATATTGTAATATTTTAAATGCTCTACATGATACATGATAGAAAAAATTAAAGGACAAAAGGATACATAAATAAAGGTGAAGAGAGTCTTACAATTAATCATGAGAGAAACAAAAAATGAAAAAATTTCAATTCTTAGAAATTATCTAGGTTTAAAACTTGATGAAGTAGTTAAAAAATATAAAAATGTTTTTATATTTACTGATGATATAGGTAAGATAATGCATATGGTATTACTCTCTAATGTTATCCTCAAGGACAAGAATAGAATACAAGAGGAAATGATTAAAAATTTGAAGAACAAGCTTATTGATATTACCAATGAAGCAAATATTGTAAGAGTTATGACAACACATTTATTAAAGCCCATTATGGTATATGTGTATCGTGATACTAATAATATTCATACAAATGAAAAAGAAAATTGTGATACAAGTTATGATACTTCTAACTTGAAATTCATCGAGAGAGAAGAACTTGATCCAGGAGTATATGTTGAATAAAATTTAAACCTAGTTCATGAAGAAAAAGAGTGTGCAGACATTGTGTGTGATAAAGAACATTATAATAAAGACTCCAAATATTCAAAAAAAAA
Source organism: Wollemia nobilis (assembly GCA_028583015.1). Taxonomy (NCBI): domain Eukaryota; kingdom Viridiplantae; phylum Streptophyta; class Pinopsida; order Araucariales; family Araucariaceae; genus Wollemia; species Wollemia nobilis. The sequence continues at coordinate 970,840 of JAQPPZ010002571.1, read as the reverse complement.
ATGCAAATATTGTAGCAGACATGGACACAAGATAGAAATATGTTTGAATATTCATTGTTACAAATGTGGAGGTACAAATCATTCTCAAAGATATTATTGGTGCAAAGAAAATAGTATTTTTGAATAGATATACATAATGACAAGAGAAGATCTTAATGGATTTCCTCAAAAATATTTGTCAAAATTTAGATATAGATACAAGAAACATAATAATTTCTTCAACAATAACTTTAAAAGAAAAATAGCAACAATTCCAAACTTAGAACTCAAAGTAGAAGTCAAACAAAAAGAAACTGATAGAGCTCGAGTAGAAGATCACCATTGGACTATATTATATTATTTGGTACATGTTAATGTACCCCTATAGAACCTTCATAATGCACCTTGTAAATATTAGACTAGGGCCAAGTCTTATATTTGAGTGTGAATAAATATTTTATGTAATGTAATAATGTGTACAAAATACACAAGTGTCATGTGAGTAAGTGTGCAAGTGTAATATGTGTATATGTGCACAAGTGTATTATATGTAAGTGTGTACAAGTGTCCTTATATTAGAGAGTTCTAAGTGAAGAGTCATGTGTATGCAAGTGTCAAGTAGATAAACCAAGAGTCATGAGACTTGGCATAAGGAAAGGAATAGTCAAGTAACCAAAGAGTCACTCTACAATGGCTACATATTACTCCATGGAGGAGCATATATGATATAGCATTCATGACATTCATATAAATATCATATAGCATTTATAGTGAGTATAGAGAGTGTTGTTATTATCATTTTAAGAGAGTTTTCTGATATATTTGTAAGAGGAAGAGGAGTTATAAATATTGTATACATTTAAGAAACTAATATTGTAAGTTATGCTACATGTTTTGTACATGTATGATTCTGGTTATTACATTCATATTTTTGTATATTAGTGAAATTTAGTTGATATATTATAAGCCTTGATTTACATATTAGTTGGCTCATATTATTCTTATTTATATCATTATATTGATCTTACTATATTACAACTATCATATATTTGATCTTGTGAATTTTATCATGTAAGTTTACATTAATATTAAGGCTTTAAAACCGATCAGTGGTATCAAAGCTATAACAATAAGTTTATTGGATACAATAAATTTGTTTAGCTACATAAAAGATTTGATTTTATCCAATGTGATAAAATTGATTTAATGTTTATCTACTTTAAATGGAATCTATTATAATATAAAATAAGGCAAAAAATGATAGAGTCTTTCCATAGTTGTAGGAATAACTAGTGAATATTAGGACTCAACGATAGAGTCTTTCCACTACGTTGAAGGATAATCACTAAAGACTAGGACTCAAGTATAGAGTCTTTCCACTATGTTGAACAATAACGAGTGAAGAATAGGACTCATATTTGGTCAAATCAACATGAAGATAATTTATTTTTAGATAAATAACCAACCATGATATTGATAAATATTTTTTAGGGACATAGATAATCCTTGACAATTGATTTCTATCAACACCCAAAAGAAGGTTGTAGGATTTAGTAGAATAAAGATATCTTTGCTGGAACATCAGGAAAGTTTATAGTCACCTTGAATTTATTAGAGTTATTAGATGTAACCTAAAACATCACCATAAAAATTTTGATCATCATAAGACTGAGAATATTTCTACAATTAATAGAGAAGACATTAATATTCTAAATGCAAGAGAATACATAAATATTTCTTCAAGTAGAGATTGATTTAAGTTGTAGGCTATTAAAGTTTCAAGTCATAAACAAATTTACCTTGGTATAAAGGAAGGTAGAACTTTACAAAGAAGGATTTAGGTCTTGAAGGTAGACCTTCACATTGAAGGATTTAGATTTTTAAGGAAGAGCTTGATAGAGAAGGATTTAGGTCTTCAAGGAAGTCCTTGAAAAAGGAGGATTCAGGTCTTGAATATAGACCTTGATAAAACAAATGACTCTAAAATATTATGGGTCATTTAGAGACCTTGACATTGGTTCAAGAAACTAATGTAGAAGATATAGATCCAAGAGGTCAAGGAAGAGATCCTTTGAGAAAAGATGTCCATGAAAGGTTTTTTATATGTAAGAAAAAAAATTGTATAGATTTGAATGAGAGGCCATTAGAGAAAGGACTATGATAAAAAATAAGGCTTTACAATTATAGAAGTTTTAGAAAAGGAAAGAAAAGAAGCCAATGTTAGAGAAAACTGAGTGAGTGATGTTTGAGAAAGTTACAACACTAATAGTATTATTTTCCAATATCATAGAGCAAATATTATTCAGACAAATAAATAAAACAATCTATTTGACCAATGCATACAGATAGAGAATACTAAAGAAGGTGAAGAACTATACATCCAATGATAGAGAGAAGAAAAAATGGTAATATTTATATCTACCTAAGAGAAGGAAAGTTTATGCATAAAGAGCTATGAGCCCTAATATTTAAGGATATATTCCACATACAGTCACCTATGGAGATAAAATAAGGAGAATTTTCTATAAGCACAAAGATAATAGAAGCATTATAAACTTCCTTGTTACAAGCATAGGAGTCAAAGGAAATCTCCTCTGAATATGAGAGTATAGAGCTAGTGCATTAAAAAGTAATATGGTGAGTACAACATCTATGTATTAGGAATGTATTTTGAAGAGAAAGAGATAGAGCATTGTTTCCTACGGTAAGAGAAATAATAAAATTACCTATATTAGGGAAGTGAGATTAAGCTTTTAAAGGTAGAAATATTTATCTAAGAAACCATTAATGTAATACTACATAAATAAAAGAGCATAGATGTGTGACTGCTTATCAAGGAATATCATAGATTAGAAAGTATATTAACAAGGTAAAGCAGATAAGTGTACTATAGAGCATATCATTCACCAAGTAAATAGTAAACTCATTATATTGAGCTATCAAATAATGAGTGTAATTAGAGAGATCAATTTGTAAGCCATTCACACAACTACATCGAGTGAACACTCCAAGGGCATTTAGAATGTTCCCTAAGATGTAAAGCATTCCAAGGGCATTCAAAAAACCATCTAATACATTGTGCAGTCCAAGGAAATTCAAAATATCACCTGAGATCTTTAACACTTCAAAAGGAATTCAAAATATTGAGCATACAAAGGATTGCATCTAAGGAATAGCTAACAGAATACCAATGCCAAAGCAAAGAAGAAAGGAATGATTGGGTGATATTTGAAAAAATACATGTAGGATTTTATGAGAGTTAGAAGTCCTAACACTTCAAACAATGCTTAGATTCTTACATAAAGTAGCAAAATAATTATACCAGATATATTTATCCTCCTACCACTTAGAATAAAATAGTTAAGTATTTGAAGGTAAACCAATTTTGAGCCATGTAACATTTTTTGAGTGTGTGAATTAAAGAATCCTATCAAGGATATATCAAGAGTAGTCAAGTTTATATCAAGAGAAGTCAATTTGCTTCATCATAGAAAGATAGAATTGGTGCACATCATATAGGAGGTAAATTAAAATTAAAATTTGGGGTTTACCAAATTTATTTTTGGATCAATAAGGTGTAGGCTTTACGAGAAATAAGTTTTTGATTATTAAGGTTATTAATTTATAAGTTGAATATTAATTATGTTTAGGAGTGATAAGTAGTTGAAAGAGAAATAATTTAATTAATGGAGAAATAAGTAGGATTATGGTGTAATTTTATAATTGCTTTATATATTTATTTTATTTATTATTTTTGAAAGCCAAAAGGCTTACAACTTCAAATTAAGAAAAACATTAAATTTGTAAAAATTTATATTTTTTTAGTCTCTAAATATTTTGAAGATAAAAGGAATTCTACATCATAGGTTTTCTAATATAGAAAATTTTAATTTATTTATTTAAATATAAGGAACTATAATGTAGGCTACTTTAAAGGAAATGTATTCTTAACATTGTTTGTGTATCATGGAAGAAATTGTCAAGGATGCATTCAATAATAAAAATATAGTAAACAAACATAAAGAAAAAATATTTTTGAAAAATGATAGATGTTTTTGATAATGAGGATAAATCAACAAGATTACATAATAGTCAATAGGATGCACCATTGGTTCTTGTTACTACAAAATATTATTTGAGTAGGTCATCTATATCAAAAATAAAATCTACTAAAAATATTCAAGATCATCATCTACAATTTATCTACATGGAAAATAAATATATAAAATATTTGGTTGTACATAAATGGATATATGTTATGTTATCAAGAAAATAGATGAACTTGAATTTCTATGAAGTATGAACAAAGTAGTAAAAATATCTTCAATATGTGTCTATTGCAATAGAGTTGGTCATAAAAAAATAAAATTTTGGGAGTCTTAATCCATTTTAATATTGTGGAAGAAAATATCATTAATCTACTTCCTATTGCTACAAAGATAAGTATTGTAGAAGATTTAAAAGAGCATTAATATTAAGATTTGATTATATTTTTCAAATATTTATTTTTGAAGCATGTAACAATGAGTTCAAGTATAAAATTTCCGAAGTATAGGAAGCAAATTTATTTAGAGATAAACAAAAAAGTAATTGGATCAAACATGGTTTGATTATACCTCATAAGGTATTTAGATAGCATTTACTACAAGGCTACTTATAGATTGGAAATTGAAGTAACAAATATTGAAGAACATAAAGAAAAATTTAGAGATGAAGTCAAGCAAAAACAAGAACCATATGAAAAATAAGATGATCTATTGCAAAGTCATTTGAAGGATGAAGACGTAGATTGAATACTAAAGTCTTCAATAACCAAATAATGTAATATAGGGGGATGTTAGAGTATATTATATTATTTAGTACATGTTAATGTACCCTCATGGCACCTTCATAGTACACCTTGTAAATATTAGACTAGGATTAGGTCTTATATTAGAGTGTGAGTAAATATTTTATGTAATGTAATAATATGTAGGAAATGCACAAGTTTCCTAAGAGTAAGTATGCAAGTGTGATGTGTGTACATATACACAAGTTTATTATATGTAAGTGTGCACAAATGTCCTTAGATTAGAGAGTACTAAGTGAAGAGTCACATGCATACAAGTGTCAAGTAGAAAAGCCAAGATTCATAAGACTTGGTATAAGGAAAGGAATAGTCACGTAACCAAAGAGTCACTCTACAATGGCTATATATTACTCCATGGAGGAGAGTACATGATATAGAATTTATAGCATTCGTATAGCTTTCATATAGCACTCATAGTGAGTTGAAAGAGTGTTGTAATCAATATTGTAATAGATTTTTATGATATATTTATAAGAGATAGAGGATTAATAATGATTCCATACATTTGTGTAACTAACATTGTAAGTTGTGCTACGTGCTCTATACATGTATGATTCAAGCTATTACAGTCATATTTTTGCATATTAATGAATGCTAGTTAATATATTATAAGCCTTGATATACATATTAGGTGGCTCATATTATTTTTATTTATATTATTATCTTGATCTTACTATATTATGGTAATCATATAATTAATCCTATGAGTTTACATTAATATTAAGGATTTAAAACCCATCAATCACATGCTTTGCAAGGTCACTTGAAGAATTAAGACAAAGACCAAGACCATGATTGAAGATTAAAATCTTAAAAATCAAATAATATAATACAAGGGGGTGTTGGAGTATATTACGTTATTTGGTACATGATAATGTTCCTCCATAGTACCTTCATGGTACATCTTGAAAATAATATATCAGTATTGACTCATAGTTTAGAGTTTAATTCATATTTCTCATTTATGTAAGTGTGCATGCTCAAGAAACCCACAAGTATCATGTAAAGTTGTAATATGCAAGAAATGTACAAGAATGATGTGATTTTGTATGCAAGTATAATTAGAGTCTATGTGCACAAGTATCTTATATTAGAGTGTACAAAGTGAAGGGAAAGATTCATGTATAGGTGTACATACAATATATATTCAAGTGTTCATCAAGTATGCAAGTGTCAAGTAGAGAATTCAAGAGTCGTGAGACTTGGCACATGGAAAAGAATAGTCAAATATCCAAAGAGTTATTCTGTTATGGATATATAGTACTCCATAGATGAAGAAGATAGTATCCAATTATCATACAACATCTGATTATTAGTATTATATTTGTAAGAAAAAGTGGAGCAATAAATATTGCATACATTTTGAGCAATTCATGTTGTAAGTTGTTCTACATGCTTAGTACATGTGTGATTCAAGCTATTTACATTCACATTGCTACTTATTATTGAATGTTATTTGATATATTATTAACCTTTATATACATATTAATTTGCTCATATTATTATATTGACCTTATTATATTGTGGCTATATTATATTTGATTCTATGACATTTAACCTATGATATTTATTGTTGTATTAAAGCTTAAAAAGCCATCAATTTTCTAATGATGGAAATAAAATGTTGCATCACTACATGAGTGGTTTTAATCACCCAACCAACTTTGATCTTATTACCTAATAACATTGTAAAAATTCTTACAACAACCCCTTTTATTACATCATGATTCAAACATGGGGAGGGATACTTACTTAATACTTAACCATGGATAGGGATATACTTAGTTATCCAAGATTTTTCAACACTACTAGATAGGAACATACACACTATCTAAAAATAAAAATCATGAATAGGGGAAAACACTACTATTCACCATACCTACAATTAGGGACACACAACCAATCATGAATAATTGGATAGGGACATACATACATGCACATTATCCATACAACAAAGTTGTGAATAATAACACATACTATCATTCACAATACCTATGATTGGGAATATACAAAGCTACTTACAAACAACTAGATAGGAACACACTCTCCCTACATTAAAGTTATGAAGAAAGACACACGCTTTCATTCACAACTTTTTTGAATATAAACATAAACAACAAACCATAAACAATCAATCACACTAATTTGCATTATCTTGTATTTTATTTAGAAGAGATACTCCTCTCTTTTCTCATGCGAAGGCTCTTTGTTGCACTTTTCATCATTGTACTCATTTGCAGCCATTGCCTTATTTGGTTTCAAATTTCTATATACGAGGTCCGTGGTTCATTGAATGTAGTTTAATATTATATACCCCTTTTATTTTTAATAAAAGCTCATAAATAAATCTAATGACGAGAAACACTTACTGTATCATTTGTTCTTTAAAACCAATGCCTTGTCTTCATCCATCGATTGATTTGTTTTAACTCAATTTATTTTATTAATTAAAGTTGAGATTACATCTCCTAGGGTAGGATTAATTTTGTTCAATATGAACACAATATTGACATAACCTAAAGGTATGTTATTTAATAAAATAACTTTCACATCATCGGTTTCTATCTTGTTAGTAATTTTAGCTAGTTGATTCAATAAAGAGTGAAACTTACTATAATGTAGGATGATAGCACCACCTTTATTCATCTTTAATGCAAATAGTTTCTTCTTGAGTGATTATGAGCCAAGGTGCTCTCAAACTTCTTTTGTAGTCTTTGAGATATCTATGTGATGTAGGTATGCATTTGAGAGCCTATGATCAATTATTGCTATTGCTCATCATTTTATTTTAGTTCACTTGGTTGCTTCTTTAGGGGTTTGTGATGGTGGTGCAGTATTCACAACAACATGAAGCAATTCAAATTTTGTTGTAGCCAGCATCCAGCCCCGGAATGGTTTTAAACTCTACCTCTTCAAAAAGTCCTGATAAGAAATCATAACGTCCTATGAAGAAGGAAATTGGAAGGCGTGCATTAGTTGCAGCATGCCCCTGGTGGCGGTGGTAGTGATGTTAGCAGCGGTGGCGGGAGGGTGACACTGCTAGGCGGTAAGAAAATGGAGTTCAGAGGCGCAAGATTGCAAAAGGACGAATATCTACATGCATGACCTACCAGAAGAATTCAACGCAGAGATCTTGTGAAAGTGTGAATTTGGCCTCACATCACATCATGACTCTGTGATTGGAGAGAGAACGGAATCTTGGATCAAGAGCATCTGTGATGAAGCAATCATAGACCGTCCTCCTTTCTCCGAGCAATCTGTGTTGGACGTTCACTCGGTCGTGTTTTTGGAGTCCAATGGGTCCACATTAATGTATATTTCAGAATTTAAATGAAAAAATTAATAAATATTTATAACATTATTACTATTTTTTTAAAATTAAAAAATTTACAAATATTTATATATAAATCTAAAGACATGATTATAGATAATGGAGTATTTAATAGATGAGAATAATTTCATATTGATAAATGGTTTTAAAAAGAAAGAAATAAATAGGTAAATAACCTTTTTTGTATGTAGCTATGTGATATTAATATTTTAAACTACTAATTGAGTCAATTTCATGACGAAGTAGATATATTTAAAATTGTAGAAAAAATTTATTGTCATTTACAATCTAACTATCTATTTTGTTTATAAATAAGACCCTTGATTTACTATTATATAGGATACAATTTGCTTTCATAAGTGATGAAAACATACGAGTTTATGGATTTTGACTACTACCACATTCTCATCATACATACAAATACACAATCTTTAGAAAGTTTACCTTTATATTGTGATATTAGAAGTTGTTCAACTAATCCAAGACATAGTTTGCATCGTAGCATTTTATCATCTACAATGTGATTTTAAATGTTGTTTGAGCAATTCAAGATAAAATGTGTATCCTATATAGATATTGATATCTTGCACCATTTTTTTTTTATAATTGATTACTATTGGAGTACAACATTTAAATAATTATTGCCTATCACTTGTGAAAATGTGTTTATTTGAAGTTTAATGATTATTGCTTAGTCTAAAATATTAAGATATACAATCTTTTTTTTATTCTATAGATCATGATCACATGAGAAGATTTTCTTGTGCTTCTTAGCTAAATATGAATGTACCAATCCTTTAAATTAGTTATTGAGTTAACATCCTTGATTGGTATAAGATACAACATTGATAATAGGTCTAGGCCCACCTTTGCGATTGATACTTGTTAGTGCTTGCTTTAACATTATATTATAAGGATAATGTGGTACCTTGCTATAAATGTTTTTTATTGGTGTATTTCTTCTTTATGGCATAATCTTCTTATTGGGTTCATTTTTGTAATGACCCTCCTCACACAGATATTGAAAATAAGTAAAATTGGTAATAACCCTACCTTTTCTTGTGGATTGTGGTATTGTTGATAGCTACTGTGAATGTAGGACCAGGTTCAAAGTCATCGAGGAAGGGAAGTTAGTCGATAAAAAAGGTAATAAGGGAAGTGATGATTCAGCTCGTGAGTACATGGATGCTCACATACTTGCATATCATATAGATGCTATGTTTGAATGGGTTTTGTATTTGGTTTGGGTGGCGATGATGATGGGAGCCACTAATTATTTTAATATGCATATAGTTTAATTTAAAAGGAAATAGATATAATATGGGAATGCAAATAAATGGATGTATGCATGGTTTTAAGAAGTCCGAATGCAAGTGAGTTATTATGGACGTCAATTATTAAGGTGTAGGTAAATATTATGTTTGAGTTTTATTTTATATAAATGATTGGAGCTATGTTTAAATGGTAGCAATATGTAAAAAAAAATTAATATTTTTTCTTCATTATGAAGTAGACAAATGTGGTGTCGAGTAGTGGTCAGATTAATCACATTGGTATAAAATTGGTATAAAACGTTTGATTTTAATATGATTTTAACCCTCTTCATAACCATGAATTGAGATGGGAGGAAAAAGGAATTGAAAGCAATCCTATTGGATGTAGTGGAAAAACCAGGACTGGAGGAAACCATCTTCAAAGGGAAAAATAAAAAATGAATGGTACGATTGGATAAAAAAAAAGGAGAACAATGTGAACAAGATTTTGCAGTGGAATTTCTGGAAGAGCTGGGCAGCTATTGGAAGGATTATTCACTATGAAGGACTCCAGCTAGAGCATTCACAATAATTTTTCCTTGTATGTTTATTTTTGGTTTAAAAGAGAAAGGTTTATATTGCATTGGAAAGAATACTTGTATTTCCTATGTGAATATGAAATGAGAAAGTCTTTTAGAGTGCATATGTTTGATTTATTATTGGTCTACGTGAATACTTTACAATTTCATAACTAGGATATAAGATTTACTTTTCTTGTGGATATTGTTGCTACTCAGGATTGAGGGAATATTTTATGTGATTCACATGCATTAGTATTTTTGAGTGTTATGTGAAATTTTAGAAAACATCTACAAGTATGCATGGTTGTGTGTTAGTAGAAATGCATTCATGAATTGAAGAGCCAAAATTTGATCCCTTCATCCTAATACCTCAAACCATCAATATTGTGAGTGAAGTTCTAGTTTGTGGTGTGATAAAGGCTTTCAAATATGATAGTCAAGTAGAGGACTGAAGCCACTGATTTGTTTGAAAAGTAAAATAAATTTTTATACATTTACCTTCATGCAATTGCATTCTGGTGAAAGTTGCAGTTCATACATGTGCAAGACAAACCTGAATATTTGATGTATATTGTGTTGCAGTCACTGTGATGTGTGGAAATTAGATAAGGGGTGTCACCTTGTCCGATGTTAGTGTATTTCCATGTATTCTCTTTAGAACCCAAACTCCAAATGTTAAACCTGCAAATGATGTTCTTTTATATAGCAATGAACGAATTCTGAAATATTATTAAACCAACAAAACTCTTTTATGGTTTTCTATAAATTCTGGAATGGTTTTTCAAGTAAAGATTTTGTGTGTAAGATTAGTTTAAAAAACATCTTAAATTGTCTACACAAGTTTCGATTGTGGCTTGTGATTCATAAGGGATTATTATGTTTTTGATATCAATGGTTTGATTATTGTGTATGATGGTTAAAAGCAATGAGAACTCTTTGGTTTTAATTAGTAATAATGCAACCATTACTTGTAAAGTGGAGTTAAACCATACTTATGGAGATGTGCAAATGATGTTGGAAAACGTATTGAACCTAGGTTGCTATGCTCCATATCATATATATATATATAAGTAAATTGTTTAATTTAAATGTAAATTATTTTTTTAGAAAGCTTAAACCGTTTAAGAAACCTTCTACGAATTTTATATGCAGAGGGGAATATATATATGAGATTAAGGCATGGAAATATGCCAAACTTTGTAACCTTTTATTTCCTAGTTTTACGTTAAGATGATGAGGAACTAGCAGTGTGGCCAGAATGGTTCCTCGGTTACCTTGTTGGTTAATCCATTATTTTTAATGCCATTGTTTGACATCAAGCTATGTTGGGATCAACATCCCTTAAATCAAATATCTAATACTTTGATCCATGTTACTATTCTCAAGTTGAAAGTATACTGAATTTCCATGAATATATGTTAATTAATGGTTAAACTTGTATATATAACATTTAGCGTGTTAGAAGTTGCTTTGTTGGCAACAAGGTTGGAATTAAAAATAGGGATATGATTTTACTTAAGCAAATTATATTTGAGTCTATGATTTATTACAATTTATGAAAATAATTACTTTAACCTGAATTCTATATGAAGTTAAAATATGAGAAAAGAAATGGGTTTAATTTGATAGAAAATAAAAAGGGTCTATAGATATGCTTGTGCTTATGTTTGAAAGAACTCAAGATAGATGCATAGGGAATTATGTTAAAACTTGTTCATTCCCTTAAGCCTTGGAACTATATTATAATTATAGAATGGAGGATATTGTTTGCATCATTTATTTTATTTAAAGTAATTATGTGTGTAATTCTTTGGTATCTCCCAAAGCTTAGAGTTATTTATAGGTTTCCTTGAGAAGTTTTTATCTATGTAGAAACTTAAACTTAATTGGATGGGTTGGAAAACTCTTGTTAGGAAAGGTTAGTAGGGCTTGAAAATAAAATATTTAGAATTGGTTGAGGAGCCCTAAACTAACCATGAAGTTGAGCATTGAGTGTAAAGGATGCTCGAAAAATTCACCCAAATATTGTTGAGGTGTGGGTAGGCACACAACAATATCTAGAGCAATTATAGATTGATAGAATTGGTCGAATAATATGACTAGGTCAAGTCTAGTAATGAGGGGTGGTATGGGATGCCTTCTCCAGGTTGCATCTAGATTAGTACTATGATAGATCCCATGTATCTTTGACCTAGTTGGTTAAGCCTTGTTGTATGGTATGGGATATACAAATATGGGTCATAAAGAGCATGTGTGATTAAGACCAAGGCCAGTGTATTGGCATGGCTCTAACTGACTCTATGAAGAGGATAATCAGCTAGACACTGGGTATAAGTATGTTATTTCCCTTTCATTCAGTATTAGAACATGGTCGATGAATAGTTGAAGGTTTAGAATGGTAAGGGATAGGGAAGCAAGCATCCACCCTCTAGGTGTTATGGGCCCTAGAGGATAACCCCTACCATGGATTGACCCTCATGCCAAAACATGAGGATGTTAAATGAGATAAGTCAATTCCACTAATGGCACCTTTATGGGATATGGTTGATCTCGTCCACTTGGGTGATTGTCTGCAATAGTATTGAACCCAAAAGTGGTGTATTATACCTATACTAAGTTAAGCTTATGCTAATAAATAATTGGGTGAAGCAAGTTTGCTAAGAACTTGAAGGTAAACTTATGAGTAAAACTATAGTATTAAAACAAAAAAATATATTATAGTGATTTGTTTATGAATTATTATGTGGTACAACCAAGTGAGTAGATTTGGGTTGTTACATATGGTATCAGAGCAAAAGTAGATCTGAGTTGTGGACTCTGATTATGAATTTGTATTAAACTAATAGATTACCTCTTTCACCTACAGGTCAAATGACATGAATGCTATGAGGTGGATCTTCAAGAAATCCTATGGGAGGTAAGGAGGAAGAAACCATCGAAGGACCTACTAGGGGACCAAGGTCAGGATTAAGATGAGAAGGCCCTCAATGTGAAAGAAGGATGAAATAATTGAATGAACCTCCTCCTAATGAACCTGTCAGAGAAGGGAAAAATATTGCTAAAGTTGTTCAATTATTGCAAACTCACATGGAACAACAAAGGGAAGAGATGGCCCAATAGAAAACTCATATGGCCTAACAACAAGAATTTATTACCCAACAATAGAGGGTCATAGAGGAATTAGCTAGGGAAAGAGACATTGGATTAGGTAGGACTGAAGAAGTATCAAGAGAACCTGAGGGATCCAATGTTGGAAGGGCTAAGGTGAGTAAAGAGTTGGATAGGAACCTGAGAAAGGTCGTAATATCCAAATTTAATGGAAAGGGTGATGGTGATTCAATGAAAAACTGGCTAAGTGAACTAGAGTCATATTTTTCTCTAGTAGTTTTATCCTCTGAATCTAAGATTGCTTTAGTAGTTATGAACATGACTGAGGTAGCCCTTGATTGGTGGAAATCATATAAGAAAGGGCATAAAATAGAAGCTTCAGACCTCAAATGGGAGGAGTTTGCCAAAGAATTTAGGGATAGATTCTTGACTAAGCAATATTATGTGGAGAAATTTGGGGAATTTTCTAATTTACATCAGGAAAATGTGTCAGTGCATGAATACCACCAAAATTTCATTCAATTATTGAAATATGCATCTCAATATGAAAGTAATGAAGAAATGAAGACTCAAAAATTCATTCTGGGATTACATCCTAGAATCATGATGATGGTAAATATGCACAACCTTGATAATTTACCTGCTACCTTTGATTTGGCAAGAAAAGAGGAAGCCAATCAGGAAACTAGAAAGGCATATTTTAACTATCAAAAGTTGTCTGAGAAAGAAAAATATGAACTCAAAAAGTGAAAAAGTGTTGGGTTTATGAGATGGGAGAAAGATCAAAATAAGAAACCCAAAGGGGGAAAGCAAAGTAGGCAAGGTGGTAAAAATAAACCTAACTACTAGGGTGGTAAGTTCAAGCGGGATGGTAAAGAATTTACCAAAAGATAGGATCAGAAACTAGTAGGACAAGATAGGTCTAAAGAAATTGCATCTCTGGATAGAAATGAAAATAGTAATAGATCAAATAGAGCTCCACCAAATGGATGTTATATATGTCAAGGAGCTCATTATGCTAGTAAATATCCCCATAGAGTTGATCAATGTTAGAAAGCTCTAGTTGAAGTAGCTCACAGGATCTTTGCAGCCATAGGTAATTCTAAACTTGATGGTCAAATTACCCCTTTCTTATTAAATGGGAAATTTTTTGGCAAGGATGTGCAAATTTTGATAGATAGTGGTTCAACTGATAACTTTATATCTACTAAGTTAGTGAGGGACATACCTGTTAGACCTAGATTTTTGGCCAATGGTTGGAAGGTAGAGTATGGGTCAAGGCAAACCTACCAAGTTAACCAATGTCTGTTTGACCCCCACATTACTTTACCATAAGGAAAAACTAATTGGCATTTGTATGTGGCACCTTTGCATGCATTTGATATCATTCTAGGAGTTGATTGGTTGAAGGCGCATAAGGCTCTTCTAAATTTTGAAGAGAGATGGGTAGAATTTATGGATGAATCTAATCAAAGGGTTAGGATTTTTTGTGGTCAAAGTGAAGTTAAACCACATTTACTATCTACAATGTAGATAAAGAAAGTTATTAGGAAGAAGGGGATGGTCTTCATAGTTAATATGAATAAGAAAGAAGAGATAAAAATGGAATCTGATCTCTTCCAAAAGCATCTAGTATTGGAAGAATTTAAGGATGTGTTTCCTAAGGATCTACCTGGATTACCTCCTTAGAGGGAATTTGATTTTTCAATTGAGTTGCTACCTGGAGCAACACCTATTGCAAGGGCACCATATAGGATGACTCCTATAGAGCTACAAGAGCTCAAAATGCAACTTCAAGATTTGCTAGAAAAAGGGCTAATCAAGCCAAGTGTGTCACCTTGGGGAGCTCCTATTCTATTTGTTAAGAAGAAATATGGTACCTTGAGGATGTGCATCGATTATCGAATGTTAAATAAGGTAACTATCAAAAATAGGTATTCGTTACCTAGAATTGATGATTTGTTTGACCAATTGAGAGGAGCAACCATCTTCTCAAAGATAGACTTGAGATCTGGCTATCATCAATTGCGAATACGAGAAGAAGACACTTCTAAAATAATATTTAGAACAAGGTATGGATATTTTGAATTTATTGTTCTACCTTTTGGGTTGACTAATGCCCCAATTGCATTCATGAATCTCATGAATAGCATTTTTAGAGAGTAGTTGGACTAGTTTGTGCTCATATTTTTGGATGATATACTGATCTATTCCAAGAGCAAGGAGGAACATGATCAACATATGAGAATTGTACTTGAGATTCTGAGAAAGAATCAACTTTATGGAAAGTTATCAAAATGTGAGTTTTACACTCTGCAAGTATAGTATTTGGGACATATTGTCTCCATAGAAGGGATTGTAGTAGATCCCAAGAAAATTGAAGCAATAATTGATTGGCCAACACCTACTAATGTGATAGAGGTGTGAAGTTTTATGGGTATTATAGGGTATTATAGGTGATTCATCAAAGGATTTTCAAGAATTGCCCAACCTATTACAAATATCCAAAGAAAAGGTAAAGCCTTTAAGTGGATAGAACAATGTGAAGAAGCTTTTCAAGTTTTGAAAAATTATTTGATAACTACACCGATCTTGCAATTACCTGATCCTAATAAGTAGTTTATAGTGTGCACGAATGCATCAATTGAAGGGTTAGGTGGAGTTTTGACCCAAGATGATGTGGTTATTGCCTATGAGTCTAGGAAGCTTAAGAGGCATGAGGTAAATTATGCCACTCATGATTTGGAGTTGGTAGTGGTTGTTCATGCCCTAAAAATTTGGAGATATTATTTATTGGGAAAACCATTTGAATTGAAAATAGATCATCAGAGTCTGAGGTACATATTCACTCAACCCTTATTGAATGCTAGACAAAGATGTTGGATGGAATTTTTAGCTGAGTATGATTTTGGCATTGAGTATATTAAGGGTAAGGAGAATAAGGTAGTAGATACTCTGAGTAGGAGAGGGTGCATTGCAATGACAAAATGCCAATATGATCTGTTAGACCAAATTAAAGTATTGTAAGCAAAGGATGAATTTTTCCAATCTTGTAAGGTTCATATTGAGTAAGAACTTGGAAAGGTTATAGATTTTGTGATTAGAGATGATCTATTATTTTATAAGAATAGATTGGTAGTTCCAAGCTCAGGAGGGTTGAAGGAAATAATCCTTAAGGAGTGCATAATACGCCTTATTTGGTGCATCTAGGAGGGACAAAAATGTGTGAGAATTTGAGAAAAACTTATTTTTGGCTAGGTATGAAAAATTATATCACTAATTATGTGGCTAGATGTTTAGAGTGTCAAAAAGTGAAAGTAGAACATTTACATCAAGTTGGAAAGTTATACCCATATGAGATACCTATGCAAAAATGGCAAGTGGTATCAATGGATTTTATAGTGGGATTGCCTAAAACAAGGTTTAGGCATGATACAATCTTGGTAATAGTGGATAAGCTAACCAAGGTAGCACATTTTATACTAGGTAATGTGTAAGATGATGCTCTTGCAGTAGCAAGTAAGTTTTCTAGGGAAGTGGTAAGACTGCATGGTTTTCTAGAGGTCATAATATCTGATAGAGATTCTCGTTTTACCTCTAAATTTTGGTAAGTATTGCATGAGGTATTGGGAACCAAATTGAATATTAGTACTACTTATCATCCTGAGACTGATGGGAAGACTGAAAGAGTAAACCAGGTATTGGAAGATATGTTAAGAATGTACTGCATGGATCAACATACAAAGTGGGAAGACTACTTATACCTAGTGGAGTTTACATATAATAATAGTTATCATGCATCACTAGGTATGGCACCTTTTGAATCCCTATATGGAAGAAGGTGTCAAATTCCCTTGTCTTGGGATAATCTGGAGGATCGGGTAGTGATTGGATTAGAAAATGATAAAAGAAATGGAAGAAAAATTGAAAAGAATTCAATAGAAGCTGAAAGAGGTCACAGATCACTAGAAGAGCTATGCGGACCTAAAAAGGACAAAGGGAATATTCTATGGGAGATAGGGTATTCTTAAGGGTGAAACCAACTAAAAGTTCTATAAAATATTCTAAATTAGACTCTAGATATGTAGGTCCATTTGAAATTATGGATATAATAAGCCCTGTTGCTTATAGACTTGCTCTACCACCAAGCCTATCCAAAATTCACAATGTCTTCCATGTGTCCCTCTTTAGAAAATATATTTTTGATCCCACTCATGTCTTGGATGTGTCTAAATTATAGATGATCAACCCACTCAAAATTGAAATTTGACTTATTCGCATACTTGGTTTTAGAACCAAGAACCTGAGGAAGAGGAATATAGAGCAATGTCGAGTCTAGTGGGACCACTACTCAGATAGAAATACCACGTGGGAGGATGTGGCAGATATGCAATAATAATTTCCTTATCTGTTTGAGTAGATTTAGAATTTTTAAAACTTTTATGTGATTTGATGATATATGTATATTTGCATCACATATATGACTAGATATTGAGTAGAGTAGATTATGTTGGTTTGAGTTACTGAGTAGAGTAGCTTGTATGTGGTTTGTGTTACTTAAGTAAAGTGATTTTGAACATGTGATAGTATATGTTTTGAATGAATACAATATGACATGTTATATGATTTAGATATATGCCAAATGAGAGTAATTGTGATTCTATGATGAATATGATGAATGGGATATTATGTGTGAAATAGAAATAATGAATTTATTTGATTACTTTGGCATTTATTAAATCCTTATGCAAGATATTTCTTGTTTAATTTTGCATGAAACACAAGGACTGTGTTTGTCCTAAGTGGGGGAGGATGTAATGACCCTCCTGATAGATATTTGTAAATAAGTAAAATTGGTAATAACCCTACTTTTTCTTGTGGATTGTGGTACTATTGATAGCTATTGTGAATGCAAGACCAGGTTCAAAGTCGTCGAGGAAGGGAAGTTAGTCGATGAAAAAGGTAATAAGGGAAGTGATGATTCAGCTCATGAGTACATGGATACTCACATACTTGCATATCATATAGATGCTATGTTTGTCTGGGTTTTGTGTTTGGTTTTGGTGGTGATGATGATGGGAGCCACTGATTATTTTAATATGCATATAGTTTAATTTAAAAGGAAATAGATATAAAATGGGAATGCAAATAAGTGGATGTATGCATGGTTTAAAGAAGTCCAAATGCAAGTGTATTATTATGGACATCAATTACTTAAAGAGTAGGTAAATATTATATTTGAATTTTATTTTATATAAATAATTTGAGCTATGTTTAAATGGTAGCAATATGTAATATAAAAGTAAATGATTTTTCTTCATCGTGAACTGGATGAATGTGGTGTGGAGTAGTGGTCAGCTTAATCACATTGGTACAAGGTATTTGATTTCATTATGATTTTAACCCTCTCCATAACCATGAACTGATATGGAAGGGAAAAGGAATTGAAAGCAATCCTGTTGGATATAGTGGAAAAACCAGGACTGGAGGAAACCATATTCAAAGAGAAAAAAGAAAACAATTAAGGACATGATTGGTAGAAGAAGAGAAGAAGAATAGTGGTGAATGAGGTTTGGTGGCAGTGGAATTTTTGGAAGAGTTGGGCAACTTTTGGAAGGTTTAGGCACTACGAAGGACTCTAGGTAGATCATTCATAGTAATTTTTCCTTGTATGTTTATTTTTTTTTTAAAAGAGAAAGGTTTATGATGCACTAGAAATATTACTTGTATTTCCTATGTGAAGATGAAATGGAAAAGTCTTTGAGAGTGCATATGTTTAAGTCATTATTGGTCTACATGAATACTTCATAATTTCATAACTAGGATATAAGCTTTGTTTTGGTTGTGAATATTGTTGCTACTTGGGATTGAGGAAATGTTTTATGTGATTCACATGCATTAGTATTTTTGAGTATTATGTGAACTTCTGGAAAAAAATTGCAAGTATGCATGGTTGTGTGTTAGTAGAAATGCATTCATGAATTGAAGAGCCAAAATCTGATCCCTTCATCCTAATACCTCAAACCATCAAGATTGTGAGTGAAGTTCTAGTTGGCGGTGTGAGAAAGAATTTCGAGCATGATGGTGTCTTAGTAAATAATTGAAGCTTCTAAGGAGTTTGAAAGGAAAATTAAAATTTTAAATATATTTATCTTCATGCAATTGCATTCTAGTGAAAGTTGTAGATCATACTAGTGCAAAAATAACTTGAACATCTGATGTATGTTCTGTTGCAGTCATTGTGATGTGTGGAAACTAGATAAGAGGTGTCACCTTGTCTGATGTTAGTGTATTTCCATGTATTCCCTTAAAAACCTAAACTCCAAATGTTAAACCTACAAATGATGCTCTTTAATATTATAGAGAATGGATTCTAAAAGTTTGTTAATCCAGCAAAACTTTATTATAATTTTTTATAAATTTTGGGATGGTGTTTTCAAGTAAAGATTTTGTATGTAATATTAGTTTCCTTGAGAAATAAAAATATTAATTTATTTTTGCATGATCTAGGTTGTGGCTTGTGATTTTAAGAAAGCATGTACTTAGTTTCTATGTGAATTTTGTACAAGGTGATTATTGTTTTGTTGATAAATTGATTCAATGGCTTGATTACTATGTATGACGGGTAAAAGCAATGAGAACTCTTTGGTTTTAATTAGTAATAATGCAACCAATACTTGTGTGTAAAGAGGAGTTAAACCATACTTTAGGTGATGGGACAAATTATACTAATAAACATCTATCAAGCCTAGGTTGGTGAGCCCCATGTTTCAAATATATATTTAAAAGTAAATTATTTTCTTAGAAAGTTGTGTTGGGAGAGTAGCTTAAAACCTTAAAAAAACCTTATACAAATTTCATATGTAGAGGGACAAATCTAGATGAGCTTAAGCTATGGAAAATGTGCCAAACTTTGTAACCTTTCATTTCCTAGTTTTATGTCAAGATGATGAGGAACTGGCAAGAGACCATAATGGATCCTTGTGTACCTTATTTGGTTAATCCTTTTTAATGCCACCTTATAGAAACAAGTTGTATTGGGACCAATATCCCTTCAGATAAAATGTCTAATACACTTTGAGCTGGTGTTATTAATCTCAAGTTGAAAGTATACTAAAATCCCATAAAATATATGTTAAACAATGGCTAAACTTGTATTTGATATAAAACCTTTAGCATGTTGGAAGTTGCTTTGCTGGCAGCAAGGATGGAATTACAAATAGGGATATGATTTTACTTAAGCAAATTATATTTGAGTCTATGATTTATTGCAATTTATAAAAATAATTACTTTAACTTGAATTCTATATGATATTAAAATATGAGAAAATAGATGGATTTAAATTGATAGAAAAATAATAATAATAAAAAAGGTCTATAGATATGCTTGTGCTTATGTTTGAAAGAACTCAAGATAGATGCATAGCAAATTATGTTAAAACTTGTTATTTCCTTTAAGCCTCGAAACTATATTATAATTATAGAATGGAGGATATTGTGTGCATCATTTATTTATTTAAAGTAATTATGTGTGTAATTCTTTGGTATCTCCCAAAGCTTAGAGTTATTTATAGGTTTCCTTGAGAAGTTTTTATCTATGTGGAAACTTAAACCTAAATGGATGGGTTGGAAAACTCTTGTTAGGAATTTTAGCGGGGCATGAAAACAAAACATTTAGAATTGGTTGAGAAGCCCTAAACTAACCATGAAGTCGAGCATTGAGGGTAAAGAATGCTCGAAATTCACCCAAATATTGTTGAGGTGTGGGTAGGCACACAACAATGTCTAGAGCAATTATAGACTGATAGAATTGGTCGAATAAAATGACTAGGTCAAGTCTGGTAACGAGGGGTGATATGGGATACCTTCTCTAGGTTGTATCTGGATTAGTACTATGATAGATCCCATGTATCTTTGACCTAGTTGGTTAAGCCACATTGTATGGTATGGGACATATGAACGTGGGTCATAAAGAGCATGTGAGATTAAGACCAAGGCTAGTGTATTGGCATGGCTCTAACTGACTTTGGGAAGAGGATAATCAACTAGACACTGGGTATAAGTACACTATTTCCCTTTCATTTAGTATTAGAACATGGATGACAAATAGTTAAAGATTCAAAATGATAAGGGATAGGGAAGCAATCGTCCACCCTCTAGGCGTTATGGATCCTAGAGGATAACCCCTATCATGGATTGATCCTCATGCTAGAACACGAGGATGTTAAATGAGATAAGTCAACACCACTAATGGCACCTTTATGGGATATGGCTGATCTCATCCACTTGGGTGATTGTCTATAGCAGTATTGAACCCAAAAGTGGTGTAATATACCTGTACTAAATTAATATTATACTAATAATTAATTTGGGGAAGTAAGTTTTCTAGGAACTTGAAGGTAAACTTATGAGTAAAATTATAGTTTTAAAATGAAAAAAATATTACAGTGATTTATTTATAAATCATTGTGTAGTACAACCAAGTGAGTAGATTTGGGTTACAATTTTATTAGTTGAATGTTATTTATGGATGATGTTGACATTGTCAATACATGCTCTCAACAAGTAAATATGGCAAGTATTGAACTAATATTAGGTATATTAATAATATGCAAATTTATTTTATCATAATAGTAATTGAATAAAAATTCTATCACTTTTACATTATCAATATGTAATGGAAACCTCTATAGGGCCATTATGGAAATAAAAAATAATAATAGGTGAGAAGGAAGGGATAATATATGGTCATACATGAGGATATGAATGACTTCTAAATAGTGAATGTAATTCAAGTTCCACATGGGTGAACACAGGTGGTATGCTAGAGTACATATATTGATACATGATTGTCATAATCTATGAGAAACTATATCCCAAGGAATATATCAAGTTAATTATTCTAACATAATATATTTTCCAAGCTATGATTAAAGTAATAATTATATTCATAGTATAAATAAGTTAAACTAACTTAATGTAGTTTGGATGCATTAAGCTAATTGCATGATTTATGGTGGACTTCCTATTATCAGTATATATTTTTTATGTGTCATGATGCATTATTAGTATGATATCATATATATTTCAACACATCCATGAGTTCTTTTCTAACATGCTAATGCTCTTTATTTAAATGAAGGGTTGGTTTTTTTAGGTAGGGAAGAGAATTAAAGGGGAATTCTCGGTAATAATTATTTGTGTAGGAAATAAATCACCATGATGATGCTCTCCCTTGTATCAACTCAATAGTTTATGGTATTTGATATTCTATGGCAACACTAGAGGAATAAAAAAAAAAATTCACATGAGATTTGCATTTGTTGACAAGAAACACTAATCAAATCCACCAAGCTATGGTTAAATTAAGGTTTATTACCAATAGTTATTATTGGATTTTATGTTTTACTAAAAATAGCACAAGTCCCAATTAACTAGGATCATATGAAATTCATATGAATTAATTTTTATATAATAATATCAATGCATGCATATCAAACAATATGAATTAACATAATATTCAAGGATATAATAATATTATGTCTTTTTAAAAAACAAAATCATAATATTATTGAAATAAAATACTCACGATATTATTCATGAGTCAAATATACAATTTTCAAATTTTCTCTGGACTTGGATGCATTTCTTTTTTTTTGGTAGGTAAAAGTAGTTTTATTTACTTTACGGGTTCAAGGGTCCTGCCCCTTTTTACATAAGGTTCAGCTATGGCCAAATGGCACATAGTCCCATATCAGAATTATACCTAAAAAGGAACACAAAAAACCAAAAATATTCAAGTGGCACCCTCGAAGGTGCTCTTCCTATCTCCTGACCCATCAGCTAGCTCACATCCTAGAATTCTAGGCTTTGCTTTTCCCCTCATGCTTTTCACTATCCTCCATGGGTAGGAGGGTCTTAAGGATGGTAGGCAGTATCTTAAGCTCTTCAATAGCACTTGACATGGTATTGCCACCTTCACGAAGTATGTTTGACATTTTATTAAAATGCCTAACAAAATAATTGATGTGGCTAAAAGGAACTTTATGAAACATATCTTAAGCCATGAGGTCCTCCTTGGTAATATCTATGGTAGTCCTCCTTGGTTTCTTCCTGGCATTCCTCCTGGATATCATCATGAATCTCTTCATTGCCTTGGGGAGTGGATTTCATTACCTGAGTGGGGCGAGAAGCAAGAAATAGTGATTAGCTACCGACTAGGGGCTAGGGTAGGGAGAAAGTGGCACGGCTGGGACACTGAGGCAAAGATGAGACATCATTGAGGACTTGAGTAGATAGATGGTCGAGGGAGGGAGTTTTAGAGGAGATGTTTCCTGAGACTCGGTGGGTAAGAGCATACTTGTAAAGAACTAGGAAAAGGCCTTGATGGCAGGGGCCGCTTGGGAGAATTTCTCATTCTGAAATTGGTAATACTAATGGAGATGGACCAAAATAGAAACACTAGGATATTGATGAGGCAAACATCGCACAGGTGGTTTACAAAGGTGAAGTTGTAAGTAGTATGGGGTTTATTGGGGTTATCCACAAAAATGTACTGTAGGATAGGGATAGTCATAGTATCCCAAGTGTGGGTAATGGAAGACCACACAATGCCTTTATTTGCCTACAACAACTCCTTCCATTTGTTAGGGAATTGATCAGTATCTTCCTTGATTTTGTGTCCATATCTATCGATAATTCTACCATCAAGCTTAAGACAATAAACCTGGGCTATGGATTGAGCACTTACCACAAAATAGAGATCGAGGACACAAACCTTGCCATCATTCTAAGACTCAATGAAATATTTTGTTACATCTTCCTCCGCCCCTTCGAACATATTGAAGAATTTTATGAAATGTTTAGGTTCTAGTAATGTCACAGTTCTTGTGTCAATCAGTAGAGTTGCAAGTTTAATGGCAGCCATGGTGGAAACAAGGACTTGCTTGATGCTAGTTTGATGCTTAGACTTGTTATCAACACTATCATAGAAAATCACTAAGGTACGACCAGGAACTAGAGGGCTTAAATAGATAATAATGAAACCCTAGAGTAGGAATGTCATGGGGATGCTTATCTGGTTGAACAACTTAGGGCCAAAAACCCATACGTAGACATGACTCGACCTAGCAGTGGCAAGCTTGATGAGAGTGGGGAAGTGAGCAAGAAAAGTGGTGATGAAGGTGATAAGGTGGATGTTAGACTTAAGCATGCAGAAGGATGGATAGGTGGAGGAAAAATCTAGAAGACATGAGAAAACGAGAGTTCAAATGGGAAAGCATGGGTTGATGGGGCGGATCAAGGATTTTGTGCTTCTCTCTGTATCTTCACCATTCCTAAAAATGATGCAGGCATCTCAAAAATGGTGGAACCTGGTGTTGACCAAAACCCTAGGGGAATGAAACCCCTTAGTGGGGTGGCTATAGCCACATTTGAAGTTATAAAGGGCCTTTGGTGTCAAGAACACACTATTGAGACTAACGATACTCACCTCATTTTGGTATTAAAAGAATACCGTTAAGCACATAGTCGAGGCAAATTTTTGGTACATGTTTGAATTTCTCGAGGATCTCACATGGGAAGCTATCTTCCAAAATCATCAAAGCGGGTTGGAGAATGGCTATGTTGGAAATCACATCGACCACTTGATTAGCTTCTCTCATGTGATTGATCTAGTTTTGATGGTTATTTATGAGGACTTTTTGGCACTCTTGGATGATGTTCTAGATGTATTTCCCCCCTATGATATTATTTTGGATGAGCCCCATGATAACTATAGAATCACCTTCGAAGATTATAGGGCTGTCCATGGTTTTGTAGATGTCAATACTCCTCCAAAGAGCTCTAGATTCTACATAGTTATTGGTTTGGATGACTAATTTTTCAACAAATGCTCGAATAATCTTCCATTGTGGTCCTTGATAACTCCACCTACTCCTGCTTTCCCTGGGTTGCCATTAGAGGCTCATTAATGTCAAGAGGTTTGATTAATATCAAAAATTTTGGTGCTCAAGTTGGTTGATATGGCACATGAGGCATAAGGCAACAAAGAAAAAAATAACTCCTTTCCATGGTGTTTGGGAAAAATAATAAGGTTATTTGATGAATTTTTTCTAAGGTGATGGTGGCAAAAGTTTTCCCTTAAAAGGCCTAAAAGAGTTTTAAATATTTTAAATTAATGAAAGGCCCAAAAATAATTTTGATATTTAAATTATAATATTTAAATTCATTGAATTTAAATAATTATAATTAAAATATAATATAAATCAAAAGCCAAAGTTTATTTTTTAAAATGCATCGACGTTGGAGGTGAATGCCTTAAAAGGCATATAAATAGTGCAAAGACTAAGGTGGAAAAGGTGTTCCAATAATCGATATATCATTTTTCTTGTTCGTCGATCGAATCATGGAAGAGAGAGAAGGGAAATTCGTTTGGTTTAGTTTCTAAGGCAGAAAAGAGATAAGGACAAGCGACGTCGATGTTTTATCCCATACGGGTGGATAGCCTAGATGGTGGTTCCCTTCGTGCTAGGTCGTAGCAACAAGGAGATCTCAAGTTTGAGACACGATAGTAGTAGAGAGTGAAGTTTTTATTTTAAAAGGTTTTGGCACCAGTGAAGGGGACAAAGGAGAGTGGGTACAATATAGATCTTGTGTGAGAACTTAGATCATGTTATGGTTAATTCACAACTAAGGCACAATGACAAAGGTAGTGAGGATTTGATTCCTATAAATGTCAGTGTGCAAAGGCATTAATTTTTTATTTAATTAAATTAATGCCTAAGGTCCTAAGTTACAAGGTATATGACTAACTTGGGAGGTATAAGGTTGTAATTTTTTTTTTTACTTTTTCCATTAAAAGGGGTGTGAAATAAATTTATTTTTGATCTAGTGAAGTTGTTAAGTGCCTTGGAATATTATTTTGAATGGTGGTTATATTTCTTTTGGAAATGCATTAATGACAAGTAGGAGATATAATGTGGAAATGAAAAATTATTTGTGTAATTTGTGATCTTGTTGGGTTGATTTAATTTGCAATATTAGGAGTTATAAGGTGTAAAATTGGTTTGAATTTTATTGTACCTTTTGCATTATGAAGAAGAGTATTTGTGGGATTATGATGAAACTTTAATGCATTTTCCTTGAGATCAAAAGAAAGGTTCTAGAGTATATTTTTAGATTTCACTGAGCACATTTTGGAAGGAATATTTTGTGGATGTTTTGAAATATATTTTTGCTATCTAACCCTTGAGTGGCACAAGGAGGATTGGTTGATTATAAGATAGGTTTTGAAGACATATCTCCATAAAAACAAAAGGTATGGGCACATCATCTTTGGTTTGAAATATTTGTTGGAATGAATGTTGTGAAATATAAGGTGGAGTGAAAAGGATTGTTTGATAAGCATTGTTGGAAATATTTGAGTGAGTTATATATGCTTCATTGGTGAATTTTTAGAGAACATTTGAGATAGATATTGAATATTATTTGAGTTAGGGTTTGAGACCCACATTGTGCTCTTTGTTTGAAGAAGTATGAAAACACTTGTTTAGGGTTTGTGAGCAAGTGGTGTTGGTTGAATGATTGAGTGAAACTTTTGAATATTGGTTTGAGTATGTTTGTGAATTGAGCAAGTTCTTGAGAGGACTTGAAGGCAGATTTGAGAAAGTCTTGTGAAGACTTGAAATAACATTAAGAGCAGGATTGATTTGTTCAAGCCTTGTGTTAAGGCTTGGAGCAGATCTAAGCGGAGTTGATTGGTATTGGGGTAGATCTAACCACAATTTTGATACAAATTTGAGATCGATTTTTGTACAAATTTGAGATAAAGTTTGATACAGATTTGAGATAGATTTTGGTACAAATTTGAGACCAATTTTGGTGCAGATTTGAGACAGAGTTGAGAATAGACTTTGGGGGTGATAGAGCAGAGGACAATAGTCTCCAGTGGATAGAGATCCATTAGCCAGGGAAATGAGGACATAGGTCTTCTATGGAGAGAGATCCACAAGCTAGACCAGTGGGGGTAGAAGTCTTCTAGAAGATCATCAGCTAGAGTAGAGGGGATAGAGTTCTCCTGTGGATAGAGTTCCATGAACCAGAGTAAGGGGATTGGTGTCTCCTTTGGATAGAAGTCCATAAACATTGTAATAGGGAATTGGTTCCCAAAATAATTCATTGAGAAAATTTTATAAGGAATATTTTCTTCTTGGAGTAGCCCACATTGGGTGAACCACGTTAAATCATGTCTCTCATGTGTGTGATGATTTGTGCAATGTTTACTGCTTTTATATTGTTGATGTTATCATATGGATTGAAAAGTAAAAAGTTTTATCTTATAATATTCACCCCCCTCTTAGTATAAGCTTATGTTCTTTAAATAGTATCAGAGTGGGTTCCTTCGTGAAAAGCCTAACAGCTTGGAGGAAGATCCCACAAGAATATACATGACCTCAAAAAATGGAGAAGAGGCTATGCTCGACATAAAAGAGGAATTATTTGTTGCTCTTAGAAACTTGGAAAAGGTTAGAAAGAAGAACTCAAGTTTGAAGGATAAAATTCAAGAGGATGAGGGAGCAAGGATGGAACTTCTACAAAATCTCACAGAAATCAAGATAAAAGTTGAAGAGGGAAAGAAAATTGAACAAGATATGATAGAACTATTAAAGGCAAGAGAGGTAGAATGTGAAATATTGGAATCAGAAATTGTCTCTCTAAGGAAGGAAGTTGAAAATACTAAGGGTAAATTACATCAAGACATAAGGTTAGGAAAATAGAAAGAGGAGTCAAGCTTCAAAGAAACAAAGACATCAAAAGGAGTTTATGGCATCAAAAATGCCAAAGACAAGAATAAGACAAAAGGGAAAGAAACAAAGACATAAAAAGGAGAAGAACCCATGAAAAAAGGAAAAAATATCAAGAAAGAAGAAGGCAAATAAGATCCATGGACAAAATTCAATTACAAGAATAGCAAAAGAAGAAGCACACAACCATATTATTCAAGGGACTCCAACAGGTTACAAAATATCTTCCATGGCTATTGTTTTTCATGTAACAAATATGGTCATAGAGCTGAACATTGTGCTAGTTATATGAAAGTTGATGTTGATAGAAATTTTAATTCCTTTGCACCTCTTATGAATGACAATATCATATGTTACAAATGCAATAATTTTGGCATAAGGTAAAATGGTGTAAAATGGTATTTCCTGAACCAAGCAAAAAGAATACAACTTCAACAGTTAGGAGAGAAAGAAAAGAGCAAGAGAAAGTTAAGTCAATGTTAGTACAAACAACCCTTCATGTACAAGATAAAGGAAAATAGTGGTTCCTTGATAGTGGTTGTTCTAGTCATATGACAGGTGACAAAAGTAAATTTCTTGTACTTAAAGAAATTAATGGAGGATCAATTAAATTTGGTGACAATGGTTCAGAAAAAATCTATGGGAAAGGAACTTTAAGTTTAGATAATGGAAAAACAAGGACAGAGAATGTATTGTATGTCAAGGGATTGAGGTACAATTTACTAAGTGTAAGCCAACTCTATGATCAGGGACACACGATTACATTTCATCTAAATAGATGCGAGATCAGAAAATCTAAAATTGGAAAGCTCATTGCAAATGCAAATAGAACTACAAACAATCTCTACATGTTGAATGGGATTAAGCGAGAAAAGTATTTCTTATCACAAGAAGATGAGAGTTGGTTGTGGAATAGAATAATGGGTCATTTGAACTTTGAAAACATAGTAAAAATAAGCAAAAAGCAGGAAGTCAAAGATTTACCCAAGATTAAAAGGCCACAAAACATAATTTGTGCACAATGCCAACATGGGAAGTAAAATAGAACAAGTTTCAAGTCAAAAGGATTTATGTCATATGAGCCATTGAAACTAGTGCACACTGACCTATGTGGTCCTACAAGGACAAAGAGTCTACAAGGTGAAAGTTACTTTATATTATTTATAGATGATTATTCCAGAATGATTTGGGTAGCCTTCTTGAAAGAAAAGTCAAAAGCTCTTGAGAAGTTTAAAGATTTTAAAGAATTAGTAGAAAATAAAACAGGTAGAAGGATTAAGGTTTTAAGATCATATAGAGGAGGAGAATTTACTTCAAATGAATTTATAGAATTTTGTGAACAACATGGGATCAAAAGAGAATATTCAGCAGCTAGAACTCCTCAACAAAATGGGGTAGTTGAAAGGAAAAATGGGACTGTTGAAAATATGGCTAGGGCCATGTTAAATGAGTCTAATATTTCAAATGGATTTTGGAAAGAGGTAGTACATACATCAGTGTATATCATTAATAGAGCTCAAATGAGAGTAAATCACCACAAAACCCCATATGAGCTCTAGAAAGGGAGACCAACCACAGTAAAATATTTCAAAATATTTGGAAGCAAATGTTACATAAGATGAGAAGAGAAAAATTTGGGTAAGTTTGACTCAAGATGTGATGAAGGTATTTTCCTTGGCTATTCCACTAAGAGCAAAGCCTATAGATGCTATAACAAGAGGACACATACAATTATAGAAAGTATAAATGTGACAGTTGATGAGAAAACTAGATCAAAAGAACCAACTCGAGAAATTGTATATGAAGAAGAAGAAAGTTGCCAAGAAGAGTTAGGTGAAGAATCAGAAGAAGAAGAAACACAAATACTGCTACCTAAAACTCCATCCAGGTATGTGCAAAAAAATCATCCAAGAGATCTAATAATTGGAAATCCATATGAGAGACAGACAAGAAGGAAGATAATAGGAATGAGTGAGCATGCAAATTTTTCTTTGTTATCTAAAATTGAGCCCAAATATTTTAATGAGGCAAGAGAAGATAAGTTTTGGATCAAGGAAATGAATGAGGAACTAGATCAAATAGAAAAAAGTGAGACTTGGGAACTTGTCCCATGACCAAAAGGTAAGAATGTGATTGGCACTAAATGGGTTTTCAGAAACAAGTTAAATGAATATGGTCAGGTAGTCATAAATAAAGCAATATTAGTATGCAAAGGTTATGCACAGGTTGAAGGGATTGAATTTGATGAGACATTTGCATCATTGCACGACTTGAGGCCATAAGGATATTTTTAGCTTTCTCAAGCTTCAAAAACTTCAAAGTATATCAAATGGATGTTAAATCAACCTTTCTCAATGGTGTCTTAGAAGAAGAGGTTTACATTGAGCAACTTGAGGGATTCAGCCTAACTGATAAACCATACTATGTATGTAGATTAAAGAAGGTACTTTATGGACTAAAGCAAGCTCCTAGAGCCTGGTATTCAAGATTGGATAAGTATCTTTAGGAATAGGGTTTCAGGAAAGGAATAGTGGACAATAACTTATACATCAAAAATGAAGGAAATGATTTACTAATTGTGGTTGTTTATGTGGATGATATCATTTTTGGAGGAAATAATGATAAGATGTGTCAGAAATTTGCAAAGAGCATGCAGAATGAATTTGAAATGTCAATGCTTGGTGAGTTGTCCTTCTTTCTTGGACTATAGATTTCACAATTAGAGAAAGGTGTATTTCTCTCACAAACCAAGTATATAAAATAGATGCTAAAGAAATTCAAGTTAGAAGATTGCAAACCAGTAAGTACCCCCATGGTTACAGGATGCAAGTTAAGTAAAGATGATGAATCTCCTGAGGAAAATCAGAAATTGTATAGATCTATGATTGGCAGCTTACTATATGTCACATCTACAAGACCAGATATAATGCAGGTAGTGGGACTAGTGGTAAGGTTTCAAGAAGCACCAAAGGAAACACATGTAATGGATGTAAAAAGTATTCTCAGGTATTTAAAAGGGACTATGGATTTTGGGCTCTGGTATCCCAAAAGTGATAATTTCACTCTCATAGCATATACAAATGTAGATTGGGTTGGAAGCATTGATGACAAAAAAAACACAAGTGGAGGAGCATTCTTTCTTGGAGATTGTTTAGTCCCTTGTCTAAGAAAGAGGCAAGCATCAATATCTTTATCCAAAGTAGAGGCAGAGTATACTGCAGTAGTTTCTTGTTGTACACAGGCATTATGGATGAAGTGAACTTTAAAGGATTTCAAGATAGAGCATGATCATCCTATATCCATAATCTAGGATAATACAAGTGCTATAAACATTTCAAAGAATCCGATGATGCACTCCAGGACCAAGCACATTCCAATAAAATATTATTTTTTGAGAGAGCAAGTGACAGATAAGCAAGTCAGGTTGGAATATGTTACTACAAAGGAGCAGATTGCGGAAATTTTCACTAAGCCACTTCCAAAAGAAACTTTTAGATATCTCAGAAGAAAATTGGGAGTAGTTTTACTCCCACCCCAAAATTAATCACCTCAAGGAGAGGAGGTGTGGAAGGGGCTAAGCTAAGAGTCTTATATTTAGCCCCAAATGTGGCCCTTTGCCATTGATGTCAAAGGGGAAGAGATTTGAGTTAGGGGAGAGCAGTTTATTAGGGGGAGTAAAATTGGAAAAACTGTAAAAGAATAATCTTAAGGATAAAGGGTTGCCATCAATGACAAAGGGGGAGATTGTTGGAAATTTGAGCATGTTTTGTTGTCATTGATGTCAAGAGGTTTGATGTCCTAATGTGATGGAATTAATGTCAAGAGGTTTGATTAAAATCAAAAGGTTTGATGTCCAAGTTGGTTGATATGGCACATGAGGCATAAGGCAACAAAGAAAAAGATAACTCCTTTCCATGGTGTTTGGGAAAAATAATAAGGTTATTTGATGAATTTTTGCTAAGGTGATGGTGGCAAAATTTTTCCCTTAAAAGGCCTAAAAGAGTTTTAAATATTTTAAATTAATGAAAGGCCCAAAATTTTTTTGGATATTTAAATTATAATATTTAAATTCATTGAATTTAAATAATTATAATTAAAATATAATATAAATCAAAATCCAAAGTTTGATTTTTAAAATGCATCAATGTTGGAGGTGAATGCCTTAAAAGGCATATAAATAGTGCAAAGACTAAGGTGGAAAAGGTGTTCCAATAATCGATATATCATTCACCCTATTCGTCGATCGAATCGTAGAAGAGAGAAGGGAAATTCATTTGGTTTAGTTTCCAAGGTAGAAAAGGGATAAGGACAAGCGGCATTGAATTTTGATTCCATCTGGGTGGATAGCCTAGATGGTGGTTCCCTTGGTGCTAGGTCGTAGTAGCGGGGAGGTCTCGGGTTCGAGAAGCAGTGGCAATAGAGAGTGAAGTTTTTATTTTAAAAGGTTTTGGTGCCAACAAAAGGGATAAAGGAGAGTGGGCACAATATAGATCTTGTGTTAGCACTTAGCTCACATGGCACCACGGATAAGGTAAGGTGACAGAGCCAGCGAGGTTTTGAATCCTACGGAAGGCAACGCACAAAGGCATTAATTTTTATTTAATTAAATTGATGCCTAAGGTCCTAAGTTACAAGGTATGAGCCTAACTTGGGAGGTATAAGGTTATAAAATTTGTTTTTATTTTTTCCATTAAAAGGGGTTTGAAATAAATTGATTTTTGATCTAGTGAAGTTGTTAAGTGCCTTGGAATATTATTTTGAATGGTGGTTATATTTCTTTTGGAAATGCATTAATGACAAGTAGGAGATATAAGGTGTAAATGAAAAATTATTTGTGTAATTTGTGATCTTTTTGGGTTGATTTAATTTGCAATATTAGGAGTTATAAGGTGTAAAATTGGTTTGAATTTTATTGTACCTTTTGCATTATGAAGAAGAGTATTTGTGGGATTATGATGAAACTTTAATGCATTTTCCTTGAGATCAAAAGAAGGGTTCTAGAGTATATTTTCATATTTCACTGAGCACATTTTGGAAGGAATATTTTATGGATGTTTTGAAATATATTGTTGCTATCTAACCCTTGAGTGGCACAAGGAGGATTGGTTGATTATAATACAGGTTTTGAATACATATCTCCATCAAAAAAATTTTTATGTGCACATCATCTTTGGTTTGAATTTTTTGTTGGAATGAATATTATGAAATATAAGGTGGAGAGGATTGTTTCATAAGCATTATTGGAAATATTTGAGTGAGTTCTATATGATTTTTTGGTGAATTTTTAGAGAACATTTGAGATAGATATTGAATATTATTTGAGTTAGTGTTTAACACCCACATTGAGCTCTTTGTTTGAAGAAATATGAAAATACTTATTTAGGGTTTATCAACAAGTGGTATTGGTTGAATGATTGAGTGAAAATTTTGAATATTAGTTTGAGTATGTTTGTGAATTGAGCAAGTTCTTAAGAGGACTTGAATACATAATTGAGTAAGTATTGTGAAGTCTTAAAACAACATTAAGAGTAGGATTGATTTGTCCAAACCTTGTGTTAATGATTGGAGCAAATCTAAGTAGAGTTGATTGGTCTTGGGACAGATCTAAGCATAGTTTTGATATAGATTTGAGATAGAGTTTGATACATATTTGAGACCAATTTTGGTACATATTTGATACAGAGTTTGATATATATTTAAGATAGAGTTTGATATGGATTTGAGACCGATTTTGGTGTAAATTTGAGACAATGTTAAGAATAGACTTTAGGGGTGATAGAGCATAGGACATCAGTCTCTAGTGGATAGATATCTATTAGCTAAGGAAGTAAGGAAAAATGTATTCTATAGAGAGAGATACACAAGCTAAAGTAGTGGAGGAAGAAGTCTTCTAGAATATCATCAGCCACAGCAGACGGGATAGAGTCTACCTATGGATAGATTTCCATGAACCAGAGGAAGGTAATTGGTGTATATTTTGGATAGAAGTATGTAAACATTGTAATAGGGAATTTATTCCCAAAAGAATTCATTGAGAAAATTTAATAAAGAATATTTTCTCTATGGAGTAGCCCACATTGGATGAACCATGTTAAATCATGTCTTTCATGTGTGTGATGATTTGTGCAATGTTTACTACTTTGATATTGTTGATGTTATCATATGGATTGAAAAGTAAAAAGTTTTATCTTATACTGGTCACCCCCCCTCTGATTATACGCTATATTCTTCATATAAATATAGATTTAGCCAAAATATCTTAGAATACAAAATAATATTAAACCTCAAATAATTATTTGAGCTATCTAACACTTACCCTACTGATTAAGGGTCAACCTTACATTTATAAGGGGATAACCACTCAGTACTAACTAAACTATTAAAATAAAATAAGAAGGGTTATGACATGAGGTCCAAATATTATTACATGAAAGGGTTAGGAATGACGAATGGTGGATAGAACAATAGATGATGACATGAAATACAATAGGGTAAGTTGGAGTGAATACAATAGTTGCTATATTATAATTTGAATAGGTAATCCATATAGCAACTTTAATAGTAGGGTTGCACTTACTTTAGATGGAATGGACATAGAAGAAGAAATTAAGGGAATTTTATGTAGTGGAAAAATAAAAAAGAAGAGGAAAAGTATAAATAGAGAGGATAGTAGAATAAATAGGGTTTGAATTTAAGTGGATATGGTTGTGGGAAAGGAAATAAAATTAATTTACACTTCTATATTAGTGTCTTTCATTTTTTCCACTCTCTTCCTTATTAGTTTATAAACCTTCTTTTTTTGAGCCTTTCTTTTAAAAGATATCGATAATTTATATTTATGTTTTTATCCTTCATTTATCTAAGTCATCAAAGGTCACATGTATTGATAAAATTTAACAAACCCTTATGTTGGCAATATTTTCCAAGATTATATTTTCAATAAGGTTTTTATTATATTATGCCCTATCCATTAGATTGTGGGATTAGAAGAAAGAAAACTCATACTTAGCACCAACATCCTAAAATTTTTAGAGAAGCTATGATTCTATAAAATTAAGTGTTTTATTGCAATGCTAGTAAGCACAACTAGGGGTTTATCAACATACTAAAAGTTTTAGAGAAGCTATGATTCTATAAAATTAAGTGTTTTACCAACATCCTAAAATTTTTAGAGAAGCTATGATTCTATAAAATTAATTGTTTTATTGGAATCCTTTTGTTCTTTTCCTTGGACCAATTTGATGTCATACTT
Source organism: Wollemia nobilis (assembly GCA_028583015.1). Taxonomy (NCBI): domain Eukaryota; kingdom Viridiplantae; phylum Streptophyta; class Pinopsida; order Araucariales; family Araucariaceae; genus Wollemia; species Wollemia nobilis. Next base: position 935,683 of record JAQPPZ010002571.1, on the reverse strand, counting down.
CAAACTATTGGAGTATAATTTTTACCCTAGTTGTGCTTTCTAGGATTGCAAGAAAATACTTAATTTTTCAAATAATAGCTTCTCTATTACTCAATGTGGTCCAATTGTCTATAATGACATGCACAATCTCAAGACTCATGAGAAAATTATTTTATGTTTATTGCATAGGATCTACTTCTAGGATTTTTTTCTCAACCCCCATTATCAATGCTCATCATAATGAAAGTACCTCATATTTTTTTATCCAATATTTTCCCATATTTTGATGATCTATAAGGAGCACACATAACTTTTATTAACCTTTGGTGCTTTAGGAATCCTAATGATTTGCATTTGACATGAAATACTAGGAATTTGATCCTTACCTTTTGAAATTTCCTTCAAGATTCAGGCCACTACTTTTATATGACCATGCAACATAGCATCATGTAATAATGATGACTCTTTTTGGTGTTCTTCCTCAACCATACCAAATTCATCCTTCCAAGCATTTTTTTTGGATACATGCTTTAGTCTAGTTGTACGTTGTAAACATATAGGAAAATACTGAACTTCTATTTTTATGTCTTCTTTGTCACTTAATATAGCTTGATTATCTAAAATTATAGGATTCAAAGGTGAATCCTTATTTATTTATTGAATAGAGTTTATTTATAGGATTTAATATCCAAAGAGTAATACTTCTTGACAATATGGGCCCAAAAAGGTTTCTCTAAACCCTATAGCATAACTTTATCTAGGATAAAATATGATGTTTTATAATGTTGATTAGCTTCTTCATATATTTCATTTACATCCTCTAGCATTAACTCCTACTCTAATAAAAAAAATCATATATTTTGGTTGTAGGATATCCTCCAAGTTTGCTTAGGATCCTTTCCCCTAAAGGGAAATAAAAAAAAATCATATCGTGATAGAGTAAGTATATCACAAAACTTTGGTGATATATAAGCATCACACATGACAATATATTCTTATATAGGATAATAAATGTTAGAAAACTTAGGTGCCTTGGTTTTTGTAGTGAATAAAATTTCACATGGGACCTTAGGAACTTGATAGTCATCTTCTAAACATTTTTATAAAATTCTTTCATGAAGGATGATTCACATGTTGATTATGTGGACTTTATAGTGTCTTGTTCTTCTTCATTTTATGTCCAAATTTCTCTTTCTATTGCTCTTATATTCTCAAGTTTATCATTTAAGGGAGGCATTTACGTTTTTATTATATAATTATATATTTCCCTTGTTATCCTCATAGGTAGTACATCCATAAAACATACTCAAATTCAATGCATTTCTTCTGGATTTCTACTTCTATAATAGACTCTTCTCCTTCTAAAGGAAAATCAAACACTTCACATTTTTTTATGGATTTTATTTTTGTGTATGTGTAAGGATCAATTGATTCACAATATTCATCGTCCTTTGATTCCTTTTTTGTGTTCTACTTCTTTTTATATTTATCTTGTTGTCCTTTAAGTGTAAAGGCAACATTCCCCTTCCAAGACCTATTGCACCCTTATAAGTTTCAGCATACTTATTAATTAATATTTATTTAGAAGCTTTTCAATTAAGTGTAGTTTCAACCCCTTGTTGATTAGCATAGATGGTGTTATATTTAGAACCTAATTCTTCATGTATTTCTATACAACTAAAATTTTCTAGAATTGCATAATTGATATTGGGAAGGGTAGGCATTGATGGGGGATCATGTGGTTGTTGCTATAAAATTAGATTTAAACTAGATATTATAGACAATCACTAAATTCAACATAGATTTTTTACTAAATATTTATCATGTTTACTACTATTCATCATCCTGAGCTTGGATACAATATAGATATTAGTACATCAATATGATGTCTCTTTGATTCAAGAGGTACTTCATGTTTCACCTTCAACATTATATTTTCATATCCCCATATTATCATAAAATATGTGAGATTCAAATTTTATATGGGAAAAATAATTGTGAATCCTTCAATGATTAAAAATATTAAATAATGTATTTATTACAAATAATGTAATAAAGTCTAACAAAAATTGAGCATATTATTATATATTCTGCAAATATCTTGTATTTTTATTTCAATAAGTTCTAAGGAGTTTACATAGGTTTTTATGAATAGTTCTGGTCCTCTCATACTGAGTGGGGTTTGAACATTGGACCTCTCAAGGATAGGCCAAAGCCCATACCACTATAATAAGCTTACAACTATTCAAATATCTTTAATGTTATTTATGAATAATTTTGTTTTGGTACTTGTGAGATAATTTGTATGCTAGAATAGTGTTTCATACAATATAAATTTTATTATTATAATAGTTGATATTTCTAATTGTATCTCATCCATGGTATCAAAGTATTTTATTATGAAAATTGGTATCACGACATTGAATTTTTCAATTGGTATCAGAGCTGGTATTTAAGCTTAGAGCTTGCTTTGAAGCTAGGAATCCCTATTACTCATTATGTGGATTAGGGAAAAAGTTGAAGCAATGAGTAAGAATCCTACATTTGAATTATATGTTGGTTTAAGGAGTCATAAGCTCATTGGTTCAGCAACCCTAATAGATGGAGGTCCTAGATTTGATTTCTACTTGGCCAATACATTTAACAGAGTATGAGATTCAAAGTAATAAAATTGACAAACACAAAAGTAGTATGATTATTTCAAAAAGAGAAAGGAGTGAGGTTGGAAACAATAGAGTGAACCTTATAATTAGTGATCTATCGTATTTCACTTGGTGATTGCAATAACAAGTTATTCATGCAGTCTGGTAGGATGAGAAGGTTGCCATAAGCACACTTTAGAATGAGTCATGGGATGACACTCATATTAAAAAAGGAATTAAAGGCAATAATTGGAAGTTCAAATTATACAAATGTGTACAAGCAAAGTGAAGGTGTATGTGTAGCAACAAGATAATAAAAGAGTGTTGATCAAGAAATTGAATATTAGAACACTAAAGGAGAGAATTTTAGAAAAGGTAATACATAGTTGTCATAAGCACACTTTAGATTGAGTCATGGGATGACACCCATATTGAAAAAAGAATGAAAGGCAACAATTGGAAGTTCAAATTATACAGATGTGTACGATAAAATGAAGGTGTAAGTGTAGCAACAAGACAATAAAAGAGTGTTGTTCAATAAATTAAAGATTAAAACATTAAAGGAGAGAATATTAGAAAAAATAATACATAATGTGAAAAACATATAAAAATGCTTGAAGATGAAAATTAATTTAGATGAAAATAAGTTGAAAAAATATAAAAGCAATTTTGATATAGAAAGACAAATGGTAATATAAAAAAGTTGAAACTAAAGATTAAAAGAAAGATCTAAAGATAGAAAAGTGTGATTCGATAGTTAAAAAGATCCATTGTTATGATTCTATAAATTGGTGTATTGCCCACTAGTTGAATTTATCCATCCATCCTTACTTTGGGTCGTCCAACATATGTGTCATCCATAATTGGACTAGATTGTACAAAATAGAGGAAGATGGAGGCAAAGCCTATATAATGTAGTGAAAATATTATATGGTATTGAAATACATCAAACATATATTAATGTTTATTAATTTAATCAAACAATTAAATAAGTATAATTACATCCAAATTGAACATATAATTTAATATTATACAAATAATTTATATTTAATGTTTAAAATACAAAAAGGGTAAATAAACATTCTACATAATTTATATACTTTCAGAAAGAGCAAGGGTGAGCACAGAGATACAACAAGATCAATTCGTGGTCGCCTCCAAGAACATCTACGAAGACATCCAACTCTTACATCATTCGCTTCTCTTCAGCCTTGAATGTTGGGAGTAATCCTTGATGCACAGATCTTATATATCATATGTCATCATGTTTACTATTTTTCTTATTAGACACTCCGGTTGCTTTGTATATGTCCTACTTTACAGTCCTATTGACCTCTTTTGGTCACGAATGAACATTAATACAAATTCAAATTCAAATTCAAATTTATATAAAAAAAATTAGATAGCTAAAATAATTATAATATCATATTTTTTCAAAATATAATATCTAGAGATAAACGTATATTAAATCATGGAAAATGAACGAGGAGGAGATGGTTAAACATGCAAAGCGTAGGAAGAGACGTTCAACAGTAGACCTTCCTTATATATATATATATACAAGGAGCGTGTTAACATAAACATATGTTTCACATTTATTTATTTATAAATAAAACAGAGCAAGGTGGAGATGGTATTGGAAAAAAAGTCACATAGAATAAGGTAAAGATGGTATTGGAAAAAAGTGACATAGTAATTCTGTGGTGAGTTCGTTTAGTAAGATAAGATGGTATTGGAAAAAAGTGGCATGAGTTCGTTTGACTTAGAATTTAAAAATAATTATGATTCGTTGTTTGTTTTGATTTTTGATTTTTATTTTTTAAAAGGTTAGCGAAGCTTTTTAAAAATTACGGTCGAGATGGTATGGAAAAAAGTTACATAGTAATTCTTTGATGAGTTATGTGGTTTGATTTAAAATTTAAAAATAATAAATAATTATCATTGGTTACTTGTTTTTAATTTTAATTTTATGGTTTTTAAAAAGTTAATTTTTTTTTCAAAATTTTAATGTTTTTAATTAAATAATAATATTTTTTTTAAGTTTTATTAATAAAAAATTAATATTATATTTAGATAAAATAATAATTTTAAAATTATAATTAATGTGTTAAGAATACTTTGATTATTAATAGATAGATATGTAGATAGATCTTAATGCCGAACAAATTCAAATCATGGAATATTAAAAAAAATGTTTGATTTTGTTTTTTATTTTTAATAAAAAATAATTAAAATTTTCATATTGTTAAATAAATTTTTTATCTTAAAAAAATTGTTAAGATTGTTTTTATTTATTATATAGATAAATGGTGATATTTTAAATTAATGAACAAAATATATTTTAAAAGTTAGAAAATAGAATACTTGGATGTTATAATCTAATTATCTTTTTAATATATAAAAAAATATTGTTAACATAGTTCATGTGAAATTATTTTTAAATTATATTAAAAATATAAAATAATTTAAAATTAACTTAGAAATAAAATAAATTTAAAAGATTAAAATATTGAAAAAATTAATTATACAATATGAAGTAAATTAATTTACTATTATAGGTGACAACATTCTTAGATATTTATTATACAATAGCATTTTTTGAATAAATTAATTATATTAATTTTAATGTTCTTGTTTGATATTTTCCAATACAGATGACCTTTGTAGAAGGGAATTATGCAATTTAGAGCCTTGTCGGGATAGTTTAGAAAATAGTATGTTTTCTCACTAAAATAATAAAAATACTTAGTGGATGTCATGACGTTGGAAGTTAGCCTAATAATTTTTCTTATCATTCCGTTATGATATACATTTTGATACCAAATATGTTGGAATTGATACCTTCCTTTAGTTCAAGTGTTGGGAAGTATGTGTCGGAATTGAAATCTCTAAAAATTTGATAATATCTCTATTTAGACCTCCTTTCATGATCAATTTTGATAGAAATATTTAATTTGAATAACTAAATTTATGGAACAAGGAAATACAACATCACTAAATAGTAATGATTTCTTTTGTTCTTGTCCTTGAACCAATTTTATGTTATCCTTCAAACTATTGGAGTACAATTTTTACCCTAGTTGTGCTTACTAGGATTGCAAGAAAACACTTAATTTTTTTCCTAGTTGTGCTTACTATGATGAGAGGATTAAAGTATTTTATGCAAATGGTTTCAAATATTAATACCATTTCTTATGTCATACATTCTAGCGTCAAAGAATACATAATGAGAAAAAATGAGTGAAAAAGAGCCTAGTGGATTACTAGGATTTTGAACTACAATGTACAAATAAAGCCTACAAAAATAGTTAGAGGAAGAGCACTTTGTCAAAAAATGGTTGAAGATGAAATTAAATGAGAAGGTGATTTAGAAAAGGATAATAAGAAAATAGATCCGTGGGAATTCTTAATGAGCAAATAAGAGGAGGAACCATAATTAATACAACGAAGGATCATATACATATGAATGAGAAGGTATCCCCCAAATCTAGACAAAACCTAAAGGACATTTTATATTTGTAAAATATTCAATATACAATAATTGAAAATATCTTATTTCAAATAAATTTTTATGGGATACTACTACAATCTGTAAGAAGGAAGCAAGTGTAATCCTTACTACAAGAATTTTATCAAAGATTGGCTAAAGGGCACTTTTTAGCTAAAATAGCTATTGGTCTAAAAGTATGCCTTAGGATCAAATTTGAACAATAAGATTTTGATCAAGATTGAAAGACTATGAAGAAGTGATGATTTGTGTATCAACATTCAAAGTAGTCTAGCTCCTTTAAATCCTATCTACCTAATTCTAAAAATGGGGGGGAGGATGAAAAGGGTACTAAAAGAAGTAAAAAAAGTTGTAGCTAGAACTTATAATGGTGTAGATTTAGCAACATCAAAATACATTATGTATATAAGACAACATGTTATTGAATCATACGCAAATTACCTAACAAATCAACTTGTCATTTTTACTTACAAAAATTTTCATATATACAATTATCAGAACAATTTATACATATTCCAAAACTAGATAATGAAGATTCAATAAGAAATGTAGGAAGTGTAATAACTATCATATTCATTCACCTAGATTATAACAAATATAATTAAAAATAATAATCCGATTTGTATTCTACGAGAGTTTGGACAAGATACTTAATGAAAATCCAATTTGTATTCTTCAAGGTACATAGCTTGTATAGTGATGCGAATTGTAAATAGTTTTGAGCTGACCCTTTTTGCTAGACTGAATGCTTTTCCCTTTCATGGTGCTTTCAACAACGTAAAATATTTAAAATGATTATGGCATGGTGGTTATATGGGTGTACTATATGAATATCTATGTTGAGGCTTTTGGGGTGGATAGCATAGAATACTGTGGTGGCTACCAATTCCACCATGTAAATTAAAAAAAAAAAGAGCTGACCCTTAGAAACTATTACATTCTAGTATATATAACTTTATAATGGATTTTATTATCCAGGCATTATTTCATCAAGAATGGATTGTTTTTGTGTTAGAGCACCCACTATCCTGTATGCACACTTAGAAACCTGATCTATTGCAACTGATAGTGATGATTATTCTAACGTATCTTCAATAGGTTTAATTTGGAGTGGGGATGATTCATCTACATATAGTTTCCTAGATCTTATAATAGAATTATTATGTAGTCAGTCATTCCATAATACACCCACACAAGTGTTAGTAAGTGGTCCTAGTAAGTTGGGGTTATTTCATAGCAGATTTAAACTAACCATCATTCTATGAAAGTGATGACCTATATCTCTAACTATGTTGTGCATCTAATTCTTATTTCCTATTTCTAGCCAGATTTAAAAATTTTAGCTTGCTATGATAGCTTACTACTCAAAAATAGAATTTTTTTATCTATCTACCCCTTTTGGAGGTACAAAAAATCTAGCACTCTCCACACATAACTACTTTTAACACTATTTCTTACTAATAGACAATGAGATTTTTTTCCCAGTTTGCTACTCCTATAAGTACCAAAATTCTAATGGGTCTTATACTTAGCCTATTTTGGCTCTCACTGCTTGTTGCCATGTGATGAAAATTTGATACCCGTTTGTTGTCCAAGGTAAAAATTTTATAGCAACCTTTAGACTTAAGTGATTTTACATTCTTTAGTAGTTTTTGAGTATCCTGTAAATAATTTTTGGGTGACGAGGTAATTGTACCTCTTTATGAAGCTCCATGGTATAAAAATTCTAACATACTACATATTAAGTAAAATTTTACCTTTGCTTGCTCCCTATCAAGTGACAAAATCTAGGTTCTACCTTGTTTATTATTTGGGTTTAAAATATTTGGCAGTCATGACACTTAGTTGATTTTGCTTCCTTTTATTCCTTGTTTGGTGATGAGTTTTTGGTATTGATCCATTACTAGTAGAGGTACAAAATACCTAGCACTCTCAAGACTTAGCATTTTTTATTTTGCTTTACTTATTGCATAGTGGTAAAATTTTTATACCTTCATGTTAGTATTGAGGGTACCACACACCCGATGGCCTCCACACCTAGTCACTTTTTACTTTTTTATGCATTAGGTGATAGGAATTTGGTACACCTATGCTTCCCTTGTTGGTATAATAAGTTTGGATGGTTTTAAACTCAATTGATTTCAGCATATCTATTTGACCATCGGGCGATGGGTTTTGGTACCTGTCCATAGCTAGTGGAGCATAAAATCTTTACAAGTCTTCATACTTAGACATTTTTTCTTCCTTTAGAACCTATCTATTTATGAGTTTTTGGTACCCATCTACTTGGCCTATAGGTATAAAATTTTTGGCACCTCTATAATTATCCAATTTTATCATCTTAGCTCAACCACCTAGATATGGGTTTTTAGGTACCCATCCACTACTAGTAGAGGTGTAAAAATCTTGACAACCTCCACACTTAGCCAAAAAAATTCTTCTGTAAAAATCTATAGGGTCACAAGTTTTAGGTACCCATTGATAGCCTTGTGAGGTATAAGAGTTTTTTTAGTCTTCATATATAGCTATATGAATGTGAATAATCATGAAAATTTATATTTTTACTTGCGGAAATAAATAACTTATATAACCTATCCTAGCTAGCCAAGGCTAAAATATTCACTATTTAGAAAGGACAAGGGAGAAATACTAGATTTGGTACTTTTTATATGATACAAAAAAATGTATGACTTTATGAAAAAATTTCAATGACAAGGGGATATATGCATAAGATAAAACTAACTCATGCAAAAAAGGGGTAAAACATTGAGGAAAAGGTAATAGACAAGGATAAGAATAGAGACAAATATTGATACATAATATTCTTATAAAAATATGAAAAATAAAAAGGATGCTACAAATAATTTATGGGTGACTAAACAAGTGTGGAAAGAAAAAAGAGAGAGATAGTGCAAGGCGATACATGGAGCATGGGACCACCCCGCAAAAATGAATCTCCATGAGCATAATTCACCATAACTTGTAGCTATTTTAGGTTGAGGTAAGACACCTTAGGAAATCATTAATTCTTTATTTTCTAATTTTCTTGTGTCGTCTCCTATATTTTACGAATTTGAGTAGGAACTTTTGTTGTCTATATTTCATAGATATAGAGTAATTTACTTCTATCTCAAGATCCCCCACCTTTTATTCATCATTAATTCTCAATTGAGTAACACTTGTTTTGAATTTTGTGGTAAGCATAGTTTTATATAGCAAAGAGTCTTGCACACTAAGATAGCCAATTGGAAAAACTTAATGATTACACAATTTTATTCATTGATCATTATTTATTTTTAATGTTTCCTAACCTATGTGAAGTAATTATTGAACTTATTCATCTTTGTCACTCTATTGTTAGCATGTGCGACACCTCAAATAGAGTACCTCTTGGTGTAGGTTTAGAACCAACTAATGTTATACTCTATTCTTAACTATTTATCTTGTCTTATCGATTGGGTTGTGGAGTTTAGAGGTAAATTATGTGAGATTTTGATGCTACATACTAAATAAAAAGCAAACACAAGAACTAAAATGAGTAGGAAATATTAACTATATGATAATGATAATATAATATGTAGGAAAAACTAATGAAAAACTTCTGCAATAACTCATAAAACTACAATTAATAAAATATCATGAAAATAGTACAACATTTTATAATGGAGGTCTCAAACACTCCATTGTTCAAACATTATCTACATTGCATCTACTTTCTATTCTCATCTCTAATCTCTACAATTCTATAGATTCACTCTCTCTATCAAAGGCCTATATATAAAGAGATATATATCTTGGCCATTAATATACCTATGAATCTTCATATTCCTATTATATGATTAATAGAAATGTAGACTAAATGCACATTTACATCATCATGTACTTTGTACATTCTAACACTTGTGCATTCATTGTGTTGTATAAAGTAAATAGTCAAATTTTAATCCAAGACAAACTTATAATATAAATAAGTACCCAAGGTGGTACATTGGCATTTACCATTCCAACACCCCCCTATATTACAATATTTGGTTATTGAAGACTTTACTCTTTAATGTGCCCTTCATCCTAGTTCTAGAACTTGAGCTCTTCTTTTTTGCTTTCTTCTTTGTACTCTCGACTTGTATTCTGATCATGTAAATAATTTGTATCTTCATGAAATACTATTTGCAAATATCAACATTGCCATGTCCTTATAAATAATATAACATCAATTTTGCATATCAACAAGTATTAAAAGCATCATCAATACATAATATCATCACAAGTCTATAGTTTTAATTCATTTTAAATTGCACAAATAATTAATCTAGAGAACTGTAGTATTATAATTTGCAAAATAATGTTATAGATATATCATGAAATTATGCATTAGTACCATGTTAGACATAAAAAAAACTTGTTAATTTCATTAAAACTCCCACCAAGGAGTATCACAGTAGAATTTGGTTAACTTCTAACATGAATTTTTATGGGATGTTATAATCTAATTATCTTTTTAATATATAAAAAAATATTGTTAACATAGTTCATGTGAAATTATTTTTAAATTATATTAAAATTTTAAAATAATTTAAAATTAACTTGGAAAAAAAATAAATTTAAAAGATTAAAATATTGAAAAAATTAATTATACAATATGAAGTAAATTAATTTACTATTATTTTTTGACAATTTTGAAAAAAACTTGTATTAAGACATAGAAAAATTACAATGTGGGAAGAGCCTCTTCCCAGCCGAAGTCCGAGAGGACACAATCATACAATAGTAAAGGAAGAACTACACCGGAGCCAATTTTCGTGAACCAAAAACTAGCTGCCAAGGGGTCCCCCATCGTACTCTATTTTTTTGAAGGTCATTAGCTCAAGGACCTTTCAAGACCCTCTATAATCACCTCATCCTCAATATCCATGTCATTGTACAACTGAACTCCAATCTCATTTTCCGCACCCATCTTAGCCAGAAAGTCAGCCGCTTTGTTCAAATATCTACTCACATAAACTGGGATCATGTCCTCCAATTCCTTCCATAATTCTTTAATTTGGGTAACAAGAGCCCTCAACCTCCAAGATTTCAGATCAAAGTTCCTCATGCAGTCTAGAGCTCCAACCATTATTTGTGATTCTGATTCAAGAATAATCCTATGGTGGCCATGTTTCACTGCCCAAATAGAAGCAAACTTGATGGCAATGGCTTCGGCTTCATTGTTAGTTGTTCTTCCTAGGCCTTGCAATTCCCAATAGAGCATATTCCTAGCATGGTTTCGACACGCCACTCTAATTCTGGCTCTACCCAGATTGCCTTTTGCAACTCCATCAGTATTGATTTTAATCCAACCTTTAGGGGGAGGTTTCCAAAAAATTTTGTCCTATCCCTTTTGCAGTTCAACGCATTCTTCCATAGCTCCAATGTCAATTTGAGCTTCCTCCTTAGCATGAACAACCACAGTTTCGGTAACCTTGCTCCAAATGGTCTGCCAAACCCTGTATAGAGCAGTAAAAGTTTCTCTAAAAATTTTGGCATTTCTTTCCAGCCATACTTGCCACTAGATAAAGCCTAAACCGAGCTCGCATCCAATACAGAGAGCTTTAAATTTGAATCTTCCTTTCTACCATTTTGCCCAGATATTCATCCGGTTCAGGTCACCACTTACTTGAATTTTAAAGTATGCAAACCAACACAGCCAAATATGTCGAGTGAAAGGGCAACCAAAAAACAAATGGTTAGCAGTTTCCTTGATTTTGTAGCATAGTACACATTGAGAAGGGCCGATGATACCTTTTGATCTGATATTATCAAAAGTGAGGATTCCATTGTGCATGCACTGCTAGGAAAAAAAGTTAACTTTCGGCCAGCCTTTAGAGTGCCAGATTTTCCTCCAGTCCTCAACCTAAAAAGTATGAGGGAGGGTCTTTGGTAGAATGTTGTCATATCCGTCCTTTACTGTATAGATGCCAAGACTCCCAAAGCCCCAAGCTAATTCATCCCCCACATCTCCCCCTATAAGAAATATTTCTGTCAGAATTTTAGTCATGATGGGAGTCAAATTCGGAGGGATTGAAATGGGCCACTCATCCAACTTCTTGAACTGCTTAAACTTACACTCCCGCAGCTAAGTAGTTGTGAAATAAATTTCAATACAAATCCATCCCTTGGCTTCAATGGCTGCTTTTATTGGATGTAATTTTGGAAATTCAGCAATGATGGGTGGGAACTGATCCCAAGAATCTGTCCAAAAACGAGCCTTCTCCCCTCTTCCCACTTTCCAAAATAAGTGGTCTTTAACAATCTGAGACCCTAACTTGAGAGCCTGCCAAACTAGGGACCCAGTACCATTCAAGGAGATGCAAGCTACATCGTTTGGGTTGGCATGTCCCAGGTATTTGCTAGTTAGTATTCTACTAAAAATGGAGGTGGGTTGGGATATCCATCTCCAGTACAGCTTTCCAGCCAAAGCTTTATTATTCAGCTTAGATTTTCTCAAACCTAGACCTCCTTTAACCTTGGGCTGGGTAACTTTGTCCCAGCCCACTAAGGCCCACTTTCTCTCTCCCTTTGCCCCTTCCCATAAAAAACTTTCTAGCCATCATGTCCAACTCTTTCCATATTGTAATCGGGGCAGCTAGGATAGAGAATTTGTAGATTGGCATGGCTTGAATGACTTACTTTAAGAACATTAATCTGCCACCATAACTTAACCACTTGTGAGACCAGTGATTAATTCTATCCTTGATACACTCCAAAAGATTCCTCCATGTGTCTAATTTTAGCTTCTTAAAGTGCAAGGGGACCCCCAAGTAAACCACTAGGAGAGAAGTCCTTGTGAATCCCAAGATTTATAAACTTTTGTTCTGAAGCCTTTTCTCCAGATTAAAAAAAACAACTTTGGATTTCTTGTCATTAATGACCTGTTGAGTAGCCCTGAGATAGACATTAAGAGTATCCCTAATCATTCTAGCTTCCCTGAAGTTGGCCACTCCCACCAAACCAGTGTCATCCACAAACTACAGGTGCATTAAAACTTTGTCACCCACCCTAATACCCAATAATCTACCTTTTTGTCTTCTCCTCAATAAAAGTCTTCCAAGACATTTAGCCAAAATGAGAAAAATATAAGGAGAACATGGATCCCCTTGACGCAGTCCCCGAGTAGCTTCAAATGGTTATGAAGGAATGCCCTTGATTGGCACAGAGTAAGTCAGGGTAGAGACATAGCTCATGACCCACTCTATCTAGTCCTAAGAGAAACCAAAGGCTGCCATCATTTTAGCCAAGAAACTCCATTCAACCCTGTCATAAGCCTTTGACATGTCTAGTTTTATGAACATCCCTTTATTACCAGAAGTGTGCATTGAATGGATTGCTTCCTGGGCCACAACCACCCCATCTAGAATCTACCATCCCTCAACAAAACCCCCTTGCTCAGAGGAGACAATGTTGTGAAGAAGAGGTTTTAGGCGGTCAGCCACTACCTTTGTGATTATTTTGTACAACACATTACATAAGGCAATAGGCCTATAATCTAAAATATGAACCCCCTCCTCCCATTTTGGATTTAAGGTAATGAAAGTGTGGTTTATAGCTTTAAGCATTCTCTTATTTTATTTGGACTCTTCTACAACAGCCATTACATCTTCCTCTAAGTAGTCCCAAAAGCCTGAAAGAACTCAATTGGGAAGTGATATGGACCTGGAGTTTTACCAGTGCTCATTCCAAAGACCACAGTTTTCAATTCATCTCTATCAATGGGTTTGAGGAGGGCCTAATTTTCATCCTCAAAAATAACAACAGGTATGACAAAAATAACTTCATTTTGGGCCTCTACATCTTGTACCACACTTTCCTTAAAAATCTTAGAAAAATAATCCATAGCATGGGAATGCATACCTGGAACTGTATCAAAGGAATGACCGTTCTCATCTTGAAGGGCCTCCTTATTGTTCATCTTTCTTTGAGCACAAGTAGTCCGATGAAAGAATTTTGTATTTTTGTCCCCTTATAATAACCAAGTGGTCCTTGCTCTGTACTTCCAATAGGTCTCCTCCTGGTTGTCAATGTCCTCAACCACTGTACATAGGGCATCATCCTCAGCTTTGAGCTGGTCTGTAATTACTCCTCTAAACTATTTTTGGACCTCATCCCATCTGGCCACCAATGGAGCTCTTTGGGCCTGGAAGTCTATTTTATTAGCATGCCTCCAATACTTCAACTGAGTTTTGAAATATTGTAGTTGTTTGTGGATTCTCAACATTGCTCTCCCATAAGCTGGGCGGCCTTCTTCCCACCACTATGGAATTTTCTCCCGAATTTCTTCTTTCTGAAGCCAAAAATTCTCAAATCTAAAAGGTTTGTGATGCTGCCCCATCCTAGTCCCGCCTTCCAATAGAATGGGACAGTGATCTGAAACTGGGCCTTCTAAAATTTGAAAATTTATATTCCATTTTACAAACGCCTCCTCTGAAACCAAAAAATGATCTAGCTTAACCTTCCTACTATGTGGCTCCTGCATTTTATTATTCCAAGTGTAGTTAATGCTAGGACATTTAATGTCCACTAAGTGCAAGGCCTGGACTTGGGCAATCATGAAACGGTCCCCTGGGTCCAAAAATGGTGTTCCCCCTTCCTGATCTCTAGAAGATAATTTAGCGTTAAAGTCCCCTACTATAATCCAGTATAGATCTTCCATTGAGGTTCGCATGTTATGCACAACCTTCCACTACCGCCTTTGACCATCTAGGTTTTGAGACCCATAAAAGTTTGTGATTAGAACGTGTTTTGCAGTGACATTATTCCTAAAAATAGAAGTGAGAACACCCCTCTAGGGAAGATGTTCTATTGCAGACCATTCAAGAGAGTTCCACAGAGTAACAATCCCCCATGAGGCACCTTGGGCAGCCACATCCATATGACCAGCACCCCTCCAAAAAATTTTGACTATCTTGGACATAAGATCTAATGACATCTTAGTCTCCTATAAAAGCAAAAAATTAGTATTACGATTCTCTAAAAGTCTTCGAAAAACATATTGATGGGTTCTGTTGTTTAAACCCCTCACATTCCATGATTGTATAATCATTGGTTACCCTGGGAGCAATAAGAGTCTATTGGCCTCACCGATCCTCCCGTGATTAGTTTGTCTCCTTGGACTGCTAGCAACTCCTTATTGGATCTTCTACCTACTCCTTGAGAATTGTTGTTTTTTGATATTTTTTCTACCTAGGTAATCCCCAAAGTTGGCCTTTCCCTATTCTTCTCTGCTATTCCCATGCTGACATCCTGAGATACTGTCTGCTCCTGGTTATGCACTATGAAAGCCTTTGAACACACCGACTGTGATACCTCATAGATTTCAACCACCTACTATATGACAGGAGGAGATGAGAGGGGGAGTTGCACGAGAATATTAGAATTTTCCTTATTACCCTCCGTGCCCTTCATAAATTGTTCCTCTTCGTCAACCAGTGACTTAAATATCTCATACCTATTGGTAGGTCTAATATGGGATTGCTCCTTTCCCTCTTTTTTCTTTGTTCATATTTTTCTTCTGGGTTGTTCAAAACCCTCTCTCTAAGCTTCCTGGCCCTGAACGATGCTATTAGGATATTTATTAAGTGTTGCCTTATCCTCTTTAGGCAGGTTTGGAATTCCTAAAGGGGCCTCCATTTTAGCATTCATATTATTACGGTAGAAACAGGTCAAATGTCCATGTTTGTGACAAACCCTACATCTAAAGGGTAGGGCCTTATAGTCTAGTTGTTGAATCTAGGAGAGTCCTGCCAATTCAATTTCCATCTCTATCGGCAAAGGTTGGCTAAGATCCATCTCCACACATATTCTTGCATACACTGTCATGCTCCCTTCAATTGTGTCTCTGGAAACACCCAGATGTCTTCCAATAGAATTGCCAATCGTTGCCAACACCTGCTCACTCTAGAATTCCATTGGAAGAGCATATAGTCGGATCCATACTGGGGCAGCAGTAGGTTCAACTCGAGGATCGAATTCCACTCTCCATGGTTGAACAAATAGCCCTATCGGGCCATGATTTTTCTTCTCTGAATTGAAATCCCTATTTCTATTGGCCAAAGATGAAAAGCTAACAATAAAATATCCATTGCTAATAAACCACAATGAATACTCACCATGAGGCTCCCAGTTTTGGTGGATCCAAGAGTGCAAAAAATTTAGGGAAGGACGTATACCCATGAACTTGTAGATTAAATCGTGATTAGCTCTGTAAATGACTGATTCTTCAACCATACTTGGCTCGATGAAAATTTTTGGCCTGGTTTCGGCCTATGGAAAACATCCATTCACATGATGTGCTGTCGACCTATTCCCAGCAGCCGTGAAGAGCATTTTATATGCCATTTTTTGAGCTTCGTCATTCTTTGGAGGAGATTTTTCTTTAAACAAATTTGCGTATGAGCTGCTACTCCCTAGAAAATGAGCCGGAGAAGTCCCCATTGGAGCCTCCTAGGGCACCAATCTAGCCTTCAGATCCACCATACCCCGAAAGCACTTCTCAATTAATTTACTATTATAGGTGACAACATTCTTAGATATTTATTATACAATAGCATTTTTTGAATAAATTAATTATATTAATTTTAATGTTATTGTTTGATATTTTCGAATAAAGATGACCTTTGTAGAAGGGAACTATGCAATTTAGAGCCTTGTCAGGACAGTTTAGAAAATAGTATGTTTTCTCACTAAAATAATAAAAATACTTAGTGGATGTCATTACGTTGGAAGTTAGCCTGATAATTTTTCTTATCATTCCGTTATGATCTACATTTTGATACCCAATATGTTGGAATTGATACCTTCCTTTAGTTCAAGTGTTTGGAAGTATGGGTCGGAATTGAAATCTCTAAAAATTTGATAATATCTCTATTTAGACCTCATTTCATGATCAATTTTGATAGAAATATTTAATTTGAATAACTAACCTTATGGAACTAGGAAATACAACATCACTAAATAGTAATGATTTCTTTTGTTCTTGTCCTTGAACCAATTTTATGTTATCATTCAAACTATTGGAGTACAATTTTTACCCTAGTTGTGCTTACTAGGATTGCAAGAAAACACTTAATTTTTTTCCTAGTTGTGCTTACTATGATGAAAGGATTAAAGTATTTTAAGCAAATGGTTTCAAATATTAATACCATTTCTTATGTCATACATTCTAGCGTCAAAGAATACATAATGAGAAAAAATGAGTGAAAAAGAGCCTAGTGGATTACTAGGATTTTGAACTACAATGTACAAATAAAGCCTACAAAAATAGTTAGAGGAAGAGCACTTTGTCAACAAATGGTTGAAGATGAAATTAAATGAGAAGGTGATTTAGAAAAGGATAATAAGAAAATAGATCCATAGGAATGCTTAATGAGCAAAGAAGAGGAACCAGAATTAATACAATGAAGGATCATATACATATGAATGAGAAGGTATCCCCCAAATCTAGACAAAACCTAAAGGACATTTTATATTTGTAAAATATTCACTATACAATAATTGAAAATATATTATTTCAAATAAATTTTTATGGGATACTACTACAATCTGTAAGAAGGAAGCAAGTGTAATCCTTAATACAAGAATTTTATCAAAGATTGGCTAAAGGGCACTTTTTAGCTAAAATAGCTATTGGTCTAAAAATATGCCTTAGGATCAAATTTGCACACTAAGATTTTGATCAAGATTGAAAGACTATGAAGAAGTGATGATTTGTGTATCAACCTTCAGAGTATTCTAGCTCCTTTAAATCCTATCTACCTAATTCTAAAAATGGGGGAGAGGATGAAAAGGGTACTAAAAGAAGTAAAACAAGTTGTAGCTAGAACTTATAATGGTGTAGATTTAGCAACATCAAAATAGATTATGTATATAAGACAACATTTTATTGAATCATAGGCAAATTACCTAAAAAATCAACTTGTCATTTTTACTTACAAAAAGTTTCATATATACAATTATCAGAACAATTTATACATATTCCAAAACTAGATAATGAAGATTGAATAAGAAATGTAGGAAGTGGAATAACTATCATATTCATTCACCTAGATTATAACAAATATAATTAACAATGATAATCCAATTTGTATTCTACAAGAGTTTGGACAAGATATTTAATGAAAATCCAATTTGTATTCTTCAAGGTACATAGCTTGTATAGTGATGCAAATTGTAAACAGTTTTGAGCTGACCCTTTTTTCTAGACTGAATGCTTTTCCCTTTCATGGTGCTTTCAACAACGTAAAATATTTAAAATTATTGTGGCATGGTGGTTATATGGGTGTACTATACGAATATCTATGTTGAGGATTTTGGGGTGGATAGCATAGAATACTATGGTGGCTACCAATTCTACCATGTAAATTAAAAAAAAAAGACTTGACCCTTAGAAACTATTACATTCTAGTATATATAACTTTATAATGGATTTTATTAACCAGACATTATTTCATCAAGAATGGATTGTTTTTGTGTCATAGCACCCACTATTCGGTATGCACACTTAGAAACCTGATCTATTGCAACTGATAGTGATGATTATGCTAACGTATCTTCAATAGGTTTAATTTGGAGTGGGGATGATTCATCTACATATATTTGCCTAGATATTATAATAGAATTATTATGTAGTTGGTCATTCCATAATACACCCACACAAGTGTTAGTAAGTGGTCCTAGTCAGTTGG
Source organism: Wollemia nobilis (assembly GCA_028583015.1). Classification (NCBI taxonomy): domain Eukaryota; kingdom Viridiplantae; phylum Streptophyta; class Pinopsida; order Araucariales; family Araucariaceae; genus Wollemia; species Wollemia nobilis. The sequence continues at coordinate 916,838 of JAQPPZ010002571.1, read as the reverse complement.
GGTTATTTCATAGCAGATCTAAACTAACCATCATGCTATGAAAGTGATGACCTATATCTCTAACTATGTTGTGCATCTAATTCTTATATCCTATTTCTAGCCAGATTTAAAAAATTTATCTTGCTATGATAGCTTACTACTCAAAAATAGAATTTTTTTATCTATCTACTCCTTTTGGAAGTACAAAAAATCTAGCACTCTCCACACAGCTACTTTTAACACTATTTCTTACTGATAGACAACGATATTTTTTTCCCAGTTTGCTACTCCTATAGGTACCAAAATTCTGATGGGTCTTATACTTAGCCTATTTTGGCTCTCACTGCTTGTTGCCATGTGATGAAAATTTGATACCCGTTTGTTGTCCAAGGTAAAAAGTTTATAGCAACCTTTAGACTTAAGTGATTTTACATTCTTTAGTAGTTTTTGAGTATCCTGTAAATATTTTTTGGGTGACAAGGTAATTGTACCTCTTTATGAAGCTCCATGGTATAAAAATTCTAACATACTACATATTAAGTAAATTTTTACCTTTGCTTTCTCCCTATCGAGTGACAAAATTTAGGTTCTAGCTTGTTTATTATTTGGGTTTAAAATCTTTGGCAGTCATGACACTTAGTTGATTTTGCTTCCTTTTATTCCTTGTTTGGTGATGAGTTTTTGGTATTGATCCATTACTAGTAGAGGTACAAAATACCTAGCACTCTCAATACTTAGCCATTTTTTATTTTGCTTTACTTATTGCATAGTGGTAAAATTTTTATACCTTCATGTTAGTATTGAGGGTACCTAACACCCGATGGCCTCCACACCTAGTCACTTTTTACTTTTTTATGCATTAGGTGATAGGAATTTGGTACACCTATGCTTCCCTTGTTGGTATAATAAGTTTGGATGGGTTTAAACTCAATTGATTTCAGCATATCTATTTGACCATCGGGTGATGGGTTTTGGTACCCGTCCATAGCTAGTGGAGCATAAAATATTTACAAGTCTTCATACTTAGACATTTTTTCTTCCTTTAGAATCTATCTATTTATGAGTTTTTGGTACCCCTCTACTTGGCCTATAGGTATAAAATTTTTGGCAACCTCTATAATTATCCAATTTTATCATCTTAGCTCAATCACCTAGAGATGGGTTTTTAGGTACCCATCCACCACTAGTGGAGATGGGTCACAAGTTTTAGGTACCCATTGATAGCCTTGTGAGGTATAAGAGTTTTTTTAGTCTTCATATATAGCTATATGGACGTGAATAATCATGAAAATTTATATTTTTACTTTTGGAAATAAATAACTTAGATAGCCTATCCTAGCTAGCCAAAGCTAAAATATTCACTATTTAGAAAGGACAAGGGAGAAATACTAGATTTGGTACTTTTTATATAATACAAAAAATTTTATTACTTTATGAAAAAATGTCGATGACAAGGGGATATATGCATAAGATAAAACGAACTCATGCAAAAAAAGGGTAAAACATTGAGGAAAAGGTAATAGACAAGGATACGAATAGAGACAAATATTGATACATGATATTCTTATAAAAATATGAAAAATAAAAAGGATGCTACAAATAATTTATGAGTGACTAAACAAGTGTGGAAAGAAAAAAGAGAGAGATAGTGCAAGGCGATACATGGAGCATGGGACAACTCTGCAAAAATGAATCTCCATGAGCATAATTCACCACAACTTGTAGCTATTTTAGGTTGAGGTAAAACACCTTAGGAAATCATTAATTCTTTATTTTCTAATTTTCTTGTGTCTTCTCCTATATTTTAGGAATTTGAGTAGGAACTTTTGTTGTCTATATTTCATAGATATATAGTAATTTACTTCTATCTCAAGATCCCCCACATTTTATTCATGATTCATTCTCAATTGAGTAACACTTGTTTTGAATTTTGTGGTAAGCATAGTTTTATATAGCAAAGAGTGTTGCACACTAAGATAGCCAATTGGCAACACTTAATGATTACACAATTTTATTCATTGATCATTATTTATTTTTAATCTTTCCTAACCTATGTGAAGTAATTATTGAACTTATTCATCTTTGTCACTCTATTGTTAGCATGTGCAACACCTCAAATAGAGTACCTCTTGGTGTAGGTTTAGAACCAACTAATGTTATACTCTATTCTTAACTATTTATCTTGTCTTATCGATTGGGTTGTGGAGTTTAGAGGTAAATGATGTGATATTTTGATGCTGCATACTAAATAAAAAGTAAACACAAGAACTAAAATGAGTAGGAGATATTAACTATATGATAATGATAATATAATATGTAGGAAAAACTAATGAAAAACTTCTGCAATAACTCATAAAACTACCATTAATAAAATATCATGAAAATAGTACAACATTTTATAATGGAGGTCTCAAACACTCCATTGTTCAAACATTATCTACATTGCATCTGCTTTCTATTCTCATCTCTAATCTCTACAATTCTATAGATTCACTCTCTCTATAAAAGGCCTATATATAAAGAGATATATATCTTGGCCATTAATATACCTATGAATCTTCATATTCCTATTCTATGATTAATAGAAATGTAGACTAAATGCACATTTACATCATCATGTACTTTTTACATTCTAACACTTGTGCATTCATTATGTTGTATAAAGTAAATACTCAAATTTTAATGCAAGACAAACTTATAATATAAATATGTACCCAAGGTGGTACATTGGAATGTATCAAATAGTGTAATATATTCCAACACCCCCCTATATTACAATATTTTGTTATTGAAGACTTTACTCTTTAATGTGCTCTTCATCCTAGTTTTGGAACTTGAGCTCTTCTTTTTTGCTTTCTTCTTTGTACTCTCGATTTGTATTCTGATCATGTAAATAATTTGTATCTTAATGAAATACTATTTACAAATATCAGTATTGCCATGTCCTTATAAATAATATAACATCAATTTTGCATATCAACAAGTATTAAAAGCATCATCAATACATAATATCATCACAAGCCTATAGTTTCAATTCATTTTAAATTGCACAAATAATTAATCTAGAGAACTATAGTATTATAATTTGCAAAATAATGTTATAGATATATCATGAAATTATGCATTAGTACCATGTTAGACATAAAAAAAACTTGTTAATTTCATTAAAACTCCCACAGAGTATCACAATAGAATTTGGTTAACTTCTAGCATGAATTAATCTAATAAAATATATTCATAATTTTAGAATCTCAGTTTAAGATATTCACATATATTCTAATATGCATTTTAATACCAGAGAATCCACCCAGATGTATCCTGGTTAATATCATTATAAAATCATGGAGAATTCCCATACCTTCTCCAATAATGGACACCAATCCATTCTTCAAATTTATTTAGTGTTATTTTACTAGCTACTCTGAGTTTCATAATAGAACACACAATATTTCATTTTTATACCAAAAATATATATGTATTTCAAATGATTTCTATTTACAATTGGCCAAACTCATTGGCATACTAATTCATACAGTCTCTAGAATAGTGACTTCATATCCCAAGGTTGTTCTTCCTCGGATATTTCACCTGTCAATTCCATAAATAAATTATCAGTTTGAGAGTTTTTTGGAGAAACTACTCATGAAGTAGCTCGAGTTATATTTTGACCAATTGTCTGAGTTGTGTTTCCCTATTTATGTGGTCCCATAAAATCTGGTTGTGATGGAAGGAGTAATCCATGACTTATAAGTGCATTCATACAAGAATTCAAGAATCCAACTCTGTATATATCTCTTCCATCTTGTAATTGTGCATTCTCTACTTGTAAGGTTACCCCTACTGTATCTCTCCAGAAGTACATCTATGTTAACTCTAATTGAAACCTCTCTCGCTCTGATATGATGACTTATCTCTCAGTATCCAAGTTAAACCTTTGTTGTGCCCATTTGTCTATTAAATTTAATTATTGCATCTATATGAATCAAATTTGTTTCTTCAGCACCTCCACTTTGCAGTACGTTTTTATCATAGGTTTATATTATCTTATGTTGGATGGTCTAGCTCCTGTATCCAACTATTGGCACACATATCTATTGAAATGTTCTTCCCTATTTCTCTTCCTATATGTTTGGTCCTCCTCTATAACCTTAGATGTTTCTCTATAGTTGATTTCCTCATTGGAATATTCCTCTTGGTTTTGCCACAGAGCGGTCCACCAAATATCATAGTCAGGGGTCGTGCATGCATCATCCTCTATAGGTGTCCATATAGCCTCATGAAGCTCTAAAGATAGTGGTTCTATTTGTGGAGGTATCACAACTATTTTTCCCTTCCTTGTATAAACCATGGATGGGTTCGATATCCATTGTGCAATACAAAAATATCACAATACCTGAGTATATTTAAAATACTCGTATTGCATACTAGTACGTCCACTAAACCATATTGCTCACCTCACCCAAGTGATTTGAACACCATATTTTTCCCAAACTAGGCCCTCTCTCCAAGGTCTCCAAATAAAATCATGGGAGTGCAGATTCTCCCAAATAGAGTGGAATCACTCTTTATTTCCCTCAAGGGGTCTACGATTATACCATTCCTTTTATCGTTGTCATATCATTACATAAAAAATCTCTGGCCCCATAAATTGGTGTGCATCATAAGGTAGCCCTTGGGGTCTTGCCACCACTATGTGCTCCCATGCCCAAACTTGCAATAAATTTCTACAGTTCAATATGGTTTTCATCGTTGTTCTTAAATTGAAAAACTCTATATAAGTTTGGGCCAATAATGTTGGTTCCCTGGCATATACCACAGAGTCTTCCACTATATATTCCATAATTCCCAATATATTCGAAGGAAAATGTGCACTTCTTGATTCAAGAAAAATGACACCCGATAAGAGCTCCATTATAACCATATGCTTATGTGCCAGTCTATCCTACACATAGTGAAGTTCATGCTCTATAAACCCCCTATAAGTTTTTACATTCCTCCATTTTGATATGAACACTCTTTCTAGAATATTTCCCATTTTAGCTTCATTAGTGATAGTTACTGTGCGTCCTTCTATCGGTATCTAGTATATCCTGTATACATATTCTAACGTAATAGTCACTTCTCCAATGTGTAGATGGAATTTCCCTCTATTGGGATCCCATATTTCTACTAAGGTAGACATATAACATCTATCTATATGTATTGGCTCTAATCGATCTACTCCCTTAAATACTACTTTCAAACAATGTCAGTCGCTTACATCTAGTCTATTCTCGAAATTCTAAAATATCATCCTCAAAGGATATCTTACCCTAATAATATTTAATGGTAAACTTTTTGATGATTCTATAGGATTACCACTATCGGTTCTGATATTTTAAGAATCCATAACTCAAAGAGTATGTACCAACAGATCGACTAGCAAGAGTAAAATAATTACTAGACACACTATGATGTTTGTCCTCGAGATCACTAGTATTAATAGGGTAAACCCTAATATGAGTAATATGATATTCACTACCATGAATAGTGCTTAGGTTATTTCTATCTCTAATACTAAGATAAATTTTACACTATTTACTCCATTCTACGATGTTGGGGTTTTTACTTAAGTTTTATTCACTAGATAGTATTTCAAGATCCATTTATTTTTGTATATTTCTAGATCTGTAAAATTGAGTTATTAGGTTCTTCTATAAGTCTCAAGGGATTAATATTCTTTTGATGTGCATAGAACACATCATCGTAACCCTTGTGTCCTTTCCTTAGTTTGCATCATGTCCTATCATCAACCCTTTGATGATTCCAATGGGTGATTTTGTACCTTTTTCTCTATTGGCAAAATGCGTCTATCGCACAGTACTATTGTTGTAAAGTGTACCCTTGCTGAAATTATTGTCATAGGGTAGAATTGTAATTAATTATGTATTATCTTAATTTTAACTTTGGTTTTAGTTACACCAGTTTCATATACATGGTTTTCTGCTCTCCCAATAGTTGTTGGAAAACTAAACTCTAATTTTATTATAAGTTATAATACCACATGCATGGCATATTGTTCAGTTCCCATTTTTAAATAGTTTAGCACTCATTAGTTCTTTCAATCACCACCTGGGTGGCTGGGTGCATAATTTTCTAAGGATTTGGGCTACTTAGGAATGTTGATGAAGCTACATGTGTCGATGATTCTTGGGATTCCAAAACATACTTGGTTGAGTTCCCTAATTCTCATGTCAGAGATGATTTTGGTGATATTTTGGAGATTTATGGATTTATATGCGAGATTTTGTCATCCTTTTACTCCAACATAGTGGAGTTTCTGGTTTTGGTGTTGTTGTCAGGTGACTTCTTTCACCATTGCACCATAATATCTAATTGGAAAATTGGAATTTATTGTAACATTGATAAAAAATGAAAATAAATAAAACATTATTTTGTTTTAATTTCCATTAGTTAGTTTTTAACTAACTTAAATGGTTGAATTTTATGTTCACATATCCTAAGGTTTCACTTAAAATCATGATTATAATAATTTAAGTTATCCAAATTGGTTTGAAAATTATAATTCAAGTGAACCCTTAGTAATTATTAATCCTTTGGTTCATGTACAATTGGTAATACATATTAGGTAAGGCAAGAGATATTTGTGTCGAGTGATTTTGCTAAAAGAGTCTAAGGTACACCATTTAAAACCCATACAAGAAGGTTATCTTAGCTCTTCGAATTTCGAATGACTGTGGATCTACTCTTGGGGGATAGGAAATTAGACATAATCATGCCAAGCACTTATCTCGTGTGTATTTTAATTTTGTGGAATTTCCTCTTGACTTTAGTTTCATGTCTCAATTATTTTCTAACCTAAACTTTCACTAGAGCCTATCATTTAGCCTGGGATCTGATACCAACTGTAACAACCCCAATATGTTACCCCTTCTAAACCATAGATTTTTTTATATATAAATGTTCAAATTTTATGGCAAGAAATCTAATCATGTCCTAGGATAGGCATATACCATTTATATTGTAACTTTCAAGGCAAACAATTTCAAGAGCTATAGAGACTTGATCAGAGTCTCTTTAAGTAGAAATGATAAACATCTACGAAATCCTCATACCCCACTTGGTATGAGTACGTTGGCCCAGCATTAGGTTTTGTTACTTCATAAAAGATGAAATCACCAAATGTTCCACCTAGACCAGGTGAATGCCTTGAATATGGAGAACCGCACCATTGGTAAACCATCATAGATAAAATAACGACACCAATGGTTATTCATAGATATTATATCCAACCCACCCCATTTAGAAGGGATTTCTAAGATAACAATATCACTAACATGATAATAATCCATGGAATATCCTCTTACTTAGATCTTATTGTTACACTCTTTGTTTCGGCAACCCTCTTGTTGTTCACATTGAGTTTATTACAAATGGACATTACTTGTCCCAGACATGTGTTTTCCTCCATCTGTAAGCTTAATTATTTAGTGTATACTGTAGGATCTATCTTGGTATGTAGATCAAGATAATTTTGTAATCTTGAGAGTTTCATTCCACAATGTAATCTCAACTAAACCATCTTGTGTTCTTATGAGGTAAATTTAATCTGCGAGGTCCTTTTATGGTATAATTCTTTACATCGACTCCTTAGGTTTTAAGCATTACACGAGAATTCTACGTAAGCAACGTTTATGTTCCATTCCATAATAAGTGGTTATTTTTTAGATTAACATAAATCTAGCTATCTCCTTAAGAGTTAGCTTCTATTATATATTAGTTCTCAAAAACTGACATATAATAACCAACATGAATATAACCATTTGTGTATATCGAAAGGTGAATCATTCATAAATAGTTATCCCACAATATTATAGAATGTTAGACAAGTCTCATTGATTAATTATCACATTGAAGTAAGCATACATCATTCACATGAAATTAATATTTGAGCAACTCTACTAAACTATTTCATTCATCATAACCCATCATATTCCAAAAGTAAATGACACAATTGCATTATAAAATTAAGCATACATTCTATCATGTTTTGATTATTCTCAACTATAGTGCATGAAAATAAACATTACATCAAACATTTAACATCTCATTAACATAAATCATTTTCATTTTGGAAATAAAGGCAACATCCACAAGAAATAGCAAACCACAAATTATTGACACCAAGATTTATCCTGGGAACCCTCATGGGGAATAAACCCAACCTCAAAAATATGTTAGTTCCTCATATTCATAAACTTGATATGAGAATTATTACAAGTAAATAAGGGCATCAATGTATCCCTTTTCAAATCATTATGCAAATCTAGGAATCTTATTATTCCTATTCAAATACATGATGCAAATAAGAATTTATCTAATCCTTTCTCTAAGAAAACATGATGTTATTAAGGTATTCATCTTACCAAGGGGAAAAATATTAGTTCCTTTAATATTTTAGATGCCTTTAAGAAATCCACTGATTTATTTCTCTAAGTCATACTAGAGTTTATGTCATATCGTGTAATATTATGATAATCACTGGTCCACATTTTGGCGAAGATTATTTGAAATTAGAGGAAGATTCATAAACTCCCTCAAGAATGAATTCCAAATTCATTATTCCAAGTTGATAAGAATTCAACCTTAACTTCATAAATTAAGGTCCTATACCCTTAATTTATGAAACATTCATAAATAGGTTTTTTTCACTAATTTGATCTACATTTGATACAATTTCCTTATCGATATTGGTTTTTAACTTCCAATATAATTGGAATGTACTACCTTTAATTTATTTCAAGGCCTTTTTATTTTAAGCCAAAATCATTTGTTGTAATTCATAACTTAAATGCAAATATCTTATCTTTACTTTCTGATTCATAGTTCCATTTATTAAAATACAATTATCATACCACTATATTTCTTTCAATATAATCTACTACATTCTCTCTAACCATTAAAGTGGATTTGAAATATGATGTACCTATCCCATACACTACAATATAGACATTTTCATTAAGTATTGCTTCTTGAGTCTATGAATTCCCTTTTTAATACGTTATCCTATTATTTTAAACAATCCTTTCAAGCTATACTTTGTTTAAAAGTAACATCATTCCATAGTATTACCATTTATTTAGTCACCTAAACCTTATTACCCTTTATCCATGGTAGAAGATACTGTGGATAGGCTATTCCATTTAGCCAATCAAAACTTATGTAACTGGGATCTTATCAAAATCAGATGACCAATGTCAGGTGGTTAGATTATTTAGGAGTGTCACACATCATGAGGTGAGGAAACCTTTACAACCATACATACTATTACATTCTCCAACTGACATTTTTTCTGTGATTGATATGGTTTAAACAATCGTTTAATTTTCTCCTACCATTGCTTAAGAGGTCTAGTTGTGCGACAATACTTGAGCTAATCCATTCTTCTAGTAAATTCATTATTGTTTGGGACCTCACTAAATACCTCCTATTTATCTAACATCCTGTTGGAAACACTGAATGACCACGGTGATTTAAGTTTCATAAAAATTTCCTTCTCGGATATACCACCTCGATTTGGATGATTACACGAATAACTAAGTCAAGACATAATAATTTTTTTTTAAATAGCTTTGATGGTGATCGGGTATTTATGATAGTCAAATCCATGAATATGGAGAGGGGTTTTAGTAATATTATTCTCGATTAATAGTTTGATGACCATCCCTTATTTATTTATATTCTTAACGAGATTGGGTTTGGAAATGATCAACATTGGGTAACATTGCTCAAGGTTTCGTACACTCTCAAGCTTGATAACTGTCCTTTACTCTCCATGGTGCACTGAGATCGAAGAATTGATTCATTTATAACCACTAATGTCTAATTTAATAGCCAAATATGGGTTTAGGTCTTATGGTTATGTTCTTACATATAATCATAACATGAAAGAAGTCTTAAATTCTATACCAATCATCGAACAAACATCCTCGATGCATTAGAAGGCACCTGAACCAGTACCATGTACTTGAAACTAAATCCAATCTCATGAATCCTAATTTACATAGAATGTTACATTCACTCTAGTTTAATCGAAATAGAGTGATGCAAGTTTCTAGCTCAAGTTGAGCATCCTAAATGCCATTTCCCTTACACATAAAGATAAAATTTTTGGGCCTTATCTAAAATAAAGATAGGCCTTGCAAGGATTTATCCAAGGTATTGGATCGAAAATTATCAAATAGCATTCAAATGGTTGTCATTTAATAACAACAATAAATAAAGACTTCGTAGGGTCTTAACAAAGGTTCTAAATCAATTTTGGTCAAATAGCATCCAAAAGATAGTCATTTAATAAAGTGAATGCACTATCAAAGCAAAGCATAGTCCTAAACACACATTCAAGTAAAAGTATAAGGTTATGATGCAACCTAGATAATTTGAAGTAGAGGTCTCTTTTCTCACAAGCCTTCTTGTTGTCCTTAACCTCCGAAGCTTCCTACCTCCCATGCTTACCCTTAATTAAAACATAACATTCTTTTTAAGCATTTTGGTTTCATAAGGAGTCTCTTATACCTTATGGTTTCTGATACACCAAGGTGGAGAGCATACTACCTAGGTATACAAGAATTCCTAGCTCTCCCTTTCTTCACAAGGTGTCCTCTATTTGTAGGGAAATTTCTCCACTTATGGCCAAATAGTGGTCACATTATAATAATATTAAAAATATTCCTTGGATCCATTGTGACTTAACATGTCTTGCAAGGTATAGCCAAGAGTATAAAAAAGGTCCACTTAGAGATAAGGAGGGTGTCCTTATTTTTATTTTATATCCTTTCCCATGGAGACAAATATAAAACTAATACTATTAACGCAAATAATGATTACAAAATTAGAACTATTATTTATAGGGTAAGATATATCCCTCATAATTTTTGGTAATATAGGGAAGCCATAGGGATACTTACCAATATATATGATATCTCAAATAATATTTAAAAATCCTATAGTCCTTTTTAAGTCCCATCTACATTGGGTGCACTAGTGTTGTTTACATATGATTTATTATATTGGCATAATTGTGTAAAGGTAATTCCTCAATTTTATCTTTTACAAGACTTCATAATTAATTTCTAATAAATTATCTTCTCCAAAATATAATTAATATTTTCCTATACTTCATAAAATACTTTTATTAGAATGTTTTTAGGATCCTTTAGGGTCATGTCCCTTCTATAAGGTATTAATTGATCCTAATATCAATTAATTTTCTTTAAATAAGATAGGAGGGTAACGGGTCATGACATACACCCCTCTTAGATTAAATACGGTCCTATGTGTTTGGACATCTACCTTACAAAAGCATGTTTGTCTAGCAAATGCTAGCCTTTATCCTAGTGTTTTATAATCATATTCTTCTATCATCCAACACTTCAATCTTGATGGCAAGCTTCATCTTCCATCCATGTGAGTACCTAGACCTACAAAAATGTGAAATATCAATAGTACCATGTCCTTATAAATAATATAACAACCATTTTGCAATTCAAAAAGTATTAAAAGCATCATCAATACATACTATCATCACAAATCTATAGTTTCAATTCATTTCAAATTGCACAAACAATTAATCTATATAACTGTAGTATTAGAATTTGCAAAATGAGGTTATATATATATCATGAAATTATGCATTAGTACCTTGTTAGACATAAAAAATAACTTGTTAATTTCATCAAAACTCCCAACAAGGAGTATGATAGTAGAATTTTGTTAACTTCTAGCATGAATTAATATGATAAAATATAATCATAATTTCAAAATCTCAGTTTAAGATATTCACATATATCCTAATATGCATTTTAATACCATAGCATCCACCCATATGTCTCCCAGTTCATATCATTATAAAATCATGGAGAAGTCCCATACCTTCTCCAATAATGTATACCAATCCATTCTTCAAATTCATGTAGTGTCCTTTTACAACATACTCTGAATTTCATAATATAACACACAATATTTCATTTTTATACCAAATATATATATATATATATATATATATTTCAAATAATTTATATTTACAATTGGCCAAACTCATTGGCATACTAATGCATATAGTCTCTAGGCTAGTGGCTTCAGATCTCAAGGTTGTTCTTCCTCAGATATTTCACCTGTTGGTTCCATAACTACATTATCAGTTTGAGAGTCTGTTATTTAAACTACTTGTGAAGTAGCTTGAGTTCTATTTTGACCAGTTGTCTGAGTTGTGTTTCCCTATTTACATGGTCCCACAGTAGCTGGTTGTGATGGAAGGAGTAACCCATGACCTATAAGTGCATCCATACAAGAAGTTAAGAATGCAACTCTGTATATATATATTCCATCTGATAATTATGCATTATTTGCTTGCAAGGCTGACCCTATTGTATCTCTCCAGTAGTGCATTTGTGTTAACCCTAATCAAAACCTCTCTCACTCCGATATGGTGGCTTCTCTCTTAGTCTCCAACCTAAATTTTTTTTGTGTCCATTTGTGTACTAACTTCAATTTTTGGGTCTCTAATAGTCAAATTTTATTCTTTAGTACCTCCACTTTGTGCTACGTTTTTCTCACAGGTTCCTCTTCTTGTATGTTGGATGATCCAGTTCCTATATCCAATCATTGGCACACATATATATTGAAATGCTATTCTCTATTTCTCTTCCTAGATGAGTTTTCCTCTTCTATAGCCTTATCTATTTCTCTACAGTTTCTTTCCTTACTGGAATATTTCTCTTGGCATTGCCACTGAGAGGTCCATCAAATTTTGTAGTCAGGGGTCGTGCCTACATCATCCTTTGTAGGTGCTCATATAGCCTCATAAGGCTCTGAAGCTAGTGGTTCTATTTGTGGATGTATCACGGTTGTTCGCTCCTTCCTCATATAAACCATGGATGGGTTCGGTATCCATTGTGTAATACCAAACTATCACAATACCCAAGTATATTAAAAATACTTGTATTGCATACTAGTACATTTGATCAACCATCTTGCTCACCTCACTCGAGTGAGTTGAACACCATCTTTTACCCATATTTGGCCCTCTCTCCAAGATCTCTAAATAACATCACAAGAGTGTAGATTCTCCCAAATAGAGCAGAATCACTCTTTATTTCCCTCAAGGGATCTGCGGTTAGGCCATTTCTTTTTCCATTGCCATCCCAACGCATAGGGTATCTTTGGCCCCATAAATTGGTGTGCATCATAAGGTAGCCCTTGTGATATTGCTACCGCTACGTGCTCCCATGTCCAAACTTGTAGCAAAGTTCTACAGTTCAATATGGTTTTCATCGTTGTTCTTAAATAAAACAATTCTCTATAGTTTTGGGCCAATGATGCTAGTACCCATGCATATACCATGGAGTCTTCCACTATATCTTGCACAATTCCCAATAAATTCCAAGGAAAATATGCACTTCTTGATTCAAGAAAAATGACACTCGATAAGATCTCCATTATAACTGCATGCTTATGTGTTAGTCTATCCTACACATAGTGAAGTTCATGCTCTACACGCCCCCTATCGATGTTCACATCCCTCCATTCTACTCAGAATACTCTTTCCATAATATGCCTTATTTCAGCTTCATTAGCGATAGTTACAGTGCATCCTTCTACTGATATCTAATATATCATGTATACATATTCTAATGTAATAGTTATTTCTCTAGTGGGTAGCTGGAATATCCCTCTATTGGGATCCCATATTTATACTAGGGAAAACAGATAACATCTATCTACATGTATTAGCTCTAATCGAGATGCTCCCTCAAATACTACATCTTTCAACCAATGCCAGTCGGTTACATCTAGTCTATTATTGGCATTATAAAATATCATCCTCAAAGGATATCTTACCCTAATAATATTTAATGGTTGAATTTATGATGTTTTTGTAGGATTACCGCTACCGATTCTGATATTTTTAGAAGCCATAACTAAAATAGTATGTACCAATAGATCGGCTAGCGGGAGTAAAATAATTATGAGACACACTATGATGTTTGTCCCCGAGATCACTAGTATTAATAGGGTAAATACTAATATAAGTAATATTATCTTCACTACCATGAATAGTGCTTAGGTTATTTCTATCTATGAAACTAAGATAAATTCTACACTATTTACTCCATTCTGTGATGGAGTTTTTACTTTAGTTTTATTGACTGGATAGTATTTTGAGGTCCATTTATTTTCGTAGATTCACAAATCTATCAAATTGAGTTATTGGGTTCTTCTCCAATTATCAAGGGAGTAATTTTTTTTCGATGTGCATAGAACACATCATCATAACCTGTGTGTCCTTTCCTTATATTGCATCATTTCCTATCATCAACCCTTCAATGATTTTAGTGAGCGATTTTATACATTATTTCTCTGTTGGAAAAACGTGTCTATTGCATAATTCTATAATTATAAATTCTACATCTATTGAGCTTATTTTCATATGGTAGAATTTTAATTAATTTTGTATTATCTTACTTCTAACTTCGGTGTTTAGTTACACCAGTTTCATATACATGGTTTTCTATACTCCCAACAATTGTTGCCAAACTACACTCTAATTTTATTATAAGTTATAATACCACATGCATGGCATAGGGGTCATTTCTCATTTTTAAATAGTTTATCACTAATTAGTTCTTTCAACCACCACCCGAGTGGTTGGGTGCATACTTTTTTGAGAAGTCGAGCTACTTAGGAATATTGGTGAAGCTACATGTGGCAGTAATTCTTGTGATTCTAGAGCATACTTGGTGGAGTTCCCTAATTCTCATTTCAGAGATGAGTCTAGTGAGATTTATGGGATTTATGTATTTAGATGTGATATTTCACCATCCTTGTACTCCTTCAACATAGTGAAGTTTCCATTTCTGGTGTTTTTATTGGGTGACTTATTTCACCATTGCACCATAACCTCTAATTGGAACATTGGAATGTATTGTAACATTGATAAAAATTGAAAATAAAGAAAACATTGTTTTGTTTGAATTTCTATTAGTTAGTTTTTGACTAACTTAAATGGTTGAATTTTATGTTTACATATTCTAAGGTTTCACTTCAACTCATGACTATAATCATTTAAGCTGTCCAAATTGGTTTGAAAATTATAATTCAAGTGAACACTTAGTAATTATGAATCCTTTGGTTCATGTACACATGGGAATACATATTAGATAAGGCAAAAGATATTTATATCGAGTTATTTTTCTAAAAGAGTCTAAGGTACATTGCTTAAAATCCATACAGGAGGGTTCACTTAGCTCTTCTACTTTTGAACGACTGTGGATCTACTCATGGAGGATAGGAAATCAGACATCATCATTCCAAGCACTTATCCCATGTGCATTTTATAGTTATGGAATTTTCTCTCAAGTTTAGTTTCATGCCCCAAGTCTTTGCTAACCTATACTTTCACTAGAGCCTATCAGTTAACCTAGGCTCTGATACCAACTGTAACAACCCTAATATGTTACCCCTTCTAAACCATAGATTATATATATATATATATATATATAAATGTTCAACTACTTATGGCAAGAGACCTAATCATATCCTAGGACAAACATATTTCATTTATATTATAACTTTCAAGGCAAATAGTTTCAAGAGCTATAGATACTTGATAAGAGTCTCTTTAAGTAGAAGTAATCAACTTATATGAAACCCTCCTACCGCACTTGGTATGAGTAGACTGGCCAAACATTAGGTTTCTGATGCAAGAGCATCTGATGGCAGCACAACAATCTTACATCAACAAAAAAAAAAATTCCAAGTGTTTGCTTTGATGTCACGATATCGCGACAAAGAAAAGTGTCGTGATATCGTGACATGTCACATTTTCATGACTCAAGAAGGAGAGAGAAGGCATGACGCAAAAATGTCACGATTTCACGACATGTCGTGAAATCGTGACCGAAGCAGAAGAGGGAAGGTGCCCTGAAGAAAATGTCATGATTTCATGACATGTCATGAAATCGTGACCAAAATAGTAGAGCGAAGGCGTAAGAAGAAAATATCGTGAAATCATGACATGTCGTGATTTCGTGACATGTCACGAAATTGCAATCGAAGTAGGGGAAGGGGAGGTGCCCGAAGGAAATGTCATGATTTCATGACATGTCATGAAATCGTGACCGAAACAAGAGAGAGAGGGCATCCGAAGAAAAATGTCATGAAATCATGACCGAAAGAAAATAGGAAGGGCCAGAGAAGAAAATGTCGTGATTTCACGACATGTCGTGAAATCGCGACCGAAGGAGCAGAAAGAAAGCTAGGAAGAAAACTGTCATGATATCGTGACATGTCACGATTTCGTGACCCAAAGCAGAGAGCGAAAGCGAAAGGCAAAGTTGTCATGATATCACGACATGTCACGATTTCGTGACCCAAAATAGAGAGAGAGCAGAGAGCAAAAATGTCGCGATATCACGACATGTCACGATTTCGTGACCCGAGAAGCGAAGAGAAAGCAGAGAGCAAAGATGTCGTGATATCACGACATGTCATGATTTTGTGACCCGAAGAGGCGAGAAGGAAGCAGAAAGAAAATATGTCACGATTTTGTGATCGAAAGGGAGAAAGAAGAGCCAGAAGGGAAAGATGTCGCGATATTGCGACATGTCGCGATATCGCGACCCAAAGAAGAGAAAGGCAGCGAGGAAGAAAAATGTCACGATATCGCGACATGTCGCGATATCATGACCCAAAGGAGAGAAAGGCAATGAGGAAGAAAAATGTCACAATATCGCGACCCGAAGGAGAGAAAGGCAGCGAGGAAGAAAAAATTTGTGATATCGTGACATGTCACGATATCGCGACATACTGTTGGTTCACGATTCAAAAAGGCCCGTGTTCCCAGACGATGTTTCTCGAGGCGGTCAAGGCCTCATTAACGCATGATTTCTTGCCCGATAAGCTTGTTGAGCATGGCGGCCACTCGAAGGCTACGCCCAAAGGTCAGAGACGTTCAGACGGCTCATCAATACATGTTTCCATGGCTAACCCGATGGTAGTTGCCAGTTAGGGAAAGGATGTGAAGGTTCAGTCACAAAGGCAGAGGAGGAACCGACTTTTTAGAGAGGAAGGATGTATTCTTCCAGGTGGGTCATTAATGGCCTAGAGGGTCGGGACCTCGAAAGAAATGCAGACATTGTTATAGAAGCAGGTGGTGAATCAAGGAGGAAGGGGGCTCGAAGCAAGAAACTATGCCTACGGGCTAGTATTGTAATTGTCTTTTTGAAGTTTAATGAATGGGAGTTTGATCGATTTTTTGTGTCCCCATCAAGTGGTATCAAAGCGGGAGTTCCTGAGTGTGTGAGCAGATCGTCGAAAGTGAGGCAGCTTGCACCAGGATCTGTGGAAGAGTTGTGAGGAGAGAGTGAAGAAGAATGCCTCCATGAAGAAACTATGGTGGTGGAAGAAATATGGTGCCAGCTGAAGATTTCAGAGCTTTGCAGAGGCAAGTTCAGGCCCTACAAGAGGAGCTGTATAGAGGGCTTGAACCCAGAGGAGAAGAAGGAAGTGAAGATGAAGTTGAAGAAGAAGAGGACCAGTTTGAGGAAGAAGAAGAGGTTGTAGATCCTGCACAAGCCAGGTTATACAGAGCCATCTCTCAGATTGGAAAGAGATCGAAGATGGAGGTTTCTACGTATTCTGGAAATCTTGATCCAGAGGAGTTGATTGACTGGATCAATGATTTGGAAGAATACTTTGAGTATGAGGAGGTTGAAGATCCTGATAGGGTCAAGTTTGCTAAGACCAAGCTGAAGGGTCATGCCAGCATATGGTGGAAGGGAGTGCAGCTAGACATAAATAGAAGAGGAAAGGAGAGAATAACAAGATGGGATAGAATGTTGGAGAAGTTGAAGAGGCAGTTCATCCTAGGTGACTATGAGATGGATCTACTAAAGAAAATGCAAGGTTTGAAGCAATCAAGTAAGTCTGTTAAAGAATACACAGAGGAGTTTTATAAAATTATAATCAAGACAGGCCATTCAGAGGCCAACAAGGAGAAGGTAGCCCGTTATATTAATGGGTTACGAGCAAGTATTCAAGAGGAGTTAAGTCTAGTCAGGATGACCACCATAGAGGATGCTTACCAGTTTGCCCTGAGGGTTGAAGAGAAGCTGAATAGAAGGTTTGAGAGCAAGCAAAGAGGAAGAGGTCATGGTGGAAGGACTGGTGGAAGGACCAGTGGAGAAAATTATAAGGATCAGAAGAAGGCTGGTGAGACCAGTAATACCCAAGAGCAAAAGGAGGGAAGAACCTACCAACCCCGTAATCAAAACAATGGTTACCCAAGAGGGAGAGGTAGATATGGACATGGATTTGGAAGAGGAGGATTTCATGGAACCTGTTTCCACTATGGCGAAGAAGGACATCGAGCATACGAGTGTCCACAACACCGAGAAAGGATGAATAAGAGACCTGAGGGTCCTGCCAGAGCTGTTGTAGCAGATGAAGGTGCTGAATCAAAACATTCTAATGAGGAAGAGAGGGGAGAAGTTATGGTCACTAGGAGGACCCTGTTGAATGAGGAGAAAGGATCAGACCAGAGGAGGAGCCTATTTTGCACAAGGTGCAAAAGTTTGGGTAAGGTCTGTAACATTATTATAGATAATGGTAGTACTGATAACTTGGTCTCAGAAGAAATGGTTACTAAGTTACAGTTAAAAATGAGGAGACACCCGCATCCATATCGGATTGCGTGGTTACAGAAGGACCATAGGGCTTTGGTCAGTGAGCAATGCTCGATGAAATTTAATATTGGAAACTACTGTGATGAGGTCCTATGTGACATCCTGCCTATGGATGCTTGCCATTTGTTGTTGGGAAGGCCATGGCAGTTTGATCGGTGTGTAGTGCATGATGGTCGTGCCAACACTTACTCAGTGATGAAGAATGGAGTGCGCCATAAGCTGAAGCCCTTGAAGGAGGCAGGCGAAAAGGTATGTAGCAGCGCTAGAATCTGTTTAGTTGAAGGGGGAATATTTTTGGATAGTTTAAAGCATGAGCATATGTGCTATGCATTAGTTCCTAGAGTTAGGAAGGAAGAATGCAAGGATACCCCTGTAGAAGTCTTAGGACTATTAGAAGAATTTCCAGACATTATATCTGATAATGTGCCTGAGGGTTTACCACCAGTGAGGAAGATCAGTCACCATATAGATTTGGTACCAGGATCTAGTTTACCCAATAAGGCAACACATAGAATGACTCCTATAGAAACTGAAGAGCTGAACAGGCAAGTCCAAGAGTTGCTGGAGAAGGGACTGATTCGGGAGAGCTTGAGTCCATGTGCAGTACCTACAAGTACTAGCACCAAAGAAATATGGAGAGTGGAGAATGTGTACCGACTCTCGAGCCATTAACAAGATCACCATAAAGTATAGATTTCCATTGCCAAGGATGGATGACATTATGGACTATTTGAGTGGAGCCAAGTACTTCACCAAGATTGATCTGAAGAGTGGTTATCATCAGATTCATGTCAGAGAAGGAGATGAGTGGAAGACAACCTTCAAGACCAGAGAAGGTTTGTATGAATGGTTGGTCATGCCATTTGGGCTAACCAATGCACCAAGCACATTCATGCGATTGATGAATGAGGTATTGAAAGAATTTTTAGGCAAATTTGTCATTGTCTATTTGGATGATATTTTAATATTTAGCAAAACCTTGGAAGAGCATCTGATGCATATCAGAAGGGTTTTTGAGAATCTATGGGAGGAGAAGTTGTTAATTAATCTAAAGAAATGTAATTTCGTGAAGAAGGAGTTAGTGTACCTGGGATTTTTCATCTCAGTCGAAGGTCTAAAAATGGACCCAAAAAAAGTGAGAGCCATCATTGAATGGCCTACCCCGAGAAGCACGACTGAGGTAAGATCATTTCATGGTCTAGCAAGTTTCTACAAGAAATTCATTAGGAATTTCAGCGATATTTGTGCACCCCTTACAGAAAAAATGAGAGGGGATAAGAAAGAATTTAAGTGGACCTTAGGAGCAGATAAGAGCTTTGATATGTTGAAGAAGAAGGTTATAGAGCAACCTGTTTTGGCACTTCCATATTTTAATAAGGTATTTTAGGTAGATTGTGATGCTAGTGGTAGTGCCATAGGAGTTGTTTTGAGTCAAGAAGGTAAACCTATTGCTTACTTTAGTGAGAAAATCAATGATGCTAGGAAGAAGTATTCAGTTTATGATCAAGAGTTTTATGCTATAGTTTAGGCTCTAAAGAAGTGGCGACATTACTTGTTGCCAAAAGAGTTTGTTCTATATACTGATCATCAGGCCTTACAGTATATTAATAGCCAAGGGAAGCTAAATCAGAGGCACCTGAAGTGGGTTGAGTTTCTACAGAGTTATACCTTTGTGTTGAAGCATAGGAGCGAAAGGTCAAACCGAGTTGCAGATGCCTTAAGTAGAAGGCAATGTTTGTTGATAGAAATGAAGGTGGAAGTGGTAGGATTTGATGAACTGAAGGGTTTGTACCCTGAAGATCTTGATTTTGCAGAAGCCTAGAAGGCTTGCTTGGCACCTGTTACTTTGGACAGGACCAAGTGGTTGGATTTTTTAATCCAAGATGGAATGTTGTTCAGAGGAGGTCAATTATGCATTCCAAGGAGTTCAATGAGGGAAAATCTGGTCAAGGAAAAACACAGTGGAGGGCTAGCTGGACATTTTGGTCGGGATAAGACCATTGCCCTAGTTAGTGAGAACTACTATTGGCCACAACTGCAGCAAGATGTGAAGAGGTTTGTGCAAAGCTATAGAGTATGCCAGATGGTGAAAGGTGTGAGCTAGAACACTGGATTATATCAGCCATTACCTGTACCAGAGAGACCATGGGAGGACGTCAGCATGGATTTTATTCTTGGTCTACCAAGGACACAACGGGGAAATGACTCCATATTTGTGGTGGTTGACAGGTTTTCAAAGATGGCACATTTTATCCCCTTCCAGAAAACTAGTGACGCAGTTCACGTTGTAGGTTTATTTTTCAAAGAGGTGGTACGACTTCATGGTCTACCAAGGAGTATCATTTCTGACAGAGATACCAAGTTTGTGGGGTATTTCTAGAGGACCTTGTGGAAGAAATTGAAGACAGATTTGAAATTCAGTTCTGCATACCACCCACATACTGATGGCCAAACAGAGGTGGTGAATAGAAGTCTGGGAAATCTATTGAGATGCTTGATAGGAGATAAGCCCACGGGATGGGATTTGGTTTTGCCATAGGCAAAATTTGCATACAACAATTTTGTCAATAGGAGTACTAACAAATCTCCATTCCAGATAGTGTATGGGAGCAGTCCAAGGAATGCTTCTGAGTTGAGGAAGATGGATTCAGGGGAGAAGTGCAATGCCGAGGCTGAGGACTTTGCAGAGCATCTGAAGAGCGTGCATGAAGAAGTGAAGAAGCACCTTACTAACATGAACAACCAATATAAGACAAGGGCAGACCAAAAGCGATGGTTCAAGGAATTCGTAGTGGGAGATGAAGTCATGGTCCATCTGAGAAAAGAAAGATTCCCTGCTAAAACCTATAACAAGCTGAAGATGAAGAAGTTTGGACCATGCCAAATTATAGGAAAATGGGATTCAGGCAATGCGTATGAAGTGGAATTGCCAAGTGGCCTTAACATATCACCTATTTTTAACATTGCAGATTTGGTAGAATATCATGAAGGAGGCAGTAGTGAGACACCAAGTATAGAATTATGGAGTATTCCAACATCTACTCTAGCAACAGATGAGATCGAGGAAATACTAGACACTCGAGCAGGCAAAAATACCAGGAACAGAAAGTATTCTGAATATCTGGTCAAATGGAAGGGCAGGCCTATCGAAGATGCAACTTGGTTGTCAAAAGTAGAGGTCGACCGCCTGGGTCTTCCTCCAACAATACAGAAGTGAAGGACACTTCTCAATCCACCCCGGGTGTCTGATGCAGGAGCATCCGGTGGCAGCAGAGCAATCTTGCATCAACAAAAAAAAATTCCAAGTGTTTGCTTTGATGTCGCGATATCGTGACAAAGAAAAGTGTCACGATATCACGACATGTCACGTTTTCGTGACTCAAGAAGGAGAGAGAAGGTGCGATGCAAAAATGTCACGATTTCGCGACATGTCACGAAATCGCGATCGAAGCAGAAGAGGGAAGGTGCCCGAAGAAAATGTCATGATTTCGTGACATGTCATGAAATCATGACCGAAATAGTAGAGTGAATGCGTAAGAAGAAAATGTCATGAAATCACGACATGTCGTGAAATCGCTACCGAAGCAGGGGAAGGGGAGGTTCCCGAAGGAAATGTTATGATTTTGTGACATGTCGTGAAATCGCGACCGAAACAAGAGAGAGGGCATTTGAAGAAAAATGTCACGAAATCATGATCGAAAGAAAATAGGAAGGGCCAGAGAAGAAAATGTCACGATTTCGCGACATGTCACGAAATCGCGATCGAAGAAGTAGAAAGAAAGCTAGGAAGAAAATGTCATGATGTCATGACATGTCACGATTTCATGACCCAAAGCAGAGGGCAAAAGCGAAAGGCAAAGCTGTCGCGATATCGCGACATGTCGTGATTTCGTGACCCAAAATAGAGAGAGAGAGCAGAGAGCAAAAATGTCGTGATATCGCGACATGTCACGATTTCGTGACCCGAGAAGCGAAGAGAAAGCAGAGAGCAAAGATGTCGCGATATCGTGACATGTCATGATTTCGTGACCCGAAGAGGCAAGAAGGAAGCAAAAAGAAAAGATGTCGCGATATCACGACATGTCACAATTTCGTGACCGAAAGGGAGAAAGAAGAGCCAAAAGGGAAATATGTCGCGATATCGTGACCCAAAGAAGAGAAAGGCAACGAGGAAGAAAAATGTCGTGATATCACGACATGTCGCGATATCGCGACCCGAAGAAGAGAAAGGCAACGAGGAAGAAAAATGTCGCGATATCGTGACCCGAAGGAGAGAAAGGCAATGAGGAAGAAAAATGTCGCGATATCACGACATGTCGCGATATCGCGACATACTGCTGGTTCACGATTCAAAAAGGCCCGCGTTCCCAAATGGTGTTTCCCGAGGTGGTCAAGGCCTCATTAATGCATGATTTCTTTCCCGGTAAGCTTGTTGAGCATGGCGGCCACTCGAAGGCTGCATCCCGGAGGTCAGAGATGTTCAGACGGCTCATCATTGCATGTTTCTATGGCTAACCCGGTGGCAGTTGCCAGTTAGGGAAAGGATGTGAAGGTTCAGTCACAAAGGCAGAGGAGGAACCGACTTTTTAGAGAGGAAGGATGTATTCTTCTAGGTGGGTCATTAATGGCCTAGAGGGTCGAGACCTCGAAAGAAATGCAGACATTGTTATAGAAGTAGGTGGTGAATCAAGGAGAAGGGGGGCTCTAAGCAAGAAACTACGCCTATGGGCTAGTATTGTAATTGTATTTTTGAAGTTTAATGAATGGGAGTTTGATTGATTCTCTGTGTCCCCATTAGTTTCATTCCTCCATAAAAGAAGAAATCACCAAAAGGCCCACATAGATTAGGTGAATGCCTTGAAGATGGATAATCACACCATTGGTAAATCATCATAGATGAAATAACCACACCAATGGTTATTCATAGGTCTTAGATCTGATCCACCTCATTTAGAAGGGAGTTCTAAGACAACAATATCACTAATGTGATAAGAATCCATGGAATTTCCTCTTACTTAGAGCTTATTGTTACACTCTTTGTTTAGGCAACCCTCTTGTTGTTCATATTGAGTTCATTACAAATGGACATTACTTTTCCCATACGGGTTTTTCCTCTACATGTAAGCTTAATTCTTTAGTGTAGAGTGTAGGGTCTATCTTGGTATGTAGATCAAGATTATTTTTCCATATTAAGAGTTTCATTCCACAATGTAATCTCAACTAAACCATATTGAGTGCTTATGAGGTAAATTTAATCCGTGAGGCCCTTTTATGGTATAATTATTTACATCAACTCCTTAGGTTTGAAGCATTACATGAGAATTATACTTAAGCAATGTTTATGTTCCATTCCAGAATAAGTGCTTATTATTTATATTAACATAAATATCATTATCCCCTTAATAGTTAGCTTCTATTATATATTAGTTCTTAGAATCTGACATAGAATAACCAACATGAATATAACCAGTGATGTATATGTAAAGGTGTACCATTCATAAATAGTTATCCCACAACATTATAGAATGTTAGACAAGTCCCATTGATTCATTATCACATTTAAGTAAGTATACATCCTTCACATAAGATTAATATTTGAGCAACTCTACTAAACTATTTCATTCGTCATAATCCATCATATTCCAAAAGTAAATGACACAATTGCATTAATGAATTAAGCTTACATTCTATCATGTTTTGATTATTCTCAACAATAGTGCATGGAAATCAATGTTATGTCAAGCATCTAACATATCATTCACATAAATCATTTTCATTTTGGAAATAAAAGCAACATCCATAAGAAATAGTAAACCATAAATTATTGATGCCATGATTTATCCTATCAACTCTCATAGGGAATAAACCTGACCTCCAAAACATGTTAGTTGCTCATATTCATAAACTTGAGATGAGAATTATTACATGTAAAGAAGGGCATCAATGGATCCCTTTTCAAATCATTATGCAAATCTAGGAATGTTGTTGTTCCTATTCAAATACATGATGCAAAAATTTATCTAATCCTTTCTCTAAGACATCATGATATTATTAAGGTATTCATCATACCAAGGGGAAAAACATTAGTTCCATTAATATTTTAGATGCCTTTAAGAAATCTAATGATTTCTTTCTCTAAGTCATACTAGAGTTTATGTCATCTCGTGTAAGTTTATGATAATCATTGGTCCATATTTTTGAGAAGATTCTTTGACATTAGAGAAATTTTCAGAAACTTCCTCACAAATGAATTCCAAATTCATTCTTCCAAGTTGATAAGCATTCAACCTTAACTTCCCATAATTTCCTTATAAATATTGGTTTTTAACTTCCAATCTAATTTGAATGTACTACCTTTAATTGATTTCAAAGTATTTTTATTTTAAAACAAAATCATTTATTGTAATTCGTAACTTAAATACAAATATCTTATCTTTACTTCGTGATTCATAGTTCCATTTATTA
The DNA here is from genome assembly GCA_028583015.1 of Wollemia nobilis. Taxonomy (NCBI): domain Eukaryota; kingdom Viridiplantae; phylum Streptophyta; class Pinopsida; order Araucariales; family Araucariaceae; genus Wollemia; species Wollemia nobilis. The sequence goes on along the minus strand of JAQPPZ010002571.1, from coordinate 891,651 downwards.
AAAGACAATTATCATGTAATTGGTAACTTAAATACAAATATCTTATCTTTACTTCGGCATTCATAGTTCTATTTATTAAAAGACAATTATCATACCACTATATTTCTTTCAATATAATCTACTACATTCTCTTTAACCATTAAAGTGGATTTGAAATATGATGTACCTATCCCATACACTATACTATAGACATTTTTATTAAGTATTGCTACTTGAGTCTAAGAATTCCCTTTTTAATACATTACCCTATTCTTTTAAACAATCCTTTCAAGCTATACTTTATTCAAAAGTAACACCATTCCATAGTATTACCATTTATTTAGTCACCCAAATCCTATTACCCTTTATCCATGGTAGAAGATATTGCGGATAGTCTATCCCATTTAGCCAATCAAAATGGGTGCAACTGGGATCTTATCTGAATCAGATAACTGATGTCAAGCAGTCGGTTTATTTAGGGGTGTCACACATCACGAGGTGAGGAAACCTTTACTACTGTTACATACTGTTACATTCTTCAGCTGGCAATTGTTCTGCGATCGATATGGTTTAAACAATTATTTAAGTTTCTTCAACCATTTCTTAGGAGGTCTGGTTGTGTGACAGGTTGTGAGCTAATGCATTCTTCTAGGAAATTTGTTGTTGTTTGGCACCTCACTAAACACTTCCTGTTTATCTGACATCCTATCGAAAACATTGAATGACCAAGGTGAGGTAAGTTTCATAAAAATTCCTTTCTCGGATATACCACCTCGAGTTGAATGATTACACGAATAACTGAATCAAAACATGATAAAATCCTTTGAAATAGCTTCGATGGTGACCGGTTATTTCTGACAGTCGAATCCATGAAGATGGAGAGGGGTTGCAAGAAGATTGTTCTCGATTAATCTTCGATGACCATCCCTTATTGCTTTATAGTATTAACAAGATCTGGTTTGGAAATGAGCAACATTGGGTAACATTGCTCAAGGTTTCGTACACTCTCAAGCTCGATAATTGTCCTTTACTCCCCCATGGTGCACTGAGATCGAAGGAACAATTCATTTAAAACCACTAATGTCTAATTTAATAACCAAATCGGGGTTAGGTGTTATGGTTAAGCTCTTACATATAATCGTAACATGAAAGAGATCTTAAATCTTGTACCAATCATCGAACATACATCCTCGGTGCACGTGAAGGCACCTGAACGGGTACCATGCACCCAAAACTAAATCCAATCTCATGAATCCTCGTTTGCAGAGAACGACACATTAACTCTAGTTTAATAAGAATAGAGCGATGCAAGTTTCTAGCTCAAGTCGAGCGTCTTAAATGCTATTTCCCTTACACATAAAGCTAAAATGTTCAGGCCTTATCTAGAATAAAGATAGGCCTCGTAGGGATTTATCCAAGGTATTGGATCGGCAATGGTCAAATAGCATTTGAATGACTATCATTTAACAACAATAAAGAAAGACTTCATAGGATCTTATCAAAGGTTCTAATTTTTATTTTGGTAAAATAGCATCCAAACGATAGTCATTTAATAATCCAGGTGAGTTGAAGAGGAGAGGGCAATCCTCCAAGGGAGGTCCCAAGTTCAAATCTCCACCCTAGCAAAAAGTTGAATTGGGTATCCAAAATCCAATTGATAATGTTGGTGTGGGCAGGGTCGAGTACGACTCCCGGGTGACTTTGACGATATAGAACCCCCTGTTCGTGGTCTCTCAGACCAAGGCGGCCCCGCAAGAGGTATTTCGCTTAAAAAAAAATAGTCATTTAATAAAGTGAATGCACTATCAAAGCAAAACATAAGCCTAAAAACACTTTCATGTAGGACTATAATGTTATGATGCAACCTGGATAATTGGAAGTAGAGGTCTCTTTTCTCACAAGCCTTCTTGTTGCCCTTAACCTCTGTGCTTACCCTTAATTAAAACATAGCATTCATTTTAAGCCTTCTGGTTTCAAAAGGAGTATCTTCTACCATCTAGTTTTTGATCCACCAAGGTGGAGAGCATACTCCCTAGGTATCCAAGACTTCCTAGCCTTCCCTTTCTTCACAAGGTATCCTCTATTTGTAGGGAAATTTCTCAACTTATGGCAAAATAGTGGCCACATTATAATAATATTAAAAAGATACCTTCCATTGTGACTTAACATGTCCTTTAAGGTATAGCCAAGAGTATAAAAATGGTCCACTTAGAGATAAGGAGGGTGTCATTATTTTTATTTTATATCCTTTCCCATGGGGATATTAAGGCAAATAATGGTTACAAAATTAGAACTATTATTTATAGGGTAAGAGATCTCCTTCATAATTGGGTACTTCCCAATAGATAGGATATCTCAAATAATATTTGAAAATCCTATAGTCCTTTTTAAATCCCATCTATATTGGGTCCACTAGTGTTGTTTACATAGGATTTATTACATTGTCATAATTGTGTAAAAGAGAATTCCTCAATTTTATCTTTCACAAGGCTTCATAATTAATTTCTAATTAATTATCTTCTCCAAAAGATAATTAATATTTTCCTATACTTCACAAACTACTTTTATTATAATTTTTGTAGGATCCTTTAGGGTCATGTCCCTTCTATCAGGAATTAATTGATCCTAAGATCAATTAATATTCTTTAAATAAGATAGGAGGGTAACAGGTCATGACAATTTTCAAAATATAAAGGAGTGAGGTTAGAAACAATAGTGTGAACCTTGTAAGCAGTGATCTACTATATTTCACTTGGTGGTTGTAATAACAAGTTATTCATACAGTCTGGCAGGATGAAAAGGTTGTCATAAACACGCTTTAGATTGAGTCATGGGATGATACCCATATTAAAAAAGAAATTAAAGGAAACAATTGGAAGTTCAAATTATACAATGTGTATGAACAAAGTGAAGGTGTATGTGTAGCAACAAGATACTAAAAGAGTGTTGATCAAGAAATTGAAGATTAGAACATTAAATGAGAGAATATTAGAAAAAGTAATACATAGTTGCCATAAGCAAACTTTAGATTGAGTCATAGGATGACACCCATATTGAAAAAAGAATGAAATGCAACAATTGTAAGTTCAAATTATACAAATATTTACGAGCGAAGTGAGGGTGTATGTGTAGCAACAAGACAATAAAAGAGTGTTGTTCAAGAAATTGAATATTAGAACATTAAAGGAGAAAGTGTTATAAAAAGTAATACATAATGTGAAAAAATATATAAAAATACTTTTCTTAAAAAAGATGAAAATAAGTTAAAAATATATATATAAGCAATTTTGATATAAAAAGACAAATAGTAATATAAAAAAGTTAAATCTAAAGATAAAAAGAAAGATCTAAAGATAGAAAAATGTGATTTGATAGTTAAGAACATCCATTGTAATGATTCTATAAATTAGTGTATTACCCACTAGTTGAATTGATCCGTCCATCCTTACTTTGTATAGTCCAACATGTGTGTATCCAGATTGTACAAAATAGAGGGAGATGGAGACAAAGCCTATATGATGTAGTGAATAATATTGTATAGAATTAAAAGATATCAAACATATCTTTATGGTTATTAATTAAATCTAACAATTAAATAATATAATTACATCTGAATTAAACATATACTTTAATATAATGCAAATAATTTATATTTAATGTTTAAAATAGAAAAATGATAAAAAACCATTCTACATAAATTATATACTTTTTTTTTAGTAATACTTTTTATACACATCCATAGTGGGGATTAAACCCAAATCAGATCACTAAAATAAAAATAAAAAAATAAATTATATATATATATATATATATATATATATATATTTGATATAAAAAAATTAAATAATAAAAATAATTAATAATATCATATATTTCTAAAATATAATATCTACGGATTAATCGTGGAAAAGGAATGATGATGCTTCTAACATGCCAAGGGAATGAAGAGACGTTCTAATGTAGACCTTCCTTATATATAAAGGAGGAACGTGTTAACATAAACAAAGGTTTCACATTTATTTATTTATAAATAAAGATGGTAATAGAAAAAAGTGACAGAGAGTAAGCTGGAGATGGTATTGGGTTAAGGTTTCACATTTATTTATTAATAAATAAATAAAATAGAGTAAGGTGGAGATGGTATTGGAAAAAAGTGACATCGTATTTATGTCCTGATTTACTTTGGTGGAGACGGTATTGGAAAAAAAGTGACACAGAGTAAGGTGAAGATGGTATTGGAAAAAAGTGACATAGTATTTATGTCTTGATTTACTTTGGTGGAGACGGTATTGGAAAAAAGTGACATAGTAATTCCATCCATAGTTACTTCGTTTGAATTAAAATTTAAAAATAATAAATAATTATGAGTCGTTGCTTGATTTTTTTTCTTTTTTATAAAAGGTTAGACATCTTTTATAAAAATTAGGTGGCGATGGTATTGGAAAAAAGTGACGTAGTATTGACTTCAAATTTAAAAACAACAAATATTTTTCATTTGTTACTTGTTTTTAATTTTAATTTTTTAAAAGGTTAAAGATTTTCTATGTTTTTATTTAATAATAAAAAATATTTTATAAAATTTTATTAATAAAAAGTAATATTATATTTAAATAAAATAACAATTTTAAAATTATAACTAATTTTTTTGAAGAATACTTTGATTATTAATAGATAGATATCAACGTGGAACAAATTCCAATTATAGAATTTAAAAAATGTTTGATTTTGTTTTTTTATTTTTATTAAAAAATAATTAAAATTTTCATATTATTAAATAATTTTGTATTTAAAAGAAAATTTTGTTAACATTATTTTTATTTATTATATAGATAAATGGCTATATTTTAAATTAATTTTTTGCTTACTAGATTATGAACAAAGTATATTTTAAAAGTTAGAAAATATAATACTTGGATTTTATAATTTAACTATCTTTTTAATATATAAAAAATAGTTGTTAACATAGTTCATGTGAAATCATATTAAAATATATTAAAAATATAAAATAATTTAAAATTAACTTGAAACTAAAGTAAATTTAAAAGGATTAAAATATTTTTAAAAATTTATTTAAGTGTGGAAAATGCACTATGAATAGTCAAGTAAATTAATTTATTATTATAGGTGACAACATTCCTAGATATTTATTATAGTATAGCACTTTTTGAATAAATTAATCATATTAATTTTAATGTTCCTGGCTTGATGTTTTCTAATACAGATGATCTTTGTAGAAGGGAATCATGCAGACACTTTAGAAAATAGTATGTTTTCTCACTAAAATAATAAAAGCACTTAGTGGATTTCATGGTGTTGGAAGTTAGAATGATCATTTCTCTTGTCATTTCCTTATGATCTACATTTTGATACTAAATATATTGGAATTGATACATTCCTTTAGTTCAAGTGATGAGAAGTATGGATGGAAATTGACATCTCTAAAACATTGATAATCTCTTTATATTTGACCTTATTTCTTGATCAATTTTTATGATAATATTTAATTTGAATAACTAACTTTATGGAGCTAGGAAATACAACATCATTAAATGGTAACGATTCATTTTGTTCCTATCCTTGGACCAATTTGATGTCATCCTTCAAACTATTGGAGTGCAATTTTTATCCTAGTTGTGCTTACTAGGATTGCAAGAAAACACTAAAATTTTAACCTAGTTGTGCTTACTCTGATGAGAGGATTAAATTATTTTAAGCACATGGTTTCAAATAATAAGACTATTGTTTATGTCATACATTCTAGCATCAAATAATACATAATAATAAAAAATGTGTAAAAAAGAGCCTCATTGATTACTAGGATTTTGGACTATAATGTAAAAACCAAGCCTACAAAACTAGTTATAGGAAGATCAGTTTGTCAACAAATGGTTGAAGATTAAAATAAATGAGAAGGTAATTTAGAAAATTATAATAAGAAAATAGAGCCATAGGAATGTTTAATGAGCAAAGAAGAGGAAGAACCAGAATAAATACAATGAAGGATCATATGCATATGAATGGGAAGATATCCCCCAAATCTAGAAAAAGCCTAAAGGATATTTTCTATTTACAAAATATTCACTATATAATAATTGATAAAATATTATTTCAAATAAATTTTGATGGGATACTACCACAATGTGTAAGAAGGAAGCAAGTGTAATCCATACTAAAAGAATTTTATCAAGGTTTGGCTAAAGGGCACTTTTTAGCTCAAACAACTATTGGTCTAAATAATGCCTAAGGATCAAATTTACACCATAATATTTTGATAAATATTAGAAGACCATGAAGAAGTGATGTTTTGTGTATCAACCTTTAGAGTAGTCTAGATCCTTTAAATCCTAACTATCTAATTCTAAAAATGTGATGGGGGGTTAAAAGGGTGCTAAAAGAAGTAAAACGAGTTATAGCTAGAACTTATAATGGTGTATATTTAGCAACACCAAAATACATTATGTATAGAAGACAACATGCTATTGAATCATAGGCAGATTACCTAACAAATCAACTTGTCATTGTTACTTATAGAAAGTTTCATATATTCAATTATCAGAACATTTTCTACATATTCCAAAACTAGATAATGAAGATTCAATAAGAAATATAGGAAATGGAGTAACTATCATATTCATTCACCTAGATTATAAAAAATATAATTAACAATGACAATCCAATTTGTTTTTCGCAAGAGTTTGGACAAGATATTTAATGACAATCCAATTTGTATTATTGAAGGTACATAACTTGTACAATGATGCAAAATGTAACTAGTAAAGAGCTAATCCTTACAACCTATTATATTCTAGTATATATAAATTTACAATGGATTTAATTATCTAGGCATCATTTCCTCAAGAATAGAATGTTTTTGTGTTAAAGCACCCACCATCCTGTATGTACACTTAGCAACCAGATATATTACAACTGATAGTCATGATTATGCTAACTTATCTTCAATTGGTTCCATTTGAAGGAGTGGGGATGATTCATCTACACATAGTTACCTAGATCTTCAAATAGAATTGTTCTGTAGTTGGCCACTCCATAATACATCCACACAAGTGTTAGTAAGCGGCCCTAGTAAGTTGGGGTTCTTTCATAGTAGATTTGAACTACCTATCATGCTATGAAAGTGATGACCTATATATCTGACTATGCCATGCATCTAATTCTTCTTTCTTATTTCTAATATGGTGTCAAATTTTCATCTTGCTTTGATAGCTTGTTACTGAACGATAGGATTTTGGTACCTATCTACTTCTTTTGGAGGTACAAAAAGTCTAGCACTCTCCACACATAGCCACTTTTAACACTATTGCTTACTGCTAGATAATGATATTTTGTTACCTATTTGTTACTCTTGTAGGTACCAAAAGTCTAACGGGACTTATACTTAGCCAATTTTGGCTCTCACTACTTTTTGCCATGCGGTGGGAATTTGATACTCGTTTGCTGCCCTAGATGGTAAAAAATTTATAGAAACCTTTAGACTTAAGTGATTTTGCATTATTTAGTATTTTTCAAGTGTCCTCTAAATAGTTGTAGGGTGATGAGGTAAGTGTACCCCTTTATGAAGCTCCATGGTACACAAATTTCAACATATTGCATATTAAGCCAATTTTAACCTTTGCTTGCTCCTTATTGGGTGATAGACATTTGGTTCTAGATTGTTTACTATTTGGATTAAAAATATTTGGCGGTCATGAAATTTAGCCAATTTTGTTTCATTTTATTCCTTGTTTAGTGATGGATTTTTTGTATTGATCCACTACTAGTAGAGGTACAAAATACCTAGCACTCTCCATACTTAGTTATTTTTTTTCGTTACTTATTGTATAGTGGTAGAATTTTGGTACCTTCATATTTTCATTGAGGGTACCACACACCCGATGGCCTCCAAACTTAGCCACTTTTGCCTATTTTTATGCATTAGGTAATAGGAATTTGGTACACCTATGCTTCCCTTGTTGGTATAAGAAGTTTGGATGGATTTCTACTCAATTTATTTTAGCATCTCAATTTGACCATCGAGTGATTGGTTTTGGTACCCGTAGCTAGTGGAGCATAAAATATTTAGCAGTCTTCATACTTAGCCATTTTTTATTCCTTTAGCATCTATATGGTGATTATTTTTTTGTACTTGTGTACTCATCATATAGGTACACAAATTCTGGCAACCTCTATACTTAGCCAATTTTATCATCTTAGGTCAACTACCTAGCAATGGGTTTTTGGGTACCTATCCGCTACTAGTAGAGGTGTAAAAATCTTGATAGCCTCCACACTTAGCCAACATTTTTCTTTTATAAGCATCTATAGGGTCACAAGTTTTAGGTACCTATTGATAGCCTTGTGAGGTACAAGATTTTTGGCAGTCTTCATATATAGCTATTTTTACATATCACATATTAAAAACAGATGGATATGGATAATCATAGAAAATTATCCACATTTTTTGTGAGTCATTGTATATTTTTACTTTTGGAAATAAATAATTTAGGTATCCTATCCTAGCTAGCCAAGGCTAAAATATTCACTATTTAGGAAGGACAAGGAAGAAATACTATATTTGGTACTTTTTGTATGATACAAACAAAATGGACTTTGTGAATAAATGTCGATGACAAGGAGATATATGCATAAGATAAAATTAACTCGCACAAAAAGAGGACATAAAATTGAAGCAAAATTAATAGACAAGGATAATAATAGGGACAAATACTCATACATGATATTCTTATAAAAATATGGTAAAGAAAAATGATGCTAAAAATAATGTATGAGTGACTAAACAAGGGTGGAAAGAAAAGAGGAAGAGATGGTACAAGGGGATATATGGAGCATGGGACACCCTCGTAAAAATGAATCTCCATGAGAATAATTCGTCATAGCTTGTAGCTATTTTAGGTTGAGGTAAGATACATTAGGAAATCACAAATTCTTTATTTTTTGCTCTTCTTGTGTCTTCTACTTTTTTCTACATAGTTGAGAAGGAACTTTTGTTGTCTGTATTTTATAGATATAGAATTATTTACTTCTAGCTCAAGCTCCTCCACCTCTGATTCTTGACTCATTTTCAATTGAGTAACACTTGTTTTGAATTTTGTGGCAAACATAGATTTATATAGCAAAGAGTGTAGCACACTAAGATAGCCAATTGGTAATATTTAGTAATTGTATAGTCTTGTACATTGATCATGATCTCTTTTAAATATTTCCAAACCTATGTGAAGTAAATACTTGAACTTATTCATCTTTGTCACTCTATAGTTAGAATGTGTAACACCTCAAATAGAGTACCTCTTGAAGTATGTTTTATAACCAACTAATGCCATACTCTATTCTTATCTATTTATCTTATCTTATTTTATCGATTGAGTTATGGAGTCTAGTGGTAAATGATGTGAGATTTTGATGCTACATATTAAATAAAATGCAACCACAAGAACTAAAATGAGCAAGAAATATTAAATATGTGATAATGATAATATAATATGTAGGAAAAACTAATGAGAAACTTTTGCAATAACTCATAAAACTACCATTAATGAGATATCATGAAAATAGTACAATGTTTTATAATGGAGGTCTCCAACACTCCATTGTTCATACATGCTCTACATTGTATCTACTTTCTCTACTCATATCTATTCTCTACAATTCTATATATTCACTCTCTCTGTCAAAGGCCTATATATAAAGAGATATATCTCTTGGCAATTAACCTATCTATGACTCTTCATTTTCCTATTCTATGACTCATGTACATGTGGACTACATGCACATTTACATCATCATGTATTTTGCACATTATAACACTTGTGCATTTATTACATTGCATAAAGTAAATACTCAAATTCTAATCTAATATAAACGCCTAATCTAAATATGTACCCAAGGTGGTACATTGGCATTTTCCAAATAGTGTAATATATTTCAACATCCCCTATATTACATTATTTGGATATTGAAGACTTTACTCTTCAATGTGGTCTTCATCTTGGTTCTAGAACTTGAGCTCTTATTTTTTGCTTTCTTCTGTATACTCTCTATTTGTATCCTGATCATGTAAATAATTAGTATTTTCATGAAATACTATTTTATTTGAAAGACATTTAACTTGATGTTCATTTGTGGGTTATTCTAGATCTTGAATTTCTTGAATATCTTGAAATCAATGTATTTTTTGTTTCCCTTTTCTATATCATAGTTGAGGATGATTGTATTGATTTTGAGAAGTATATGGATGTTGAAATTTTTACTGATGTGGATTATATTGATTTTGATATTGTCTTGGTTGGAATGGCCTACTCGATTGGCTCAGAAAATTTGTTTTATTTTCTTGATACTAATTTCTTAGATTGAATATACAATAATTGATACTATGTCTTTTCTTTCTACATACTTGAAAATATCTATAATTCCATTTTGATATATTTTTTGAGAATGAAGCAAAATTTACTTGTGGATTATCTTTTGTGACTAAGGCATTGTTAGTCATTTTATGTTTTACTGATTATTCCACCTCATATTCTTATAGGATATTGACTAACTCATCAAATGATGTATATTTACTTAAAATTTATAGACATGTGACTAGATGCTTATAGCTTTCTGAAAGTGCTCTTAGGATTACTTGAACAAAAAACTTGTCTTCAATAGTTTCTCCTATGGTTAATATTTTTTATTTTATATCTACTACTTTCCTTAGGAATAGTTCTATAATTTGACCACTATTAAATTTTATAGAATGCAATTGATTTGGAAGATTCAAGATAGTGGTTATATTCCTTTCTTAAAATATCTTGGCTAACATTTTCCAAGCTTCTGTGGAAGTTGCTACTAAACTAATGTATGGTTGTAGTTCATTTATATTTCCAAATTTAATTTATCATGAGGGCTTTTGCTTCATATTCTTAAAACTTCTAAATATCTCTATCCCTTGTAGTAGGTTTAGTTTTGTCTCCTTTAACAATATCCCAAAGCTTTTCAACTATCAGTATTGACCTCACCTTATTTTTCCATGAAGTGTAATTATGTACTTTAAGAAGTTATGATTCTAAAAGTATTTATTTGTTGGCATAATAACTCTTGTAGACTACCTTATATCTCCCTAGTTTTATATATAATATGGTCTTCATAAAGTACTTAGCTTTCTTAGTTTTCCTTTTCATTGAATCCCTTTTATCCCCCTAATGTTCAACTACTATTCTTTACCTTATTTCTCCCTCTTTGTGAAAGCTTAAATTAATTTTTATGCACTTTAAATTGTTTTTTTTTTAATCTTCAAGACTTTAGAGTTGGATTCCTTATGTCTCATTAATTTGAGCAAGAGAATAATTCTAATTTAGTTTTCCAACTTTTCAATACTTTATGTTTTTCTTCCTATATATTTTAATTCTCAATGATATAGTTTCTAAATTTAAATATATTTAAATTTGTGTTGAACTCCTTATACTCCCTAATTAGAAATTTAGAAAATACAGGATATTTACAAATTTAATATTTCAATTTCAATGTAGAAACCCTTATTCCTCCTAGTTGAATTATTTACAAATATTTCAATACTTGAACTTCAACTAATGTAATTTTCAAAAATATTTTCTAATCAATCAATAAATCATATATTATTGGAATTTACCAATTTATTTCCTTATATCTCCATGCATTCAAATAACTAAACTTAACCTTAGAAATGATAAACCTTATGCCTCCTTAAACTTAATGGAATGCAAATAATAATTGGATGTTAATATACCTTCTTGGAGATGAGGTGCTATGTATTTATTGGATTCTCCTTTAAATGGAATTTACATGCTAATTTGGACATTTTTCTCTTCTCAATATTCAAGGCTTGGAAATATTCTTCCATTGTATTTATTGCTCTTTTTTATGGTACTATCTTCCAATTGTTACTATACTTCTTATGATTTTTAAAATTTCTCTAACTTGAATGTTTAGTATACATTCTCTATTATAGTTTGGGATTCTAATACTTGATTATATCATATGCCTTACATGCCACGTGATATTCAATTTAAACCTTGTATATTAATTCTGTTGTTATTTTTTGTTAGGTGGCATAGGAATTAATTTATAGCATGTAGACATTATTCCAATATTGGACAACGTAGATGTTATTTGATAATGTATTCCATCCTTTAAAATATTATTAAATATTCTTGGTAGTATTATATTTTGTGCCAAGTGGCATATGATATCTTTAACCATTGTGCCAAGTGATGGATCCACTTTTCTCTTGAATGTAACTTTTCTTTGGTGCTAAACATTCCTTTATTTTTCTTAGAATTATTTGACAACTCTTTGCAAGTTCTTTGGCATTACTTTTGTAACTACTAAGAGCTTCTTGATTTCCAATTTATGGTGGTGGATCTTCTCCTTCAATGAATACTCCTCTTCAATGATGGTGTCTCCTCCTTTGGTGGTACTTCTATGCTTCTTTCCTTGGTGGTTGTTTCACAGTTGTTCTACAAAATATTTAAGCCTATTTTACTTGGGTAAAACCTTGTTATTTTACTACTACTTGCACCTTTTTGTTCTTATTTTATCTCTATCCTTATTTTATATTTGTATTATTTCTCTTGTTGTAGGTATTGATCCAATTTGGGCATTGCCTTATTAGAGTTTTATCACCATGTTTGGTGTCTTTAGACACATTTAATATGTTATATTTGATCCATTATTCAACTCTTTCTTCTTCACTTTTGATGGGGGATGGGAACACGCAAACACACGATTCAAAAAAAAAATATTTATTAATCTAAAATCCTCTACATAAACAGCCCGCAGACTTACAAATGACCAGCGCTCGGCTTGGTCTTCACAATAACACTTCTCCGTGTGTTCTCTAGTCCACCATCGATCTAATACATTAAAATAGGTTTTTATAGAGGCCCCGACCCTCTGAAAACATCCTTCATGAAAACAAGGGCACCAACCCGATTTATTACAAAGACTAGATTTTTATAGAGGTCCCAACCCTCTGGAACATCAACACAAAAATTGGGACACCCACCCAATTTAATACCCCACTCTGCACGGTCTTTGTCACTACCGATTCTGTTAGAATACCCTGTGCGACCCATCCTTTTTGTTTCCCACGCTTCTGGGTAATTGCCCGCTTTTACTGCACCTTGTGCCACGTGTCATCCATAACAACCTTTGAAAACATCGTCTGTCATGATATCATGATATTTTGGTGTTCATGTGCTTCATTTCCATTTTGGTCATGATATTGCGACATGTCACGATATCGCGACCTCTCTGCATACCTACCTTCACCTTAACTTTCGTCACGATTTCATGATGTCGTGATATCGTGACATCACGATATCATGACCTCCCTGCTACCTTGTATTCTCTTCAACTTTCTATCATGATTTCATGACAGTCACGATTTCGTGATGTGTCACAAAATCGTGACACTTCCATAGTTCCCTTCGACTGTTGCCCTGCTATCGTGATTTCACGATTGTCATGATTTCATGACATGTCACAAAATTACGACAACCCAACTACTCCCCTCTGTTGCTACTTTCCAAGTCATGATTTCATGATGCTCTATCCTCTGCTCCTTCTGCTTCTCATCTGGGTCACGATTTCATGACATCGCAAAATCATGACATCACAATTTCATGACCCTCCATCCGCCAAGTCTTCCACACCACTTGTGTCACGATATTGCAACACAATTTTTGTCATGATATCGCAACAGTTTCTACCCTCAAGCCTTCCTCTGCCACTTGTGTCACGATATCACGACATAATTCCTGTCGTGATATCACGACAATTTCTACCGTCAGGATTTCTTCATGTTTTTCTTCCTTATTTGACTCTTCTGAAGTGGCCCTCCTGCCACTGGATGCTCCTGCATCAGACACCCAGGGTTGGTGGAGAAGTGATCTTCACTTTTGAGCTGTTTGGTTGCTGCCTTCTGTAACACCCCCAAACATTTCTTTGCCTTAGCAGTCGGCTCTAACTCCCTCTCCTGGCTCACATAACTTCTATATTCCTCCAGATAGATTCTCCCATTGTTGCATGCTTCTTCATCTGTTGCCTGCTTCAACTCCTCTTTGCTAGTTAAATTTTTGCCTTCTTCCAGGCAGGTCCTGGCACTGCTGCACTCTTCTTTGCATGCAGCCTTCTTCAACTTCAACTTCTGAAGCACTCTAACATCTTTATTTTTCTATATTTCTTCATGCCTTCTGTGCCACTCTTCTTGCTCTCATAATTTTATGCTGAGCCACTCCTATTGCAGGGCTTTAAATTACCGTTGCAATGCCAATAACTCTTCCTTTGGCACCATATCTTCCTCCCTACCATGGCTTCTTCATGGAGGCATATTTCCTTGCTTTTCTTACAAAGCTTTGACCGATCCTAGTGTAGCTACCTCACTATCGATGATCTGCTAACATGCTCTAGGATCTTAACTCTCTCTCTCACTCAGAAGCACTGATGGGGGACAGGAACATGCAAACACACGATTCAAGAAAATTTCATCTATTAATCTAAAATCCTCTACATAAATAGCCTGCAGGCTTACAAATGACTAGCGCTCAGCTTGGTCTTCACAATCACACTTCTCCATGCGTTCTCTAGTCCACCACCCGATCTAATACATTGAACTAGGTTTTTATAGAGGCCGTGACCCTCTGAAACACCTTACACAAAATCGGTCCACCAACCCGATTTATTACAATCTCTAAGTTTTTATCGAGGTCTCGACCCTCTAGGCCATTAATGACCCACCTGGAAAACTTCATTACAAAAACTAGCAAAATCGGCTTCCCCCATCGAGTCTTCAATTTTCCTTTTGTAATTGGCCAACTGCCCTGATCCGCCATGAAAGCACGCATTAATGAGACCCTTGACCTATAACTGTTGCTTTGTCATAATGCTGACTGTTGCCTCTTTTTTTGCATGTGTGGCCATTCACATGTTTTATTTCTCATCTGTCTTCTTTTGCCCACGATATCATGACAGGTCATGATATCATGACTATTCCACCCTCGAGCCCTTTGTTCTATTAGATGTCGTGGATGGGAACACGCAAACACACGATTCCAAAAAAAAACATTTATTAATCTGAGATCCTCTACATAAACATCCTGCAGACTTACAAATGACCAACGCTCGGCTTGGTCTTCATAATCACACTTCTCCGTGTGTTCTCTAGTCCACCATCGATCTAATACATTAAACTAGGTTTTTATAGAGGCCCCGACCCTCTAAAAAATCCGTCATGAAAACTGGGGCACCAACCTGATTTATTACAAATACTGGGTTTTTATAGAGGTCCCGACCCTCTGGAACATCAACACAAAAATTGGGACACCAACCTGATTTAATACCCCACTCTGCATGGTCTCTGTCACTGCTGATTCCGTCAGAATACCCTGCGTGACCCATCCTTTTTGTTTCCCATGCTTCTGGGTAATCGCCCATTTTTACTACACCTTGTGCCACGTGTCATCCATAACAACCTTTGAAAATATCGCCTGTCATGATATCGTGACATTTTGGTGTTCCTGTGCTTCATTTCCCTTTTGGTCACGATATTGCGACATGTCACGATATCGCGACCTCTCCGCATACCTGCATTCACCTTAACTTTCATCATGATTTCATGATGTCGTGATATTGCGACGTCGTGATATCGTGACCTCCCTGCTACCTTGTCTTCTCTTCAACTTTATATCATGATTTTGTGACAGTCACGATTTCATGACGTGTCACAAAATCGTGACACTTCCATAGTTCCCTTCGACTGTTGCCCTGCTATCGTGATTTCGTGACTGTCACGATTTCATGAAATGTCACAAAATTGTGACAACCCAACTACTCCGCTCTGTTGCTACTTTCCAAGTCATGATTTCATGATGCTCTGTCCTCAGCTCCTTCTGCTTCTCATCTGGGTCACGATTTCGTGATGTCGCAAAATCATGACATCACAATTTCATGACCCTCCGTCTGTCAAGTCTTCCACACCACTTGTGTCGCGATATTGCAACACAATTTTTGTCATGATATCATGACAATTTCTACCCTCAAGCCTTCCTCTGCCACTTGTGTCACGATATCATGACATAATTCCTATCGTGATATCACGACAGTTTTTGCCCTCAGGATTTCTTCATATTTTTCTTCCTTAGTCGACTCTTCTGAAGTGGCCCTCCTGCCACTGGATGCTCCTGCATCAGACACCCAGGGTTGGTGGAGAAGTGATCTTCACTTTTGAGCTGTCTGGTTGTTGCCTCCTGCAACACCCCCAAACATTTTTTTGCCTCAGCAGTCGGCTCTAACTCCCTCTCCTGGCTCACATAACTTTTGTCTTCCTCCAGACAAATTCTCCCATTGCTGCATGCTTCTTCATCTGTAGCCTGCTTCAACTCCTCCTCTTTGCTAGTTAAATTTTTTCCTTCTTCTAGGTAGGTCCTGGCACTGCTGCACTCTTCTTTGCATGCAGCCTTCTTCAGCTTCAACTTTTGATGCACTCCAACATCTTTCTTTTTCTATATTTCTTCATGCCTTCTGTGTCGCTCTTCTTGCTCTCACAATTTTATGCTGAGCCACTCCTCTTGCAGGGCTTTAAATTATTGTTGCAATGCCAAGAACTCTTCCTCTGGCACCATATATTCCTTCCTGCCATGGCTTCTTCATGGAGGCATCTTTCCTTGCTTTACTTACAAAGCTTTGACCGATCCTAGTGTAGCTGCCTCACTGTCAGTGATCTGCTAACATGCTCCAAGATCTCTCTCACTCAGAACCCCACCACAGATCTTGGTGCAACTACCTCACATTCGATGAATCTGCTACGCACTCAGAAGCACTGATGGGGGACAGGAACATGCAAACACACGATTCCAGAAAATTTCATCTATTAATCTAAAATCCTCTACATAAATAGCCTGCAGGCTTACAAATGACTAGCGCTCAGCTTGGTCTTCACAATCACACTTCTCCATGCGTTCTCTAGTCCACCACCCGATCTAATACATTGAACTGGGTTTTTATAGAGGCCCCGACCCTCTGAAACACCTTACAAAAAATCGGTCCACCAACCCGATTTATTACAATCTCCGAGTTTTTATCGAGGTCTCGACCCTCTAGGCCATTAATGACCCACTTGGCAAACTTCATTACAAAAACTAGCAAAATCGGCTTCCCCCATCGAGTCTTCAATTTTCCTTTTGTAATTGGCCAACTGCCCTGATCCGCCATGAAAGCACGCATTAATGAGACCCTTGACCTATAACTGTTGCTTTGTCATAATGTTGACTGTTGCCTCTTTTTCTACATGTGTGGCCGTTCACGTGTTTTATTTCTCATCTGTCTTCTTTTGCCCATGATATCATGATAGGTCACGATATCGTGACTATTCCACCCTCGAGCCCTTTGTTCTGTTAGATGTCGTGGATGGGAACACGTAAACACACGATTCCAAAAAAAATCATTTATTAATCTGAAATCCTCTACATAAACAACCCGCAGACTTACAAATGACTAGCGCTCGGCTTGGTCTTCACAATCACACTTCTCCGTGTGTTCTCTAGTCCACCATCGATCTAATACATTAAACTAGGTTTTTATAGAGGCCCCGACCCTCTAAAAACATTCATCATGAAAACCGGGGCACCAACCCGATTTATTACAAATACTAGGTTTTTATAGAGGTCCCAACCCTCTAGAACATCAACACAAAAATTGGGACACCAACCCGATTTAATACCCCACTCTGCACGGTCTTTGTCACTTCTGATTCTATCAGAATACCCTACACGACCCATCCTTTTTTTTTCCCACGCTTCTGGGTAATCACCCACTTTTACTGCACCTTGTGCCATGTGTCATCCATAACAACCTTTGAAAATATCACCTGTCATGATATCGTGACATTTTGGCATTCTTGTGCTTCATTTCCCTTTTGGTCACGATATTGCGACATGTCATGATATCGCGACCTCTCCGCATACCTGCCTTCACCTTAAATTTCGTCACGATTTCATGATGTCATGATATCACGACGTCGCGATATCGTGACCTCCCTGCTACCTTGTCTTCTCTTCAACTTTCTATCATGATTTCGTGATAGTCACAATTTCATGACGTGTCACAAAATCGTGACACTTCCATAGTTCACTTCGACTGTTGCCCTGCTATCGTGATTTCACGACTGTCACGATTTCATGACATGTCACAAAATTGTGACAACCCAACTACACCCCTCTGTTGCTGCTTTCCAAGTCATGATTTCATGATACTCTGTCCTTTACTCCTTCTGCTTCTCATCTGGGTCACGATTTCACGATGTCACAAAATTGTGACATCATAATTTCATGACCCTCCGTCTGCCAAGTTTTCCACACCACTTGTGTCGCGATATCGCAACACAATTTTTGTCATGATATCACGACAGTTTCTACCCTCAAGCCTTCTTCTGCCACTTGTCTAACGATATCGCGACACAATTCTTGTCGTGATATCATGACAGTTTCTGCCCTCAGGATTTCTTCATATTTTTTTTCCTTAGTTGACTCTTCTGAAGTGGCCCTCCTGCCACTGGATGCTCCTGCATCAGACACCCAGGGTTGGTGGAGAAGTGATCTTAACTTTTGAGCTATCTGGTTGCTGCCTTCTGTAACACCCCCAAACATTTCTCTGCCTCAGCAGTCAACTCTAACTCCCTCTCCTGGCTCACATAACTTATGTCTTCCTTCAAACAGATTCTCCCATTACTGCATGCTTCTTCATCTGTAGCCTGCTTCAACTCCTCCTCTTTGCTAGTTAAATTTTTGCCTTCTTCCAGGCAGATCCTGGCACTGCTGCACTCTTCTTTGCATGCAGCCTTCTTCAACTTCAACTTCTGAAGCACTCCAACATCTTTATTTTTCTATCTTTCTTCATGCCTTCTGTGATGCTCTTCTTGCTCTTGCAATTTTATGCTGAGCCACTCCTCTTGCAGGGCTTTAAATTGCTATTGCAATGCCAAGAACTCTTCCTCTGGCACCATATCTTCCTCCCTACCATGGCTTCTTCATGGAGGCATCTTTCCTTGCTTTAATTACAAATCTTTGACCGATCCTAGTGTAGCTGCCTCACTGTCGGTGATCTGCTAACATGCTCTAGGATCTTATCTCTCTCTCTCACTCAGAACCCCACCACAGATCTTGGTGCAACTACCTCATGTTCGACGAATCTGCTACGCACTCAAAAGCACTGATGGGGGACAGGAACATGCAAACACATGATTCTAGAAAATTTCATATATTAATCTGAAATCCTCTACATAAATAGCTTGCAGGCTTACAAATGACTAGCATTCGGCTTGGTCTTCACAATCACACTTCTCCATGCGTTCTCTAGTCCACCACCTGATCTAATACATTGAACTGGGTTTTTATAGAGGACCCGAACCTCTGAAACACCTTACACAAAATCGGTCCACCAACCCAATTTATTACAATCTCTAAGTTTTTATCGAGGTCTCGACCCTCTAGGCCATTAATGACCCACCTGGCAAACTTCATTACAAAAACTAGCAAAATCGGCTTCCCTCGTCGAGTCTTCAATTTTCCTTTTGTAATTGGCCAACTCCCCGATCTGCCATGAAAGCACGCATTAATGAGACCCTTGACCTATAACTGTTGCTTTGTCATAATGCTGACTATTGCCTCTTTTTTTGCATGTGTGGCCATTCACGTGTTTTATTTCTCATATGTCTTCTTTTGCCCATGATATCATGATAGGTCACGATATCATGACTATTCCACCCTCGAGCCCTTTGTTCTGTTATATGTCGTGATATCATGACTTCGTAATATTTTGACCACTTTGCCATCGACCCCTCTGCTTTGTTATTCATTGCGATGTCACGACATCGCGATATCACGATGTCACAATATCGCGACGTCGTGATATCATGACCACTCTACCATCTACCCCTCCACTTTGTTATTTGTCATGATATCATGACATCACAATATCACAATGTCACGATATCATGACCACCCTACCGTAGACCCTTCTACTTTGTTATTCATCATGATATCATGATGTCGCGATATCGCGACCACCTCCTCCCTCGCCCTGATTTCTTCCTTGCCATCACAATTTTGCGATGTTGCGATATCGCGACATCGCGATATCATGACCACTCCACTTCCTTGCATCCTCTTCTACTTTTTCTCATGATTTTATGACGTCGTGATATCGTGACCCCCCCTGCTTCCTGCCTTCACTTCAATAATATGTCACGATTTCACGATGTCGCGATATTGCGATGTCGCGATATCATGACCAACTTCTGCCTTGTCAAAAATAGAACTCTTAGAAAAAATTTGGTTGATGCCAGATTGCCCTATTGCTGCTGGATGCTCCTGCATTAGCCACATGGGGTAAATAGAGAAGTGACCTTCACTTCTGTGTTGTTCAGTTGTTGCCTCCTGCAACACCTCCAAACATTCCTCTGCCTCTACAGCCTTCCCCAACCTCTTCTCCTGGTCCAAACAACTTTTGTCTTCCTCTAGATAGATTCTTCCACTAATGCATACTTCCTCATCTACAGCCTGCTTACACTCCTTCTCTTGCCCAAAAAAATCTTTGTCTTCTTCTAGGCAGGTCCCGACACCGCTGCACACCTCTTTGTCTGCAGACTTTAATGGCTTCAACTTCTGAAGCACTCCATCTTCTCTCTTTCTCTGTTTCTCCTCACGTTGTCTGCGTAGCTCCCTTTGCAGGGCTTTCACTTGCCTCTACAAATCTCTCTTGAGTAGTTCCTCCTGTAGGGCTTGCACTTGCCTCTGCAATGCCTTGAACTCTCTCATTGTCATCATTTTTTTTTCATAGATCCTAGTGTAACTGCCTCATGTTTGGCGATCTGTTACACACTTAGGGATCCTAAACTCTCTCTCCTCTCTCAGAACCCTACCACAGATCTTGGCACAAACTACCTCATGGTCGGTGATCTGTTTATGCACTCATAATCACTAGCTCTGATACCACTAATGGGGGACGGGAACACGCAAACACATGATTCCAAAAAATTTCATCTATTAATCTAAAATCCTCTACATAAATAGCCCACAGGCTTACAAATGACCAGCACTTGGCTTGGCCTTCACAATCACACTTCTCCATGCATTCTCCAGTCCACCATCGATCTAATACATTAAACTAGGTTTTTATAAAGGCCCTGACCCTCTAAAAACATCTATTAATAAAACTGGGGCACCAACCCAACTTATTACAAAGACTAGGTTTTTTATAGAGGTCCTGACCCTCTAGAACATCAACACAAAAATTAGGACACCAACCCAATTTAATACCCCACTCCGCACGGTCTCTATCACTGTCGATTCCATCAGAATACCCTGCGCGACCCATCCTTTTTGTTTCCCGTGCTTCTGGGTAATCATCTGCTTTTACTGCACCTTGTGCCATGTGTCATCCGTAACAACCTTTGAAAATACCACCTGTCATGGTTTTGCACCATCGCCTTCTCCTTCCTCGCCTTCTTCTCTCCCTGTCGCGATATCGCAACATTTTGGTGTTCCTATGCTTCATTTCCCTTTTGGTCGTGATATCGCGACCTCTCCGCTTACCTGCCTTCACCTTAAATTTTCATCATAATTTCACGATGTCATGATATCATGACATCATGATATCATGATATCACGATATCATGATATCACGATATCATGACCTCCCCGCTGCCTTGTCTTCTCTTCAAATTTCTATCATGATTTCATGACAGTTGCGATTTCATGACATGTCGCAAAATCATGACACTTCCATAGTTCCCTTCGACTACTACCCTGCTGTCATGATTTTGAGACTGTCACAATTTCAAATCATGACAACCCAACTGCTCCCCTTCCATAGTTCCCTTCGACTACTACCCTGCTGTCACGATTTTGTGACTATAACAATTTCAAATCATGACAACCCAACTGCTCCCCTCTGTTGTTGCTTTCCAAGTCATGATTTTGCGACGCTCCATCCTCTGCTCCTTCTGCTTCTCGTCTAGGTCATGATTTCACAATGTCGTGAAATCACGACGTTGCAATTTTATGACCCTCTATCTGCCAAATCTTCCATGCCACTTGTGTTGTGATATCATGACATAATTTTTTTCATGATATCACGACAATTTTTTCCCTCAGGCCTTCCTCTGCCACTTGTGTCGTGATATCGTGACACAATTCCTGTCGCGATATCGTGACAGTTTTTGCCCTCAGGCTTTCTTCATCTTTTTCTTCCTTAGCCGACTCTTCTGAAGTGGCCCTCCTGCCACTGGATGCCTCTGCATCTGGTGCCACTGGATGCTCTTGCATCAACTTTGTTGCTTATCATTTCTCACTTGGTAATCCTACCACTAATGGCTACAATGTTTTATGCCCCTTTAGTATCTTTAGGTACTTCAGCTCTTGTATTTATTTTTCTACTTTAAAAAACCAACTATTCTGCTTTTAAAAAACTAGAAATGAATATGTTTTAAACTTAGATAAAATACCTTTATTGAACTAAAATTTTAAGAACTTTTAAGTCTCCTTTTGTATTTTACCTTCTTTACTTTATCCAATTCTTCTTATTCATTTTAATATGATGGCACCTTCTCTTTCTCTTGGTGGTTTTACTAATACTCGGATGGATTCTATTAATCAATAATTTCTATAGCATTTACCTATATTATATGGTGTCTTTGAACACTCTAACTCAACCTTGTTATTGTGTACTATACATTCTCCCCTTCCTTAATAATATTTCACTTTGATATATTTCAAAAATAACATGAACTAAGAACTATCTACTTCTTATTTCTCCTTTCAAGAAACTTTTAACTCAACCTTGTGCTGATTTATTTTGCAGGTTTCAATATGATAATTCTACCTCCTTTCTTAAATTGAATATCATTAACTTAAAATCCTTTATACTACCTTTAATAACTTTAATATCATGCTTAAAAAAATTTATAATGGACTAATGTGAATTTTCAAATAATAAACTTTTATAGCACCAATATTGCATACCTATTCACCTCCTTTTTGTAGCTAGTCTTCTAGCTGATTTGGTTCACCTATTTGCTGCCAAAAATATGTAAAATTTGCAGCTCTCCTTTATACTCAATTTCTACCTCAAACTTATAAATTATACAACTTAAAATCATTGTGATTTGTTGCCCTAAACTTATTAATCTTACAACTTCCAATGCTGCCCTTATTTATCCTTCAATGTTGTTCTCTTAGACTCTAAAGTTTGCAACTATTAGTGCTGATAAAAATGCTATTCTCTTAGTATCCTACACTCTCTCAAATATAATAGGGAACTCCAATTCACAACTATATGTCACCTTCAATTTTTTGTCCTATGACTCTTTAATTTCCACTACAAAATCAACAATATTCTCTTCTACAAATTAGCCATCAAGCCTTTGATGGCAGTTTTCAAGATTGTCAAATTGGTTCTATCTCCTCCTTGGATATTATGGAATTATGAATTTAAACTTAGCCTATTTATTGGAATCCTTCTCAAGAATCTAAATGTCTTAAGGTATTCAAGAATCCTTTCCAAAATTTTGTAAATTTCTTGCCCAATATTTGTTCCCTTTGGGCTTGATATCATATGGTGATCATTATTTCAAATTATTCTTTTTAGGAGCTACGATTGAAGAACCCAAGCTTATACCGAGGGGGTGAACAATATAATATCACTTTTTACTTTTCTTTCCCAAATAATATTATATAATATATCAATGGAAATATCAACAACAGTAATCAAAGAAATGCACAAATCACCACACATAATAGAGACACCAATTTAACATGGTTCACCTAATACGGGCTACTCCACGGAGAAAATATTTCACTAAAATTTTCTCAAAAAATCTCTTGGGAATCCTTACCTATTACAATATTTATGGATCTCTATCCAAAGGAAATACCAATACCCTAATCAATTTCATGGATACCTATCCATACGGGATACCAATATCTTAAGCTGTTTCATGGATATTTATCCATAGGAGAGCTCCTTCTCCTTTGCTCTGGCTGATGATGCTCTAGAAGACTACTATCTCCACTACACTGACTTGTGGTTCTTTATACACTAAAGACTCCTATACTCACTTAGAAGACTTTTATCCTTATTGTACTAGATAATGGATCTCTATCAACTAGGTATTATTGTCCTCTTCTCTATCACCTCTAAATCTTACTCTTATATATATCTCAAATCTGCACTAGACATTGTCCTTCAATCTAGAATAAATCTACTCAATATCTATCTCAAATATGTACTAAATATAGTTCTTAAATCTACCACAAATATGCTCAATTTCTATATCAATTCTATACTAAACATAGTCTTTCGATCTAGCACAAATATGCTCAAACTTAGTCTCAAATATGCACTAAACATAGTCCTTCGGTCTAGCACACATATGCTCAATATTAGTCTCAAATATACACTAAATATATTTCTTTGGTATAGAACAAATATGCTCAATATCAATCTCAAATTTACACTAAACATAGTCCTTCGGTCTAGCACAAATATTCTCAAACTCAATCTCAAATCTGCCCTCAAGTCCTTTCAAGAAATTTTCTAATCTACTCAACACGTCTTCACCAAGACTTACCTCAAATATACCCAATAAGTCCTCTCTAGAACTTGTCAAATATGCTCAAAAATGTTCACCAAGACTTACCTCAAATCTACTTAATAAGTCCTCTCTAGAACTTGTTCCAAATATGCATTGTAAGCTTCTACAAAATTATACTCAACTCAGTTCTTAAGTCCACTCTAGGACTTACTTAAAATATAATCATAAAATTTTGCAAAATCTTGATTAACTCAGTCCTGAAGTCCACTCTAGGACATACTCAAATCTGTCCACTAGATTTCACAAAAGCTTATTCAAAAAATTCAACTCAATCTATCACATAAAACCTCTTCAATCACACAAACAAGTTTCACACAGAATCATGTTTAATCTTACAAAAATATATAGATAATGTTTAGAGACTCAATATGTTTCACACTCACAAAACACTCAATCACTTTCAAACTCTCTTTCCAATAAATTCATAAATAAAGAACAATTTATTTCACAAAACTTGAACTATCACTCCAATCCTTTCAATCAATAATGCTCATTCAATTTCACTCAAACATCCACTCAATGAAACACAACTTGTTTACCAACCCTAAATAAGTGTTTCACAATTCTTCGAATAACTCACACTATGGAACTCAATCTTGACAAAAGATAATTTCAAATTCACATAACAATGATACTCATGATATTTCAAAAAATCCTAACTTAAGATAGTTCTCAACTTTGCATAACAATGATACTCATGATATTTCACAAACCCTAATCATGTACATGAAGGATCACCCAAATATTTCCAACAATGCTTATCAAACAATCTCACATAACAATGATGCTCATGTACTTTTCACAAGCCCTAATCATGCACATGAAGGCTTACACAAATATTTCAACAATGCTTATCAAAAAATCCTTTTCACTGCAAGTTTGTATTTCACAACATTCAATCAACTCAATATTTCATTCACAAGGAAAATGTGCCCATACATTTTTTTTTGATGAAGATATGTCTTCAAATTTTATCTTAATCACAATAAAAACCTCTTTGCTAATTTCAATATTATGTAGCAACAATCTATTTCAAAATATTCACTCAAAATTCTCCCCAATAATTATTTCACCAAACAGAAATAACAAGTCTCAAGTACACCTTATAATCTCCAATATTTTCAAAATACAACTAGCAAAGGTTCAATTAACTCACTTTCACAATAATTCACTTCAGAATTTTAATGCATAAAATAATCAAAATATTTACTTTATAACTCCCTACTTAAAAATGCATTATCAAATAATCAACACACCTTTCCAAATAAAATTTAATTCACCTTTAAGACAAAATTAAATCTTCCTTAGTTTTCAACTAAGGCAAAATTAAAATATATCTTAATCACGTTATATCTTCCAACTTAAAAATAGTATTTCAAAATAAATATCATCATATTTATGGAAATAATGCAATTCACTTTTAGACCACAATTAAAACCTTCACTAACTTCAAAAAAAAATATTATTTAATCACCTTATATCTCCCTAGGCACTCACAATACAACCTTAGACCACATTCATATTGTAACAAAATAAAGTACCTTTGCACACTCCACTGTGGGATTCAATCCTACTTGCACCCTAGCTGCAACCACCCTATCATGTGATCTAGGCACTCATGTGGGAGGTAAAAGCACTTTGAGAACTTTGTATCTTCCACCAATACCAAAGCAAAGAAGGCATTATGCTTTCATAGCCATCAATAATTGAACGTGAAACCTCTGTGTACCCTACGTCTTACACACCTCAAACTTATCACTAGACCAACCAATTGGTTGGTATTAAGGCTTTATGCTTTGGTCACTTTGTCCTCCATGTTTTTGTCTGCAAAAAAAAATATTAAAATCCTCTTATTTATTTGCTCATGAACTTTTAACATTCCTTTTCAATTAATCACACATGCTTTTTTAATTTAGAGACTTTCTTTTATGAGGTAAGGTTTATGGTATTTATACCATATGTTATTTCCTTCGACCGTTTGTGGGGGAATAAATGATTAAATCATATTTACACCTATTCATTCTATGGATTTTAAATAAAATCATTTTATAAATTAATTTATAATATAGATATTAATAAATAATTTATAAATTACCTTAGGCTTTTAATTTTAACCTTTAATATTATAATAAAAATATTATAATATTATTTCCTTTGGGCATAGGTATTTTTATCTTTCACCCTTAGACATTTTTTGATATCCTTTAATATTATAATAAAAATATTATAATATTATTTCCTTTAGGCCTTTCCTTCAAGGTATTTAACCATACTTTTAACCAATCATGTGAAGCCCTT
This sequence comes from Wollemia nobilis, assembly GCA_028583015.1. Taxonomy (NCBI): domain Eukaryota; kingdom Viridiplantae; phylum Streptophyta; class Pinopsida; order Araucariales; family Araucariaceae; genus Wollemia; species Wollemia nobilis. Next base: position 864,692 of record JAQPPZ010002571.1, on the reverse strand, counting down.
AAACCAAATATCTTGTGCTTAAAATATTAATATTTTAATCCTTATTTTGCGAAGTCCTGCAGTGATCACCGACACTTACTCTTGATATCAATGACAACATAACTAACTTAAAATTTTGAACAATCTCCCCCTTTGTCATTGATGGCAAGTCTTTTTTGTAACCAAACCTTTTTCCTTTTTCCAAAACTATTCCCCCGAATAAATTTCTCCCCTAACTGAATGCTCTTCCCCTAAATCAAATCTCTCCCTTTTTCATCAATGAAAAATGGCCACCTTTGGGGATTGGGGCTAATATAATACTTTTAGCTTAGCCCCTCCCCTAGATCTTCTTTGATGTGGTTAATTTTGGGGTGGGAGTATCTCTACTCCCAACATACAATGATCTTTACCTTTGTCCACCTTCTTCCTCAACTGATATTTCTGATTCCTCTGACTATTACTGTTACTATTTGTCTGTAGAATTTTTTTCCTACACCACTTAGCCATATGCCCAACATTATTTCACTTATAACACTTAAATATTGTGAGATTTATGACCAAACTAATTACAAGAATAGTAATACCCTTGAAAGAGATGCCCATTTCTAAAATTTCTATAATCCTATATTTTATGTCTTGCACTATGTAGCCTTGTGTCCAAACCTATGATATGATAAGCAACATCCATTGAATAATCCTGGCCTTGATCCCATTGGTCTCTTAGTCTCTTTTATCCTCTGTTGTTTCCTATATCATATGTTCCTCATTTGTGCATTGTTCCTTTCCTTGTTGAACTTTTTATTGTCTAAATTACCCTAAGAAGTCTCACTCTCTCTTACACTCTCTTCTTCTGAAGCTTCTTCTTCTTTGGATCTTGATAATGACTCCTCTCCTTGTCCTCTATATTCTTTTTCAAAACCATGTCCTATTTTTTTTTATGAAGATCTTTGTACCTTGATAATTTTATCCAATTTCTTTGAGCTTCTTCCAAACCTATGTAGCTTGTCTTTAGACTCTTTTACTTCCTTACTTAATGAAGTTACCTCATGATCTAACTTTTCACATTATAAAACCTTTGCCTCTAACCTCTCTTTAAATATTATTTTCTTAGCTATTGAGTTGGTTAGATCTTTTGTAAGCTTTCCTTTCTCTTCATCACATTCTTGAACTTGAAGCTTGAGTTTTGAGTTATGCTTTCTTACCTTTCTTAATGCATCAAGAGTAGAAATAAGCTCACCCTCAAGATCAACTTCTCCTTCCTCTAATTTTTTGATTCTTCATATTTTAGATCATCTTCATTCCTTTATGATTTATCTTCAATAGGAGCACTTCCTTCTTCTTCTAGATATTTATGAGCATCTTCATATTCATATTCACTAAAATTGAAATCATTCCTTGTACAACTATCTTCAAGATTACCAAATTTACCACACCTAAAAACACTTGAGAATTATTGGACCTCTATTTACCTTTTTCTTAGCATCTTATTTTTATACTATCAAAATATAATTTCTTCTTCTTCATTATCTAAGGACCTGTCATCACTATTACTAGAACTCTTACCTGCCTTACCTACATAAAATATCTTCTTATACCTTTGAAAAAACATTTTTTCTTGCTTGCTTTGTCCATCCTTACTTCTATTGATACCTGTATTTTCTATTTCCCTATTCTTATGATCATGTTTCTCATCACCACTGCTATTTCTAGATTTTGGACAATCATTTGTATAGTGACCATATTTAACACATTTAAAAACCCTAACTATTTTGTACTTTTAAAATTTCTTGATTCCTTGTTCCTTCTACCATAGTTTACTTAATCATTGGATAACCCATTACCTGAATTGGACTTCTTACCCTTTAAATTCATTGTAAATTTTAAGGCTACTTCTTTCTAGGGAATAAACTCTTCTTTTATTCTTATCGCAAAAGTTGTAAGAATTCTATGTAACTCATCCCTTTTTAAAAGTATAATATATTTTGACTCTTCTATGGCTGAAATATTTTTGCTATACCTCTTAGGGAGTGACCTTAAGATATTTTGAAAAATATCTATTTCTTCAACTTTAAACCTAAGTCCTCGCATGGAGTTAACAACCTCATCCACACAGAGTAGGTATGTAGCAATTTTTTCCTCATCCTTCATTTTTAGCTCTTTAAATGTTCTCTTATGATTTTATAATTTTACCATCCTAAACATTTTGACTCCCTCATATATATTTTTTGACTTATTCCAAATATCTTTTGCTGGTGTGTAATGCATAACTTTTATAAAAACTTTTTCATGTAAACCATTTAAGATTCCATTTATTACCTTTGAATTATTCATTTGTAGGAGCTCACCATATTTATATGGAGGTGGAGTAGCTGGTGGTATGTACCCATTCTCAACTGCTTGCTATATATCATTTCCTCGTGCCATCAGATAAATCTTCATTCTCACACTCCAATGTGCATAATTTTTCCCAATGAACAATGGTACCTTATTCCCTAAAGATCCACTCTAAGAATCTATATGTATTCCTGTAAGCTATTTATTCAAGTTGTTAAACTCTTTTGAAGAAACTTGCTTTGATACCAATTGAATAACACAAGATTATACTAAGAGGGGGGTGAACAATATAAGAACACTTTTTACTTTTCTTTTCCAAACAATATTATCCAATATATCAATGGAAATATCAACAACAGTAATCAAATAAATACACAAAACAATACACATAATAGAGACACCAATTTAATGTGGTTCACCCAATTTGGGTTACTCCATAGAGAAAATATTTCACAAAAAAATTATCAACAAATCTCTTGGGAATCCTTCCCTCTTATAACTTTTAATTGACCTATGTCCAAAGGAGATACCAATTACCTAATCAATTTTATGAATACCTATCCATAGGATATACCAATCCCCTAAGTTGGTTCGTGGATAATTATCCATAGGAGAACATATTCTTATTTGCTATGGCTGGTGATACTCTAGAAGACTACTACCTCCACTACACTGTCTTGCGGATCTCTATCCACTAAAGACTCTTGTTATTTCTCATAATACCTCTATCCTCACTACCTTGGATAATGAATCTCTATTAACTAGATATTACTATCCTCTCCTCTATTACCTCCAAATCTTGTTATCAGCTCTATCTCAAATCTGAACTAAATAGTATCCTTCGATATAGCACAAATATGCTCAATAATATACACTAAACATAGTCCTTCAGTATAAAATAAATCTACTCAATATCTATCTCAAATATATACTAAACATAGTCCTTCGGTCTAGCACAAATCTTCTCAAACTCAATCTCAAATCTAGAATAAAAATATTCCTTCGGTCTAGCACAAATATGATCAATCTTAGTATCAAATATACACTAAAAATAGTCCTTTAGTCTAGCACAAATTTGATCAATCTTAGTCTTAAATATGCACTAAACACGGTCCTTCGATCTAGAACAAATTTGCTCAAACTTAGTCTCAAATCTATCCTCAAGTCCTTTCAAGAACATGTCTAGTCTTCTCAACACATCTTCACCAAGACTTACCTCAAATCTGCTAAAAAATTCCTCTCTAGAAATTATCCAATCTTCTCAACAAGTCTTCACCAAGACCTCAAATATGCTCAACATGTTCTCTCTAGAACTTATTCTAAATCTGCATTGTAGCTTCTAGAAAATCTTACTCAACTCAGTCCTTAAGTCCATTCTAGGACTTAGTTTTAATTTTCTCACAAGATTTCACAAAATCTTGCTTAAATCAGTCCTGAAGGCCACTCTAGGACTTACTCAAATCTATCCACTAGCTTTCATAAAATTTTATTCAAATTAAAAACTCAACTCTATATATTACATAAAACCTCTTCAATAACACAAACAAGTTTAATATTACAGAAACATATAGAGAATGGTTAGAGACTCAATATATTTCACACTCACAAAATACTCAATCACTTTCAAACTCTATTTCCAATTAATTCATAAATAAAGAACAATTTGTTTCACCAAACTTGAAATATCACTCCAATACTTTCAATCAATAATGCTCATTCAATTTCACTCAAACATCCACTCAATAAAATACAACTTGCTTACCAACCCTAAACAAGTTTTTCATAATGCTTCCAACAACTCACAATATGGAACTCAACCTTGAATCAAGATGATTCCAAATTCACATAACAATGATACTCATGATATTTCACAAAAACCTAACTCAATATAATTATCAAATTCATATAATAATGATACTCATGATCTTTCACAAACCTTGATCATGCACATGAAGAATCACTCAAATATTTCTAAAAAGGCTTATCAAACAATCCCACATAACAATGATACTCATGTACTTTTAACAAACCCTAATCATGCACATGAAGGCTTACATAAATATTTCAATAATACTTATCAAACAATCCTTTTCATTCCAAATTTGTATTTAACAACATTCAATCAACTCAATATTTCACTCATAAGGAAGATGTATCCATACCTTTTGTTTTGATGAAGATATATCTTCAAAACCTATCTTAATCACAATAAATACCTCTTTACCAATTCACTCAAAATTCACTCAGAATTCTCCTCAATATTTTTTTCACCATACAAAAATAATAAGTCTCAAGTACACCTTATAATCTCCAATATTTTCAAAATACAACTAGAGAAGGTTCAATTAACTCACTTTCACAATAATTCACTTCAAAATTTTAATGCATAAAATAATCAAAATAACTCCCTTATAAATCCACACTTAAAAATGTATTATCAAATAATCAACACATCTTTCCAAAAATAATTTAATTCACTTTTAAGCCAAAAATAAATCTTCCTTAATTTTCAAATAAGGCGAAATTAAAATATATCTTAATCACCTTATATCTCCCAACTTAAAAATTGCATTTCAAAATAATTATCATCACCTTTCCAAAAATAATGCAATTCACTTTTAGACCACAATTAAAACCTTCACTAACTTCAACAAAAAATAAAATTTTATTTAATCACCTTATATCTCCCTAGGTTTTCACAATACAACCTTAGACCACATGCACATTATAACAAGATAAAGTACCTTTGCACACTCAAAAGTGGGATTCAATCCTAGGTCAAGCTATCACTTGCGCCCTAGTCATGGTCACCCTACCGCATGAGCTAGGCACTCACAAAATACTCAATATATTTCACATTAGAGACTCGATATATTTCACACTCACAAAATACTCAATCACTTTCAAACTCTATTTCCAATTAATTCATAAATAAAGAACAATTTGTTTCACCAAACTTGAACTATCACTCCAATACTTTCAATCAATAATGCTCATTCAATTTCACTCAAACATCCACTCAATAAAATACAACTTGCTTACCAACCCTAAACAAGTTTTTCATAATGCTTCCAACAACTCACAATATGGAACTCAACCTTGAATCAAGATGATTCCAAATTCACATAACAATGATACTCATGATCTTTCACAAAAACCTAACTCAATATAGTTATCAACTTCATATAATAATGATACTCATGATCTTTCACAAACCTTGATCATGCACATGAAGAATCACTCAAATATTTCTAAAAAGGCTTATCAAACAATCCCACATAACAATGATACTCATGTACTTTTAACAAACCCTAATCATGCACATGAAGGCTTACATAAATATTTCAATAATACTTATCAAACAATCCTTTTCATTCCAAATTTGTATTTAACAACATTCAATCAACTCAATATTTCACTCATAAGGAAGATGTATCCATGCCTTTTGTTTTGATGAAGATATATCTTCAAAACCTATCTTAATCACAATAAATACCTCTTTGCCAATTTCAATGTTAGGTAGCAACAATCTATCTCAAAATATTCACTCAAAATTTTCCTCAATATTTGTTTCACCATACAAAAATAATAAGTCTCAAGTACACCTTATAATCTCCAATATTTTCAAAATACAACTAGAGAAGGTTCAATTAACTCACTTTCACAATAATTCACTTTAAAATTTTAATGCATAAAATAATAAAAATAACTCCCTTATAAATCCATACTTAAAAATGTATTATCAAATAATCAACACAACTTTCCAAAAATAATTTAATTCACCTTTAAGCCAAAATTAAATCTTCCTTAATTTTAAACTAAGGTGAAATTAAAATATATCTTAATTACCTTGTATCTCCCAACATAAAAATTGCATTTCAAAATAATTATCATCACCTTTCCGAAAATAATGTAATTGACTTTTAGACCACAATTAAACCCTTCACTAACTTCAACAAAAAACAAAATTTTATTTAATCACCTTATATCTCCCTAGGTGCTCACAATACAACCTTAGACCACATGCACATTATAACAAGATAAAGTACCTTTGCACACTCAAAAGTGGGATTCGATCCTAGGTCAAGCTGTCGCTTGCGCCCTAGTCGTGGTCACCCTATTGCATGAGCTAGGCACTCACATGGGAGGTAAAAATGTTTTGGGCACTTTGTATCTTCCACCAATGCCAAATCCAAAAAGACTTTATTCTTTCATAGCTGTCGAGACTCAAACACGGAACCTACGCATACCATATGCCTTACACACCTCCAACTTACCGCTAGCCCAACCGATTGGTTGGTGTTAAGGCTTTATGCCTTGGTGAATTTGTCCTCCACATTTTTTACTACAATAAAAATATTAAAATCCTCTTATTTATTGGCTCACGAAATTTTTGCATTTCCTTTAAATTAATTGCATGTGATTTTTTAATTCGGATACTTTCATTTGTGAGGTAAGCTTTATGGTATTTATACCATATGTTATTTCCTTCGAATGTTGATGGGGAAAAATGATTAAATAAAATTTGCAGCTAACCCTTCTTTGGGTTTTAAATAATATTATTTTATAAATTAATTTATAATACGAATATTATAAATAATTTATAAATTACCTTAGGCTTTTAATTTTAACCTTTAATATTATAATAATATATTATAATATTATTTCCTTTAGGCCTTTCCTTAAAGGTATATAACCATCCTTTTGACCAATCATTTTAGTCCTTCAACCAAATCTCTTGGGCTTAAAAAATGAATATTTTAACCCTTCTTTTGCCAAGTCCTACACTGATCACTGATACTTACTCTTGACATCAATGACAACATAACTAACTCAAAACTTTCAACAATGAATTATTGCAATATTCTCCCTTGAGCTTTCTTCAAATATCCTTCAATGACCACTTCTTCAAATTTTTAGTAGGACTTATCTAGCCTTCTTCTTTCTCCCTTCAACTTTCCTTAAGACCTCTTCCCTTGGGTCTTCAAATTCTATAGCTTCTCAAATATTCAATAGGAATTTTTCTAGTCCTTCTCTATATTCAATCTTCTATTTTCTATCTTCCAAGTATGAAAGTTCTTCAATGGGACCTCTTTCTTTGATCTCCTCCTTCTAGAGCTGATTTCTACTTTCTTCAATCTATAATCTATAGTTTTCAATCTTCTATGAGAACCTTATTTTGGGTCTCGTTAATATCCAATTTCAAATTTTCTTTGGGACTCTTATTTATTGAGTCTCATATTCCTTAAATATTCAATAAGGCTCCTTTGGCCTCTTTCTCTCTTCTTAATCTTTAATCTCTAATATCTAATCCTCTACCTCCAATATTTAATCTTCATCTTTTTACTTTAGGTACTAGATCAATTCCAAAGAAGATATTCTTCCTAGCTATTGTAATAAGCTTATTAAATTTATTTGAATGAAATATTCTCTACAACAAATTATTAGTAAACTATAATGGAAAATATTTAATTCTAAAGATAATGATCTTCACTATGTGATTTATCAAACTAGTGGAATCAATGTTGATTTAAAGTCGTCACAAGTTTTTCTACAACTCTATGGAAATACTCTAGCCAAATAGAAATTCTAGAAATTATAATAATGATATTTCTTATCTTCTCTCACACTATCTTATGGATCTCTCTATATCTTATCAATCTACCTTGTGCTTTGATACCATTGTTGGATTTTGATACTATATATTAAAGTAAATGCAACCACAAGAATTAAAATGAGTAAGCAATATTAATCATATGATAATAGTAATATAATATGTAGGAAAAAATAATAATAAAATTATGTAATAACTCATAAAACTACCATTAGTGAAATATCACAAAAATAGTAAAATGTTATTATTATATTTTTATGATATATATTAAAGGAAATGCAACCACAAGATCTAAAATGAGCAAGCAATATTAACTGTATGAGAATGGCAATATAATATGAAGAAAAACTATATGAGAAAATTTTACAATAACTCAAAAAATAACCATTAATAAAAGCTCACAAAAATAGTACAATGTAATATAATGGAGGACATGAACACTCCAAAAATTCTTGCATGATCTACATTGTATCTACCTTCTCTTCTCATCACTAAGATCTACTATCCTATATGCTCACTCCATTCTATATGCTCTCTTCTTCTATCAAAAGTCCTATATAGAGAGAGATATGAACCTTGGTCTTTCACCTACCTATGACTCTTCATCTTCCTATTCTATGACTCGTACATGTGGACTACATGTACATTTAAATAATTCTATATTCTAACACTTATTACATAAAGTAAATACCCAAACCTTAATTCATGATACTCTCATAATATAATAATGTACCAAAGGTTGTACATTAGCATATACTAAATAATATATTATATTCCAACACCTCCTTGTATTATATTATTTGGGTATTGAAGACTTTAGTCTTCGGCTTATCTTCAATTTACTTTGCATTGTATACATATTTTGTCAGGTTCCTCTTCTTCTTCTTCTTCTTATTTTTCTTCATTACTAGTGTTAGTATTTGTGCTTTTGTGATTTGTTATACTATCATCAAATTCCTACAAGATAATTTTCTCTTTTCCTTTGTCCTTCTCATCATAATTCTGCTTTAGTATATAATGTTTTGTACAACTACTCAAATCATCATGATAATATCTTGAATTATAAGAACTTAAAGTATCAATCCTATATGATGATTCAAATATCTTCCCTACGAAATATTCATCTATTTTTGTTTTCTCTTAAAGTAATCCAATTAATTCTTTTTTATTTGTATTCTCTTTTTTGTAATATTGGAGTCTAAGTAAACCCATATATAATACACTCCCAAAGTCTATAGAAATTAAAATATCATTCTTTCCATTACCAATTGCTTTAATGATTCTAGTATGAATATAATATTCTATGATTGTAAATTTGTCTTCTAAGGATTCACTATAGATCACTTTTGAGGTAATATTGTCACATCCCACCTTGGAGGACTATTTTTAAGATGTTATTTGTGTAGTGATAGATGGTTTTAATGCTTAATACATATGCATTATATTTTTTAAAAGAAAATGATGTTGTGTTGCTTGATTGCAGGAACATTTATTCTCGTAGGTAGAATATTGACCACCAAGAGATGAGAAGGGAAATGATTACTATGACATCTCAAAAGGTAAAGCTCATATTCCTATCATCACTAGTTACCTCTCTGACGATGGTGTTACTTGAGTATTACTCTAAAAATTCTTGTCCAATCAAAGGAAAAATGATGATGGGGGGTACTCGGCACATGCATCGAGTGCTTGTATACCATTTGTATTTGATTTCATGATTTATTTGCATGAGTTTGGTTAATTAAATTTTATTTGAAAATGCACATTAAATAATATTTTGCATTTTTCAAATTATTTAAAAAAAATATTATATATCATGCAATTTATGATAATTTAGTGAAATCTTAATTTGAGCAATTTTTAAAGTAAAATATTTATTTTGAACATGCTTAGTTGATCTAGTTGATCCTATTTTAGAAGGAAATTAGGTAGTTTGTGTTTTTATGAACTTGCTCAATTTTGATTGGATTAAAACATGGAAAGAGAAAAAAAAAACTACCTTGAAGAATTAAATAATCAATCTTTCCTGCACATGGCTAGTTTAGGAAGGTTGAAATAGTGGATAAGATTCTTTTCTTATCTCTATGGATTCCCTTTCCATTAAAATAATATATATTAAAAGGAGCCTGATCATGGGATAAGAAAAAAAAATATAAAAAAATATAAATATATTTAGAAGCATCTTTTTTGAAAGAAAGAAAGCAAAAAAAAATAATAAATAAAATATATACTTAGAAACATCTTTCTTGTCTAAGAGGAAAGAGAGCTATAAATTTCCATAGAAGTTGTGAAATAAAGGCTATCTTATGTTATGCTAGAGAAGAGGCTAGAAGGGGTGGTCGGAAGGAGAACATTCAAGAAAAACTTAGTTTAGGGTTTGTGAAAGCCAGGTGCGAAAGTTTCCTCTTTATTTATGTATGATTAAATTGTTTGATACTCTCTATTCTACTACCCTAAATGATGATTTATGTTAATATTTTTAGAGTTATTTGTAATCCCATTACTTTCTATTTTAATTTAGGTGTTCAAATATTATTGTTAATACTATCAAGACTATCCAAATAAGTGTATTATGTAATATATCATTTATTATTGGAACCCTAGTATATATTTAATAAGATCCCATTGCTTTAATGCCATTTATCCAAAATTGTAGAAGCCACATTGACCTTGATTATCAATAGAATATTTGAAATTGGAAAGTTTAATCATTCACTAGCCAATTTTTTATGTCTTGCATGCTTTACTACGACTCATAGCTCTAATAGTGACGTAGGTAGTGACCGTCATTGTGAATGGTTATGGAAAAAATATAAAACATAAATAATCACAAGAGTATCTGATTTTCAGGGATGATTGAATGTTTGGGTTGAAATGTAGAAAGAAATTTGAAAAAAAACAGACCTTGTTATAGTTCTCACTTGATTTTTCAAGAGTGATGCTTTATTTTAAATTAAAATTTTGCCTTGCATATGAAAATATAGTAGAATCCTCTGCGTGATAATGGTTATGAGAAGATATGGTGTTCTATGCAAATAATTTATCATATGCTATGTATACTCTAATGGCATGGCATTAATAAAACTTCTAGCTTATTGGTTGACCTTATAAAATAAAACTTTATTAGGATTGAATCATATAAATTCAATCAACTGTGCTAATTCCCATGTAACAAAATATTGAGACCTCTATTGGAATTTCATTCCACCTTAATACCTTTTCCTTTGGTTGTAACTATTTTAGAGTCACCGTTGTCGGCATACACAATGTCCAATCCTATGATTTGATGTTTGTTTATCTACACTATAACATGAGGTCCACATTAAATTTGTGTGAAATATTCGATGAATGATGGCTGGAGTAAAATATCTATGATCTACCCATTTGATGTATAAGCAATTGACTGTTCAACTATGCACTACATTCAACACCTTTCTCGATCTTCCAATCAATGGTGAATTCTCTATCAAAATTGTTCTCTCAACCTCTGTTGACCCACACCCATGCCTTTGTTGTTTCTTACTCTATACTTGCTCAGATGAGAAGGTTTGATAAACTATTGTGATAGTAGGTTACCAAAAATTTAATTCATTATTGACTTCTCTTCAGCATAGTATATAACATAACTATGCAAAGCTGTGGACTCATACCTCGAGAATAGATAAAGGTAAGGGTTGCAATATACATGTTTGTTTATTAGGAATGATTTCTAATTTAAATGGGTTATTGGATTCTTATGATAAACTTTGTCAGGTGTAGTTTTATCACAAAAGAATGGTCACCGACTTAGTGCATTTAACCTTCGACAGTTTAAAATTTAAAGAAGTCTCCATTATACTTTATAATAAATATGATTTTTCATATGTTTTTGCTATGAGCATCGGATCCACATACTAATATTAGTGCTAGCTATATTTAGGAAATTGGAAGGGGTATTTTAGTCATAAAAGTGAATTATTTATTCATTTCCTTCAATTGTAAATATTAGTTTATTATCATAAAGTAGAATGATCTATATGACATGGAAATCATATGTTATTTTGAATTGAGATTTGAAATCTAGTAATTAGAATAACTAAATGAACAAAGTGAAATTATATATAGTTTGCATTTCTATTTCATTATATGTGTTATAATGAAAATTGTATCTGAAGTTAATCAACCAGAAGTATGAAAATTATCTTCTAGGTTTGGAAGGAAAAACCCTATTGAGATTTATAAAATATTGTATACTTAATTAACTTACGAAATGAGAATAGATAATGGCTTTACAACTTACTAAGAATATTTCCTTCCTATTTGTGATAGTAACTTTGCCTTAATTGAAGTAGAATTGTTTGATTTTGTATAAGAAGGAAACCAAATATTATTGGATATTGTTCTACTAAGTTTTATGGGATATGTTGGATAATAGATTTGGGATCTATTACTAGGTAAAAAGGGAATGAACTCATAGTTTTTGTATGCAATATCTTGAGTTTTTAATGAGTAGAAACATTTAGTAAACTTTCAAATGTGTGATTAAACTAGCTTATGATTTATGATAAATTTGTAAATGGATAATCATCTAGAAGAATGGAAAATCTTCTAGTGTGGATAAGGATGGACTAGTGTCCATTCCTTGGGAAGGGGTATGGGACTCTTCCCTATGTTTGGTGATAACCCAAACGAATTATTAATGGGATTAATAATTAATCCTCGTTATGAAAATATTAAATATGGATGAATTTGGAATTCATGCTTGGTGATTTCTCTGTATGTGATATACATTTAGCAAATGTGTGATGCATGATTTCATGGCTTTATTGTATTGAATTTGGTATAATTTGCATATTAGTTGTCCTAATATCTTCACTATCATCTCTCACACCATGGATATTCAAGACATTCCAAAGAAGTACCAAACAACAATTATTGAAGACTATTATACTATTCATTTTGTATAAACATGTTTTGAGATAGTTTCATTGTGATTTTGGATGGCTGAAATTATTGATGTATAAACAGCCAATATTTGTAATAGCTGATGTATTTTGGATTACATGCTTATGTATATTATAAAAGAAGACTTCTAATGTAGTATTCACCTCCAATATATGTTAGGTGATATATGATTTGGAAATTGATCAAGTAATGGAAATACTTTGATTAGTGTATTTTTGTCAAATGTATGATGATTAATGGATTTTTATAGTTTCTATATCTTATTTATTACATTAGTGTAAACTAAAACTTATGGATGACCTACCCAACAATATGAGGTAAAACACTACCATTAATCTAAGGGAATTAGAAGCAAACCAAGCACTCAATACATTTGGAAATATGACAATCAATCACCAAACCATCTACATCTTGTAAATGAGTAATTTTTATAATAATACTTAAGACAATATCTAGACTCACGCATAATTTTTGATGATAAATAGTAATATTTATGACTCTTTCCTTAAAACTAGTCTTCATGGATTGTATGGAGAGGAGAGGATAATTTCCTTTGGGTAAAAATATTAATTAATGGTAAAACCATTGAGATGTCCTCATGAAGGACTTAGCCATTGTATTATCCTCACATAAAATGGTGATGGTATGGAGGAATTAAAGGAGATGGTACTCCTATTTATGAATGGTTGTGAATGAATTTAAATGTGACTTTGGATTAATATTTTATGGCTCGGATCACTTACTAAGAATTTGGGATATCCTTATATTAGATCATTATTATACTCTTGACTCATTGAAAGGTGAACATGATTATTATATGGGTTTTAAAAAAAATAGTGGATGAGAAGTAACAACTAGGTTTGTTACAAAGATCTATGTTTCTAGTTTTTGTATGTAGATTTTTTATTCTATTGGAAAATAAAACACTTGATATTATTCAATGAAAGTGACCCTGCTTAAATATCAAAGGTGTACAATCTAATCCATTGGATCATAACTAACTGAGTTAATATCAGCCACTCAAACTTATTCTAGTAACAACTTAGTATATATTATGATATACTTTAACACCCCCCTTAAGTGGTACTAGGATATATCTAACACCCCCCCTTAATTGATACTAGGAGGTATTAAAAAACTATCATTGAATAAGGAGGTATTAATTGATACTAGGAGGTATTAATAAAACAAGTGGCATATCCACAAGTATAAGTCATAGAAACAAGGCATGATAAGGTACTCATGTACAATATATGCATAATAGAACTCTACTGAAAGATGATGAGAAAAATACAAAGGATAAAACCACCTACTAGAATAAAAATAAGAAGAAATATGTGCAAGGAGGATGGAGAGGAATACGTCCTCTTCAACCCCCCAAGACAACATCCATGAATAAGCCTATAAAGTATCCATGTGATGTCTCAAAAAAGGAGAGAAGCTTCATCTTTGAACTGAATAAAATATTACTCCCAAACCGGTGCTTGTGACAAAGAACAAGGCTATAAACCATGAAAAGGGTCACTAAAGAAAACCCCCTGAAGCTAAAGTGTCTCACAAAAGGAGAGTGATAAGGTAGGATAGATAAAGAACCAAAATAATCACAAGGGTAGTCCAAAATGACTCCTCAAACATAAGTATGTGTTTTCCACCTATATGAAAACAATGGGCTAATAATAAGGTGCAAAACTTGTGAACAAATAGCAAAACAAGAGGATCAAAAAATGAAAGAACACCAATGTAACTGTCGAACGTGTCCTTATGGTGGCCTCCTCATCCTATCAGAATGCATGGGTAACCAACCACTGCATCCTCTAGGTGATATAGAGGAGATGACTAAATACTAGGATCACATATGAAAGCCTTGGGAATGTCAAGTTCAATCGAGAGTTCACTCCATGAAATAATATATTTGAGGACAAAAAATACAAGTTAAACTACCTCACGATGGAAAATGGACACCACCAATATGTCCATATTGGAAAAACCTTTATGATGGCTATAAACACTTGATCAAATGCCAAATTTACCTTCATTTATAGGAAAAACAATAATCTTCTTATTTTACCCTCACAAAAAATCTTCCAAAATAAAGCATGGTGAAATAAATTTTTAAAAAACAACTTTCCAGTTTTCCTTGCACGGGAATATAAAATGGGTTGTCGAACATCCACTTTCCACATGGATGAAAACTTTTGTATCCCCTTAAAATACCCATACTATAAGTTGTATTAAAATAAAGGTTAAAATAGCCTTGTGCATACTTCATATTGGACAAAAATATGTTTTTAAAAAAAATTATTTTATACTTAACATGTCATACAGTATTTGAAACTCTTCTAGCCCAAGGAAAAACTTTTTAATTTGTTAGGTATTGGTGAGATTTTTATTAGAATGGTTTGGTCTCTCCTTGGAGCATCTCTGGCCATTACGGATCTCGGTATAGACCACAAATGCATCCCATCATTACCCATGACCATATATGGTATGAAGAAGGGCTCACTGAGGATGATCCAGTGATCTTGAGTTTCAACTTCAATTTTATAGCTTTCTTTGATCACCATTGTAATTTCCTAGAAAGAGAACTTATTCGGGCTTCCCCCATCAATGTTGCAGTTCCAACAGAATTGTGAGTACAAAGCAACGTGTCATGCCTTGAGCAACCCATGTTGTTATAGAACATGCCCAACAACCCAATAAATATTGACATCACCTCAATGTTTTCTTTTGCCACCACTAGCATAGGATGCCTGGAAGTTTGAGGTATAGTAGCGTTAACGATATCAACCATCAATGACAAACCAAGCAAGAAAAAATTTGTCTGCTCCTCCTCTAGAATAAAATTTAACACCACATAGTCTAGATAATATAGCATTTAGAAATGAGTTCAGATCCACTGCACAAGAGGCAAATGATGCTCTCATAAAACTGTAGTTTTCAAATTGAATCTGGCAAGTTTTATCTATCCAAAAAAATTATTACAAGGCATGCCTCATGTGGTTTCAATAATTAATATTGGTCATGTGGTTCTACACCATAATTCTTCTACCATAGTAACTACATCTCAAATCATGTTACCACCATCAAAAAAACTTTCAGAAAAATTGTAATCCTTCTTATGCCAGTGCTTGCAGGTGGTGGGTGTAATATGAGGTTGTTATTTCGCTTGAAGGTGTTTTCAAGTTAATTCTTGATAGGTATGATGATATAGTTGATGGAAGGCTCATAATACCACCACATGATAGTAGGACCTACACACTAATAAAATTTTACAATAAAATAAGAAAATGTGCGTCTTCCTATGAAAAAAATCCTTTAGATCCTCTAAAATTGGATCATGCATCTTCCTTAAAAAAAGGGCATAGGAAAAGCATCATCTGTGAAAGGCCGCAAAGCAAATATCTAAGTGTCGTGTTGATATTCAGAATCCTAATAGTCTCAATGCACAAAACATAGCAAATATTGTTCCTACTAACAACAATTTACCGCCCGATAATGGGTACCAGATTGAAATTGTAATTTGTGATGGGTGACACTTCCAGGTATGGCTGCACCTCCCTCGATAGCTACAAATCTACATCGAATGCCATGTCCATCATGGATTTGCCTAGCATGCAATATATTACTACTTGAAAGGTATCTCTATCACCTGCCATCAGATAGCTGAATCAATTTTTGTTTATGCCATCCACCAAAATGTTAGCTACACGTGCAACCCATATTTGAGTCACATGGGACCAATTTGCCTTGGTGGGATTTTCATTACCTACGATGGGACCTATACATTCAAGCAACACTTTAACCAATAGGATCTATTATGCAGGTTATACATGATGAATATAAGCAATTCTATGCACATGGGACAAATACATGCCAACCAATATTTTCAAGAATACCATTAGCCTAGCCATATTTTTATCTTCTGAGCAACACTTTCACCAATAGGATCTATTTTGTAGGTTATATATGATGAATATAAGAAATTCTATGCACATGGTACAAATACATGCCAACCATTATTTTCAAGAATACCACTAGCCTAGCCATATTTTTATCTTCTGCCCACTATAATTTCAAAACCATGGGGGTCTCTAAATATTTGATCTATATATCACTAGATCCCATCATCCCATAGTTCATGCAACTTAGCATTTTTATCCATAAATAGAAATAAAGTAAGAAGAAATCTCAAATAGTTATGGTCGTCTATACACAAAGAGATTTGACATCCAAGAAAAAATATGGCAACCATTTTGTAAACCCTAAAAACAAAAAAAAACCTCCCAAACTATAGATAATAATTTTTTTAACCATCTAGTTTCTGATCCATAAAAAAATGGAGAGCATACTCCCTCGATAAAAAAAATTGGAGGAAAAAAAAGAAAAAAAAGAGGGGGATTTCCATGAGGGAAATCCCCCCATGAGGAAAAGCTCCTTAGGCTCATAGGGTAGGGAAATCCTGCTCTGATACCATGTTGGAAAATAAAACACTTGATATTATTCAATGAAAGTGACCTTGCTTAAATAGCAAAGGTGTACAATCTGATCCATTGGATCATAACTAACTAAGTTAATCTCAGCCACTCAAACTTATCCTAGTAACAACTTAGGATATATTATGATATACTCTAATAAATTCCAATTTTTATAACACTTACTCTTTCCTTTCTAATGGTGTTTTCCATATCATTATTCATTGTATTCTTTGAAGTAGACATCCCTCTTTCTCCTTAGTTTTAATGGACTATTACCACTTGTAACCCTTGTATCTCCCTATCTGAATTCTAAGTTGAATATATATATATGATCAAATTCTAAATTTTAATTATTTAAATCTTGTAGTATACGATTAATCAATATTATTTTATTGGCTCTTTAGTATTGAAAATAATTTTGATGCAATTTTTGTATTTCAAAACCTTTGAAGTTGTCTACCTTATGACTCCCTATTTTTGAATATTTGATAAAAAATTATAACTCTTGAGTTTTGTACACTTTTTTATATCTCCTACATGATTAGAATATATTATGGCCTTGATAAAATACTTACCTTCCTTTAGATTTCCTTTTTATTTGAGTCCCTACTTCTTTGAAGCTAATTTTAATATAATGTTCAACTCCTATTTCACCTTATTTCTCCCTATTGATATATGCACTTTTAATTTGATAATGTTTTCTAACTTTCAAGACTCTATGGTTGGATTTATTTTGTCCCTTCAATTTGTATAAGAGACTAGTATAATAATTTCCAACTCTCAAGCAATTCTATGTTTTTCTTCCTTTACCCTTTAATTCTCAATGGTTTAGTTTTATAAATTTTAATGATCTAAATTTTGATGTAGTACTCCTTATATATCCCTAATTTAGAAATTTATAAAATGATAATATTTGCAAAATAAGAGTTTTATTTTAAGGTAGAAAACCTTATATCTCCTAGTTTAATTTTTTATAAATATTTTGATATTTGAATTTCAAATAATGCAATTTGAAATAGCTCTTAACAATATAAACTCCTTGCTTTAATTGGATTTCTAAATCATCAATAATTTATCTAAGGTTATAGTTCCTTATATCTCCTTGCAATAATTAATTAACCTTAGAAATAAATAACCTTATATCTCCTTTGCACTTTATAGAAAGCAAATATTAGATCAACATCATTACACCTCTCTGTGATGTGCTATGTGCTGATTAGTTTTGTCCTTGACTGCACTTTCATGGCATTTGAATGCTATATATTCTTCAATATTTGAGGTATGACACTATGCAATAAATGTTCTTTATTCTCTGCCATTCTTAGGATTGTATTTTCATACTCTTCTTTGTTGTTTGACCTATGTAAACAAGATCTACATGCTTTCTTTGGAAATGGGTATTAAAAGATTTTTATATCCTTTTGGAATGCAAGACATGTAGAATTTACGTCACTCTTGACCCTAAATATTCTTGCTAGGTGGTGTGTGAGAGTTATAAAATTTACATGGAGATGTTTTAGGTAATGCAGGCGTTATACTAGATTTTGAATTTTGAAGCAATAATAAATTAGAATTACTTTTGATTTGAGAACTCTTTTACCTATGCAAGTGTTATATTTCATAGGTGTTTTTGTGTATTTGAAGGTGATATTATCCTTTGTACCAAGTGGTACAAGATTCCTTTTCTTGGAATGGAAAATAGAAGTTCCCTTGCATGTAACTACACTCTCAATATCTCTTATCTCCTTAATTCTCCTGATAAATTTTATAAGTTGTTTTGGCTTGCAACAATAGCATACTTTCTCCAAAAATGATGGATCCTCTCCGACCAAGGTGGCTCTATGGTGTTTCAATGTTGTCTTCTAGGTGGTTATTCATCCAAGATTTTATCTTTATTCGTTTGGGTAATGCAACTTACACCATATATTTATTATATTCCCTTACATTATTCTCCTTGTAATGTGTACCTTTGTTACAGTATGCTATCCTTGATAATGTCATTATGCTACTCTTACACAGTCTCTTTTCAGTTGTAGGTTCCTCTTACACTATGAGCACTACTTTCGTGAGATATAATGGCACTTAATTTTGTGTCTTTAGACACCTTTAATACTATAATTTTGAGCACTTACTTGGCTCTCTTATCTTCACTTCAAAATTTATTCTTAAATATTTACGATACGACCGCTAGATGACTGTAATCTACTTGCTATTTTAGTGTCTTAAGACACTCTAAATTTTATCCTCCTTTTGCTACATTGGACAAGACAAGTATGATGCTATTATGGAATGTAAATAATTCTACAATAATTAAGATAAAATACCTTAATTTGCACCATATTTTTTGAGACCTTTTAGTCTCCTTTTGGAAACTTTATTCCTTCCTTTAGTATGGAAGCTTCTTTCCTATCTCTTGATGGTAATTGGGATTTAATATTGCCTTCTCCTAGGAAACTCTCTCCTCTGTCTATTTTGTTTGCTCAAAGCTTGGTTAATTTTACAATGATGATTCTAATATTTTCATTTATGCAAATAATACACCCTTTTGGATGGACTTGAATTGCACTATAGTATATGCAATCTATGCTTTAGAATTGTAACCAAAGAACTGAACACAAAATAATTAACAAATATAGAGATAGAAGTAGATTATCAAAATACCCCTTTTGTATTGATATTGATACAACTTTTACAAAATATTTTGAATTGCCTCAAGTGTGTTGGAAGCAATGTTACAATGTTCTTCGTATCTCTAAAATGCAATGCTTGTTATGGTAGAGGGAGATCTTCCAACTCCTCTACAGGGTGTGGTGTTCTTCATTCTCTCGTCACAGCTTCAAAGGGAAAGTGGGCTTTGGTATCCAGTAAGGGACCACTCCAACTTTAGTAGCTTATCCCAGATACTTATTACCTGCACATATGCAAACCATCAAATAAGATTAATAGCACCTGTATAGTCAAGCGGTAAACCCAATGCTACATATAAACCTATCACTAATATGTATGAAAAAATAGATAGCATGCAATAGTTAAAAAATAAATCCTTGCGCCATATTTTAAATCACTTATTTTCGTTGATGAAATTTCTCAACACTGTCAAACTATGGAAGCGCGGTTGTGGGCTGGAAACTGCGGACCTACAATTGTAAAACCATAGAGTCACATTTCAACTGTGGAACCACGGACAAGCATTTTTGGCTGAATGGCATATTGTCTCGAGATCCAAGCCAACAATCAGAATCTAGCTTGCACTCTCAATTTCTCGCTGTGTCTAGATCTATTTCAGTAGCCTATTGGTACACAAGTTCATATCTCTTTGTTTGGTGGACTAATAGTGTCTTTATAGGCTTCCTAGGGCTTTGGAGGGGAATCGGAGGTGGAAATATTGACTTGCCAAGTGGTAAATCTGAACTGCTAGGTGGAAGGGGCAGTTACAGTGAGTCATTCAATGTGCCTCACTTAACTGGGGTGATGTGGCTTCAAGTGGAGTGCAATGTGGGATTCTGCCCTATGTGAAGGTACAAAGGAGACAAGGTGGATGATATGTGGCATGGGTATTGGGAATCTATCCCATGTGAAAATATAGGGGGACAAGAGTGGGTAAAATGTGGCAGAGATGCTAGGTGAAGTGTCCAGGACACATGTCCTCTGGGTGGACAGGATATCCTAAGATGATTTTTCCAATTAAGTAAATTAGAAAAATAGGATGATGTGTAGGATTTTATATCCCTAAGTTAGAACTTAGGCATATCTTTTTATCATGCAGGATTTGATGGTGGGTGGTAAATATGATTTAGAGAGTGTCATATCTTGGTGTCTATAGTTACCCCTTTTTGTACTGCGTTGTGTACCACACATTGCGATGCAAAAACTAATGACATCTAACTTTATTGTATGGATGGACTTATTTATTTTTGGTATAGCAGAATGTATATATATGTAATTTTTTTTTTGTTTACCCCCTCAATTGGTAAGTGGGTGAATTGTGGAGCCCAATAACCAATTGATGAAAAGGTATTTTATGATTGTTTGTTTTTGCAAATGATTTTCCCCAAGTTGTGGGTGACTTGCCATTCAAAATACCATTTGGTTTGATTTTCATGCATGTTGTGGTTTGAAGGAACCAATCATCCTAGGTGCCTATCCCAGTGACTGTTAGCAATTCCTTAATGCACTTTGATTGTATCATTACCATGATTTGTAACCTCATGGAGTGGGCTTCAATTTTAACCTTGGGTTGTTTTGTGTTGATGTTGTCACTTGAGGCTGTAAGGCCTTATTTACTTTTTCAATGTTTTATTTTTTTTGTGACCGCTAATTTACGATTTTTCTGGCGGTAACCATGGGTGGGTGTTTTTTTACCTTAAAACCATGGGTATGTGTTTTGTGCCACAAAATGTGGGTCTACGTTTTGATGCACCGCAGAAAACACGGGTGCATGTTTTTCACTGCTAAAAGCGGATATTTAAAGGCCTAATGTTGCTTTCAATATCATTCTACTATTTGCCACTTTGTTTGAGTGATGAGCGAGATTGATATTGGCAAGGGTAGTGGTGGTGGAGGTGACGATGGTGGCGTCTCTACTGGAGAAAAATGCGGTGGTCGGTTTGCCGACGTAGGTGGTCCTTTGCTTGTAGTTAGGGTTGTTCATTTGTGTTTGGTTTGTTTTTTTTTTTTTAGAATTAAGTGGGGCTGGTAATGAATTTGTTTTTTATTTTTTATTTTTTATTTTATTTTTGATATTTTGTCCTTTTGTTTTATTTTGTTTTTTTTTATTATTGTTTTTAGAACTAAGTGGGGTTGGCAATGAATTTGTTGTTTTTCTTTTCTTTTTTTTGATATTTTGTCCTTTTGTATTGTTTTTTTTTTTTTTTTTTTTAGAACTAAGTGGGGTTGGCAATGAATTCGTTTTATTTTTGTTGATTTGTTTTTGTTTATTTATGGCTTACTACCTAGGGTTAGGTAATGCCTTTTTTTTTTTTCATGAGTTTATGTTTGTTTGTTTTTGTTAAAAAAAAATTTATTACCTAGGGTTAGGTAATAGTTTTTTTCTTTTTTCTATTTTTTTTTTGAGTTTCTGTTTGTTTTTTTTTTTGTTTGATTATCTAGGGTTAGGTAATAGTTTTTTTTTTGTGAGTTTTTTTTTTTTTTGTTATTAGTTGCTTGATTACCTAGGGTTAGGTAATAATTTTTTTTTTTTTTTAAACTATTTATATTTTTTTTGTTGTTTATTACCTAGGGGTAGGTAATACTGTTTTTGTTTTTTTTTTCATTTGTTTGTTTTTGTTGTTAGTTGTTTGATTACCTAGGGTTAGGTAATACATTTTTTATTTTTTTTTATTTGTTTATAATATTTTGTTTATTTATTTTTTTTAGGTTAAGCTCCTTGATGCCCGACATAGGTGGCCTCGCACTATTCATAAAGTGCACAAGGCCCTTACAGATGATGATTGGATGTTTTTAGAGACCATAGGTCTTGATGGTTGTGGGTGACTGAGCACCATTTGGGCTGATGAGGATTTGTTGTTTGCGCTTGTTGAGCGTTGGGATCTTGACAGGGGTACCTTTCAGCTTCCTATAGGGGAGCTGACTATCACTTTGGAGGATATTTACTATATTTTTCATGTTCCTATCGAGGGACCTATTGTCCATGTTGGACTCAACAAGGAGTTATTTTTTGCTATTTTTGGTGACATGTGGGATGTTGACTATAGTAGGTGTGGTATCACGTATCTAGATATTTTTGTTGTCGATAGTTTAGGAGCTATTATAGCTTTCTTGATGTATCTTTTGAGCAAGATGTTGCCTAATTCCATGGTATCGAGGATCCCATGGAACCAGGTCCCTATTATACTTGATATTATTACAGATCCTTAATAGTTGGCATGGGATCTTGCTCTTCTATTCCAGATATATAGTGAGTAGAACGAGGTAAAGATATGGGGGTGGAAGATATTAGGTTACAGTTTGGTGCTCCATGTATGGTCTTGGGAGCATATCATTGTTAGATGGTCGATTGGTCTTCCTTGTGCCTATGATGCCACTACTCCTCATGCTTATAGGTGGCTACTTAGTGAGGAGCTCAGTCATTTAGTGATTGGGGCATCAGAGTATCAAGGCATCCTGACCTCCTTTTCTAGAGACTTCATGAGTTGGCAGCCTTCAAGGGATATGAATTGGGTTATGGATACAACATATCTTCATTGCATCAGGTGAGAGTGATGGGTTTTCGAAGCCCATTTGAGGGAGATGGAGCTTGTGTAGTTTTCTCGAGTGCACCATCAGTTTGGTTTGTTGTAGGGTGTTCCTGATGCACCTGTGATGTATATATGGTGGGGAGATGAGTTGGGGTTACCTTTTGCTCCTAATTTTTTGCAAGTCGACGATCCTAATAACGATTTTGATGTGGAGATTCCTGACTTGGATGATGTGGGTACCACTCCTGAGTATGATATATGGTTTTCTTCTCAGCCTCCTTGGATGCTAAGTGGTGTGGAAGATTATGAGGGTAGTGGTGATGATGTGGAGTTGGGTGAGCAAACTCCTTGGTTGGTGAAGCATTGAAGACGTAGTACTCCTAGGGTTGATGTAGCTACTAATGTACAACAACCAATGGAGGGAGGTGGAGATGGAGGTGATGAGGGTGGTGGTGATGGGGGTGGTGAGGGAGATGATGAGGGTGGTGATGGGGGTGTTGGTGATGAGGATACCCCTCCTCGATGGATAGATGAGGATTGGGATATGTTACAAGTTGAGCATGACATACTGGGTTTAGAGGTGACTCGCCTAAAGGGTGAGTTAGCATGGTACCAGGGTGAGGTGACTCATCTCCAGGGTGAGGTGGATAGGATGCATGATGGGCCTAGCAACGATGCTATCATTGCAAAGTATTTAGAGATTTACAAGCTTAGAGGTGAGGTCACATGATTAGAGGGCAAGCTAACTCGACTATAGGTAGGGTCAAGTGGAGGTGACACTACAACTATTGATTCTGCTCTTCAAGAAAATATTTCTCAATAGGTTGCTTGTGAGGGTGCTAACTTGAGGAGCCTACGTAAGCAGGCTATTTATATAGAGATGTTGGAGAATATTCTACACGAGCTTCATATTCCTTTGCATGTTCCTCCTTCTTTATCAGCTACTACAGCTAGTCGAGGGATAGATAGGAGTCGCAAAACTCATCGGTCATCAAGTTCTCATGGTGCTTCTATAGTGTAGGGTCCTTGGAGGAATCTTTCCGGTACTAGCTAGTGTGACATGTTGTTTCTCTTTTTTATATTTTGCTTTGCTATGAGAATTAGTGCTTCGATGTATATAGCCTACGGGAATTTTGCACCTTTGGGATCTTCATATTTATATATATACATGGCCTTGTATTTTGTTTATGTCATGTGTTAATGTTTATATGCATGCTTTTTGTTTATGCTTTGTTGATGCTTATTTGATGCAATGTACACATTGTTAAATTTGCACTATGATAAACGAATGTAAACTAATATGTAATATGCAGTTTATATTTATTTTCATATAACTATATGATGACATGCATGATGTTTTTGTAATATTTTATAGCTTAGAGTAGTTGACCGTTACTTGTTCATTGTTGCAATTGGGGGTATACAACTTGATGACTCTTCGCGGTTGATGTGTGGTAGATGTAAGTATGTGATAATGTAGAACATGTGATAATGATATGGTAGTTGGTATGGTTTTGAAATATAACATTGGAGGATTTTAAAAGACTTAAACATTCTAGTGATTTTAACCATTTTCAATTTATCTAACCTTATTTAGGACCAATGTGTGTGCAAGTGGAGTTTGTATTTTGAATATTTGGTTTGGGAATGACCCTAAGCATTCAAGAACCAGTGCATGTGTATGTGAAGTTCATTAACTCATGATGAGTAAAATTGGACGGTACCTATATGGGTTTACCAATTATCTAGCTTGTTCGTATGTACGGTCAGAGGTCTTTCTTTTGGGAGAAATATGTGTCACCTTGCATGAGTTTACTCCACTGCCAGGCAAGCATCTATAGCTCTGGTGGAAGTTTGATCCATAGTCCAATAATTTGATCTTCGAGCTTTGGGTATGACTACATAACAATCTAAGGGGAATGTAGTACAATCCTTCTTGCTTTTGTGATATTTGGTGTGTGTATAGTATTTATCATGATAGAGTTTGAGGAACCGGATTCTCAATCGAAGTGTTATGAGAATGTGATCATATCCTTACTATCTACCTTTTAATTTAAATGTTTGGATTATTGTGATGGTGGTTAAAACCACCATTTTGAGTTTGAACTATGTTGCATAATGGGAAAAGCGAGGAATATTACCTTTTTGCTTCGAGGTTGTACCCAATTTGGCATTATATTTTCTTACTAAAAATATTTTTAAATTTGTAAAGTTTTTTTGGTTCAATATTGCTTTGGGGTCAATATACCATACTCTAGATTTTTTTAATGTGACATAAGTGCTTTGGTCCTAAAGAAAATTGGACCTATTATGATTTTTGGTTCTTCACTAGACATTATTGAGTGACTAAAAATTTTATTGTTGATATAGTAAAACTATGTGGATATGATTTTTTTTTGACTCGCAAAGAGTCTTAGTTGGGTATCCCTAATTCTTTGGAACTTGTTTTTACTTGATCGTATAATCACCACTATGAAAGATTATTGAACATGGGATGGTATGGATGAAATTATGTGATTACTCTAATGTTGCTATATGTTTGTGACATGCTTATTTAATGCAAAAAATATATTTATTTATTTATTTATTTTTTGTAATATGCAAATGCAATATGCTAAGTGCTAGTAATGACATTTATATTTACAATCTAACTAATTATTAGAAATAATTTTTTTTATTTATTTTCTTATTATTTTTAGCCATGTACATATATATACATATATTGCAAGTCGTTTCATGTATAAAATGCCTTTAGATGAATTATGTTTAGTGGTTCTAGCTCCAATTCTCCTTCGAAGTTGGCAAGTTTATATGTCCCTAGTCCCAATTTATGCTTTACAATGTATAGGCCTAACCAATTAGTCGTATATTTATCTCTCAAGTATGGCAATGCATTGGTATTTTGTTGATTTTCTTTTAGCATTAGGTCCCCCACTTGAAATTCGTGAGGATGGACTTTTGTGTTGTAAGCACATCTAAATCTATCTTGATATACTCATAAGTGATCTAAAGTATTGATACGTTTTTCATCAAGTGTGAATTGGTCAAGACGTGCTTGTCTAGTTGCTTCATCATCCATGAATTCCTATAATACAATCTGCAAGGAAGGTATCTCGAGCTCTAAATGTAATATAGCTTCATCACCGTAAACTAGTGAAAATCATGGCACTCTCGTTGGTGTTCTAATGATTGTTCTGTAAGCCCATAATGCCAAAGGAAGTTGAGTATGCCAATCTCGATGACTTTATTTGACTATTTTCTTGAGAATGAATACCATTGTTTTGTTGGTTGCTTCAGCTTGCCCATTCACTTATGGGTAATAAGGTGTGGAGAAACTGTGTTGAATTTTGAGTTTGTTGCACAATACTCTAACATCCTTATTTTTAAATGACTTCCCATTGTCATAAATTATTTTTGATGATATTCCAAAATGATAGATAATATGTTGAAGTATAAACTCCGCTATTCGAGGTCCAATCGTAATGGTCATTCGAATTGCTTCCAACCACTTTGTGAAGTATTCTGTCATAGTTATTATGAATTTATGTTGTCCTAATGAAGCAGGTAACATTTTACCAATCAAATCGAGACCCCATTGTTAAAAGGGCCAAATAATTTGAATGGGTTGTAAAGCTTGTGATGGTACATGAGTCAAATTTACATGATATTGGTACTTTTGACACATTTTGATATATTTAGAACAATCATTTTCCACAGTCGGCCAATTGTATCCCACGCATAGTATTCTCTTTGCAATGTCCATTCCACTGGAGTGGCAACCACAAGTACCATTGTGGGCTTCTATTATTTCTCGTTCTGCTTCAATCGGATCTAAACATCGTAATAATATTCCATCATACCCATGTTTGTATAACACATCCCCTAGTAGAGTAAAACAAATTGCTTGTTGTTTGAATGTTCTTTTTTTAGTTCGTGTGATTTATATTGGGAGTATTCCAGACTTGAGAAAGTCTTTTATCTCATCAAGTTAAAAATTGTAAGATTCAGCATGTATCAAACAAATGTTCTTCTCACTTATAGGTTCTTCTTTTTGAATTGATGGTTTTAACATTGTTGTTATGATTAGCGGTTGTACTTATCCATGCTGATTCTTACAGATGAGAGATCCTAAATAAGCCATTGCATCCACAAATCTATTTGTGGACCAGGGTAAGTTACTAATTTTGTACCAGTCAAAATTTTCTAGCAACTTTGTTGGTACTTCATGGTATTGATTTAATACTGGTTCTTTACATTGGTATTCTCATTTTAATTGGTACACAACTAGTTGATAATCACCAAAAATGCTGTCTTTTTATGCCCATTGCTATAGTTGATTGAATACCTAAGATTAAGGATTCATAATCGGCATTATTTTTTGTGCATGTGAAGTCGAGTTTAAAGGATAAATGAATTGGTATTCCTTCAGGTGTATAAAATATGACTCTCACACCTTGTCTGTTGTCACATTTAGACCCATCAAATAATATGGTCATGTCTGCTTCTTCCTCTAGAGAAACTAATTCTTATGGTTATGTGACAGAGAATACTGAATCATCTGGAAGCTCAATGATTAGTGGTATGTCATTATGCAGCGGAGCTTCTACTATTTTATCAGTTATCACTTGAACTTTTGGATTTTTGACTTACGAATTCGAGACCAAATTTGGCTAAAATTATTATCCATTTAGTAGTATGGGTGTTGGTGTATGTGCGAGTCATCATGTATTGCAAATGATTTTCTTTAGGTATGACATAGGTAGTATTGCTTAGCATGTAATGTCTAAGTTTCTTAGAGGTGAAAACCACTGCTAAGCATAAATTTTTGACATAAGCATATCTTGTTTCGTAACTTACCAGTGTTCAGCTAATATAGTAAATTGCTTCCTCCTTGTGTTTTTCATTCTTTTGTGCAGGGATAGTCCCTAGTGCAAAATATATTACATAAATGTATAGGTGAAAAGGGATTCCTATTCAAGGCGGTGTAAAAATTGGTGGTGATGTTAGATATTTATTTATGTTATAAAATGCCTCTTGACATTTAGTTGTCCATGAAAATGTCACTTCTTTTTGTAACAGGTGATTGAAAGGCTTGAATTTATCTAATAGTTGTGCAATGAATCATCGGATAGATTGGATCTTTCCTTGCAAACTATGTAACTCTTTCAATGTTTTGGGAGGTGGCATTTATAATATTGCTTTTACCTTAACTGGATCCACTTCAATGCCTCACTTGGAGACAATGAATCATATAAGTTTTCTTGATGTGACCCTGAATACACACTTCTTAGGATTTAACCTTACTTTGTATTCTATCAATTGATTGAACGCTTTTTCTAGTACATCTATGTGCTCAAGATATGTCTTAGATTTAGCAATCAAGTAATCTACATAATCCTCGATGATCTTATGCATATAATCATGAAATATGTACTTCATAGCTCATTGGTATGTAGCTCCTACATTTTTGAGTCCAAATGATATCACTCTATAACAGAATGTCCCCCAATGTGTTGTAAATGTTATCTTGTGTTGATCTTCAGGATTAATTCAAATTTGGTTGTATCCTAAGAAATCATCCATTAAAGAAAGCATTTCATGACCAGCACAAGAATCTACTAGTTGATCAATATTAGGAAAAGGAAAATCATCTTTGGGACATGCTTTTTTTATGTCTCAAAAATTAGTGCATACATGTATCCCTCCGTTCGGTTTGCGAACGGGTACCATATTTGAAAGCCATTATGGGTAATCAATTGGTACTATGAAGTGCACATCCAACAACTTTTGCAGATCTTATTTTATAATTAATGTGACTGTTGGATGAAATTTTCTAAGCTTTTATTTGAAAGGCTTTGCATCATGTGCCAGTGTAAGGTTGTGGACTACCAACTCTGGATCTAAACCAAGCATGTCTTTGTATGACCATGCAAACACTTATTTATTTTTCATTAGCATGTTTATTATGCATTCTTTCTCTTCTATGGATAAATATTTTGCAATTTTGACAATTTGGGGATTGTTCGCATCTTGACTAAGGTTCACATATATAGATTCTTCAATTAGCATGTGAGAACCTTGTTCTAGTTGATGTGGAGTTGGTATGAGGTGAATATCATCTACCACATTTTCAAATATCTCTAGGATTTCCCCCTCTATTTTAGTTTGAAAAGCTAAATTATTTGATGATGAAGGTTGCTATGAAATATATGTGTTTGACGCACATAGAACTCTTCAGACAAGACAAATTTTTCAATTGATGGAGGATATAAGATCATGTCCATGGTAATGAGGCTAGTGTCGATATGTATCAGCTTTACCTCATCATACATATTGTAGAGTAGGGTGATAAAATCAATAATAATCATGTTGACTTGATCAAGGTGATGTGGCTATGATTCGAGAGGTAATGACTCCTCCTCCCTAAGTTGCAATTGACCTAATGTGTGTGATTGGTGGTGCTTCAGGAGTAGCTAATATGGTGGAGGAGGTTCTAGTTTAGGACTTTCATGCTTTTTTCTTAGTTGAAAGATATTTTAGTTTATTGGGAACTTCTTTTGGTACCAGTCATTTGTCTGAATAGATTATGCACGTACTAACTCTTCTCTAGGTTCTTTTACCTCTTGATTATGTTTTTTGTGATGCACCTATGTTTGTAGTATTCTTATAGCTTGCATTTCATGCTCAGGATTTAGAAATATTATTTTTGTCTCATCTCCATAATCGTCATCGCTTATCCAGAAGCTGTTAGCATTTGTATGAGGTCCTAGAACAATTTGTATGCAATCTGGCCTAAGGTCGGCCATTTTTGGTGGATCTTCGTATCCTGGTTCTTGCTGCAAAGCTTGTTCTAAAAAATTTCCAAACACATGAGGGTAAAAATTATTGACTAGTTATTCACCATTTATATAATCATCCTCATCATTAATTTCATCCTCCTTGTCACTTTCTTCTTCTCCATCTTCGCACTCAATATCCAGCTCTTGGAATTTTTGACTTAGTGAAGAGCTTGCAATGAAAGATTTGTAACCTAGACCTGAGTGGTCATTTGGCTCTCTATATTCTGGCTCAATAATGTGGTGAGGACCTTATTCATGTCTTCCAAGTCCATATCCTTACCAATTAACTCTTTGAAAATATCTCACTAGAAATGATGGGTTAGATAAAAAATCAATATTCTCATTAAACTATTTTACATGGTCCTCCTTTGGAGGATATGGACTTGATAAATATTCGACTCCCCCATATATGAAATTTATTACATTTTATGGGGAACCCATTTTGTATAATTTACCTATGACTAAATGTGGGTTGCAGGGGTGGCCATAATCCTTGACTGATTCAATAGGTGGTGTAACCATGATACTTTTAATTATATATTCACCAATACTTGGATTGGCGAGGTGTACTACAACTCGAGAAGGTTGAGAGGCTAATGGTTTGATGGATGAAGAGGGTTATTCTGAGTTAGTTTCTGGTTATAGTGGTGGTGGTGGAATTTTGCTAATAGGTGGCCCTATTTGTGAGACTATAGGCTGTGATGATTGTGGTTTATTGATAGATGGATTGGGTTGTGTTGTGAATATGAATGGTTGTGTCAGATCTAGAAGTGCACTACATGGGATTGGTTGTTGGTTTGCAGGATGGTTTGGTGTGATTGGAAAGTGATATGCAGTGTTCGAATGTTGAATTGAGCTAACGCTTTTGGATGCAAAAGCTAGGTCAACTATAGGTAATTCCTCTTGAACGGGTGCTTTTTATGAAGTGTTACTAGATGGAATGTCCTAATGGTGAGTGGCTAGATATTTATATGTGTTTATGGAAGTAAGGGCTCATACGAATTTGAAATCAAACTGTAGTATTTGAAAGGTTCTGTGTTAGCTGGTATACAATGCACTTTTCCTTCATGTACATATTTTAAGCATTGATGTAATGTTGAAGGTACACACTTCATTTCCCTAATCCAAGGGCATCCAAGAAGTATATTATATTGCACTTCTCCTTCCAATATATGGAAGAGGATATGTATTGTTTTCACCCCCACGATGACAAAAAGAACAAAATTCCCTACAATTGAACATAAAGCGTCATTAAAAGACCTAAGGGTGAAGGTGGAAGTTTTGATGTGATATTATGGGATGTTGAGCTTTTTATTGCATGTGTGGTGATGAGATTGATAGATGAACCAGTGTCAATAAGCACTCTCTTGAATGGCTTCCTGTTGATGTGAGCTACTATGTGCAATGGTGGATCAAGTGAATCTACCAAAATTTGCTTTTCCTCAAAGTCATACAACACTATCGAGGGTTCCATACACTTTTGCACACTCCCTACAAAGGAATTGAATGCATTGGGGTCTTTTGACTATACTTGTATAGACTTTAATATTTCCATCAATGCTTCCCTATGAGTTTTTGATTGTTATATTAGCTCATAAATTGATAATTTTGCTGAAGCCATTTTTAAAATTTATGTTAACCGACTATTTAAGGTGACCACTGGGAGATTATGGAAAGGTGGTGGTGGAATTCTTGGTCCAAGTTGTATGGGCACATTTTTTGGTTGTGTTGTTGTAGCCTGTGTTGTATGATTAGATTACCTCTGTCTAGGGGTAACTATGTTGATAGCTCCTAAAAACCCTTATGGTAATTGAGATACATAATTAACCTGGTTGGGAGGAACTATAGAATTTGATGCTCTCATCGGTTGTTGATTTACCTATCGATGTGGCAAAGGTGTCTGATAGATGCCTAGGTTTTGATTGTTTTGGTCTAGTGGATTTTCAACTTTGATTGTATCCACTTCTAATAAATCTTGCACAATTCCTTTGAAACCATGACAATCGTCGATATCATGTCCTCTTTGTCTATCATATATGAAAAAGAGGTATTCTTTATAACCTTTTGTTTTTGGTTTGTTAGGATCTTTAGGTTTCATTTTTAGCAATGTAAAGATTTTTGTCATATACAACTTTTGGAAAACTAATGAATATGTCTCTTGTACTGATGTGTAATTTATTTTTGGCTTAAAATGATGTTGTTGCCTTTTTGTAGGTTGTGTTTTATTTTGTGCTTGCTACGGGGGTGGAACCGCTTGATGATTCAATTGTTTCGGTTTTTGTTGTTGTTGGGGTTGTTGGATTTGTAATTGGGTAGGTTGATTTAACTATGGTTGATCTAAAACTATCTAGTTAACATGTGTGGTCTTAGATTGACCGTGGTTATTCCTATTTTGATTCTTATTGTGCTACTCTTTCTTTTTAGGCTTTATCTCACCTTCATGAATTTTGATCTCTTATATTAGCTTTGCTTGGGCGAGTGCCTAATAGAATGTCCTATACTTTTGTAGATGTAATAATGAAGAGATGGTTCTACCAAAAATCTTCATGAATATTCGTATTATCTTTGGCATAGGAAGGGAAAATGGTAACTTTTTTTTAACTTGTGGAAAATATCCCAAAAGGGATGCCACTTTTGGTTAAGACACAAGGAGGCAGGGGTATCCATTCCATAAAAAATGCCCAAGATTCAGACCTAGCCTACCACATTTGACATACTCAAGGAGCAAACAAACACACAAAACCAATTTAAAAATAAGTAAATAACAACAAAAATAATAAAATAAAATAAAAACATGCTCCTTGAGTGTGTCAAAAACAAAAGCACAACCACACACGCACAATAAGATAAAAGAAACCAAAACACAAACCACATAGAAAAACACAAGAACCACATAACAAAACACAAACAAGACCAAAACAATAGAACACTACAAAGACATAACCCAAAAAAAACATGAAAAATAAACACAACCAAAACCTAAAAAATTAAAAAATTAAAAATAAAATTAAAATAAAAATAAAAAACAACCAACAATAGACAATAAAAAAACAAAAAACATAGAAAACACTCACACATAAAAACATGAAATAACACAAACAAAGAGAAACCCAAGAACAAGAACGAAAAAAACACAAGAACAATAACAAAAAACACAAAAAAAACACAAAACAACAAAAACACATGAACAACAAAAAACAACACAAAGACCACAAAAACAAAACAAAAAAAAATAACCCACCCACCTTAAAAAACTAAAAAAAACAAAACAAAAAAGAAAAAAGAAAAAAAAATTGAACATAACAATGACATATCTAGACCAGAACACTATTAAGGAAAGAATCAACAAAGGAAACAAAATAAAGAATAAAATGAGCTAGGGAACTAAAACAAACTGAATGAACCAAAGAGAAGCAAAAAAAAAAAATCAAGAAGAAACTAGGTACCTTCGGAACTGGAGCCATCCAAAGAAATGATAGAAAGAAGAGCTTCCCTAATTTGAGAAGACCACCATATAGGAGGGTGGCCATAACAAGTAATATCACCTTTTTCCAAAGCCCAATTAGCTAAAGCATCATCACTCTTATTTTGATCTCTAACCACATGATTGTAATCAACTTTCAAAAATCCCATTTGGATTAATTGAATCTTCTCAATAATTACTTTTATTCTCCAGTCCACCTTATGATTCTTAGGAGTCTTCAAGAGATTAATCATAAGTTGAGACTCAGACTCAACTAACACCTTTTCCCATCCAACCTTAGTAGCTTCCTGAAGTCCTTTGAGGATACCATACCCCTTAGCAAGGTTATTGGAAAGAATACCCAAATTCTCAGCAAAAGTAAAACCAAGGAGCCTTCTGAAAGTCTACCAATTCCTCCCACACTAGCTTTTCCAGGGTTCCCTCTAGAGGCTCCATCAGTATTGAATTTTCCAAAATACTTAGGAGGAGGTTGCCAATTTCTAGTCCTATCTATCTTACTAATACTCACATTTCCTTTAATATGGTTGCCCTTAGAAGATTTAATCTTCAATCTTTGCATCACTTGATCCCATCTTTGGTTGGAGTTTTGGGGGTGATTAAGGAGTTGAATGGAAAATGGTAACTTGATCATAACTGATCTCCACATATTGCCAAATTCATAGACTGATTCATCGTCATATTGTTTTAGATAAATCAAATCAGTCAATGTGGTTTGTTTTTTGACATTCAGGGCAAATATTTCCAAAAACTGATCCGCTAGTTGTTTAAAGGTAAAAATACTTTGATGTTGTAGGTGGTTGTACCAGTCTTGGGATTCTCCCCCTAGTGTTTGAAGAAATGTATGTAACAATAATGCATCATTATTTTTTATTCTGAAGCATGCATTTACAAATCTAGTTATATGTTCATGGGGGTCCTCTTCCCCCTTAAATTTATGCTTAGGTATTTGAAAATCTGCTATATATGGTGGATCAGGGATCGAAGCCTGAATAGGTTGATTGAGTAGTTGCCTTAAAGTTGGTTTTTGGTATTGTAAACCTGGATTTTGCATGGCAAGAGTATCAATCTGACTCTATAAAAATTGGTATCTAGGGTCATCCATAGGACTGACACTTGAATGTACTTGATGTTGCTAGTAATGGGGTGGATTGTATGTAGGCTACGGGTGATAAGGTATGGTTGGCTGAAATGTGTTATGATATGAATGATGATGGATATTATGATACGGATGGGGTGATGGGGGCATGATGGTATGCTGACCTACTGTATTAGCATATGGATGTGGAGGTTGGTTTTGAGCTATAGTGGTGGATGGGGGGTGCATTGTCCAATATGGATCTTGGATAAAGGTATTTTTTTGGTGATATGGAGGTGGGAAGTTGTGCTCAATCCCTTTAAAATTTTTTTTGGGGTCAATATTTATGCTACGGTTAGCATTATCTAAAATCATTTGTTGTAGCTATAAAAAATCTTGTTGCATAGCAATTGCATTTGAAGTAGGGATCACCACCTATGATGTGGTAGGCCGAGTTGGTTGTGGAACAACCATGGTAGTGGAAGTGAGTGGGGGGTAAGTAGCAATGGGTATTGACACTAACTGTGGTATGATATGGGATGTATAACCTATGAGGGTAGTGGGTTGAGTGGATTTTAGAGTTTGTGAAAAAATAGGAATTGTTTCATACAAGGTATTAGTGGAAATGGTTAGTTGTTGACGTAATATGTAGGGTGGTTGGTTGGATGATGATGGTAGGTTAGCTAGCGCTACAGTATCCAACTCAAAAAAGGAAATTGTAAAACCTTGTTCTAACTACTACGGGTAAGTATATGCAGGCTCTTGTTGTAGTGGTGGTACAACACGAGATGGGATGGAGAGTGGTGGTAATTATGGGAAGACCATTCTAGCTACATTCAAGTATATTCTAATAGTATCCATGTTGAACATGGTGATATGACTATCTACCATTGCAGGAGGTTCACTCCTAGGTGTCTCAAGCATGGTTGCGTGAGTAGCCCTATGCATAATATCTATATTCGTATTAGGGGCACTACTATAAGACCCTACATTAAGACTTTAGGACCTAGAAGAGGGCATGCCTACTTGTCCTACCACTGAAGTGTGAGGGATGTTTTTATACTGAAATGCCATGGGGGAAGACCACTAACTTTGGTTTGATACTAGTTTCTTAGCTTGACTATGAGTCACTACAATATGCTATTATGTGGTACAATGCCAAGTGTAAATATCTATGTAAATAAAATGACAATATGATGCAATACAAAATGCAAAGCAAACAAACACAATGTTTTTGGTGCTAGATTTTTTTTAGTTTTTTTTTATTTTAAAAATGAAAAGATGTATGCTCAATGTTTTGCCCTATATGAATCTAGGATTTCACCTATATACTCATAGCTCGATAACCTGGCTATGAACTCTAGGTCATGTAATACTGCCTATGATGTGTGGTAATGAAGTCCACACACGACCAGGGAGCACAGGTCCTACCAATTCCTCACCCAGTTCACCCATAGTATGTGATACACCTCTCTGAGGAGAAATGTGTGCTATAATCCATGAGCTATGATAGATCTTGGAATCGACCTTGGCAAAGAATGAGGTATGATGTTGGTGGTTTGGTGATGAAATCCAAACTCGATGATGATGAAATATAGTTTTTTTCTAACATTTAAGTGCAAGTGTGTGGTGGTTTTGTTTAATTATTATTTTATGTAAAACTATTATGCAATTTTGTTTCAATGTCTACATGCATAAGATAGAGAGCAAAAAACATAGCAAACAACAATTTAGGGGCAAAATGCCACCTTCAGGTAAGATTTAGGCCAAATCCTACTTAATAGGACCAACTGCGGGTCGACGATTGGTTCTAGTAAACCACGGATGCGTAGTTTGCCAACCATGCATCTACATTTAGGAAATCCCAACTGCAGATGTGTGGGTCCTTTCTATCAGTAGTATAGGGCCAAAAAAAACCTTAACCCAAAAATATAATGTCTGGATTATTCCTAACCTGACACGTGCAATATGATTTTTTTTTTATGGATGAAGGATTTAAGCTAATTGATCTTACCCTAAAACCTATATGCAGACAATGAAAAAAAATACTAGACCTTTCCATGCTAGATAAAGGAGAAAAATAAAGAACATAAATCAAAAGGTACATACCTTTGATTCCATCGTTGCTCCTTCTATATGTCAATCGTCGGTCTGCATTTCTAAGATAGCAACCACACGTCTGCATTTCCTCAGAATTGGAACCACACGTTTGCATTTTCTCCAAATAAGAAACATGCATATGTGTTTCCTTATAACATAAACTGTGTATCCCTATTTCCATAGTAAACAATTTAGGCACGAGGTTTTCCAAGTATATCGATCCAAAGTTGAATATATGTGCGTCTCAAATTCTTGAAACCTGTAGGTGTAAATAGATATTAGTAAACAAATGTAAAAGTAAGGCAAAAAAAATAGGACCTTTAATGTGTCCCACTATGATCACCATTTTTGTAACCAAAAAATTGAACACAAAATAATTATCAAATACAAAGATAGAAGTAGATTATCAAAATGTCCCTTTTGTATTGATATTGATACAACATTTACAAAATATTTTGAATTGCCCCAAGTGTGTTGGAAGCATTGTTACAATGTTATTCATCTCTCTGAAAAACAATGCTTGTTATGGGAGAGAGATATCTTCCAACTCCTCTATAGGGTGTGGTGTTCTTCGTTCTCTCGTCACATCTTCAAAGGGTGAGTGGGATTTGGTATCTAACAATGGACCACTCTAGCTTCAATATCTTATCCAAGATACCTATTACCTACACACATGCAAACTAGCAAAGAATATTAATAGCACCTATATAGTCAAGTGACAAACCCAATGCTACATATAAACCTATCACTGATATGTATGAGAAAGCAGATAGCATGCAACAGTTAACAAATAAATCCTTGCTCCATATTTTAAATTGCTTATCTCCATTGATGAAATTTATAGGGACCGTAGAACTATGGAAGTGTGGTTGTGGGCTAGAAAATACAGATCTGCAATTGTAAAACTGTAGAGTCACATTTTCTATTGTGGAACTACAAACAAGTATTTTTGGTTGAATGGCAGATTGCATCAAGATCCGAGCCAATGGTCAAAATCGAGCTCATGCTCTCAATTTCTTGTTGTTTCCATATCTATTTCAGTAGCCTATCAATACACAAGTTGAGCTCTCTTTTTATGGTGGACTAATGGTATTTTATAGGCTTCGTAGGGATTTGGAGGGGAATGGGAGGTGGCAAGACTAACTTGCTAAGTGGTAAATCTAAACTGCCAGGTGGAAGGGGTTGTTATAGTGAGTCATTCAGTGTGCCTCACTTAACTGGGGGGATGTGGCTTAAAGTGGAGTGCAATATGGGATCCTATCCTATGTGAATGGACAAAGGAGACAAGGTGTATGAGATGTGGCATGCGTGTTGGGAATCTATCCCATGTGAAAATGTAGGGGGACAAGAGTGGGTAATATGTGGCAGATATGTTGGGTGAAGTGTCCAGGACACATGTCCACTTTGTGGACAGGGTATCCTAGGGTGATTTTAGGAATTAAGTAAATTAGAAAAATATGATGATGTGTAGGATTTTATATCCCTAAGTTAGAACTTAGGCATATATTTTTATCATGCATGATTTTATGGTGGGGTGGTAACTGTGATTTAGAGGGTGTCAAACTTTGGTTTCTACAAGAATAACATCTTCTTTACTTTCAATATAATGTAGGATGTTGATATTTTTATTTCTCTTGAAATACATATAACTCCTTTTTCTTATGTGCAGGTTTTAACCCTTGTAGAAATTATCTTATGCTCTTCCTTAAAGACTTTAAAATTGAAAATATCTCTTTGCAAATTTAAATTCTAATTTAGTGCTTGATAAAAATTAATAATAAGATGACTATAAGTGCTAAAATAATGAACCTTTTGCACCAAATTTACATACCTTTAAAACCTTTGTAGATGATGGATTTCTTGGTCATTTGGACCACCTAATTACTGCCCTAAAGTTTGATGAATTTGCAGCTCTTCTTTGTTGTCCAAAAAAACTCCTTAACTCACCACTTTACAAATTTGATGTTCCTATAATTTGCTGCCAAAAAATATGGTTTGGTGGCTTTAGATCTCCTTCACGATGCTCCCTTGAACTCTAAAAATTAGCAGCTAATAATGCTGCCCAAATTGCTTCCTTTAACTCTAAAATTTTCAGATTATAATGCAGTCAATTTATCCTCCAAAATGTTGTCCTCGAATCTCCCAAATTTGGTAGAAAACTCCTCCAAATTTCATATAAAACTTTCATTCAAGAAATATTAATTTTTTTTCTATAAAAATATGCAAACTCCTTTCTCCAAGTCAGCCTTCAAGCCCTTCAAAGGCAAATTCCAAACTTCTCAAGTTTGGTGGTTTATTCTAGTTCATTTCTCCTTCAACCTCCTTGTCGAATTCTAACTTTAATTCAGGCATATTTTTTGTCCTTATTATAAAGAATATGAATGTCTTGAGATCTTCATAAATCTCCTCCAAAATTTGGAAAACTTCTTGGCAAATATTTCTCCCTTTTGGGCTTGTTATAGTATTGTGAAAATTATCCCAAAAACATCACTATCAAGAAATTCTCCTTGTTAGAAATCTTATCCCTTGAATTATCTTAAAATATTCTCCAATGGCCTTCTCTAAGTCTCCTTCAATGGTCTTGTTCAAGTATCTTTCAATGAGGCTTTCCTAGCCTTCTCCTTATTTCTCCTTTTAGGCCTTCCTTGAAACCTCTTCTCTTACATATTCAATATTTGCAACTTATCTTCTTCTTAAAACTTAAATGAGACCTTCCTTGATCTCTTCAATATTTAACTATGAAATTTTTGAAAATAAATATCTTTCTTGGATCATCTAATTTTTATTCTTCTAAAATATAGAATAGTACTTTTACTATTCCTTATCTATCTTCAATCTTCTAAATCTCAAAGTTCTTTAATGGGTCCTCTTGTGGGTCTCTTCAGCTTCTTGAGCCGCTCTCACCATTCACTCTATAACCTAAAAAATTAAATATTATATGAGACTCTTTTCCTTGAGTCTCTTATTTATTTATTTATTCACTATGAAGTCTTAAATATTAAGATTTATATGAGGATCTCCTTAATTCTCGAAAATCTTCAGTCTTCAACTTCTTGTTTCAAGTGCAAGACTGATTACAAAGAAGATATTATTCCTAGCTCCTTTTAGGAATCTTCCCAACTTTATTTGAATCTCTTTTTTTTGCAAAAAAGTATTAAAGAATCTGTAATGGAAAAACAGTTTAATCTAGAGATAGTAAATCTTCACTAGTTGATTTTCTCATCTAGTGGAATTAATATTGAGTCCTAGTTTTCACATGTTTTTCTGCAACACTGTGTAAATAATCTAGCTAAATACAATTTAAAAATTTCTAAAAATTAGATTTCCTATATTCTATCAATCTCTATTATGGCTCTTTGTCTTTCCTATCAATAGACCTTGTGCTTTGATACCAATATTATATTTTTATAATATATATTAAAGGAAACACAACCACAAGATCTAAAATGAGAAAGCAATGTTAACTCTATGATAATGATAATATAATATGTAGGAAAACTATATGATAAACTTTTTCAATAACTTATAAAATAGCCATTAATGAAAGCTCACAAAAATAATACAAAGTAATATAATAGAGGATGTGAACACTCCAAAATATTTTACATGATATTCATTGTATCTACCTTCTCTTCTCATCACCAAGCTCTACTATCCTATATGCTCACTCTATTCTATGTGCTCTCTTATTCTATCAAAAGGTCTATATATAGAGATATGAAACTTGGAATTTCACCTACCTATGTATCTTCATATTCCTATTTTATGACTCATGTACATATGGACTACATGCACATTTACATCATTGCACATTATGATACTAGTGCATTTATTACATTCCATAAAGTAAATACTCAAAACTTAATCTAAGATACTCTCTTAATCTAATGATGTACCCATGGTGGTACATTGGAATGTACCAAATAATATAATGTATTCCAACAATTTTATAATGGAGGTCTCAAATACTACATTGTTTATACATTCTCTACATTGTATCTACTTTCTCTTCTTATCTCTATTCTCTAAAATTCTATATATTCTCTCTCTATAAAAGGCCTATATATAAAGAGATGTGTCTCTTGGTATTTCACCTACCTATGACTTATCATCTTTCTATTCTATGACTCATGGACATGTGGACTACATGCACATTTACATCATCAAGTACTTTGCACAATCTAACCCTTATACATTTATTGTGTTACATAAAGTAATTACTCAAATCCTAATCTAATATAAACTCCTAATATAAAGATATACCCAAGGTGATACATTGGCATGTACCAAATAATGTAATATATTCCATTGAATGATATAAAAACAAAACTATACAATCAAATTATAACCTATACAAATATGATCTTATTGTACATCTTATTTTTCTAGAGATTGAACCAGATCACTTGATGGTCATGGTTCTTATTTCAATGGTTTACTTGATGATTTGCCTTGTTGCATCCTTTTTTGAGCCATTTCACCTTGTGTTTTTTCCTGAACTAG
This sequence comes from Wollemia nobilis, assembly GCA_028583015.1. Taxonomy (NCBI): domain Eukaryota; kingdom Viridiplantae; phylum Streptophyta; class Pinopsida; order Araucariales; family Araucariaceae; genus Wollemia; species Wollemia nobilis. The sequence continues at coordinate 823,148 of JAQPPZ010002571.1, read as the reverse complement.
TGTATTTGTGATCTAAAGCACCTAGAACAACTTATTCCATGTCTTAGGATGAGGTATGGTGATCTCCTTGAATCAACAAATAATATCTTGTAGCTCAAATTAGTACTATAAATAAAAATCAAGTAACATCAATATGAAATTTAAAATGACAATAAGCATAGTAATACATAAATATTGCACAAGATAGATAATTTTTTTATTAATGTAGGTAGATCTCAAAATGATACAATCAATGTTTCCTAAATGTGGGGTTTTACAATACTTTTTGTGTGATACAAATTTACAATTCTAGGGTTCTTTGAAACCCTAGGTTAATGCACTATTGGTGTCTTTGTGCTTTTATTTGATCCAAATGAGGTTGTGGGTGGGATTTTATATCCTAAAAGGGCCAGCCTAGCTTCAACAACTGTCAAATATATGATTCCTACATCTGCAATCAGAAAAAACAACACAAGAGATTAGTAATATCTATGAGGGCTCCACTATGTGAGATCCACAGAAATATAGAATAACAACTAAACCCTAGATGCTACAATATAATACTAAAAAAAAGTGCAATAATATTAAATGAGTGTAAATAGCTTCTTACCTTGTTACATGAAACTTTTGCTTCTACTTATGTAGATGATGGTCACAAGGACATTCGAATGGCACCCGAGGGTTGTGGAACTACAAATTTACTACGATAAATACCTAGAGGTATTGTATGATGGTGGTATATGTACTATGGTGCTTTGTGATGGTGGTAGATACACCAAGGCATTCTATGATGATAATAGATTCACCAAGGTGTTCAAGGGCTAAGTAAGGTGTCATAGAATCATATCTAGTTTTCCATGGGTTATGCAATGGCAGATACAAATAAAGTGAGGGTGATAATGGAGGGCAAGTAATGGTGAGATGGCTAGGTAATATTGTTAGGCGTTTAGACATTATAAGAATTATTTACGAATTTTCATCGATAGAATTAAATCTTAGAAAAATCAAGGACCTTGTTAGGGGTTTGAGTCATCAAAATGACTCCTCTTTTATAATATTCCTTTGTATATGTTAGGGTTTTGATGACACAAAATGTGTGGCCAAGATTAAAACATGCTGAGAGGGTGATGATTAAATCTAGGTAAATGGCATGGATTGATGTGGATGGATGGCTAAGATTAAAACATGGCAAAGGGCTAGGATTAATTCATATATATATATATATATATATTATTAAATATATAAATATAATATATAAAATATTAATATTTAAATATATATTAAACAAATACATATAATGGGTGGTTGTGATTGGAGGGTACAAATGGATGACAAGTGGCTATATTTTGGTGTCTACAAATGCCCCTTTTTGTACCGTGTTGCATGAAACAAAATGTGGTACAAAAATATGAGACACCTGGTTTGGAATTGTGAAGAAGTAAATTTATTTATTTATAATATTAAGATAATCTTCAAGACAAATGAATTTTAATGTGTAGCTTACCCCCTCAATATGTGAATGAGTTAAGAGTGAATCTCACAAGCCAATTGATATAATTATCCAATGAAAATGTAGTTGAATAGTGTAAGTGTAAATGTATGATGTAAATGCAGATAATATGAATAATATAAAATAATGATATGAATTACATAAATGGATTTAATTTTCACCACAATGAAGAAAGGGAATTGTTGTGAAATGCAAGTGATTTATTCTATTTTTACCCCAAGAGAAAAAAGGGTTTTTACCAAGTGTAAATGCCATGATCATGTGAGATGTATCCCATTTTTGGAAATCAAAATCAAATGTGGTTACCCCAATTTTGGGGTGAGTCCATGTTATTTCAGAAGTGCCTTTTGGTGCCATTAAAATGAAAATATGCAAATGCAAATGCAAAAAAAAAAATTCCTCGAGGCCACTCATGATTGTAGCTAATTCCCACACAAAATTCCTAAAAAAGTTGCTCAATTACTTTACCCATCCTATATCCTCAAAGACTAGTGTAATTTTAAATGAAATAATTGAATTTATCCATGTTGGGAACCCCATGAAAATGATAATCAATAACAGTTGTGGAGCAAATTGTTCTTGGCATAGTCTTGCTAAAAATATGAGGGACAAAAAGTTATTTTGTTTTTAAACAAAGAGATATTGGATGATGAATATGACCAAGTGTACTTATGGTGATTTACTCATCTTACCGAATTGCATGGACAACCAGTTGTTGCAATCACCAAGGATATAGAATAGACCACTAAATATGAGGTTCACTTGAAATTATAGGTGAACTTGGAAAAATGTGCAAATGTAATGGTTGATGGATGAAAAATGATTTTGAAATTAATATTTAATGATGAGAATGATTATTATGGTAGTTTTGTAAAAAAATGGAGAGTTTTGATGTGTTTTGAAACCTATAAGGCAATTTTGTGACTTTTGATCATAATAAAAAATTATACATCCAAATAAATTTTGGTTTTCAAAAAACATGAGATGATGATCAAAGAAATGAATGGATTCAGTTTGAAGTGATTTTATGGATGTAAGATATAATTTTGGACCATATTGATCTATTTGTAAATTTTTATGCTTAACATCGATGTGCATCCACAACATGCATAGATGTTGTCCAGAGTTTACTATTCTACAAACATAGGGCAACATCTCAATGTACCTATGAATGACCATGGACATTCCAATATGCCATAAATATCTACACATTACTTGTAGAGGTGAAATAATATTCATTATTATGTTCACAAATTCCAAAATTTGCATATGAGGGAGTTGAATGAAGTGATGTGAGGTGTATTTTGGCAGTGTGAAAGCTATGGTGATGGAAGGTGCATATGCGATAGTAGGAGTAGAGGCACATGTTGCTAAGGTAAGTGCTCTTAGCACTCTTTGTTTGGACTTGTGATTTTTTTTAAATTATACAATGTATGTGACATTAATTTATTACCTTTTGTATGTGTTGTACTTTAGTTGAGGATATTGGAGGCTCAACATTGGTTCTCATATCTCATATATGGGGTGAGAAAGGCATTGTAGGATGACCAATGGAAGTGGATGGAGGATGTGGGGTTGGTTGAGGTAACTAAGATAGATGTGGTGAGGGCTGATGAGGGGTATCTATTTGCTTTGGTAGAGATATGGGATCATATAGGGGGATATTTCAGCTCCCTACTGGACAGATGATAGTGAAACTTGAGGATGTATATCACATCATCAAATTATCGATGGAGGGATAATATGTAGAGGTTGGACACGATAAGCGGTATGTGATGGGTTAAATATTTTGAGATAGATGGTAGGGTATGAGTGTGAAGTATGGAGGGATAAGGTACTTGAATATGTATGTGGATAAGAGATTGGATGCATTAACCAACATAGTGGCTCTAAATAGTACTGATTGTTAGTTTCCATAGAACATGATTGGGTTGGTTTTTGACATGATCAATATGAATTGGGTGTACACATGGGCACCTACTTTGTTGGTGAAGCTATACTAGGAGCTATATGAGGTGAAGAGGTAGGGGTAGAAGGTGTTGGGATGTAGTTTACTACTACAATGTTAGGGTTTAGAGCACTTTAGTGTGGCTCAGTCTGTAGGCTTACCTACTGAGGCATGGGATAGGGAGTAACCCTATGCTATGATATGGCCTATGGTAGATGAGGTGCAATTGAGTCATCCTTTTTGGACTAGTCTATGGTATAGGGATTCATGGGTTGAACTAAAATTGGCTTAGGTGCTTTGGAGACCATGGGAAGGTTCCACTTGGATCATTTATGAGGAAAACCTATGGAGGGTTCAATAGGCTAAGTGAGTGGGTCGGAGGTATAGTAGTGAGGTGGAGCACATCTAATTCTCATGGGTAACTATGATATTTTTGTATGAGGTAGGGGGTTCCTGAGGTGCTAATACTATACATACGTCATCAGGATGAGATGGTTTTATTGTGTGCTGAGGCATGGAGGGTGACCTATGAGGATGACAAGGAGATGGATCTCCTTGATTTGGATGATGTAGGGACTACTACGAAGTTCATGTTGTGTGACATTTTTACCTGATTATGAAAACACACTCACAATTAGGATCATGTAAAACTTATCCTCTCATGCAAATAAATAATTAGCTTCTCCAAGGTTCTTGTTGGGGTCTAAATTGACATCAAGAGAACCTTGAACTACAACTATGAATATATGACTTTTGGTAGGCTCATACCCGCTAATCACAACTAAAACCCCAAAAATTGGATGGATTAGAGATATACTTCAATCCAAACTCTAGAGTAGGTTGGTTCCTTGTTAACTTTTTAGGTGCAGACTCTATTAAGCTCAATTAAAAAGTGTAATTTTTGGGATAGAAATAGGGTAAATGTTAGAAAATAATTGAGAAAAGTAGGTGGTTGGATAGAACTAACAATATTGATAAATATCAAGAATTCACTGATCAATCACATTTCTAGTATGCCACACTTGAGACTAACAATTATCAAAACTCAGCATCTTCACCATTAGAATAAGGAAATTCTAATAAAACTATTTCAAACACCTAAATGCTAATAATACAAATACAAATATTATATCAACACTTAGGATAATATAAATAGAAGTCTTCTACAAAATTTATTCAGGTATGAATCATTCTAAGATGCTCTAAATTAGCAATCCAATATCAACATAATTGACTAACTATAAAGCATTAACATAAATGCATTCACAAAATAAATCTACAATTGGTAAAGATGAAAATCTAGAGGTAAACATCCAAGTAATGCTCCTTCTATTGATATCATAGTAGTTACAGTAATATATTAGGAAAAAACTCCAGAACCAACCCTTAATAATGGGGGTTTGATCTCCTTATATATATTTTACAGTGATTAACATGATGGAACATTAAAAGGGATTTATCTATTAAAATAGTAAAGTGTTGAGGTGGCAGCCTCTCATAAATCTTCAATAAGGGAACTAAGATTTACTCCATTACTGTTGTATATTTACTCTGTAAAAACTTGGCTCCTCGATATAATTCCATGGATGCAGAGGTTACAGATCAATTTGTACTAATATTCATTCTTGTAGGAATATTTCACCATTTATTTATAACTAAAAATATATTTGGATATTTATTCCGCCAATGTTTTGTCTTCCTAAATATTTTCTTCTACCTTTATATGGTTTCTCTACCTTTGTCTTCTTTGAAATTTGTCGATTCATTTTTTGGTAGTCTTTGTTTGACCATATTTACTATGGAGTATGGGTTTTTAAATAACAACCTTTCAAAGAATTTGCAACTCTAAATTTCATCGAGTAAGTTTTGACTACGTTGATTGCAGAATTGGATTCTGTCATTGACAACAGTTTCCTGCAAACTATGCTACTTTTATATCCACTATCTTGGTTTTGACCAGTTTAACTAGAGAAATGGATTCTACTTTAGATTTTGGAAGATGCTATCACTACTTTCCAGAATCCATAACTTTGTATTTTTATTTGTGTAATCTGACCATGCTAACTATGAAATTTATCTTTTAGTGATTTTTAAACTCTCACTTCTTATGATGTGAAAAATTTCCATACCTTGATTTTGCTTCTTCTATTTTTTGCCATTCTAGATTATGCTTGTCTAAATTTGACCTCATTTACTATGGAATTTGTCTCTAGTGGAACTTAACATAGCCTTTTACCATTTTTTTATTACTTAGCATATATATAATTTGACTAAGTATATAGCCTTTTGGGTCTACATTTTGGCACCTCCTAGGGAGCATTTCTAGCAAGGCTACAAACTCAGATTGTTATCCATTGGGCACTAGATTTAAAAATAAAATGAGTAAGTTATGCCCCTGTGAATCTTATATAATATACTATTTTCCACCAATTGCAAACTTTTGTTTCAAAAAAAAACTTCCCTATGAACCCTACTCTCAGTAACTGAAAGAAAACTCAGAGAGTAATGATTCACTTGGAGGTCATATTCAGGAACAATTGTTATCATACTCAAAATTCATTATAATATGATCCTTATCATATATATATATATATATATATATATATATATATATATATATATATGTGTGTGTGTGTGTGTGTGTGTGTGTGTGTGTGTGTGGTAAGGATAAGCCTCATCCCTTTTACACATTTGGATAAAGTCATGCTTCTTTTGCTCTTTGATAGTGTTAGGTTCAAAAATTTATTGTTTATTTGTTCTTGGGTAGCATCTTCCACTACCTCCTCTTCTTGCTCTTTTGCCTATTCATCCTCCTGATTTTCTTGTTGATATTCTTAATCCTCTTCCTTTACTGAATGCTATTGCTCCTAATTGTACTTGGTCCTTTCTAATTCTAGTTCTCATTTCAAAATATGTTTTTCTAGATTTAGGATATCCATAGCATTACTCTAGGAGTTTAATGTAGGATTTTGAATTTTTTGAAAGCTGACGCTGAACATACCACAATTTCACCAACATATCATAAGAGGAGGAAGTTCCCCTTCTATCAAGTTAATCATTAACTCTTTAAATTTGGCCATGTTTTCATCAGCTAAGTAACTTTCTCTTTATCGATTGGATCTTGCCATGCATCTAATTTTTATTCTTCTCGAATCAATGCTTGTATAATCCTTTGGAAATATTCATTTGATATCATCAAGTCATATTCCCTCAAAAATATTTTTAAATCATATTACACCATATCTTGATTGATATCAAAAATCCTTTTCTATTCTTTGTCCAATTTCTCAATTAATGACCACCCTTTTTAGAGCATATTATTCTTATTAAGAATGATTCCATCTATAATTATTGAGGTGCTCCAATCATTTTTGGGAATAGTCTTACCCAACTAGTGGCATGTAGCTTCGAATGCATTGAGGAGCTCATTTTTCTTAGGATAAACTAGTCATATAAGTTTTGTGGTGGCTTCTATAACTTCTCTTGTTGCAGGCAATAGCTCACTAGCCTTGTTCACGAATTCAAAAATGTAATCCATTTTGAAGTACCTCTCCAAGACCTTGGATAGGATTTATCTCCTAACTTGTTTCACATTGTCCTTGGAAAATTCGATAAATTTATTTTTCTCCTCCTCCAGTTGTTGCTCTAAAACTTGTATTTGCTCTACATAATGTTTATTTTACTCCTAAAGCTGCTGCACTTGTTCCTTGAGATCTACCACCTTTTCAAACCTGCTCTACCATTTCTTAGCATCATTTTCCAAGTCTTGCATCTCTTGCTTCTAGTCCTTGATGGTAGCTTGAATTCTAGTAACCTTTTCCTATAATTTAGTAATCATCTCCTAGTAGATATCAGTTTTAATAAACATGGTTTTTATTCTAGTATTGGTCATAATAATCACATATTCTATGGTCAACTAATCTATATCTTATATCTTCTTAACTATTTGATAGTCTTCAACTATCATATCTTTAGTTGGTTTGTCGACCATAGGAAGCATTTTGTATTTCATCCTCTATCGAGACACCAGATCAACCACTATTGTCTTTCTTACCCTAATCGCTTCTTTGGAATATTGGGCTAGCTTCATACTCCAAATTTTTTCTTCTTTTAGTAGAGAGCTTATGATCCTCTGAATATATACCATTGTGGGATGATCCATAAGAGTAGTAGGGGTGACATTGGTGGGAAAGGAAGGGGCCATTGTAGTAGAAATAGGAAAAGAGGAAGTAAGATTTGAATATATATTTACAATGGATATGTCAACCAAAATAGGGCCAGTTGATATTATTTATGGAGGGGTAAATGGTAGCGATATCACCACTATCATTGGGAGTACCGATTATGTGAAAGTTGGATCAATGGAAGTTGGAGGTAGATAAGAAAATGGGTTCTAAAAACATGGATTTAGAGATGAAACTTTGGGACTCTCTATGATATTGGGAAAAGAATTGAATGAATGAAATGGATAATGTGAATTATGTAGAATTGGTTGAGGGTATTCTAGTTCAGATGAGTATAAGTCCATGACATTTTTAAATCAAGAAGAGGAATGAGATTTCTATAGATAATAAGTAGGATAATAAGGGGAAATGAGATCATAAATCATACCTGGACCTATTTTTGTGGTTTGATTGAGAAATTATTTAGAACTTCTCTCCCTATCTTCTTGAATATCTAGTCTATCATACATAGTGGGATATTTTGTTTATCTTTCCACTTTATCCAATCTCTACTTCTTTAGGGCTTCAAAATAAATCTCTAGTGCTACACATTTTGACATCATTTTGGATGGTATAGTTAGTTGTGTCTTTTATTGAGGAGGCATTTTAGCAGATTTTGAAACTAGAGCTTGTTTACCTTTTCTTTTAGAGGGGGTTGTAGCTACTTGGTCCAACACTCTTCCTCTTATCTTTTGACCTTCCTTTAAAGGGTGTTTTCCTCTATAGCTTTGCATTGGGATCTCCTTCACCTTGGAGTATCATCTTATTGTTTATATTATTATAATTTTTCCTCCTCCTATTGTAAATGAGAGGTGTAGGATGGAGTAAACTCTTGCTACTTCCTAGCTATCCCACTCTTTTTATCCTTTGCTTTACCTCTTTTAGGCTTGTTTGTCTCTGCTTTCTCTAGAACCACCGCTAAGATTTTATTTGGATGAACCTTCTTATCAAACCACTCTTTGGTATTTATGGAGTACATATAAAATTTTTCATATGCCTAAGCTCTCTATTCCTCTATATGTAGAATATGCAACAATCTAACCTCCAGTAGACTTTGATCGAGTTCCAGATCATGATTGGCCCTTTTAAAGATTGTATTTCCAAGTAAGTGGGTAGAAGAGCCTCATTACCATTAACCAATGCATAAAGGTATATTTTGATAGATATATTGATAGTGATTCCATAAATCCATAGAACTTGGTCGAGCAATAGATGCCAACTTCTTTTATTCTTCCCTATTGCCTTTTTCATGATTATACGAAAGTTCTTAATGGTATATTCCACTAACCAATTTCCTTGAGGTTAATATTTGGAAGAATTATTTATATTTATACCATACCTACTTGTGAATTAAATGCATTTTACACCTATAAAATTTGGGTCATTATCACTCACTAGTGCTTTTGAGATTCCAAATATTATAATTAGATTCTCTAGAAAATCAATCACTACCTCATAATCAGATTTCTTAGTTGGAATAGCTTCAATCCATATAGTGAAATATTTTGTGGTGGTAAGGATTAAATTATGCCATGCTAATGAATTTGTACTTATAACTCCAAAAAAGTCAAGTCCCCACTATTGGAAGGGTTCTTATGCCTAAATCGGCTTGATTGGAAATGTTGCATTCTTGGTTCTTCCTAAATATCTCTGACATTTGTCACATGACTTAGCTAATTTGAAAACATATACAAATATGTTAGACCAATAGTATCCTATCCTTATTATATTCATGGTATTTATTCTTCTTGAAAAGTTACCACCTGATAGGCCTTTATGAAACTCCTCGATGACCTTCTATTTCTCACTATCCCTCAGGTATCCTAAGAGCACTCCTTACAAGTTATTTTTATACACCCCTTTCAAAAGCAATATATATTTAAGACATTGCAACTTAAACCTTATTATTTGTGAGGTTTTGATTCCTTGAGGGTATACTATTAACCATAAATAAGGCTATGAATTGATCTACCCAATCAGAATCTTCTGAGAGACTATCATCTTAATCATCCTCAACCTCTTGATAGGCCACTATTTGCTCTAAATCTGCCTTAGCTACTAGCTCTTGGCATAGTGCTATTCCTTTGACTATCTTGGTGGGATGGATATCCACATCATACTATTGTATCTTAGTAATCCAAAAATCACTTTTATCACCTAGTTCTCCTTGAATGAATAAGTTTCTCACATCTAGGTGAACCACGTAGACTAGAGTTTTGATCTATATCAAGTATTGCATAAATTTTTTAGATATTTCATAACAACAAATACTTGTATTTTGATGAAGTTGTACTTAGTTTTATACTCATGTAAAATCTATATTTAGAATAATATGGAGTGTTCCTCTCTGCTCCTATATTTTTGAGTAAGTACAAATGCATAGATCTCCTTAGCTCCATAGGAATATACAATAAATGTTTTAGTGAAATAGCAACTACCTTTTTAATAGTATAAAATTATTGTTTATACTTTTCAATCCACTTGAACTTCATATTTTTATTTATTATTTTAGAGATAGGCCTGAATACCTAAGTTAAGTCTAAAATAAACTTTTTGCACAAAGTTAATCTATCCAAAGAAGAACTATAATCTCTTTTTGTTTGTGGGTAAGGGAAGATCTAGGATTGATTTTACTCTATCCATATCTATTACCATCCCTTATTTGGAAACTATATGTCCCAGTAGTTTATCCTCATGAACTAGGAAGACATATTTCTTTGGATTAAGAGATATACCAAACTCTCTACATTTTTGGAAATATTTCTCTAAATTTTCAATATGTGACTCTTTTATATGAGAGAATATTGTCATGTCATCCAGGTAAATCAAAATTATTTTATTGATGAGTTAATCGAAGGAATAATCCATTATCCTCTATAAGTATCTCCTACATTGGATAGATCGAATGACATCCTTTGATAAGTAAATGTGCCTCATTTGGTAGTGAAATATATTTTAAACCAATATTCATCCTTAATACAAATATAGTTGTACCTAAAAAATCCATCCAATAAAGAGTACATTTCCACCTCTGAAACAATTTTAAGGATCTGATCCATTTGAGAAATAGGATAGTGATCTTTTAATGAGTCTTTGTTTAAATTATTGAAATACATGCATAGTAAAATTTCTCCATTTTTGTTTCTCATCGAGACCATGTTGGTGACCCATGTGGAATGCTTTATGTGATATATAATCTTACCATTCATAAGTTTAATCAGTTCTTGTCTCATTATGGATTTATTTTTTGGATTTATAGACTTTTGTATTTTTTGAAAAGGTTTTGTATTAGGTTATAGCTCAATGGTATGTTGAATGATCTTATAATATAATTTAAGATCATCATAGGGCCAGGAAATGATACCAAGATATCTAAAATATAATATCTTAATTTCTTCTACCTCTTTCAGAGAGAATCTTACTCCTATATTGATTTTCTTAACTGCTCCTATTTCAAATTCATTGTAAATTTTATTGTCTATTCTAACAGTCTTTGTCTTTTTTCCATATTCATTATCAAATAGGCTATCCAATGTGATTATTCCATTAGGGATATGATTATTATTGAGATGGATCATATCCTATTGCTCTATTTATTGAATGGTCAGTTCTTGAAATTCTAATAAACAAGCTTATCTAACTAGAAAATCAATTATATGGTCATCGCTTTTGAAGACCTACTAGAAAATATACCTATTCAAGACTGTTTATTTGAAAAATAAGCCTAAAATCCTTACTTGGAGTTGTGCCTAAATATGAGGAAGGGTTGAAGTTAGCTCCTCTAAAATCTAAGTCATTGGCTAGTGTATTCTTCTCCCTAGGAATGGAATGGATATTTAACACATCATATGACTCCATTAAATCCCACACTCTATTTTTTTAAGTCTTCAAATAGTGATGTTTACCACTGCATTTTTTTGTGACCTGGTTGACCACTAGCTCTAAATTGCCAAATATATTTAATATTTTAATTCTTATATTTTTCACTTGGATCAACCCTAAACACAAATCTTCATATTTCATAGTATAATTTGTACAAGTCCATGTGAATCTAAAGAAAAACCTTTTTACTCCTTCTAAAGGATATTTTAGAACTATACCGGCTTTGATTTTGTTTGTTCACCTTGCTCCATCGAAATGCATAGTCTAGACCTCTATCTATCTTAATTATTAGTTAGATATAGTACAGACATTATTTTTAGGTTCAATGGATATATTGTATGTGCCTAGCCCAATATCTAATAGACTTTATTCATATCTAAAAGGTAATTTATATTCTATCTCTATATCTTCTAAGATTTCTACCATTTCTAGTTATTTCATCATAATTTTTTTGTATAAATCTTCTTCAATTTTTTCAATGTGGGAGAACATTGGATTTTTTGTAGTTATTATTATTCTTTTGCCTATGTAAGGAACTATAATTATGGAGTAATAAAAATACATGATTCCAACCATTTTGGCTGTGAACTCTCTCTAAAGGAAAATACCAAAATATGGTTGAGGTCTACTACCATAATTTCTTAGATAATTGTAATTTTTAGAGACTTGTGTAACCTCATAAATACATCTTTTATAACTTCCATGATATTTACAGGGGTGTCATTGAGCTGTAAAACACCTTGGAAATATCTTGTGTACTCTATCCCCATTTCATCACAAACTATTTTTGGCATAACAGTTGTTGAGGTACCTAAATATATCATACAATTGTGGACTATCCATCCTTCTATTTTGAGAGATATGTAGAACAGTGGTGGTTTATTCTTCAAGGTGGTATGAGATATCATTTCACTATACTATACTATATTGAAAACTATGAAAGTTTCTTTTCCTTGAGACATTTTATGTAGGGAAGCTTTCAACAAGTAAATTTGATCAGGGATGAAAAGAGTGTCATACATGCTTGCTATAGTTAGAACTATTTTTAATTCATCATTGATGTTATATTCTATCTAAACTGGTGGAGGCTTCTCATACCTTTTTTCTAGATCTCCATAGTTATTTGTGTACTATTGTGTAGCTTCAATCCTTTGGTGCTTTGTAATCGAAGGGAAACATAGCTTATATTGGGTCTCCTTTCTCACACTTTCTTGTTTCCTATTCCTTTCTTTCTCACCTCTTCCTGTAAAGCTTACCTCCCTCTTCTGTCTTATGGAGAATATGTTACCTTTATTTTCTGCTTGTAGAATGATAAATTGATACTCACTTTGTAGTGGTGTTTCCCTCCTCTTTTGTGAAGGAACCTAGAAACTACCCATATTCTATGGGTCCACTTGCTTGAATTTATTTCTAAACCTTGTTATTATGGAAACTTTCTCTTTCTCGAAATAACCTTGTCCAATCATGACTTGATCATATTGCTACAACATGTTGACTCTTCTCTTTTGGTTTATTTTCATATTTTAGATGGCCTACTACACATGGTGTTGGCACATAGTACGAGATTTTGAATCATGTGAATCATTGCATACTAGATACCATATGTTGACAAGACTAGTCTCAAAAACATGCTCATGATCATCTTGATTTATATTGACTTTAATTCCTATAATATTACTAGGACCATGATTTTGATCTCTACTTATATAAGGGAATATTATTGGTTGAAATATTTTTGTCTTTCTCTTATGTATAACATTCGTTTTATTACTAAGAATATTGAGTATACTTTGAATTTCAATAAGCACAATGGACTCTTAAGGAGCTTGAGGGGGGAGTGGTGAAAAGGAGTTTGCAGGTATTGGAATTTTTGATGGTGTAATGGGAGTAATATGAGGGAGAGGTGATTAGAAAGGAGGAAGATCCATGTATGAATATGTGGAAGACTGAATCATGGCATGATATGTCTCAGAACCATAAGGTATGCTAGTTTTGGGAGGTAACCTTCCTACATTGATTAGGATATTCTTAGCTTGCACAACTGCATTGTAGATCTAAGAGAAGGTGTTAACTCTAGACAATTTTGTTTGTAATACAAGATTCAACCCCAAAGCTATGATAAAGTACATAAAAGTGAGAGGGCATGTGGGTATATATTTTGGTGGGATTCTCTTCCATGTTCTACTAAATATCAGGTTAAAGTACAAAATATATTCTTGCTAATATTTTTGCATAAATGTAAATTGGTTAAGGAGGCAAAAGGGATCATATAACTCATTGAACTCTTCTACAAAGGGTTTGGATAATGCCTCCCATGAAGTAATGATATTATATTCTAAAATTTTGAACCAGTGCAAAATTTTCCCTATAAAGGATAGGGCCAAGATTCTGATAATGACATCATCATTTTTTATATTATGAATAGCTACTAAATTCAAGATATCTTAGGAGTGCTCATAGGTAGTTTTACCCAAACCATAATATGTAATTATAGCTTTTGATATAGCCTATGGAATATCATGCATATGGGTAAGTCTTAAGGTATTAGTTGTATTCCAACTAGGGTATTTTTGTAGGGGATAATTTGGAGGTACATTATGAGCCATATTTACTAGTGGTATTCTAGTTGGGGGTGTCTTTAAATGTGCCATAAGGGTAAGTTTAGGAAGAGTCTATTCTGAATGAAATTTTTGTTTTAAATATCTTATGACAACAAGTCCTTTCATGGGGAGCTTGTAATAAATAAACAAACCTAGATTATTCTTTGTAGCTGATCTAGCATTCATGAAAAAATTACAAGTTGTTGGAATGGCTTTCTGCATCTCTAAATTTAGGGGAGTCACCAAGTGTACATATCACCACTTAATGAAATCAAGAAAAATAACTAAATATTTATTCCTCTAGGAGAGATAAATAAAATAAACTTATGTGGGTTATGTATGCTTCTTGTAAACAGGTCCCACCAGGTGTGTTAGAACTATTGAGGTCTGAATTGACATCAAGGGAACCTTGAATTGCAACTATGAATCTATGAATTGTGGTAGGTGCAAACATGATAATCACAGATCAAACTCCGACATTGGATGGATCAGATATATACTTCAATCCAACCTCTAGAGTAGGCAGGTTCCTTGTCAACTTTTTAGGTGTTAACTATATTAAGATCAATTGAAAAGTGTAAGTTTAGGGATAAAAATGGGGTAAGGTTTAGAAAATAATTGAGAAAATTGGGTGGCCAGATAAATCTAACAACATTGAAAAATAGAAAGAATCCACTGATCAATCACATTTCTAGTATTCCACACTTGAGACTAATAATAATAAAAACTCAACATGTTCATGATTAGAATAAGAAAATTCTCATAAAAGTATTTCAAACACCTAAATTCTAATAATCCAAATAACATAATTAGATCAACACATCAGTTACAATAATATATCCAAGTAATGCTTCTTCTATTGATATCACATTAATTACAATAATACTCCTATTGATATCACATCAGTTACAATAATATATCATGAAAATGATCTAGAGCTAACCCTTAATCATGGTGTTTTGACCTCCTTATATATATTTTACAATTATTAACAAGATGGAACATTAAAAGGGCTCTCTCTATTAAAATAATAAAGTTCTAAGGTGGTAGACTCTCATGAATCTTCAAAAAGGAAACTAAGTTGTACTCCATTAGTGATATATTTGCACTCTGCAAACGCTCAACTTCTCAATGGAGTTCCATGACTGGAGAGGTTACAGATCAATATGGATTGCTCTTCATTATTGTAAGAATATTCCATCATTAATTTATACCTAAAAATGTAGTTGGATCTTGATTCTGATAATGTTTTATCTTTCCAAATATTTTTCACTATCTTTGTCTAGTTTCACTACCTTTGTCTTCTTTGAAACCCACCAGTTCATTTTTCTAGTCCTGGTTTGACCATATTGACTGTGAAGTATGGGTTTTTAAATATATCACAACCTTTGAAATAATCCACTTCTTTGAATTTCACTGAGTAAGGTATTATGTTGACTATAGAATTGGCTTTTGTGGTTGCCAACGACTTTCTACATACTCTGCTACTTTAATTTTTGCTAGGTCAGGTTTGATAAATTTGATTGTAAAATTAGCTTACTTTGACTTTTGGAAGATGTTATCACTGCTTTCCAAAATCTACAACTCGGTATTCCACTTTGTATCATTTGACCATGTTGATGGTGGAATTTATAATTTAGAAAATTTTAAACTTTCACTTCTTCTAACATGAAAAATTTGCATACCCTGATGTCACTTCTTCTATTTTCCACCATTCTGGATTTTGCTTATCCAACTTTGACCTCACTAATTGCAAAATTTGTCTCCAGTAGAACTTCACATAGTCTTCTGCCATTTATTTATGATTACTTAGCAGATTTATAATTTAGCTAAGCATGTAGCCTTTTGGGGTCTACAGTTCTATTTGCTTAATTTCTCAAAATGTGCATGTATGCTTGTGAAATGTGGAAATATTGTTGAATACCTCAAAGGTGCAAGTAACTATTAACAAGGGGCCTATGGTTTGGTATTTGATTTAAATTGTGAAAATGTTGTTGTTCATGAGATTAATTGTCAAAATGTACGATTAATAAATAAAATTTGCAAATAATAAAACTTGTCGAATGCAAATATTTGAATTTTACCCTTGGAGAATGATTTTAATTAAATTTCTCCAAATAGTTAATGTTTGAACATTAATTATTATTTTTTGGAAAAATTAACTAATTAAAACCCTAATTTCTATTTCAAATGTATAATGTTAGAATTAATTAAAATGAAATAAACATTTACCCTAATATGAAAAATTAAATTTTGCATAAACTTTAGGGTTTTGATTTTTTTTCTTGTGCGATTAAATTAAATAAAATAAAAAAGTCTTAGGTTAGAAAAAATAAAATAAAATAAAACATACGCTACAAAATATTTTGAACTCCTTCCAGAATCTATAAATAGAGATAATTTAAAACATAACCTAATTTAATCCAACCATAATTAACATAGTTCAAATTAAAATGGGTGCAATATTCAAATAAATTTATTAATATATTCAATAATTTAAAATTAAAATACCATCGACATCCATATTTTTCACCACAATGAAATGAATATGTCTTCTATTAATACTTTTCTTCAGAATACCTCTATCAATCAATTACACAGATGAAAATTTCAATAACAAGCAACCTAGGAGGAATACATTTGGCGATGGCAAACTTTTATCTTCTCTTCCACTCACTCCAAATTATTTCCACCTCTTGCTCTTGGATTTCAATGGATATTTATAATCTAATATTTTATTCTATTTTTAGTTTTATAATTATTTTTAAAATGGATTTCATAACTATTCTTTTCAACCCTTGTATTACCTACGTAAAAACATATTCATCATAATATTAAGACAAAGCCAACCTTTATTTTATTTATTATTTATTTTCCTTCATAACTTTCCTTTTGCCAAAATTGAGTCAAAATTCAAAGTTATTACATTTTAATAAAAATTTCCATGCATCTAAATAGGCCAAAAGGGTACTCAAAATTGTTGATATTTTAAAGTTTATGAGATATGATATTTTAAAATTCCCAAATTGCTATAGTACACTATTATTTTTGGATGAAATTGACATCTTAAATCCTATAATTTTGGTACCATTAAAAGAGGAAATAAATATCTTTCTATCAATTTTTGAATGAGTTCAAATGGATTTGTCTAGCTCAAGATATGTCTATTTCAATTTTGCATTAATTTTAGGGTAAAAGTGATAAAATTTGAATAACCCTAAAATGAAATTTAATTATTTAAACCTTTGATTTGAAAATATAAATTTTTAAATTATTTAATTTGAAATAATACAATTAATATGCAAATATTCAAAAATATTCAATTCAAATCATTGCAACTAAATTCAAGCCTTCAAGATGCAAATATGTCAACAATTTTAAAATCTCAATGTAATAAAAAATTAAAAAATCTTGGTGTAAGCAAATTTTTAAAGACCTTGATGCGAGCAAAATTGGATAAAACAAAGAAAAAAATACCAAAATTTTGAGTGGATCTCCAAATTGGGGTACGTTGTGCAATGGATAAAAAAAATGGGTGACTCTACTGAGAAATGCTCTTGAACATTTTGGATGAAGAACCCGATCTAAAATCAATAAAACCAAATATCAAAGAAAAAATAATTTAGCAATATCTAGAGAAAATGGGGTAGACAACTTCAAATGAAAATAGATGAACAATTTACTTCTACTCAATGTGTGAACTGTGATTCATTTTGCATCCTTGAAACAATTTAGATTCCATCATTTGTTTTACATTTAGGCTATAAAATATCACTCATGAAGATGTGCCTCTACATTGCTCCACTTCTAGCCACACATCTATAGCCCTGGTGGAGATGACCTTGATCTCTTTTGGACCTTTCTCTACTGCTATTCAAGCATATATATCCCTATTAGAGATTGTCCAAATCACCAAGGTATGAGAATGCTTTTACATTTTTTTTATTAAATATTTAATGCTTTGCAAACCTTGTATGCCAATTTTGTTAGAGACCACTTAAGGCTAAAGATGGAGTGTATTAGATTTTTTCCTTAATCTACAAAACCAGAATGAATTTATCCTTCATGATTTCAAATAATATCCATTAATATGATGTGCTACATGTGGATATTTAGTGAAATGTCTCATTGTTCCATAGTTAACTATATTAGTCCAAAATCATAAGAATTATTACTAAATAATCTAATTTTATTTTTATTAATTTCATCTAATTCCAAAATAGGAACATGAAAAAGGAATAAGTATAAAAAAAGAGACCAAAATTTTGAAGCTACCACAAAACACTACCTCAATAAGAGGAACAAATTGAAAACCTGATGAGGTACTAGTGGAAAACTCACAATTTGAAATAAACCAAAATTGTAAAACTGATAAGCAAGTAAGAATTTGCATAGATTTTTTTCTCTAAGTCAACTCAAACGGCTATTGTTGTAAGTAATGTTAATTGTCATATTGAACTATTTTTCTGCAATAAGTGTAAGGTGTTGTACGATAACCAGCACAATTTTTGAAAATAATGTTCTAAGGATGACTAGGATCTACAATCTCAGCATAAGGCTAGATTTTGTATTAGGTTTTGGGTTAACCTGCAAAACTCGGTAATTAATGATGACTTTTATATACCAAAAAAAAAATAACCTGCTCCCTAAACTTTAAAACACTTACAAGAAAGAAAATAAAAAAATCTAGTAAAATAAAAGATTATGTATAAAAGTGCATAAAAGAAAGGTTATGTACAAAAGCATGAAAATGAAAAATATATATACAATAATGTATTAATGATGATGAATTCAACATATTATTTTCCTTGATCCCAAACACGATTACCATAATTTGAGAGATGCCCATAATGATAAGCATGTTAAATTTGATGAGTATTATCCCATAGTAACATTGGATCTGAAAGCTCAAAGGCCTTTATTTTAACTCTCTCACCCCACCAATTCAATTTAGGTCCATCCTCGTTGTCATACATATATTTTGCTCCATCAAACATAAATCTCTATAAATGGTCTTTAATTAATTGTTGTTGACTATGTGCGATGTTTATTATTGAACTTTTATCTTCAATCATAGTTTCTACAAGTATGGGGTGAGATCCTATTTTAAATTCAATACTCAAAATATTATCCTCATTATTATTGTTAGACATGATCTCTTCCAAGCTTGACCCAATTTCTAAAAAACTAACTGCCAAACCACTATTCATAGTTTCAAACCAATAATAATTACGAAGTAAATTACATGTATCTAGGATATATAACATATGAGGATCATTATAATTTTGTGTCCCAAGTTTAATAGACAATTATTTATGAACTTGATTTAGTAACTCAAAAAAATCTACCTCTATCTTATTCAACATAACAACCTTATTATTAGTGTGAGAAAAAATAAACTCTAATTATTTATTAATCATAAATGGTATTTTATTATAAACAATATTTGAATCTAAAAAATAAGCATTAAAATTTTTATCTAAAATTCTAATGGTTGAATAGAAAGGTTGATATTCTACCTTTTGTACATTTCCATTTACCAAGACTTGGTGAGTCATTGTAATTTCTTCTTTTCCCTCATGGTTTTCATCATCCTCTTCTTGTAGCCCTTCCTCTTCATCGATCACCTATTTTTCAAAGACACCAAAATTAGTCACCCAATTAAAAATATGCCCATCCTTTTCAAACCATAAATTTTATAGGTTAAGGGATGTGTTAAATAACACATCTCCCTGATCAATTACTTGATTCATCTCAAATAAAGTAACATTTTCCTTTGGATCATCAACTATATCAAATTCAAACCACTCATATTCTTGAGTTTTCTCTATCTGAGGTGACATAGGTATCATATGATTATTGGATGGGATAGGGCTATCACTTTATTACACCTCAAATGGGAACAAAGTGAGTGATTATGCTTATTTAATACTATTTTTAGACTCTTCTTCAGGTTCAAGTTCATTCAGGATATAACTCAGGCTATGATCTTCCTCAAATTTATCTTACTCCACTTCTGAAGGTTCATCTATTTCTTAAATTGAACCAATATCTATATTTTGATTAACTTTATTACCACAATCCTCATTGATGGGTATTGAATTTGAAACTTGCACCTCATTTTGGATGATATCTAATATGGTTGTAACATCTAGACAGTTAATTTTATCTCATTGATTTCTCACATTAGACATTATTTGATTTAAGGGTGCCATATAGGAAGGTTGGTACTAGTTGAAATTCATATCTCCTAGAACACAGTTTATCATGGGTAGAGGTTGTGCATTATCCTAATTCATTTGTTGTATATGATTGTGAGCCTTAGGTATAAATAATGATAACTGATCCACATTAATACTTTTTGAAATCCAATAGTGTTCTAATTTTATTGCAACACTATAGGCTCTAGGAAAGGATATAATTTTAAGAATTCTTCCTAGAAATATATAAGTAAAGGGGTATAATAATCCCATGTATATTTTAATGGCTTCTTCTTCTAAAAGGATGTAATGTATCACCAATTTGGTATACAACCTATGGAACTTATCATTGAATAGTCTCATGGATTCATTACGTTCTTTATAGATAGAGATAAATTACTTTAATATCATACCTGGGTGGACCAATTTTCTAAAATTGTTAAGAAATATTGCTTATGTTTGGGCCCAAGAAGTGATAGAGATTATGGGTAGGTTGATATACAAATCATAACCAAACTCATATAATGTGCATGGAAAATTCTTTAGGCAACATATTCATGTATAATTTGCAAATGAATTAAAGTGTTTTTGTATGTCTGAATATGTTCCTCAACCGATATAATTCCATCATGCCTATAATGGGTGAAGAACACAAACTTATACTGAGAGGAGGGGTGAACAATATATTGCCCACTTTTTACTTTCTTTCCAAACCAATATCAATTAGTGTCTTCAATTACAATAAACAAATATATCAGTGTGCATTAACAACATAGATAACAATATTAATCAAGTGCACAAATCATCACACATAATTGAGACACAATATTTAACGTGGTTCTCCAATGTGGGGTAGTCCACAAGATAATCTCCTTATAATATTTTATAAAGAAATAGGGATCCTTATCCCAATACAAATGATTACTTTGTGCTCAAAGCTAGACTATCTTGATCTACTCAGGTGGGCTCAAATGATCTACTTATTTAGGCTCTCCATTGATATGCTCAGCTAGGCTAACCACTGATATGCTTAGCTAGGTCATCCACCAATCTGCTCAACTAAGCTATCCACTGATCTCTTCAACTAGGCTATACACTGATCTTCTGAGCTAGGCATTCCACTAATCTGCTCAGGTAGGCTATCCACTGATCTGCTCAACTAGGCTATTTACTAATCTTCTTAGCTAGGCTATCCATTGATCTACTCAACTAGGCAACTGGTGTTGATATGTTTTTATATTTCTATCACTTCTCTCACATTTGCATGAAAGCCTTCTCATAAGAATCACACAATCCTACTCATATGCTATCCCAAATCTATCATCAAAGCCTTCACAAAAGGCTTAAATAATCCTGCTCAAATGTTGTCCCAAATATGTCCTCAAAGCCTTCACAAAAGGGTCAAACGGTCCTGATCAAATGCTGTCCCAAATATGTCCTCAAAGCCTTCACAAAAGGCTCAAAAAATCCTACTCAAATTCTGTCCAAAATATGTCCATAAATTTGTCCCAAAATCCTTCTAAAAATCTCAACAAATCATGCACAAAAGTAGACTCAAATTTTTCCAGACATTTTTTTCCAAAATCCTTCTCTAAGTCTCAAAAAATCATGCACAAAAGCTATCTCAAATCTCAACCATAAATTAATGAAGGCAAGGCTCAATGATGAACTCAACAATGGATAACAAATAAATGATGACAGTACTCAACAATGTGCTCAATAATGGATGGAAATATACTCTTCAATGGATGACAACAATGATCCACAATGATATCAACAATGTATGACAAATACTCTCTCAAATGGATGGCAATAATGTTCAACAATGTACTCTCTAATGGATGACAACAATGCTCAACAATATACTCTCAAATGGATGACAATAATGTTCAACAATATACTCTCAAATGGATGACAAAAATTCTCAACAAGGTACTCTCAAATGGATGACAAATGATCTCTCAAATGGATGACAACAATTCTCAACAATGTACTCTCAAATGGATGACAACAATACTCAACAAGGTACTCTCAAATGGATGAAAAATGATCTCTCAAATGGAAACCTCTCCAAGCAATAACAATGAGGACTTCAAATAACCAAGGACAATCTCCACAAGTGATAGAAATAGTTTCTCAATAATATCTTCCTCATGCAATGTCAATAAGATCTCAGAAACAAGCACAAATCCCTTAAGTAAAGAGCTTTCAAATAGCCAACAATGATATCCTCAAATGAAAGGCAAATGTATCGACAAGTGACTACCAAATTATCTCCTCAATGGCCTCAAATAGTGGTAATGTAATCAACAAGTAACCAATAATAATCTCCTCAAAGCAATAGCAAAAACCTCCTCAATAATGGCAATACTCTCAATGAAATCCACTAAAGCAATTATGAACTCAAGCATCAATTTTATCCATAAAATTGATTTTCTAATCCATCCACTTTCTCTCAATAGCCAAGGAATATTAATCAATAAATTTGTATTCAAATTCAAACCCTAACTCATGTTCATATTTTCTAACTCAAGATAGCAATTAACTAGGTCTCAAGTTCCTAGTTTAACTTCATAATCAAATTATGCACTAGGACATATACAAATTCAACACTTTTCAACCTTATGACTCCCTAATTTAATTAACACATACAACAAGAACCTATGCTTTTATTTTTAATTCCACACCTTATAACTCTACATATAGCTATCATAAATATTTATTTCCACACCTTATATCTCCCCAATCAAACACAGTAATAACAAATATTTAATTCTACACCTTATAACTCCTTAAGCACATTAACACATACAACAAGCATTTATTTCCCTAAACTCATTTTTTTTTTGGTAAATAAAAGTCTCCATTAATTACCGAGTTTTGTAGGCTAACCCAAAACCTATTACAATACCCATCCTTCTGCTGAGATTGTAGATCATAGTCATCCTTGAAACTTTCTTACGAGAAATTGTGTTGAATCCCCTACAACACCTTAATAACAAAGCACACCCATACCTAAACATAACTGTAAACATTACTTACATTGACAGGAATTGAAGCTTGGAATTTTGCACTTGTGAAACCTGTTGCTTGCCCATTTCCTATTCTCTATAGAAAACTTCCAAGGCTTACACCCTGTTACCTTCATTTCTAATTGGGTATGATTTAGAGGGAAACCCCATAGTTATTACCAGCTCCATGGGAAAATAACACCCATTCATATTTCTCCTTAATGGGTAGGTTTCTTTTCATGACTAATAATGTTTTCCACTTCACGTGGCACACCTTGTGTCCATGTCACCAAACTACCAACATCAACACCTATGTTGGCTAATTTGTCAGCTAACCTGTTGGCCTCATGGTACATGTGACAAGCCCTCTTGTTATGTCTTGCCACAAAAAGGATCCTCACTTCATGGATGACTCCCTCAATTCTCCATGGATGTTTTTTACCATTGGTTAACAGGTTGATGGTGTTCATAGAATCACCTTCAATAATCAAGTTACCTTGAGTTGCTTGGGCTACTTGCAACCCTCTCCAAAGGGCTCTAGCTTCTGCTTCGTTAATAGTTCTAATTCCCAATGGTTCAACGAAGGCCTTGACCATATTTCCTTGATGATACAGCTCCAACTCTTGCTCAAGCTCCAACTCTTGTCGGGTTCTCCTTTGTTGCACCATCAAAATTTAGTTTAAACCAACCCTAGGGGGGTAGCATCAAAGAAATCCCATTTCTGGGATTGGGCAAAGGAATAGAAGGTTTGTCCTCCATACCTAAGGCTTGAGCTAATTGTTTTTATTGGGGAATAATTGAGTTGTTCTCATCCACTAAGGTGCTAAGGTTTTCTTTTGTAAATATAGTAATCCTGTTGAGGATGGTTTTTGAGTTGTATCCTTAAAGGCTATATGGTTCCTTTCTAACCAAATATGCCAGATAAAATGATGCCAATAGATTTTCCATAGGTACTTAAGTTTTAGGCTAACAAAAGGTTTAGGCCATTGATGGGAAACTTTAGATATAAGAGCAGGTTGAACCCACAAGATCCTAAAGGCTTGAAAAAGTTCATCTAGGATGGAATCCGCTACCGGACACTCTAGAAACAAGTGTTGAGTAGTCTCCCATCCTGCCCTGCACATGTAGCAACGGTTAGCAATAACCATACCTTTGGATAACATATTGTCCATAGTGAGGATTTTTCCTTGAATCACCAACCATGAAAAAAATGATATTTTAGGAATTAATCCTTTGATCCAAACCAAACTTGGTTGAAATTGTTGACCTTCCACATTGAGAAGAAAATTATAGGTAGAATTAACTGTGAAGTCACCACTTTTAGTCTCATCCCAAACAATGTGATCTTCATCCTCTCCAGAGGGAATAATTTTCTTAGTTAAAATGTTATAAAGCTCTTCAGGCTTCACTTCAAAACCCTGTACTCTGATGTGTTTCCACCTATTGATATTTATATCCTACCACATATAATTTGCAACCTTCTTCCCAATATGCTGCTCCATATGCTCTTGAATCCTAGCCAAATGAGGATTCTGGGATAACTCCTCAGCTCTCACCCATCGATCCTTCCAAAAGTCTATTGTTTGCCCATTTCCTAGAATCCATCTAATACCTTTCTTGACAAGATCCTTGCTCGTGAGGATTGCCTTCCAAAAAGCAAACCCCCTACTTGCTAAGTTGTCATTAAGGAAGTTCACACCTTGGAGGTATTTCCTCCTAACTATGGTAGTCCATTCATTATTGACCTTAGTCAATAACCACCATGCTTGTTTGGCTAACAGAGTTTTATTGAGATGAACAACTCTCCTCAGTCCTAACCCCCCATTAGCTTTAGGTTTGCAAACATTGTTCCAACCTACTAAATGGATCCTTTTCTTATCCTCGATCCCCGACCGCGAGAAATTTTTTTTGAAGCTACTCAATTTTGTGATACACCTTGCTGGGAGCTCTAAGACTGATAGGAAGTAAACAGATATACTTTGAAGTGAAGCCATAGTTAAAACTACTTTTCTTTCTTGAGATAACAAATGTCCTTTCCAACCTGCTAGATTTTTTTGGATCCTCTCCAAAACTATGTTCCCCATTGATCCTTTAGGTTTTCTCGTAAATAGGGGAAGACCTAAATAGGAGGTGGGAAGGGATGCAATCTGACATTCCATGATACTTGCTATGCTGTTTTGCCTAGGAATGGGGGTATTGATGAAATAAAGTTTGCTCTTATCAAAATTCACTTTCTGTCCAACTACTTCTTCATACATTATGAGAATATTTTTAATCCTTCTTGCCTCAACCATAGAATCCAAAGTCAGTAGCAATGTATCATCAAAAAATTGTTGATGTGTCACCTAGGTAGTTAGCGACGTGGCCTTGATAATTGATATGAGTCCAGCTACCGTTGCTGCCTTAATGGTTCTTCCCAAGGCCTCAGCTACAATGATGAATAGCATAGGACTTATGGGATCTCCTTTTCTTAGACCACAATTACTTTTAAAAAAACCTACAGTAGACCCATTAACCAAAACTGAAAAACAAGTCTTACAAATACACTCTCTTTTTAACTTGACCCATTTCATGTTGAAGCCAAATTTTAATAAAACTACCTCTAGGAATTCCCAATTTATCCTATCATAAGCTTTGTTCATGTCTAACTTTAAATCCATGACTACTTTTTTAGTCTGAGCGACTGTATGAAGAGCCTCATGAACAGTAATAACTCCATCTAAAATTGATCTTCCTTGTACAAAACTTCCTTGACTTGGATCAATGATAACCGATAGAACTTTCTTCAAACGGTTGGCTAAAACTTTGGACATAATTTTATAGGATATATTACATAGGCTAACCGGCCTAAAGTCAGCCATAGTATTGGGTTTGGGGCCTTTAGGGATCAAAGCAATGAAAGTTGAATTGAAACCCCTTGGAATATAATTTGAACTTTGGAACTCCTTGATTGCAGCAATAACTTCTGCTGCAACAATATCCCAACAAACTTGGAAAAACCGCAGTGAAAATCCATCCGGCCCAGGAGATTTGTCAGGATCCATGTTAAAAAAAGTCTCCTTGATCTCTTCGTCTGAAAAAGCTGTTGTAAGAGACTCATTAATCATTTCATAAATGAGATGTGGAATGAATTGAAGGAGAGATTCCTTTGCTTGGACATTACAGGCCCATTCTTCATCCAATAATGAACTGAAAAAATAACAGCCTTGTCCCTGATCTCCTAAATGTTTTGAGTTGAGGATCCATCCACCTTAGTTAAATTTCTATTATTATTGTTGCTTCTATTGCTCATTGTGGTAACATGGAATTTTTTTGAATTAGATTCCCCTTCTTTTAGCCATAATTCCCTTGATTTTTGCCTCCAATACATCTCTTCACAAGCTAAAATAATATAAAACTCACAAAGGGTTTCCTTCTCTTCAGTCATTGTCGCCTCATCATAGGTTCCATTTTGGATTTTGCTTTCTATTATTCTCAGTTTTTCCCCCACTGCTCTCTTATTCTCAAAAATATTTCCAAAGACTTCTTTATTCCATATTCTAAGGTTTTTTTCCACCATATTAAGTTTTTGAGATAGTTTGAAGGAAGCACTTCCCTGGATAGGCTGTTGCCACCATTCCTTTATTCATTTCTTGAAGTCCGGATGTTTAACCCACATTGACAGAAATCTGAATGGCTTTTTAAAGGAGTTAGCCTGAAATGCCTCCCATAGAATAATATTATGGTCTGAAGCGCATTTAGGAAGGGCTTGTAATGCTAAATCACCAAACATTGTTGTAGCTTCCTTGGATAAAAAACTTGTCCAACCTTTCTTGAATCAGCTGACTTCCTATCCCCTTGTTACTCCAAGTAAATTTGGATGCTTTTAGTCTTACATCCATCAATTCATTTGTGTTAATGAATTCATTTAAGTCCTCCATGCTCCTTGAGGGTAACCCAGATCCTCCCTTCTTATCAGATGGGTAAAGGGGGTAATTGAAATATCTCCCAACCACCCAAGGAATATCTTTAAAAGCTTGAATCAAATGCACCAAAAACTCCCACAGTTTAGACCGCCCTTGGATAGAGGTGGGGGCATAAACATTTTACATAATAAAATTCTTATTAGTATCAAAATAGTGAAATAATATGCTTAAGACTCTTTCATTTGCCTGAATAATACTTCCTTCTATTTTAATAGGATCCCATAAGATCATGAGGCCCCCAAATTCTCCTCTCACCTATTGAAAGGCCACTTCCCCTTGCTTCCAAATCCTTCTAGCTATAAGTTATGATTATGCCACATCTATTTTGTTTTCTTGAAGAAAAATGATAGTTGGATTCCAATCCTTCCTTATAGACTTCACCATCCTTTGTTTTGGTGGGCTGTTTAGGCCTCTCACATTCTATGAGAGAATCTTCATTTAGATTTTTTGATATTTTTTCCCCGCCCCCTTCCCTGATCCAAAGGGATTTTGTCAATTTTGTTATTATCTTGGCCAAAAATAGCTTGTTATTTGCTTTCTGTTTGCAATTTCTTCATTGATTCTCATTCTATAGTACTCTGATGTAGATATTCTCCCTTTCTTTCTTTCACTTCCATAATCTATCACAGGCTTGGTAGTGCTTTTAGTCTATTTTGGACTGAAATGAGGGGGCATATACTATGATAGTCTAGGGATTGAACTTTCTTCTTCAATTTGGGGGTTTTCAATTCCCTCTTCATCCTCAGCCTTGTTTTGGTTCACCTCTCCTATCTGGTTCCTAAACAGGGGGCTTTACTTCAAGGAACATTTTACCATTGGGCTCATATAATAAGGGATAATTTGCTATGCTACTGTATGAAGAACATAAGCTTATACTGAGAGGGGGGGTGAATAGTATAAGATCGCTTTTTACTTTTTCATTCGATTCAACTTGTAGTTCAATATTATGTAGTGTAAAGAAAATAGTATCAATAGCAGTAAGCAAAGCAATGCACAAAAACACCATTCACAAAAGAGACACAACAATTTACATGGTTCACCCAACGCAGGCTACTCCATGGATAAAATTTTTCACTAAATTTTATCACCTCAAATTTTGGGAAACCTTTCCCGATTACAAATTTTATGGGCACCAACCCAAAGGAGATACCTTCCCCTAGCTCTACTCTAACTGGTGATCCTCTAGAATACCTCTACCTCTACTACCCTTACCAAGTGGAACTCTATCCATAGAAGACACCTATATTCCCTGCTCTAGCTGGAGACCTTTGTCCTCAACTCTTTCACCTCCAAAGTTGGTCCTCTTATCTGCACCAAACACAGTCCTTTGGTCTGGCACTAATGTCCTCAAAATTTGCACCTCTATGCAATTACAACACTCGATCAAAAATCCACTTATGCACCTCTGTGCAAACACAGTAGCACTATCTTCGCACACTCTGCTCGTCGATGATCGAACTTCTCCCTACACTTTCCTTCTAAAAAATTTACACTTTGAACACACCCTTCGATCGATACAAAATCTCTCCAAACAACCCTCCTTTTATAGTAATACTTTTAAGATCAAAACTTTGATCTTAGTCGGCTGTTATGCAAATGCAAACCCTAACTCCATCGGTTGCACGCCCTAATCTTTGTCGGCTCAAAGTTAACTCTGTTGGCTTCAACCGCCTCTGCAACTCTCCTATAGCTTCTACCATGAAACTACAACATGTCATGGTATCATGACATTTTTGTAGTTGTACACATTCATTTGGCTATTGTCACGATATCGCGACACTTTTGCCTTAGTTTGCCTTGACTATGTTCTTGTCGTGAAATCATGACACTTTAGTCTTCATTGCCTTCTTCTCTACTTTTGTCATGAAATCATGATACATCTGCTTCTGCTGACATCATCTTCAACTCAGTCATGAAATCGTGACCCTTTTGACTTCATGGCCTTCTTCTCTGCTTGCACTAGCGAAAACAAGACATGTCGTGAAATCGTGACACTTTCGCTACCTTGAGCTCCTCTCTGCCTTATGCCCGTGAAACTGGAACATGTCACAAAATCATGATGCCTTTCGCTTTCATACACTCTTCTCTGTAGATGCTAGCGAAACTGGAACATGTCATGAAATCACGATGCTTTTGCATTTGAGCTCTTCCTTCTTCAATTCGTCATGAAATCGTAACACTTTTGTTGAAGACTTGCTTACTATTTTTGTCATGAAATCGTGACACTTTCTCCAACTCAAATCTGCCATATCAACCTATAATGAAATCACGACACTTTCTGCATTTGCAAGCTTTCTCTTCAACCTATCACAAAATCGTGACACTTTCTACATCCATACAACTTCTTTGTAGCCTGTCACAAAATTACAATGCTTCTCATTTCAGACTCTTCCCTTTGCTGCGTGTCATGAAATCATGACAGTTCTCTCTTTGAGATTTTTAGCATGTTGCAAAATCATGACAGTCCTCACCTCGACCTCTGTAGCATGTCGTGAAATTGTGAAATTTTTTATGTAACTTTATCTCTCTTCTAACTTGTCATGAAATTGTGATAGCTCACACCGCGGACTCTCTTTTCTGCACTATGTCATGAAATCGTGACACCTTTTCGTTTGTACAAATTTCCTGGCAATGTGTCACGAAATCGTGACACTTTTCCTTCTCTACCTTCCTACACTTTATGAGTCGTTAAAATGCGACATGTCGTGAAATCGTGACACTTTCCATCTGGCTCTTCTTTTCTACCAACATGTCATGAAATTGTGATAGTTTGACAGCTTCTTCTCTTTCTTCCAGCATGTCACAAAATTGTGACAAATTTTCCAGCACTTTCTCTCTCCTCAAACATGTCACGAAATCGTGACAATTTTTCCAGCACTTTCTCTCTCCTCAAACATGTCACGAAATCACGACAGTTTTTCCAGCCTGCTGCATACTTTTTCTTACTTGTCTTTTTCTTGATCCTTTGCAAATGGGCTACTAAGAACTTCCTGGAAACTCACTGATCATGCTCTGAATAACCTTCAACAACACAAATTCCTTGACATCAAATCAAATTTCTTTAAGAAATTCTTGACATTAATGACAACATCTACACTTGAGCAAAGGCAATGTACCCAAGGTACCCAAAATTGCCAACACTGGATTAGGAGCTACATTCTTGGCTCTTGTTTCCATAACTTTGACTCTTGACTCTATTTTTTCCATGTTTAAACTGAAATGACTTGGCAATTTTTCTTCATTTTGAGCATAGCTTTTGGGGATTTTTGTCATAGCTATGGATGGTCCCGATTTGTATGGGGAGTCTAGGGTTTCAGGAAAATTGACACTGATGGTATCATCCTTACTATTTTCTTTTTCAACTTCTAGATTTGCTAGGATATCAAACATGTTCAATCTAGGATCTTTATTACATACCTTATGATTTTTGCCTCTCTCATTATGTTGCTTTCCTTTCTCCTAGATTTTTGCTAGTTCTGTGTTGGCTTGGTCAGCCTGGTTATTCTTAATTGTATGTATTATTCCAAGTTAATATGCGGTCCTTGAAACTTTGGGATCCCTCTCCCATTAGATTTCCCCAGAAAACCTTCACTCATGGCTTCCTTGTTTGCAGTTATTGTCAGACATTGGGCTTGAAGGTGGCCTTGGATTTTGCACACGCTACAAAATGTCAGCTTGTTCTCATACTCCACAGGCAGAATCCTTATAAACTCTCCATATGCTAGTTCCACTTGAGAAGGTAGATTAGAATCCAAGTTTGCATTTACACAGATCCTGGCATGCATCAATCTAGTCCTTGCTCGGGTTGAATGGTCTATTGCCATGAGCTCTCCTATCATCTTTGCTATGCCACAAAGCTAGTACTCATTAACAAAATGGGCTGGGAGGTTTGGTAAGCAAACCCAAATGGGTGCTATATTAATGTTCTACTTCTCAAGGTTGAAATCCTCCCCCCACTTCCTTAGAAAGAGGCTATGCCTTCCTAGAAACTAGGGTCCTCCTGTCAAGATGCGCTCTACATCATCTTTGTTGTTGAGTCTTATCATAAAAAACCTCTTGACATGGCTACGATTTCTAATCTTCCTAAAGTTTTCCACTTTCTCGCGGCCCATGAGCGAATAGTCTCAATGTCCGGCCTTCCTCCCAAACACTTGCCAACTAAGGATGATGCCTCCATATCCAAGAATTTTTCCATAATCTCCACTGGTGTAGTTAACCTGTTATTATTTGGTATTAGGGGTGGTAGTTCACTGACTAGCTCCTTCTTTTTCCCTTTCAACATTTCCAAAAAGGTTGGGCCCTTGTTGCCATCTCTCAAACCCTAGTGGGACCCTTTGTCTAAGGGTTTATCTGAAGGATCTGTACCTTTAGACTTTTCGAACTGAGCTGATAGGGAATCCTTTTCCTTTCCAGCTACAACATTTTACCCTACCTCTGGATCTTAACTTTTCATTGGATCAAAATTCTTGCCTACCATTTTTGCTCCTCCTTCGCTTCCTCTGCCGCTCCTCATCTCTCCCATACATACATATAAAATCCTTATGACTCCATAGTTATCACAGATAGTTTTAATGCACCAAAAAATTAGTAATAAAAAATATTACCATGTGTTGGAGATAAATACCTTTATTCAAACTTCAGTGCCTTCTTAAACTTTGAAATTGTTAATGCCTTGCCAAAAATCAATGCACCTTCACACCTTTGAAATCGTAAATGCCTTACCAAAAATTAATGCACCTTCACCACCTTTGCAGGAGTCAAACTCTATTCCTCTTGCCTAGAGCTATGAGGATCTTACCACGTGGGTTCCAACCCACATTGGAATATTAATCCCAAACACCTAGCTTGTCCTGCGCTTTGAATCTAAAAACTTGAATTACCTTTCTCAGAAAAATACTTTGCACCTATTGGGATATTTATAATATAATAATGTGTTCCATTTTTTGGTTTTATAACTATTTTTAAAATGGATTTCATAACTACTCTTTTCAACCCTTGTATTACTTACGTAAACAAATATTCATCATAAGATTAAGACAAAATCAACCTTTATTTTACTTACTATCTATTTTCCTTCTTAAATTTCCTATTGACCAAAATTGAGTCAAAATTCAATGTTATTACATTTTAATAAAAATTTCCATGCATCTAAATAGGCCAAAAGGGTACTCAAAATTGTTGATATTTTAAAGTTCATGAGATATGATATTTTAAAGTTCCCAAATTGCTATAGTAAACTATTATTTTTGGGTGAAATTGACATCTTAGATCCTATAATTTTGGTACCATTAAAAGAGGAAATCAATATCTTTCTATCAATTTTTGAATGAGTTCAAATGTATTTGTCTAGCTCAAGATATGTCTATTACAATTTTGCATTAATTTTATGGTAAAAGTGATAAAATTTGAATAACCCTAAAATAAAATTTAAATGTTCAAACCTTTGATTTGAAAATATAAAATTTTAAATTATTTTATATGAAATAATGCAATTAATATGTAAATATTAAAAAATATTCAATTTAAATCATCGCAACTAAATTCAAGCCTTCAAGATGCAAAGATGTCAACAATTTCAAAATCTCAATGTAACCAAAATTTAAAAAATCGTGGTATAAGCAATTTTTTAAAGACCTTGATGCGAGCAAAATTGGATGAAACAAAGAAAAAAAAATACCAAAATTTTGATTGGATATCCAAATTGGAGTACGTTGTGCAATTGACAAAAAAAATGGTGACTCTACTGAGAAATTATCTTGAGCATTTTGGATGAAGAACCTAATCTAAAATCAATAAAACCAAATATCAAAGGAAAAAATTATTTAGCAATATCTAGAGAAAATGGGATAGACAACTTCAAATTCAAATAGATAAACCATTTACTTCTACTCAGTATGTGAATTGTGATTCATTTTGCATTCTTGAAACAATTTAGATTCCATCATTTATTTTACATTTAGGCTATAAAATATCACTCATGAAGATGTGCCTCTACATTGCTCCACTTCTAGCCACACATATATAGCCCCAATGGAGATGACCTTAATCTTTTCTGGACCTTTCTCTACTCCTATTCGAGCATCTATATCCCTGGTAGAGATTATCCAAATCACTAATGTATGAGATTGCTTTTACATGTTTTTTATTAAATATTTAATGCTTTGCAAACATTGTATGCCAACTGGGTTAGAGACCACTTAAGGCTAAATATGGAGTGTATTAGATTTTTACCTTAATCTGCAAAACTAAAATGACTTTATCCTTCATTATTTCAATGAATATCCATTAATATGATGTGCTACATGTGA
Organism: Wollemia nobilis; assembly: GCA_028583015.1. Taxonomy (NCBI): domain Eukaryota; kingdom Viridiplantae; phylum Streptophyta; class Pinopsida; order Araucariales; family Araucariaceae; genus Wollemia; species Wollemia nobilis. Next base: position 789,522 of record JAQPPZ010002571.1, on the reverse strand, counting down.
AGATTTAGTGAAATATCTCATTTTTCTAAAGATCACTATCTTAGTCCAAAATCATAAAAATTATTACTAAATAATCTAATTTTATTTTTCTTAATTTCATCTAATTCAAAATAGCCACATGAAAAAGGAATAAGTATCAACAAAGAGACCAAAAATTTGAAGTTAACACAAAAAACTACCTCAATAAGAGGAAAAAATCCAAAACCTAACGAGGTACTAGCGGAAAAATCACAATTTGAAATAACTAAAAATTGTAAAACTGATAAGCAAGTAAGAACCTACTCCCTAAACTTGAAAACACTTACAAGAAAGCAAATAAAAATATCTTGTAAAATAAAATATTATGTATAAAAGTGCATAAAAGAAAAGTCATGTACAAAATCATGAAAATGAAAAATATATACAGTAATGTATTAATGATGATGAATTCAACATATTATTTTCCTTGATCCCAAACACGATTACCATAATTTGAGAGATGCCCATAATGATAAGCATGTTAAATTTGATGAGTATTATCCCACAGTAACATTGGATCTGAAAGCTCAAAGGCATTTATTTTACCTCTCTCACCCCACAAATTCAATTTAGTTCCAACCTCATTGTCATACTTATATTTTTCTCCATCAAACATAAAGCTCTATAACTGGTCTTCAATTAATTGTTGTTGACTATGTGAGATGTTTATTATTGAACTTTTATCTTCAATCATAGTTTCTACAAGCATGGGGTGAGATCCTATTTTAAATTCAATATTAAAAATATTATCTTCACTCTTATGGTTAGACATGATCTCTTTGAAGCTTGACCCAATTTCTAAAAAATTGACTACCAAATAACTATTCATAGTTTCAAACCAATCATAATTATGCAATAAATTACAGGTATATAGGATATCTAACATATGAGGATCATTATAATTTTGTGTCCCAAGTTCAATAAAAAATTATTGATGAAATTAATTTAGTAACTCAAAAAAATATACCTCTATGTTATTCAACATAACAACCTTATTATTGCTTATTACAATTTCAAATAAGATATTTTTAGTCGAATTTTTTTTCGCAGGATTGCCCAAAATTCCGAACTCATTTTGGCCATATCTCACTCATCCGGACTCAAATTGAGCTGAAATTTTGAGGATAGATGACTAAAATACCCTAGAACATACCCAATAATTTTCATATCATTTTTAGCAACACATATCCTAGAGCATCCCTATGTGTGAATGACATATTTGGCAAGCGGCTATGTGAGGGTTTCATCTGGGTTGAGTGCAAGCAGCTCCAGAGGTTGGTTTTTAGGGCTTGAGGGCCCTAGCGACCAATATTTTTGTGGTTTATGCTCAATATTTTAGTAGGAAATGTTGTAGTGGATACAATATGGGTTATAAATTTGTCTTTCAACAGATCATACTGTGAACTTGAGTGACAACGACTTCTAATTTGCTGCACAAAAGTGTGAAAGGTGAGTGATTACGAAAAAAGGAATTATTGCATTAACCTTCAAACTTAGGTTACATAGATTAAATAGGCGGTAAATAACCTATTCGAGAAAGAAAGGTAGAAAGGAGAAATTGGGGGAAAGGAAGGATGGAAGGAATTCTCTTGCCGCCCAAATGCTGCCGTCCACTGCCGTCCAGGTAAGGTAAAAGTTAAGTTACCTTTACCCCAGTTAAAATCAAATTTTTAACCTTTTACTAATGGTAATTTCCAACATTCTCCTCGTTAAATTTGATAGGACTAACTATATAGTCTCTCAGCTTTATAAATTGAGCTTTAGCCATGCCTTTGGTGAAGATGTTTGCTAGATTATCCAAAGTGCTACAATATTGAAGCTCAAATGTCTATTGTTCCACCATATCTCTTATGAAGTGATACTTCATATCAAAATGTTTTGACATTTTGTGGTGGATCAGATTATATGCCAACTGTATGGCACTAATATTATCACAATTCAGTTTGGTTGGACCAATTTGTTTTTCGCCAATATCTTCAAGGATTTTCCTCAACCAGAGGATCTGAGTACTGGCATGAGTAATGGCTATGTACTCAGCTTCTGTAGATGATAATGCTACAACAGATTGCTTCTTGGAACTCCAAGTTATTAGTCCTAAACCTAGACTAAAATAGTTCCCTGATGTAGATTTTCTGTCATCTATATTACTGCCCCAATCGCTGTCACTATAACCAAATAACTTCACAGAGTTAGACTTGTGGTAATGGATTCCAAAATCCAATGTACCTTTTACATATCGTAAAATTTGTTTGGTTGCTTGAAGATGCAGCTCGGATGGGCATGCCATATATCATGATACAAGAGAAACAACATACTGTATATCTGGCCTAGTGTTGGTGAGAAACATTAAACTCCCAACCATGCTTCTGTAATTGGTCAAGTCAACTTTTGGTGCTCCATCTTCTTTGCTTAGCTGGATTCCATGTCCAGTTGGTGTTGCAACTGATTTGCACTGTTGCATAGCAAATTTCTTGATCATGTCATGAGCATATTTTTGTTGACATATGAAGATCCCATTCTTTTATTGATGTACTTCCATTCCTAGAAAGTATCTCATTAATCCGAGATCCTTCATCTCAAACCGATTCATCATGGAGTTTTTGAACTCCATATTCATTTTATCATTACTACCCATGAATATTAGATCATCCACATATAAACAAACTATGAGGATATCTACACCATTTTTTAGGTAGTATAATGTTGGTTCACTCTTGCTTTTTGTGAAACCATATTTGCTGAAATAGTCGTCAATTCGTGAGTACCATGCTCTTGGTGCTTGCTTGTGGCCATAAAGTGCTTTTTTCAATTTATAAACAAGGTTCTCTTTTCCTGGTTCTTGGAAACCTTGAGGTTGTTGAACATACACCTCTTCTGTCAGGTATCCATTTAAAAATGCACTTTTCACATCCATGTGTTGAATTTTCCATCCTTTATGGGCTGCCAAGGAAAGAACAGTTCTAATTGTTTCTTGTCGAGCAACTGGAGCAAAGGTTTCCTCATAATCTATTCCATATTTCTGAGTAAAACCTTTAGTTACTAATCTCGCCTTGTGCCTTTCAATGCTCCCATCAGCATTGAATTTGGTCTTATAGACCCATTTACATCCAACACATTTTTTTCCCTTGGGAAGCTTCACAAGCTCCCAAGTATCATTCTTTTTAATTGAGGATATTTCCTCTTCCATGGCATCTTGCCATATATTTTCGAGTGCATGCTTTTTCATAGCTAGAAGGTTCTAGCCGTGCAACAGCCCAACAAAGCATAATTGACTACATCACCCCTTGGTTCATGAGACTCATCATCCCCTGAAATTTGAAGATTTTCAAGTCTTGACAAAATGTCATCCATCTCACTAGCTTGACTCCTAGTGTATCTTTGTTGGAAATTCCTATCCAACATTTGAGTAGATGGATGACTCTGCAGTATGCGCTTTCCTTTATTTTTCTCTTTCCTTTGAGAAACTGAATCAATATCCATCGGGCTTGGAGTGCTTACAGATCTTTGAAATCATTTTGGAGAATTTGGGGGTGCCAAAAAATTCCTTCTTGGACTTGGTGTACCACTTGATGTACTTGATGAAGTTTCCTGATGTGGAATTTGTGGAGGAGGACTTTTTACACTTCTTTTCTTGGGTTGTACCAATGTGGGAGGTACTAATGTAGAACTCTCCGAATTAGAGTCAAAATCAATAAATTTTTTATGACCCCATTCTCCCATTTCATCAAAAATTACATCCCTAGAGATAATGATTTTATGTGTCGTGGGATTGTACAATCTATACCCTTTGGTTGAATCACAATACCCTACAAAAACACATGCTTGACTCTTTGGATCAAGCTTCTTTCTATTCTCCTTAGGAATGTGTGCATATGATAAAGAACCAAATACTCTGAAATGTTTGACATTTGGTTTCTTACCGTACCATCCTTCATAAGGAGTGATACCATCTAAACTAGAAGTTGGACTTCTATTTAGAATATATGCACTTGTTCTCACTGCATCTGCCCAATAGCTGTTTGTGAGATGTTTTGCCTGAAGCATTGTTCGTGCCATTTCAACAAGGGTGCGGTTCTTTCTCTCAGCCACATCATTCTGCTGTGGGGTGTAGGCAGTGGTGAACTGCCTTTTTATCCCATTTTGCTTACAATAATGAAGAAATGCATTTGAGGAGTACTCTCCTCCTTTATTAGTGCAAAGACATTTGACATAGTAGTCACTTTGCTTTTCTACATTATTTTTGAAGTCTATGAAGCAATCAAATGCTTCATCTTTGTGTTTCAAAAAATAAAGCCAACACATTCTAGAATAATCATCTATGAATGTTAGAAAATAAGAATTGTTTCCAGGGCTCTTTGTTTGCATTGGACCACAGATGTCCGAATGTACTAGCTGAAGAGGATAGCTTGCTCTCCACGCTTGACCTCTTGGAAACTTCGTTCTAGAGTGCTTTCCCAAAGCACATGCTTCACATACCTTTTTATGTTCTGGAATTTTTGGTAGTCCTGTCACCATAGCTTGTGATGTTAACATTTTCAAGCTAGCGGAATTGAGGTGACCATATCTCAAGTGCCACAATTCACTTGGATTTGTAATAGCAATGTTTGCAAGTTGAGCTCCCCCTGGCTCACCAAATTTTAGAGGGAACAACCTATTCTTTGTCATAGGTACTTCAGTGATGACCCAGTTACAATTATTTTTATCAAATATTGTACATTTTCTTTCATCAAAAACTAATTTGTAATGCTTCTCCATCATTTGGCCAACACTTAACAAATTGTGTTGTAGCTGTGGAGTATAGTATATGTCATTCACATTTTTAAGGCCTTATTTTGTTGGAACTTCCATAGCTCCTATGCCTTCAACTTGCAAGGATTTATTATCCCCTAACTTAACATGAGATTTGTAATTTGAATCTAATGTACCAAAGAGATTTTCTTTGCCACTCATGTGGTTGGAGCAACCAGTATCCAAAATCCATGTATCATTTAGATTTTTATCTGGCTTTCCATAAGAGAGAAAAAGGTTTGGTGGACCTTCTTCTTCTCCGTAGAATGAGCCATATTGACTATTTTGATCTTTTGTAGACTTTGACCAGCAGTCCCGAGCAAAGTGGCCTTGTTTCCCATAATTGAAACAAGTTGTTTTAGTCTTGTTACTTCCTTGTCCTTGATTTCCACGGCCTACATTGCCACTTTGGTTCTGATTGGCTCCTCTATTTTGATTTCCACCTCTATTTTGATTACCTCATCTGTAGGAGTTGCTTTGGCCCTTGCCTCTTTGTTGTTGACCTATGCCTCGGCCTCTTCCTTGTCCTCGTCTTGCACTTTCATTTGAAGTGAAGGCATTGTCATCACCTCCATAGCTTGTTGAAGGTGCACCTTGAAGTTGCTCTTCATGTGATGTTAATGATCCAATCAAACTATCAAATGTAAGAGTAGAATTCTTCAATTATGATTGCAATGTGATTCCACTTAGGAAGAAGTGTTCTCAACAATTTCTTCACAATTGTTTCATTTTTTGTGTCTTCACCTAAAGTTTGCATCATATCAACTACTACTTTAACTCGAACACAGTAGTCTCCAACTCTTTCATTTTCCTTCATTCTGAGATTTTTGAAATCTCTTTTCAAAGTCTGAAGCCTGACTTGCTTTACTTTATCACTTCCTTGGAATCCTTCTTTCAAGGCATTCCATGCATCTATTGCAGTTAAGAAAGATGCAATTCTCGAAAAGATACTTGGATCTAATGCTGATTGAAGATGGTATAAGGCAAATGAATTATTTTTCTATGCATCTTTGTAGATATTTTTATCATTTGCACTTAAGGTAGTCCAATATTTTGGAGCAATGTAACCGTCTTCAATAATATCCCATAGTCCTTTTTCGATGAGTAATGTCCTCATCTTGATGGACCAGTACTCATAATTATCCCCTCTGAATTCAAGAATTGGTATATTATTATGTGATCCCATTTATCTACTAAAACAAGAAACCTCTCTTTTATAGTCTTATTGCAAAAAAGACTTTACAAACTATCAAGCCCTGCTTGATTTAAAATCATAAAAAACTCAAACTTGTTCAGCCATTACAAAATTGTCAGCGACTTGTTCATCATCGTCACTGATCAATATTATTTCAGGAGAAGGAGGTTGTAGGATTTCAACTGAATTACTATAATGAGTATATTCTAATCCTTGTGGAGCAATTGCAACTATGTCAGATTGTTCAAACTTGCTGCCAAAGGAGTTATCTTCTGAATCTGCTTCGTATCCTTGATCAGGATTTCTCTGGTGTGCAATAACCGCGTTTTGCAACTGTCAAAAACTCGTATTAAGTCCTAGTGTTTTCACGTGCCTATCAAAGTTTTCAGGAGTTGTTCTCAGTAACAACTTGCAGAGGGCATGATAAAAACCTTCCGATCTTATCATTTAAGAAAATTTCCCATAAATTTTCTTTTACAAAGATTTCCTCTTAGGAAATAGTAATAAAAAAAATTAACTTTCTAAGTTTTTTATAAAAAAAACTTTACAATTATTTCCTCTTAGGAAATTTCATTTAACTTTGAAATTTTTTTTTTTTTGAAAAACTAATGAACAGAAATTTCCTCTTAGGAAATTACACACACAAAAAAAATATTATATATATATTTTTAAACTATTCATTAGTTTTTTTTTTTTTTTTTAAATTTAATTAAAAAAAAATTTAACTATCTATCGACCCCGCCGAGAGTCGATCCTGCGACCTCGCGGGTGTCAGGGCTGAGGGTAGCCACTGCGCTACCGGGCTGATCCGGGAGCAATGCGTGCTCCCCGCCCCTTGGCTTCTGTGTTGAGCGCGAAGCTAGTGTTGGCTTCGCGCTTCGGCGCGAAGCTTAAAAATTGTTGGGACTAATTGTCCCACATCGCCCGTAGGGCGATGTTTTAGTTATTTAAAAATAACTAAACACCTACTATACTTTGACTGCCTATGGGCAGTCACGAACACGCAGGTTCCTTTTGCCACATCACCACTTGGGCCGCGCGCCAGCGCCACGTCAGCGCACACTTTGCGGATCGCCATGTCACCCTCCTCGGGCCGCACACCAGCGCCACGTCACCCTCCTCGGGCCGCACACCAGCGCCACGTCACCACACATCGGGTCGTGTGCCAGTCACACATTGCCATGCATCATGCCATGTCAGTCTCATGCCTCGAGTCACGTGCAGCAGATCGCCACATCAACAGTGCCTCGAGAATCACATTGGTGCCACGTCAACAGTGCCTCAAGAATCATGCGGATCTGCTACTCCTGTGGGCCGCCTCGTCCAGCTCCTCCAGCACCTCAAAAAGCATGTCGGACTGCTCCTACGGGCTGCCTCGGGATCCATGCCACCTCGGCTCCTACGGGCTACCTCGAGATCCGTGCTACCGCCTCAAACTATGGGCCCCACCGCCTCGGGAATCGTGTCGCTCTGATACCAAATGTGAAAGGTGAGTGATTATGAAAAAAGGAATTATTGCATTAACCTTCAAACTTAGGTTACATATATTAAATACGCAGTAAATAACCTATTTAAGAAAGAAAGGAAGAAAGGAGAAATTGGGGGAAAAGAAGGATGGAAGGAATTCTCTTGCTGCCCAAATGCTGCCGTCCACTGCCGTCCAGGTAAGGTAAAAGGTAAGTTACCTTTACCCTAGTTAAAATCAAATTTTTAACCTTTTACTAATGGTAATTTCCAACAAAAAGAAAAGTGAAAACCATACCTTTCCATGGTGTCTAGGGCAAGGATTAAAGAGATCACGAAACAAGTTTCAAGAAGTTGATCAAAAAATGGCTCATATCTCAAGTGAATCTGGTGCTAAGGTGCACCCACAAAATAATTCTATTGTGAAAACCCTTATCAAGGGTAATAATTTCGAAGACTCGATTCCAAAAATGAATTTTAGGGATGCCCTTCATGGTGGAAAGCCTCAGACCGATGCTAATATCAATATTAGGGCTTCCCATAAACCTCTAATAATGCCTATGATTGATCCTAGGAAAACAAAGTCGGGATGTCTTAAAGCAACTGATGGAACTCCTATTGTTAAGCTTGATATGGGTAACATTCAGACTGGCATTGAAGATTTGGAAAAAAGAGGACTAATTTGTCGGTTCATGGGTTTTCATCCGAGTCTATCTACTTTCAAAGTCTGGGCTGCAAAAATATAGAAAACTAAAGGTGAGTTACAAATATCTATTTATCCAAATGGTTATTTTCTTGTTTTATTTGCTAATAATGAAGATAGAGAGAAAATTTTTCAAGGGGGTCCTTGGTTTTTTGGAAGGGTAGGGCTTTTCATGAAGCCCTGGCATACTAAATTTAAATCCGAAGAAGAGATGCCTTCTATAGCTCCCGTGTGGGTTAGACTCTTTGGCCTCCCTATTGAATTTTGGAATCCTACTATTTTTTCTTCAATTGGAAACTCTTTAGGAACTTTTATGATGACTCGTTGATTGTACTCAAAATTTTGAACATATTATTTATGCTCGAATTTGTGTTTTAATGGATTTTGACAAACCCCTACCTAAAAATATCACATTACAATTTGGGGAAGACACTTGGGAGCAAGTAGTGGACTATGAGAACATTCCTTTTCATTGTAGAATTTGCCATGAATATGGTCATTTGGCCAATGCTTGCCCAAATAAAATTCCTGATCAAAATAAAGAAGATATAAACTCAACAGGTTTCCAAATACCTAAGAAGAAGAACACTTAGAAAAAACTAGTTATGAAGGATCAATCAAAGTCATCTGCTAATATGTTTGAAATCCTTTCCACAAATGATGTCCCAAGTGAGGAAGAGGAAATAATGGAAACTGAAATCTTAGAAACACAATTTAAATATGAAGGGAAGAACTCAGAGACAAACCAACAAATCAAAGGTTTTCAATAGAAAAAAAAAGGAGAAAATTTACACAAGAAAAACAATATTTCAAATGTCAAAACTTCAAATAATGCAGGTCCCAATATAGACTCCATTGAACCATCTAGTAAAATTTTGGTTGTGTACGAGCATTCTTCAAGGTTAGAAGCCATCTCAGATTCAATTGGAATAAGTCAAGAAATAGGGAAAAAAAATTGAAGATGGATTCTAATCAAAAAGTAGGTCGCAAGACCAATCAATATCATATGGTAAAAGAAGGTGAAAATCTTGTAGAGGAAGGTAATATTAATGCCCTTCCCAACCTTTTTAGCCCTGGTATTAATGAAGATCATCACTTGGAATATTAGAGGACTCAAAGGGAGTCTTTCAAAACAAAATGAAATTAGAAGAATGATTCAGGTAAATCATCCACATCTTGTTTTCCTTCAAGAAACAAAGATGTCAATGGAGGATATGGACTTAATTGCCGATAAAAATTTGGCCAACTGGAAAAGTGGTTTCCCTTAGTTCCCAAGGGACTTCGGGTGGCATTGCTTGTCTTTGGGATCCAAAAGAGGTAGTTATTCACCATATGGTTGGCAGTTGGGGTTTGTTGGCTATAGCTATTCAAAGTAGACATTCCAACCAGATTATGCTCTACATTATCGTTTATGCTCCGACTTCTTTGGAGGAAAAAATAAGACAGTGGAAGGATATTACTCATATTATCTCTCATTTTCCTAAATCTTGGATCTTGATCGGAGGAGATTTCAATACCATCCTCTCTCTGGATGAGAAAAGGGGGGGAAATAGAAATTTGGACAAAAGCACTGACCTCATGAGCGAATATATTGCAAACCTCCATCTTGTGGATATCCAACTAGATAATGGCCTTATGACTTGGTCTAATATAAGGCAAGGCTTAGCTTGTATAATGGAGAGATTGGATAGGTTTTTGCTCTCTAAAAATTTCTTAATCCATGGTCACATTCCTAAAGTGAAGACTCTTAATAATGCTGGTTCGGATCATTGGCCAATCATGGTGGAAATGTGGAAAACCAATGTGAGTTTCTCTCCTTTTCATTTTCAATTAATGTGGCTTAGAGACATTTCCTTCAGACCTCATGTGCAACAATGGTGGAAGGAAGGTAAACCTAGGCATGGGACTAAGATGTTCTATTTTGCCAAAATACTACAATACATTAAATCCAAAATCAAGACTTGGAACTGGAAAGAGTTTGGGGATGTTCATAAAAAAAACATGAAGTTATTGCTCATCTTGAAAATTTGAATAAGAAAATCCATTTAGATGGCCTCACAGAGAAGAGAAGTGCAGATGAAATTAAACTCACAACTCGGTTAGAGGAATGGGAAAAAAGAGAAGAAATCTTATGGAAGCAAAAATCTAGAATTCAATGGCTCAAAGAAGGAGATCGAAACACAAATTTCTTCCACAAATATCTTCTAGCTCGAAGATCTCACAACTTTATTTCTTCCTTAAAATCAGATTCTAGAGATGTTGTTTATACTTGGGATGGCATGAACTCTATTGTTGTTGATTACTTTTCCAATATTTTTGTTGCTACTCCCCTTGACTCAGCTTCACAATATAATGTTCTTCAAGCAATCCCTTCTCTTATCACTTCTGAGGAGAACTCTATTTTGACTACTCCTGTTACTATCAATGAGCTTCAACAAGTAGTTTTTAAAATGCAAAAAGGGAAAACCCCAGGTCCCGATGGTTTTCCTATTGAGTTCTACCAAGAGTTTTGGGATATCCTTCATGTTGATTTATTAGAGGTGGTGGAAGAAGCCAAGAAAGCCAAAGAAATTTTGAAGGTTATCAATAAAACTTATATTACTCTTGTTCCAAAATCTCAAGAGGTTGATCATATCTCAGCTTTTAGACCTATTGCTTTATGTAATGTTCTTCTCAAAATCATTACTAAAATCATGGCAGAAAGGTTGAAGCCTCTTTTGCATAAGATTATTTCCCTAGAGCAAGGGGGTTATGTGGAAGGACGTCAAATAGTAGATGAGATAGTTCTTGCTCAGGAAGCCATCCATTCCATGGATATGCAAAATTCTCCTTCCATGTTCATTCGGTTAGACTTATCCAAAGCTTATGACAGAGTGGATTGGCACTTCCTTATCAAAGTTTTGAGGCAATTTGGTTTCTCTAAGGATTGGATGGATTGGATTATGGGATGTATCTCTTCAGTTTCCTACTTAGTTCTTATCAATGGCAGGCCTTCTCAGTATTTCCCAGCTTCCAGAGGTATTAGGCAAGGTGACCCGCTATCCCCTTATTTATTCATCATTCTTGTTGAATGCTTGGGTAGGACTATAACCAAAAAGAGGGAAAAAAAACCCTTGAGGGAGTTACCATTGCTCATGGAGCTAGACCTATCTCTCATATTCAATTTGTGGATGACTCTACTCTTTTAGGTAAAGCTACAGTTAAGGAAGCTTCTAATATTAAGCAAATCATTAGCTATTTTTCTAAGGCTATTGGGCAGTTGATCAATGAAGACAAATCTAAAGTTATTTTCTTTCACTGCTCTACTAGACAGGAATCCATGGTCTTGGATAAACTAAGATATAAGAAGACCTCTCTTCCAATCACTTATTTAGGTATTCCCATAAATATTCAAAGGCAGAAAAATAAATATTGGAATTGGTTGTTGGACAAAGTCAAGAAGAAAATTGGAAAGTGGACCAACAAGTGGCTTTCTTCCGGGGTAGAATCACCTTGGTAAAATCAGTCCTTCAAGCTATTCCTATTTATGTTTCTTCCATTTTGAATATCCCAAAGGTTGTTCTTCGAGAATTGGATCAAATCAGTCATCGTTTCCTTTGGAGTGGTACTAAGGAGAAAAGAAAATGGGCCTTGGTGAAATGGGATACTTTATGTCTTCCTAAGAGTGAAGGGGGTTAGGATTACGGTCTTCAATTAATAACAACAAAGCTTTAGCTACTAAATTATATTGGAGGATGTTGCATAACCCCAATGCTCTTTGGGCCAATAATCAAATTCCTATCAAATTCCTACCAAGGGTTCTCCCATTTTAGCAGTTCTTAAGACTGGTGAGGATTTGATAAAGAAAAAATTATTTTGGATCATTCATAATGGTCAACATGCAAATTTTTGGACAGATTCTTGGGATGGTCACAAGCCTTTGATAACTCAGTTTCCCGATTGGAGGCCTTGGATGGAGGAGCTTCACCGAGCTAATTGGATAAAGGTGGCTAATTACTATCGGTACCATACTGGTAATTCAAAGGTTGGTAGATATTGGATCCCTATTGAGGACTAGCCTATTCAAATCCCAGAAAGGCAAAGACAAGATATCCAAGGCATCCTTCATATGAGATCCCTCTCTTGGTCCCATGAAAAAGATTGTTTTGGATGGAACAACACTACTAAGGGTGAGTATTCAGTTGCTCAAGGTTATTTGACCTTATGCCATAATAATCCCAACCATTCTTCTGACATATTTTCTCAATTGTGGGCTCAAAATCTCTGGCCTAAGGTGAGGTTCTTTAATTGGCTTTTATTGCATCGTAGGGTGCTTACTGGTGAGCAACTTATGAAGCGTGGTTTTCATGGCCCTTTTAGATGTGAAATGTGTGAAGAGAATGTAGAAAATATCAACCATATTTTTATTGAGTGTACTTTAGCCTCTGAGCTATGGAGGAGAATGGCCACTTTACTTGGCTTACAGTGGTCCAATTTTTTTACTTTTGAACAGCTTTGGAGGGATTGGCCTAATCAAGAGGGTGTTGATCATTTTATTAGGCGCTTAGTTTGGATGGGTTCTACCATTCTTCTTTGGAATATTTGGAATGAAAGGAACAACCAAATTTTTAATCAAGATAGGAAGGATATTCACTATATTTGGCAAAATACCATAGCCAACTTAGTTGAATCAGTCCATCATCTCCTTAATCACCCCCAAAACTCCCACCAAAGATGGGATCAAGTGATGCAAATATTGAAGATTAAACCTTCTAAGGGCAACCAACTTAAAGGGAATGTGAGTATTAGTAAGATGGATAGGAATAGAAATTGGCAACCTCCTCCTAAGGATTTTGGAAAATTCAATACTGATGGAGCCTCTAGAGGGAACCCTAGAAAAGCCAGTGTGGGAGGAATTGGTAGACTTTCGGATGGCTCCCCGGTTTTTACTTTTGCTGAGAATTTGGGTATTCTTTCCAATAACCTTGCTGAGGGGTATGGTATCCTCAGAGGCCTTCAGGAGGCTACTAAGGTTGGATGGGAAAAGGTGTTAGTTGAGTCCGACTCTCAACTTATGATTAATCTCTTGAAGAACCCTTCTAAGAATCATAAGGTGGATTGGAGAATAAAAAGAATTATTGAGAAGATTCAGTTAATCCAGATGGGATTTTTGAAAGTTGATTACAATCATGTGGTCAGAGATCAAAACAAGAGTGTTGATGCTTTAGCTAATTGGGCTTTGGACAAAGGTGATCTTACTTGTTATGGCCACCCTCCTATATGGTGGGCTTCTCAAATTAGGGAAGCTCTTCTTTCTATCATTTCTTTGGATGGCTCCAGTTCGAAAGGTACCTAGTTTCTTCTTGTTTTTTTTTTTTGCTTCTCTTTGGTTCATTCAGTTTTTTTTAGTTCCCTAGCTCATTCTATTCTTTATTTTGTTTCCTCTGTTGATTCTTGCCTTAATAGTCTTTCGGTCTAGATAGGTCATTGTTTTGTTCATTTTTTATTTCTTTTTTCTTTTTTGTTTTTTTGTTTAGTTTTTTAAGGTGGGTGGGTTTTTTTTTTTGTTTTGTTTTTGTGTTCTTTGTGTTGTTTTTTGTTGTTCTTGTGTTTTTGTTGTTTTGTTTTTTTTTTATGTTTTTTGTTATTGTTCTTGTGTTTTTTTCATTCTTGTTCTTGGGTTTCTCTTTGTTTGTGTTATTTCATGTTTTTATGGGTGAGTGTTTTCTATGTTTTTTTGTTTTTGTTTATTGTCTGTTGTTGGTTGTTTTTTATTTTTATTTTTATTTTATTTTTTAATTTTTTAGGTTTTGGTTGTGTTTATTTTTCATGTTTTTTTTGGGTTATGTCTTTGTAGTGTTCTGTTGTTTTTGTCTTGTTTGTGTTTTGTTATGTGGTTCTTGTGTTTTTCTATGTGGTTTGTGTTGTGGTTTCTTTTATCTTATTGTGCGTGTTTGGTTGTGCTTTTGTTTTTGACACACTCAAGGAGCATGTTTTTTATTTTATTTTATTATTTTTGTTGTTATTTACTTATTTTTAAATTGGTTTTGTGTGTTTGTTTGCTCCTTGAGTATGTCAAAGGTGGTAGGCCAGGTCCGAGTCCTGGGCATTTTTGATGGAATGGATACCCCTGCCTCCTTGGGTCTTACCCGAAAGTGGCATCCCTTTTGGGATGTTTTCCACAAATAATAATAATAAATAAAACAACCTTATTATTGGTGTGAGCAAGAATCAACTCTAATTATTTTTTAATCATAAATGGCATCTCATTATAAACAATATTTGAATCCAAAATATAAGCATTCAAAGTTTTACCTAATATTCTAATGGTTGAATAGAAAGGTTGAGATTCTACCTTTTTTACATTTCCATTTACTAGTACTTGACGAGTCATTGTAATTTCTTCTTTTCCCTCATGATTTTTATCATCCTATTTTTGTAGTCCTTCCTCTTCATCGATCACCTATTTTTCAAAGACACTAAAATTAGTCACCCAATTAAAAATATTCCCTTTCTTTTCAAACCATAAACTTTATCGGTCAAGTGATGTGTCATATAAACCATATCCCTAATCAATTACTTGAGTCTTCTCAAATAAAGTAACATTTTCCTCTAGATAATCAACTACATAAAATTCAAACCACTCATATTCTTGAGTTTTCTCTATCTAAGGTGACATAGGCATCATATGATTATTGGATGGGATAGGGCTCTCACTTTCTTGCACCTCAAATGGGAACAAAGTGAGTGATTATGCTTCTTTAATACTATTTTTAGACTCTTATTCAGGTTCAACTTCATTCAAGATGTAACTCAGGCTATGATATTCCTCGGATTTATCTTCCTCTAATTTTGAAGGTTCATGTTTTTCTTAAATTGAACCAATATCTATATTTTGATTAACTTGATTACCACAATCCTCATTGATGGGTATTGAATTTAAAACTTGCACCTCATTTTGGATGATATCTAAGATGGTTGTAACATCTGGACAGTCAATTTTATCTCATTGATTGGTCACATTAGATATTATTTTATTTAAGGGTGCCAAATTGGAAGGTTGGTACTGGTTGGAATTCATATCTCCTGGAACACAATTTATTAGAGGTAGAGGTTGTGCATTAGCTTAACTCATTTTTTGTATATGATTTTTAGCTTTAGTTTTAAATAATGATAATTGATCCACATTAATACCTTTTGAAATCCAATAGTGTTCTAATGTTATTGCATCACTATAGGCTCTAGGAAAGGATATAATTTTAAGAAGTCTTCCTAGAAATATAGAAGTAAAGGGGTCTAATAATCCCATGTATATTTGAATGGATTATTATTCTAACAGGATGTAATGTATCACCAATTTGGTATACAACCTATGGAACTTATCATTGAATAGTCTCATGGATTCATTAGTGTTAGAGTTAAAGTGCACTATGGCTTCAGTTTGACACTTGTCAGTTTCATTGACAAGTGTCATGTTCATCATATAGGCCTTCTGCCTATATATGTAACACATTTTTATCAATAAAATAATCCCCTCCTGTTTCAGTCCTAACATTTGGTATCAGAGCAGGCTTTCCCTGCCCTGTGAAACCCCTTGAGGGGGAATTTCCCTCATGGAAATCCTCCCTCCCCCCATTCGACCTTATGTCATCTTGAAATCTTTCAAAGTAATGCATATAAAATGTATTTTGAAAATAAATTTAAATAGTTAAGTCCCTTTTCAATAAAATTGTTCCACGGGCTTTGATATTTTAATTAAGATATTATCCCCCTTATGTTATTGAAAAAATGCATGAAATTCAAATGGCGGTAACCAAATATTGGACACGTGCTGGTTGAGTAGACAAGTGGTGGGGCAACCGGGGTTCGAATGCTACAGGAGGTTGCAGTTATAGGTGGTCTTCACAGAAAATGGTAGCAACTCTCCTAAAAACACCAATATTAAGCATTTTGTCCCATATTACAACTCGGATGGGTGACAACTTGGGAATGTCCCAGAGCTGCACACATTTAGGTGGTCTTCGTTTATTACCTTCTTAAAGAATCAAATTGTACTTGACTATAGGCTTATTTATAGTCGTTGGAAAGAGAATTTTGAGGGGGATCTATTGGTGTAATAATTTTTCAGTTTTGATATCAGTTACTCAACTAAATTTTAATTCAAACATGATATTGTAAAAGAGTGCATTTTTGGTTGCATCCGACACTCTTGGTTTATAAGGTTGACAAGATTGTAAGAGGCACAATTCAAAATCTTTAGGGAGCACATTATGCCAAGTCATTCATTAAATTTGGCAAGTTTGAAGGCAATCTTGTAAAAGGAGGTATTGATTTTTTGTCTCATCTTTTGGAGGCACATTTGGGGCTAATTTGTTGTTTTAGCCAAGTTTTCAATATAAAACATCAACTTAAGGGGTGATTTAGGACCCCTTGTCCCTTGTCGGTGGAATCATTTTGTGGCACTCTCTTGGTCACTAGGTGTCTGTTGCTTGCATCTTCTATTTTGGGCTTTGACTACATTTTATGCTTCTTATTACCCTTGCATGACTTTGGGTTTATAATTGTAATCAAGTGTAGTTCATACACACTTGACACTAAGCCATAGACAAGCAAGCAAACACATATAGGAATTTTCAGCAAAATACATTGGCACATCTATTGTAACAATTCTACAAAAATCAAACATCACATTTTTATAAACCGCCTATAGGGGAGGTAAAGTGCTGGCTAGTTTCGCGACGGATCCCGCTGGGGAGGGGCTAAAACCAGATAATGGCTTCTTCGACGCTGCGGAAACGTTGAAGAAAAATGAGAAGCTAGAGGCATGGAGAGAATGCCGCAACATCAGTGTGTGCATTGCCATGACCGAGGCGATGACTGGGATTCTTTTCGTCACATTGGCGGCACTGTTCAGCACGCACATCTTCCCGACATTGCACTCGATCTTGGGCAGTTTTCAAACAGTGTAATCTCGCCTGGCGTGTGATTATTTTTCATTCACTCTTTTGTTGGTGGAGATTTTAACTTACATATTTGCTGCACTCAGACGCTGATGCCCAAGTGGGTGATGCAAAGCGAACAGGATCACTAGAGTTTAGCAAATTTGTTTTGCTATTATCATGGGGGAGTTTTGTCATAGTCAGATGAATGTACGTGGCATCAAATAGAGAAGAAAACTTGTTTGGGGGTGGATCCCAACGTTGAAATCGTCAGATGGAAGTGTTGTTTCTACAAGCTATAGTTTTTCTCAATCACAAATTAATCAGTCCCTCAAGTGATGCCGCTAAAATTGTACTATGGTGATCTGGTGACTCAATACTGGATTGAACTGGCAGACACCCTATGGAGTTTTTTTCGAAGGGCCAATTTTTTGCTAAAATTTGGCCGTCGACAAATAATTAATTTGACGATCAGAACCGTGAAAGGGAGCCGAAATTGCCATGGATATCATTGCTGAATCACAGAGCTACAGTTTTTAGTGTGTGTGGAGGGCAATGTTCGATGATTTCGATGGTGAAATTAATCAAACTGATGTGGGCCTATGTGGCATCGGTGCGGTGCAGGCTGATGGACTGCGTGGCGATGCGGTGTGGCAGCGACGTAGCGATCCGTGGTGGCGGCATTTCGATAAGTGGTGTTAAAAATGATTCCATGCACCTTTTGAGGAAAGATATTTTATTGGGGACCAGCGGTAGGACTACAGTGGTGGTGGTGGAAAAATTAGGGAAGCATTTGCAGTTGCCATTTTCTAGGAATTGCTAACTGAAACTAGTTTTCAATCTTCATTATGTTAGTAAACCATCAGTGTCATTGAAGAGGTGGAGCGAAATCCAAATATTTCAAGAGCAAATGGTCTATCATGGTTATGTTGCCCAAGATTTGGTCGACATGGCCTCCAACGGTAAAATAGTGGAGGAAGAATTTGTTTTTAATATTTTTTTATGTTGTGTTGATGGGGTTATATTCGTATTAAACAAAGAATATATTGCCATAGATGGATGGTGGCAGTATTTATTCCCCGGTCCACCAAGAGATAGTCTGCGTCACTTTGACATTTTTTTTGTGACCATTTGGCATGATGAAGTTAGACTCTAATGAAGTGCTGTGGTGGAGTCTTTTGAAGACTAATAGTGAGAACTTGGTTTGTGTTTGCCAGTGGGAAGTAGCTGTTAATTAAAAGTTTTTCAAAGCATGGAGGCACTTTATATTTTTTAAAAAATGTTTTGTTTCAGGCTCCTTATTGTACTCCTTCATTCCAAATTGATTATGGTCTAGAAGGCCCATGTAATTCCCCTGCGAGGGAAAATTGAGAGTCTGTTTTTCTTATTCCGCCACAGTGCGATGCCAGGAATATTTTATTCCTGAGGTTTATTTACTACCTAGATAGGCATGGTAATGTTTTCCACATGATGAAGGCCCCTTTGATGGTGGAGTATAGGGGTATTTATAGTCGTTGGAAACGGTTTTCCACGACAAACACAATGGAGGTGTCAAATTGTAATTTTGAGGCTGTTTTAGTTCAATTTTTTTAGCCTCAAATTTTTTCTACCTTGGAGTGCACTTTCGGTTGTACCCGACACTCCCAAGGTAATTTCATATGTGATCCTTGTACCTAGTGATATTTTCTATACACTTGGCAAATGCAGCAGCTGGTTACCCATGCATTTCGATGGGATGACATGGTCACCATAAGGACACTTATACTAGGGACTACAGACAAAGACACCCTAGACTCTATTCGAGGTTTTTTTTGGATCTACTTATAAATACTACAGACGAAGACACTTCAGAAGATTCTCTTATTTTCTTCTTCTCTCCTCCTATTTTGATCTATGGCTCATTTTTATTGTATTGAGTGCATTTTTAGTAGAGACCGACACTCTTATATGGCTCGTTTTTCCTTTCATTAGGTGCATTTTTCGGTAGAGACCGACACCTTCTAGATTGAGTTCACCATGAGGAGGGATTTCATACTCATGGTGAATCTAGTTAGTGACCTACGAGTGGCAACATCCTCTGAGGATGACCTGTAGAGGCAACATACCCAGATGTGGCTGACCCTGAGGCACCCATGATGACCCTGAGGCACTTAGACGGTTGACCTAGTGGCAACAGATCCGTTGAAGTGGCTGAACCTAAGGCAACAGACCGAGATGTATACACAGTGGATCTAGCATTATTCATAGTTGGAGAGCCAAGCGCAAAGAGCATGAGCCTAGACCAAAAAAAAAAAAAAAAAGAGGATGATAGGTTATTTTTTAGAGAAGTCAACATTAAGGGGGAATGTTACCTAATGTTGACTTGCTTTGTTTTTTCTTTAGTTAGGATAGTGCACTTTAAGGGGGAATGTTAGAGTTAAAGTGCACTATGCCTTCAGTTTGACACTTGTCAGTTTCATTGACAAGTGTCATGTTCATCATATAGGCCTTCTACCTATATATGTAACACATTTTTATCAATAAACTAATCCCCTCCTGTTTCAGTCCTAACAATTAGGTTATTTATAGATAGAGACAAATTAATTTAGCATCATGTCTGGGTCGACCAATTTTCTAAAATGGTTAAGAAATATTGCTTATGTTTGGGCCCAAGAAGTGATAGAGCTTGTGGGTAAGTTGATATACAAACCATAAACAAAATCATATAATATGCATGGAATATTCTTTAGGCAACATCTTCATGTATAATTTGTAAATGAATTAAAGTGTTTTTGTATGTCTGAATATGTTCCTCAACCAATATCATTCCATCATGCCTATAATTGGTAAAGAACACAAGCTTATACTAAGAGGGGGGTGAACATTATAGTGCCCACTTTTTACTTTCTTTACAAAAAAATATCAATTAATGTCCTCAATTGCAATAACCAAATATAGTAGTGTACATTAATAACATAGAAATAGTAAGCGAGTGCACAAATCATCACACAAAATTGAGACACAAGATTTAACGTGGTTCCCCTAATATGGGATAGTCCACAAGATAATATCCTTATAATATTTCACAAAGAAATAGGGATCCTTATCCCAATACAAATTATTACTTTGTACTCAAAGCTATACTATCCTTATCTGCTCAGGAGGGCTCCACTAATCTGCTCAGCTAGGCTCTCCACTGATCATCTTAGGTAGGCTATCCACTGATCTGCTTAGCTAGGCTATCCATTGATATCCTTTGCTAGCCTATCCATTGATCTTCTCAACTAGGCTATACACTGATATGATCAGCTAGGATCTCCATTGATCTACTGAGCTAGGCTATCCACTTATCTGCTTTACTAGGCTATCCACTGACCTTCTCAACTAGGCAACTGGTGTTGATATATTTTTCTATTTTTGTCCTATTTCTATCACTGCTCTCAACTTTGCCTCAAAGCCTTCTCATAAGCCTCACATAATCGTACTCATATGCTATCCCAAATCTATCCTCAAAGCATTCATAAAAGGCTTAAAAAATATTGCTAAAATATTGTCCCAAATCTATCCTCAAAGCCTTCATAAAAGGCTCAAACAATCTTGATCAAATATTGTCCCAAATCTATCCTCAAAGCCTTCACAAAAAGCTCAAACAATCCTTCTCAAATGTTGTCCCAAATATGAACATATATTTATCCCAAAAGCCTTCTCAAAGGCTCAACCAATCATGCACAAAAGCTATCTCAAATTTGTCCAAACATTTTATCCCAAAATCCTTCTCAAAGGCTCAACCAATCAAGCACAAAATCTATCTCAAATCTCAACAATAAATAAATGAAGGCAAGGCTCAATGATGAACTCAATAATGGATAACAAATTAATGATGATAGCACTCAAAAATGTTCTCAACAATTGATGGTAATGTACTCTTCATTGGATGACAACAATGATCCACAATGATATCAATAATGTGTGACAAATACTCTCTCAAATGGATGGCAACAATATTCATCAATTTACTCTCAAATGGATGAAAACAATGCTCAACAATATAATCTAAAATGGATGACAACACTGTTCAACAATATACTCTCAAATGGATGACAACAATTCTCAACAATGTAATCTCAAATGGATGACAAATTATCTCTCAAATGGATGACAACAATGCTCAAAAATGTACTCTCAAATGGATGACAATAATGCTCAACAAGGTACTCTCAAATGGATGACAAATGATCTCTCAAATGGAAACCTCTCCAAGAAATAACAATGAGGACTTAAACCAACCAAGGACAATTGATATTCTCACAATGACACTGAGAGGGGGGGTGAATCAGTGTAACTACTTAAAAACTTAAATCTGCAACTTTTAAAACTAATGATGCAAGCTTGAAACTAGATAATGCAAGTATCACACAAGAGCATCACACAACACAGGATTTTACGAGGTTCACCGATGTGGCTACTCCTCAAAGAATGATTGTTTGGACTTCAATCCAAATCCAGTCTTTGCAAGGATTCAATATTTACAATTGTTTACCGGCACCCACTGGAAGGAGCACCAACCCCTGATTTATCTGCTTCAACAGATAGGAGCACCAACCCCTTTATCCAAGCACCCACTTGGATTTCTATTTTGCAAGATAAATGGACATAAAAATGCCTTCTCTTTTGCAAGACCCTTATTGGTCTATAGCACATACAAAAATCTCACAGAAGCATAGAGAGAATTGTTAGAGACTCAATATCTTCTGATCTAATCTAAAACCTTTCTCTTGAATATTCAATAGAATTGCAGGTTTTGATCCAAGGCTATTTTCTTACAGCACCCTTACTCACTGAGACCTTTTAAATGCACAATTAAAAAACACAGTCACAGTAACCTTCTCACTATGCCAATTCGATCCTTTTATTCTTGATTTCTTCGAACGGCTCGATTTCAAACGGTTTAACTTTCCCTCCAACTTTTCATGCATTCTCGGTTGTAATTGACGTGTCAAATCCTTCTCTGACCTGATCCGCCTTTTAGCCGCTTTCTTTCTGACATTCTAACGTTCTGACAGCCTTTTTCTCTGCACATTCTGACATTCTACTCTGCTAGACCCCTTCTGTGCAGATCGACAACCCTTCTCACGCGTTTCGATGCTCTGATTTCGCTCTCTCTTCTCTTTAAAAATTGTATCTTTTATCTCCTATGATCAACTATTCCTTATTATATACGAGTGACCAATGTCACCGATCCTTCTCATACTACGTAGCTTTCTTGTGAGTCCGGCACAAGCTTCCCGATCATGCTTTGTTCACGGCCCTGCAACAGCCGTTCTACATTCAATGCATTGCTCAGTAGCTACTCTTTGTAACTGCCACCTTAGCTGGCCATGCTGCATCACGGCCCTGCAACAGCCGTTCTCTTCTTAAATGCAATGCTTCGTAACTTTCCTTTTAACTTCAGTTAACTGCAGCATGAATTTCTTCTCTGCAATCTCACCAACTATCACTTGGAACTGCAGATCTGACTCTAGTTAACTTTTTGTAACTGGCGCCTTTTTGACACCTGTCACAATGCATGTATCTTTGACTTTTTCTCGCCAAAACATTACCTGTCGCGATATCGCGACGTTTTCCGCTTTGCTGACGTCATCCTCAACTTTGTCGCGATATCGCGACACTTTCGGCTTCCTGAGGCTTCTCTGGAAACTTGTCGCGATATCGCGACATTTTTGGTTTTGCTGACGTCATCCTCTAAGATGTCACGAAATCGCGACGTTTCTGGCTTCATGAGGCTTCTCTGGAAACATGTCGCGATATCGCGACATTTTCTGTCTTGCTGACGTCATCCGCTAAGGTGTCGCGAAATCGCGACGCTTTCGGCTTCATGAGGCTTTTCCGGCAACTTGTCGCGATATCGCGACATTTTTAGACTTGCTGACGTCATCTTCAAAGATGTCACGAAATCGTGACGTTTTCGGCTTGCAATGGCTCTTCGTTCACCCTGTCGCGAAATCGCGACACATTTTGGTTTTGCTGACGTCATCTTCATAGATGTCGCGAAATCGCGACGTTTTCGGCTTGCAATGGCTCTTCGTTCACCCTGTCGTGAAATCGTGACACATTTTGGTTTTGCTGACGTCATCTTCATTATCGGACGCTTCTGGCCTCCGTACAATTTTTACTCCATGCAGCCGCGAAAAACCTTACATGTAGCGAAATCGCTACACCATTGTTGCCTTAGCATTTTTCTTTTCTGCTTGCTAGTGAAACTCCGACGTGTAGCGATATCGCTACACCTTTCCAACATGTGTTTCTAACCTGTAGCGAAATCGCTACACCTTCGCATTATGCACTTTCAACCTGTAGCGAAATCGCTACACCTCTGCACTATGCATTTTCAACGTTAGCGAAATCGCTACACCTTTTTACCTTGCACTTTCAACTTGTAGTGAAATCGCTACATCTTTCTGCCTTGCACTTTGACCATGTAGCGAAATCGCTACTACTTTTCACCTTGCAACTCGAAGCTGTATCTAAGTCGCTGCACTTTTGTCCTTAGTGTCTCAAGCTTGTAGCGAAATCGCTACGCTTTTCTTACTTGGTGCTTTTTCTTTGCTTATGCTGGCGAAACTCAGACATGTAGCGAAATCGCTACAACTTCTTCATCAACTTTCTCTCTCCTCCGATGTGTCGCGAAATCGTGACATTTTTCATCCTTGGTGCCTTTGCTTCAAACTTGTCATGAAATCGCGACAGTTTCTCGATTTGGCTTCTTTCCTTCCAGCATGTCGCGAAATCGTGACATTTTTCCTTGCACATTCTCTCTCCTCCGATATGTCATGAAATCGTGACATTTTTCAATGCATTTTCTCTCTCCTCCGATATGTCGCGAAATCGTGACATTTTTCAATGCATTTTCTCTCTCCTCGGATATGTCGCGAAATCGTGACATTTTTCAATGCATTTTCTCTCTCCTCCGATATGTCGCGAAATCGTGACAGGAAACATGTCGCGATATCGCGACAGTTTTCTTCCTTGTCTTTTTCTGCAAATTTTTGGATCTGGGTCCCCTCTGTTTTTCTTGAGATTTTCTGCACTTGATCTGACTGACCTCTGAACTGCTTCAACTGCATCACTCTGTATGTGTTGACAACAATTACAATCCTTTTGCTTGCTTTGCTGCACCTTGCTCAACAATCTCCCCCTTTGGAATTGTTGGCAACACTTTGTAGCCTTGCTCAAATTCTTCTCCCCCTTTGCCAATAATGCCAAAGGGCTGCTGCAGAACTCCCCCTGAGTCTATGCACAACATTCTCAGGCATAAATAACTTGAATGCTCCCCACGAGAATGTATTTCCCATAGCTAGTCAGTGCTTGGGAAGTGTGACTACTCCCAACTTCTTCCGAAGGTATTCAAATACTTCCTTTGGTAAAGGTTTGGTGAATATGTCTGCTACTTGCTCTGTAGTGGGAACAAACTCCAATCTGACCTCTCCTTCTGCAACCTTATCCTTCAAGAAGTGATACCGGATTGCAATATGCTTGGTGCGGGAATGCATTACCGGATTCTTTGAAATGTTGATTGCACTAGTGTTGTCACATTTGACTGAAATGGGCTCATTGAAGTGAATGCCTAGATCTTTCAATGTTTGTCTCATCCATAGTATTTGTGTACAGCATGTAGTAGCTGCAATGTATTCGGCCTCGGCTGTGGATAAAGAGACTGATTCTTGCTTCTTACTGTGCCATGCAACCAATTTGTTTCCAAGAAAGAATGCTCCTCCACTTGTACTTTTTCTGTCATCAATGCATCCTGCCCAATCAGCATCAGAGTATGCAAAGAGAGTGAAGTCTTTTCCTTTTGGATACCACAGCCCATACTCCATAGTACCTTTGAGATACCTAAAAATCCTTTTCACTCTCTGTCACATGAGTCTCTTTTGGACTAGCTTGAAATCTTGCAACCATGCAAACAGCTTGTAAGATATCCGGTCTAGTGGCTGTCAAATACGAGCAGGCTCCCAATCATTGATCCGTACATTGTTTGATCAACATCCGGAGATTTATCATCCTTGCTCAACTTGCGGCTTGTTGTCATGGGGGTGCTCACCTGGCTTACTATCTTCCATAGTGAACTTTTTCAGCATTTCTTTCACATATTTAATTTGAGAAATAAAGATCCCCTTTTCGGTTTGATTAACTTGTAATCCAAGGAAATATGAAAGTTCACCTATCATAGACATTTCAAACTCTTTCAGCATTTTGTTTGCTATGTCTTTGCATGATTCATCATTGCTACTCCCAAAAATTATATCATCTACATAAACAACTAGAACAATGAAATTGCCATTTTCAGTTTTCACATATAAATTGCTATCCACCATACCTTTCTTGAATCCTTGCTTAGTGAGATAGTTGTCCAACCTTGCATACCAAGCTCTAGGTGCTTGTTTCAAGCCATACAATGCTTTCTTCAGCTTGCAAACAAAGTCAGGATTATCACAAAGTTGAAAACCATCAGGCTGTTCAATATATACTTCTTCTTCAAGATTTCCATTCAGAAATGCTGATTTTACATCCATCTGATAAACCTTGAAGTTCTTATGAACAGCTAAAGCCAAAAACAGTCTTATTGCTTCAAGTCTGGCCACGGGTGCAAAAGTCTCTTCAAAATCAATCCCCTCAACTTGGGCATATCCCTTACAGACTAATCTTGCTTTATTCCTTACCACCTGTCCATCTTCATTCAGTTTGTTTCTAAATATCCATTTAGTACCAATTATGTTTTTATTTTCAGGCCTTGGTACTAATTCCCAGGTTTTGTTTTTCTCAATTTGATCTAGTTCTTCATTTACTGCTTCCATCCAGCTTTCATCCGTGCTTGCTTCAATAATATTCTTGGGCTCAATCCTTGGATAACAGAGAATAGTTATTTACTACTCTTCTTCTTGTCTGAATGCCGACTGTAGGGTCCCCAATAATCTGTTCTTTGGGATGATTTTTCTGCCAACTGCCTGTTCTGTATTTTCTATTTTCATCTCTTTCTAAGTCCTCTGAATCTGATTTCTGTCTCTCTTCTTTTTCTTGATCTTCATCTTCTTCAATAAATTCTTCATAGGTTGGGTAGTTTTCATTATTGCTGATTTCTTGTTTCCTGCCTTCATCAACCTTCACATCCGCACTCTCCACTATTTTCTTAAGTCTTTTGTTGTAGCATGTATAGGCTTTGCTTTTAGTTGAGTACCCAAGGAATATTCCTTCATCAGCTCTGTCTTCAAACTTGCCAAGATTGCTTTCAGTTCTCTTAATGTAACACTTGCTGCCAAACACTTTGAAGTATTTTGCTGTAGCCTTTTTGCCAAACCACAGTTCATATGGTGTTTTGCTTTCATGCGGCCTCAACATACACCTATTCTGAATATAGACTGCAGTATGGACTGCCTCTTTCCAGAACCTGTCAGCAATTTTGCTCTCTGTTAACATGGTCCTTGCCATTTCCTGTACAATTCTGTTCTTTCTTTCAACTACTCCATTCTGCTGAGGTGTTCTTGCTTCTGAGAACTGTCTTCTTATTCCATGTTTTTCACAGAATTCAGCAAACTCATTTGAAATAAACTCTCCTCCTCTATCAGATCTCAAACATTTAATTCTTTTTCCAGATTGATTCTCAACCAGATTTTTGAAGGTTTTAAACATCTCAAAGGCTTCTGACTTCTGTTTCAAAAAGAGTACCCATGTCATTATGGAAAAATCATCAATACACGACATAAAATATTTGTATCCATTTATGCTTTCTGTCCTCATGGGACCACACAAATCGGTGTGAATCGGTTCTAGTGGCTTGCTTGTGAAGTACTCTTTTGCTTTGAAGGTAGATCTGGTTTGCTTCCCCTTTTGGCATGACTCACAAATGTTGTTTGATGGTTTGCCAATAGTGGGTATGTCTCTTACTGCTCTTTTCGAGCTGATTTTTACCAGATTATCAAAGCTTATGTGACCGAGTCTTTTATGCCACAGCCAGTTTTCTTCTTCCTGTCCAACCAAGCAAGCTCCCTCTGAAGTCTCCGAGAGAGTATACAAATTTCCAGAAGTTCTCAGTCCAGTGGCTATTAACTTTCCATTTGTTGTCTTTCTTACTTCACAACCCTCCTTCTTGAAAATTACTTCATGACCTCTGTCACAAATCCGACTTACACTCGGTAGGTTATGCTTCAGTCCTACCATAAAAAGAACTTCCTTAGAGTTGATTTTACCGTCACTTAACTTAACCGATCCTTTACCCACTATCTTTGCTCCATCATTGTTTCCGAATTTCACGGAACCACCTTCGTATGTCCGTAGCTTATCAAACTTCTGTTTGTCTCCTGTCATGTGACTGGAGCATCCACTGTCTAGAATCCAAGGAGCAGATTTATTCTGTGCTTTGAGAGCTGTTTGAACGATCAGGGATTCTTTGTCTTTCTTCGGTTGTCCCTTTTCTTTCCATTGAGTTTTGACAGTAGATCTGGTTACTTTCTTCACCTTCTCCCTTTCATTTGCTTGTGACAGTTTATTGGGAAATTTTCTGTACTGTTTTGATCCAACTGAGTGATATTTTCTTCCCTGATATTTATTTCCTGCAAAAGAGCTACGACAATTTCTTGCAATATGGCCGAAGTTATGGCAGTTATAACATTCTACGACATAATCTATCAAAGGTGAAAAATTATTTCTGCTAGTGAAATTTCTTTGTTCTATATTATATCTACAACTAGAAATTTTATGACCATATGCATTGCACTTAAAACAATAACCGGAAAAGGAGCGAGTGTACACGGGAAATGGATGTTGCCATGTGGAGGTAGGAGCCATGGGTCTTCTTCTTCTTTGATGAGAGACTTTGGTGAATCCATCATTTGCCGCACTCCTTTCGAGCTTGGATTTGTTGTTTTCTTTTGCATGATACGGTTTATCTTGATCAACTCTAATCTTGTCTTTATTATTTACTGGATCTACTGTTACAGCCTTTGAGTCCTTTGAGGTTTCTCCTTCATCAAAGCCCAAGCCAAATTTGATACCTGTGGGCCTTTGATTATTCAACATTTTGTTCAGTTTCTCAGAACTGTCTTCAAATTTTTGATGACAACTCAGTTTCTGATTCATTTCTTCTAGCTGCAGCCTTAATCCAACTATTTCCTCTTCCAGTTTATTGCTCTCATTTATTTTCACGGTCAGCTGAGCTTCAACATCTTCAGACCTTTTCTTGTATTCTTCAGTTTGTACTTTCAAACTTATTATTACATTGCTGGCCTCCTCAAATTTTCTTGTAATCTTTTTATTTCTTTTCCTTTCTGCACTTAACTCTTCAAGAGCAGCAACTAACTCACCTTCTAGATCTATCTCGGCCTCATCTTCTAATTTTTCTTCACACTCCTGTGTTTCCTCGGTTGTTTGTTCTTCAAAAGCCATGAATAGGGCTTCACCGGTTTCTTCTTCGATTCCTCACTGGAGCTGTCTTCGGAAGAATCGATATTCCGGGAAATGAAACTCTTCTTCTTGAAGTTTCTTTTTCTAAACTCATGGTTTCTTTTTCCAGGACATTTCTTTCTGGATGTGTTCCTTCATCATTTTTATTTTTCTCCTTCATTGGGCATTTTTCTGCAAAGTGCCCGATGCCTCCACAGTTAAAACATTTGAACGACAACTTACCTCTGTACTTTCCTTTTCCCTTTACTAATTTCCTAACAAAGTTTGCTTCATTTTCATCTGCGATTCTTCTTCCTCTGACTCTTGTTTAGATTTTACATTTTTCTGTGCTTGGAAGGTTGCTTCTCTGTCAGAGGGCTTAGTTTGTCCAATCCTCATTTCATAAGCTGTTAGAGAACCATGCATTTCATCCATACTGAAAAAATTTAAATCTTTTGCTTCTTCTATGGCAGAAACCTTTGCATCAAACCTTTTGTTGAGAGTTCTCAGTACCTTCTTCACAACAACTGCATCTTCCATTTCTTCCCCCAGTCCTCTTATTGCATTGATGATTCCGTTTACTCTCAGCATGTAAGCTTCTATGTTTTCATCATCGGTCATCTTTAATGCTTCGAACTGGGCATGATGTGTTTGCAGCTTAGCTTCCTTGATTTTTTTGTCTCCTTCATGAATGCTTTGCAGTTTGTCCCATATGTCTTTAGCAGATTTGCAGTTCATGATGCGTATCAACTCACTGTCGACCAATCCACACATAATCGCATTCTTGGCTTTCGAGTTGTTCTCAAACTTTTTCTTTTCAGCGAGCATCTCGTTGGAGGAACAAGTGGGAGTGGTGTATCCATTTTCAACAGATTCCCAAATGTCATAACCCAATGCACAGAGATAGGTCTGCATTCTGAGCCTCCAGAAAGAATAGTTTGTTCCATCGAACAGAGGAGCTTTGTTAGAAGAGAAACCTTCACCACCGGCCATTGTATATCTCCCAAGAACACCTTAGCTGATTAAGCTTGTGCAGGTGCCCGGCTCTGATACCAATTGATATTCTCACAATGACACTGAGAGGGGGGGTGAATCAGTGTAACTACTTAAAAACTTAAATCTGCAACTTTTAAAACTAATGATGCAAGCTTGAAACTAGATAATGCAAGTATCACACAAGAGCATCACACAACACAGGATTTTACGAGGTTCACCGATGTGGCTACTCCTCAAAGAATGACTGTTTGGACTTCAATCCAAATCCGGTCTTTGCAAGGATTCAATATTTACAATTGTTTACCGGCACCCACTGGAAGGAGCACCAACCCCTGATTTATCTCTTGCAACAGATAGGAGCACCAACCCCTTTATCCAAGCACCAACTTGGATTTCTATTTTGCAAGATAAATGGACATAAAAATGCCTTCTCTTTTGCAAGACCCTTCTTCGGTCTATAGCACATACAAAAATCTCACGAAGCATAGAGAGAATTGTTAGAGACTCAATATCTTCTGATCTAATCTAAAACCTTTCTCTTGAATATTCAATAGAATTGCAGGTTTTGATCCAAGGCTATTTTCTTACAGCACCCTTACTCACTGAGACCTTTTAAATGCACAATTAAAAAACACAGTCACAGTAACCTTCTCACTATGCCAATTCGATCCTTATATTCTTGATTTCTTCGAACGGCTCGATTTCAAACGGTTTAACTTTCCCTCCAACTTTTCATGCATTCTCGGCTGTAATTGACGTGTCAAATCCTTCTCTGACCTGATCCGCCTTTTAGCCGCTTTCTTTCTGACATTCTGACGTTCTGACAGCCTTTTTCTCTGCACATTCTGACATTCTACTCTGCTACTGACACCCTTCTTGCGTAGACTGACAACCCTTCTACGCGTTTCGATGCTCTGTGATTTTGCTCTCTATTCTCTGTTAAAAAGTATGTATCTTTTATCTCCTATGATCAACTATTCCTTATGATATACGCAGTTGACCAATGTCACTGCAATCATTCTCGATACTACGTAACTTTCTTGTGAGTCAGGCACAAGCTTTCCCAATCATGCTTTGTTACGGCCTTTGCAATAGCCGTTCTACATTCAATGCATAGTTCCGTGGCAACTCTTTGTAACTGCCACCTTTGCCAGCCATGCTGCAACACGGCCCTGCAACAGTCGTTCTTTTCTTAATTGCAATGCTTCGTAACTTTCCTTTTAACTTCAGTTAACTGCAGCATGAATTTCTCCTCTGCAATCTCACCACCTGTCACTTGGAACTGCAGATCTGACTCTAGTTAACTTTTCGTAACTGGCACCTTTTTGACACCTGTCACAATGCATGTATCTTTGACTTTTTCTCGCCAAAACATTACCTGTCGTGATATCGCGACGTTTTCCGCTTTGCTGACGTCATCCTCAACTTTGTCGCGATATCGCGACACTTTCGGCTTCCTGAGGCTTCTCTGGCAACTTGTCGCGATATCGCGACATTTTGGGTTTTTCTGACGTCATCCTCTAAGATGTCACGAAATCGTGACGTTTCTGGCTTCATGAGGCTTCTCTGGAAACATGTCGCGATATCGCGACATTTTCTGTCTTGTTGACGTCATCCTCTAAGGTGTCGCGAAATCGCGACGCTTTCGGCTTGCAACGGCTTTTCTAGCAACTTGTCGCGATATCGCGACATTTTTAGACTTGCTGACGTCATCTTCAAAGATGTCACGAAATCATGACGTTTCGGCTTGCAATGGCTTTTCGTTCACCCTATCGCGAAATCGCGACACATTTTGGTTTTGCTGACGTCATCTTCATAGATGTCGCGAAATCGCGACGCTTCTGGCCTCCGTACAATTTTTACTCCATGCAGCCGCGAAAAACCTTACATGTAGCGAAATCGCTACACCATTGTTGCCTTAGCATTTTTCTTTCTCGCTTGCTAGTGAAACTCCGACGTGTAGCGATATCGCTACACCTTTCCAACATGTGTTTCTAACCTTGTAGCGAAATCGCTACACCTTCGCATTATGCACTTTCAACCTTGTAGCGAAATCGCTACACCTCCACACTATGCACTTTCAACCTGTAGCGAAATCGCTACACCTTTTTACCTTGCACTTTCAACTTGTAGCGAAATCGCTACATCTTCACTTGCCTTGCACTTTGACCATGTAGCGAAATCGCTACTACTTTTCACCTTGCAACTCGAAGCTGTATCTAAGTCGCTGCACTTTTGTCCTTAGTGTCTCAAGCTTGTAGCGAAATCGCTACGCTTTTCTTACTTGGTGCTTTTTCTTTGCTTATGCTGGCGAAACTCAGACATGTAGCGAAATCGCTACAACTTCTTCATCAACTTTCTCTCTCCTCCGATGTGTCGCGAAATCGTGACATTTTTCATCCTTGGTGCCTTTGCTTCAAACTTGTCGCGAAATCGCGACAGTTTCTCGATTTGGCTTCTTTCCTTCCAGCATGTCGTGAAATCGTGACATTTTTCCTTGCACATTCTCTCTCCTCCGATATGTCGCGAAATCGTGACATTTTTCAATGCACTTTCTCTCTCCTCCGATATGTCGCGAAATCGTGACATTTTTCAATGCATTTTCTCTCTCCTCAGACATGTCGCGAAATCGCGACATTTTGGCAATGCATTTTCTCTCTCCTCGGATATGTCGCGAAATCGCGACAGGAAACATGTCGCGATATCGCGACAGTTTTCTTCCTTGTCTTTTTCTGCAAATTTTTGGATCCGGGTCCCCTCTGTTTTTCTTGAGATTTTCTGCACTTGATCCGATCGACCTCCGAGCCGCTTCAATCGCATCACTCTATCTGTGTTGACAACAATTACAATCCTTTTGCACTGCTTTAGCTGCACCTTGCTCAAAAACAATCTCCATAAGTGATAGCAATAGGTTCTCAATAATATATTCCTCATGCAATGTCAATAAGCTCTCAAGAAACAAGCACAACTCCCTTAAGTAAAGATCTCCCAAATAGCCAACAATGATCTCATCAAATGAAAGGTAAATGTATCAACAAGTGACTAGAAAATGATCTCCTTAATGGTATCAAATAGTGCCAATGTCCTCAACAAGTAACCAATAACAATATCCTCAAAGCAATAGCAAAAAACTCCTCAATAATGGCAATACTCTCAATGAACTCCATTAAAGCAATTATGAACTCAAGCATCAATTTTATCCCTAAAATTGATTTTCTAATCCATCCACTTTATCTCAATAGCCAAGTCACATCAATCAGGAAATTTATCTTCAAATTCAAATCCTAACTCATGAGCATGTCTTCTAACTCAATATAGCAATTAACTAGGTCCCAAGTTTCTAGTTTAACTTCATAATCAAATCATGCACTAGGACATATACAAATTCAACACTTTTCAACCTTATGATTCCCTGATTTCATTAACATATACAACAAGCACCTATGCTTTTATTTTCAATTCCACACCTTATAACTCCACATAAAACTATCACAAATATTTATTTCCACACCTTATATCTCCCAAATAACACACAATAATAATAAATATTTAATTCTACACCTTATAACTCCGTAAGCACATTAACACATACAACAAGCATTTATTTCCATAAACTCCTTATGACTCCCTAGTTATCATAGAAATAATTTTAATGCATCAAAAAATTGGTAATAGCAAACATTAACATGCGCTGGAGATAAATACCTTTATTCAAAATTCGCTGCCTTTTGAACCTTTGAAATCGTCAATGCCTTGGAAAAAATCAATGCGCCTTCACACCTTAGAAATCGTCAATTCCTTGCCAAAAATTAATGTGCCTTCACCACCTTCATGGGAGTCAAACTCTATTGCTCTTGCCTAGCATTGTGAGGAGCTTACCATGTGGGTGCCATCCCACATTGGGATATTAATCCCAAACACCCAACTTGTCATGCGCTTCGAATCTGAAAACCCAAATTGCCTTTCTCGGAAAAATACATTGCCCCTGGTGGGATATTTATAATCTAATAATTTATTCCATTTTTTAGTTTTATAACTATTTTTAAACTAGATTTCATAACTATTCTTTTCAGCCCTTGTATTACTTACATAAAAAAAAAATCATCGTAATATTAATACAAAGTCAACCGTTATTTTATTTATTATTTATTTTCCTTCTTAACTTTCCTTTTGACCAAAATTGAATCAAAAATCAACGTTATTACATTTTAATAAAAAATTCCATGTATCTAAATAGGCCAAAAGAGTACTCAAAATTGTTGATATTTTAAAGTTCATGAGATATGATATTTTAAATTTCCCAAATTGCTATAGTAAACTATTATTTTTGGGTGAAATTGACATCTTAAATCCTATAATTTTGGTACCATTAAAAGAGGAAATCAATATATTTCTATCAAATTTTGAATGCGTTCAAATGTATATGTCAGTTCAAGATATGTCTATTTAAATTTTGCATTAATTTTAGGGTAAAAATGATAAAATTTGAATAACCCTAAAATAAAATTTAATTATTCAAACCTTTGATTTGAAAATATAAAATTTTGAATTACTTTATTTAAAATGATGCAATTAATATGTAAATATTAAAAAATATTCAATTTAAATCATTGCAACTAAATTCAAGCCTTAAATATGGAAAGATGCCAACAATTTAAAAATATTAATGTAATAAAAAATTAAAAAATCGTGGTGTAAGCAAATTTTTAAAGACCTTGATGCAAGCAAAATTGCATGAAATAAAGAAAAATACCAAAATTTTGAGTGGATCTCAAAATTAGGGTACGTTGTGCAATGGACAAAAAAATGGTGACTTTACTAAGAAATTCTCGAGCATTTTGGATGAAGAACCCGATCTGAAATCAATAAAACCATATATCAAAGAAAAAATCATTTAGCAATATCTAGAGAAAATGGGATGGACAACTTCAAATTAAAATAGATAAACCATTTACTTCTACTAAGTATGTGAATTGTGATTCATTTTGCATCCTTGAAATAGTTTAGATTCCATCATTTATTTTACATTTAGTCTATAAAATATCACTCATGAAGATGTTCCTCTACATTGCTCCACTTCTAGCCACACATCTATAGCCCCGGTGGAGATGACCTTAATTTCTTTTGGACCTTTCTCTATAGCCCTGGTAGAGATTTTCCAAATCACCAAGGTATGAGATTGCTTTTAGATTTTTTGATTAAATATTTAATGCTTTGCAAACCTTGCATGCCAACTGGGTTAGAGACAACTTAAGGCTAAAGATGGAGTGTATTAGATTTTTGCCTTAATTTGCAAAACTAGAATGACTTTGTCCTTCATTATTTCAAATAATATCCATTAATATGATGTGCTACATGTGGATATTTAGTGAAATATCTCATTGTTCTAAAGTTCACTATGTTAGTCCAAAATCATAAGAATTATTACTAAATAATCTAATTTTATTTTTCTTAATTTTATCTAATTCCAAAATAGGCACATGACAAAGGAATAAGTATCAACAAAGAGACCAAAAATTTGAAGCTACCACAAAACACTACCTCAATAAGAGGAACAAATCCAAAACCTAACGAGGTACTAGCAGAAAAATCACAATTTGAAATAAACCAAAATTGTAAAACTGACAAGCAAGTAATAACCTACTCCCTAAACTTGAAAACACTTACAAGAAAGCAAATAAAAAAATATTACAAAATAAAAAATTATGTATAAAAGTGCATAAAAGAAAAGTTATGTACAAAAGCATGAAAATGAAAAATATATACAATAATGTATTAATGATGATGAATTCAACATATTATTTTCCTTGATCCCAAACACGAGATATGCCCATAATTATAAGCATGTTAACTTTGATTACTATTATCCCATATTAACATTGGATCTGAAAGCTCAAAGGCCTTTATTTTACCTCTCTCACTCCACCAGTTCAATTTTGTTCCATCCTCATTGTCATACTTAGATTTTCTCCATCAAACATAAAGCTCTATAACTAGTCTTCAATTAATTGTTGTTGACTATGTGAGATGTTTATTATTGAACTTTTATCTTCAATCAT
The DNA here is from genome assembly GCA_028583015.1 of Wollemia nobilis. NCBI lineage: Eukaryota > Viridiplantae > Streptophyta > Pinopsida > Araucariales > Araucariaceae > Wollemia > Wollemia nobilis. The sequence continues at coordinate 753,966 of JAQPPZ010002571.1, read as the reverse complement.
AGTTTATACAAGCATGGTGTGAGATCCTATTTTAAATTTAATACTTAAAATATTATCCTCATTCTTATGGTTAGACATGATCTCTTCCAAGATTGACCCGATTTCTAAAATATTGACTACCAAATCGCTATTCATAGTTTCAAACCAATCATAATTATGCAGTAAATTACAGGTATCTAGGATATCTAACATATGAGGATCATTATAATTTTGTGTCCCAATTTCAATAGACAAATATTGGTGAACTTGATTTAGTAACTCAAAAAAATCTACCTCTATCTTATTCAACATAACAACCTTATTATTACTGTGAGCAAGAATCAACTCTAATTATTTATTAATCATAAATGGCATTTCATTATAAACAATATTTGAATCCAAAAAATAAGCATTCAAAGTTTTACCTAAATTTGTAATGGTTGAATAGAAAGGTTGAGATTCGCCTTTTGTACATTTCCATTTACCAGGACTTGATGAGTCATTGTAATTTCTTCTTTTCCCTCATGGTTTTCATCATCCTCTTTTTGTAGTCCTTCCTCTTCATCGATCACCTATTTTTCAAAGACACCAATATTAGTCACCCAATTAAAAATATGACCATCCTTTTCAAACCATAAACTTTATCGGTCAAGTGATGTGTTAAACAACACATCTCCCTAATCAATTACTTGAGTATTCTCAAATAAAGTAATGTTTTCCTCTAGATAATCAACTACATAAAATTCAAACCACTCATATTCTTGAGTTTTCTCTATCTAAGGTGACATAGGCATCATATGATTATTGGATGGGATAGGGCTCTGACTTTCTTGTACCTCAAATGGGAATAAAGTGAGTGATTCTACTTCTTTAATACTATTTTGAGACTCTTCTTCAAGTTCAAGTTCATTCAGGATATAACTCAGGCTATGATATTCCTGAGATTTATCTTCCTCGAATTTTGAAGGTTCATGTATTTATGAAATTGAACCAATCTCTATATTCTGATAAACTTGATTACCACAATCCTCATTGATGGGTTTGTATTTAAAACTTGCACCTCATTTTGGATGATATCTAAGATGGTTGTAACATATGGAAAGTCAATTTTATCTCATTAATTTCTCACATTAGTCATTATTTTACTTAAGGATGCCATATTGGAAGGTTGGTACTAGTTGGAATTCATATCTCCTGGAACACAGTTTATCATGGGTAAAGGTTGTGCATTAGCCTAACTCATTTGTTGTATATGATTGTGAGCCTTAGGTATAAATAATGATAATTGATCCACATTAATACCTTTTGAAATCCAATAGTGTTCTAATGTTATTGCATCACTATATGCTCTAGGAAAGGATATAATTTTAAGAAGTCTTCCTAGAAATATAGAATTAAAGGGGTCTAAGAATCCCATGTATATTTGAATGGATTCTTCTCCTAAAAGGATGTAATGTATCACAAATTTGGTATACAACCTATGGAATTTAGCATTGAATAGTCTCATGGATTCATTAGGTTATTTAAAAATAGAGATAAATTACTTTAATATCATACTCAGGTTGACCAATTTTCTAAAATGGTTAAGAGATGTTGCTTTTATTTAGGCCCAAGAAGTGATAGAGCCTTTGGGTAAGTTGATATACAAATCATAAGAAAACTCATATAATGTGCATGGAAAAATTCTACAGGCAACATCTTCATGTGTAATTTGTAAATCAATTAAAGTGTTTTTGTATGCCTGAATATGTTCCTCAGTCGATATCATTCCATCATGCCTATAATAGGTGAAGAACATAAGCTTATACTGAGAGGGAGGGTGAATAATATAGCACCCACTTTTTACTTTCTTTCCAAACTAATATCAATTAGTGTCCTCAATTGCAATAACTAAATATAGCAGTGTGCATTAATAACATAAATAACAATAGTAAGCAAGTGCACAAATCATCACACACAATTGAGACACAAGATTTAACGTGGTTCCCCCAATGTAGGATAGTCCACAAGATAATCTCCTTATAATATTTCACAATGAAATAGGGATCCTTATCCCAATACAATTGATTACTTTGTGCTCAAAGCTAGACTATCTTCATCTACCTAGGTGGGCTCCACTGATCTAGTAATCTAGGCTCTCCACTAATATGCTCAACTAGGCTATCCATTGATTTGCTCTGCTAGGCTATACACTGATTTGATTAGCTAGGGTGTCCACTAATCTGCTCAGCTAGGCTATTCACTGATCTACTCAGCTAGGCTATCCACTAATTTTTTTAGCTAGGATCTTCACTGATTTTTTCATCTAGGCTATCCACTAATCTACTCAACTAGGCTATCCACTTATCTACTTTGCTAGGCTATCCACTGATCTGCTCAGCTAGGCAACTGGTGTTGATATGTTTTTCTATTTTTGTCCTATTGCTATCACTACTCTCAAAACTGCATCAAAGCCTTCTCATAATTCTCACACAATCCTTCTCATATGCTATCCCAAATATATCCTCAAAGCCTTCACAAAAGGCTTAAAAAATACTGCTCAAATGTTACCCCAAATATATTCTCAAAGCCTTCACAAAAGGCTCAAACAATCCTCATCAGATGTTGTCCCAAATATGTCCTCAAAGCCTTCACAAAAGGCTCAAAAAATACTTCTCAAATGCTGTCCCAAATTTGAATATAAATTTATTGTAAAAGCCTTCTCAAAGGCTCAACCAATCATGCACAAAATCTATCTCAAATCTCAACCATAAATTAATGAAGGCAAGGCTCAATTATGAACTCAACAATTGATGCAGGAGCATCCAGAGGTGGAAAAGCAATCTTGCATCACCCAAAAATAATTTTTTTTTCTTTAAGTGCCAAGCTGTCGCGAAATCGTGACCCTTTTTTTGAGAAAGGGCGTCAAAGGGTCAAAATGTCGCGATATCACGATGTTTTTCGAGAAACAGGGCCAAGGCCCAAAATGGTCGCGAAATCATGACATTTTTGAAGCAAAGCAGTCTGGATGCAAAATGGTCACGAAATCGCGACATTTTATAAGAAAAGCAGTCTAGACGCAAAATGGTCATGAAATCACGACGTTTTCTAAGCAAAGCAACTTGGATGCAAAACGGTCGCAAAATCATGACATTTTTGAAGCAAAGGAGCCAAGGCATGAAACTGTGATGAAATCACGACATTTTTGAAGCAAAGCAGCCTGGACACAAAATGGTCATGAAATCGTGACATTTTCTAAGCAAAGCAGCCTGGATGCAAAATGGTCGCGAAATCACGACATTTTCGAAGCAATAGAGCCAAGGCGCAAAATGGTCATGAAATCGTGACACCTTCAGAGGCAAAGATCTAAGGCACAAAGTGGTCACAAAATCACGACACCTTCGGAGGCAAAGACTTAAAGGCACAAAGTGGTCACAAAATCATGACACTTCCGGAGGCAAGACTCGAAGGCGCAAAGTGGTCGTGAAATCGTGACACTTTCGGACCAAAGGCTCGAAGGTGCAAAGTGGTCGCAAAATCGTGACACTTTCGGTGCGAAGGCTCAACGATGCAAAGTGGTCACGAAATCATGACACTTTCGGACCAAAGGCTCGAAGGCACAAAGTGGTCGCAAAATTGTGACACTTTCGGTGCGAAGGCTCAACGGCACAAAGTGGTCACGAAATCGTGACACTTCCGGACCAAAGACTCAAGGGCACGAAATGGTCATGAAATCGTGACACTTTCGGAGTGAGGGCTTAAAGGCGCAAAGTGGTCTCAAAATCATGACGTTTTTGGGGCAAAGGTACCAAGGGGTAAAATGGTCGCGAAATCATGACATGTCATGGTTTCACGGCCCGAAGGAGAAATAGAGACCGAATGACCAAAACATCATGATATCACGACCAAAGAGGAGAGAGGGCGTAGGGAAGCAAACACGTCGCGATATTGTGACAAAACACTCACGACTCCAGACAGGCCTATGGTTGCAGAGGCCATAGCCAAAGGACACGTAATAGCAAATTACAAGTGGCCATGGAGTATTAAGCAGTTTTAGAGACCCTGGCAGAAGGACACATGGCAATAGACTACAGATGGCTATAAGAGCACTCTTATGAATGATGACTCGGTGGGTGGATGGACAGGCAGCTGCAGCACACTCTACCATTATAGACCATGATGATTCGGGGCACTTGGCAGCATATTGTAGGCAGCGACAGAACATTCATGTGGGTGGTTACAGGGAATCCTACATTCTATGTAATGATGTTCGAGAGGGTCGAGTCTAGGATAAAAGGGTCGCGTATGCATTGTAAAGGAACTCTTGGCCATTTTTTGGAATATCACTGCTGTATTTTTGAATTCGAAGTCTCTGCTAATGGAATTTGCATGAATTTTTTTGTGTGACTTCGTGGTTCTGAATCAAGTGGTATCAGAGCCAGAAGGTTCTGGGTGCGCAAACCGATCGTTGGTAGTGAGGCAGTTTGCACCAATATTGTGGTTGTGGATATGAAGAAGCAAACAGGATGCCTTCGCGTAGGAACCATGGTGGTGTGAGGAACAAACAAGCAAAGTTTGATCTTAGAGCCTTGCAGAGGAAAGTTGAAGCCCTATAGGAGGAAATCAGAAGAGGAGTTGAGCCAAGAAGGGAGGAACCCAGTGAAGATGAAGTTTGGGAAGAAGAGGGTCCATCTGATGAGGAAGAAGCATTGGATCCAGTAGAGGCTAGGTTGTATAGGGCCATATCCCAGATCGGGAAGAAGTCGAAGTTCGATGTCTCTACTTATTCTGGGAATCTCAACCCCGAGGAGTTGATAGATTGGATCAACGACATGGAGGAGTATTTTGAGTATGAAGATATCTCAGACCCAAATCGGATCAGGTTCACAAAAACCAAGCTGAAAGGACATGCAAGCATCTGGTGGAAAGGAGTACAACTAGAAAGAAACAGGAGGGGAAAGGAAAAGATCACTAGGTGGGATAGGATGGTAGAGAAGTTGAAAAGGCAATTCATCCCTACAGATTATGAGTTGGATTTGTTGAGAAAGATGCAGAGTCTTAGATAGGCAAGTAAATCTTTCAAGGAGTACACGGAGGAGTTCTATCAGATCTCGATTAGAACCGGCCATTCTGAGGTGAATAAGGAGAAAGTTGCATAATACATCAATGGATTGTGAACCAGCATTCAAGAAGAACTAGGGCTGGTCAGGATGAGCACGGTTGAGGATGCATACCAGTTTGCATTAAAATTAGAAGAGAAACTGAATAGGAGATTTGATGGTAAGCAGAGAGGAAAGGACAGGGGTGGAAGAGTTGGTGGAAGAACCAATGGAGGAAGATACAAAGATTTGGGGAAAACTGGTGAAGCTAGCAGTAGCCAAAAATAGAAATAAGAGAAGGAGGAGAACAACCAATGCCCATGCAATCAGAACAACAACTACCCAATAGGAAGAGGTAGTTCTGGGTGAGGGTTTGGAAGAGGTGTCTTTCAAGGAAATTGCTTTAACTATGGAGAATAAGGACATCAGGCATACAACTTCCTGCAACATCAAGAGAGGCTGAATCGAAGACCTGAGGGTCAGGCCCGAGCTACTATAGCAAACGAAGGTGTAGAATCTAAGCACTCTAAGGAGGCAGAAAGAGGAGAGGCGATGATCATCCGAAGAGTCTTTTTGAATGAAGAAAGGAAGGTAGACCAGAGGAACAACCTATTTTGCACAAGATGCAAGTGCGCAGGCAAGGTCTGTAACATCATCATCGATAATGGAAGCACTGACAACCTGGTTTCAGAGGATATGGTTGCCAAGCTGCAGCTAGAGAGGAGAAAACACCCACACCCTTATCGGATTGCATGGTTGCAAAAGGACCATCGGGTGCTGGTCAGTGAGAAATGCCTGGTGAAGTTCAACATCGAAACTTATCGAGATGAGGTCTTATGCGACATATTGCCTATGGATGCATGTCACTTGCTACTGGGGAGACCATGGCAGTTTGATCAAAGTGTTGTACATGATGGTCAAGCTAATACATATTCCTTGTCAAAAAATGGAGTTCGACATAAGTTGAAACCCTTGAAGGAGGCGGATGAGAAGGTATGCAGTAGTGCATGAGTCTGTCTAGTTGATGGAAGAAAGTTTTTAGATGGTCTGAAGCAAGACCATATGTGCTATGCAATAATCCCTAGGGTTAGGGAAGAAGAATGCAAGGAAACTCCAGTGGAAGTCATGGGGTTGTTAGAGGAGTTTCCAGATATCATTTTTGATAATGTTCCTGAAGGTTTACCGCTCGTTAGGAAGATCAGTCACCACATAGATTTGGTGCTTGGATCGAGCTTGCCAAACAAGGCTGCACACAGAATGACGCCTATAGAAACTGAGGAGTTAAATCGGCAGGTTCAAGATCTGTTGAGGAAAGGGTTGATTAGGGAGATTCTTAGTCGATGTGCAGTACCTATAGTACTAGCACCCAAGAAGGATGGGGAATGGAGAATGTGCACAGACTCTCGGGAAATTAACAAGATCACTATTAAATACAGATTCCCATTACCCAGGATGGATGATATCATGGACTGCTTAAGTGGAGCTAAGTACTTCACGAAGATTGACTTGAAAAGTGGGTACCATCAGATCCGCATTAGAGAAGGGGATGAGTGGAAGACAACCTTTAAAACTAGATAGGGGCTATATGAGTGGTTGGTTATGCCATATGGGCTAACCAATGCATCGAGTACCTTCATGTGGTTAATGAATGAAGTCCTGAAGGAATTTCTAGGAAAATTTATTATTGTCTACTTGGATGATATATTGATTTTTAGCAGAACCCTGGAGGAGCACCTTATGCACATCAGGAGGGTTTTTGAGAAACTATGGGAGGAGCAGTTGCTGATCAAGCTAAAGAAGTGCAACTTCGTGAAGAGGGAGCTAGTATACCTGGGATTTGTTATCTCAGTGGATGGTCTCAAAATGGACCCCGAGAAGGTGAGGGATATCATAGAATGGCCTGCTCCAAGAAGAATTACTGAGGTGAGATCGTTTCACGGCCTAGCCAATTTCTACAAAAAGTTCATTAGAAACTTTAGCAGTATTTGCACATCCCTTACAGAGACAACGAGGGGAAACAAGAAGGAATTCAAGTGGAAAGCTAGGGCAGACAAAAGCTTTTCCATGCTGAAGAAGAAGGTCATGGAACAACCTGTCTTAGCACTTCTAGATTTTAACAAGGTGTTTCAAGTAGACTATGATGCAAGTGGTAGTGCCATAGGGACCGTATTGAGCCAAGAGGGTAAGCCTGTTGCTTATTTCAGCGAGAAGCTCAATGATGCCAGAAGGAAGTATTTAGTATATGATCAGGAGTTCTATGCCATAGTTTAGGCTCTAAAGAAATGGAGGCATTATTTGTTGCCAAAGGAGTTTATTATGTATACTGATCATCAGGCACTACAGTATATTAACAGTCAAGGGAAATTAAATCAGAGGCATCTAAAATGGGTTGAGTTCCTGCAGAGCTATACCTTTATGCTGAAGCATCAGAGCGAAAGGTCCAATAGGGTGGCAGATGCCTTGATTAGGAGGTAATGTATATTGATGGAGATGAAAGTGGAGGTTGTAGGGTTTGCTGAGCTCAAGGGTTTATACCCTACAGACCCTGATTTCGTAGAAGCTTGGAAAGCCTGCATTGCGCCTGTTACATTGGACAAGACTAAATGGTTGCATTATTTGATTCAAGATGGAATTATATTAAGGGGAAACCAATTATGCATTTCTATGATCTCAATGAGGGAGAATATCATCAAGGAAAAGCATAGTGGAGGTTTAGCTAGGCACTTTGGTCGAGACAAGACCATCTCTCTTGTTGGTGAAAATTACTACTGGCCACAATTGCAACAAGATGTGGCAAAATTTGTGCAAAGTTGTAGGATATGCCAGATGGCAAAAGGTGTGAGGTAGCCTACTAGTTTATATCAACCACTACCTATGCCTGAAAGGCCGTGGGAGGATATTAGTATGGATTTTGTGCTTGGATTGCCCAAGACGCAAAGGGGGCACGACTCCATATTTGTGGTAGTGGACAGGTTTTCAAAAATGGCTCATTTCATTCCATGCCAGAAGACTAGCGATGCGGTCCATGTGGATGGTCTATTCTTCAAGGAAGTGGTACGCCTTCATGGGCTGCCAAGGAGCATTGTGTCGGATAGGGATACCAAGTTTGTAGGGTATTTCTGGAAAACCCTATGGAAGAAACTGAAGATGGATTTAAAATTCAGTTCTACATACCACCCCCAAACAGATGACCAAACAAAGGTGGTAAATTGGAGCTTGGGCAATATGCTGAGATGTTTGGTCAGAGATAAGCCCAAGGGATGGGATTTAGTTCTGCCCCAGGTAGAATTCACTTACAACAGCTCTGTCAATCGAAGTACCAATAAATCACCATTCCAGATCATCTATGGGAGCAGCCCAAGAAATGCCTCAGAGTTGAGAAGGATGGATACAAGAGAAAAATGTAGTGTTGAGGCTGAAGACTTTACTAAACACCTGAAGGGAGTGCATGAGGAGGTGACAAGGCACATTGCCAAGATGAATGCTCAATATAAGGCCAGGGCAGACCAGAAAAGCCGATTTAAGGAGTTTGAAGTAGGAGATTTTTTCATGGTCCATCTAAGGAAGGAGAGGTTTCTTGCCAAGACCTATAACAAGCTAAAAATGAAGAAGTTTGGGCCATGCAAGATCATTGGAAAATGGGATTCGGGTAATGCATATGAGGTGGAGTTGCCGAGTGAACTTAACATCTCATCGGTTTTTAACATTTTGGATTTGGTCGAGTTTCATGAAGGAGATAGCAGTGCAACACCAAGCCCAGATTTGTGGAGCATTCCCATGGTTACTCTAGTCACAGATGAGATAGAAGAAGTCCTTGATACGCATGAGGGCCGAAGTACTCGGAACATATGTTATTCTGAGTATTTGATCAAGTGGAAGGGTAGGCCCATCGAAGATGCGACTTGGTTGTCAAAGGCAGAGGTTGATCATCTAGGTCTACCTCAGACTGATCAAAAGTGAAGGTCACTTCTCAATTCACCTCGGGTGTCTGATGTAGGAGCATCCGGAGGTGGAAAAGCAATCTTGCATCACCCAAAAATATTTTTTTCTTTAAGTGCCAAGCTGTCACAAAATCGTGACCCTTTTTTTGAGAAAGGGTGTCAAAGGGTCAAACTGTTGCGATATCATGACGCTTTTTGAGAAATGGGGCCAAGGCGCAAAATGGTCGTGAAATCGTGACATTTTTGAAGCAAAGCGGTCTGGACGCAAAATGGTCGTGAAATCATGAAATTTTCTAAGTAAAGCAATCTAGATGCAAAATGGTTGCGAAATTGTGACATTTTCTAAGCAAAGCGGCCTGGATGCAAAACGGTCGCAAAATCATGACATTTTCGAAGCAAAGGAGCCAAGGCATGAAACTGTCGTGAAATCATGACATTTTTGAAGCAAAGCAGCCTAGATGCAAAATGGTCGTGAAATCGTGACATTTTCTAAGCAAAGCAGCCTGGATGCAAAATGGTCACGAAATCATGACATTTTCGAAGCAATGGAGCCAAGGCGCAAAATGGTCGCAAAATCGTGACACCTTCGGAGGCAAAGCTCTAAGGCACAAAGTGGTCGCAAAATCATGACACCTTCGGAGGCAAAGACTTAAAGGCACAAAGTGGTCACAAAATCGTGACACTTTCGGAGGCAAGACTCGAAGGCGCAAAGTGGTCGTGAAATCGTGACACTTTCGGACCAAAGGCTCGAAGGTGCAAAGTGGTTGCGAAATCGTGACACTTTTGGTGCGAAGGCTCAATGACACAAAGTGGTTGCAAAATCGTGACACTTCCAGACCAAAGGCTCGAAGGCACAAAGTGGTCGTGAAATCGCAACACTTTCGGTGCAAAGGCTCAATGGCGCAAAGTGGTCGCAAAATCGTGACACTTTCGGACCTAAGACTCAAGGGTACGAAATGGTCATGAAATCATGACACTTTTGGAGTGAGGGCTTAAAGGCACAAAGTGGTTGCAAAATCATGATGTTTTTGGGGCAAAGGCACCAAGGGGTAAAATGGTCGTGAAATCATGACATGTCATGATTTCATGGCCCGAAGGAGAAATAGAGACCGAACGACCAAAACGTCGTGATATCATGACCAAAGAGGAGAGAGGGCGTAGGGAAGCAAACACGTCATGATATCATGACAAAATGCTCATGACTCCAGACAGGCCGATGGTTGCAGAGGCCATAGCCGAAGGACACATGACAGCAAATTACAGGTGGCCATGGAGTATTAAGCAGTTGCAGAGACCCTGGCAGAAGGACACATGGCAATAGACTATAGATGGCTATAGAGCACTCATATGAATGATGACTCGACGGGTGGATGGATAGGCGGCTGCAGCGCACTTCGCCATTACAGACCATGATGATTCGGGGCACCTGGCAGCATCTTGCAGGTGATGACAGAACATTCATGTGGGCGGTTACAGGGAATCCCACATTCTGTGTAATGATGTTCGAGAGGGTCAGGTCTGGGATAAAAGGGCCGCGTATGCATTGTAAAGGAAATCTTGGCCATTTTTTGGAATATCACTACTGTATTTCTGAATTTGAAGTCTCTGCTAATGGAATTTGCATGAATTTTTCTGTGTGACGTTGTGGTTCTACTTCAACAATGGATAACAAATGAATGATGACAATACTCAAAAATGCACTCAAAAATGGATAGAAATGTACTCTTCAATGGATGACAACAATGATCCACAATGATCTCAACAATGTATGAAAAATACTTTTTCAAATGGATGGTAATAATGTTCAACAATGTACTCTCAAATGGATGACAATAATGCTCAATAATATACTCTCAAATGAATGACAAAAATTTTCAACAATATACTCTCAAATGGATGACAAAAATGCTCAACAAGGTACTCTCAAATGGATGATAAAATATCTCTCAAATGCATGACAACAATGCTCAACAATGTACTCTCAAATGGATGACAACAATGCTCAACAAGGTACTCTGAAATAGATGACAAATGATCTCTCAAATGGAAACCTCTCCAAGCAATAACAATGATGACTTCAACCAACCATGGAAAATCTCCACAAGTGATAGCAATAGGTTCTCAATAATATCTTCCTCATGCAATGTCAATAAGCTCTCAAGAAACAATCACAACTCCCTTAAGCAAAGCGCTCTCAAATAGTCAACAATGATCTCCTCAAATGAAATGCAAATGTATCCACAAGTGATTAGAAAATGATCTCCTCAATGGTATCAAATAGTGGCAATGTACTCAACAAGTAACCAATAATAATCTCCTCAAAGCAATAGCAAAAACCTCCTCAATAATGGAAATACTCTCAATAAACTCCATTAAAGTAATTATGAACTCAAGCATTAATTTTATTCATAAAATATATTTTCTAATCCATCCACTTTCTCTCAATATCCAAGCCACATTAATCAAGAAATTTATCTTCAAATTCAAACCCTAACTCATGTGCATGTCTTCTAACTCAAGATAGCAATTAACTAGGTCTCAAGTTCCTAGTTTAACTTCATAATCAAATCATGCACTAGGACATATACAGATTCAACACTTTTCAACCATATGACTCACTAATTTCATTAACACATACAACAATCACCCATGCTTTTATTTTTAATTCCACACCTTATAACTCCACATACAAATATCACAAATATTTATTTTCATACCTTATATATCCCCAATCACATACAACAATAACAAATATTTAATTCTACACCTTATAACTCCCTAAGCACATTAACACATACAACAAGCATTTATTTCCCTAAACTCCTTATGACTCCTTAGTTATCATGGAAATAATTTTAATGTACCAAAACACTGGTAAAAAAAAATATTACCATGCATTGGAGATAACTACCTTTATTCAAAATTCATTGCCTTCTCAACCTTTGAAATCATCAATGCCTTGCCAAAAATCAATGTGCCTTCACACCTTCAAAATCATCAATGCCTTGCCAAAAATTAATACGCCTTCATCACCTTCGCGGGAGTCAAACTCTATTCCTATCACCTAGTGCTGTGATAAGCTTACCACGTGAGCACCAGCCCACATTGGGATATTAATACCAAACACCCAGCTTGTCGTAAAACTGATAAAAATGATAAGCAAGTAAGAACATGCTCCTTAAACTTGAAAACACTTACAAAAAAGTAAATAAAAAATCTCGTAAAACAAAATATTATTTATAAAAGTGCATATAATAAAAGTTATGTACAAAAGCATGAATATATACAGTAATGTATTAATGATGATGAATTCAACATATTATTTTTCTTGATCCCAAACACGATTACCATAATTTGAGAGATGCCCATAATTATAAGCATGTTAACCTTGATGAGTATTATCCCATAGTAACATTGGATCTAAAATCTCAAAGGCCTTTATTTTACTTCTCTCACCCCACCTATTCAATTTAGTTCCATCCTCATTTTCATACTTATATTTTGCTCCATAAAACATAAATCTCTATAATTGGTCTTCAATTAATTGTTGTTGACTATGTGCGATGTTTATTATTGAACTTTTATCTTCAATCATAGTTTCTACAAGCATGGGGTGATATCCTATTTTAAATTCAATACTCATAATATTATCCTCATTCTTATGGTTAGACATGATCTCTTCCAAGCTTGACCTAATTTCTAAAATTTTGACTACAAAATCACTATTCATAGTTTCAAACCAATCATAATTATGTAGTAAATTATAGGTATCTAGGATATCTAACATATGAGGATCATTATAATTTTGTGTCCCAAGTTCAATAGACAATTATTGATGAACTTGATTTAGTAACTCGAAAAAATCTACATCTATCTTATTCAACATAACAACCTTATTATTGGTGTGAGCAAGAATCAACTCTAATTATTTAGTAATCATAAATGGCATTTCATTATAAAAAATATTTGAATTCAAAAAATAAGCATTCAAAATTTCACCTAAAATTCTAATGGTTGAATAGAAAGGTTGAGATTCTACCTTTTGTACATTTCCATTTACCAAGATTTGATGAGTCATTGTAATTTCTTCTTTTCTCTCATGGTTTTCATCATCCTCTTTTTGTAGTCCTTCCTCTTCATCAATCACCTATTTTTAAAAGACACCAAAATTAGTCACCCAATGAAAAATATTCCCATCCTTTTCAAACCATAAACTTTATCGGTCAAGTGATGTGTTAAATAACACATCTCCCTAATCAATTACTTGAGTCTTCTCAAATAAAGTAACATTTTCCTCTGGATCACCAACTATATCAAATTCAAACCACTCATATTCTTGATTTTTCTCTATCTAAGGTGACATAGGCATCATATGATTATTGGATGGGACAGGGCTCTCACTTTCTTGCACCTCAAATGGGAACAAAGTGAGTGATTTTGCTTATTTAATACTATTTTTAGACTCTTATTTAGGTTCAAGTTCATTCAAGATATAATTCAAGCTATGATCTTGCTCAAATTTATCTTCCTCCACTTCTGAAGCTTCATGTATTTCTTAAACTGAACCAATATCTATATTTTGATTACCTTGATTTCCACAATCCTCATTGATGGGTATTGAGTTTGAAACTTGCACTTCATTTTGGATGATATATAATATAGTTGTAACATATGCATAGTCAATTTTATCTCATTGATTGATCACATTAGACATTATTTGATTTAAGGGTGTCGGATTGGAATGTTGGTACTGGTTGGAATTCATATCTCCTAGAACACAATTTATCATGGGTATAGGTTGTGCATTAGCCTAACTCATTTGTTGTATATGATTGTGAGCCTTAGGTATAAATAATGATAATTGATCCACATTAATACCTTTTGAAATCCAATAGTGTTTTAATGTTATAGCATCACTATAGGCTCTAGGCAAGGATATAATTTTAATAAGTCTTCCTAGAAATATAGAAGTAAAGGGGTCTAATAATCCCATGTATATTTGAATGGCTTATTCTTCTAAAAGGATGTAATGTATCACCAATTTGGTATTCAACCTATGGAACTTATCATTGAATAGTCTCATGGATTCATTAGGTAATTTATAGATAGAGACAAATTACTTTAATATCATGCCTAGGTCGACCAATTTTCTAAAATGATTAAGAAATGTTGCTTTTCTTTTGTCCCAAGAAGTGATAGAGCTTGTGGGTAAGTTGATATACAAATCATAATCAAACTCATATAATGTGCATGGAAAATTATTTAGGCAATATCTTCATGTATAATTTGTAAATGAATTAAAGTGTTTTTGTATGTCAGAATATGTTCCTTAACCGATATCATTACATCATGCCTATAATGGGTGAAGAACACAAGGTTATACTGAGAGGGGGGGTGAACAGTATAGCGCACACTTTTTACTTTCTTTCCAAACCAATATCAATTAGTGTCCTCAATTGCAATAACCAAATATAGCAATGTGCATTAATAACACAGATAGCAATAGTAAGCAAGTTCAAAAATCATCACACATAATTGAGACACAATATTTAATGTGGTTCCCCCAATGTGGGGTAGTCCAAAAAATAATCTCCTTATATTATTTTACAAAGAAATAGGGGTCCTTATCCCAATACAAATTATTAATTTATGCTCAAATATAGGCTATCCTGATCTGCTCATGTGGGATCCATTGATCTGCTCAGCTAGGCTCTCTATTGATATGCTTAGCTAGGGTATCCACTGATCTACTCAACTAGGCTATCTACTGATCTGCTCAGCTAGGATCTCCACTGATATTCTTAGCTAGGTTATCCACTAATATACTCATCTAGGCTATCCACTAATATGCTCATCTAGGCTATCCATTGATCTGCTCAGCTAGGCAACTGGTGTTGATATTTTTTTCTATTTCTGTCACTACTCTCAACTCTACCTCAAAGCCTTCTCATAAGGCTCACACAATCATACCCATATGCTATCCAAAATATATCCTCAAAGCCTTCACAAAAGGCTTAAAAAATATTGTTCAAATGCTATAACAAATATGTCCTCAAATCCTTCATAAAATGCTTAAACAATCTTGATCAAATGTTATACCAAATCTATCCTCAAAGACTTCACAAAAGTATCAAACAATCCTGCTCAAATTCTATCCCAAATCGATCCATAAATTTGTCCCAAAAGCCTTCTCAAAGGCTCAACCAATCATGCATAAAATCAGTCTCAAATATTTCTAGACATTTTGTCCCAAAAGCCTTCTCAAAGTCTCAACCAATCATGCACAAAAGCTATATCGAATCTCAACCATAAATCAATGAAGTCAGGGCTCAATGATGAACTCAACAATGGATAACAAATGAATGATGATAGTACTCAACAATGTAGTAAAAAATATATGGTAATGTACTCTTCAATGGATGACAACAATTATCCACAATGATATCAACAATGTATGACAATTACTCTCTCAAATGGATGGCAATAATATTCACCAATGTACTCTCAAATGGATGACAACAATGCTCAACAATATAATCTCAAATGGATGACAACAATGTTCAACAATATACTCTCAAATGGATGACAACAATGCTCAACAATGTACTCTCAAATGGATGAAAAATGATCTTTCAAATGGATGACAATAATGCTCAACAATGTACTCTCAAATGGATTACAACAATGATCAACAAGGTACTCTCAAAAGGATGACAAATAATCTCTCAAATGGATGACAACAATGCTCAACAAGGTACTTTCAAATGGATGACAAATGATCTCTCAAATGAAAACCTCTCCAAGAAATAACAATGAGGACTTCAACAAACCAAGGACAATATCCACAAGTGATAACAATAGGTTCTGAATAATATATTCCTCATGCAATGTCAATAGGCTCTCAAGAAACAAGCACAACTCCCTTAAGCAAAGATCTCTCAAATAGCCAACAATGATATCCTCAAATGAAAGGAAAATGTAACCACAAGTGACTAGAAAATGATCTCCTCAATGGTCTCAAATAGCGGTAATGTACTCAAAAAGTAACCAATAATAATATCCTCAAAGCAATAGAAAAACCTCCTCAATCATGGCAATACTCTCCATGAATTCCATTAAAGCAATTATGAACTCAAGCATCAATTTTATCCATAAAATTGATTTTCTAATCCATCCACTTTCTCTCAATATCCAAGGCACATTAATTAAGAAATTTATCTTCAAATTCACACCCTAACTCATGTGCATGTATTCTAACTCAATATAGTAATTAACTAGGGCTCAAGTTCCTAGTTTAGCTTCATAATCAAATCATACACTAGGAAATATACATATTCAACATTTTTCAACATTATGACTCCCTAATTTCATTAACACATACAACAAGCACCTATGCTTTTATTTTTAATTCCATATCTTATAATTCCACATATAACTATCACAAATATTTATTTCCACACCTTATATCTCCCCAATCACAGACAACAATAACAAATATTTAATTCTACACCTTATAACTCCCTAAGCACATTAACACGTACAACAAGCATTTATTTCCCTAAAATCCTTATGACTCCCCAATTATCACAAAAATAATTTTAATGCACCAGAAATTTGGTAATAATAAATATTACCATGCACTAGAGATAAATACCTTTATTCAAAATTTTCTACCTTCTCAACCTTTGAAATCGTCAATGCCTTGCCAAAAATCAATGCGCCTTCACACCTTCGAAATCGTCAATGCCTTGCCAAAAATTAATGCGCCTTAACCACCTTCATGGGAGTCAAAATATATTCATATTTCCTAGAACTATGAGGAGCTTACCATGTGGGTGCCAACCCAAATTGGGATATTAATCCCAAACACCCATCTTGTCTTGCACTTCAAATCTGAAAACTTGAATTGCCTTTCTCAACAAAATATTTTGCCCCTGGCGGGATTCGAATAGTGAACCTACCTTGCAAAAATTTTATGCACTACCTAATGTGCTATAGAGTCCTCTGTAATGTCACCTGATCACATTATTTCTTTGACCTCACTCTCACTTCTAAAAAATATTTCTTTTCCTTCTTCATTGCTCCCCTTCGACGACTCTCTCTCATGCGCTATATCTTCACCTTAGCCACACCCACGAAATAACCAAAGTTTTCTTTAATTTATATGCCTTTCCATGCCTTTGAATGACGTCGGAAAAATTTAATTTTTCACCCTAACCTTTGCATATCGGTGGATAATGTAATTCAACTTTATACGTTAGAATTATTAACTAAAAGTTTAATAATTCACCTCTAACTTTCAATTCGGATATCTCCTTCACTCTTTTGAATTTCATCATTAAACTTTTTGCACCTATGTTTTATTGGAAAACCTTTTCATCCATACTAATTTGGAGAAGTATTAGCATAGTGGTTTTAATGAAAAACCCTTTCCAATGGTTTTAATGAAAACCCCTTTTGTTGTTTTTATTAAAAAACCTTTCCGTTGGTTTTAATAAAAACCCTTGTCGTTGGTTTTAATAAAAACCTTTACCATTGGTTTTAATAAAAACCATTAATATAATATTTTAAAAATTAAATATTATATGCCTCTTGTGCCACAAAATACTGTATATAGCCTTGCTCTCCAAAATATCATAAATGATTATTTATGAAGTTATTTTACCACCAATACTCAATGTGATCCATGTGATATCAATGACAACACAAAATAACTCAAATTGCCAACAATATCCCCCTTTGTCATTGATGGCAAAAAATCTAATGCAAATCACCCAAATCATTGAAAAAAACCATCTCTAAGAATAAAAGCTACTCCCTCTGAATCAATACTATCTATGGAGGCTGCTCCCCCTGTCTGAATGCTCTCTTTGGATGCTGCTCCCCCTAACTCAATGCTATTCCCCTTACTCAAAACACTCCCCCTTTGACATTAATGGCAAAAGGGACATCTATGGGGCTAAAATATATGAGTATTAATATTATCCCCCCTACCACCTTATCTCTTGAGGTGATTAATTTTGGTGTGGAAGTACATTTAATCCCATATTACATTGTTCCTTTCCTTTGTCAACTTCCTTCCACATCTTTCTGATATCCTTTTCTTTATGAGTTACTTGATCTTCTTGTCTTGAACTTGTTTGACTTTCTTGCCTTGAAACTGCTTGACCTTCTTGCCTTGAACCTATTTGGAATGGATTCCTACACCATATTGCAATATGTACAAATTTATTGCAATTAAAACACTTTATATTGTAGCCTTTGGATGGTTCCCATATCCTAAATTATTTCTTGAAATCATTTCCATATCCATTCCTTTCCTGAACCCTATATTGTGAAGTTCTGTTTTCATAATAATTTTTACCATGACCTCTAAATTGTACAGCTCTATAATAAAAACCATATTTCTCATTTCCTTTGCACTGAGAAGCTCTATGACCAACCCTATTACATAAGAAGCAATGTCCTTGAAAACCATATCTTCTTTCGTTGAAGTTCTTGTTGCCACATTTTGCACAGGGTGCTAAATTTTGGAAAGCTTGTAAGTTTGTTGCTTCGCCTCCCTCCTTTCTTCTTTATCATTCTTCTTATTTCAGTTTCTGCTCCCTATTCTTGCATTCCATCTCTTTCATATTTTAAATTCATGTTTGTAAGTGTCTTTTTCAAGTGGACAAAAATGGCCTAAAAAAATTCTAAGTGTTGGTTCTTGCCCGACTGCGCTATGCAGTTAGGCTATGCACACTTCAACTTTTTTACCTGGGTAGAATAATGAGAGAGCCATCCAAAAAATTTCTAAGTGTGAGCTGCCTAACTTCGCATGATGTCAGATGGCACGCATACTCTAGCACGCACTCGTGTGGCATTGAGAGTGAACAAAGACCAAAAAATATTGTAATTACTAGGTCACTTGAGTTTTCTTGAAGTCATATGGAAACCAAGGGAGAAGTGTACACTCAGGTATCATTTGTGAAAAAGGCACTTAAAATCCATTAAGTATTAAGGTTGTCTGACTTAACTACGAATTCAGGTGGTGCTGACCCATAGGTGCATAATCGAGAGGCCAAAAGAGAGTGATGTTGAAGAACACCTAAGGCATGAATCCAACCAAGTGTGCTACATTGTCCGACTGTGTGCTCATCTTCATGTGCACTCAAATGGAAGAAACAAAGAAATCCAAGAAGTGGCTAAGGTAGGGACTGCTCGACTGCACCATTTCCAAGCTACATCGTCTGAATGTGCTTCATTTTTGCATGATGCCATGTGGAATCAGAATCCAAAGAAAATGACTAAGTGTCTTCCCTCCCCCATCATTCACCAGTGGGCTTCAGATGCTGATAGGTGTCCTACCTTGAGATTCAGATCAAGGTGTGACAGAAGTTGTGCTACTCAAGTGCTATTTGGATGGGTATGAACTGACAAGTTCTATTTCATCTACTCCCATTCAAGCCAGATTTGGCTTCTCACCCACCGTATCATCATAGAGCTGACATGTTTTCAAGTGGACCTCACTACCATTACTTTCTTATCTATAGAGGTCAAGTATTAGCCACTTTTTGCTGCCATTGTCAGCTTTTGTATGTTTTGTCAAGTCTGGGACACTGGGACCATAATGTAATCATGGGGATTTTACACTATATATAGTAGTCTCTTTTTATTGTATAAGGGTGGAAGGAAAGTATACTTCTAAGAAACTTATGTAGCTATGCATTTTATTCCAAAATATAAAGTATACTTGGCTCTATTGGTTGTCTTTTTCTTGTATGCTGCGTTTGCTAAGTTTTTCTGCTTTATGTCGCTTATATTTCTGGTTATTGTTATTTTGCATCTGGATATCAATATTGGTAATTAAGTAACTCTGGAGCACTAAAGTAAAGGATACATAAGATAGAATAACACCATTAGTTTCTGCTTTACACATTGTTTTGGATTACTGCTAGTAGTAGTGATTGGTTCATTACTGTGTTGTTTGTCCTCCCCACCCAAAATAAGCATATTTATGTCTCTTTTTGTATTTTCTAATCCCTTTCCTACACTCTAAGATAAACCACCCAAATTGATAAACCAAATATGTTGGTCTTCTCCTGAGATTAGCATGTAATTTATTCCTTCCTTTTGGCCTTTCAATCTACTGGGCAAATCTAGGGTGCAATTACATTAAAATCCTATCCTAGTGGCAGATTCGTAACCAACAATTTCTCTGGTATGCCCGATGGGACACAGAGGTTTACCACACTAAAACAAGATAGAAGCATCGATGTTTGCTTCATTGCTATAAAATCAAAACACTTGGCAACTTTGTTGTACCTAAATATTCTCTAATTTTGTGATACTGGTCCAATATCAAAAGTGCCTTCATGCACACAAGAAGGTGGAGAGCAATAAACCTAGGACAACAACTTGATCTCTATGAAATTGAAATCAACACTCTTGGAGAGAACATAAGGCTAGTTGACTACCAATCTCACCAAGATTATAGGTTCGAGCATGAACCTGAAGCTTAAGCTGATATTGAAGAAGTTGAGGAGGTTGAAGTTGAAGAATAGCCTACAACTTCAGATAGCAATGATATTGATTATACCATTGATCAACTTGAAGAGGAAGAAGACATGGCTACCCAATAAAATGATGATGACCTCTTCCTATAAATTGAATCCATAGGGCCCTTAGCTCTAGTAGGACAAGAAGTTGTTCCTCCTACTACCTTGAAATCCATTCCCACATATGATGGCTTTAGGAAGACAATATATGAGCACATCCAAGACATCCTGGCCCTGGTTGCACTCCACTCTATCACAAATGAGAGCATTAAGATCTAGATGTTAGCTCTCTCTTTGAGAGGGAAGCTCCTCTATTGGTGGAGATCCTTACCAGAAGGAGATATCATAGAATGGCCCCAGCTAGCAGGCAGGCTAGTGAAGGGATGCAATGAGTCTTTTGATCCCTCCTCACTACTGCATCGATTTCAAAGTAGCCAATGCCATTGAAAAGAGGAGATATTGGAATTCAAAGTGAGGTTTATGAGGTACTAGAAAAGAGTACCTCCTGAGT
The DNA here is from genome assembly GCA_028583015.1 of Wollemia nobilis. NCBI lineage: Eukaryota > Viridiplantae > Streptophyta > Pinopsida > Araucariales > Araucariaceae > Wollemia > Wollemia nobilis. Next base: position 732,920 of record JAQPPZ010002571.1, on the reverse strand, counting down.
TGCATCCTCCTACGATATAAGTTGCTCACTATTACATAAGGTCTTTTAATTTAGACATTTGTCTAATTCTCAAGATAGCCCAGGTTAAAACTTTTCCCACCTTATATAAGGCTGCCTAGAAAGAAAAATTAGACATAATTTCTATAGGTAGACTTCCTCATAGAATTTGAACCCCCATATATCCTGATTTCCCTCAGTCATAGTATCCATCTGTGTCTGGTGGAATGTCATCATTGTCCAATCAGCACCCCTAGCAACCATGGAACCCAACACTGGTTATAAACACGTATGGTCCACCCCAGATCCATTACCCTAATCTGCCACCTCCATAATATCCAGAACTCCTAACTCCCCCTCATTAAATAGCATTACCTTCTCCTCCACCATTAGCCACACTTCCTCCACCAGCTCGACATACACACGTGGATAATGATATTCAAAATAAAATCCTTCAAGAAGTATGGGCTCTTGCATTTGATTATCATACAATTTCCAATGACATGAAGATCATGAAAAAGAAGCAATCTCAGATGGATTTCCTTCTTAGGAGGCCATATCATTCCCCTGCATGGACAAAAGATCAAGTTTCTCAAGCGCAAAAGCCCCCAGCAAGGAATGCTACCAATAATGCTCAACTAGGAGTTTCTTCTGACAATGTTAACTAGTGTTCTACATGCAATGATCCACATGAAGAGGAGGGTTTCATGTTGCATCGACATTATATTAAGACCCTTGCAATAAGGACAATGGAATATGAAGCATACATGATCCTTGACGATGAAGGTAACTTTGCGGTCCTAGAAGAAGATCCTATGTCTCTCTTGACCGAGGAGGGGAAAAGGCCGATTGAGGCAACCTTGGTCTATATGGAGCCATTGAAACTATATGTAGGAAGGGAGAATACATAGCCTATTGTGCCAAGTCTTAATAAACTACCTTTACCTCCTACTACCAAATAAAAGCTCCCAGCACTCAAGGCTCCCATGGTAAAAAATTTGGCAATACAAAATCTAGCAGAAACAAAAGAACAAGATCAAGAAAAGCTGATGTACCCATCCCTGATGAAGATAAAGATGGTTGAATCCACACAACAATACCGAACTAGGTATGAAATAGCAAAGGAAGCATAAGGGGCTGACACTTCTTCTTACAATATAGTTGATAATCTCAAGAAGACTCCAGCAAAAATAAGCAGGTATGATGCTCTTCTACTCCCAATACAAGTAGACCTGTTACAAGAATCCTTGAAGAGTGTGAAATATGGAAAGCCGACATAGCCCACTATGTTAGCTCAATCCTTGAAAATTTCTACTACTAGGAAAAATAGGCCACCACCTTTCTATCTGTATTTATGAATGGAGGGCCATATAGTACATAATTTCATGGTGGACTCTGGTGCCTCCACTACTATCATGCCAAGGGTTGTTTATGAAGAGATTGGTATGGAATACAAAAGGAGCAGCCAAGGTATGCTATATTTGGACGACAATCCTATCAAGATAGTTGTTTTCATCAAGGACATCCCAATATGACTGCATAAAGCACTCGACATAGTGGTAATCCAAGAGGTCATGGTGGTTGACTTGGAACCCTACTTTAGCATGTGTATTTTGAGAGAATTCACTATGAAGCTAGGTGGATATCTATCACTGGATTATTTGCATATGGAGGTCCCCTTCAATAGAAGGATATTGAAAATATATAATGAGAAACCTTCCACTTTCTTGGTTGAAAATATACCAGGAGAAGAGCAAAATGACATGGTCCAACTGATGATAGAAGAACTAATAGAGGTGGACTTAGTAGAGGAAACCCTGGAGCAGTTGCATATGGAGTATGAGTTCTCCTTGATATATTTCAATGCCATGGTTGAAACAAAAATTGGTTGCTACACTATCACTCAGCTAGAGAGACACGATCATACTGCTAAAAATGACACAAGACCTACTCCTAATAAACTTTGGAAGCTCTATTTGATGGCACCTGATGCAAGAATGATTTCAGGGTAGGTGTCCTCCTTGTCTCACCATATGGCATTTAGAAGGACTAATATTATAAGTTGTCCTAGAGTTGCACCAATAATGTGGTAGAGTATGAAGCCCTATGCTTAGGTTTGAAGAAGGCAGAAAGGCTCGAGATCAAGCATTTATAGATTTTTGGTGACTTAGAGTTGGTGTGCCACCAGATTACCAAGAAGTGTGCCTCCAATAAGCACTATATCAAGGCATATCACAACCGTTTCTAGGATCTAATGGAGTCATTCGACTCCTTGAATGTCAAACCTATCTCTTGTGAGAAAAATAAGCACACTGATATTTTGGTATTTTTTGGAGCTAGGTACATCCTGGCTGATGACACTATGTAGAAGCCAAAGCTAGTTCATACTATCTATAGGCCTTCTATGCCTGATAAGGACACCCATTGGTAGGTGTTCAATTTTTATGAGGATATCATTACCTTTATGATACATGAGGCTAGTTAAATCAAAATTAGAGACCCTGACGATGAGCAATATGAGATGTTGATACAGTTGAAGAATAATCACATCCCAAAATGAATTATTACCCTAGAAAGTCTCTTTGATCAAAATGATAGGGCCATATCCCATAGGATCAAAGTAGACCCTAAATAGTACACTGACCTAGAGTTAGAACATAGAAAGGTGATCAAGGTGGGGAGAGACTACATTGATGAAGAGTTAAGGTAGATATGAGCTATGTGTGAAGAATACCCAGATATTGTAGTCTAGTGCTACCAAGACTTGAAGGGATGCAGTAGGGATATGATTCAACACATCATAGAGCTAGAAGATAATGCTAAGCCCTTCAAGTAGAAGTAGAGAGTTGTAAATCCTAATATTGAAGCCATGATGAAGATAGAGCTCTTGAATATGCTGGAAACAAAGATCATCTACCCCATCAAGCATTCTTATTGGGTCACAAATCTAGTCCATGTGAGAAAAAAAAATGGATACATCCATCTCTGCATTGATTTCAGACACCTTATTCAGGCCTCATTGAAGGATCATTACCCACTCCCTCAAATTGATCAAATATTGCACGTGTTTGTAGGATCAAAGATATTTTCTCTGTTAGATGGATTTTACAGCTACAACCATATTTGGGTTAAGAATGAAGACCAATACAAGATGATGTTCACTAAAAAATGGGGGACATTCTCCTACCAGTGCATGTCCTTCAGTATTTCAAATATCAAGGTTACGTTATAGAGAGCCATGGACTTAGTGTCTTGTGAATTTCTAAATAAGATAATTATCATTTATTTGGATGACATGACTATGTTTTCACATAGGAGGGAAGACCACGCCTCCCATTTGAGGAAAATATTTGTGACATGTCATGAGTTTGGCATATCCATAAACCCAAAGAAATCAGTATTTGCAGTGAAATAGGTCAAACTACTTGGACATGTTATTTACGAAAAGGGCCTTGCAATTGATCTAGATAGAGCATAAGATATCCTTTATTTACCCATCCCAGTCAATAAGAAAGGGTTGTAGTTTTTTTTTAGCAATATTAACTTCATAAGAAAGTTTGTACCTAAATTTTCCCAAGTGATCAAGCCTATGGATGAACTCCTAAAGAAAGATACAAAATTCATCTAGACTGATGAAAGGAAGAAATCCTTTGAAGATATCAAGGCCAGAATTGCTCAAGCCCCAGTATTGATAAATCCATACTACTCAAATGACTTCATACTCTATGCAGTAGGAGATCCTGAAAGCTACATTGTAGTCCTAACCTAGAAGGGATACGATGGAGAAGAGCGTCCAATAGAATTCCTAAGTCAGGTAATCCAGCCGCACGAAGAAAGGTATAATTTTATCGAGAGACAAGTTCATGCAGTTATGAGGTCCCTTCAAAAATTCAAGCATTTCATCTCTCAGATCTAGACCACTGTTTTCGTGATACACCCAAATATAAAAAATTTCATGATTCAGGGTGATCCTGGTCATAATAGGGCAGGATAGATTGCCAAGATCCAGGAGTTTGACATAGAAGTATGACCCACAAAGTTGGTCCGAGGACAGGTTCTATGCCAATAATTGCTTCGAAGTGCTGCAACCGAAGTCTTTGCTTATCAGTGGGAGAATCCAATGATAGAAATTAACCTTGCTAACTCCTTATCAGAGGATAGTTATTGGAAAAATGATCTAGTATGGTATTTCAACACAGGGAGATGTACAAATCATCTCAATGCCTCACAAATAAGGAGGTTCAGAATTAACACCTTGAAGTATGTTCTACGCCCTAAAGGGATATATTTTAGAAATATTTATGGCATCCTATTATTGTGTGTAAGAGAATCATACCAGGTGAAGGTTTTCGGTGAATTCCATTCTAGGATGCTAGGAGGACATCATTCGTGAAGACCAACGAACTTGAAAATTATTAAAGTGGGCTACTATTGACCCATCCTCTTTGTAGATACACATGCAGTCTGCCAGAAGTATGAGAAATGTCATAAGTTCACTGGAAGAAATTATAATGCTCCCATGCCCCTCGACATAATTCAATATGAGACTCCATTTTAGCAGTGGGACCTTGACTTTGTTGGGGTAATCACACCCAAATCTTTAGTAGGGAAAAAATTTATCCTGACGGCCACAAACTATTTCACTTGATGGGCTGAGGTAGTGCCTACAAAGCATGCAGATCAGGAAACAGTAATTGGATCTCTAGAGGTTCTTATTACCCATTTTGGGATACCAAAGGCAATCATCATGGATAATGGTCCAAGGTTTTTAGGTGTCGTGCTTACAGAATTCACTAGTAAGTATTGCGTTTATCACAAAATATCTTCAAACTACTATCCATAGGGAAACGACCTAGCTAAGTCTACTAACAAGAATATGTTGAATATTATAAAGAAGACTGTGGAAAGGAATAAAAGGATATGGCATCTACTATTGGACCGTGCACTTTGGATAGACCGTATCTCTTTCAAGAAGTCTATCAAAACATCCCCATATGTACTTGTATACAAAAATGAGGTTGTCTTGCCCACACACATAGATATACTTGCACTATGGTTTTTAGAAGATGAGAAAGGTCTCAAAGGCCCCATTGATTCTCGATTGTCTCATATACTACAACTAGAGGAATAAAGAGAGAAGGCGTATCAAGATTTCACCAAGCACGCTGAGACAATGCAAAAATAGTTTTCAAAAGGAACCACTACCCGGGTCTTCAAGATCAGGGATTTAGTGCTGAAATGGGACTCCCACAAAGCCAAAATAGATAATCATGATAAACTAGATGCATTTTGGGATGGTCCCTTCCAAATTGTTTGGGTTAATTAGTTCAATGCATTTGTACTAAAGTACATGGAGGGCCAAGTCCTCCCAATTTCTGTCAATGTCTTTCACCTAAAAGCATACTATAGCTGAAGATACACAAGGTTTTCCCCTTGTACATATGTTTATTTTTTGCAGTCATTTTTATTTTAGCATGTAAATATTATTTTCAGTCCATAGTTTCCTACTTTAAATTCAAAAAGGAGAGCCAACATTTTGAAAAAATAAAATGCATGAGAGACCAAAATTCTGACTAAGGAACAAGATCTCCTCCCAAGGGCGTAGAAAATTATCCCAAAGCTAGGCTTTGCCCATTGGTTTTAGTTCTTCTGAGAGGAATGAGCCATGGTGAGAAAAATTAAAATATCCAAAATTTGTCCAAGTGTTGGTGCGCCACTCGACTTCACTGTGAAGTCGGACTGCGCACCCTCTTTTGTGTGCCACCAAGGAGCACGAAGCAAGAAGTTTTGAAAAGTGGCCAAGTACTCCGTTCGACTGCACGATTTTCTCATGCACTGTCTGACGATGTGCACCGAATCTAGTGCACTCCGATGGGCGCATCCTGAAGGCGATGTCATGTTGGATATTTTCTAAGTTTAATACCATCCATCCATGCAGATTTCATGGCTTGAGGTTCAACGATGCTTACTTTTTGAGTGCACTTGGTTGAAAATAAAGAAGCTATAACAATGTCTTGCCAAGGGTTGAAAAACCTTGAAATGTATGCCTTGTTGGCATCCATGGCATCATTAATGGCATGAGCTATTAAAAACCCTTGAGGATGATTGCGCAATCTTCTAGGCATATTTCACAAATGAAAAGCATACTTGGGGCCCAATCGAGTGTGATGTGTGACCTACAAGGAGGGATCCCACATATGGCTACAAAAAAATAGCGATGTTAGCCACCTACTTCGGGCAATAAAAATTTATCCTCAAGATGCCATTAATGTTATCTGCTCTCACACTAGAAAAGGAGGTTTCACCACTCCAAATTAGCAGTATTGTTAAGGTAAATCAGAGTTGTGCTATGAAAAGAAGAAAGGAGCAAATTATTACCAAGTTACAGCTGCATATTATAGAAAAATTCGATGTCATAAGTGAAACGTCGGGCGCTACAAAAGGAAAAGAACCTATGCAGGTGAAATCCAGTGCCTCAGAGGAGGAATCCAAATGGTATACTATTTCAGCTACTGAGGGCAGTGAAGCATCAATGGAAAAAATAGAAATACCTAGGGAATGACGTAGGAGATAGGGTCCTCTTCCACCACCCATAAACCTCCTAGCCAAATATAAGGATGACGACTAATCCCTCAACATCACCAAGTTGTGCCCTAATATTTTGAAATGGGTAGGTAAAATCTTGTCTACACATCATTTCGTTATCTCTTACATCTTGAACCTTCACTGGTTCTTGTGCCCTCCTATTCACCAGTGCACCAAGCTCATTCACTCAATTGTGATATTTTACAACTGGCCATCCAATAGGTTTATGATTGGCAAGGCATGTGACTATTCTCTCTCTTTGGAGAAGTGGTGCATCCTACGTTTGTACCAAGGGTCAAGCTAGATAAGGACGCTATCATCAAAAAGGTTATTTTAGAGGAGCATATGGGTAGGTTTGATGAGTCTCAAAAAAATAGGGATTTTCTCAATTCGAAGCTAAACCATCAAATTCCAGCTTCAAAATGGTTTTCGGTCCCTATTCCCTTAAAATTTTTTAAGAACCCATACCTTTACACGGTATGCGCATGGGCACTGGGCTACGAAACCAATGAGATGGTCCACCCTTACCATTTGGTGCTTGATGAATGCATTATGTATGGGGGAACCTACCAAAGTGGGAGGTACCAGATTTACTTTGACTAGATCGACTACATGGCATACACCATTCACTTTGCCCTTGTCAATTTGCAGTAGAGGTAGTCGACAGAGTTTAGGAACTACTCTTTTTTGGTATGGTTATACTTGTACTGCTTGCAATTCTAAATGTCGAGCATCAAAGTCAAGAATGTGGACGAGAAGGGCACACCACTACTAGTGTATGAGTGGACTGAATTTTTGTATAGAAAGGTATCTTTATGCGATTTTAATCTAAAATTTCATGGCCTGGTCTGGGCTCTCATTAATGGCCCAACAAGTCGCCCTCCCCTTGCCATGATGAAGAACTTGGCGAGAAATAAAATTGGTGATAATTTTTGATTAACTCAGGGCATTGTCATCAGAGTCCATGGATTCAAAGAGAAGCCCTTCTTGCTGCCATACTTTTGTATAGAACACTATTTTGGCCTTGAAGTGTCATGAAAAATGGACAACATCGAGGAGTAATATGGCCAAGGAAAAAAAAAGGCCCTGTCTTCACATATCATTTTATCTAAGAAAAAATCATGATCAATGAAGTTGGGAAACATATATATTTAAAGCAAACCTTGTTCACTCTTGGCCTAATATAGATGTCGTAGCATTGCAAATATGACCCAATTGGAGAAATGACAAAATTCATGCATAGTTGCCCATAGGATCAGATCATGGAGGAAAGGTGCAACAAAACAGGGGTGGATTTGGAATGGCATATTGAACGAATGTAGTCATGGCCACCGTGGCATGACTTCTACAGTGTAGAAACATAATACGATCCTGAGCATATTAAATATCATAGATTATATGTGCCTAGATTCACGAGAGTGCTTGTAAAGGGGAAGCTACTTGGTTGGATAGAAGAAAAAATCCTAGAATGTTGGAAGATGAGGTGCTGCACAAAGCACGAGAAAAAAAAAGAGCATGTCAATTGAGGATGACTTTTCTGTCCTATATGACCTCTACTTCGGCAAATGGGAGTCATTCACATTTTGAAATATCATCCCCTGAGGCACCCCAAAAAGGTATAAGAGGAAGCCTCTACCCCAAATTTTGGTTGTACAAAGAGCACCCAGTGGCCAAACATCGAAGAGCATGAGAAAGGATCCAATTTTGTCCATGACATCTAAGAAGTCACCCCAGGTGGAAAAGGAGACTAAAAAATTAGCCAATGGGTTAGAGAAAGAAAGCGTGGACCCATGAGGTAGCAATGAGAGGCTGCTATAAGCACCCCAGCTTTTGAAGCACTACGTACTCTTGCTCCACCCGAGCCAACAACCGTGCTGAAGGAGAAAATAAAAAGAAATCAGAAAAACATCACAAGGAAAAGTGGTAAAAGAGGGAGGTTAAGTGATAGGCAGTGGTGGCCTCACAGGTTGGCGCTACTACAGATAATGTAATTTCAATTATAGACAACCCTCAAAAAGATTCGACAAAAAATAAACAAGCTCCTATTCAAATGTCTCGAAGACAAGGAGAAGCTATTCCAGCTTCAAATTGAGAAAAGAGACCTTGAGGATGGCATGGCCAAAATGAAAGTGCAATTGGAATCCGTCCAAGAAGAAGTAAAAAATTTAAGGGACCAAATTGTAGTATCTTGACAGGAGACAATGGCCCAAAAGATAGTAGCTACCCGATTGGAGGAGGAAAATAAGGCAGAACTAACCCATGTTACTCAACTACAAGATAAACTGCAACAAACTCAGGTGCTTCTAGAGGAAAAATCATCCCATGCCATGGCATTTTTAAAAGATAGAATAAAGGAGATAAGGGCCAACATGCTAAAGGGGTGTAGGACTAATGTTGCTAGTTCTTTGCCTATCCTCAACTTTTTCTTTGCAATACATGAAATTTATGCCCATGGAAATCTTGTGGTAGAGGGAGTTGAACATTAAGCACGACAATGACTAGACTTCGTGATGAAAATTGAAGAATATGAGCACAAGGGATTCCAATTTTTACCAATGTCACAAATTGCCCTAGACTGGGCAGATGCAAGGATCACCTTTTAGGATTACTTTCAAAAGTTAGAGAAATTCATGGTGGCCAGGAAGAGTTTAGATGCATTGCTACATGAAAATAACATCTGCCTTGCTCCATTCCATTTCCTTTCTATGCTTGGATCCCTGATATTTATAAAAAATGGATTCTTGCCTATAGAGTAGATCAATCAGTATTGGAAAAAAAAAATGAGGTAGATACCTAAAAGATTAATGGTTGGATCGATCCCATCCAAGAAGAATAGGTGATCCAATTAATTTCTAGGCTCGGCAAGATCAGTGCCTGTTTCCTAAAAATCGGAGAGAGGTGCAATATTATTGATGAGTACATGGTTGCGACATTCCAAAAAGTGTTGAAGAATATCAACAATTTAGAGCCCTTACAAGAGGTAGCTTAGGCCAAGGAAAAAACCATTTATGAGCATGTACGTGAATGGGTCAAACCTTCTAGTTAGGAAGAAGATATGAAAGTTGAGTTGTTAGGCTCACAATTCGAAGAGGAAACTACCAAGAGTGAAGAAGAAGAGTAGATTCCCAAGCCAGGAACTCAACAGTAGCAAGTGCAATAGTAGACAGGTTCAGGGTCTGAAAGTGACTCTGTTCCCAAGGGATAAAGGCCAAAGGTTCGTTGCATCGAGGTGAGCTTGACACCCCACGAGTCGTAAGGAATGTTGCCACATTTTGCACGGGGTGCTAAATTTTGAAAATCTTGTAAGGTTGTTGCTTCACCTTCCTACTTTCTTCCTTCCCATTCTTATTCTTTCCATTTATTCTCCCTATTCTTCCATTCCATATCTTTCATATTTTAAATTCATGTTTGCAAGTGTCTCTGTCAAGTTGGCAAAAAATGGCCCAAAAATGTTCTAAGTATTGGTTCCCGCCCGATTGCGCTGTGTAGTCAGGATGCGCACACTTCAACTTGTGCACCTAGGCAAAAGAACAAGAGAGCTGTCCAAAAAAGTTCTAAGTGTGAGCCACTCAACTTCGAGTGAAGTCAGACGACGCATATCCTCTAGCACACACTCGGGAGGCATTGAGAGTGAACAAAGCCCAAAAAATATTGTAAGTATCGGGCTGCCTGAATTCACCCAAAGTTTGATGGCACCCAAGGTAGAAGTGCACACTCGGGCATCATTTGTGAAAATGGCACCTAAAATCCATTAATTGTTGAGGCTGCTCGACTTCACTACAAAGTCAAGTGGTGCTAACCCATAAGTGCACAATCAGAAGGCCAAAAGAGAGTGATGTTGAATAACATCTAAGGCATAGATCCACCCAAGTCCATTGCACTATCTGAATGTGCACTCATCTTCATGTGCCATCAGATGGAAGAAACAAAAAAATCCAAGTGGCTAAGGTAGGGACCACCTTACTATGCCATTTCCAAGCTATGCCATATGACCACACTTCATTTTTGTGCACTACTGGGAAAAATCAAAATCCAATGAAAATGACTAAGTGTCTTCCCTCCCCCATCATTCACCAGTAGGATTTAGATTATGACATGTGTCCTACCTTGAGATTTGGATCAAGGTGTGACAGAAGTTGTGCTACTCAAGTGTTATTTAGATGGGTATGAATTGACATGTTCTATTTCATCTACTCCCATTCAAGCTAGATTTGGCTTCTGACCCACCGTATCATCCCAAAGCTGACATGTTTTTACGTGGACCTCACTACAATTACTTTCTTATCTGTAGGGGTCAAGCATCAACCGCTTTTTTTTGCCTTTGTTAGCTTTTGTATGTTTTGTGAGTTCTAGAACACTGGGACCATAATGTAATCGATGGGAATTTACACTATATATAGCAGTCTCTTTTCATTGTATAAGGGTGGAAAGAAGGTATACTGCTAATAAAATTTTGTCGCTATGCATTTGCTTCCAAAATATAAAGTATACTTGGATCTATTGGTTGTATTTGTCTTATATGATGTATTTGCTAAGTGTTTCTGCTTTATGTTGCTTATATTTGTTGTTTATATTTTTGGTTATTATTATTCTGCATTTGGATATCAATATTGGTAATTAAGTAACTTTGGAGCACTAAAGTAAAGGATACATAATATAGAATAACACCAATAGTTTCTTCTTTACACATTGTTTTGGTTTGCTTCTAGTAGTAGTGATTGGTTCGTTACTGTGTTGCTTATCCTCCCCACCCGAAACAAGCATATTTATGTCTCTTTTCATATTTTCTAATACATTTCCTACACTCTAAGATAAACCAACCAAGTTGAGAAACCAAAGGTGTTATCCTTCTTCGAATATTTTCACGAAAGGCATTCCTTCCTTCCTACCTTTCAATCTACTAGGAGAATCTAGGGCACAATTAGATTAAAATCCTATCCTAGTGGCAGATTCGTAACCAACATTTCCTTCTAGAAAAATCAAATGTCTTTGATCAATAGACCCTACAGTGTATAGCCTTGTATCCAAATCAATGACAATAAAAACAATGTCCTTGAAAAGCCCTTGGTTCCTCATACCTTTCTTGACCTTTATCCTTGTGATCATATTTGACTTGTGCATTGTATCTTTGATCCTTATTTGTGGTATCCAAATATTCTTCCTTAATTTCTTCTTTGCTTTTTCTTCGAGAATTTATTTACCTCTTGAATTTGATTCACCTATCTAAAAACAAGATCCAAACTAGATATTTGGAGCCATAGGAGCTTTTGAACTTTCTTCATGAATCTTTTTTTTTTTTGTAAATTAATAATTTTATTAATAACAGGGCATTTGAAAGATTACCTAACACCTTATACACCAGAGGATCTAAAAGGAACAAACAAAAGAAACTTTGAACTGCTAGCTAAACCAAAATTACAACCTCAAAAATTTTCCCTAGACTAAAAGGAGCCAACAACCTTAGACAAGCAGGCACAAAGAAAAATGCCAGAGATCAAATAGAAGTGGTCCTCGTCCAAAAAGAAACTCAAAAATATGTGATCCTTTGCTACAGAGGACCTAGAAAATAGAGGAAGAATTGTCAGCCGTCAAGGGGAATATCCATCTGCATGAGAGACGAAGCAACACCTTCTAGACCAACAACTTTCATATCTATTTTAAAAATATCCTTAGTGCTATCCTTAGGAATGGTAGTGCATGCTTCCTTAGCGATATCCATTACATATTCATCGTTGAAAACATCTTTGACATCAATTTTGGTGTTGAAGGATACCTCAACACCGGCTAGGACTGAAACATTTTTGAAATTGTCACAAAAAAATAAAAGGCTATGTTCATGGCACTATTCTTTGAGGGTTGTAATTGCCTTTCCAATGGCTGAGTGAGAATTTTCAATATGGTCAATAGTGGTAGAAGGAGCATGATCAATGGTGGCCTTTGTTCATGAATCGTAGGTGCTTCCTTGATTTCATCTTTTAGAACTTCCTTTCCTTTTGAGTGTGACTTCATGGAAATAAGATACAACCTTAAAATATGTTTTCACTCCTTTTTAAACCTTTTCATCTAATGTGTCATTTCTTGCCGTAATTACCCTTAGTTATTCATTCATCCTTTCCTCTATCAATTTTGTATCTTGAATCTCATCTCTAAGATCACTGATTGTCTGAAGTAATTCTTATCTAATTTTTACATCTATTCGAATCTTATTTTCAAGATTCCTAATTTCTTATTTTAGCCATTTTACTTTTGATTTTTGTTTTATTGGCTCATCCTCTTCTTTTTATTTTACCAAAAGTGAGACTTATTCACATTTACTATCATTGAGATCATTATCATCTTCTATAGAAAACAAACTCTCATGAATTCTTTGACCATGTCTGTTTCCTTGATTTGTCATTTCATCTTCACTATCACTAAATCCATTGCAATATCCCGATCTATGATCTCTTTGACCACACACAAAGCATTGTTCTCTTTCACCTTCTATTCCTAAGAATATATGTTCTTATTTTTCATCATCTGAATTATCTCTATCATTGTGACCTGAGCTATCATTTGCTTCTTCAATGTAGAATGTTTTCTTTTTCTTACGAAAACTTTTCTTCTTCTCATTCTTGCTTTGCTTGTATGTCATCTTTGTCATGCTTATGATTTTTTTTTTTTTTTTTTTCTGTGATCCTGTTTTTCATCATCACTATTTTCTTCATGTGGAAACTTGTTTGCATAGTGACCATAATCACCACACTTGTATCATTTGACTTTATTCATATCCCTGTAATTCCTTGAGTCCTTTTTAATTTTGATTAAATTATATTCCTCATAATTATCTGAATCTCTATCTATCTCTAGATATTTCCCTTTATTTTTCTCTAAAGCTTTGAATGCAATTTCTTTCTTTGGAGCTTGATGCTTATCTATCCTCATATCATAAGTTGTGAGAGTTCCTTGTAGTTCTTCCATTTTTAGCTTATCGATATTCATTTTTTCTTATATCACTGAAACCTTTGCATCATACTTCATGGGAAGTGATCTCAAAACCTTTTGAGTAACATATGATTTTTTCATCTCAAATCATAGACCTTTCATGGTGCTAGAAATCTCATCAAATTGAAGCAAGAACTTTGTAATATCTTTAGAATCTTCCATTTTCAATTCTTCGAATCTTTTTATATGAGTTTGTAGTTTTTCCAAATTTACCTTGGAATCTCCTTCATAGGTATTCTACAACTTGGTCCACATTTCATTAGCTGAATTATATACCATGATGTTTGCAAAAATTGTCTCATGTAGCCCACTTAGAATACAATTAATTGCCTTTGCATTGATCTCAACAAATTTCCTGATAGTCTTATCTATCTTGGGATCACCTTCAACCTTATACTCTTTTGCAACCATCTGTCATACCTCATATCCTTGTGATATCAAATAGTTATTCATTCTCATGCTCTAAAAAGCATAATTGTTATCATAAAATAGTGGAGCCTTACTTGTATATGATCCATTCTGTGAAGCCATCTATGTTCTTGTAGAATTTTCCCTCAAGATATTAGCCTTTTCAAAGGAACCCGCTCTAATACCAATTGAAGAACACAAGCTTATAATGAGAGGGGGTGAACAGTATAGCACCCACATTTTACTTTCTTTCCAAACCAATATCAATTAGTGTCCTCAATTGTAATAACCAAATATAGGAGTGTGCATTAATAACATAGATAGAAATAGTAATCAAGTGCATAAATTATCACACATAATTGAGACACAATATTTGATGTGGTTCCCCAATGTAGGGTAGTCCACAAGATAATCTTCTTATAAAATTTCACAAGGAAATAGGGATCCTTATCCCAATACAAATGATTAATTTGATCTGCTCAAAGCTAGGTTGTCTTGATCTGCTCAGGTGGGACCCACTAATATGCTTAGCTAGGCTCTCCACTTATTTGCTAATCTAGGTTATCCATTGATCTACTCAACTAGGCTATCCACTGATATGATCAGCTAGGTTCTCCACTAATCTGCTTAGCTAGTCTATCCACTGATCTACTCAGCTAGGCTATCCACTAAACTGGTTAGTTAGGATCTCCATTGATCTGCTCAACTAGGCTATCCACTGATCTGCTTAGCTAGGCTATCCACTGATCTACTTAGCTAGGCTATCCACTGATCTACTCAACTAGGCAATTGGTGTTGATATGTTTTTTTGTTTCTATCATATTTCTATCACTACTCTCAAATCTACCTCAAATCCTTCTCATAAGGCTCACATAATCCTACTCATATGTTGTCCCAAATATTTCCTCAAAGCCTTCACAAAAGGCTCAAACAATCCTTCTCAAATGCTATCCCAAATATGTCCTCAAAGCCTTCACAAAAGGCTCAAATAATCCTGCTCAAATGTTGTCCCAAATATATCCTCAAAGCCTTCACAAAAGGCTCAAACAATCCTACATAATTTTTATCCCAAATATGTTCACAAATATGTCCCAAAAGCCTTCTCAAAGGCTCAACCAATCATGCACAAAGGCTATCTCAAATCTGTATAGAAATTTTTTCTCAAAATTCTTCTCAAAAGCTCAACCAATCATGCATAAAATATATCTCAAATCTCAACCATAAATCAATGAAGGCAAGACTCAATGATGAACTCAACAATGGATAACAAATGAATGATGACAATACTCAATAATGTGCTAAAAAATGGATGGCAATGTACTCTTCAATAGATGACAACAATAATCCACAATGATCTCAGTAATTTATGACAAATACTCTCTCAAATGGATGGCAATAATGTTCGATAATGTACTCTTAAATGGATCACAATAATTCTCAACAATATACTCTCAAATGGATGACAACAATACTCAACAATATACTTTCAAATGGATGACAATAATGCTCAACATGGTAATCTCAAATGGATGACAAATGATATCTCAAATGCATGACAAAAATTCTCAATAATGTACTCTCAAATGGATGACAACAATGCTCAAAAAGGTACTATCAAATGGATGACAAATGATCTCTCAAATGGAAACCTCTCCAAGAAATAACAATGAGGACTTCAACCAACCAAGGAAAATCTCCACAAGTGATAGCAATAGGTTCTCAATAATATATTCCTTATGCAATGTCAATAAGCTCTCAAGAAACAAGCACAACTCCTTTAAGCAAAGAGCTCTCAAATAACCAATAATGATCTCATCAAATGAAAGGTAAATGTATCCACAAGTGACTAGAAAATTATCTCATCAATGGTCTCAAATAGTGGAAATGTACTCAACAAGTAACCAAAAATAATATCCTCAAAGAAATAGCAAAAACCTCCTCAATAATGGCAATAATCTCAATGAACTCCACTAAAGCAATTATGCACTCAAGCATCAATTTTATCCATAAAATTGATTTTCTAATCCATCCACTTTCTATCAATAGCCAAGGCACATTAATTAGGCAATTTTTCTTCAAATTCAAACCCTAACTCATGTGCATGTCTTCTAACTCAATATAGAAATTAACTAGGTCTCATATTCCTAGTTTAACTTCATAATCAAATCATGCACTAGGACAGATACAGATTCAACTCTTTTCAACCTTATGACTCCCTAATTTAATTAACACATACAACAATCACCTATTATTTTATTTTTAATTCCATACCATATAACTCCACATACATCTATTGCAAATATTTATTTCCACACCTTATATCTCCCCAATCACACACAATAATAACAAATATTTAATTCTACACCTTATAACTCCCTAAGCATATTAACACATACAACAAGCATTTATTTCCCTAAACTCCTTGTGATTCCCTAGTTATCAAAGAAATAATTTTAATGCACCAAAACTTTGATAATAAAAAATATTACCATGCACTGGAGATAAATACCTTTATTCAAAATTCGCTGCCTTCTCAACCTTTGAAATCATCAATGCCTTGCCAAAAATCAATGTGCTTTCACACCTTCAAAATCGTCAATGCCTTGCCAAGAATTAATGTGCTTTAGCCACATTCACGGGAGTCAAACTCTATTCCTCTCACCTAGAATTGTGAGGATATTACCACGTGGGTGCCAGTACACATTGGGATATTAAAAAACAAACACCCAGCTTCTCCTGCGCTTCAAATATGAAAACCCGAATTGCCTTTCTCAACAAAATACATTACCCCTGGCAGGATTCGAACAACGAACCTGCCTTATGCAAAGTTCATGCACTTCCAACTGCTCTATAGATTCCTCCGTGACATCACCTCCTCGCATTCTTGCTTTGATCTCGTTCTCACGTCCGAAATTTTTTTCTTTTCCTTCTTCGCTGCTCTCCTTCGACGACTCTCTCTCATGCACTATATATTCACCTTAGCCACACCCACGAAATAACCAAAAGTTTTCTTTAATTTATATGCCTTTCCATACCTTCGAATGATGTCGAAAAAATTTTATTTGTCACCCTAACCTTTGCACATTTGCGGATAATGTAATTCAAATTTATACGTTAGAATTATTAAATAAAAATTTAATAATTTACCTCTTAACTTTGAATTGGGATATCTCCTTCATATTTTTGGATTTCGCCATGAAAATTTTTGCACCTAGGTTTTATTGGAAATTTTTTTCATCCATCATAATTTGGAGAAGCCTTAGCATAGTGGTTTTAATTAAAACACCTTTCCAATGGTTTTAATGAAAACCCTTTCCGTTGGTTTTATTAAAAAATCTTTGTCGCTTTTAATAAAATCCTTGTCGTTGGTTTTAATAAAAACCTTTACCATTGATTTTAATATAAACCATTAGTATAATATTTAAAAAATTAAATATTATATGCCTCTTGTGCCACAAAACCTTGTATATATCCTTGCTCTCCAAAATATCATAAATTATTATTTATGAAGTGCTTTTGCCACCAAAACTCAATGTGATCCATGTGACATCAATGACAACACAAAATAACTCAAATTGCCAACAATGGGGTATATATTCTTTTTTATTTTTAGGAAACCTATGGGCTACTCTAGGAATGTTTAATGGACTACAATAACCACCTATCCAAGATGCAACTCCTGCCATTGACATCATGAATAAATTTTGAAAGGTTAAATCATCAAGTTCAATAATTTAACAACAAAAAATTAATCATAATAAAAAAAAAATTATATATCAAATTTTGGAAATTTAAATCATCATATTTTAGTAATTATGATAATAATTTAACCATAACCATGCAAAATTATATTTTTGAATTATAGCAAATCGAAATTAATGTAGCATATATCAATTTTTTTTTTTTTTTCAATTTGAACAACTTCAAATGAATTAAAAAAATAAGTTACCTTCATACCCTCCTTCTAGTACCAATTTTATTGAGTGATATTTTTGCCTGATTATGAAAACATACTCACAGTTAGGATCCTATAAAAGCTATCCTCTCTTTCAAATAAATAGTTAGTTTCTCCAAGGTTTTGTTTGCTTAATTTCTTAAAATGTGTTTGTATGCTTGTGAAATGTGAAAATATTGTTGAATACCTCACAGGTGCAAGTAACTATTAACAAGGTTCCCATGGTTTGGTATGTTATTTAACTTGTGAAAATGTTGTTGTTCATGAGATTAATTACCAAAATTTATGATTAATAAACAAATATTGCAAATAATAAAACTTGTTGAATGTAAATATTTGAATTTTAACTTTAGAAAATAATTTTAATTAAATCTATCCGAATAGTTAATGTTGAACTTTATATAGTATTATTTGAAACATTTATTTAATTAAAACCCTTTATGTCTACTTTAAATGTAGAATGTCAAAATTTATTAAAATGAAATAAACATTTACCCTAAAATAAAAATAATTTTTTTGCAAAAACTTTAGGGTTTTTATTTTTTTCTTGTGCGATGAAATTAAGTGAAATAAAAAAGGTTTGGGTTAGAAAAAATAAAATAAAATGAAATGAAAATAAAACATAGGTTAAAAAAAATTTCAGAACTCCATCTAGAATCTCAAAACAAAGATAATATGAAACATAACCTGATTTAATCCAACCAAAATTAAAATAGTTCAAATTGAATCGGGTGCAATTTTCAAGAAAATTGATTAATATATTTAATCATTTAAAATACAAATAACATCTGCATGTATACATTTTACAACAACAAAATGAATATATTATGAATGAAATCTTCTATTAATGTTTTTCTTCATAATACCTCTATCAATCAATTACAAAGATGAAATATTCTTTGACAAGCAACCTGGGAGGAAACCTTTGGCGATGGCAAACTTCTATCTTCTCTTCCG
Source organism: Wollemia nobilis (assembly GCA_028583015.1). Lineage (NCBI taxonomy): Eukaryota > Viridiplantae > Streptophyta > Pinopsida > Araucariales > Araucariaceae > Wollemia > Wollemia nobilis. The sequence continues at coordinate 714,034 of JAQPPZ010002571.1, read as the reverse complement.
CTCACTCCAAATTATTTTGACCTCTTCTTCTTGGATTTCAATGGATATTTATAATCTAATAATCTCTTCCGTTGTTCAATTTTATAACTATTTTTGAAACGAATTTCATAACTATTCTTTTCAACCCTTGTATTACCTGTGTAAAAACATATTCATCATAAGATTAAGATAAAGCCAACCTTTATTTTATTTATTATTTATTTTCCTTCATAACTTTTCTTTTACCCAAAATTGAATCAAAATTTAAATTTCTTACATTTTAATGAAAATTTCCATGCATCTAAATAGGCCAAAAGGTACTCAAAATTGCCGAGATCATCTAAAAATTTATGATGGTTCATCAGATATAATATTTTAAAATTCCCAAATTGCTATAGTAAACTGCTATTTTTGGGTGAAACTAACATCAAAAATCCTGTAAGTTTGGTACCACTAAAAAGAAAAAATCAATATCTTTCTACCATGTTTTGAATGAGTTCAAAGCTCAAGATATGTCTATTTCAATTTTGCATTAATTTTAGGGCAAAAGTGATAAAATTTGAATAATCCTAAAATGAAATTTAATTATTTAAACCTTTGAAAACCTTTGAAAATATAATTTTTTAAATTATTTGATTTAAAACAATGCAATTAAGATGAAACTATTAAAAAATATTCAATTCAAATCATTACAACTAAATTGAAGCCTTCAATATGCAAAGATGTCAACAATTTCAAAATATCAATGTAATAAAAAATTAAAAAATCTTTGTGTAAGAAAATTTTTAGAGATCTTTATTCCGAAAAAATTGGATGAAACAAATAACAAAAAATACTAAAATTTGAGTGGGTCCCCAAATAGGGGTACGTTGTGCAATGGTCACAACAGTACAATGTATGGTTTGTTGAACAAATGCCATGAGTACTAAGTCTAGTAGTAGATGATGGTGAAGGAAATGAGAGTAAGGTAGAGGTTGAGATGGAGGAGGTAGATGAGGATCCTATACATTGGAGACACATTCAATCCAGCAGTCGAGGAAGATGTGCTAAGGATGTAGTAGAGCAGGGTCAATATATTGGAGGCAATGGAGATAGTATGGATGACATAGAGAAGGTTTTGAAAGGACCTATAGGTTAGAGCAAGGAGTATTGGGAAAGGTTAGATTAGTTGGTGGTAAAGTAGGATGTAGTGATATTAGCTCGGGTTGTGAAGTTAGTGGCTCAAGATGTAAAGTTATCTCAATTGCGAATATAGCTAAAGGTATGAATGATTGCAAGTGGAGGTGAGGATAGGATGATGAGGTTCCAAGAAGAGATACTTAAGAGGAACCATAATCAAAGACATGATGTACGATGCCTTGGGCTTCTAGATCCACCCTCCTCATCTATATTTAGGTCTACTAGGCATAGTGAGTCTAGGTATAGTGGCTCTAGATATAGGATTTCATCTGGGTCATAGAGATCCTATTATAGGTGTTAGCTAGTGCTTAGGTGTACTTTTTGTATATTAGCCTTGGTGATCCATTATATATAGTCTTTGGGTATTCATTGTACATGTGATTTTATACATAGATATACATGACTTTTACTATTATGTTATGCTTTTGAGTAAATGCTTTTGTGTAAATGCATGTGTGATTGATGATAATGCAAAGATAATGTGTATGAATGAAAATAAATTAATACACTAATGATCATTCATATTTTAGATATTATTTAACCATGTATAGCATTATTTTTTAATCAGGGACACCAAACTAGTGGTATGTGAAATGGAAGACTTTTGGAATGATATGGATGTTGATATGGAAGAAGACGTGGGTGTTGATATGGAATAAGATATGGATATTGATATGAAATAAAATATGGATGTTGATATAGAAAATTAATTATTTTGTAGCGACTCATATATACTAGTGATATTAAACAAACTCACTAAATACTACCTAATTTACCTAAGACCAAATGTGTGTGTGATGAATTCATTTACTAAATCATGAGCGTGGTAATGACTTAAGGCAATCAAGAACCAATGTGTGTGCAAGTAAGTTCATTAAATAATTTTTAGTAAATTGGGGTAAAACCTATTATGGAGAAGACCAAGAAGCTAGTTTATCCTTATGTGTGGTCAGAGGTCTCTTTTAAAAGATATGTGTTGCAATGCATGAGTGTACTCTACTTCCAATCAAGCATCTATAGATCTAGTGGAGATTAGCTCCATAGTCCAAGAATCTGATCTCTAAGCTTTGGGAATTTGAAATGTAGTTCTATCCTTACAACTTGAGGATTTGTGGTGTGCAATATGTAAAATATTTAGATTTTTTTGGGCTTTTACCCTACTCTTTATTTTATTTGAACATTTTAATAGTAGTAAAAACCACTATTTTTTATTTTTAGACTATGTGCATAATGGTACAAGCAAGGAATGCCATTTTCAATTCGAGGTTCAATCCAATCATGGTGTTATCTCTTTTTGATACAAGATTTTTTTTAATATGCATGATTGTATTTGGTTTGAGAATGTTATAGTCAATTTACATAACTCATGATTTTATTAGTGAAAATTTATGTTGTTCCTAAAGAAAACTTGATATGTATTGGAAGTTGCTAGAAACACTAGGAGTGGCTGAGTGACCAAAAACACCTAGGGATTATGGATATGTGGCTTTTGCAAATAACAATTAGACTTTATAGAATGGTGTAATGAACTCGATGATGGTTTGAAGGTGCCCCTAATTAAGGAAACATAACTGTATTTGATCAATTATTATATGAACTAAATAAATGACCCTTAATATAAAATGTAAAATATGTGAATGTTGTATGAAACACAATGTATGAAATACAATTTGTAAAATAAAATATGTGTAATGCAATGTGTGAAATGCAAGGTGTAAAATACAAGGTGTAAAATGCAATGTATAAAATTCAATGTTGCTTTTGTATAATAGCCATGTATATATACATATATAAATCATATTAAGCATAGAATTCTATCAAGTGGATGATACTAAGTGGTTTGGGCTCTTCAAATCCCTCTATAATGGTAAGCTTATAAGTTATTTTACCCACTTTTTGAGTAATAATGTATGGACCTTACCAATTAGCCGTGAATTTATCACAAAAATACAATAATACATTGGTGTTTTTTTTATTCTATTTAATAACAAGATCTCCTACTTAGAATTCATGTAGATGAACTTTGGTGTTGTAAACACACTTTAGGAAATCCTAATAAATTTGTATATACTCTAAAGCATTGACTCATATTTCATAAAGAAGCATGAGTTGGTCAAAACGTGCTTGTCTAGCAGTATCATCATATATGAATTCCTGCAATAAAATTTTCAAGGAGGGTATGTCAAGATCAAGAGGTATGATTAATTTGGATCCATACACCAATAAAAATAGTGCTACCCTAGTAGACATGCAAATACTTATTTGATAAGCCATGATGCCAAGGGGATTTGAGTATACAAATATCTATGATTTTTATTGAGTATTTTATTAAGAATAGCAATTAATATATTGTTGGTAGCCTCAGCTTGCCCATTTGCTTGTGGGTAATAATGAGTCGAGAAAATGTGTTGGATATTATATTTCTCATACAATGCTTGAAAATCCTTGTTTTTGAAATATTTACCATTTTTAGAGATGAGTTTTGAGGGAGTACAAAAATGATAGATAATATGATGAAGTATAAACTCCACAATTCTAGGTCCTATCATACTAGTTAGAGAAATTGACTCAACCCACTTTATAAAGTATTTAGTGGCTATGATGATGAATGTATATTGTCCCAAGAAAGGAGGTGATGCTTTTCTAATCAAATGAAGACCCCATTGTGAAAAGAACCAAAGGTTTTGAATAGGATGTAATGCTTGTGATGGTACATGAGTTAAATTACCATGCTATTGACATTGCTTATAATGCTTGACATAAGTGCAACAGTCTTGTTCCATTGTGGGCCAATAGTAACCCATGCATAAAATACAATTTGCAATGGTCATTACACTAAAATTACCACCACAAGTACCATGATGAACTTCATCTATGGTTATTTGTACCTTTGCAAACTCGAGATAACAAAGGAAGACTCCATCATAACCATATCTATACAAAATGTTCCCCAAGAGAATAAAACGAGCTATCTTTTTATTGAAAGTGTATTTATCAGTTTGTAACATGTCTAATGGAAGTTTTATAAATATGAGGAAGGCTATTATTTGGATTGAACAAGGCTCATATAGCTCAGAATAGATAAATTAAACATCATTTTCATACTTATATTTGGTATGAACAATTGCATATTTAGAGATCGTTGTAATAATGAGTGGTCGTACCTCTCTTAAGGAGTTATTTGGAATCAATGATCCAAGAGAGGCCATCACATCTACAAATATATTAGTCAAATGTGGCAATCTATTTATTTCATACCAATCAAACGTAGATAGCAATGACATTTTTACTTCATGGTAATTTTTTATGTTAGGTTCTTTGCATTTGAATTCTCTACTTATTTGCTCAACAACAAGTTGATAATCATAAAATATCCCGATATGCTTTATGCCCATAGTTATGGGTTCTTGAAGACCTAAGATTAAGGCTTCATACTCTACATTATTGTTTGTGCATTGGAAGTCTAGTTTGAAAGTTAAGGGAATAGGCACACCTTGTGGTGTATGAAACACCACTCCAACACCTTGACCTTTTTGCACTTAGAACTATCAAATAAGAGTGTGATATTGACATCTTCCTTCAGAATAACATTTTCTTATTTTTCACTAATAATGAATACCAAATAATCTTGGAGCTCAATAATAAAGGGCTGATCAATAGGAAGTGGATCTTTCACAAGATGATTGGCTATGACCTGAACTTTAATGGATTTTTGGTTGATGAACTCAAGATTAAATTTAGTGATAAGCATTATCCATTTTATGGTATGGGTTTTATTGTGACTGTAAGACATCATATAACACAAAGGCTTTTCACAAGCTATGACATATGTGGTGTGACTAATCATGTAATGTCTAATTTTCTTAGTGGTAAAAACCATTACTAAGCATATTTTTTCCATGTAAGCATATCTAGTTTCATATCTTACCAATGTTAGACTAATGTAATAAAAAACTTGCTCTTGATTATTTTTATTCTTTTGTGCAAGCATTATCCCTAATGCAAATTCTATCGTTGAAACATAAATATGGAATGGGAACCCCAAATGAGGAGGATCTAATACTAATGGAGAAGCCAAATATTGCTTGATGTCAAAAAATCCTATTGGAACTAATCTATCCATGAAAATGTCACTCCCTTTTGTAGCAGGTGATTGAAAGACCTACATTTATTAGAAATTTGCACAATGAAACGATGGATTGATTGAATATTTTCTTGTAAACTACACAATTCCTTCAAATTTGTTGGGGGAGGCATCTCTATGATGACCTTGACTTTATTTGGGTCCATCCCAATGCCTCTCTTGGGGACAATGAATCTTAATATATTACCAGATGTAATACCAAATACACTTTATTTGGGGTTGAAAATTACATTATGATCTAGAAGTTAATAAAATACTTTTTCCAATACATCAATGTGCTCTTGTCACGTTTTAGATTTTACCAAGAGATCATCCACATAATCTTTGATGATATTATACATGTAATCATGGAAGATATACATCATGGCATGTTGATAAGTGGCACCTATGTTTTTTAGGCCAAAGGGCATCACCTTGTAACAAAAATTCCCCCAAGGTGTAGTGAATGTTGTTTTGTGTTGGTCATCAGAATTGATTCGAATCTGGTTGTATCCTAAAAACCACCCAATAAAGAAATCATTTCATGGCTAGCACATGTTTCGACAAGAGTATCAATGTTTGGTAGAGGAAACTCATCCTTTGGATACACTTCGTTAAGGTATCAAAAATTAGTGCAAATACATATTAATCTGTTAGGATAGTCAATGGGGACAATGAAACCTACATCTAATAGCTTTTGAAGCTCTCATTTGACAATGAGGGCAATTGTAGGGTGCATCCTTCTCAATTTTTGTTTGATCAGCTTAGCATTAGAATGCAAGGTGAGATTATGGACAACCAAGTTAGGGTCAAGACTAGGCATGTCTTTGTAGGACCATGCAAAAAAATCCCTTCTTCTTCTTGATGAGAGTAATTAATTCCTCTTGTTCATTTATGGATAAACTTTTATCAAGTTTTTCAATTTGGGGATTGTCTATGTTTGAACTAATTTTCACATCAATAGTATCTTCAATGGATATGTGATAACCTTCCTCAAGTTTATGGGGCATTGGGATCAAATGAATATTTTCTATGATATCATCAAACTAACCTCATCTATGTCTACCTAGAAAACCTTAGGATCTGAAGGTGAAGTTGAAGGTGAAGGTGGAGGTAACAGAGGAATGTAGTTGGTGGAATCCTTTAAAAATTCCTTTGAAAGGATAAATTTAGAAAATAATAAGGATGAGGAAATATGGTTAATGTCAATAAGGATTATGTCAATTGGAATCGGTTTTACCAAATCATATGGATTACGGAGTGGGGTGAATAAGTCAATAGGATTCATGTTGAATTAAATGGAAAAATGGTTTTTGGAAATGTGGAGGATTAATGGGTGGATCCTGTCTACTAGAAATGATACTAGAACTTTACGAGCCTGAATAATAGTGAGCAACACAAATAAATGCAATTGGTAAAAATCCATGTATATACAATGCAATATCTTTTGTATTTGTTTAGCTTACTCTTGTGGAAGAACTAAGTTAAGCTTACTCTTGTGGAAGAACTAAGTTAAGGATGGACTAATGGATGTGGAATATTTTGAGGTAAAACTCATTTTATTCAGTGTAAAAAAAGATTGTGCTAATTCCTCATTAGATTCATTAGAAGCAATTGATAAAATTCCATATTATTCATAGATTTCATCTTCAGATTCTTCGGTGTGATGAATATCTTCTTCTAAATTCAAATGTAAACTTTGAAAAGATTGTTAAAGAGAAGAAGTGAAATAAAGTGGATGATAGCCTAAAACTAAATGGTCATGTCCTTATCAATATGAAACATTGATGATCTCATGGGGACAATGAAACCTACATATAATAGCTTTTGAAGCTCTCATTTGACAATGAGGGCAATTGTAGGGTGCATCCTTCTCAATTTTTGTTTGATAAACTTAGCATTAGAATGCAAGGTGAGATTATGGACAACCAAGTTAGGGTCAATACTAGGCATGTCTTTTTAGGACCATGCAAAAAACTCCCTTCTTCTTGATGAGAGTAATTAATTCCTCTTGTTCATCTATGGATAAACTTTTATCAAGTTTTTCAATTTGGGGATTGTCTATGTTTGAAGTAATTTTCACATCAATAGTATCTTCAATGGATATGTGATAACCTTCCTCAAGTTTATGGGGCATTGGGATCAAATGAATATTTTCTATGATATCATCAAACTAACCTCATCTATGTCTACCTAGAAAACCTTAGGATCTGAAGGTGAATTTGAAGGTGAAGGTGGAGGTGACAGAGGAATGTAGTTGGTGGAATCCTTTAAAAATTCCTTTGAAAGGATAAATTTAGAAAATAATAAGGATGAGGAAATATGGTTAATGTCAATAAGGCTTATGTCAATTGGAATCGGTTTTACCAAATCATATGGATTACGGAGTGGGGTGAATAAGTCAATAGGATTCATGTTGAATTAAAGGGAAAAATGGTTTTGGAAATGTGGAGGATTAATGGGTGGATCCTGTCTACTAGAGCTGATACTAGATCTTTACGAATCTGAATAATAGTGAGCAACACAAATAAATGCAATTGGTAAAAATCCATGTACATACAATGCAATATCTTTTGTATTTGCTTTATATCTTTTTTTTTTGAATTTTTTGAATGTTTTTAAATTTTTTGTGTTTTTTATTTTTTGATTTATTTTTTGATTTATGTATGTACATATATTACAAATTTAGCCAATGGTATGCATCAATGAAGTGGAGGTGGTGGTTCACCGACTGGTTTAGCTTACTCTTGTGGAAGAACCAAGTTAAGGATGGACTAATGGATGTGGAATATTTTGAGGTAAAACTCATTTTATTCAGTGTAAAAAAAAATTGTGCTAATTCCTCATCAGATTCATTAGAAGCAATTGATAAAATTCCATATTATTTATATATTTCATCTTCAGATTCATCGGTGTGATGAATATCTTCTTCTAAATTCAAATGTAAACTTTGAAAAGATTGTTAAAGAGAAGAAGTGAAATAAAGTGGATGATAGCCTAAAACTAAATGGTCATGCCATTATCAATATGAAACATCGATGATCTCATGGGGACAATGAAACCTACATATAATAGCTTTTGAAGCTCTCATTTGACAATGAGGGCAATTGTAGGGTGCATCCTTCTCAATTTTTGTTTGATCAGTTTAACATTAGAATGCAAGGTGAGATTATGGACAACCAAGTTAGGGTCAATACTAGGCATGTATTTTTAGGACCATGCAAAAAAATTCCTTCTTCTTCTTTATGAGAGTAATTAATTCCTCTTGTTCATCTATGGATAAACTTTTATCAAGTTTTTCAATTTGGGGATTGTCTATGTTTGAACTAATTTTCACATTGATAGTATCTTCAATGGATATGTGATAACCTTCCTCAAGTTGATGGGGCATTGGGATCAAATGAATATTTTCTATGATATCATCAAACTAACCTCATCTATGTCTACCTAGAAAACCTTAGGATCTGAAGGTGAAGTTGAAGGTGAAGGTGGAGGTGACAGAGGAATGTAGTTGGTGAAATCATTTAAAAATTCCTTTGAAAGGATAAATTTAGAAAATAATAAGGATGATGAAATATGGTTAATGTCAATAAGGCTTATGTCAATTGGAATCAGTTTTACCAAATCATATGGATTACGGAGTGGGGTGAATAAGTCAATAGGATTCATGGTGAATTAAAGGGAAAAATGGTTTTTGGAAATGTGGAGGATTAATGGGTGGATCCTGTCTACTAGAACTGATACTTGAACTTTATGAACCTGAATAATAGTGAGAAACACAAATAAATGAAATTGGTAAAAATCCATGTACATACAGTGCAATATCTTTTGTATTTGTTTTTTATTTTTATTTTTTGAAATTTTTGAATGTTTTTAAATTTTTTGTGTGTTTTTTATTTTTTGATTTATGTATGTACATATATTACAAATTTAGCCAATGGTATGGATCAATGAAGTAGAGGTGGTGGTTCACCGACTGGTTTAGCTTATTATTGTGGAAGAACCAAGTTAAGGATGGACTAATGGATGTGGAATATTTTGAGGTAAAACTAATTTTATTCATTGTAAAAAAAAATTGTGCTAATTCCTCATCAGATTCATTAGAAGAAATTGATAAAATGTCAGATTATTCATAGATTTCATCTTCAGATTCATCGGTGTGATGGATATCTTATTCTAAATTCAAATGTAAACTTTGAAAATATTGTTAAAGAGAAGAAGTGAAATAAAGTGGATGATAGACTAAAACTAAATGGTCATGCCCTTATCAATATGAAACATCGATGATCTCATGCATTCCCTATTTATGTCATCCTGGGACATGTCCTGGCCAATTAACCATATGGAAATATCAGGATGGAAAACCTGACATGTTGTATATTGGTAGGAGTTGGTTTTTTGGGTTCATCTAGGAAAGATAGATTGGATGATGAATCAATCCCTCCATACACTTAATACTATTGGGAATTGAAACCATATTGTACATTACTCCTATATATAAGGGTGGGTCACATCGATGATCATAATCCATAGTAGTTTGGATACTAAGAAATGTGGTGGTGATGTATTGGACCACATATTCACCAATACTAATATTAGTGAGGTGGGCTGCATCTTGGGATGATGTGGATGTGGATATGGATGACTCGGGATTGGCTTGGGTCTCTGATAATGGAAGAGCTATGGACTAGAATGGTATCGTATAATCCATTAATACAACTTGTGAGATATCAACTAATGTATATGGAGGTGGATTTGACTAAGGTGGTTGTTGAATTGGCAATGATGTGGAAGAAATTATGGATTAATTGGATCTTTTCTTGTAAACTATGCAATTTATTAAAGTTTATTGGGGGAGGCATCTCCATGATAGCCTTGACTTTATTTGGGTCCACATAAGTGCCTCTCTTAAAGATAATGAATCCTAATAGTTTGCTAGATGTAACATCAAAGACACATTTTTTGGGATTCAACCTTACATTATGCTATAGAAGTCAATCAAATACTTTTTCCAATACACCAATGTGCTCTTGTTGAGTTTTATATTTTAACAAGAGATCATCCATATAATCTTCGATGATCTTATACATGTAATCATGGAATATGTACATCATGGCATGTTGATAAGTGACACCTATTTTTTTTAAGGTCAAAGGGCATCATCTTGTAAAAAAAAGTCCCCCAAGGTGTAGTGAATGTTGTTTTATGTTGGCCATCAGGATTGATTTGAATATGGTTGTATCCTAAAAAACCATCCACTAAATAAAGCATTTCATGTCTAGGACATGTGTTGACAAGAGTATCAATGTTTGGTAGAGGAAAGTTATCCTTTGGATACACTTTGTTAAGATCTCAAAAATTAGTGCAAATATGTATTGCTCCATTAGGCTTACGAATGGGTACCATGTTTGAAATCCATTTAGGATAGTCAATGGGGAAAATGAAACCCACATCTAATAGCTTTTGAAGATCTTATTTGTCTATGAGGGCAATGGTATGATGCATCCTTATCAGTTTTTTTTTTTATCATCTTAGAATCAGAATGCAAGGTGAGATTATGGACAACCAATTCAGGGTCAAGTCTAGGCATGTATTTGTAGTACCATGTAAAAAATTCCCTTCGTATTCTTAAGGATAGCAATTAATTGCTCTTGTTCATCTATGGATAATTTTTTACCATGTTTTATAATTTGAGGATTGTTTATGTTTGAACTAAGGTTCACATCGATAGCATCTTCTACGGAAATGTGAGAACCTTCCTCAAATTGATGGGGTATTGGGATAAAATAATTTTTTTCTATGATATCACAAAACTCTTCTAACGTAACCTCATCTATGTCTACTTGGAAAACCTCAGGATATGAAGATGAAGTTGAAGGTGAATGTGAAGGTGATAAATGAATGTAGTTGGTGGAAGACCTTAAAAATTCATTTGAAAGGATAAATTTAGAAAAGAATGGGTGTGAGGAAATATGATCCATTTAAATAAGGCTCATGTAAATTGGAATTGGCTTTACCAAATTGTATGGATTATGGAGTGGGGAGAGTAAGTCAACAGGATTCATGTTGACTTAAAGGTAAAAATGGTTGTTAGAAATGTGGAGGATGAATGGGTGGATCCTATTTTCTAGGAACAATACTAGAACATTGGAAACCTTAATAAAAATGAGCAACCCAAATAAATGCAATTGAAAAAAACCATGTACATACAATGCAATGTTTTTTGTTTTTTTTTTGAAAATTTTGAATCTTTTTGAATTTTTTTGTGTGTTTTTTTATTTTTTGTTTTATTTTTTTATTTATGTATGTACATATATTAAAAAATTGGCCAATGGTGTGGATAAATGAAGTGGAGGTGGTGGTTCACCGGTTGGTTTGGCTTGCTCTTCCGAAAGAACATAGTGAAGGATGGGCTAATGGATGGGGAATATTCTGAGATAAAACTCATTTTATTCAATGTACAATATAGTGGGTGCTAATTCCTCATAACATTCATCAGAGGTAATCAATAAAATATCATATTCTTCACATATTTCATCTTTAAATTCATCGGTGTGATGGATATCTTCTTCTAAATTCAAATGTAAACTTTGAAAAACTTTTTCAAGAGAAGAGGTGGAAGAAAGTGGATGATAGCCTAAACCTGAATGGTCATACATGTATCTATATGAAACATCAATGATATCATGCATTCCCTACTCATTTCATCCTAGGCCATGTCATTTCTAATTAACTATATAAAAATATCAGGATGGAAAACCTGACATGTATTGTATATTGGTAGGAGTTGGTTGCTTGGGTTCATTTAAGGAAGATATATTGAACGATGAATTAATCTCTCCATACACTTAATAATATTAAGAATTTAACCCATATTGTACATTGCTACTATAGATAATGGTGGGTCATGCGAGTGACCGTAATCCCTAGTATTTTGGATACTAAGTAGTATAATGGTGATGTCTTGGACCACATATTCAATAATACCAGGATTAGTGAGGTGGACTACAAATTGGGATGATGTGGATATGGATGTAGAAGTGGATATGGATGAATCAAGATTGGATTGTGTCTCAGATAATGGAATATATATAGACTGGAATGACATCACACAATCCATTAATGCAACTTGTGAGATATCAGCTAATACAGATGGAGGTGGTTGTTGAATTGGCAATGATATGGAAGAAATAATGGTGGAATATGTTTATGTTGATGATGTAGTTTATGTAGATTGAGTTTAACCACATGTGCATGTATTCAAAGGTAATTAAAATGGGGGTATGGAGGTGGAAGCTTGATGTGAAGTGGTAATGGGGAGCTTATTAAAAATAGGAGCTTTTGATGAAGAGATGGATTGTGTGTATAATTGGGTGGTTTATAAAGTTAAGAATAGATTAGTGGAAGGAGATATGGATTCATAAGAATTTGAAATGAAATTACAATACTTAAATGGTTCAACAACTATCAATATGCAATGAATTATCCCTCATGTATATATTTTAAGCATTTATGAAGTATAGAAGGGATGCATATTATTTCCCTCATCCAAGGACATCCAAGGAGTACACTGTATGCCATGGAACCTTATAAGATGTTAAACATTGTGTGTAATATTTTTACCCCCACTGTGATGGGTAAAATGATAGTGCTAACAATGGAGTAGAGAGTATCGTTAAATGCTTTTATGGTTAATGTGGATTTGATAATGTGGGATGGTAAAATATTGAGGTGTTGGAGAGTAGATGTAGTGATGATGTTGATAGAGGAGCCGATATCAATCAATACTTATTTAAATGGCTTCTTGTCAATTTGAGCCATGATATGTAATGGAGGATCCAATGATTCTAATGATATTAGTTTTATTTTAATTTTGTAGAATGTGATGAAAGGATCCATACATGTTTGGATGCTCATTAAAAAATTTCTAAAGGAATTAGCATATTCATATTGAACTTCAATGGATTTTAAAATATCAATTAATGCCTCATGATGTGGGGAATATTGTTGAATATGATCATAAATAAATAGTTTAGCTAAAGCCTTTTTATGGCTAGTGGTTAACCAGCTACTAAAACAGATGAGTGGCATTGATGCACAATTGATAGGATGAATGGGTAGAGTTGGATGGCTTGGAATATGAATTGGTCAAGGAGGATTGGTATAAAATTTAATGGGTGATGATGATGTAGCAGGTTGAGGTGGAACACTTACCCTTGGTGCTATGGTAGATTGAATAGGTTGCTACTGAGCATTTTGTTGATTTTTAGTGTGTTGTTGACCTCTGGTAACTACATGGATGGCACCCGCAAAACCTTGGTATTGTTAAACATGATTAAATTGATTAGGAGGGGTCTTAGTGTTAGATACTTCTATTGATGGTTGCACCTCCTCATGATGAGGAAGTGGTGTTTGATAGATTCCAATATTTTGGTTTTACTGAGCTAAGAGGCTATCAAGCTTGATGGCTCCTAATTCAATGAGATCTTGCACTATGTATTCGAAGTTGTAGCAAATGTTTATATCGTACACATTATGCCTATGATAAGGGTAAAACAAAATTTCCCTATAATATTTACCACACTTTGTAGGGTCATCTGGTTTAACCTCAAGCAAGGCAAGTTGGTTTGTGTCATACAACCTATGAAATATGGAGGTATATAATATGGCTTAGGGGGTGTATCGGTGGTTTTTTAGAATATACTATTGACGTGAGTGGTTTTTCATAGTTCTCATTGTGTTTTGAACTAATTTTGATGGTAAGGTAACCTCATGATATGTAATTTGTTGTGGTTGTTACACGGGTTTTTATTGAGCCATTAACGACTGGCTCATGACCACTTGATTGACTTGATTGGGTTGATTGTCCTGATTATAATTATTTGGTTTGGATTGGATAGAACAATTACCTTTTTATTGGTCCTTATTCTCCCATTATTTTTTTGGGGCTTAAGCATGCCCTCTTGGATTTTAATCTCCTCAATTGTTCTATCCTGGGTAAAAGCTTCCTCAAATTATCTGTACTTTGTAATTGTAATAACCAAGAGATGTATTTTAGGTAACTCTTGGTAAACAATCAGGTTAGCTCTTCCATTGGTAGGGTGAATGGTCGCTTTATGATAACATACCTCCAAAAATTGCCAAAATCATGACTCATCATCATATTATTTTAAACCATATAATTCGAACAATGATACTTTATTTCTAACATTCAGGGAAAATATTTCAATAAATTGGTCAACCAACTATTCAAAAGTGTAAATATTGTGATGAGGTAAATGGTTGTACCACTCTACAGTATATCCTCCCAATATCTAAGGAAATATTCAAATTATTAGAGCATCATGATGTTGGATTCTGAAATAGGAGTGGATGAATGTACTCACATGCTCTCTAGGGTCCTCAGTCCCTTTGAATTTATCAAATTTTTGTACTATAAAATCTTTCGGATATGGTGGTGATGGTACCAAAAAGTAAATTGGTTGATTGATCAATTATATTAGAGTTGGCCTCTGGTTCATCATACTAGGATAATTTTGTATTAGGCTATCAATCTATTGTTGCATGGCTTGAATTCGAGGATTTTTCCCAGGCATGTGGAAGTCCTAAATTACTTGATGATTTTGTAAAGGTGGAGTGGTGACATGTTTGGGTGTGATGAAAAGGTGATGATTTGGTGGAGTGAAATGAATTTGGTGATTTTGATGTTGTTGAAAAATGATTATGAATGTTGAAAAGGAGATAATGTGTGAGTATTATAAATGTGATAATTTGTGGGAATGACATGAGTGTGAGTTAATGGAGGTGTGGGGATGGAAACCATTAAATGTTGTGGTATCCATGATGGATTTGGAGTCAAAAATTTGGGTTGGGTAGAAACAGGCTGAGACTTAAATCTATCACATGTACTTGCTTTTGGGAATAATATTGAGCATCTTGTTAAGCCATAAGCAATGTATTACGGCCACCTTTGAGGAATATGATGTAGATGTAAATGGAATGGATGAGGTAGGTGGTTGATAAGTTGCAATGGGGATTACAAATATATGGAATATATTGGATGATGTGGAGGCTAACATTTGTGAAATAGCATTAACATGTACTTTATACAATTGATTGCCATAGGTGGTGGCGTATGAAGATGGGATGGAGGTTCTTTGAACACCTAACTATTGTTCAATGGACCAATACTAGAAAGGTGTAGTTGATTCCTCAAAAAGAGGATTGTTATACACTTGGGCAAGTCTAGAAGGCTATGAAGAGGTAATTTTATATTGAAAAGAAGAATCATGCCCAGGTGGGCTATGGAATTTTTTCTAGAACATAGTTAGCAAATATTTGAAAAGATTTCACTTTAGCCATGTCTATGTAGATTATGTTTTGGTTGGTGAGTGATGATGGTTATATATATGAAATGGATATATGTATGGCTCTATGTAAAAAAATAGAATTTGAAGTGTGCACAACGTGTGAGGGACCAGCAGAAAAATTTGATCAACTTGTTTGTATAACACTAATGGTGTTAACCACAAAAGTGGTAGGGAAATATGTTGAACACTCCATGGATGAAGTGACTTAGTTGATGGAAATTCAACTCAAGACTTTTGTTTGATTTCAAGTTAAAAGCATAATCTAATGAATCAAATGTAAAATATGCAAAAAAGAAATCCAATTAAAAATTATACAAAATTAAGCAAGCAATTCAATCCTACATTTTTGCAACATATTTTTCTTACCTTTTTTTTTTATATCACTTTTATTTTTTTGTGAGGTTTGTGTGCTGTGAATGTTCTAATATAAATTATGCAAGGTAAAATCTATAGCTATATGGAAAATAAGATTCTTCGTAGTGATGAAATACAAAAATTTTGCTCATGAGTGTATATGGTTGCTAAGGAAAAATATTGGCAAATGGAGATGAAGCCCACCATTTCCAAATCTCAAAAGATGGTTGGTGATGAAATCTAACTCACTATTGTTTATTGTAAAGTGTGCAATATGTGTGACTAATTTTAAAATTTGTGTTATCTATAATGTTTATACAATATTAAAAATAGCCTATTTCACAAGTCTAAATCAGAAGCCAAAAACAATAATACCAAGTTCCTCAAAATAACTTAGGGTACACTGCTTAAGACCCACTCTAAATAGTGGAGGGTTCACCTAATTATTCCACCTTGAATCACAAAATACGGGAGTATACTTATGTATTATGATCTTGTTCCAACTTAGAAAAGTAAAATGGAAAATTTTTAACCCTATTTTACAACTATTTTATGCAATTGTAATTTCACATAAAAATAGTATGCAAAAAAAGAATAAATACATCAAAAAATAATAGAATTTTAAATCTAAAAATGTGAACTATGGTGAATATGAATGTAAGTATATTCTAAATTTAATGTATAGGATGAATGTAACTATCTAAAATACAAATGAAATGTGGCTACTTTTAATAGAAACTAAATGATTTTCTTTTTATCAATTTAATTGTAAAAAGTAGAAAAAATAAAATAGAAATGGGTGGGGGTTTGAAGGAGGCTTCGTAGGAAGTCTATGTATTCCTTTCCCCACTCTATGAAACACACGTTAGAGCTACTGATATACACCATGGTATCTCTTGAATTTTGTAGGGCATACCTCGAGCACTATAGGGCATTTGCATGACCTTAGATCAAATTTTGCAACTCCAAAAACCCTAGTTCTACAAAAATCACATGATTAAATTTTTGTAAACCTGCAGAATAGATTCAAAAATAGAAGTTAGTGAAAAAGTAAATTAACATAGATAACCCTTTGGGGGTCCCACTGTGATCACCATTTTATAAATAAAAATCACGCAACACCAATACAAAATATAAAATGACAATAATCAAAGTAGTACATAAATTTTACACAAGATAGATAAACATTTTATTAATGGGGATGAATCTCAAAATGATACAATCAATGTGCCCCAAATGCGGGGTTTTACAATGTTTTTTGTGTGATACAAATTTATAAATACTAGGGTTCTCTAAAACCCTAGGTTAATACACTACTAGTGTCTTCACACTTGTCTTCAATCCAAACGAGGTTGTGGGTGGGATTGTGTATCCTAAAAGGGCCACCCTAGCTTCAAAAACTGTCAGATATATGATTTTTGCACCTGCAATAAAAAAATAACAAAATATATTAGTAATATCTATGAGGGCTATACTATTTGAGGCCCTTAGAAAGATAGAATAATAACTAAACCATATATGTTGCCATATAATACTAAAAATAAAGTGTAGGAATATTAAATGAGTGCAAATAACTTCTTATCTTATCAATTGAAACTTCTACTTTTACTTTTGTAGATAATGGCCACGAGGATGCTTGGATGCTATGGTGCTGACAATATACTATAGGAAATATCTAGAGGTTTTTTGTGATTGTGGTAGATGCACCATGGCATTCTGTGATAGTGGTAGATGGACCAGGGTATTCTATGATGATAGTAGATGAACCAAGGCATTCAGGGACTGAGGAAGGTGTCACATAACCATATATGGATCTATGTAGGTTATGAAGTCATGGATGAAAATAATGCGAGGGTGATAACAGAGGGTAAGAGTAATAGTGAGATGTCTAGGGTATATTGTTAGGGGTTTAGATATTCTAAATATTCTTTGTAAATATTCATCAATATAATTCAATATTATAAAAATCAAAGACCTTGTTAGGGGTTTGAGTCATCAAAATGAATCCTCTTTTATAATCTTCCCTTGGACATGTTAGGGTTTTGACAACACAAAATATGTGGCCAATATTAAAACATGAAGAAGGGTGGAGATTAAATATGGGTAAGTGGCATGGATTGAGGTGGATGGATGGCTAAGATTAAAACATGGTGGAGGGCTAGGATTAATTCATATAAATATAAATATATTAAATATATAAATATAATATATAAAATATTAATATTTAAATATATATTAAACAAATATATATATATATATATATATATATATATATATATATATATATATATATTCTATATATAGATAATGAATGGTTGTGATTGGAGGGTACGACTAGATTTTGGTGTCTACAAGTACCTAAGGGATCACTATATTTACTAGCGACCTCTTCAAATTTTCATATAAAAAGGAAAAACCTTTAGAGTAAAAGAAAAATATAATCCATTTCAAGTGGCTATGGTAATGATTCGATCTCACTTTCATCCTTTAGCTATTGTTCCAATAGTTGATAAATCAACTCTTGTTTAAAGAAGTGTACATATTCACCTTAGAATATTGGAGAACCTAATACTTTTATTTTTTTACCTACTCTACTCATTTCTTCTGATTCCTTTCTGAGTATGTTGAGCCCCTCTTCTCCTTGGTCGATTAACTCACTCCCTATAACTACCTAATGAATAGCAAATTTGCACTCATCAAGATATTTCTCCTTTTGTCTTATTACCAAGGAATGTTCTCTATTATACAATATTTCTCTATCTATTTATGCCTCATTTTCCTTGATGAATAGTTCTACTCTACCATTCTAAAAACCCTTTTTTGCTTTGATTATCATCTTAGCAATCTAGTTTATTATCCTACCAAAGATGATGTAAGTATATGAGATTAATTATCTTATTTTCTCCCAATATTACCTCCTAATATGCTTGAGGATATCTTTAAAAATTTATTGTCCTTGAGGTTTCTCCTTTTCCAAGTTTAGTCTTAGTTGCACAGTGAAAAGTGCTTCCTCTTTTTTTTTTTTTTTTGTGGAAAACATCCCAAAAAGGATTCCACTTTCAGGTAATATCCAAGGAGGCAAGGGTAAGTGCTTCCTCTTATTGTTGGAGCTTAGATTTTATTTATTACAGCATTGAATATTCTTGTTTTACTAGATTCTTAATTCTTGTAAATCTTATTCCAAGCTCTGGATTCTATCATACTTCTATTGCAACTATTCCTTTGAGGGGTATTTATCAATTATCCACATAAAATATTGAATTTCTAGCTAAAGGGCTTGTTGGTCTAATTTTTCTATATTCAGTTTGAACTCCAAACCTTCAATTTTATTTTTAGAAACTCGAATATTCTTATTAATTCTATTTCAATGTAGGAAGAGTGTATTGTCTTCGGTTTGGAGCACCTAAAGTATATCTATCTTCAATATTTTTGATGTATCTTATATTTTTGCTTTGGATTGGTAGTCCTTCATATTAATATCTACAAGCATATTCTTGAATTGTGGGTGGGAAATAGTGTTCACTTGTTTTTCCATTATTGGTTCCAATGTATCATAGGTTATAGTTGACACTTCTGCACACTTTAGATGCTACTACTCCTTTATCCACTTTTTATTGTTACTTTCTATATTTTGAAAAATGAAAAATATCCTCAGCAATGGATATTTAGACATAGAATGTGGAACTAAGATATTTAAGAAAGAAGGAAGAATGGAAAGGGAGCAAAAGAAATCAATTTTACCCCTATCCCAAGATGGTTAGAATTGAGATATTGTATTTTTATTTAGAATTCTTTGTGGGGTATAAATAATTGGCACTTAAGATAACAAATAGAAGAAGAGAATCTTCTCAAAATCTAGGGCTATATAGGTATGATGAAATTGAAGCTATGTCCCAAAAAGGAAAATTTTAGAAAATGAAACCTAAAACCAGTGTTGACTGAGAATGGAGGCAACGATCTATAATTCAAATAATTTGATATGGATCATGCACTCTGGGTAAAAATTTCTGAAGTCAATTCTCTAGAAAATAAGGATAGCTATCTTCTAGATGGTATATGGATTTCAAGCTAGATCCTAAGTACTACAAGAGGTGGAGAACCTCATGATTGTAGTATAGTTACTACAAGAACAAATAAAATGATAAAGGGAACAAATGAACCAAAATGAGAAATAATTGGAAATGATAGTTGATCAAGTTCCCTAGAATGAAGTTTCTAATTGTGGACAGGAGGAGTATCCTGTTATAGAAGATCATAAAGACAAGGATCGAATATTGGTAGAGCTAGTTTAAAAAATATATTTTTAATAACAAATTAAGTTTAGCTTGTGTAATGATTACATGTTATTGTGTTATAGTAGGGTTGAATTATTTTAGTGAAGGAAGCTAGTTGAATTTATTTTCTCCTAAGAAATTATGAGGATACTTTGGAAAAAAACTCTCTACTCATAATAAGAGGAATATGTGTTTATTAATTCTAATATGACGTGAAATATTGTGTACCTATGTGGTATAGTTATAACTATTCCAAATGTTGGAAGAAGTGAGTTTAATGTATGCTTTTTTTTTAACCAAAGGTAATTACATGAATGTAGTATTTTGTTTCATTTAAGTAAATTATGGGATTACTTTGTGAATGAACTTCTTACTTATGAAGTTGGGAAAAAAATATTTATTATATTTTGGTTGCTAAGAAAAGAACTTGATTGACTATGTTTTCCTTTAGAATATATGGTTGGATATTTGCAATAAGAATGTATGTCATGCATTTAGAAATACACAATCATTTCTAGGGGATATTTCTTGATCACTATTAACATCTAATTCCCAATCGGTGTGAGAAGACACTAAGATTTGAATAAGTCAAGAAAAAATGGCCAAGATAGTATAGAATGAAATGATTGTACTAGTGTAATTGATATAGAGTCATAGATGTAGTAGGGTTCTGCAAACATTGCATATGAAATCATTCACATATTTATCTAGGAGTGGTGAATGTGGATGAACTCAAAAGAGAAATAAACTTTTGTAAATTTTGTAATTTTATATGCATGGTGGATATAGAAACCTTGCTTCTTTGTTATGTCATATGGTGATTTGACAAGTAAAGAATAGACAAAGAAATAAGATTGTTAAGCTCAAATGTCTTAAATGTTTACTTTGGAAATGGTCTAATATATTGGTTGTCAATATGTTATATATATTATTTTACTTAAAGGAAGGTACGGAGTATTATGAAAATATGAGTAAGGTTTTCTAAAGAAAGAATGTACTCGTTAGATTGAAAGCGTAATTAAGCTTGTTATTTTAGAGGTTATGGAAAATTAAATCACTTTTAGAGTGAGCATTAACCTCTTTATCCCAATCATGGCACTGGAGATGTTTACAAAGGAATACATTTTAAGTATGTGTGACAAGCTCTTCGATAGAATAATTCTCGAGGGGTTTTTGGTATATGTAACTCACTATACTCATGGAAATTATGCTATGAGTACTATTGTAGAAAAGAATCACAATAGAATTTGGTTTCTAGGAATCCCAGGCCTCAAAGGAGCTAGAGAGGGATGTGTCATTACTAGTTTTAAGTGATTCTATATCAAATAGGGTTAGAGGAAAATAATATTAGTACTTCCTATTAAAAATAAGGCAAGTGTAAGTTATCATAACACCATTCAAATCATGATGGATTTATGTAATGAGTTTAGTGGAGGATTTATGTTTGCATTTCGATAAGGAATATTTTATATGGAGGTTGAAGAACACAAGCTTATACTGAGAGGGGGGGGTGAATAGTATAAGACCACTTTATACTTTTTCCTTCAACTTTCAAATAAATATTATGCAGTGAATAGATAGCAGTATCAAAAATAGTAATCAAAGCAATGCACAAAATACCATCCACAAAAGAGACACAACAATTTACGTGGTTCACCCAATGCGGGCTACTCCATGAAAAAAATATTTCTCTAAATTTTATCACCTCAAATTCTAGGAAACCTTTCCCGATTACAAAGTTTATGGGCAACAACCCAAAGGAGACACCAATCCCCTAACTCTGCTCTAGTTGGTGATCATCTAGAAGACCTTTGCCTTTGCTGCCCTTAGCAAGTGGAACTCTATCCACAGAAGACACCTGTCTTCCCTGCTCTGGCTGGAGACCTCTATCCTCAACTCTGTCACCTCAAATATGGTCCTAAAATTTGCACTAAACACAGTCCTTCAGTTCAGCACAAATGCCCTCATTCGCTTCCTTTGTTCTGCACCAAACACAGTCCTTCGATCTGGCACAAATGTCCTTGAAATAGCACCTCTGTGCAATCACAGCAGCACTCGATCAAACATCAACTTATACACCTCCACGCAATCACAACAGCATGATATTCATGCACTCTACTTCCTTGCAATCTCTCTCACTTAGAAGATTCGATGGAATGCACTTTGCTTCTCAACGATCAAACTTCTCCCCGCACTCTATCTGTGAAAGTCGTACATCAAATGCACACTTCGATCGATACTAAATCTCTTCAAATAGCCCTACGTTTATACTAACAATCAAGATCTAAACCTTGGTCTTAATCGGCTGTTATGCAAATGCAAACCCTAACTCCATCGGCTGCATGCCCTAATCTTCGTCGGCCCAATTTTAACTCTATTAGCTTCAACCGCATCTATGGTTTAGTAGCTTCTACCATGAAACCACAACATGTCATGATATCATGGCATTTTTGTAGTTGTACACTTTCGTTTGGCTATTGTCGTGATATCGTGACACTTTTGCTTTTTTTTGCCTTGACTACGTTCTTGTCGGGATATCACGACACTTTTGACTTTGTTGATGTCATCTTCACTCCTATCACGAAATTGTGACACTTTTGTCTTCATGGCCTTCTTCTCTGCTTGCACTAGTGAAAATGAAACATGTCGTACAATTGTGACACTTTCACCTTCGAGCTCTTCCTTCTTCAATTTGTTGTGAAATCGCGACGCTTCTCTATTGAAGACTTGGTAACTGTTTCTGTCATGAAATCATGACACTTTATCCAAATGAAAGCTACCATCGCAACCTGTCATGAAATCATGACATTTTTTGCATTCGCAAGCTTTCTCTTCAACCTGTCATGAAATCACGATGCTTCTCATTTTAGACTCTTCCCTTTGTTGCATGTCACAAAATCGTGATAGTTCTCACTTCAAGCTTTTCAGCATGTCGCAAAATCATGACAGTCCTCACTTAGTCTTTTGTAGCATGTCATGAAATTGTGACAGTCCTCACTTAGTCTTTTGTAGCATGTCACAAAATCATGACACTTTTCGAGATACTTTATCTCTTCGAACTTGTCGCGAAATCGTGACAGTTCACACTGCGGACTCTCCCTTCTGCATCATGTCGCAAAATTGTGACACTTTTTCATCCGTACAAACTTCCTTGCATTATGTCATGAAATCGTGACATTTTTCCTTCTTTGCCTTTTTGCACTTTTCGAGTCGCGAAAATGCGACATGTCGTGAAATCGTGACACTTTCCACCTTGCTCTCTTTCTCCGCCAACATGTCACAAAATAGTGAAACTTTTCCAAAAGGCTTTCTCTCTCTTCCCTAAGTCACAAAAATGCGACATGTCAAAATATCGTGATACTTTTTCAAAAAGCTTTCTCTCTCCTGTCTAAGTCACGAAAATGCAACATGTCGCGATATCGTGACACTTTCCTGACTTACTTTCTTTCGAACCTGTCAAGCGAAACCTTCAACAAAAACACATTATTTTACATCAAATCAAATTATTTCAAAAAGCTTCCTGACATCAATGACAACTTATTCACTTGAGAAAATGCAATGTACTCAAAGTACCCAAAATTGCCAACAATCTCCCCCTTTGTCATTGATGGCAACCCTTTACTAAAAACACGTCTCAGGAGCTAAAACTGAAACCAACTGTGCTAACAGCTAAGAATCTCCTTTTAAAGTTTTGCTCCCCCTAACTTGAAGCTTTCCTCTTCACATTGAAGCTCTCCCCATTACTCAAATCTCTTCCCCTTTGTCATCAATGGCAAAGGGTCATCTTTGGGGCTCGAGACTAAGAATGAGCTCCTTAGCTTATTCCCTCCCACACCTCCTGATGAGGTGATTAATTCTGGGGTGGGAGTACAACTGCCAATTTCTCCCTTAGATACTCAAACGTATCTCTTGGAAGAGGTTTTGTGAAGATATCTATAATTTGCTCTTTAGTAGACACATATTCTACCTTGACCTGCTTGTCTTGCACTTTCTCCCTTAGAAAGTGATACTTGATGGAAATATGCTTTGTCCTTGAGTGCATTACCGGATTTTTGGAAATACTTATGGCACTTGTATTATCACAAAATATGGAGATGGGTTGTTCATGCTTGACTTTGAAATCCTCCAAGGTGGGTTTCATCCATAAAACCTGTGTACACCCAGCCACTGCTACTATGTATTTAGATTCTGCCATAGATAAGGAAACAGAAGGTTGTTTCTTACTTACCCAAGAAACCAAACTCTTTCCCAGAAAGAATGCTCCACCACTGGTGCTTTTCTTGTCATCATTACTGCCTGCCCAATCTGCATCTGTATAGGCTGTGAGAGTGAAATCATCACCTTTGGGATACCAAAGACCAAGGTCCATAGTGCCCTTTAGATATCTGAATATTATTTTAATTACTATAACATGAGAATCTTTAGGAGCTGCCTAAAATCTGGCTACTAACCCAACATCTTGCATTATATCTGGTCTAATTGCTGTAACATATAATAAACTACCAATCATTGATCTAGAGATTCATCATCTTTACTCATCTTGCACCCTATAGTCATTGGAGTACATACAGGTTTGATGTCCATCATCCCAAATTTTTTCAACATTTCTTTGATATACTTTCCTTGAGAGATAAATGTACCATATTTTGATTGAGAAATCTAAAGACCTAAAAAGAATGACAGTTCTCCAATCATGGACATCTCAAATTCCTTCTGCATGGTGTTAGCAAAATCTTTGCTTATCGGAGTATTATTTCCCCCAAAAATGATATCATCAACATAGACAACTACAATTAGCATATCATCACCTTCATCCTTAATATACAAATTACTATCTGCCACACCTTTCCTGAAGCCTTGCTCATGAAGGTACCTGTCAAGTCTTGAGTACCAAGCCCTAGGTGCTTGCTTTAACCCATACAAGGCCTTTTTCAGTTTACACACATAGTCTGATTGATCTAAGAGAGACATGCCTTCTGGTTGTTCTATGTAGACTTCTTCATCCAACACTCCATTTAAAAAAGCTAACTTTACATCCATTTGATACACCTTGAATGCTTTGAAGCTTGAAAGGGCCAAAAACATTCTGATAGCTTTAAGACGAGCAACAAGAGCGAACGTCTCTTCGAAATCCACACCTTCTACTTGAGCATAACCTTTGCAAACCAACCTAGCTTTTTTTCTGACATTATTTCCATCCTCATTGAGTTTAATTATGAATATCCATTTTGTGCCAATGATATTCTTGTCCTTAGGTCTTGGAACCAAATCCCAAGTTTCACTTTTCTCTATTTGATTTAGATCTTCATCCATTGCTTTTATCCAAAATTTATCTGCACATGCTTCACTGAAATATTTTGGCTCAATATGAGATAATAATGAAACATTTGTAGAATCGTGTGAAGGAATGACTCTTCTTCTAGTTTCCCTGCTATTTGGATCACCAATGATCAAATATTTGGGATGATGTTTCTGAACATATCATGAAGGAGTTTTGGGAAGCAGTTGTCTTTTGTCTTCTTCATCTGAAACCTCTTTGAATTCTTCTTGACAAATTTCATCACTGATTTCCTTGATAGGTTCTCTTATCCCTATTTTTTCATCAACTGTTACATTTATGCTCTCTACGACTGTATGTGTTCTTTTTTTGAAGCATCTGTAAGCCTTGCTTCTGCTGGAATAACCAAGAAAAATTCCCTCATCACACCTAGGATCAAACTTACCCAAATTTTGATCTTCCTTTCTGATGAAGCACTTACTTCCAAGAACTTTGAAATGTTTTACTGTAGTTGGTCTTCCTTTCCACAACTCATAAGGAGTTTTATGATGATTGAATCTAAGTTGGGCCTTGGTGATAATGTAGATTATTGTATTGACTGCCTCTTTCCAGAAACCATCTGAAAGTTTTAACTCATTTAACATAGCTCTAGCCATACTTTCAATAGTTCTATTTTTTCTTTCAACTACTCCATTTTGTTGAGGAGTCCTTGCTGCTGAATATTCTATTTTAATTCCTTGTTGCTCACAGTATTCCAAAAATTCATTAGAAGTGAATTCTCCTCCTCTGTCCGATATTAAGCATTTGATTCTCTTGTCAGTCTCATTTTCAATCATTTCTTTGAAAGCTTTAAATTTTTCAAAAGCTTCAGATTTTTCTTTGAGAAAAGTAACCCAAGTCATTCTAGAATAATCATCTATAAACAACATGAAGTAGCTTTCTCCCCGAATGCTCTGAGTTCTGGTGGGGCCACATAAATCAATATAAATAAGATCTAATGGTTTTGAAGAAGTATACCCTTTTGATTTAAAACTGGTTCTGGTCTATTTTCCATGTTGACAAGGACCACAAATGGTGTTATGGGGCCTTTTTATCTTGGGAAAGTCTCTAACTGCTTCCTTGTTACAAATATTGACAAGATTATTAAATCTCAAATGCCCCAATATTTTATGCCATAACCAACTCTCATCTTCTTGAGTTAGAAAACACTTTTCCCTTTTTATCTCACTTAGCATGTAAAGACTGTTTGGAGTCCTTGTAGCACTAGCAATGAGTTTTCCATTTTTTTCTTTACGTATCTCACATCTATCTGAAAAGAAAGATACTATGTGTCCTTGATCACAAAGTTGACTCACACTTAGAAGATTATGTCTTAGGCCTTCTACATAAAGCACATTTTTTGTTTTGGATTTCCCATCCAAACTAAGAGTCCCTTTACCATAGATTTTAGCTGACTTGTTATCTCCAAAACTAACTGTTCCTTTGTTTGTGTTTTTTAAGACCAAATTTTTTTTCTTTTCACCAGTCATATGTTTTGAGCAACCACTATCAAGATACAATTTCTCTACTTTGTCTTGAGCATGAAAAGCAGTTTGAACTATCATTGACTTAGATTTGATCTCATTTTTTTTAGTGAACTCAAGGCTAGATCTATCCAAACTGCACATCCTTGCTATATGCCCAAAATTATTGCACTTGTAACATGACATTTTTATCCATAAGAGGTGCAAAAGAGTTAACATTTTCCTTACTATGGCTATTCATGGATTTATTGCAATGCATAGCTTTGTGACCAAATTTTTTGCAAGAAAAACAGTAGCCATGGAAAGCATTATGTAACCTATTTTGATGCCTTGGATGATTGTTCTTCTTGTGACCAACTGGAATCCATCGTTATTCAGGATGAAGATTGATCTTGCTGTCTCTTCTTCCTGTCATGATGCTTGAGCACATAACTCTCTTCCCTAAAAATTTCTTAAATCCCGGAAGAATTCACTTTTGAGATCGAACTTAACCTCTTCATCCTTTTCTGAATCTGTATGTTCTTCTGATAGATCCTTCTCCAAGCTGTTAGGCTTTTTCTGGAGAGACCCGCTCTAATACCAATTGAAGAACACAAGCTTATACTAAGAGGGGGGGTAAACAGTATAAGACCACTTTATACTTTTTCCTTCAACTTTCAAATAAATATTATGTAGTGAATAGATAGCAGTATCAAAAATAGTAATCAAAGCAATGCACAAAATACCATCCACAAAAGAGACACAACAATTTACATGGTTCACCCAATGCGGGCTACTCCATGGAAAAAATATTTCTCTAAATTTTATCACCTAAAATTCTAGGAAACCTTTCTTGATTACAAAGTTTATGGGCAACAACCCAAAGGAGACACCAATCCCCTAACTCTGCTCTGGCTGGTGATCCTCTAGAAGACCTCTGCCTATACTGCCATTAGCAAGTGGAACTCTATCCATTGAAGACACCTATATTCTCTACTCCGGCTAGAGACATTTGTCCTCAACTCTGTCACCTCAAAGCTAGTCCTCAAATTTGCACTAAACATAGTCCTTCGGTTCAACACAAATGCCCTCGTTCGCTTCCTCTGTTCTGCAACAAACACAGTCCTTCGGTCTGACACAAATGTCCTCAAAATTGTACCTTTACGCAATCACAACAACACTCGATCAAACATCAACTTATGCACCTCTGTGCAATCACAACAACATGATCTTCATGCACTCTACTTCCTTGCAATCTCTCTCACTTAGAAGATTCGATGGAATGCACTCTGTACACTACAATCGAATTTGCACTCTACTTCTTGGTGATCGAACTTCTCCCTACACTCTATCTACAAAAGTTGCACTTCGAACGCACACTTCGATCGATACTAAATCTCTTCAAACAACCCTCCTTTTATACTAACAATCAAGATCTAAACCTTGGTATTAGTCGAATGTTATGCAAATGCAAACCCTAACTTTGTCGGCTGCATGCCCTAATCTTTGTTGGTCCAATTTTAACTCTGTCGGCTTCAATCACCTTTGTGGTTCAGTAGCTTCTATCACAAAACCACATTTCATGATATCATGACATTTTTGTAGCCGTACACTTTCGTTTGGCTATTGTCGCGATATCATGACACTTTTTCTTTTGTTTGCCTTGACTATGTTCTTGTCGCGATATCGTGACACTTCTGACTTTACTGACGTCATCTTCACTCCTGTCATGAAATCATGACACTTTTTTCTTCATGGCCTTCTTCTCTGCTTGCACTAGCGAAAATGGAACATGTCACGAAATCACAATGCTTTCACCTTTGAGCTCTTCCTTCTTCAATTTGTTGTGAAATCATGATGCTTCTCTATTGAAGACTTGCTAACTATTTTTGTTGCAAAATCGCAACACTTTCTCCAACTGAAAGCTACCATCTCAACCTGTCACAAAATTGTGACACTTTCTACATTCTCAAGCTTTATCTTCAACCTATCGTGAAATCATGACGCTTCTCATTTCAAACTCTTCCCTTTGCTGCATGTCGCAAAATCATGATAGTTCTCACTTTAAGCTTTTCAGCATGTCACGAAATCATGACAGTCCTCACTTAGTATTTTGCAGCATGTCGTAAAATCATGATAGTTCTCACTTAGTCTTTAGAAGCATGTCGTAAAATCATGACAGTCCTCACTTTGTCTTTTGTAGCATGTCACGAAATCATGACACTTTTTGAGATACTTTATCTCTCTTCGAACTTGTCATGAAATCATGACAGTTCACACTACGGACTCTCCCTTCTACATCATGTCGTGAAATCACGACACTTTTTCATCCATACAACCTTCCTTGCATTATGTCATGAAATCGTGACATTTTTCCTTCTTTGCCTTCCTACACTTTTCGAGTCGCGAAAATGTGACATGTCGTGAAATCGTGACACTTTCCACCTTGCTCTCTTTCTCTGCCAACATGTCGTGAAATCATGACACTTTTCCAAAAGTCTTTCTCTCTCCTTCCTAAGTCATGAAAATGTGACATGTCGCGATATCGTGACACTTTTTCAAAAAGCTTTCTCTCTCCTACCTAAGTCGCAAAAATGCGACATGTTGCAATATCGCAACACTTTTCCAATTTACTTTATTTCGAACCTGTCAAGCTGAACCTTCAACAAAAACACATTATTTTACATCAAATAAAATTATTTCAAAAAGCTTCCTGACATCAATGACAACTTATTCACTTGAGCAAATGCAATGTACTCAAAGTACCCAAAATTGCCAATAGAGGTAAATTCTTGGACCCTTGAATTATCCTAGTAATATAAGGGTAAATATTTATTTAAAATAAACCCTTTTGAGTAGGGAAATGAATGTTTTAGATTAAAGTAGTTTCCTTAAATATCAAACCTTGAATGATAAATATAAAATGGGCTGTAATATTTTAAAATATTAATTGTATGCTTTTAAATTAAGAGGAAATGAAACAACCTTTTATATTATTTTATGGATGTAAATAGCTCTAAAAGAACCCTTCTAAATCATAGAATATTATTTATATAATAGAGAGGATCCTTTTATTTGAATTTATATGAATTTTAAACTAGTGGAAAGACTGAATGTTTTGATGGACCAAATTTAGGTTAAAGTGGATATTTAAAATGGATCAATCTCATGGAGGGATTGAGTGTTTGATGCAAATATAACTAGAGTTGTGGTTTCTAGTTTTGATTGATGAACTGAAAAAAATTGTTAGTAGACAATATGCTTTATGAGTTAGAAATATACATTAGTGGATAATGTGTATCATTGATTTGATGATTTGATTTATGTTAGAGGATAACATGTTTCAGGGAGAGGAAACCTACTTTTGTAGATAATGCATATCATTAGTATTAGATGTGGTAGAAATGTATTAGGGAGTAATATATTTTATTGTGGTTAATCATCATTTGATAGCTTGAACCATGTTAAGATGTGATAGTGACTAAGTGGTACTTTAAGTAAGTAGGAGAATGTTTTCCTTCTTCATTATATGCTGCATAGGACTCATTAGGGATGATTATGAGGCATTATCTAATGAGTTGACCTATGCAATGATACATTGAGATACATCGAGTAAACATGCTTGAGTTTTGTTTCAAATCGATTAGGAAAGAGTCTTTGGAGAAATGCAATATCTAGTGGGACTGCTACTCTGAGAAAAATGCCACTTGGAAGAAAGTGACAGATATGCAGTGATATTTTTCATTCCTATTTGAGAATGCTACATAATTTTTATTTATGTTTGAACTATTTAAAACACAGAGGATTGTGTTAAGCCTAAGGGGGTAGGATGTCATGACCCCCTACTTAGCAAGCATATTCATGTCATAAACCTTGTTTTGATGTGTTGCTTTGTCTATGGAATGATAGTATATTTCATGACTAATTTTTGCTAATATACATTTAGATAAGATATGATGTGTCTTGTTAGAAGGATGATTTGGTTACTTCATGCTATTTCTATAAAATACATATTTTACAGAAGAAATTAATATTTCTAATAGATTTGTACTCTTGCAGTATTAGATTTCATTGTGGATTAGAAGAAAGGATTAACTGCCTAAAATGAGATGTTATAAGCAAGAGAATTATGTAAAATTTATATAGAATTAAAATTTGCATGATAATATTTTTAGATGTGATTTATTTTGATGGATTTATTAAAATTAGGAATAAGAGTTTGAGTAAATGTTTTTCCCTATTTTGGTTTTTAAAAAATATATGTATCTTTTGAAGGACTTCCTTATTTTGGTTTTAATGTAAGGCTAAGTTTATTTTTGCTTTAGTTTGATAATGAATATGGTATTTCATTATTGTTTATAGTAGTGATTCTAATGTGTTCACCATACATAAAGATAAATTTAGTTTGGAAAAAGGGAAGTTTATCTTAAGGTTGGCACAATTGCTTAAAACTAATATGGAAAGATCAGTATTAGTAGCTGCTTCGATTCAATAATGACTATGATTTTATATTAGTTTTGCAAGCAATGAATCTTGGTTACGCAAACTTTAAAAGAAAGAGTATTTATGAGGACTTACTTTTTATTTGATAAAAGAGTTGTCATTTCTAATGAAGTGATGATATTCCTGTGTTAGTCATCTAAGAAAATGGGAATAGTCGATTATCCAGCTGTGATGTAGATGATGATCGTGTTGTCTCCTCATTAAATGGTTTGGTTGGCCATCCTTCATGGGTTTATCCCAATCTAAGCGGTGATGAGCATAGTGTTGGAGGGAATGAGGCACCACTCGCAAATGGATTCTTAGTGGGCAATCAGTTATGGAAAATGGGAGTCATTATTTAAAAAAACGGGTGGGGAGAAAAGGAGGTTATTCTAAAAGAGAACGAAGGTAGAGAAGGGAGGCAAACAGGAACCGGGATGTGACAAGAGTGACGATTGGTTTATATGGTTTGAGAAATTTGGTGATTCTAAGGTAGATTCTAGGACTCCTATATTTTTTAATACGAGACTAGCAAAACCTTTTGTTGATGAATATCATATTTTCGTTTGAGTTTTGTGAGGTCAAAGCTTAGTTGGGTTTGTCTTATCTTCTTAGAGTTTTCGTTGGCAAAGGTTTTCATATACATTGTTAACAATGTTAGTTAGAGAAGCAACCTTTGAGGCACTGAATAGGAAAATAACATAGTTTCTTTCATCAGGGATAAGATATCCAATGGCTTAAAAATAGCATTGGTAAGATTGTTGTGCATTAAATTCTAACGTTTAGATTAGTTTACTTGCTCTTATTTTAATTCTAACGTTTAGATTAATTTACTTGCTCTTATTTAATTCATGGAAGTTCGATATTTCGAATTAGTCTACGATGGAATCAAAAATTGGTGAGAAGACTAGGTGATGTTTTATAACCGCAACCATCAAAATCTTGGTCTACACACTACAACATAATAAAAGTGTTAGGATAGTTAATGTGGTTTCAAGATAATTGGTAAGCTTTTATTTTAAATAAAAATAAAGATTCACCTACAAAATAGAAGGGTAAAGGTAATCTATTCATTACTGACGTCTATCGCACTCTTTAATGCATTATGACTAATATATAGAATGTGGATTTACACCACTCTAACTGTTGTCAATAGGGAAGATGAAGGTGAGCCACAAATTTCCAATTTACAATAAGTTTTGTAGAATGTGCCTAAGGATGATCAAAGTCTCTATGTGAGAATAAGATAATCACATATTGAAATGTAAAGCAACTTGATGGATATTAATGAATTTGATATACTAAGTATAAATAAGAAAGGACTTCACAGCTTTTGGGCATCGAATGTTAAGTATTGTTGGTTTTCATATAAAAATACCGTGAAAGAAGAGTCTTCAAGTGGTGTCCATTAGCGGAGATTTGAATAAATAAAATCAAGAGAAATATTTGGTTTATGTAAGACCTCAAGTAAAAATCCTGTGAGACACCAAGAATAAAGTTTGTGAGATGGTCTTACTTTTCAAAATAATTTGATCAGTTACGATGGAAGAAGAATAAAAATTCCTTAGAAGCAAATTCTGGCTCTTGAATGACTTATTTTTTTGTGGCAAGAATTCCAATGAATGAGGTAAGTGGTAGACCTTTTTGACAAATTCATTCTAGATAATACAAATGTGGAATGTTGAATTCTTGGAGTAGGAATCAAAATTGTGTTTATGAGTTTTGAGTTTGTATCCAGTTCAAATTATAATGTGAAGGTCTATATTTCTAAAGTACTACCATAGAAAAAAAATGGAGTGTCTCTTATATAAACGGAATAGGTATAATGATCCGCCTAAACCCAAAGTATGGTCAAACTTTCTTGAATGATTTAAATTGTATTGGCTTAAGACGTGAATTGTTTTAACCAGGCAAAGAAAAAATTGGGTTCTCATATTCCATTTGAGAAGATTGGTTGTATTTATAAAAAAAAAAAAACTAGGGCTCAAGTGTAATTTGTATTATCAAGGGAGTGTTGGTTTTTATTTGAAATGGAATGTAAAAACCTCTGTTCAAATTTAAGGACCCAAAGAGAATGTGAACTGATGGATAAGTTCATATTGTATTTTATGGTTAAGTTTATCTTTTATCTGCAATAATTGAGAATAGAGATAAAATAGCAAGTCTTTACTCAATGTATTCATCCTATTTATATGAATGAAATAAAGAGCAATTTTAAGGGAGTGTTGGTTTTTATTTGAAATGGAATGTAAAAACCTCTGTTCAAATTTAAGGACCCAAAGAGAATGTGAACTGATGGATAAGTTCATATTGTATTTTATGGTTACGTTTATCTTTTATCTGCAATAATTGAGAATAGAGATAAAATAGCAAGTCTTTACTCAATGTATTGATCCTATTTATATGAATGAAATAAAGAGCAATTTTAAGCTAGGTTTTCCCATAGGTGTTTATCATACGGTAAATTTATTGTTGTGTGATTATGAATGGAGTTTTTTTTATTGGATGTGCTTTACGTAAAGAATCTTTGTCATGAAAAACTATGTGATGATCATACTTTTTGAATGTTAAATCTATTTAATGCATGCAAATGGTTGTACATTGGTTTAGAAAGATAATAAAATATTAAGAGATTTATATTACTTTCAAATTTGTGGGTATTATTTTTATTTTTATTTTTTTAATTTGGTTAGTGTGATATACCCCTACAACAAACACATAGGGTTGATTAGTCTCCTCACAACCATGATTCCTCGTAAAGCTAAGAGCTATGCTTATCGATAGGGAATTTAACACACAACCACCACACAGCCACCCACACTGTGGTTTGAACCTTGGACAAATTGAAGAAGAGCCAAAGCTCGAACCATTGCACTATCCCTATGAGTATTAGTTTTTAATAAGGACTTATACAATATTTGGGGTAATCAATACTTATTGATTATTGGCCAATGGAATAACTTGAATCATGAAATAAAATGTGCTAAAACACTAATTGAACAAATCATATAGAACCTTCATGGGAATAGCTAAGAAAAGACTCTAGTAGATGAGAAGAGAGAAGTTTTTGTGTTTATTAAATCCTTTGCTATAAATGAGTAATTTGGACTCTACAATGTTATTTCCATGGAGTAAGAAAAAGAAGAGGCTAATAATGAATTAACTAGCTCATCATAGCTATGAGAAATATGGTTGATTTCTATATGCTCACACCTACTTAGAAGGACTTAAGTAGAGTGTTGTATTTAGTGTATTCCTTTTGAAAAAACAAAAGGGAACAACTTATCTCATTGGGGACAACGATATGAAAAACTTGTAAGCCAAGTTATTGCACCTAGTACACTTATGCAACTAGATATATATAATATGTAGAGATGGGTGTGCCTCAAAAAAGGACCAAG
The DNA here is from genome assembly GCA_028583015.1 of Wollemia nobilis. NCBI lineage: Eukaryota > Viridiplantae > Streptophyta > Pinopsida > Araucariales > Araucariaceae > Wollemia > Wollemia nobilis. Next base: position 679,092 of record JAQPPZ010002571.1, on the reverse strand, counting down.
AGAATAATTAATATCAAAAGTAGATACTTGATATCAAAGGGGAATGCATTGGAATTTAGAGTTTGAGGGTTATCTTGTTTAAAATTAGGATTGCTATAGGGAAAAATAATTCTCACTAATGGATTGGAAATTTTGGGTTGTGATAGTTGTGATTAAAAGACAATCTTATAATGTTTAACGAAGGCCAATGTAATATCAAGAAAATAAGTCAACCTATCATGAGAGACTTGAATAGTCTTCATCTGGATCTTGGCCTGCCTAAAATGAAGATATTTGAAAAAGGATTTGAATGGACGATCATCAACCTTCAACCAATACAAACAAGCCTGAATCTGAGCCCCCTAGCTTCATGTCATTCATAGACTATATGTTGGTGGTGAAGACCAACAATATTGGTTTGTAACTATCAATCATATGGATCATTTTACAACAGTAAATTATATTGATACTCCTTTGTAAAAACCAAATGAGCACATTTTCTAACATGTGTCACTTGTTTACCAAAATACTACATTAAAGAGGTAGTATGGACAATCACCTCATTCCACCAAGAAATCCATATGATAGAGTGAGGAGGCCAAGGTAATAAATTATATATTTTCTCAATTGCGACAATCGTGCAAAAGTATTGTAATAAATAACTATTTAAATAAAATTAATCACACAAAGAATTAAATTGGTGACCACTCCACTCAATCCAAAAGGAAATCGGGAAATGATCTAACAACAAAAATTGATCCCAAACTATCACAATCTTATTATTGATAGATGAGGATAAAAAACATTGTTGTTCTGACATCATAACTCGATCAAGGCACTAGAAAACTCTATCATTACCAACATTAAAATTGGACCATGTGAACTAGGGTGGAGGCATGCAATTGTACTAGTAAGAAAAAATATCCCATCTACATCTAAGAAAAAACCAAGCCTCACACTCTCTAGCACACTAGCGCATCAAAATACGACCAATTTTATCTTCAACATGCTGAACCATAATAAAATCACTACAAAAAAATCTAATAATACATCGATAATTGATCAAGGATAGAGCGACTAGGACCATAATTAGGTGTATAAATTTTGGTAATGCCCAAGGTGTTCCCATTAATATTCAATAAACTCCAAAGCACATGATGAGAAGGATCCTCGCTAGACCCAAGCATAAAATCCTCAAGATCGAAGGAGATAGAAATAGAAGCACCATCATATCTATATTCATGGTGAGTAGTGAAATGCATAAAATAACCTGCAATACAACTGAGAGAAACATATAATAAAAAATACCTTAACTTTTTGTAAATAAATAAAATCAACATGATCAATACTTTGTAGAGCGGATCAAATTAATAGTTTTCTTAAGAATTTTGTAAGTCCCCAAAAATTGCATGAAAGGAAATTTATGGAGGAATATCCATGGAGCCATATCCCATAGGGCTGCCCCCAATGTTAGCTAGCATCAAAGAATTATTAAATGCATAGGTCTAATAAGGTTGAACTAATTCACCAATAATCAAGGGATTTCTCACACTTTTGATCAACACTGAAAATATATTAAATAAAGATGTCTAAGAAGGTTGAAATAAGTCACCAATAGTCGAATGATGACAATTTGCCTTTTGGATTTACCTTTATTATGGCAATCCATATTGATATAGACACATGAACACTTGGAAGGTGGAAGTATTGGAAGTAAATTTCCTTCTTCTAAGGCTAATTTATGCTTAAGATATTTCTTAGTAGGCGAAGCCTAAGGAACTAAAATAGGATAAACAAGAATAATAGGAGGCTAAGATGGCAACTTCACAACCTTTGTTAAAAAGCATTGACTTAGGGTTGGTTACCCTCTTGTTATTAGAAACTATGATGTAATCATCCTGAACAAAGGGTTTATGAGGTGTAGACATGGTATGAGGAGTAGTAGTAACCACTGAATATTTTTGAGCAATTAGTATATAATATTTGATATGATGCATGGTGGATTAGCACCGAAAACAAGTATTAGGTAAATTAAAGTAAATAATTTTTGGCATAAAATATTGTGTACCAACCTGAATGACCACAAATTCTTTGAGATCCCATGCAAGTTCAACCTCAACACAAACTCTTTTATTAGGTTGTGCTGAGAAGAAACACTCTTCTTCTCGATAGATCATCCAACCAGTGGTTCTATTTATATCATTAATAAATACCCATAATGGTAGTGGAAGACCAAGGATTTCAAGCCAAACTAACACTTTAAAAGCAAATTTTTTTGAAACTCAAAAAGAAGTCCAAGGAGAAAGGACAATCAAAGTATTATCAAGAAACCAACAACTGGACTTAGCAACCATGATTTGCAATTGTGAGGGTTCTTTGAAGGAAAGCAAAAAAATAGCATTTGTAAGATTACAAATACTCACAACCAGAATACCATAAGCTTCCTAGTAAAGTTTCAACCAATTTTGAAAATATTCTTGCAATGAGATCTGACCAACAAAAATAAGTTATAAGATATTAATTCGCATAACATTTTACAATTGGATAAACAAAATCAAAAGAGAGTACAACATCTAAAGAAGAATCATTAATTGATCCACCACTTTTAAAATAAACTTTCGATCTTGAATCTGCACCATGAGTTCTAATATCTGTAATAATTATTATATTTGTGGACGGTAAAACTATAAAAAGGGAAGAAACTGCCTAATTTGTGGCTATATTAGTATTCAAAACCAAAGCACCCAAAATCATGAAATATGATAGAACCAAATCATAACAGAGTAATTTTTCCTCATCAAACCCTAGGAGATAAATCTGGATACAATTTTAGCCACCGTCTGGGAGAGGCTTGAGAAATATTACTTAGCACCATGGGTGATTGATTTGTTGAAAACTAGTTAATTAGTTTTTTATTAAAAATTAGAAAACAAAATCAAAATATTTTATAATAATCAAAATATTTTGTAAATTTATTTGCTTATAATGTTAAAATTACTATTTTATTAAATTATAATATATATATATATTTGGTTAGAAATTAAAAAGTTGAACAGCTAATATGGGTCTAAATGATCACAAATTCTTTAATATATAATTTTTTTCCAATACCATATCTACCACCAAGTCTATGGTTTTCTTTGTATTCCTCATTTGACAGCTCACAACTATATTGAGGTTGGCAATATCTTTTTTTTCCAATACCATCTCTTCATGTTAATACTCAAAACACTATGCCTATTTATATATTAAGGAATATGTATGTTACAACTTCTCTTCATGTCCTTTGCATGTTGAACAATCTCCTCTAATATCCGTTTCACCCAACCTTCTCATTGTCTTTAGCATAGTTCATCCAGTTTTGAACACATTTAAGTTTGTTAGTCTAATTTTGCATCATTCGCATTCATGTTAAGCAGTACAAGTAGTTGTCATTTCTAAAAATACAAATAATAAATAACTAAAATGCATAATATGTGTGATATACCAAGGGCTACAAAATGAAATACATAGCCGAATTATATAAACAACATTTGCTTTTTCTGAATTTTATCCAATGTATTATTCTTAGCCATAAGATAACACATTTTAAAGTGGTGTGGTGGTCCAAATATTGGTAAAATAAAGTAAAGTATGGTTGAGTGGTAAATGAGAAGGTGTTTAATATTTTTCTTTGCTAAAAATTTGTATTAGGAAAAGAGTTTTGAAAATAATCTTCTTTCTTGGATAGTTGTCTTATAATTGAATATTTTGATATCATAGTTTTTTATTGATAGAGGGGTTTTGAAAATATGCAAAACCTTTTACAAAGTGAGCCTAGGAATCCAACAAGGATCATCAAAGAGAACAAAAATCCTCAATCTAGAAACCTAGCTCATCTGAACAACAAATAGACAAGGAAAAATACTCCCTGCACACCACCCTAGAAGATAGAAATCCAAAAACTAAATAGATATTGAAATATAAAGAAAAAAGCAAGATTCAAGTGACTTACACCATTTGATCATGATGGATAGTGAGCCTAAATAGCTAAGCAATATTCCTAACCATTTTAGAGAAGACTAATTTTATCTTCATTGCTAATATCCATGAGCCTTGGAGGAAAGTTGGCTCACCATACATGGAAGGATTGCTCCATGACACATTTTTTAGCCAGCAAGTTTGTCGCCTTATTTCCTTCCCTGTACACATGTTGTATGGTGATATTCATATATTTTTCCAACATTCTCTTACACTCTTCGATGATATTATTGATGTTCCACGGTGTATCTTGGTGTTCTTTAGGTCAATTAATGGTAAACAAGGAGTCTCCTTGTATAATAATTTTGTCAGCATCCAATTTATTTAACACCATCAATCATTGGTAGAGGGCTCTCATTTCAGCCATTTTATTTATTTAAATTCCAATATTTTCTACGTAAGCCATGAGAATTTCTTTCCTATTATTTTTTATAATACTACCACTGCCTGCCCTTCCTATGTTTCCTTTCACTATGGCATCAAAATTGAGATTTATCTAACCAAGAGGAGGGGAGCTTCATTTTATGCTTGACCTATCCACATGGTATTTAGGGACCCTATCCTAAATGGTATTGATTTTAAATAAATAATACATATGGATTTCAATACTAGGTATGGAACGCTCCTCATGTGGCATCAGTTGAGCATTTTCAGACACAAATAAGATGACACAATAAAGAACTGACTTGTGCTCTCTATTGTAATAATTAAAAAAATTGTTATTATGTTCCAAAAAAACTTGTCAAAGGTGATTATGGAGGTAAATATACCAGAGGATTAGGATATTTATTAAAGAGGAGAGGAATGGAAGGTGATTGAACTCAAGCAACGTTTATAATCTCAAAAATAAATATTAGGTGGATTTCCAATTAGATTTGTAGAGATAACAACAATTTGGAATGAACATACATTTTCTATAATATTCGTAGTAGTTAAAATTTTGTTGTAGGATGTGAGTCACAAAAAAGCAGAATTTGAAAATCAACTTTTTGGGCAACACAAATTTGGTAAGAGACCAACAAGAAATAAGAGGAACTTGGATGTAATATACTGATTTGACTAAAAATTACCTATATTTACTAGGATTCCAAACTAGAGTGTCACTCTAATCATATCTTGGGATCACATGTACTCTATGAAGATTTGCTAATGCTACTACCAAATTTTGACAAGTAATATTGAAATTGTCAATCAGAATTGGTTTCCATTTTTGGTCATTGAATTTTATGTGATAAAGTTAGACACTTGGCTATTGAAAAAATGATCCGTGAATGGATTTAGAATTGCTAAATTTTGTTCGTTGATGAGAGGGTAATCCTTTAGCCATGGATCCTCCCAAAACCTTATTCTTATACCATTGACAAGCTTTCATCTAACCCCTTATTAGAATATCTTTAGTTTGGATGATCAAGTTTCAAAAGCATGATCTATTATGAACTAGAAATTCTTCCATGAAAGTATTTTTATGAGGATATTTCACTTTAATGATGTATTTACATGAATATTGGGCATCTAAATTTATTCTCCATCCCCGTATTACCAGTAGAGCTAAATTCATTTGATGAACTCTTCTAAAACATAGTCCCCTACTATCATTTTCTAGCATATTTTATACCAAGCAACTAAAGGAAGCCTACTCTAGTTTTAATTTTTGGATAAAATAAAGTTCCCTTGAATTTATTCATTTGTTTTATATATTGATACCAAAACTTTAAAATGGACATAATAAAAACTAGTATGTTCTGTAAATAGGCTTGGATAAGAGTTGCCTTTGCCACTTGGTTCAATAATGATATTTTATAGCTTTTTAGTTTCTTCAGAATTTTGTCAATGAAATTATTCCATAAATTGTTTGATATGATGTCATGGAATAAGGGAAGGTTGTGATAAGTTGACGGGATATTGGAAATATTGCAGTTAAGAATTCTTGTTATTTTTATCTACTTTCGAAATGGAGTGTTTAGAAATAAAATTATGCTTTTCTCATAGTTTACCTTTTGACCAATTACTACCTCATAGAAATTGAGAATATTTCTAATCATTTTAGCTTGCTTTTGGAACAGAGGACAACAAAGCTAGAATAATATCATCAATAAATTATTTATGGGTGATAGCTTTGGTCCAAGAGGAGGGTTTGATGTCAATTATGATACCACTTGAGCAAGCTTATTCTAGGGATCGATTGAGAGATTAAGCCATGATATTAAAAATAAAAGGAGATAGGGGATCCCCTTGTTTGATACCTCTTGAAATTTGAAAATATCCTACAAGATAACCATTAACAAGGACAAAAAACCATGCAAAGGTTACACATTTTTTTATTAAGGCTATCCAATCCTCATGAAACCTAAATTTGGCAAGGATATCAAAAATAAAATACCAAGATACCCTATCAAAGGCTTTATTCATGTCTAATTTCAAAAAAAATCTTGATTTTTTACTCTTGGAGACAAAGTGAATGATTTTGTGGATAGTTATTATTCCATCAGTTATAAATCTACCCTAGATAGAGCTACCTTGACATTGGTCTATAATGATTGGGAGAGTGCATTTTAACCTATTTACAATGACCTTAGAAATGAGCTTATAAATAATGTTACATAAGCTGATATGCCTAAATTCATACATGGACCGATTGTTATGGGTTTTTGGAACAAGGGAAAAAAATGTGGAGTTGACGTCCCTAGGAAGAGTTTTGCAGCATTGGAATTCTTGTACAACTTTGAAAATATCATGATCTACTATATATGAAAAATGCTAGAAACATCTATGAGGGAAGCCATCGGATCTGGGAGATTTATCAAGGTGCATTGAAAACTTTGTCTCTTTAATTTATTCAAAGGTAAACTCTTTAAGGAGACCAACATTGAAATATTGGAAAATTAGATTTGGAATTTTTTGAAGGAGAGCATTGTGCACCTAATACAAGCATGAGGGACAAGGACCAAGAATGTCTTCAAAGTGAGTGACAACCTCTTCTCTCATTTCAAGAATGTTTGAAGTGGATGTGCCATCACTACTAAAGAGTATTTTGATTCTATTATTTTTGTGTCTGAGAGTAGATGTATGGAAGTACTTGGTGTTGGAGTCTCATTCTTTCAGCCATAGTGAACATAACTTTTATCTCTTAAAAACTGCTTCTTTGGCAAATATGTTGTGGTATTCTAAGAGGATTTATTTTATATTTTGCCTCATTTTAGGTTCTATATTCCCATTTTGAATGTTGTTTTAAATCACATTTAGCTGATCAACAATTTTTTGTTTACACTAGAAAATATTGCCGAAGACCTCCTTGTTCCAAATTTTTAAATTTTCTCTGATAAACTAGATTTTTTTAGTTATTTGAACTAATGGTGATCCTGAGAATGGATTGCTCCATAAATATAAAATATAAATCTAGAGGTCCTCATGTTGAAGCTACATTGATTTGAATTTAAATGGTGCCTTAAAGGTTTGACCTTATTCCTATCTTTCTTGAACTAGGGGACAACAAAATTTTGGAAGAGTGTAAAGAGTTGCATCTCTCAATAACTGATTTACTTCCTTGGATACAGGAACTCTATCACGTCTAAATTGGATTAGTTTATTACCTATTATCCTATTACTCCATGCATTTGTCTCCTTTAAATTGAATGTTCATGAGTTCATTATATTCAATGAAATCAACAAATTCTTCTAGATATCGAGAATTGATGATGTTTCCTCCTTTTTTATCTAATGAAAATAAAGGTGTGTTGAAATTGTTGACAAGCATCCAAAAATAATTTTAGAAGTTATCTCTCATCTAGCTTAGATTATTCCAAAAGGGATGAAAACCCAATATATTATTTGGGATCTAAATGTTTGACAATATCCATTGATTTTGAGTGTCTTTACTGAAGAATAACATATTGATTAACCTATCTATATTAGTTATGAGTCTTCCTTTGATCTTTATTGAGTCCCACATGCAAAAAAAATTACCCAAATAAAATAGAGTAGGACAAAAAACAAATTCACTATCCTTCCATACGGATTTTTCTAATTTATCACTTCTATCCATATCTATTTTGGTTTCTTGTAGGAGAATGATGTCAGTTTTTAATTCCTTCCTCATACATCTAACAAAACTTTGTTTTGATGGGCCATTGATACATCTCACATTCCATGAGAGGATCTTCATCTATAATTTTTAATGAGGATTTTTTTCCCCTCCTTTGCTTTAATATGAGGGTGGTTTGGGTTTCTTTTCTTTTGCTTTTGGTACATCAATACTAGTTTTTTCTATGAGAGATGAAATAATGGTGGGCTATGTAAGATACATAATTTCATTCTCTATTTCCTTCCTTCTAACATCTTGGATGGATGGCCATCCTTTCTTTTTATCAATACCCACATCAACTGTTACAATGTTTTTGGATTCAAGTAATTTATTTTGGGAAAAAATAAGCTTCATCATAGATAGGGGACAAATCCTACTTCAGAGAGCTAAATAATTCTTAAATAGTAGGGGAATTGACTAGATTGATTAGATTTTTTATTAATATGGGATATTAGGAGCATGTTTTTGTGAATTAGTACCCATTGGAGGGTATGTGGATCCCAAATTCAAGGGGGCATGACTATTTACAGTAATGTAATTTAGATATTAAGATGATTTTTTTAGATTTTTGTATTTTTGGAAATGTTCAAAGGTGGATTTTGCTCTGACCCATTACACTTTACAACCTCTTTATGGGATGTGTTTGATGAATTTAACGATAAATAAGAATTTGGATTGGAAAACAAAGATCTTATTGGATTTGAAGTGTTCCTAACTTGGAGTGTTGATTGGTGGGTGGACATTGGTTGTTTACCTTTTTCATATTTATTTTTTATTTGGATCTAACCAAATACTTGATCATTACCATTTCCTATCACTATTTTTCCTTGATATTCGTATTTATTTGATTATTTTTTTAGCATTGGGCATTGAACCCTTAGGTGACCCTATTTTTTACATTTAATATAATAAGTGGGTTTGTTTTCATATTCAATAGATTACCATTTGTGATATGAACCTGAAATGAGTTCAACATAGGCCAAAATATGGGACTCAAGGTTGGCTGTCATGTAGATGCAAGCATAAGTCAATTGTGATATTGCCTTTGTGGTTGCATCAATAGCGACCAATTCTCCAATCGATAGGACTATGGATTTGAGAGTTCTTGGGTACCATAGTTATTTGGCACCAGATATATAGTTATTATAATAGATATAGGCACAATATATAGAGATACTGGAATATTCATAGCTATAAAATTTATGGAGGAACCAATCATTCCCAAAGATATTGCTCATATAAATAAAATCATTTCCTTGATTGAGTATATAAAAACTTCATCAGTGAATTCTCTTAGGTATATCCTTTAATATATAGACATGGGTACAAGAAAGGTATGAAATCCTTCGATAATAGATTCATATGGAAACTAGTGATAGTACCAATATCGAAACACAATCAAGAAAAATGGTAGAATTTAAGTAGAATATCAATTCTATGACCACTTGAAGAATGAAGATAAACATAGAGATCCATATTGAAGATTAAAATCTTCAATACCCAAATAATATAATATAGGGGGGTGTTAGAGTTAGAGTATATTACATCATTTGGGTGATATTATGTAATGTACCTAAGGTACATAGTTAGGATATTATATTAATTTAGGGGAAAGTTATCTAATTACTTGGGGAAGAAATAACATATGCACAAGTATCATTGTGCATGTTGTAAGTGTGCAAGGTGTCTTATTGTACAACTAAGTAGATTGTTGGCCAAGGAATCTATATTTATATATAAAGGGCAACATTTCTCTACTCTAATGTATCACTTTATTTTCATTCAATAATATGTTCTACTGCTTTATTCTATATCTTGTAATGAAATGCTACTACAACCATAAGTGATATCAGATCTACGATTGTTTCTAGATATAAATAGAAAAAGTTATTGCTATGGGTTTTACAAAACAAATGTGCCTTTGGACCTGCCACTTGAAAATGCCATTACTTTGAGATTGTTTGAAGAATATTGACAAGAATAAATATTTCAAAGAAGTTTTTGATAAGAAAAATATTTGGGACAATTGTCACCATTCAAAAAAAAGCCCAAGAGAAGGAGAAATTTTCAAGGGGTACCAAATTTGAGAAGAAGAATTTGGTAAGGAGTTTCAAATCCTAGAAGAAGATCATCAGATCTAAAAGATTTGTAGATTACCTCTCATAGCAAGAAGGCATCACTTAAGAGACAAATACTTATTAAAATATACAATAGAAGGATGAGAACACAAGAGGAGAACAAACTGCAAAATTCTAGGCTTGTAAAATAAAGTTCAAGATCATCATTTGGTGGAGTTGTTCAAGACAATATATAAAGAGCTGCAAAATCCTACTCAAAATAGCAACTTGGTGATCTTAGACATCAATATTAACATCCTCTAAAAAAGTGAAAAAATGAGCTATAAAAGGTATGCAACTACTGGTTCTAACTAACTAATTAATTAGGCTACTTAACAAATTTATTAAAGCATCTTATCTATATTAAAGTTGCATGGAGAAAGAAGGGAGGGATGGCTCCAGCACTAGGTTCCCTTGGACTGACCAGTCCCACTTCTCCTTTTCCCTGCCCCCCTCCCGGGTCGGCTCTCAGGCCTAGTTTCTAGGTTCCCCTATTTTCTCAGGTTTCCCTCTTGATGGGGTTGCTGGTCTGCAAGGAGGGTTTGGTGGTTTCTTGCCCTGAGTTTCCTAGTTCGACGGGTTTCTAGTGTGCTTTTGGGGCTGTTGGAAGAGGGTTGGCTCTGGTTTTCTGGTTGCTGCTCGGGATCTTCATCTGCGTTCTTTTGGCTTCAGGGGGTGCCTTTTCCTGTAGATGGTTTTCCTAGTTGCCCCATGAAACCCTTGTATTCGGGATCTCCTTGTAGATATGGGGTTTTTTTGTTCTTGTGGATGGGTCTCAGGGATCTTTCTGTAGTTTGTTGTTTGGGTCCTGGGGGGGTACCCATGCATGCAACTACATCTCTTCTTGGATCCATTCCCTGACAGACAATGGTGGGGCTAGAAGTTTTCTTGATGGTGGTTTTAATGGATTATTTCCTTGTAGGGTTTGATCTTGGGATGGGGGCTCAAGTTCTTACAATGCAATGGCTTTCGCTATTTTTTCTACCCGTCAAATTCCTTCTCAGTCATGGACGCTCACGAGACAGCTTCCCTGTCTCTCCTCTGCAACTTGCATCCCAAATCGGGGTTCCTATTAGGCAGGGGTTGTGTTCTTTTGGGCATGCTATTGGTTTTCCCATTGGGCGAGATCCATTAGTTTGCAGGATTTTCTGTAAGTTTAGGGCATTCTAGTTTTCCCCGATGGGGGGTCGTGGGTTTTTTTGCAAGTCTTGGGCATACTTTTGGTTTTTCCTATTGGGCGGTTTCACCTTCTCTTGCTGGTTTCTCTGAAGGCAGGATTCTGGGCATGCTGCTATTTTTTTCCTACAAGGCGGGATTTCCTATTGCTGTTGGGTTTCCCACGGGGCGGGACCTTCCCTTGCTGCTAGTTTTTTTTCCCCGTTGGGCGGGACCCTTCACACCCGGTTTAGGGTTGGTTTGGTGGTTTTCCCGTAGGCAAGATCTTTCAATTTTGTTGGTTTTCTTGCTAGGCAGGATTTCTCAAACATGCTGGTTTAGGGTTTGTGTGCCTTTCTTGCTTGGCGGGATTCCTAAACATGCTTGTTTTCTCCACGTGGCAAGATTTCCAGATTGTGCGGTTTTTTCCCCATGAGGAGGGATTGTAATTTTTTCTGTTGTTTTCCCTGCTAGGAAGGTTTTTAAATTTGCCAGGGTCCCCGCTGGGCAGGATTTTCCCTTTTTGACTGTCAATTTTTCTCGTTGGGCAAGATTTCCTTTATGGTGGTCTTCTGATGTTTCTCGCTAGACGAGATTTTATCTTCATCCTTGTAATGAGTCTCCCACTAGGTGGGATGTTTCATTTGGGTTTTAAACCTCGGTTTGGTTTTTTGACCTATTGTAAGAAGTTTTTTGGGATCCTTTCAAAACCCGCTTGTAATATAATTCCAAATTACCAAAAAAAAAATTTCCATGGAGAAAAAGTAAATTATAGTATTCAAAAGTGCAAAAAGGAAAGGTTGTTTTTAAGGTTCATCTGCATATTAATTAGGATTTTATTAGTTTTCCAGAATTATATCTATCAACTACCTATCATCTACTTTGGAAAAAGAAAAAAAAAAGACTAAGCCCTAGTTGTAGTGAATTTGTAGAATGACTCTTGAAGATTCATTTTAAGGTTACTCTTCATTAGTTGTAGTGAAATTATTAAGTGTATTATATTAATATTTGATTGGAGTGATAAGGTGAAATAGTTAGTTAATTAAAAGAAATTCTATTATATCTATTTGCACTATTATACTACTCTCAAAATAAATTAATTTTTTATGTTCTTAACGGGTATAAAATCTGATTTGTATCCAGTGTCTAAAGACACTATTTAAGCATAGAAATATGCAACTCATAGTGGCAAAAAAAAGACATCAAAATCAGGTATAATCCTTCAAAACATGGAGAAGAACACAACTAACCAAACAAAAAATTGAAGCTTCAAATATTTTGACTTGGTAAGTCTCAAATCCAAAGCATTACAAGGTTATATGTGAGAAAAGAAAGTGCAAAAAATTGCATCAATTAAAGAGACTCTATCTACTATTATCTAAGATTATATTTGTTATCAAAGTATCCAAGCAAAAAGAGGAAGGTGTATACTCATAAAAAAACAACCTCAAAATGCTTATACTACAAAAAAAATTAAAAATCTGCCAAAAATTCAAAATTTCAGAAGTTTCAAAAAAGAGTGCAAAATTATGCAAAAGGGGTTTTTTCTATATCCCAAAATTATTACATAGTGTTCACCATTCAAAGTTGTTTTACACAGGTGATAATGCATAGATTGAGGTGCCAAAAAGACACATTATATATAGAGGTAAAAATTCAAGCATTATCACACTCCTAGCATTGCAAAGGAGCCTCTCAAAAGGGTCACATTATCTCCATTTTGGACAATTGAATCTATAAGCATTCAAGTCACAATACAAGTGAAGAAAAGGATCAATATAGGCCATTTTTCAAGCGTCATATTTTTATTCTATAGAGATAAAAATATAGTATCCAAAAGACATCTATGTAGCAAATATTATAGTATAAAGAGAGTTGAAAACATCATCAAAATCTATTATAGCATGATCAAGTAACATTCACCAGAGCCCTACATAAGGGATAAAGACAGTAGAATTTTGTTGCCTCCCCTCGTCAAAAAAAAAGATGGTAGAATTTTGATTCTTCGAGCATCATTAGAAGACCGTAGTGCATGTAGTTGAAGGGAAGTTACAAATATATGGAAGGGAGCACATAATAGGTCTATTCCCACATAGCCAGCGCATCAACTTCAAATTATATTCACTAGACTTGATTGCTTGCCATACACGGAAGGATTATTCCATTACACCTTTATTAGCCATCAAGTCTATCGCTTTATTTCCTTCTTTGTACACATGTTGTATGGTGATATTAATATATTTTCCCAGCATTATCTTACACTCACCAGTGATATTATTGATATTCCACGGTTAATATTGGTTTTCTTCAATCCAATTAATGGTAAGTAAGGAGTCTGCATCTATAATAATTTGATCAACATCCAATTTATTTAGCACCATCAATCCTTGGTGGAGGGCTCTCATCTCAGCCATATTATTCATTTAAATTCTAATATTTTCTAAATAATAATATCGCCAATGCCTACCCTACCTAGGTTTCCTTTCAATGTGCCATCAAAATCGAGCTTTATCCATCCAAAATTAAGGGAGGTCCATTTGATGCTTGAACTACCTAATTGGGATTTTGGGGCCCTACTTAAAATGTGGTTGAGTTTAAATAAAGCATACAAACAGGTTTCAAGACTAGGTCTGGGACACTCCTTAGATGGCATTAGTTGAGCATTTTTAGACACAAAGGATATGAGATAATATAGAACTAACTTGTTGTATATACTACAATCATTAAAAATTTGTTATTACATTCCAAAAAAACTTGCCAAAGGTAATGATGGAGGTAAATAGATCAGAGAATTAGACCATTTCTCAAATATGAGAGAAATGGAAAGCGATTGAACCCAAGCAATATTGATAATATTAAAAAGGATATTTAAGATAGATCAAAAAAAAGGGTATTTCAAAAATAGATGTTGGATGGATTTCCAATTTGAGTTGTAGAGACAACAACGATTTTATGGATAGTTATTATTCCATCATTTATAAATATATCTTAGATAGAGCTACCTTGGCATTGGTCTATAATTATTGGAAAAGTGTATTTTAACCTATATATAATGAACTTAGAAATGATCTTATAAATAATATTGCATAAGTTGATAGACCTAAAGTTAGATATACACTAATTTTTACAGGTTTTTAAAAAAATGGACAAAAATGTGGAGTTGATATCTCTAGGAAGAGTTTTGCATCATTGGAATTCTTGTAAAAACTTTAGAAATATAATGACCTAATATATCTCAAAAATTATAGAAAAATCTATGAGGGAAGCCATCGGGTATGGGAGGTTTATCAAGGTGCACTAAAAACATTGTCTCTTTATTTTTTTCAAAGGTAAACTCTTTAAGAGATCAACATTGAAATATTGAGAAATCAGATTTGGAATGTTTTGAAGGAGAGCATTGTGCACCTAAGATGAGCATGAGGGACAAGGACCAATAATATCTTCAAAGTGAGTGACAACCTCTTCTCTAATTTCAAGAATGTTTGAAGTGGATGTGCCATCACTACGAAAGAGCTCTTTGATTCTATTATTACTTTTATGTCTAAGAGTTGATGCATGGAAGTACTTGGTGTTGGAGTCCCCACATTTCAACCATAGTGAACATGAATTTTGTCTCTAAAAATAATCTTCTTTGGCCAATATGTTGCAGTATTATGAGAGGATTTATTTTTTATTTTGACTCGTTTTAAGTTTCATATTCCCATTTTAGATGTTTTCAATTGCATTTAGTTGATAAAAAAAAAAAATTTTGCACTGGAAAATATTGCCAAAGACCTCCTTGTTCCAAAATTTTAAATTTTCTTTGATAAACTAGAGTTTTTTAGTTATTTGAACTAATGGTGAGCCTGAGAAGGGATTGCTCCACCAATATAAAATACAGCTCCTAAGGTCCTCATGTTGAAGCCACATTGATTTGAATATGAATGGTGCCTTAAAGGTTTGGCCTTGTTGCTACCATTCTAGAACTAGGGAACAACCAATTTTGGTAAGAGTGTGAAGAGTTGCATCTCTGAAGAATTGAATTGCTTCCTTGGATACAAGAAATCTATCAAGTCTCAATTGGATTAGTTGATTACATATTCTCCTATTGCTCCATGTGTATTTTGCTCCTTTCAATTGAATGTCCATGAGTTCATTTTGTTCAATGAAATCAATAAATTCTTCTAGACATAAATAATAGATGGTATTTCCTCATTTTTTCTCCAATGAAAATAAAAGAGTGTTGAAATTTCTAATAAGTATCCATAACTCATTTCAAAAATTATCTCTCATCTAGCTTAGATTATTCTAGAAGGGATGACAACCTGACATATTATTTGGGGCATAAATTTTTGACAATATCTATTGATTTTGAGTGTCTTTGCTGAAGAATAAAATATTGATTACCATATCTATCATAGTTACGAGTCTTCCTTCGATCTTGCTTGAGTCCCACATACAAAAAAGTCTACCTGAAGAACCCTGGATAGGATTAAAAATAAATTTACTATCCTGATTTAAGCATTTTTCTATTTTATCACTATCATCAATATCTATTTTGGTTTCTTAAAGGAAAATAATGTTAGGTTTTAATTCCTTCCTCATAGATCTAACCAATATTTACTTTGATGGGTCATTGAGACCTCTTACATTCCATGAAAGGATCTTCATCTGGAATTTTTTTATGAGGATTTTTCTTCCTCCTCTTCTTTAATATGAGGGTGGCTTATGTTGCTTTTCTTCTTCTTTTGGTATATTAGTGCTAGTTTGGTCTACGAGAGATGAAATAGTGGTATACTAAGTACCATTCAGAATATCATTCTTTGTTTTATTCCTCCTAACATCTTGGATGGATGGCCATCCTTTATTTTTCCCACTATCCACATAATTTTTTATAAATTTAATTTAGCTTTGAGTGATTTATTTTGGAGAATAGTAAATTTCATCATATATAGGGGACAAAGCCTACTTTGGAAAGATAATAAATTCTTCAAGAACAAAGGAATTGACTATATTGATTAAAATTTTTATTAAATAAATTTGAGATGCGATATTAGGAGTATGGTTTAGTAAATTAGTGCCTATTGGAGGGCTTGAGGGTCCCAACATTGAGGGAGAATGACCATTTATAGTAATGCCATATAGACCTATAGGATGATTTTTCTATATTTTTATGTTTTTGGAAATATTCAAAGGTGGATTTAGCTCTGACCCATTACCTTTTACAACCTCTTTAGGGGAGGTGTTTGATGAATTTAAAGATAAAAAAGAATTTGTATTGGAAAATAAAGATCTTACTAGATTTGAAATATTTCTAACATGGAGTGTTGATTGGTGGATGCACTTTGGTTGTTTGCCTTTGTTATCCTATTTCTTTATTTGGATCTAACCAAATACTTGACCATTACCATTTTGTATCACTACTTTGCCTTGATATCAATATTTATTTGAGTTTTTTTTTACCATTGGGCATTCACTGCTTAGGTGACCCTATTTTTTACATTCAATATAATAAGCGGGTTTGTTTTCATATTCAACAACTTACCATTTGTGATATGAACCTCAAATGAGGTCAACATAGGTCAAAAGTTGGGATTCAAGGTTGGATGTGATACATATGTAAGCATAAGTCAAATATGATCATGCCATCATGGTTGCATCAATAGAGATCAATTCTCTAATTGATTAGCCTATGGCTTTGAGAGTTCTTAGGTGCCATAAGTGGATGAGTACCAGAGTTCTTGGGTACTAGAGGTGCAATCATTGTAACAAATATGGGTAGAATATAGAGAGATGCTGAAATATTCATAGGTATAAAATTTGTGGAGAAATTAATCATTCCCAAAGATATTGTAGGTACAAAAAAAATATTTCTTTGATTGGGTATATACAAATTTCATCAGTGAATTCTCTCAGGTATATGCCTTAAGGTATAAAAATAGGCACAAGAAAGGTATGAACTCCTTCAATAATAGATTCAAATATAAACCAATGATAGTACAAAGGTCATAATGCAAAGTCAAGAAAAAGGCATAACTCAAGTAGAAGATCAATTTTATGACCATTTGAAGGTTGAAGACAAATACAAATATTTATATTGAATACTAAAATATTCAATAGCCAAATAATATAATACATGGTGATGTTAGAGTAAGAGTTTATAACATCATTTGTGTGATATTATGTAATGTACCTAAGGTACATAGTTAGAACATTATATTACTTTAGGGGGAAGTTATCTAATTACTTTAAGAAGAAATAACATATGTGCAAGTATCATTGTACATGTTTTAAGTGTGCAAGATGTCCCCTTGTATAGCTAGGTAGAGTGTTGGCCAAGGAATCTATCTTTATATATAAAAAATCACATATCTCTACTAGAATATATCACTTTCTTTTCATTCAATAATATGTTATATTTCTTTGTTTTATGTCTTGTAATGAAATACTGCTAAATTCATGGTTGTTCCTAGGTAAAAATAATGAAATTTATTGCTACGATTTTTGTAAAACAGATGCACATTTGGACTTACCACTTGAAAATTCCATTTCTTTGAGATTTTTGAAGAATCTTAACAAGAATATGGAGATCAGAGAAGTTTCTAATAAGAAGAATATTTGGGACAATTATCACCATCCGAAAACAAGCCCAAGAGACGGAGAATTTGGCAAGGAGTGTCAAATATGAGAAAAAGAATCTGGTAAAGAGTGTCAAATCCCAAAAAAATCTTACTAAATCTAGGAGATTTAAATATTACCTTTCATAGAAAAAAAGCACCGCTTTAGAGATAAAGACTTCTCCAAATCTATGGTAGAAGGAGGAGAACACAAGAGGAGAACAAACCATAAAATTCCAAGCTCATGAAAGAAAGTTTAAGATCATCATTTGGTGAAGGAGTTTTTTAAGATAGTTTGCAAAAACCTATAAAATCCTACTTGAAATAACAACTTAGTGATCTTAGACATCAATATTCACATCCTCTACAAAAGTGGAAAAATGAGATATAACAATATATGCAACTATTGGTGCTAACTAATTCATTAATTAGACTACTTATTAGATTCATTAGAGCACCTTATTTGGATTAAAGTTGCATGAAGAAAAAGTAGATTACAGTCTTCAAAAGTGCAAAAATGAAAAGGTTGTTCTTAAGGTTCATTTGCACATTAATTAGGAGTTGATTAGTTTTTCAGAATTATATATATCAACTACCTATCATCTACTTTGGAAAAAAAAAATACTAAGCCCTAGTTGTAGTGAATTTGCAGAATAACTCTTGAAGATTCATTTTAAGGTTATTCTTGATTAGTTGCAGTAAATTGATTAAGTGCATTATCTTGAGATTTTATTGGAGTGATAAGGTAAAATAGTTAGTGAATTAAAAAAAGTATATTATATCTATTTGTACTATTATACTACTCTCAAAAGAAATTAGTTTTTTGTTTTCTTGAAGGGCACAAAATTTGATTTGTATCTATTGAAGCATAGAAATATGCAACTCATAGTGGCCAAAAGAAGCCATCAAAATAGGTTATAATCCTCCAAAAATTGGAGAAGAACACAACTAACCAAAAACAGAAATAGAAGCTTCAAATATTTTGACTTGATAAGTCTCATATCCAAAGCATTACAAGGTTAGATGTGAGAAAAGAAAGTGCAAAAAATTGCATTAATTAAAGAGTTTCTATCTACTGTTATCTATGTTGGATTTGTTATCAAAGTTTCCAAGAAAAAAGGTGAAGGTGTCTACTCATCAAAAACATCCTCAAAACCCTTATATTGCAAAACAAAAATAAATAAAACATCTGCTAAAAAACCAGAATTTTAGAAGTTTCAAAAAAGAGTGCAAAAAAGTATAAAAGGGCTGTTTTCTATATCCCAAAATTATTACATATTGTTGCACCATTCTAAGATGTTTTATGCAGGTGATAAGGCAGAGATTGAGGTGCCAAAAAGGCACATTATATACAAAGGTAAACTGCCAATCATTAGCACACTCCGAGCATTGCAAAGGAGCCTCTCAAAAGGCTCACATTATCTCCATTCTGGACAGCTAAACCTGCAAGCATTCAAGGCACTATACAAGTGAAGAAAAGGATAATTACAGGTTATTTTTCAAGCATCATATTTGTCTTCTACGGAGACAAAACTCTAGTGTCCCAAAGACTCCTACGTAGCAAATATTGTAACCTACAAGCCTATCGATGATACCTTCGACGACATAAAGAGAAGCCTACGTTCATGAAGGAAACAACATTTGAAATAGAGCCCTACGTTGCCTCACCTCATCAACAACATAGAGGGCAGAATTTTTATGCTTCCTAGCACATCGCAGGCCTATTCCCACGTGGAAGGGAGCACATTGCACGCCTATTCCCACATAGCCAGTGCATCATCTTCAAATCACGTTCGCTGCATGATAAAATATTTGAATAACATGTATTTTGATGAAACAAATACTTTGAACAATAGATTTATAGATATCACTAGTGAATCAGAAAAAAGAGACTACTTTACACTTCAAAACTGCATGACAAAAGTCCTTAATAATGCCAATGATTTTATTACTATATAAACCAATGTATGGAAGATGATCTACAAAGGAATTGTCACTCTTAATATTTCAAATATAAGAGGATGAAAAAGGGTTGAAAAGGTAAATAACAAGATGGAAATGGAATATGTTGTTATTGACACAATGGATTTAAAACCTATGATGGTATATTCGTGTTGCAATACCATAGAATCAAAACTATTGATGATTGATGCATATGATGACCCTAGTAATATTCTTCAAATGGATAAATATTCAAATCATAATTTGTAATATTGCAATGCAAGCATTGACACTAGTGATATAGAACCCTTGAGAATTATAGAAGAACCAACTACAAAGACTGATGTTATATGTGATACAAGTGATCTAGATACAGTTCATGATTGCTTAGGAAATGTTTATATTACTAAAATTGATGCAATCACATATAAATATAATGATGGATATTTTGATGTATAGGATCATATTGATGGTAATAAAAATTATTCTAATGATTTCATTGGTCATACTAATATTTTTATTCAAAAATGATAAGATATGAAGATATAGAATCAGGAAAAACTGAATAGGAAATGAGAGAACCAATAGCATAAAAAATAAAATCAAAGCATGAAGACCTTGAATATATAGGTCATATGAACAAAAATAATGAAGGGACAAAATTAGTAATAGAGGTTGATAGAAACAATTGATGTAAAAGATAGAATAGTCAGAGATATTTGGCTACAAAAAATAAGCGCATTCATTGTAAAAATATGGACACAATATAGAGAGATGCTAGAATATTTATAGCTATAAAATTTGTGGAGGAACCAATCATTTCCAAAGATATTATTGGTATAAAGAAAATCATTTTATTGATTGGGTACATACAAAATTCATTAGTGAATTCTATTAGGTATATGCCTTAAGGTATAGACATGGTCACAATAAAGGTATGAACTCCTTTGACAATAGATTTAGATGGAAACCAATGATAGTACCAAGATCAAAATACAAAGTCAAGCAAAAAGGTATCACTTGAGTAGAATATAAATCTGATGACCGCTTGAAGAATGAAGACAAATATAGAGATACATATTGAAGACTAAAATCTTCAATACCTAAATAATGTAATACAGGGAGGTGTTAGAGTTAGAATATATTACATCATTTGGGTGATATTATGTAACGTACCTAAGGCACATAGTTAGGACATTAGATTACTTTAGGGGGAATTTATTTAATTAATTAGGGAAGAAGTAACATATGCACAACTATAATTGTGCATGTTGTAAGTGTGTAAGGTGTTCCCTTGTACAACTAGGTAGAGTGTTGGCCAAGGAATATATCTTCCTATATAAAGGGCTACATATCTCTACTCGAATGTATCACTTTATTTTTATTCCATAAGATGTTCTATTGCTTTGTTCTCTATCTTGTAATGTAATGCTACTAAAGCCATCAAACTAGGCCAAACTTTGTTTCATTACAAACTTTATTTGCAAAGGAGTTAGATGGAATGATTTGATGTGGGTTTGTCAAAGAAGGTCCCCAACATTTCTTAACTATTTCATTTCCATCATCCATATCAGCATCCTCCACTGTAGTTGCATGACCAAATAAGAGTTCCGCATCACCAAAATTTTGACCAAGCATTCCAACATTGTTCGCTTACCCACAAAATTCAAATTTCTAAGAGTCTGTCATTTTCACTCCTCCAAATTCTTATTTCTTTTTTTCTTGATTTTATTTACCCTTGTCTTCGAAGACACAAATTTGGTCGTGCTAAAAAATATGCTTATCTAACCCAACCATCCCTATTGTACCTATTACCGTTGTGAAACCCTCACACATAGATCTCATTGTACATGTGGAACACAAAGCCTTACTTGTAAATTCTATGCAGAATACCTGTGAACAAAGTTATCATGCAATTGATTAAAATTTGGGTAGTGATATTGTGTCTGATTTTTACACCATACAATTTAGACCCTATTCTTGATTCATGTTAATCTTCTTAGTTTAACTATGCATTTTTATCTATGCCATGGTAAGACAAAGTTGTGCAAAGTCTAAAATTGTCAAAGATTGCATATTTAGTGCAGCTCAATAAAAGGTTGGGTGAGAAAAAATGGATTCCAACTTTACTTTTTAATAATAGAAGAGACTATGATCAAAATTGAAAAATAAAAGAGAGAAGGAGAAATTAATCACATTTCATCTCACATTTCATAGATTTGATATGAATTGATATTATGAATGTTTTTAATATTATTTTTTATTTATTAAATATTATGAATGTATATAAATTATTTAGATTCATTCATATATTTTTATATCCAAATATCGCAATATCAAATTATATATTTTATTATTTTATTAAATTATTTGATAAAGAATGTGGCTATTGCCTTTCACCCAAATTCATCAATAAAAAATAAGTATATAGCATCAAAGGGAAAATTCACCATAAGATGCAAATATTTTTAATTTATAAGCACTTGTTATGACTAATAATCAATATATATATATATATATATATATATATATATATATATATATATATATATATATATATATATATATATATATATATATATATATATTTGGTACTATTAAGAAAGAAGGGTTTTGAAAGGGCCCCTAAAACCTTTAAACACAACCAAACATAGGAAATAGTACAGACAATACAAAAAAAGAAGGCACGAAGCACAACTTCACAAAAAAAATCCAGACAGCTATGCACCAACAAAACCAAAAAAAATGAACAGCATAATCCGATGCATCAAGAAGGCTAAGGAAGAACCGAGGTAGTTCTAAAGCACACCTTAAGCCTTTGCAATGAAACCACTAGCCAACTACAGCACCTCCATCCCAAAATCTAAATCCAACCTCATAGAGCTCGAAGCCACCCATTGTTTAACACCTATACCACACCACCTCGACAACTTGCCCCTTGAACACCATGTCAAAGACATCAAATCCCATAGAACACTGAACAGGCAAAGCTTTCCAAGGCAATCATTCCTGTTGCTACTGAAAAGAAAGTACAAAGAAATAAGGAGGTATTACAGGTTGTTATTCGAACATAAAAATTATCTTCTGTTACATCAAAAGAAGACAAAATATAAGTATCTTAAGGATACTCTGTGTAGCCTACCATACTATATATAAGAAATAATCATAAACACTAGCTTAAGTGCTTGAAGAGGAGCCATACAAAAGGAAATCAATGTCTATCGGTTGCAAAGAGTAAGCACTAGCAAAGGTGCTTAAGAAAAAATCCAAATAAAAGGGCTCGATATCCATCATTGGTAAGGGAAGCACTGCACAAGGTGCTTGAGTAAAGAGCCATTCATAATTATTGGTATCTAGATCATTAAGGTGTTATAAGACACCTCATCCCATTACTCATGGTGATGTTAATCTAAATCATAGAAAGGGCCTACGAAATATTAATATAATCTATTGCACCCTACATAAAACCATAGTGTTAAGGACAAAATATTACAAGCAATAAGCAGGATATAAGGTGATACTGAAGGTGTATTACCATATTTCCATAATGGTTGAATCACCAATAAATAACTGCATCATAATATCATTTCAAAAGTCATCCCTCATTTGGCCTAGATTATTCCAAAAGGCACAATAGCCCAATGAATTATTTGGGATATAAATATTTGATATTATCCACTGATTTTGAGTGTCTTTATTGAAGAATAATATATCTATTATCCTATGTATCATAGTTATAACTTGTCCTTTGATATTTATTGAGTCCTAGATGTAAAAAAATCCACCTAAAGAACCCTAGGAAAGACTAAAAATAAATTCACTTTCCTTCCACAAGGATTTTACTATTTTATCATTGTTATCCATATCTATTTTGTTTTCTTGTAGAAGAATGATGTTGGGTTTTAATTTCTTCCTTATATACCTAACCAACCTTTGTTTTAATGGGTCATTAAGGTGTCTCACGTTCCATGAGAGGATCTTCATCTAGAATTTTTTGATGAGGATTTTTTCTTCCCTTCTCTACTGTAATATGAGGGTGAGAGATGAAAGAATGGTGGGTTGAGTGCCATTGACAATGTTATTCTCTATATTATTCCTCCTAACATCCTAGATGGATGACCATCATTTCTCTTTCCCACTACCCACATCAACTATTACAATTTTTTTGGGTCACTTCTCTTATTTTTTGACACATCATGCTAGTTTGGTCTCTGAGAGATGAAAGAATCGTGGGCTGAGTGCCATTCACAATATAATTCTCTATATTCTTCCTCATAACATCCTATATGGATAGCCATCCTTTATATTTACCACTACCCACATCAACTATTATAGTTTTTTTTTTTTTTGAGTGATTTGTTTTGAGAACAATAAGATTCATCATAGATAGGGTATAAATCCTACTTTTGAGAGCTAATTAATTCTTCAAGAATAGGGGAATTGACCATATTGACTAAATTATTATTAAATAAATTTCATATGAGGGATTAGAAGTATGGTTTGGTGAATTAGTACCCATTGGAGGGTATGAGGGTCTCGACTTCGAGGGAGAATGATCATTCATAGCAGTGTCATCTAGACCTTCATGATGATTTGTTTGGATTTTTATATTTTTTGGAATGTTCAAAGGTGGATTTGGCTCTGACCCATTACCCTTTATAACCTCTTTAGGGTAGGTGTTTGATGAATTTTACGATAAAAAAATATTTATATGGGAAAATAAATATCTTATCAGATTTGAAGTGTTCCCAACATGGAGCACTAATTGGTGGGTGGACATTGGTCATTTACCTTTATCAGGTTTATTTCTTTGTATCTGACCTAATACTTGACCATTATAATTTCCCATTACTAATTTGCCTTAATATCCATCTTTCTTTGAGTATTTTTTCAGCATTTGGCATTGCACCCTTAGGTGATCCTATATTTTACATTCAATACAATAAACGAGTTTGTTTTCATATTCAACAACTTGGAATTTATGATATGAAAAATAAACCAATTCAACATAGGTCAAAAGTTGGGATTCAAGGTTGGTTGTGATGCAGATGTGAGCATAATTCAAACAAGATACTACCTTTTTGGTTGCATCAATAGTGACCAATTATCCAATCAATCAGGCTATAGATTTGAGAGTTCTTGGGTGCCAAAAGTGGGTGGGTAAACCTAATAGCCTAATCCAAATCAGCATCATGTTGATGCTTTGTGTTTCTAGATCAAAATCCTCCCCCCACCGACATATAAATAGGGCCATATGACATAAATACCATGGTCCACCTATAAGAAGTTTGCTAGTGTGTTACAAATTGTTCAATATGATCATGAATAAAACCCTAGGGCATACCACTAGCTCCATTTTTCTAATAGGAATATATTTTAAGAACACCCATTTATGAATAAAATCGATAGTAAAGGGAATCAATATTTGGATAACTGGGCCATACCCTATTATGTTATGGAATTTATCCACAAAGGAGTTAGGTGGAATTTTTCGAGGTGGATTTATCGAAGGAGGGCCCCAATATTCTCTTATTGTTTCATATATATCATCCCAATAAATTTCCTCTAATTTGGTTGCATGACCATCTAAGAGTTCCACATCACCAAAATTTTGACCATGGATTCTAGAATTGTTCCTGTACCCACAAAATTCAAATTTTTTAGAGTCTGCCATTCCCGCTCCTCCAGATTCTTATTTATTTTGTGCTTGATTATGTTTGACCCTACCTTAGAAAAACATATTTGGACATGATTAAGAAGATATTTTTCTAATACCTCATTGTGAAATTCTCATGCGAAGATGATGCAGGAGCATCCGGTGGCAACAGAGCAGCCTTGTATCAATCGGAATTTTTTTAAGTATTTGGTCGTGAAATCGTGGCTTCTGAAAGAGCTCAAGGCAAGTAAGCAGTTTTGTCGCGATATCACGACGTCGCGATATCGCGACAATTTTCAGAAGCTGAGTCAAGGTAGGAGTTGCATCGCAATATCGCGACGTCGCGATATCACGATCGCTTTTGAAGGCAGAGTCAAGGTGGGAGTTGCATCGTGATATCGCAACGTCGCGATATCGTGCGACCACTTTTGAAGGCAGAGCCAAGGTGGGAGTTGCATTGTGATATCGCGACATCATGATATCATGACATCTCGATATCGCGACCACTTTTGGAGACAAAGGCGGGACCGTCGAAGAGAAGCGAAGGAAGATAGAAGACAAGGCAGGGGGAGCTGCGAAATTGTGACATGTCACAATTTTGTGACATGTCACAAAATCACGGCTCCAAAGGCGCAGTAAGGAGCAAAGGTAGTTTGGGTCACGGTATCACGATGTCACGATATCATGACATGTCGCGATATCACGGCCGAAGAGAAAGCAAACCAAGTTTACACGTGGGTGGCCGGGCAAGGTGGAAATGGACACGTGGCTGCCATGTGTGTTAAGAGTGACGTGACATTTGGAGGAAGGGTTGAAATTGGTACGCGAAAGCATACGTGTATCAAAGTAAAGATGAAGGCCACGTATCATAAAATAAAATTGGCAACCGCGTGCATTAAACGGGGACAACCACCTTATGGAAGTATTTCAACAAACAATTGTTACAGGGCATGGCCAGTATGGAGGAGACGATAGTGCAGAGTACGGTATAAGCAAAGCAGGCGGTGCAGGTTAAGGGAGGCCATCAATGCAAGCGACTTGGTGGATCGGGCAGTGGCCCATTAATGCCAGAGAATTTGAATTCTCGGGGGAAAGGAAAATTTGAATTTTGTTTTAGGTGGGAGGCATTAATTGCCTAGAGGATCGGGGCCTCGATAAAAACCCAAAATTTTTGTAATGTGGGAGGATGGTGGACCGGAGAACAGGGAAGCAGTGACAGTGGAAGAACCGAGCTGAACTCGATCAATGTATGCCTGTGGGCTGTTTTATTTTTGTGATGCATGTAAATATTTTTGGCAAATTTTAATGAAAAAGTGGAATTCGTAAGGTGTTGGATTTTTGGTCCCCGCCAGTGGTATCAGAGCCCGTTGTTCCTGAGTGTACAACAGACCACCGAAGGAGAGGCAGTTGTACCAGGACTTGTGGGAGGGCTTGAGATCAGGTGAAGATGCCTCCGAGAAGAAACCCTGTGGGTGGCAGAGGCATGGCAGCGGAAGATTTCTGGGCTTTGCAGCGGCAAGTTCAGGCCCTGCAAGAAGAACTGCATAGAGGACATGAGCCGAGAAGAGATGCAGATAGTGAATATGAAGTTGATGAAGAGGATAATCAGTTTGAAGAGGAAGAAGATGTAGATCCGGCACAAGCCAGACTATACAAGGCCATATCTCAGATCGGGAAGAGGCCGAAGTTAGAAGTTTCTACATATTCCAGGAACTTGAATCCAGAGGAATTAATAGATTGGATAAATGATTTAGAAGAGTATTTCGAATATGAGGAGGTTGAAGACCCTAACCGGGTCAGATTTTCTAAGACCAAGTTAAAGGGCCATGCCAGCATTTGGTGGAGGGGAATACAGTTGGAGAGGAACCGAAGAGGAAAAGAGCGGATAACAAGATGGGATAGAATGGTGGAGAAATTGAAAAGGTAGTTTATCCCCATAGATTATGAACTGGACCTGCTACGTAAAATGTAGAGTTTGAGACAGATGAACAGGACTGTTCAAGAATATACAGAGGATTTTTATAAAATCTCCATCAGAACCGGGCATTTAGAAGCAAGTAAAGAAAAAGTGGCCCATTATATTAATGGGTTGAGACCCAGTGTTCAGGAGGATTTGATCTTGGTTCGGGTAAGCACCATTGAAGATGCTTACCAATTTGCTTTAAAGGTGGAATAAAAACTGAACCGAAAGTTTGAGAGCAAACAAAGAGTAAAAGGACTAGGAGGAAAGAACGATGGAAAGAAAGAAGGAAAGGAAGAGAAGAAAAGAGAGGAGACTAGCAGCAGTCGAGGTCAGAAAGAAGAGGATGAAGAACCCAAACCGCAAGTTCAGAATGATGGCTACCCGAGAGGAAGAGGTAGATCTGGACGTGGGTATGGAAGAGGAGTGTTCCGAGGAACATGTTTCCACTGCGGAGAAGAGGGGCATCGGGCATATGAGTGTCCCCAGCACCCCGAGAAAGTGAACAAGAAACAAGTGGGTCCTGCCAGAGCAGTTATGGCAGTTGAAGATGCTAACTCAGAACATTCTAAAGAAGCTAAAAAAGGGGAAGCAATGATTGTGAGGACCATGCTGGTGGAGGAATCCAAATCTGAACAGAGGAGAAGCCTATTCCGCACCCGGTGCAAAAGTGCAGGCAAAGTCTGTAATGTCATTATAGACAATGAGAGTACATACAACTTAGTTTTCAAGGATATGGTTACTAAGTTATAGCTGGAGAGGAGGAGGCACCCGCATCCATACTGGATTGCATGGTTGCGGAAGGACCACAAAGCATGGGTCCGTGAAGAGTGCTTAGTTACGTTCAATATTGGGAGGTACCAGGATGAAGTCCTGTGTGATGTTTTTCCCATGGATGCTTGCCATTTGCTGTTGGGCAGGCCATGGCAGTTTGATCAGAGTGCAATGCATGATGGCCATGCAAATACTTACTCCTTGGTGAAATATGGAGTGCGGCACAATTTGAAGCCATTGTAGACCGAAGATGAGAAAGTGTGCAGCAATGCCAGAATTTGTCTGGTAGAGGGCAAAAAATTTTCTTGCTAGGAAATGGGATTTGAGCAGGTTGTAAAGGTTGATGAGTGTTTGGATATATTGCAAAGGACGCAGACCGAACAACTTAGAAGTGAAGGTCACTTCTCTTGTTACCCCGGGTGTCTGATGCAGGAGCATCCGGTGGCAATAGAGCAGCCTCGCATCAATCAGAATTTTTTTAAGTATTTGGTCATGAAATCGCGGCTTCTGAAAGAGCTCAAGGCAAGTAAGCAGTTTTGTCACGATATCGCGACATCACAATATCGCGACGTCGTGATATCGCAACCATTTTTAGAAGCTGAGTCAAGGTGGGAGTTGCGTCGTGATATCGCGACGTCGCAATATCACGATCGCTTTTAAATGCAGAGTCAATGTGGGAGTTACGTCTTGATATCACGACGTCACGATATCGTGACCGCTTTTGAAGGCAGAGTCAAGGTGGGAGTTGCGTCGCGATATCACGACGTCGCGATATCATGATGTCGTGATATCGTGACCGTTTTTGGAGACAAAGGCGGGACCTTCAAAGAGAAGCGAAGGAAGATAGAAGACAAGTCAGGGGGAGCCACGAAATCATGACATGTCATGAAATCATGGATTCGAAGGCGCAGCAAGGAGCAAAGGCAGTTTGGGTCGCGATATCACGAAGGTTCAGTGGTCTGAGGCAAAACAGTAAGTTGGGTCACGATATCACGACATGTCGTGATATCGCGATCGAAGAGAAAGCAAACCAAGTTTACACGTGGGTGGTCGGGCAAGGTGGAAATGGACACATGGCTGCCACGTGTGTTAAGAGTGACATGACATTTGGAGGAAGGGTTGAAATAGGTACGCGAAAGCATACGTGTATCAAAGTAAAGATGAAGGCCATGTATCATAAAAGAAAATTGGCAGCCACGTGCATTAAACGGGGACAACCACCTTATGGAAGTATTTCAACAAACAACTATTGCAGGGCATGGCCAGTATGGAGGAGACGGTAGTGCAGAGTACGGTCTGAGCAAAGCGGGCGGTGCAGGTTAAGGGAGGCCATCAATGCAAGCGACTTGGTGGGTCGGGCAGTGGCCCATTAATGCCAGAGAATTTGAATTCTCCGAGGGAAAGGAAAATTTGATTTTTTGTTTTAGGTGGGAGGCATTAATTGCCTAGAGGATCGGGGCCTTGATAAAAACCCAAAAATTTTGTAATGTGGGAGGATGGTGGACTGGAGAACAGGGGAAGCAGTGACAGTGGAAGAATCGAGCCGAACTCGGTCAATGTATGCCTGCGGGCTGTTTTATTTTGGTGATGCATGTAAATATTTTCAGCAAATTTTAATGAAAAAGTGGAATTCGTAAGGTGTTGGATTTTCGGTCCCCGTCAAAAGACCTCATTGTGTATGCAAAACACAAGGTTTTGTGTAGGCTTGCTTGTAGACCCCATGTGGAATACCTGTAAATAGAGTTATTGTGTAACTGATTAAGTTTTGGGTAGTGATACTATGTCTAATTTTTACACCATGAAATTAGACCTTTCACTTGATTCATGTTAATCTTCTTAGTTTAACTATGCATTTTCATCTATACCATGGTAAGACAAAGTTGTGTAAAATCTAAAATTGTCAAAGATTGCATCTTTAGTGGAGTTCAATGAAATTTTAGGTGAGCAAAAATGGATTCCAAATTTACTTAATAATAACAAAAGATACTATGATAGTAATTGAAAAATAAAAGAGAAATATAAATTGATCACATTTCAAATATTTGATATGAATCGATATTATCAATATTTTTAATAATATTTTTTATTTATTAAATATTGTGAAAGTATATAAATTATGTAGATTCATTCACATATTTTTATTATTTTTATATCCTAAGGTCACAATATCAAATTATATACTTTATTATTTGATTGAATTATTCCATAAAGAATGTGGCTATTGGCTTTGCACCCAAATTCATCAAGGAAAAACAATTATATAGCATCAAGGAGAAATTTCACCATAAGATAGTTGTAAATATTTTAAATTTATAAGCAATTTTTATGACTAATAGTCAATATAATTCTTAGTGGTTAGTATCATTTTAAAATGATATATTTAACCTAGGTGTTGTAGGTGAGTTGGAGAGGAGAGGGCAATCCTCCAAGGGAGGTCCCAGGTTCGAATCTCCACCTTACCAAAAATATGAATTGGGTACCCAAAATCCAATTGATAATGTTGGTACGGACAGGGTTGGGTGCGACCCTCGGGTGACTTTGACAGTGTAAAACCCTCTATTTGTGGTCTATTAGACCAAGGTGGCCCCACAAGGGGTTTTTCGCTTAAAAAAATTATATATTTAAATAACCAAAATTATATTTGGTAACTTCGTATTATTATTATTTTTTATTGATAAAGGGTTTTGAAAGGAACCCTAAACCTTTTACAAGTCGTAAAGGGGATACGAAGCAGGATCAAGCTAGAACCGAATAACCTAAAAATGAGGACCACCCTTGGTGGCCTCGAAACTAAAAAACAACAAACAACATAGGAGGATTAGTCCCATAGGCATACACAAGAACCAAAACTTAATAGAAAGTATATCGAAGGGGACAATACAAAAAAGGAACCAACCACGAAGTATTATTCTGAGATATAGTCCTTTTCATAATTATCTTTGGGAGCATCCTCCCTAGAGTGACCCACTTTCTATGCCTTCATTTGGTTGATTATATTGCCAGCCCTCAAGAACATTGATGTAGCTAATGAAACAATGTCATCCAGGTTAGAAATTTGGTCCATGTCACCCACAAGTTGGAAAAAGAGCATACCAAGGGATGGCCTAGTCAGATTCTTCTGCATCTTGTGAGCAAGGGAAGCAAAATCAATTGCATACACATTTTAAGAAATTGTTTTTTTACCTATCTCATTGGAAAAATTGAATCAGGCTGAGTGTCTGCTAGGAGTAGAGGAGCAACCCACTAAGGATACCAACTTACCCACCATGTTGTGGGTACCAACTTCAACATCAATGGCAAAACCTTCAAATATAGCATCTAGCAACACCAAAGGTGAACTTCATATTAATTGAAAATGCTATGTATGCATGGTAAATTTTATCTAGTTATCATTGAATCTTAGCTTTTCTATTTATGTTAATAAATATATATTACTAGATGAATTTTTATGACTTTGCTTAATATATTTTATATTTTAGTTTGATATGTGCACATATGTCTAAGTAGTTAGACTTTTAATATTTACACCGAGTCTATTTAATAAGTTAGTTTTAAAATTATTATTATTATTAATTTGATGTGTAAATTTTTAAATTGGTTAACATAAATTTAAGTTTTTTTAGGAACATCACCTTTTTTAAATTTAAAAATAAAAATTTCTTGTTGGAATATGTGTTGGTTACTCTTCACTTGATTCTCTAACAAAATTGTTATTTAAATTATTTTCTTAAGCCCTTTTATACCTTGTACACCTTGTATAGGTGAATCCATTATGATGTTTTATGACACGAAGTTTGAATATTTATCTTTGACCTAAAGGTATCTTATAATTGGGTATAAAAACCCCTTTATACCAGCCATTTCACCATTTTTTTAATATAATTCTATATTTTTGCTAAGATATTTTTGGTATTTACAAAGAGTCTTTCATATTGTGCGTGTCCTTCATATGAGAAGATTTTACATATCTAGGTAAAGCATTGATTTTTACTTATTTATTGAATTTATTGTTACATCCAACATGGTATCAAAGTGAGTGTTATACCCCATTACTTGATTGCTTGTCTTTAACAATTTAACTTCTATGGCAATTACCAGGTGTAACATTATTTAGAAGTAATTAGCATAAATCGTATTAGTCATTGATAATTTATTAATTTTTTTTTATTAAAACCCTAGAATGACTTAGATCATGAGGTTCCCACTTGTTTATAATATATTTTATTTGGTATGATGTCATTTTTATTGAAAATGAATATTTGATGAAAAATAGATTTGAGATCTTATTCCTATTCTAGAATAGAATAATATTGTTTTATGTAAATGGATCTACAAGACTATTTATAGTTCTATATATCAAGTGGAGAAGCACAAGGTACACCTTACTACTAAAGGTTTCTCAAAGAAGAAGTAATTTGACTACTTGAAGGCATTTATCCCATTTATTTAAATGTGTTCTATTTAAATGATTATACCATAGTTATTTTATATAGTTGAAAATTTAATAAATTTTATTAGATGGATGTGAAGAATACCTTTCTTTATGGTGAGTTTAGGAATAAAATACACACAATAGCCTCTTAATTTTGAGTTTGATGTCGCAATCTTCTTGGTGTGTCATCTAACTAAGTTCAAATTTTGTCCTAATAAGTCCTTGTGTGCTTGTTATGATAAGATACATATATTTTTTCTCAATTGTTGGTTTTTTTAAATACATAGCATGAATTCTATTTTATATATTTGGATAGTCAAACATTTTTATCATCATATATTGAATATCTTGTCACTTTGGGTTGTTCACCCTATTTTATTCAAGAGATAAAATCATGACTACATGATACCTTTGGGATAATATACTTACAAATTTCGCTTTAATTATGTTAGATATATTACATCATTTGGTATATGTAAGTGTGCCATATTGAGTATATTTTGACTAGCATTTTTATCTTAGGTTAAGTACTTACTTGAGAAGGAAGTAATAAATGTACAAGTGTTATAATGTGTAATGATATAAATATACATGTAGTCCACATGTACATAAGTCATAGGAGAATATTGGGTAGAGTATTGGAAAAAGAAACTATGTTCCTATACAATGGACTCTAAGATCTATTCTTGATTGTACAATTTTTTTATTCTATGTAATACAAAGTGATACTTCATGTATCTCATTCTTTACTTTGGATAAGTTAGTGTAAAAGCCATAATTGGTATCAGAGCTACAAAGGGACCTAAAGAAAATTTGAAGGAAGAGTCTTTAGAGAAGAGTATAGTAAAATATTAGAGATCTCCATTAAAGACTAAAGACTTCAATATTTATAGAATTATAGATTGAATAATATGGGATAATTATGACCATATGACAACAATCCCAAAAAGGAGAAGAATTCGACAAAATTACAGAAGGATAAAACAAACATAGGAGATAAAGTTACCTATGAAATATATCATTTGTAAGACTAGAGAAGTTATTTTAGATAGCTAAGTAGTGGTACAATTTCAAACATTACAAGTTAATAATTTGGTGAATCTAATCATCAAGGCATTCATCGACTACATAGATCTTAAATATAAGCAACTTAGGTGCAAAGGATTTATTATTTGAACACTTATTCGACTTGATATTAAGTTTAATTAAGCACCATATTAGATTTAAAGTTGTAAGGAGAAGGTTACATATTAAATTCTTCAAAGGGAGTGCAGAAGAAAGTTTCTCTTAAGGTTAATACTTGCACATTAAATAGGAGTTAAATATATTTGGATAGAAAAAATTTCATATTCCTATTACCTAGTTATAACAAAGAAGATATTACTACTACGTGAAAGTTGTAGAGGTCATTAGTGCATTTGAGATTTATTTAATAATTACAATTAGTGAATCTTGCTAGTTACTTTGAATGAGAAATAATATGAGATTACTATTACACTATTTTAGTTATTTTTTACTATATTAAACTTATTAATCTTAAATATTATTATGTGTATTGGTTGTTAAGTTAGAGTGGAAAAAAATAGCATAATTCAGTGTACTATTAAAGTTTCTAGAGACCCTATTGGAGTACACAAAATCTATAGCTTATTGTGGTCTAGAGGAGCCATCAAATAGGATAATATTCGTCCATGGAGTGGAGAAGAAACCTGCCATAAAAACTAGTAAAATGAGCTACAAAACGAGACTATAAGAGTCTTAGGTTTCAGGTGCAAATAAGAAGGTATTATAGGTTGTTATTCGAGCATTAAACATGTCTTATATTACATCAAAATAAGACAAAATATAAGTGTCTTAAGGATACCCTATGTAAAATACCATCCTATCTATAATCAGTAACCATTAACACTAGCTTAAGTGCTTGAAGAAGAGCCATACAAAAAGAGCTTAATGTCTATTGGTTGCAACGAGTAATCACTAGAAAATATGATTAATAAATAAGCCAAATAAAAGGGTTTGATATCCATCATTGGTAAGGAAAGAACTGTCTAAGGTGCTTGAACAAAGAGCCATTCATAAGGTATGGTATCCACCTTGTTAAGGTGTTATAAGATACCTCATCCCATCACTCATGGTGATGTCAACATATAGCATAGAAAGGGTCTACTTGAGGTGAATATAATCCATTGCACCCTAAGTAAAACCATAGTGCTAATAATAACATATTATAAGTAAGGAGGAGTAATCTATATGGTGATACTCAAGGTGTATTACCATAGTTCCAACATGGTCAAATCACCAACTGATAACCACATTGAAATCTACCATTAGAACACCATTACAACACTTGAAATATATCATAGCTAGAGCTAACCTCATCACATCATTATATTATTGTAAAGAGATAATTGGATAACAAGAAATAATAAGGTATTTGCTACCATAAAATTGATGAAGAATAGATCTTGGGGAGTTCTACATGTATGGTTTTAGAGTGCCACTTGCAAAACTCTACCAAATATAGTGTGCCACTTGGAACAATGGTGAAAGAGCTTCTCCATAATACCAACATTCAAGAGAAGTGATGCCTAAGCAATGTAATACCTCTCATCATAGCTAAAATACTCAAGAAGACATCCACAATAGTCATCAATTTTTGGAGTTACATTTGCAACATAATGGTTCTCAAGACCCATAAAATATGTTGTACCACCTAATGATACCGAAGAGCCTTGGAAAAATCCTAGTGCCACTTGTCACTTGCTTAAATATAAGGGAGCACATTTATAGCTCCCAATAATAAGAGCATTTACAGAGGCACATAGAGGAGAAAACACATCATCAACCAACATTAAGAAAGAGAATTAAAGGTGTTGTCTAGATATAATTGAATGTGCAATTAAAACCAGATTAAACGGATTTCTAAGTGAGCTATCAAAGCATGAATTAAATAAGGTGAAGAATAGTCAAAGGTGCATTAAATATGCACATAAAATATGCCTAGTAAACTCGTTGCCATCAATGTTATACATCCACATTACAACAACCATTATTAGGGAGATACAACATTATAAATGTAAGGTTTTAGTTTGATTAAAATTGCTTTCATTTTATAGTGATAAGGTGTATAACCTAAGGTTGAATCGATTTTTTATTTACATTGGTGATATATGTTTTATTGACCTTCGTAAGTTGAAAATAAATCAAAGGAATCTTAAATCGCTAAAAGTATTTCAAATTACTTTAAGTGAAATGAATAATATTTGCATTTAATACCAAAGGAGATATAAGGGTTTCTACTTCATAAAAATAGTATTATATTACAAATATTATTAAATTCTAAAATTGACTAGTCATAAGGAATACTACAATAAATTTAGGTTATTGGAATTGATTACCTAAAAGGTACTCATCCAACTATCGATAATGTTATCAAATTAAAAGTACATTAGAAGAGATAAGGAAATTAATATTTGAATATTATATCAAGTTTATCTTCAAACTATCATGGAGCATTTGTATATAGATTTAGGAGCAAGCAAAAACATGATTGGAAATAAATAATTGTTTGGTTCTCTACAAAAAATGAAAAGCCAGTTACTATAGCAGATAGTAAAAATTATGAAGTAAAGAAGATAGGAAATATTTTAGTTGAACTAGTAAATGGAAAAGGGACAACTAAAAATTTCTTATTTGTCCTAGGATTGACCAATAATGTACTCTCTGTTTCTCAACTCATGGATCAAATTATGACTGTAAATTTCAATATGTCTAATGAAATAAAACAATGTCAAATTATTAGACATGGAAAAAAGTTAGTTTTAGGTTCCTATATAAATGACCTACTTGTTATTTACATTACTACAGATTCAAATTTTTCAATTAAGACCTCAAATCTATGACACATATATCTAGAACATAACAATGCATATTATTTGAA
The DNA here is from genome assembly GCA_028583015.1 of Wollemia nobilis. Classification (NCBI taxonomy): domain Eukaryota; kingdom Viridiplantae; phylum Streptophyta; class Pinopsida; order Araucariales; family Araucariaceae; genus Wollemia; species Wollemia nobilis. Next base: position 642,441 of record JAQPPZ010002571.1, on the reverse strand, counting down.
TGAAATGTTCAAATATCAAATGTTTGAAGAAATTCCAAATCTATCCCTAGAGACTATTGTGTTCCCAAAGTGTTTAGCTATAAAATAGGATAGAGTTCCTATTGAAATAAGTCAACATAGAACTCAAAAACCATTAAAATTAATATATACATATTTATGTGGTCCAATGAATATCACCAATGTTGGAGAATATAAGTATTTTTAGCTATTTGTTGATTATCACGCTAGGAAATTGTGGGTATACTTCATGAAGTATAAATCAGAAGCATTCAACTATTTTTAACAATTCAAACTTCAAGTAGAGAAAGAATCAGGAAATATTATCAAATCTCCCTGTTATGATAGAGGAGGTGAATTTGTATCAAAATAATTTGATTCCATTTTGAGAGAAAATGGAATTAAAATATAACTCACTAAAGCATATTCACCATAATAAAATGGAATTGTAAAAAGACGAAATAGATTTATAATGGAAATGGTTAGATGTATGTTAAAAGAAGCTTTTCTCAATCCCCAATATTGGGTAGAAGTAGTCAAAATAGTAGTATTCTTGCAAAATATATTACCTACAAGAATACTCTAATATGTTACACCAGAAGAAGTAGTGTTAGAACAAAAACCAAATATAAAGAAACTAAGAATTATTGGTTGCAAAGCTTATATGAATATTTTAAAACAAAAAAAGGACTAGACTAGATGACAAAACTATGGCAGGAATATTTTTTGGCTATGATGATGAATATATAGGATACAAAATAATGGATCCACATACAAAAGAGGTATACATAAATTGAGATGTAGTATTTAATGAGAAATTCAAGATTGACACTGAGAAATAAAATATTGATACATATGTTGTTCTAAATTTCTTAGATGAAGATATAACAAAAGAAGAAACTAAGTTAGAATCCCTAGAAGAAGATCTTAAATACAGATAAATATCCATAATTCCTCAAATGAAAGAACCAATATGGCTTAGAGACACCCTCAAAGATTTAAACTTAGAAAGAATGCTATATCTTCCTACTACTATACCTCAAACTTGTAGTCTAATTAGAATAAATAGAAGGTTACTAAGAAATACAGTAGAGCCAAATTCTACAGGTCAATATCTAAATCAATCCTACTAGAAGACAATTGTGGATTCTAAATATGCATCACTACAAAAAAAACAAAATATAGAATCTAGTAGAATTACCTCCAGGGAAGAAAATTGTAGGTTGAAGTATAAAGTGAATGGGATGCTTGACAAGTAAAATGCTTGGTTAGTATCCAAAAAGGATATACTCAAACTGAGGAAATTTATTATAAAGAAACTTTTGCACCAATATATAGAATGACTACTATCAGAATAGTTTATTCTCTAGCAGTGCATCAAGGTTGGAAACTTCATCAAATGTATATCAAAAGTGCTTTTCTTAATGGTGACTTAGAAGAGGAAGCTTACATGTCATATCCAAAATGTTTTATTGTTAAGGTTAAAGAGAATACGATTTTTAAGCTAATAAAATATGGTCTAAAGCAAGGTCTCAAAGCATAGAATATAAAAATCAATAATCACTTATTACAACATAACTTCAAACAAAGTACTTTTGCTCCTAGTCTATATACAAAGAAAATAGGAAATGATATATTAATTCTTATAGTATATGTTGATGATATAGTGATCACTAGAAGTTTATAAAAACTAGTAAGTGGTATTAAAAGGAATTTTGACAAGGAATTTGAAATTATAGATTTAGGACTGATGAATTATTGCCTTGGCCTAGAAATCCATAAAAATAAATATAATATTACAATTACTCAATAAAAATATGCAAAAGCTTTACTTGAAAATATAGGATGAAAAATTGTAAGACAAAAAATACTCCTATGGAACTAGTGATTAAATTATCCAGAAATGATGAAATGCCTTTTGTAACAATAACAATGTGTCATCAATTAATTGGAAGTCTTCTATACTTAACAAATAGCCGACCTGACATGGTCTTTGCTGCAGATTATATTTAATGATTCATACAATAACTAATATTAAGTCATTCGAAAGTTGTAATCTATGATTATTATATGATGTATGGTTAATTTTTAATGAATGGTTTTATATAGGACTTATATTTTATGAAAAAATTAATATTTTGTCAATAGGATAATGGACTATTCCATATTTATCTTATGTAATTGCATATTTTTCATGAAAAGAATATGATAAAACTTGGTAAAGGAATGATAAACTAGCTCATGATGGGTTCCTGCTAAATAATTATTAATGGTTTTTTATGGGAATAAGTATATGATTTTCTTGGACAAGGAATAAAATGAAGCATGGATTTGTTTATCACAATTTTAGAAATTATTGTGAATGGTTAAATTTCCATTGTAGACTATCGTATCAGATGTTTTGGAGGAGTGGCTAGTGAATATGAAGTGGGAAGTTGGGATATGGTGAGTATAATTAAAAAATAACAAGAGAGAAAATGGGATGGATTCAACCATTTAGGAACAAAGGGGAGATGAAATGAAGAGAGAAAGAGTTCATTTTGATGGAATGGAACAATGCCACTTTGGAGAATGGGATCATATTGAAGGAATTGGATAATTCTACTATAGATAATGAGTTCATCTTGCTAGAATCTAGAAACACCACTATTTGATAGTGATTTCATCTCACTGGTTTGGACAATGCCGTTGGGAAATAACGGTCTCATCAATGGGTATGGATAGTGCAATTGAGGTAGGTACTTGACCCAAATTTCCAAATCAAAGATTTGTTAAGCTCTTTGTTAAAGTAAGACTTGGTTTGTTTTGGTAGAGAAAATAATTGTGAAATTCATGTTTACGAATATTCTACCTTGGATTAATGAAATATATTGAATGTAATTACTTGTGTCTCTTACGTTTCAATCAATTTTTTATTATCTATGTTGGATGGATTATTTTTCTTTAAAAAAATGTTTAAGATGGTAATGAAAGTAATACTATATTTACATGTTTGGTGATAATTGGTCTTTAGAAAACTCATAGGAAAAGAAAAGGAAAATAGGTTTAACTTTGAGTTTAACATAAAAACTATTTGGAGTGGTGAGCACAATAATGGTGGTTAAAAATTTTGCCTATATAAGAATGTCTGTATCTGTATTGAGTCTATCTATTTTGTAATTTTCTTTAAAATAGGACATGGGATTTTATAATTATAATAGGAAGACTTTGTGCTTGGAATCCTATTACGAAATTAGGTAGAAAACCTTACTTGAGTAGAGTGAGTATGATGAAACCTAAATTGGTAATATTAGTAAGTGGTAACCTAATAGGAGAGACCATTACTAAAAAAATTATGTTTTTAATTAACTTTTCATCTACATGTATTGATTTTACAAGAGATGAAATATGTCTTTTGCAAAACTAATAGAAGGAAAATTCATAGAAACTACTAACAATTACATCAAAACTTTGAAATTGATCACCACTGAAGGTTGGATAGTATAATACCTGTCACATATTTGTGCATCTAAGGAAAAGTGATATGTGTAAATGAACTATCAAAACCTTTGAGATTTGGTTTGGTTTTTGAATTCTAATGTTTGGTATATATTTTTTTTAGATGCGGGTTTATATGCTTAAATGAATATTATGTTGATCTTAAATTATGCATGGGTTGGCTACTCCATAAGGAAATGACCATAATTCCATGATGGGGACATGGAGAATCGCTCAAACTCTCATTCATTAAACTTCAAAAGAAATTACAATACTAGCCCGCAGGCGTAGTTTCTTGCTCAGAGCAGCACTCCTCCCCCCTGGAACCCAGATTCACCACCTACTTCTATTACAATATCTGGGTCCTTTTCGAGGTTTCGACCCCCTAGGCCATTAATCACCCACCTGGAAGAATCCATCCTCAACATCTAAAAAGTCGGCTCTTCACCCCCCTTCGTGACTGAACCTTCACATCTTTTACCCTAATTGGCAACTACCACCGGGTCAGCCATGGAAACATGCATTGATGAGCCGTCTGAACGTCTCTGACCTCTGGGCATAGCATTCGAGTGGCCACCATGCTCAGCAAGCTTACCGGGCAAGAAATCATGCATTAATGAGGCCTTTGACCACCTCGAGAAACACCGTCTGGGAATGCGTGCCTTTTCGAATTGTGAACCAATAGTATGTCGCGATATCGTGACATGTCACGATATCGCAACATTTTTCTTCCTCGTTACCTTTCTCTTCTTCGGGTCATGATATCGCGACATTTTTCTTCCTTGCTGCCTTTATTTTCTTCGGTCGCGATATCGTGACATCTTTCCTTTTTGGATCTTCTTTCTCCTTTTCGGTCACAAAATCATGACATGTCGTGATATCATGACATCTTTCCTTTCTGCTTCCTTCGCGTATCTCAAGTCACAAAATTGTGACATGTCACAATATTGCGACATGTCACGATATCGTGACATTCTTCCTTTTGCTTCCTTCTCGCCTCTCGGGTCACGAAATCGTGACATGTCACGATATCGCGACATCTTTGCTCTCTGCTCTCTCTCTATTTCGGGTCACGAAATCATGACATGTCACGATATCGCGACAGCTTTGCCTTTCGCTTTCGCTCTCTACTTTGGGTCACAAAATCGTGACATGTCGCGATATCACGACAGTTTCCTTCCTTGCTTTCTTTCTGCTCCTTCGATCGCGATTTCGCGACATGTCACGAAATCGTGACATTTTCTTCTCTGGCCTTTCCTGTCTTCTTTCGGTCGTGATTTCGTGACATGTCATGATTTCACGACATTTTTCTTCGGACGCCCTCTCTCTCCTGTTTCGGTCACGATTTCGTGACATGTCATGAAATCGCGACATTTTCTTCGGATGCCCTCTCTCTCCTGTTTTGGTCGTGATTTCGTGACATGTCGCGAAATCATGACATTTTCTTTGGATGCCCTCTCTCTCCTATTTCGGTCATGATTTCGTGACATGTCGTGAAATCGTGACATTTTCTTCGGGCACCCTCTCTCTCCTATTTTGGTCACGATTTCGTGACATGTCGTGAAATCACGACATTTTCTTCGGGCACCCTCTCTCTCCTATTTCGGTCGCGATTTCGTGACATGTCATGAAATCGTGACATTTTTGCTCCGTGCCTTCTCTCTCCTTCCTGAGTCACGAAAATGTGACATGTCACGATATCGCGACACTTTTCTCTGTCGCGATATCGCGATATCGCGACATCAAGGCAAACACTTAGAATTTTTTTTTTGTTGATGCAAGATTGCTCTGCTGCCACCGGATGCTCCTGCATCAGACACCCGAGGTGGATTGAGAAGTGTCCTTCACTTATGTACTGTTGGAGGAAGACCCAGGTGGTCGACCTCTATTTTTGACAACCAAGTTGCATCTTCGATAGGCCTACCCTTCCACTTGACCAGATATTCAGAATACTGCCTGTTCCTGGTACTTTTGCCAGCTCGAGTGTCTAGTATTTCCTCGATCTCATTTGTTTCTGGAGTAGATGTTGGAATACTCCACAACTCTGTACTTGGTGTCTCGCTACTACCTCCTTCATGATATTCTACCAAATCTGCAATGTTAAAAATAGGTGATATGTTAAGGCCACTTGGCAATTCCACTTCATATGCATTGCTTGAATCCCGTTTTCCTATAATTTGGCATGGTCCAAACTTCTTCATATTCAGCTTGTTATAGGTTTTAGCAGGAAATCTTTCTTTTCTCAGATGGACCATGACTTCATCTCCCACTGCGAATTCCTTGAACCATCGCTTTTGGTCTGCCCTTGTCTTATATTGGTTATTCATGCTAGTAATGTGCTTCTTCACTTCTTCATGCATGCTCTTCAGATGCTCTACAAAGTCCTCAGCCTCGGCACTACACTTTTCCCCTGTATCCATCTTCCTCAACTCAGAAGCATTCCTTGGACTGCTCCCATATACTATCTGGAATGGAGATTTGTTAGTACTCCTGTTGATAGAATTGTTGTATGCAAATTTTGCCTATGGCAAAACCAAATCCCATCCCGTGGGCTTATCTCCTATCAAGCATCTCAATAGATTTCCCAGACTTCTATTCACCACCTCCGTTTGGCCATCAGTCTGTGGGTGGTATGTAGAACTGAATTTCAAATCTGTCTTCAATTTCTTCCACAAGGTCCTCCAGAAATACCCCACAAACTTGGTATCTCTATCAAAAATGATACTCCTTGGTAGACCATGAAGTCGTACCACCTCTTTGAAAAATAAACCTGCAACGTGAACTGCGTCACTAGTTTTTTGGTAGGGGATAAAATGTGCCATCTTTGAAAACCTATCAACCACCACAAATATGGAGTCATTTCCCCGTTGTGTCCTTGGTAGACCAAGAATGAAATCCATGCTGACGTCCTCCCATGGTCTCTCTGGTACAGGTAATGGTTGATATAATCCAGTGTTCTGGCTCACACCTTTCGCCATATGGCATACTCTACAGCTTTGCACAAACCTCTTCACATCTTGCTGTAGTTGTAGCCAATAGTAGTTCTCACTAACCAGGGCAATGGTCTTATCCCGACCAAAATGTCCAGCCAACCCTCCACTATGTTTCTCCTTGACCAGATTTTCCCTCATTGAACTCCTTGGAATGCATAATTGACTTCCTCTAAACAACATTCCATCTTGGATCAGAAAATCCAACCACTTGGTCCTGTCCAAAGTAACAGGTGCCAAGCAAGCCTTCCAGGCTTCTACAAAATCAGGATCTTCAAGGTACAAACCCTTCAGTTCATCAAATCCTACCACTTCCACCTTCATTTTTGTCAACAAACACTACCTTCTACTTAAGGCATCTGCAACTCTGTTTGACCTTTCGCTCCTGTGCTTCAACACAAAGGTATAACTCTGTAGAAACTCAACCCACTTCAGGTGCCTCTGATTTAGCTTCCCTTGGCTATTAATATACTATAAGGCCTGATGATCAGTATATAGAACAAACTCTTTTGGCAACAAGTAATGTCACCACTTCTTTAGAGCCTGAACTATAGCATAAAACTCTTGATCATAAACTGAATACTTCTTCCTAGCATCATTGAGTTTCTCACTAAAGTAAGCAACAGGTTTACCTTCTTGACTCAAAATAGCTCCTATGGCACTACCACTAGCATCACAATCTACCTGAAATACCTTATTAAAATTTGGAAGTGCCAAAATAGGTTGCTCTGTAACCTTCTTCTTCAACATATCAAAGCTCTTATCTACTCCTAAGGTCCACTTAAATTCTTTCTTATCCCCTCTCATTGTTTCTGTAAGGGGTGCACAAATACTGCTAAAATTCCTAATGAATTTCCTGTAAAAACTTGCTAGACCATGAAATGATCTTACCTCAGTCGTGCTTCTTGGAGTAGGCCATTCAATGATAGCTCTCACTTTTTTTGGGTCCATTTTTAGACCTTCGACTGAGATGACAAATCCTAGGTACACTAACTCCTTCTTCATGAAATTACACTTCTTCAGATTAATTAACAACTGCTCCTCCCGCAGCTTCTCAAAAACCCTTCTAATATGCATCAGATGCTCTTCCAGGGTTCTGCTAAATATTAAAATATCATCCAAATAGACAATGATGAATTTGCCTAAAAATTCTTTCAATACCTCATTCATCAATCGCATGAATGTGCTTGGTGCATTGGTTAGCCCAAATGGCATGACCAACCATTCATACAAACCTTCTCTGGTCTTGAAGGTTGTCTTCCACTCATCTCCTTCTCTGACATGAATCTGATGATAACCACTCTTCAGATCAATCTTGGTGAAGTACTTGGCTCCACTCAAATAGTCCATAATGTCATCCATCCTTGGCAATGGAAATCTGTACTTTATGGTGATCTTGTTAATGGCTCGAGAGTCGGTACACATTCTCCACTCTCCATATTTCTTTGGTGCTAGTATTGTAGGTGCTGCACATGGACTCAAGCTCTCCCGAATCAGTCCCTTCTCCAGCAACTCTTGGACTTGCCTATTCAGCTCTTCAGTTTCTGTAGGAGTCATTCTATGTGCTGCCTTATTGGGTAAACTAGATCCTGGTACCAAATCAATATGGTGACTGATCTTCCTCACTGGTGGTAAACCCTCAGGCACATTATCAGATATAATGTCTGGAAATTCTTCTAACAATCCTAAGACTTCTATAAGGGTATCCTTGCATTCTTCCTTCCTAACTCTAGGAACTAATGCATAGCACATATGCTCATGCTTTAAACTATCCAAAAATCTTCCCCCTTCAACTAAACAGATTCTAGCACTGCTACATACCTTTTCGCCCACCTCCTTCAAGGGCTTCAACTTATGGCGCACTCCATTCTTTATCACTGAGTAAGTGTTGGTGCAACCATCATGCACTGCACATCGATCAAACTGCCATGGCCTTCCCAACAACAAATGACAAGCATCCATAGGTAGGATGTCACACAGGACCTCATCACGGTAATTCCCAATATTAAATTTCATCGAGCATTGCTCACTGACCAAAGCCCTATGGTCCTTCTATAACCATGCAATCCGATATGGATGCGGGTGTCTCCTCCTCTTTAACTGTAACTTAGTAACCATTTCTTCCGAGACCAAGTTATCAGTACTACCATTATCTATAATAATATTACAGACCTTACCCAAAATTCTGCACCTTGTGCGGAACAGGCTCCTCCTCTGGTCTGATCCTTTCTCCTCATTCAACAGGGTCCTCCTTGTGACCATAACTTCTCCTCTCTCTGCCTCCTCAGAATGTTCTGATTCAGCACCTTCATCTACTATAGCAACTCTAGTAGGACCCTCAGGTCTCTTATTCATCCTTTCTCGGTGTTGTGGACACTCGTATGCTCAATGTCCTTCTTCGCCATAGTGGAAATAGGTTCCATGAAATCCTCCTCTTCCAAATCCACGTCCAGATCTACCTCTCCCTCTTGGGTAACCATTGTTTTGATTATGGGGTTGGTAGGTGTTCCCCTCTTTCTGCTCCTGGGTATTACTGGTTTCACCAGCCTTCTTCTGATCCTTATATTTTTCTCCATTGGTCCTTCCACCAGTTCTTCCACCATGACCTCTTCCTCTTTGCTTACCCTCAAACCGTCTGTTCAGCTTCTCTTCGACTTTGAGGGCAAACTGGTAAGCATCCTCAATGGTGCTCACCCTAACCAGACTCAACTCTTCTTGAATACTGGTTCTCAACCCATTGATGTAATGGGCCACCTTCTCCTTGTTAGCCTCTGAATGGCCAGTTCTGATGGAGATCTTATAGAACTCCTCTGTGTATTCTTTGATAGTTTTGCTTGATTGTCTCAAACTCTTCATTTTCCTTAGCAGATCCAATTCGTAATCTACAGGAATAAACTGTATTTTCAACTTATCTACCATTCTATCCCATCTTGTTATTCTCTCCTTTCCTCTTCTATTTCTTTCCAGTTGTACTCCCTTCCACCAGATGCTGGCATGACCCTTTAGCTTGGTCTTAGCAAATCTGACCCGATCAGGATCTTCGACCTCCTCATATTCAAAGTATTCTTCCAGGTCATTGATCCAGTCAATCAACTCCTCTGGATCTAGATTTCTAGAGTATGCAAAAACCTCCATCTTTGGTTTCTTTCCAATCTGGGAGATGGCTCTGTATAACCTGGCTTGTGCAGGATCTACAACCTCTTCTTCTTCCTCAAACTGGTCCTCTTCTTCATCAACTTCATCTTCACTTCCTTCTTCTCCTCTGGGTTCAAGCCCTCTGTGCAGCTCCTCTTGTAGGGCCTGAACTTGCCTCTACAAAGCTCTAAAATCTTCTACTGGCACCATATTTCTTCCACCACCATGGTTTCTTCGTGGAGGCATTCTGCTTGTTTCTCTTACAACCCTTCCACAGATCCTGGTGCAAGCTGCCTCACTTTCGATGATCTGCTCACACACTCAGGAACTCCTACTCTGATACCACTTGATGGGGACACGAAGAATCACTCAAACTCTCATTCATTAAACTTCAAAAGAAAATTACAATACTAGCCCGTAGGCATAGTTTCTTGCTCAGAGCAGCACTCCTCCCCCCCGCTGGAACCTAGATTCACCACCTGCTTCTATTACAATCTCTGGGTCCTTTTTGAGGTTCCGACCCCCTAGGCCATTAATCACCCACCTAGAAGAATCCATCCTCAACATCTAAAAAGTCGGCTCTTCACCCCCCTTCGTGACTGAACCTTCACATATTTTACCCTAACTGGCAACTGCCACCGGGTCAGCCATGGAAACATGCATTGATGAGTCGTATGAATGTCTCTGACCTCTAGGCGCAGCATTCGAGTGGCCACCATGCTCAGCAAGCTTACCGGGCAAGAAATCATGCATTAATGAGGCCTTTGACCGCCTCGGGAAACACCATCTGGGAACACGTGCCTTTTCGAATCGTGAACCAGCAGTATGTCACGATATCGTGACATGTCACGATATCGTGACATTTTTCTTCCTCGTTGCCTTTCTCTTCTTCGGGTCGTGATATCGTGACATTTTTCTTCCTCGTTGCCTTTCTCTTCTTCGGGTCGCGATATCGTGACATGTCGCGATATCGTGACATCTTTCCTTTTCGGCTCTTCTTTCTCCTTTTTGGTCATGAAATCGTGACATGTCACGATATCACGACATCTTTCCTTTCTGCTTCCTCCTCGCCTCTCGAGTCGTGAAATCACGACATGTCACGATATCGTGACATTCTTCCTTTCTACTTCCTTCTCGCCTCTCGGGTCGCGAAATCGTGACATGTCGTGATATCGTGACATCTTTGCTCTCTACTCTCTCTCTATTTTGGGTCATGAAATCATGACATGTCACGATATCATGACAGCTTTGCCTTCCGCTTTCGCTCTCTGCTTCGGGTCATGAAAATGTGACATGTCGCGATATCACGACAGTTTCCTTCCTTGCTTTCTTTCTGCTCCTTCGGTCGCGATTTCGTGACATGTCATGAAATTGCAATATTTTCTTCTTTGGCCTTTCCTGTCTTCTTTCGGTCACGATTTCATGACATTTTTCTTTGGACGCCCTCTCTCTCCTATTTCGGTCACGATTTCGTGACATGTCGCGAAATCACGACATTTTCTTTGGACGCCCTCTCTCTCCTGTTTCGGTCGCGATTTCGTGACATGTCACAAAATCGTGACATTTTCTTTGGACGCCCTCTCTCTCCTATTTCGGTCGTGATTTCATGACATGTCGCGAAATTGTGACATTTTCTTTGGGCACCCTCTCTCTCTTGTTTCGGTCGCGATTTCATGACATGTCACGAAATCGTGACATTTTCTTCGGGCACCCTCTCTCTCCTATTTCGGTCGTGATTTCATGACATGTCATGAAATCGTGACATTTTTGCTCCATGCCTTCTCTCTCCTTCTTGAGTCGCAAAAACGTGACATGTCACGATATCGCGACACTTTTCTCTGTCGCGATATCGCGACATCAAGGCAAACACTTAGAATTTTTTATTTTTTTTTGTTGATGCAAGATTGCGCTGCTGCCACCATATGCTCCTACATCATTCCACTTCCAATTGAAGGATAAAGGAAGAACTATATATTTAGGATGTTGAGCACATCAACCTGAGTTCTAGTTGAAAAAAAAAAATTATATCTCTTTATAAAATGAGATAAGGCACTAGGTGAAGGAAGACCGACTTAATAATAGGTTCCTATAGATGGGGAGTTTTAATAAGAGATTTACTGAATAACCTTATGATGGAAACAAAGGAAAGTAAAAGGTTATTAGTTTGTACATTCAAATTAGGATTAGTGGTAGTTTTTTTGTAGGCTTATGAGTTAAATACTCCTTTTTTTGAGTGCATATCATGACTGTGGATGGAAATATTAACAATGGTATTCTTCTTTCTTTTTGTTACTACAGTGGAAAATAATGGAGGATAATGTAAGTTATATTTTCAAAGCCATGAGTTCATGACTATTGAGTGTACTTAGTGTAAATTCTACTTAGATTCATATTGAGTCTACTAGTGGATTTATGTAATGAAAAATATATGTTTTTATGTGAAGTACGAATAGGGTATGGTGAATAAAATATTTTTCATATAGTATATTTGCAGCTTGAATATGTGATCGAATACTTATGTAATTTTAAGGAATAAATCATATTGTAAACTTAGGGATTATCAAATTTCCTTAGTAGAATTATAGGGAATATGAAAAGAATTTAGGAATTATGTAAAGGAGTGCTCCTATTACAGTGATTATAAAGAAAAGAGATTTTAATGTTGGGTTTTCTCCTAGGGTAAAACAATTGTCTTATGTGAAATTGCATGGAATTATCCTTTGAATTGATGAATCTTTATCTATATGTTAAGTTAAAGAATTTAAACGTTTTTTATTAAATATGTAGAATATTTTAAATAGAAATGTTGCTATATTTTGAAAGGATATGGAAGAAAACTTTACGAAGGATATTATAAATGGAATTTACATTAGAATAATGTAATTTTCTTTAAGATCCCTGGTGTTGAATAAAAAATGATTATTTCCTTGAGGACATAGTAACTTTATAATTTATGCTTATGGGTACTAACTAGTAATAAGATGGATTATAAGTAGAAATAAAATAAAGGAATTTATTTTACTTTATTGTTAAGTGGATACTCATTTTATATTTTAGAAAAATATGGGTATAAAAATAATGGTGATTATACATTACTCAAAAAATGCAATAGAGAAGTACATTATCTTCTAGCACTAATAGAGGGAGCTAATGATTAACAAGGTTAAGGCTTTTAGGATTCCCAGGCTCAAATAGATATGAGATGGAAGGGCATTTCCCACACACATATATCATCAACACAGAAGGATTTGTGTGCAGTGAAAAAAATTATCTGCACCTTTCAAAATAATGAAGGATGGTCATGTTAGCTCATTGGATCCGTAAGGCAGATAGCTTGACCTATTAAGTAAAGACACATAATACTCTTGTATAGCTGGAATTATGTATGTTGTAAGTATGGGTATACCTCATAGATGATATATATATATATATATATATATATATATATATATATATATATATATATATATATAAGGTAGTAACCTTTGTAGATACTCATAGATCTAGAATCTAGAACACTTGGTATTATTTTAAAAAATAATATGGGAATTTGGGTTATGATATTTGGTATCAAAGAATGGTTTGTAGTGGAATAGGTTCACTACGCAAAATTAGATGGTGGTGTGTAAAAAAAATATACCTATGTAAGGATTATATCTTTCTTAGGAAAACAAATATACTAAAAGCAAAATCCATCTGAGTATTCATGATAACTAGGAATATAGTCGTTGGTAGGAGAATCAACTCGAAGAAGTAATGGTAAACTAACATCTACTATATCGCTTGTGTGTGTTCAAGGACAATGCCATAAAAGAGAACAAAAATAAGTGTTTTCTCATTGATGAGGTAGACATGATGAACTAATGTAGAAGATACAAACCAAAATGTAGGTTCAAAGGACCCTAGAATTGAAGGAGAAAATATCACAACCATAGTAGCCCTACTTTATGAGTAGGCAAAAATATAGAAGTAGTTGTTGGATGTAGTGTGGAATCGAGAAGTAAAATTTAGGAAATCTAAAATGGATATATAAATAAAACACTTACTAAGGCACAATACGATAAGGTTTGACTTGAGGCCGAATTGATAAAGGAAATGAAACATTTAAATTCCTCCAAGTTCAATGGAGAGGAAGATGGTGATAAAGCTGAACCTTGGTTGAAAGAAATAGAAACATACTATAATATGAATAAATTTTCTTTTAAAACTCAAAAATCCTATTCCACAGTACATTTTCAAGGTGATGTTTTGGATTGGTGGCAAACCTATAGTGAATATCAGAAACTTGCATTAGTAGTTGACTTAAATGGGAATAATTTGTAGTAGCTTTTAAAGAGAGATTCCTCATAGAGCAATTTTATTTCTAGAAGTTTGAGGAGCTCACTAAAATTAAATAGGAAACTAGGATAGTGGAAAAATATTATCAAATATTTTTCAAGTTGCTAAAACATGTGCCAACATACAATAAGAAAATGAAGATACATAAGTTCATATTAGGAGTAGATCCTAGAATAGAGTAAGAGGTAGATATGTGAGAACCTACTACTTTGTAGAAGGCCTATGACTTGGCTAGAAAATATGAAACATATCTCAAACCCTATTTTGATTATGAAGGTTTAGATGATCAGGATAGAGAAGCACTAATGAAAAGAAACAATGAAGGTTTTGTAAAGTGGGAAAAAGAATAGGCAGATAAAAGTATTCCTAGAAAAGATAAAAGTAATGATATGAAGCAAGGAATGTTTAGAAAAATATTTGAAGGAAAGAATCGTAATCACAAAAATGGTAAAATAATATTACTAGAGGGAGAAGTTAATCCTCCACTTGCAAAAATAGAAAAAAAATGATAAAAGTATAAAGCACACCCAGGATTAAAATATGGATGCTATCTTTGTAGTGGACCACATTATGCTAGTAATTTTTTGCATAGAGTAAGAACAATTTCAAAGGGAAAGGAACCAATGTACAAAATACCTACACCTAAGGAATCCACGCACAAGATTTATGCTTCAATAGGGAATCAAAAACTAGAGGGTCAAGCCATGCCACTATTGATAAAGGATAATATTTTTTGTAAGAATTTTAAAATCTTGTTTCATAGTGGTGCTATAAATAGATTTATTTCTACTAATTTAGTTAGAGATATTTTAGAAAGACAAATAATTTTTGTACATGGGTTGAAGGTCGAGTATGGTTCAGGACAAACCTACTCCCTTGATAAATATTATCCTATGGCAATAATTGTGTTACCTAGTGGAATGACAATGGGATACCTGCATATTGCACCATTGCATACCTTTTATGTAATCCTAGGAATGGATTGGTTGCAAGCACACAAAGTAGTAGTCAATTTTAAATAATTATGGATTGAGTACACAAAATAAGGTAGATATGTATGAAGGGTGTATAGTCTACAAGAGGTCTTTCAACCTCATTCCTCTCGGTAATGCAACTCAATAAAGCCATAAAAAATGGGGTAATGGTCTACGTTGTTAAGATAAATGAAATTGAGGAAGAAAAGAAGGAAGTGGTGTTAAGAAGACACCCAACTCTTTAAGATTTTAGGGACACATTTAACTTTACAATTGAGCTTCAACTAGAAATCGAGCCTATACATAGAGTTCCTTACAAAATTAATCTCATAGAAATGCAAGAGCTAAAATTACAACTATAATGATTACTAGAAAAATATTTAATCAAACCAAGTGTGTTACCATGGGGTGCACCTATTCTATTCATAAATAAAAAGGGTGGTTTCTTAATATTATGTAAAGATTATAGAATGTTAAACAAGACAACTATAAAGAACATATATCCTCTGCTGAACATCGAATATCTCTTCAATAAACTTAAAGATACCATTATCTTTATGAAGATCAATTTAATGTCTGGATATCATCAGTTGTGAATCCAAAAGGAGGATACACACAAGACAACATTTAAAACTTTTTATGACCATTATGAGTTTATTTTCTTACATTTTGGACTAATGAATGCAACAATATTCATGAACTTAATGAATATTATCTTTAGGAAGTACTTGGATATATTTGTTTGATGACACTTTGATATATTATTAGAATAATATAGAGCAAAATAGACACCTTATAATTGTACTAGAGTTGTTAAGAAAGAATCAATTGTACGGGAATTTATCCAAGTGTGAATTTTATGTGCCTTAAGTGCAATACTTAGGGCACATTGTATTAGAATAAGAGATCACGGTGGATCCTAATAAGATAGAAGATATTTTTAACTGACCACTATTGATGAATGTGATAGAAGTTTAATTTTTCATGGGTTTGACTGGATACTATAGGTGACATGGGAAGGATTATACCGAGATAACCTTTCTAATAACTAACCTTCAAAGGAAATTAAAAGAATGCAGGTGGATCGATAAATGTGAGGAAGCTTTTGATTTGCTTAAGTAAAAGCTTAGCACACCTGTTATACTAAATATATCCAATCTACAAAGTAGTTTTTCCATTTTCACAAATGCATCAATGGAATTTTTGGGAGGTGTGCTCTCACAAGAAGGAGCATTAGTAGCCTATGGATCAAGGAAGTTAAAATGATATAAGGTCAACTATGCAATCCATCATCTAGAATTAGCATTGGTATTTTTTGCTCTTGAATGTTGGTAATATTATTTTGTAGGGAGAACCTTTTATTTGAGGATAAATCATCAGAGTTTGTAATATATATTTACTCAACCATTGATCAATGCTAGGTAGACAAGGTGGATGGAATTTCTTGTTGAATATGATTTTGGCATCGATTACATAAAGGGAAGGGAGAATAAAGTCATTGATTAACTAATTAGAAGGAGAGACATAGCTATTTTATCTCATATACACATTGACTTATGTGCCAAGTTAGGGTAATGCAACATTAGGATGCATATTGCAATCAAATTTGGAAAAATATGGAAAAGAAAGCAGATGAAAATAAGGATTTTAAAATAAATGATGGTTTATTATATTTTAAGGATATGATAGTAATTTCTGAGGCCAAAATTCTAAGAAAAATGATCATAAATTAGGCTCATAGATCACAGTATTCTACTCACCTAGTTGGAGCAAAAATAAGAGAAAACATGATAAAAATATCTATCGGCTAGGAATGAATAAAGACATAACTCAATTTATCACTCAATGACTAAAATATTAGAAAGTAAAAGCATAACAAAAACACCCTACTCAGTTGTTGTATCCATATGATGTGCCCATGAAAAATGTGATATCAATGTATTTCATCATAGGGATGCCTAAAAACAGGTTTCAACATGATGCAATCTTAGTAGTGGTCGATAGATTGACCAAGGTTTCATTATTTATACTTAAAAATATCAAGGATGATGCCATCAGTGTGGCTAAAAATATTTTCCAAAGAAATATTTTGGCTTCATGTTTTTTTTAGAATTAATAATATTAGATAGGGATTCAATATTAACATCTGATTTTTTATAAGCTTTTCACCATACCATTGACACTAGGCTAAACATCAATTTTGCCTATCATCCAAAAACTAACAGATAAATTGAGAGAGTGAAGTAGGTGTTAGAGGATATACTTCACATGTATTGTATAAATCATAAGACTCGATTTGATGACTACTTTCATATAATATAATCTACCTATAATAGTCACTATTTTACCATAGGCATGACTCCATTCGAAGCTTTTTATGGTAGAATATGTAGGATACCATTATCATGGGACAATCTAGAGTATCAAATTGTCCTAGGATATAACATGGTGAAAGAAATGGAACAATAGTTAAGGATAATTAGGGAAAGGTTAAAAGAAGCCTCATACAATAAAAAATGTTATGTCGTTCTTAGGAGACCATCAAGGGAATATGTTGTAGGTGATTGAGTATTTTTTAGGGTAAAACCAAATAAGAGTGCTATTAAGTCCATAAAACTATACCGTTGCTTTATGGGACCGTATAAAATTATAGAGAAGATTAGTCTTGTGGCATATCGACTTGCCCTACCACCTAGCTTGTCTAAAATTCATGACACTTTTCAAATATCTTTACTTAGAAAGTACATTGCTAATCCTAAGCATTTATGGGAATTTTCTAGTTTGGAAATGGCAAATCCAGAGGTTATATAAGTTTAACTAGTAAATATCCTTGAATTATAATTAAAATTAATGGGGAAAAGAACCTTGGAGTAGTGCAAGGTTTAGTGGGACCATTAATTTGAAATAAATGCTACATGGGAGAAAGTAGGAGACATGCAAAGACATTTCCATTTTCTGTTTGAATATGCAATGTAAATATTAGTTTCATGTTTGGACTATTGCAACATAGAGGATTGTGTTAATACTAATGGGGGTAGTATATCATGACCCTTACCTGGCATATATTTGGTTAGTTAGATTAATGTTCAATCTATGATTGTCATATGATGTATGGTTGATTTTTAATGAATGATTTTGTGGATTTGTTTTTTATAAAAAATATAATGTTTTATCAATAGGATAATGGACTATTCCATATTTATATTATGCAATTGCATATTTTTCGTGAAACTATATGATAAAAATTGTTAAAGGAATGATAAACTATCTTATGATGAGTTCTTGTTAAAAATTTATTAGTGATATTTTATGGGAATTATTATATGATAACTTTGTTTTTGTTTTAGAATATCTACAATTGATTTGGATACCTAATAAATATTTTTTCTAACCTTTCAACATGTTTCAGTTTTAGAGATACTGGACAAATGACTTACCTCATGCTACCACAAGGAAAGATTTAATATCACTTGTATACATTTATAGTTTTAGCAAAGTATCATGATGTGAAAGTAATACTTTGTTGTTGTAAGTTGAGAATATTTTTATGGATGAGGAACAAAATGAAGTATGGACTTGTTTTTCATGATTTTGGAAATTAATGTGAATAATTAAAGCTCCATTGTAGACTGTTGCATTAGATATTTTGGAGGAGTGGCTAATTAATGCAAAGTGGAAAATTGGAAGAAGGTGAGTACAATTCAAAAAGGCTAGAATATAAAATAGGGGATGTATTTGATCACTGTGGAAGAAAGGGAGAGACAAAATGAAGAGAGGATTTTGTTTTTATTGAATAGAACAATACCACTATAGAGAACGAGATCGTCTTGGTAGAATTGGATTGTGCCACTATAGATAACAACTTTTTCTTTCTGGAATCTAGCAACACCCCTATGAGATAGTGAGTTCATCTTGTTTGTTTGGATAGTTCCACTCTAGAATAATAAGCTCATTAGTATGTATTGATTGTGTAGTTGAGGTAGGTACAAAACTTGATGTCCTAGATTGTAGATCTATTAAGCTCTTTGTTAAAATAATGCATGTTTTATTTTGGTAGAGAAAACAATTGTGAAAGTCATGTTAGTGGATAGTCTACCTTGTGATTAATGAAATATATCGAATGTAATTGCTTGTGTCTCTTATGTTTCAATCAATTTTTGATTATTTGTGCTAGACATTGTATTTATCTTACTTTTTTTTTAAAATGTCTAACATGGTAATGAAAGTAGGATTACAATTGCATGTTTTGTGATAATTGATATTTTAAAAACTTGTAAGAAAATAAGATGGAAAAATATTTGACCTTGATTTAATACCATAACTATTGAGAGTGGTGAACACAATAATGGTGGTTAAAGCTTTACCTAGATAATAATGCACAAATACATATTTTATTATAGATATTTTGTAGTTTCATTTAAAATAGTACATGGAATTTTGTAATTATAATAGGGAGACTTTGGATTGAAATCTTGTTATAAATTTAGGTAGACAACCTTACTTGAGTAGGGTAAGTGTGACAAAAACAATATTGGTAATTTGGGTAGTTGGTCACCGAATAGAATATACAATTAGAGAATACATGGTGTTTTTAATTAACATGTCATATATATATGTATTGATTTTATAAGAGATGTAATGTATGAAAGAAGGGGGCCTTAATAAATATATCTTTAGAAAAACTAATAGAAGGCAAAGTCATAGAAACTATTGATGATAACATAAAATATTTGAACATAACCACCACTAAAGACTGTATATTCCAATACTTCTCATATATTTGTATTTTTGAGAAAAAGCAAGGCATGTAAATGAACTAATAAAAATTTTGAGATTTGATTTGGTTTTTGAATGCTAATGTTTGGTATATTTTTGCTATATGTGGGTTCATATGATTCAAAAAAGGGTACATTGATCTTGAATTGTGCTTGTATTGGTTGCCCCATCAACAAATGATCACAATTCCACTTCCAGTTGAAGGATAATGGAAGAACTGTGTCTTTAGGATTTTGAGTGCATCAACCTGAGTTTTAGTTAAATTGGAATTTCTATTCTATGTTTTTATAAAATGAGGTAAGACACTAAGTAAAGGAAGATAAAATTAATAATGGGTTCATTGATATGGAGAATTTTAATGAAATATTTACAAAATAATCGTATGACTGAAATAAAATAAAGTAAGAGATTATTAGTTTGTGGATTCAAATTAGGATTAAGGGTTAATTTGTAGGCTTATGATTTAGAGACTCCTTTTTTTGAGTGCAGATCGTGATAGTGGATAAAAATATTAACAATGAGATTCTTGTTTATTTTTGTTAATACAATGGAAACTAATGGAGGATAATGTAGGTTATCTTGTGGAAACCACAATTTTGTGACTATTGAGTGTACTCAGTGAAAACTCTGTTTAGATTCATATTGAGTCTGGTAGTGTATATATGTAATAGAAAAGTTTTATATTATTATTTGAACTATGAATAAGGCTACGGTAAAAACAAAATTTTCATATGTTACCTTTGTAGCTTGAATATGTAATCGAATACTTCTATGATTTGAAGGAACAAATCATGTTGTAAACCTCAGGATTATGGAATTTCCTTGGTAGAATTATAGGCAATATGGAAATAATTTAAGAATTATGTAAAGGAATGCTCCTATTACAATGATTAGAAAAAAGGGATTTTAATGCTATGTTTTTCCTTCAAGGTTTTCTCCCAGGGTAAAATAAATATGTTATGTGAATTTGAATGAAATTATTCTTTGCATGGATGAATCTTTACCTATATGTTAAGGTAAAGAATTTAAATGTTGTGTATTAAATATGTAGAATATTTTAAATAGAAATGTTGTCATATTTAGAAAGGATATAGAAGAAAACTTTATGAAGGATATTATAAATAGAATTTACATTATAAGAATGTAATTTTTCTTTAAGAGCCTTGATGTTGAATAAGTGATGAGTATTTTCTTGAGGAAGTGGTACGTTTATAATTCATTCTTATGGGTAGGAACTAGTAATAATATGAATTTTAAATAAAAATAAAATAAATGAATTTATTTTACTTTCTTGTTAAGTGGATACTCATTTTACATTTTACCAAATGATGGCTATAAAACTAATGGTGATTATTCATACTCAAAAAATGCAATAGAGAAGAACATTATATTCTAGAATGAATAGAGGGAGCTAATAAATAATAGATATAATGCTTTTGGGATGTCCAAGCTCAAATAGACATGATATGGAAGGTAATTTCCCACATGCATATATCATCCACATAGAAGGATTTATGTGTAGTGGAAAAATTTGCATGCACCTTTGATGCAGGAGCATCTGGTGGCAGCAAAGCAATCTTGCATCAACAAATTTTTTTTCCAAATGTTAGCTTTGGTGTCGCGATATCGCGACATGTCATGTTTTCATGACTCAAGAAGGAGAGAGAAGGCACAGAGCCAAAAGAGTCATGATTTCATGACATGTCACGAAATCGCAACTAGAAGACGAAAGAAGGCGTAAGGGAGGAAAAGTGTCGCGATATCGCGACATGTCGCATTATCACAACAAAAGGACGAAGCAAGGCGCAGGAGTGAAAAATGTCACGATTTCATGACATGTCACGAAATCATGACCAAAAGAATGCATAAAGGGCCAAAGGAGAAAATATCACGATTTCATGACATGTCATGAAATTGCGATCGAAGGAGCAGAAAAGGAAACAAGGAAGAAAACTGTCACAATATCGCGACCCGCCAAAGAAGAAGACAACAAGAAAGGAAAAATGTTGTGATATCGTGACATGTCATGACATCGCGACCTAAAGGAGGGGATGGTCGAGAGAAAGAAAAATGTCGTGATATCGCGAGCCGAAGGAAAGAAATGTTGTAAGAAGGAAAAATGTTGTGATATCGAGACATGTTGCGATATCATGACCCGAAGGAAAGAAATGCTGCAAGGGAGGAAAATGTCGTGATATCGTGACATGTAGCGATATCATGACCCAAAGGAAAGAAATGCTGCAAGAAGGAAAAATGTCGTGATATCGTGACATGTCGTGATATCGTGACCCAAAGGAAATAAATGCTACAGGGAAGGAAAAAATATCGTGATATCGTGACATGTCACGATATCATGACCCGAAGGAGAGAAGGGCAGCAAGCAAGAAAAATGTCACGATATTGTGACATACTGCTGGTTCTTTTTTTGAAAAAGCTTGCATTCCTAGATGGTGTTTTTTGAGGCGGTCGGGGCCTCATTAATGCATGATTTACTGCCCAGTAAGCTCGTTGAGCATGGCGACCATTCGAAGACTATGCCCAGAAGTCAGACGGCTCATCAATACATGTATCCACGGCCAACCCGGTGGTAGTTGCTAGTTAGGGAAATATGTAAAGGTTCAGTCAGGCAGAATGTATTTTGGGGTAGATGGTTCATTAATGGCCTAGAGGGTCAGACTTGGAAAAGAGAGGGGAGACATGGATATAGCAGTAGGGGAGTGCATCAAGAAGGGGGGTTCTCAGAATAAGAAAATGATGCGTATTGGCTAGTATTGTAATTTTTTTTTTGAAATTTCAAGGAATTGAGAGCTTGAGTGATTCTCTGTATTACTATTTTTCTATGTCATACATTCCCTATGTGTCCGTGTCAACATCAAGTGGTATCAGAGTGAGATTTCCTGAGTGTGTGAGCAGATCATCGAAAGTGAGGCAGCTTGCACCAGGATCTATGGAAGGGTTGTGAGAAGAGAGTGAAGCAAAATGCCTCCATGAAGAAACCATGGTGGTGGAAGAAACATGGTGGCATCGAAAGATTTCAAAGCTTTGCAGAAGCAAGTTTAGGCCCTGCAAGAGGAGCTACGTAGAGGACTTGAAACCCGATGGGAAGAAGGAAGTGAAGATGAGGTTGATGAAGAAGAGGACCAATTTGAGGAAGAAGAAGAGGTTGTAGATCCTGCACAAGCTAGGTTATATAGAGACATATCTCAGATTGGGAAGAGACCAAAGATGGAGGTTTCTACGTATTCTAGGAATCTTGATCCAGAGGAATTGATTGACTGGATCAATTATTTGGAAGAGTACTTTGAGTATGAAGAGGTTTAATATCCTAATAAGGTCAAGTTTGCTACGACCAAGCTGAAGGGTCATGCCATCATATGGTGGAAGGGAGTACAGCTAGAAATAAACAATAGAGGAAAGGAGAGAATAACCAGGTGGGATAGAATGTTGGAAAAGTTAAAGAGGTAGTTCATCCCAGCTGACTATGAGATGGACCTGCTAAAGAAAATGCAAGGTTTGAAGCAGGTCAGCAAGTCTGTTAAAGAATACACAGAGGAGTTTTACAAGATTGTAATTATAATAGGCCATTCAGAGGCCAGCAAGGAGAAGGTAGCCTATTATATTAATGGGTTAAGAGCAAGTATTCATGAAGAGTTAAGCCTACTCAGGATGACCACCATAGAGGATGCTTACTAGTTTGCCTTGAGGGTTGAAGAGAAGTTGAATAGGAGGTTTGAGAACAAGCAAAGAGGAAGAGGTCATGGTGGAAGAACTGGTGGAATGACCAGTGGAGAAAGTTATAAAAATCAAAAGAAGACTGGTGAAACCAGTAATGCCCAAGAGCAGATGGAGGAGAGCACCTACCAACTTCGTAATAAGAATAGTGGTTACCCAAGAGGGAGGGGTAGATTTGGACATGGGTTTGAAAGAGGAGGATTTCATGGAACCTAATTCCATTGTGGTGAAGAAGGAAATCGAGCATTTGAGTGTCCACAACACCAAGAAAGGATGAATAAGAGACTTGAGGGTCCTACCAGAGCTGTTGTAGTAGATGAAGGTGCTGAATTAGAACATTCTAAGGAGGTAGAGAGAAGAGAAGTTATGGTCACTAGGAGGACCCTGTTAAATGAGGAGAAAGGATCAGACTAGAGGAGGAGCCTATTTTACATAAGGTGAGAAGTTTGGGTAAGGTCTACAATATTATCATAGATAATGGTAGTACTGATAACTTGGTTTCAGAAGAAATGGTTACCAAGTTATAGCTACAAAGGAGAAGACACCCACATACATATCGGATTGTGTGGTTATAGAAGGACCATAGAGTTTTGGTCAATGAGCAATGTTCAATGAAGTTCAATATTGGAAATTACTATGATGAGGTCCTGTGTGATATCCTGCCCATGGATGCTTGTCATTTGCTATTGGCAAGGTCATGGAAGTTTGATTAGTGTGCAGTGCATGATGGTCATGCCAACACCTACTCAGTAATGAAGAATGGAGTGTGCCATAGGCTGAAGCCCTTGAATGAGGCAGAAGAAAAGGTATGCAGTAGTGCTAGAATTTGTTTAGTTGAAGGAGGAAATTTTTTGAATAGTTTAAAGCATGAGCATATGTGCTATGCATTAGTTCCTAGATTTAGGAAGGAAGAATGCAAGGATACCCTTGTAGAAGTCTTGGGACTGTTAAAATAATTTCTAGACATCATATCTAATAATGTGCCTGAGGGTTTACCACCAATGAGGAAGATCAGTCACCACATAGATTTGGTACCAGGATCTAGTTTACCCAATAAGGCAACACATAGAATGACTCCTATAGAAATTGAAGAGCTGAACAGACAAGTCCAATAACTGCTAGATAAGGGACTAATTCGAGAGAGTTTGAGTCCATGTGCAATACCTATAGTACTAGCACCAAAGAAATATGGAGAGTGGAGAATGTGTACAGAATCTCGAGCCATTAACAAGATCACCATAAAGTACAGATTCCCATTGCCAAGGATGGATGACATTATGGACTGTTTGAGTGGAGCCAAGTACTTCACCAAGATTGATCTAAAGAGTGGTTATCACCAGATTCGTGTCAAAGAAGGATATGAGTGGAAGACAACCTTCAAGACCAGAGAAGGTTTGTATGAGTTGTTGGTCATGCTATTTGGGCTGACCAATGCACCAAGCACATTTATGCAGTTGATGAATGAGGTATTGAAAGAGTTCTTAGGAAAATTTGTTATTGTCTATTTAGAATATATTCTAATATTTAGCAGAACCCTGGAAGAGCATCTGATGCATATCAAAAGGGTTTTTGAGAAGGCTGCGGGAGGAGCAGTTGTTGATTAATCTGAAGAAATGTAATTTTGTGAAGAAGGAGTTAGTGTACCTAGGATTTGTCATCTCATCCAGAGGTCTAAAAATGGACCCAGAAAAAGTAAGAGCTATCATTGAATGGCCTACTCTGAGAAGCTCGACTGAGGTAATATCATTTCATGGTCTAGCAAGTTTTTACAAGAAATTCATTAGGAATTTTAGCAGTATTTTTGCACCCCTTACATAAACAATGATAGGGAATAAGAAAGAATTTAAGTGGACTTTAGTAGCAGATAAGATCTTTGATATGTTGAAAAGGAAGGTTACAGAACAACCTATTTTGGCACTTCTAGATTTTAACAAGGTATTTCAGGTAGACTATGATGCTAGTGGTAGTGCCATAGGAGCTATTTTGAGCCAAGAAGGTAAAACTGTTACTTAATTTAGTGAGAAACTCAATGATGCCAGAAAGAAGTATTCAATTTATGATCAAGAGTTTTATGCTATAGTGCAATATCTAAAGAAGTGACGACATTACATGTTGCCAAAATAGTTTGTTCTATTTACTGATCATCAGGCCTTACAGTATATTAATAGCCAAGGGAAGCTAAACTAGAGGCACCTGAAGTGGGTTGAATTTCTATAGAGTTATACCTTTTTGTTGAATAATAGGAGCAAAAATTCCAACAGAGTTGTAGATGCCTTAAGCAGAAGGCAATTTTCCTTGATGGAATTGAAGGTGGAAGTGGTAGGATTTGATGAACTGAAGGGTTTGTACCCTGAAGATCTTGATTTTGCAGAATCTTGGAAGGCTTGCTTGACACCTATTACTTTGGATAGGACTAAGTGGCTAGATTTCCTGATCCAAGATGGGATGTTGTTCAAAGGAGGTCAATTATACATTCCACAGAGTTCGATGAGGGAGAATATGATAAAGGTGAAGCATAGTGGAGGACTAGATGAACATTTTGGTCGAGATAAGACCATTGCCCTTGTTAGTGAAAACTACCATTGGCCACAGTTGTAGCAAGATGTGACTAAATTTGTGCAAGGCTATAGAATCTATCAGATGGTTAAGGGAATGAGATAGAATACAGGATTGTATCAACCATTACCTGTGCCAGAGAGGCCATGGGAGGACATCAGTATGGATTTTATTCTCGGCCTACTAAGGACACAACGAGGGAGTGATTCCATTTTTGTTGTGGTGGAAAGGTTTTCGAAGATGGCTCATTTTATCCCATGTAAAAAAATGAGTGATGTAGTTCATATTACAGGCTTGTTTTTCAAGGAGGTAGTACGCCTTCATGGTCTACCCAAGAGTATAGTATCTGACAGAGATACCAAATTTGTGGGTTAGATCTGGAAGACTTTGTGGAAGCAGCTGAAAATGGATTTGAAGTTCAGTTCTCCGTACCATCCGTAGACTAATGGGCAAACAAATGTGGTGAAAAAAAGTTTGGGTAATCTCCTAAGATGCCTTGTGGGAGATAAGCCCAAAGTATGGGATTTGATTTTGCCATAGGAAGAATTTTCTTACAATAATTCCATCAACATAAGTACTGGTAAATCCCCATTCTAGATTGTGTATGGGAACAACCCAAGGCATGCTTCTAAATTGAGAATGATGGGTAAAGGAGAAAAGAGTAGTGTTGAGGCTAAATATTTTGCAGAGCACATGAAGATTTTACATGAAGAGGTAACGTAGCATATCAGTAAGATGAGTACTCAGTACAAAGTCAAATCCAATAAAAAGCAATGTTTCAAGGAGTTTCGAGTGGGAGATGAGGTCATGGTTCACTTGAGAAAGGAAAAATTTCCTAGAAAAACCTACAACAAGCTAAATATGAAGAGGTTTGGACCATGCAGGATCATAGGTAAAAGATATTCGAGAAATTCCTATGAAGTAGAACTGCCAAGCGAGTTGAATATCTCACCTATTTTTAATATTTTAGACTTGGTAGAATACCATGAAGGAGGTAATAGTGAGGCACCAAGAAAAAATTTGTGGGATATTCCAACATCTACTATAGCAACATATGAGATTAAGAAAATATGATCGAGAGCCAACTCGCTCACGCTGAATCTATAATCACATTCAACAAATTAGAACAAAATTACAGTCATGGCAACAGTCTGCCGAATAAACTCTTTATTCCCAAAAGATAGCTTCTGTTACAACATCTTCTACCTGGAAGAAAAATGGCCTAACAGGTCTAGAATGGCTTCTTGCCTTTACGTCTGCAACTCTGTCTCCACAGTTTTTTGACCCCTTCCATGTCTTTGCTTCACCCTTTTAAAATCTCTGGCGTGACTCTCCGTTTCCCCTTTCTGACCCTTCGTTTCCATTCTCGTGCCTCTTCGATGTCTTGGCTTTCAAAACGTCTTCCTTTCGACGCTTGGTCTTCGTCTGCTTTCATTGCACCTCGATACCACGTGCTCGTCCAGTGCTGCCATGGTAGACTCTGTTCGCTTGTCAACCCATGATGACGTTTGGGATACCCATCGCTCGATGATTCCCTCTGTAATGGTCCCTGTAACTGCTTGCCTTTTCCTTTTGTCTGGTCGCAAAAACGTGACATGTCGCGATATCGTGACATTTTTGCTTTACTGTCTTCCAGCCCCTTGCGAGTCGTGAAAATGTGACATGTCACGATATCGTGACACTTTTTGCCTTCTGCCTTCCTGCCCCTTGCGAGTCACGAAAATGCGACATGTCGCGATATCGCGACACTTTTTGCTTTCTGCCTTTCTGCCCTTTGCGAGTCGCGAAAACGTGACATGTCGCGATATCGCGACACTTTTGCTTGCCTGCGCCTTCCCTTGCCTTTTGAGTCATGATAATGCGACATGTCACGATATCGCGACAT
Source organism: Wollemia nobilis (assembly GCA_028583015.1). NCBI lineage: Eukaryota > Viridiplantae > Streptophyta > Pinopsida > Araucariales > Araucariaceae > Wollemia > Wollemia nobilis. Next base: position 614,581 of record JAQPPZ010002571.1, on the reverse strand, counting down.
CTTTCCCTTCTGGTTCCTCTTCCTCCTTGTCGGTAGCGAAACCGTGACATGTCGCGATATCGCGACATCTTTCCTTTCTGCCTCCTCCATGCCTCTCGGGTCACAAAATCATGACATGTCGCGATATCGCGACAACTTGGCTTTCTACTTTCTTTCTCCGTTTTGGGTCACAAAATCGTGACACGTCGCGATATCACGACAATTTCTTTCCTTGCTTTCTTTCTGCTCCTTCGGTCAGGATTTTGCGACATGTCACGAAATCGTGACATTTTCTCCTCTGGCCCTTCCTATCTTTCTTCGGTCGCGATTTCGTGACATGTCACGAAATCATGACATTTTTGCTCCGTGCCTTCTCTCTCCTTTCTGAGTCACAAAAATGCGACATGTCATGATATCGCGACACTTTTCCCTATCGCGATATCATGACATTTTTGCTTCGTGCCTTCTCTCTCCTTTCTGAGTCACAAAAATGCGACATGTCGCGATATCGCGACACTTTTCCCTGTCGCGATATCGTGACACTTTTCCTGTCGCGATATCGCGACACTTTTGTCACGATATCGCGACATCAAGGCACACTTAGAAAAATGCAAGATTGCTCTGCTACCACCGGATGCTCCTACATCAGACACCCGGGGTGGATTGAGAAGTGTCCTCTACTTCTGTACTGTTGGAGGAAGACCCAGGCGGTCGACCTCTATTTTTGACAACCAAGTTGCATCTTCGATAGGCCTGCCTTTCCACTTGACCAAATATTCTGAATACTATCGGTTCCTGGTACTTCTGCCTTCTCGAGTATCCAGTATTTCCTCTATCTCATCTGTGACTAGCGCAGTCGCTGGAATACTCCACAAATCCATTCTTGGTGCCTCACTACTACCTCCTTCATGGTATTCTACCAAGTCTGAAATATTAAAAATAGGTGATATATTCAGCTCGCTTGGCAGCTCCACTTCATAGGCATTACCTGAATCTCTTTTACCTATGATCCTGCACGGTCCAAACCTCTTCATCTTTAGTTTGTTGTAGGTTTTGTTAGGAAACCTTTCCTTTCTCAAGTGAACCATGACCTCATCTCCCACTTGGAACTCCTTGAAATGTCTCTTCTAATCTACCTTGGCCTTGTTATTGAGTATTCATCTTACTAATATGTTGTTTTACCTCCTCATGCAAACTCTTTAGGTGTTCAACAAAATCTTCAGCCTCAACACTACTCTTTTCTCCTTTACCCATCGTTCTCAACTCCGAAGCATTCCTTGGGTTGTTCCCATACACAATCTGGAATGGTGATTTACCAGTACTTCTGTTGATAGAATTGTTGTAAGCAAATTCTGCTTGTGGCAAAATCAAATCCCATCCCTTGGGCTTATCTCCTACCAGACATCTTAGGAGATTACCCAAACTTCTGTTCACCACTTCTATTTTTTTGTCAGTTTATGGGTGGTATGCAGAACTGAACTTCAAATCCGTCTTTAACTGCTTCCACAAAGTCCTCCAGAAATATCCCACAAATTTGGTATCTCTGTCAGATACGATACTCTTGGGTAGACCATGAAGGCGTACCACCTCCTTGAAAAACAAGCCGACAATATGAACTGCATCACTCATTTTTTGATAGGAAATAAAATGAGCCATCTTCGAAAACCTGTCAACCACAACAAAAATGGAGTCATTTCCTCGTTGGGTCCTTGGTAGGCCAAGAACAAAATCCATACTGATGTCCTCCCATGGTCTTTCTGGTATAGGTAATGGCTGATACAATCCTGTATTCTGTCTCACTCCCTTAGCCATCTGACACACTCTGCAACCCTGCACAAATTTCATCACATTCTGTTGCAATTGTGGCCAATGGTAGTTCTCATTGACAAGGGCAATGGTCTTATCTCGACCAAAATGCCCGGCTAGTCCTCCACTATGCTTCTCCTTTATCAGATTCTCCCTCATTGAACTTCTAGGAATGCACAATTGGTTCTTTCGGAATAGCATCCCATCTTGGATTGTGAAATCCAGCCATTTAGTTCTATCCAAGGTAATAGGAGACAAACATGCCTTCCAAGCTTCTGCAAAGTCCGGATCCTCTGGATACAAACTCCTGAGTTCTTCAAACCCAACGACCTCCACCTTCATCTCCAACAACAAATTTTGCCGCCTACTCAAGGCGTCTGCAACTCTATTAGACTTCCCACTCCTATGCTTCAAAACAAAGGTATAACTCTGTAGAAATTCAACCCACTTCAGATGTCTCTGATTCAGTTTTCCTTGACTATTAATATACTGCAAAGCTTGATGGTCAGTATATAAAACAAACTCTTTTGCTAACAAATAGTGTCTCCATTTATTAAGAGCCTGAACTATAGCGTAAAATTCCTGATCATAAACAGAGTATTTCTTCCTAGCATCATTTAACTTCTCACTAAAATATGCCACAGGTTTACCTTCCTGACTCAACACAGCTCCAATGGCACTATCGCTAGCATCACAATCAACCTGAAATACTTTATTGAAATTTGGAAGTATCAAAATGGGTTGTTCCGTCACCTTCCTTTTTAACATCTCAAAAATTGCACCCGCCCTTGTAGTCCACTTAAACTCCTTCTTATCCCCTCTCATGGTTTCTTTCAGGGGTGCGCAAATACTGCTAAAGTTTCTAATGAACTTTCTATAGAAACTTGCAAGACCATGGAATGATCTTACCTCCGTTATGTTCCTTGGAGTAGGCCACTCAATGATAGCCTTCACCTTTTTTGGATCCATTTTTAGACCCTCATCTGAAATGACAAATCCCAGATACACCAACTCCTTCTTCACAAAACTGCACTTCTTCAAATTAATCAGCAACTGTTCCTCCCTCAGCTTTTCAAAAACTATCCGAACTTGCATCAAATGTTCTTCTAATGTCTTGCTAAAAATTAGAATATCATCCAAATAAACAATAACAAACTTCTCTAGGAAGTCTTTCAACACCTCATTCATTAACCTCATGAATGTACTAGGTGCATTGGTTAAACCAAACGGCATGACCAACCACTCGTACAAACCCTCTTTGGTTTTGAAAGTAGTCTTCCACTCATCACCTTCTCTGATGCGAATCTGATGATACCCACTCTTTAAATCAATCTTTGTGAAGTATTTAGCTCCACTCAAATAGTCCATTATATCGTCCATTCTAGGCAATGGAAATCTATACTTAATGGTAATCTTATTTATGGTTCTGGAATCAGTACACATTCTCCATTCTCCATCCTTCTTCGGTGCTAGTACTGTAGGTACTGCACAGGGACTCAAACTTTCTCTGATCAATCCCTTCCTCAACAACTCTTGAACCTGTCTATTCAACTCCTCGTTCTCCGTGGGAGACATTCTATGGGCTGCTTTATTGGGTAAACTGGCCCCTGGAATCAAGTCAATTTGATGGCTAATATTTCTCACTGGTGGCAAGCCCTCAGGCACATTATCGGACACAATATCAGGAAATTCTTCTAATAGAATTTCAACCTCTACCGGAATATCCATACATTGTTCCTTCTTAACGGTAGGAATTAATGCGTAACACATAGACTCCCTCTTTAGGCCATCCAAAAATTTTCTACCATCTACCAGACAGATTCTTGCACTACTGCATACCTTTTCATCCACTTCCCTCGATGGCTTCAACTTGTGACGCCTTCCACCTTTGGTCAGAGAGTACGTATTCGCATGTCCATCATGCACCATGCGTCTGTCAAATTGCCATGGCCTCCCCAACAACAAATGACAAGCATCCATAGGCAAAACATCACATAGAACCTCATCTTGATAAGTTCCAATATGAAATTTAACCAAACACTACTCACTGACTAATGCCCTATGATCTTTCTGCAACCATGCAATCCGATATGGATGCGGGTGCGCCCTCTTCTCTAGTTTCAGCTTAGTCACCATTTCTCCTGAAACCAAATTGTTTGTGCTACCATTATCTATGATAACATTACAGGTCTTACCTGCACATTTGCATCTCGTGCGAAATAAGCTCTTCCTTTGATCCACATCTTTCCCTCCATTCATCAATGCTCTTCTTGTCATCAACACTTCTCCTTCTACTTCTTTAGAATGTTCAGACTCAGCACCTTCATCTGCTACAGCAGCTCTGGCATGATCCTCAGGTCGCTTATTCATCCTCTCTTGGTATTGGGGACACTCATATGCCCGATGTCCCTCTTCTCCACAATGGAAACAGGTTCCACGAAATCCACCTCTTCCATACCCACGTCCAGCTCTACCTCTTCCCCTTTGGTAACCGTTGTTCTGATTACGAGGGCGGTAAGTATTCTCCTCTTTCTGATCTTGGTTGGTACTCATTTCACCAGTCTTATTCTGATCATCAAATTTTCCTCCACTGGTCCTTCCCCCAGTTCTTCCACCTCGACCTCTTCCTCTTTGTTTGCCTTCAAATCTTCTGTTCAGCTTCTCTTCAACCTTCAAGGCAAACTGATATGTATCCTCAATGGTGGTAATTCTAACCAAACTGAGTTCTTCTTGGATATTCATTCTTAACCCATTTATGTAACGAGCTACTTTCTCCTTACTATCCCCTGAATGTCCAGCTCTTATTAAAATCTGGTAAAACTCCTCGGTATATTCCTTGATAGATTTGCTTGACTGTCTCAAGCTCTGCATTTTCCTCAACAGCTCTAATTTGTAATCTGTAGGAATAAACTGCCTCTTCAACTTCTCAACCATTCGGTCCCATCTGGTTATCCTTTCCTTTCCTCTCCTATTTCTTTCTAGTTGTACTTCTTTCCACCATATGCTAGCATGGCCTTTCAACTTTGTTTTTGCCAGTTTGATCCGATCTGGATCTACAACCTCCTCATACTCAAAATACTCCTCCATATCATTGATCCAATCAATCAACTCTTCTAGATTGAGTTTCCCAGAGTACGTGGAGACATCAAACTTTGGCTTCTTCCTGATCTGAGTTATGGCCTTAACTAATCTGACTTCTACAGGATTCATTGCTTCCTCTTCCTCTGATGGATTATCAACCTCCCAAGCTTCATCTTCACTATGGTCTTCTCCCCTTGGTTCAACCCCTCTTCGCAACTCCTCTTGCAGGGCTTGCACTTGCCTCTGCAAAGCTTTGAAATCTTCCTCAGGTACCACATTCCTCCCACCACCATGGTTTCTTCATGGAGGCATTCTTCCTCACACTCTTCTCCAACCCTTCCATAGATCCTGGTGCAAACTGCCTCACTTTCGATGATCTACTCACACACTCAGGAACTCCCGCTCTGATACCATTTGATCGAGAGCCAACTCACTCATGACGAATCTATAATCACATTCAACAAATTAGAACAAAATTACAGTCATGGCAATAGTCTGCCGAATAAACTCTTTATTCCCGAAAGATAGCTTCTATTACAACATCTTTCGCCTAGAAGAAAAATGGCCTAACAGGTCCAGAATGGCTTCTTGCCTTTACGTCTACAACTCTGTCTCCATAGTTTTCTGACCCCCTTCCATGTCTTTGCTTCACCCTTTTAAAATCTCTGGCGTGACTCTCCATTTCCCCTTTCTGACCCTTCATTTCCATTCCCGTGCCTCTTCGGTGTCTTGGCTTTCGAAACGTCTTCCTTTCGACGCTTGGTCTTCGTCTGCTTTCATTGCACCTTGGTACCACGTGCTCGTCCAGTGCTGCCATGGTAGACTCTATCCGCTTGTCAACCCATGATGACGTTCGGGATACCCATCGCTCGATGATTCCCTCTGTAACGGTCCCTGTAACTGCTTGCCTTTTCCTTTTGTCTGGTCATGAAAACATGACATGTCGCGATATCACAACATTTTTGCTTTACTGTCTTCCAGCCCCTTGCGAGTCATGAGAATGCGACATGTCACGATATCGTGACACTTTTTGCCTTCTACCTTCCTGCCCCTTGCGAGTCGCGAAAATGCGACATGTCACGATATCGTGACACTTTTTGCTTTCTGCCCTTCTTCCCTTTGTGAGTCGCGAAAATGTGACATGTCGCGATATCGTGACACTTTTGCTTGCCTGCACCTTCCCTTACCTATTGGTCATGATAATGCGACATGTCGCGATATCGCGACATCTTTCTCTTTTGATTCCTCTTCCTCCTTGTCGATAGTGAAACCGTGACATGTCGCGATATCGCGACATCTTTCCTTTCTGCCTCCTCCATGCCTCTTGGGTCGTGAAATCATGACATGTTGCGATATCGTGACAACTTGGCTTTTTGCTTTCCTTCTCCATTTTGGGTCATGATTATCATGACAATTTATTTCCTTGCTTTCTTTCTGCTCCTTTGGTCGTGATTTCACGACATGTCATGAAATCATGACATTTTCTCCTCTGGCCCTTCCTGTCTTTCTTCGGTCATGATTTCACGACATGTCACGAAATCGTGACACTTTTCCCTATCATGATATCGTGACATTTTTGCTCCATGCCTTCTCTCTCCTTTCTGAGTCACGAAAATGCGACATGTCGCGATATCGTGACACTTTTCCCTGTCGCGATATCGTGACACTTTTCCCTGTTGCGATATCGTGACATCAAGGCACACTTAGAAAAATGCAAGATTGCTCTGCTACCACTGGATGCTCTTGCATCAAAATACTAGACACTCGAGCAAGCAGAAGTACCAGGAATAGGTAGTATTCTGAATACCTGGTCAAATGGAAGGACAGGCCTGTCGAAGATGCAACTTGGTTGTCAAAAGAAGAGGTCAAATGCTTGAGTCTTCCTCCAACAACATAGAAGTGAAGGACACTTCTCAGTACACCCCGGGTGTCTGATGCAGGAGCATTCGATGGTAGTAGAGCAATCTTGCATCAACTAATTTTTTTTTCCAAATGTTAGCTTTGGTGTCGCGATATCGCTACATGTCGCATTTTCATGACTCAGGAAGGAGAGAGAAGGTGTGAATCCAAAAGAGTCACGATGTCGTGACATGTCATGAAATCGCAACCAGAAGACGAAAGAAGGCATAAGAGAGAAAAAGTTTCATGATATCGTGACATGTCGCATTATCGCGACATGTCGCATTATCACGACAAAAGGACAAAGCAAGGTGCAAGAGTGAAAAATGTCACGATTTCATGACATGTCGTGAAATCGTGACCGAAAGAACGTAGAAAGGGCCAGAGGAGAAAATATCACAATTTCATGAAATGTCACGAAATCGCGACCGAAGGAGCATAAAAGGAAGCAAGGAAGAAAATTGTCACGATATCGTGACATGTCACGATATCACGACCCATAGAAGAAGACAACAAGAAATGAAAAATGTCGTGATATCACGACATGTCATGATATCGCAACCCGAAGGAAAGAAATGCTACAAGAAGGAAAAATTTCATGATATCACGACCCGAAGGAAAGAAATGTTGCAAGGGAGGAAAATGTCATGATATTGCGACATGTCATGATATCGCGACCCGGAGGAAAGAAATGCTGCAAGAAGAAAAAATTTCATGATATCATGACATGTCGCGATATCATGACCTGAAGGAAAGAAATGCTAAAGGGAAGGAAAAAATGTCGCGATATCGCGACCCGAAGGAGAGAAGGGCAGCAAACAAGAAAAATGTCACGATATCACAACATACTGCTAGTTCTCTATTTGAAAAAGCCTGCATTTCCAGATGATGTTTTTCGAGGTAGTAAGGGACTCATTAATGCATGATTTCTTGCCCAATAAGCTCACTGAGCATGGCAGCCATTCAAATACTGTGCCCATAAGTCAGACGACTCATCAATGCATGTATGCACGGCCAACCTGGTGGCAGTTGCCAATTAGGGAAAGATGTAAAGGTTCAGTCAGGTAGGATGTATTTTGGGGCAGATGGGTCATTAATGGCCTAGAGGGTCAGACCTGGAAAAGAGAGGGGAGACATGGATATAGAGGCAGGGGAGTGCATCAAGAAGGGGGGTTCTCAAAACAAGAAAACTACGCCTGTTGGCTAGTATTATAATTTTTTTTTTGAAAGTTCAAGGAATTGAGAGCTTGAGTGATTCTTTGTATTACTGTTTTTCTATGTTATACATTCCCTGTGTGTCCGTGTCGACATCAACCTTTCAAAAGAATCAAAGGATGGTCAATGTTCACTAATTGGATCTATGAGAGGAATAACATGAAATATTAAGTAAATACACCTAATGCTCTTGCATAGCTATAATTATGTAAGTTGTAAGGATGGGAGTGCCTCGTAGAATATATATAGACAAATAAGGTAGTAACCTTTGTAGATACTCATAGATCTGGAATCTAGAACCCTTGGTATTGTTTAAAAAAAATAGTATGGGAATTTGGGTTATTATATTTGGTATCAAAGTGAATATTACAATGTGTTAAGAAAACTATTGATTATAGCCTATCTTATATGAATAATGTTAAGGATTTTTATCTACAGGGTTACCTAGATTTAGACTATGTTGGTCCTATTGTTGATAGAAAGTCTACGTCAGGCTATGTGTTTTATCTTGGTTCAAGACCTATATCTTGGCATAGTAAGAAAAAACATATATTGCCACATTCATCAACTAAATTAGAATATCATGCAGCAAGAGATAGAATATGTGAAGGATTATGGCTACAATACATACTATCTAATATGGGCATCAAATGAACTCCAATATTCATAAATTTTGATAATCAAGGAGTACTCAATTTGGTCAAAAATCCAATTTTACATGAATGAAATAAACACATTGAAGAACAAATCCATTTAATCAGAGATAAATTTCAATACCATCATATCATCTTGAATAATATTCCTGCAAAATAACAACTAGAAGATATATTTACAAAATCCCTTGGGAGAAACGAGTTTTAGATTTTTAGAGATCAATTATGCAATTCAAAGGAATTTCATACCAAATAATGTAATACAGGGGGTTGTTAGAGTATATTACATTATCTAGTATATGTCAATGTATCATCTTGAGTACATTTAGACTAGGATTTTATCTTAGGTTATGCAGTTTCTTGAGAAAGAAGTAATAGATACATAAGTGTTAGAATATGCAATGATTTAAATGTGAATGTAGTCCACATGTGCATAAGTCATAGGAGAGTCTTGGGTAGAGTATTGGACAAGGAAACTATCTTCCTATATAATGGAATCTAAGATCCATTCTTGATTGTATAATTTTTCATATGTAATACAAAGTGATACTTCATCATGTAGCTCATTCTTTGCTTCGGATATGATAGTGCCAAAACCATAAAATTATTTGATATTTAGATTGATCATACTTATTTAATAATAACCATCTTGCATCCCAAGTAAGTCTTGGATCTTTTCACTATTTCAATATGGATAATTACATGTCCACTTAGGGTTCCTTTACTTATGTATTAAAGCTTTAAGTATATTTTAATACTCATATGGTATATTATACATTATATTTTCTAAATATGAAGGATCTTCTTTACCTGATCCATACATAGTCATATATTATATTTTTCATCATATATTATTGCAATTACATGTAGGCACCTCAAAAGAGTCACTAAATAGTATCCAACATATCATTGTACATATAATATAGTTATTTTCTACTCAATTGGTGCATAATAAAGTTGTATAGGATCTTTAGATGTACATTGGACTAGTGGTTTGATTCAATAATGTTCCACTACTTAATTTATCCTCTATCTTGTTTACAGTATAGATTATTGGTGTTGTAGATGATTGAAAAATTTTCATAGTTTTCTATGGAATCTAATTATGTAGTACCACTGAGGTCTCTAAGATCCTTCAATAGATGCTTATGATTTTGGAGTACATGAGAATTTCTTAGTCATTGTTAGTCCTCTATTGTGATAATCATAGCACCATTATGTTTATGTATAAACAAGTTTTATTTCAATCAACCAATAATATTGATATTTAGATGCACTATATGAAATGGTTTTATGCCTATCGGATGCTTAATCTACATTTGTATCATTAGCAACGTAGGCAATATATATCCTAACCAATATCATCTCCAAGGTATAATTTATATATATGTACAAGTATCTTAGCATAGGAGAGTGTTCCCATAAGGTGGGAGGATTGATATAGGTACCATTTCATGCAACATATTCAATTTAAGGGGGATTTTTGAATATGTCATACTTAAGCATCATGCAAATGAATGGTCAAATTTTGTATTATACTATTTTATATGTTCTTTAGTCCCTTATATATCCTATATAGGTCAATTTATTATAATATTTTATTACTTAAGCTAAAGGTTGATTCTTTAACATTGACCTAAATATGTCTTAAAAATGAATATTTATAGACCATTCTAATAACCATTTCATTATTAGTTGGAGTGTAATTTTATCTTTCTAATGATAGATTTTGTGTTTACAAGTACTCTATTTATCAAGCATATTCTTTATGTCCAAGTTATTTTTGTTTATTTGGGTAATTCTATTTTTTTTATTAGGTGGAAGAAGGGGTTTTCAAATGGTCCCCAAATCATTTACATCAAAATTATATCCTTATAAAGAGGACTACATGAGAACCATAGAAAAATACATAGTAAGAAAAAAAATAAGATCTAGAAACAATAGGGCGATCCTAAAGTAGAGAAAAAAGGATAAAATTATTTGAGAGAAAGTAAGATCCTCCATATATATATACTATTTTACCTCAACTACAAATTGTGCCTCTAATTTTTGAACTACCAACCTTGAGTAGAGATCTAAAAATAAACTATACTCAAAGAAGTTAATAGATTGGTATAAATTTTGCTTGGCTTGATGTTTCTACCCTTTGTCTAGGCTAGAAAACAATGGGATATCAAGATAGTTGTAGAAGTATGATCTAGCTACAAATTATCTTTTCCCCCTAAGGAAAGGATATTTTATGAACCATTTTGGTAATGTATTGATTTTATTAATTTTTTGAAGTATTGTGAAATACAACATGTCTTGGATTACGAAGATATCATTATTACAATAAGACTTGTGGTTTTTGGAGATATATTTATTTATAGGTTCATATTTTTAATTCATATTAAATATATTTTCTACTGGAAAATATTTGTGCCGTAACTCTTGGATTAAATATTTCAAGGTTATTTGAAAATTACATGTTTTTTATAGATTTTTTAACCAATATGTTTCCTTTTTGCTTTAGATTATTTTTATGCATGAAATAAGAGTTAGAGGATAGTATGCATTATTATTAAAGAATAAAAGTATATGTAAATAAGTTTTGATATATTTTGTACTTTAAAGAGTTCATGAAAAAAATTATTGCATATCAATTAACTCTGATTTGCTTGGAAAGTTGTAATGTAGTTATGAATATGGCTAGATACATAATACATACCAAGAAAATTCAACATATTTTTTAGAAAAAAAAAAGACATAAATAAAATATATCATAAATTATACTTAGAATTGATCCATTTAGAATATGAATATATTAATATAGTAATGATTAAACATCCTTATATGTCTCACTTAAATATCTTTGGATCCACTCATGGGATCATATTCTAAAAGAAACCCAAAATAAAGTAGATATGAAGACTTATTTCTTGTATTATCCTCACATTAAAGATATGAATATTTGGAGAGATGTGATATTTGATGAGGTACTTTTAGTTACTTATGTCATATCTCTTCTTTCTATTTTAGAAAATGGTTTTTCTTTCATAGATCCAATAGTTTTTTATATTCCTTTAGATATTTTGATTGACATTATTCCCATTGTTCCTACATATTTAGTTGGATGCTTTATTTTGATCCATATTTCCTAAAATTATTTGTTGGTATCTATAATTTTGGATCTGACAATAGCTAAGTTTGATTCCACTTGCCTTATATGATGTAGATGGACATTGATGTGGATGATGAGTTTGAATTGGATACTTTACTATAATTTTTAGATGATTCTTCTACATATGATGTGAATTAGTCTTCCATGGTTTATCTATCATCCAATTAATTCTAGACCCTCCTCATTGAAGCTTAACCTATATTTTATTATAAATTATATTGGAACAACTCATCTCAAGTATTAATAATGAGAATTTATGATTTTGAAAACTTCCTCACCTATTCCCTAGTCAAGTGTTTTTTAGAGTGAGAGGATGTTATGCTTGTTGAGTGTGAGTTATTGATAAAATATCACATATGGCAATGTGCTTCTCTTATAGAAGGAAATAAAATTATTGGCTATTAATTGATTTATAAGATAAAGTATACTTATGATAGTTAAGTGGAGGAGCATAAAGATCAAATATTGTTAAAGGATTTTTTAGGAGGGAATTGATTACTATAATATATTTTCTCTAGTTTCTAACATGGAATCAATTTGTATTATTCCTTTATATAGCTTCTTGATATAGTTGGGGGTACATTAGATTGATGTAAAGTGTGTCATTCATCGTGGCAAAATTTAGTAGAGATTAATATACAATAATCATTAGATTTTTGGGATCAAAGGCCCTACTCCAATGGTATGCCAATTGAAGAAGTATTTGTATGATCTTAAGAAAATATCCTCATGCTTACTATGAAAAGTCATTTTTCTTTATTAGTCATGTGTTCAAACATTATGAGGTAGAGAATGATGTTTATATCAGATATTAAAAAATTAAACTTCAATTGTTATATTGTATGTTTATGACTTTATCATCATGGGAAGTTAAACATCCTTATTCAAGGAGTTGATGCCATGACTTCATAGCACTTTTCATATGGTAATTTTAGGATTATCACATTATTTGATGGTAATTCAAGTTTATCAATAATCCTCCAAGAGCACAACTTCTAGACCCAAGTATGCATTGGATCTTTTATAGTGGTTTGTTTAGATCTTATTTGTCTTTAGTTTTAAGGCAAGAGTGGATTGGACTACTTATTTGATAGATGCTATATTATACTTGTTACTCATTAGGGGTCGTCTTATCTGATCCACATTATGTTTGATATTATATTTTATTGTTAACTATAATTATAAAATTACACACTATTTAGCTATAGCAACTTAAATTTTAGAAAGATATTAATTTAAATTTGGTCAAATATCTAGACCATAAGGTCTCCACTTATGGATTTATCTTCTTTTTGACTCCAGACTAGTCTCTTAGTGTTCTCAATAATAGTCTATTGTAACATATACTACCAAACACCTTCAATGGAGGCATATGATTTTGGAGTAGGTGGTCTTTTGTCAGTAGTTTTCTCACTCTTTACTATATCAATTACAATTCTATCAAGCTCATTTGCAACCCATTTTTCATTAATAAACCAACTATATTGAGGTTGAATTATGTCTATGGTATGCTTGATCTAGAGTGTGCCTTTAATGTAGTAAATAATAGGTTTTCTAATTAAGGTTATGCCTAAGCTTCATTTTGTTCAGCCGCAATATATAGAATAAGGGAAAGCCCCTTAATTTAGGTTGACGAATAAGACACTTTATTGATATTATCATTTCAACTTAAGGCTAGATTTTGGAATGTGTAGTATTATCCTTCACTTGAGATAGCACCTAAGTTTCATATTAAATATTGTATAGTCCATTGGGACCTTGTACACCTTGTATAGGTGAACTTATTCAAATGTTTCAATCTTAAACCTAAATGTCAATTCACCATAAACTAAAGTTTAGCTATAATAATGGTTTTAAACTCCTCAAAACCAACCATTTTATTATTGATTTTACTCTAATCATTTTCCATTTAGTTATCTTATTTATGTTTCTATATACACCTTCCATACTTTGTATTCTTTCTATGAGTTACTTTTATTTCTAGGTAATGTATTGATTCCATTTATATTTGTAAAGCATTATGAAATTAAAAAAAAAAGTTGGCTTCTTAATATTTAAAACTTCTAGATATGCATTCCTATATTATTCCCTCAAGATTACAATTATTATTCTAAAACTACTAACATTAATTTGTTAAAAAAATGGTAAGATAATTATCTATGAATTTTGTAACCTCTAAATTGTAAAATGATTTAATTGACTGTTCATATTGCATTTTGAATGTCTTAAAGAAAACTGAATTTTATAAACTATTTTAATCCTTTTGAATATACTATAATTTTAATATAATATATATATTTTTATTTGGTTATTGTGAGAAAACCCTATGACAGTATAAGGTTGAGCAGTATCCTCCCAAACATGACCCCTTATAAAGCCGAGAGCTATACTTATGAAAGCCACCACACACCCACCCCTCACACACTTGCCCACCACAAGGTTTGAACCTTGGACCTCCACAAGAAGTAATTTTAATATAATATTAATTTTTTTTGGGGGGGATATATTTTATTAAAATTTAGCATAAAAGTGGTGCAAAGGGATTATGTTATAATATTTTTTGTGTTAATATTAAAAATATAATTACATTGATGTTTTTTAATTTTAAATTACTTTGACCATAAAATAGTAAATAAATAAAAAAATATTTTAACACATCATCATTCATTTTTATGTTAAATAAAAATACTATTAACCAATATATATTTTTTAATTAAAAATTATTAATATTATAAATCCATATTTAAAAATATTTTTTCTATTTAATAATATTAAATTTTTAATTATTTTTTATTAAAAATTAGAGAACAAAATCAAATATTTTATAATAATCAAAATGTTCTCTGAATATTGCAAAGCACTTTGTATATCATATTTTTCCAATACCATCTGTGCTATTGTTTGTATTTATCATTTGATAGCTCATAACTATCTTCAGGATTGTGACTATATTGTTATTTTTTATTACACCATCTCTTCATGTTTTTTCGGTAAGTTAAGTTAAATTAAAAGTGAGTTTTTATCAAGGATTTCAAAACATGATTATATCAAACATCAAGAGGAATAATCCAAGGATGGACAATAGGAAATTCTTGAGAAAATCCTTGAGGAAGACCTTTAGGAAAGCATTCAGGAAGGTAGCGAGGAAAAATATGTGAATTTTTTTTTGAAAAGCCCAACAGGTGGGAAAGGATAAGGCAATAGAAGAAAATGGAAAAACCTACCTAAAAATAAATTTGAAACTTCCCAAAGGTGGAAAAAGGAAATAGGTTCCTAAATTTAAATTTAAAATATTCCAAGGGTAGGAAAATAAAATAGGCATAAAACCACCCAAAGAAAACAAGAAACCATGAGAGAAACAACTTCCCACATAGGGGAAAACCAATAAAAATTAAAAACACCACACTAGACCAAAGGGTGGAGCAAAGAAATTGAGATTACAGTAGATCCCACCCGAACATGGATGGGAAGCCAACCAGGGATGCCATAGGATCATTCAAACTAATAAAAATTGAATCCCTTGTGAGCCAGAAATGTGGAGTAGTAATCTGAGGATTTTATCGGGCTAAAAAATTCTCATGCAAAGGGTCACAAGCCCGAAAAGTGGGGCAAAATTCTTAGGAACTCCAAAGGCCATGAAGTCCTCATGCAGTAAATAAGGAAGCTTTCAAATATGTAAGTTTGGTAGAGGAAATAGCAGAAGCATAACAACATATTGTAGGATATAAATGAAAATTTTCCCAACGAACCTAAGAGGAAGGAGTCACCAGGAATACCAACTACATACAATAGAGCTCAAATAGAAAGGAAGCAACCAAAAATACCAGTCAGCCTTTAGCACTGTCAATGAACAACTTCAATGAAAAATATGAGAAAGTCCTGCAAGGACATAATAACAAGGACACCAGATGCCCTCCCAAGTAGACCATGAAAGAAACTAAAATCTCATTGGACCCACAACATCAATCCTAAAGAGCAGAGTCATAGAAGAAAGCACATGGTCCTCCCTAAGACCAAATGGATGCTATGCAAAATTTCTCATAAAGCCTCTCTACCATGGCCTCAACATTCTATAGTTGAAGATCCTCTAGGGGCTATCAAACTGGAAATCCAAATAAAAAATCCTTGAACAACCCAGAAAACCTAGGGAAAGTACCAGGGAAGAGCCCAAAACCATAATAGGACCCAAAAATCATAGGAAAACCCCACCAAATGTTAAGTAAAAGGACATAACATATCTCCCTCCCCAAAGAGATTTCTTGCAACACCATACTACCAATGAAGAATGGTTAAGGAAGTGCTAGGGAAGCTAGGATAGGATCAAGGACGTAGGGTAGGGCTAGGGAAGGGATGCAGGGAATTGGAACAAGACTTCAATGGGAAGTTACCTACATAGCCCCACCATATCTTAATGTTAATACTAAAAACACTATACCTTTTTATATTAAGGAATATCTACATTATAGCTTCTCCTCATGCCCTTTGCATATTGAATGATCATCTATATTCCCATGAAGTCGTACAAGTTGTTATCCTTTATAAAAATAGAAATAGGAAATAGCCACCCAAACAAGTAGATGATGATATAAAAATGGACAATGTATCCAAATTATATAAACACTCATTGGCCAAAAAGTTTAAGGAATGTCTATGTTATTACAGAAGAACTCATTGGCAGAAATATCTCTGATTATATGGTTGAGGACAGAGGTAGAATGAAGTGGAAACAAATAAGAATTTAGGGTTTTCAAGCGGAATCAAATGATATTTGTAATATTATTGGGCAACAGTTTATCCCCATGAGACCCAAGGAAGATCAAGTGACCTGGGCTCCTACGAAAAATGTGTTGTTCACTATTAAATCATCTTACAAACTTCTACTTGATGACGAGGATTTTGTCCTCCAAAAGGACTTAGTTTGGATAAAAAATTTAATTCCAAAAATTGTAGTCTTTTCATGGTTGGTTATCCAAGGAAGAATTATAACCATTGATAATATGATGTGTAAAGGTATTTGTATCACTAATCATTGTTATCTGTGTAGGGCTAATTGGGAGACCATTTATCACATTTTTCTTGAGTGCCCTTTTTTCTTGACTGTCCTAAGTGGGGTTTTGTAGGCCTTAAATATTTAATGGGTTAAACCAGCCACCGTACTTGATTTTTTCATCTAGTGGCCTTGCTACTTTTCAATCCAAATATTTATATACATGTGGAAATTTTTTCTCAATTACTATCTTTGGCAGGTGTGGTTAGAAAGGAACCATAGAGTCTTTAATGAGTCTATCCATGATCATCAAAATATCATTGCCAGGATCCTATCCTTTGCCAACGAGAATTTGAACCTTATTCCTTTTGATAACTATAAACACCATCTACAGGAGACCACAATTGTTCAATATTTAAGATTAACCTTGTTAGATGAGTCTGTGCCTAGGGTAGTCAACCCCAGAGCCAATGTTAAGTTGTCTCCACATCCTACGGGTTGGTTTAAGCATAATTTTGATGGATCAGTTAAGGACAATACTGGCAGAGTAGGTGCTAGAGGCATTGTGCAAGATCATAATGGGAATATGATGCTTGCATCTTTTGAATATTTGGTAACAAGTACGAACAATGAAGCTGAAGCTAGAGCTATGTGGAGAGGCCTTCAAATGACTGAAGACTTAGAAGGCAATTTGATCATATAAGGAGACTCTATAAATGTTATAAATATCCTCAATAATTGGAAAACACCTCCTTGGAGGATTAAAACAATTGTTGAAGAGGCTAGGATCCTTTTCCAAGGAAGACAGGACATAAAATCCCAACATGTCTTTCGGGAAGCTAACAAAATTGTTGATAAGTTGGCCAATTTGGGTGTTGATGGTGACAAAATTTTCAAATGGGAACATAGTCTCCCGAGTTAAGTAGAGGAGCTTATTCAACAAGAATTCCAAGAATGATAGTCGAATTTACCAATAGGGAAGGCACTGTAAGTTCAAATGCTAGGAGTATTCCCATCTCTTTTTTGAATTGGACTCACAATAAAAATTATCTGAGCTGTTAGTATTTATGGATGCTACTTGGAAATACCACAAAGACTAATGGGGATAGTCACATGTTAGATAACATGGCTCCTATTCATCTTAGTAATTTGAGGTTGGTTGATAATCACAGGGAAGGAAATAAATGACAATATAAGACTTTGAACCAAAGCCACGTGGATTACCAGATAGCCATCGCCATAAATCTAGCTAGCAGGTTCACTTCTCCAAGGCTGATTGGCTAAGATAGTATGTGGTACCAAAGCATGTCATATATGGAAGAAAGCAATTACCAAAGAATTATTAAGAGTAACTGTCAATACAGAGCTTGTGGGAGTTTTTTCCAGTACTTTGCTATGTGTGTCTGCAAATTTTTGTTTCTCCATTGTCTCAAGGAAGGGATTTGTGTCTATTTATTTTTTGTAATTATGATGCATGTGTTTTTTCTCAAGGTATACCCAAAATGTTGTATGGGAAGTTTATTTTTGATAAAAGGCTATGTGCCTTATCGGATGTAATGGCTTTGGCGGCTTGTAGATTTTACATATATAGGATCCTTAGTAAGGATATGTTCATCACTAGCCCTGGGCTGATTTTTGTAAAAGGTTTTGGGTCAACCTGTAAAACCCGGTATTAATGCTATAGTGTCTTATCTACCAAATATATATATATATATATAAACAACATTTGCTTTGTTCTTAATTTTATCCAATGTTTATTACACTATATAAACAACATTCTCTTTGTTCTTAACTTCATACAATGTTTATTACATAATATCCAAATAAGATACTCTTTCTTGATGTCCAATGAACCAAAGCTAATAAAACATAATTATAGATAGAGAAATATGTTGTTCTTCACCACAAGTTAACACATTTTAAATTAAACAAGTGATTAGTTAAGGTGTCGTGGCCTAGATATGGACAAAATCAAGTACAATATGGTTATGATTTGTAAAAGAGAAGGTGTTTAAGATTTTTATTTGCTAAATATTTGTATTAGGAAAAGATATTTAAAGTAAACAAGTTATTAGTTAAGGTGTCATGGCCTAGATATTGACAGAATCAAGTACAATATGGTTATGAGTTGTAAAAGAGAAGGTGTTTAAGATTTTTATTTTCTAAATATTTGTATTAGGAAAAGATATTTAAAGTAAAAAAGTGATTAGTCATGGTTTGATGGTCCAAATATTGACAAAATCAAGTAAATTATGGTTATGAGTGGTAAAAGAGAAGGTGTTTAATATTTTTCTTTGTTAAATATTTGTATTAGGAAAAGAGTTTTGAAAATAAAATTCTTTGGTGGATATAATTAAATATTTTGATATCATAGATTTGATATTAATTGATATTATCAATTATTTTAATAATATAATTTTTTTATTAAATATTTTTAAAGTATATAAAATAGGTAGATTCATTCACATATTTTTATTGTTTTTATATTTAAAGATCGCAATATAAAATTATATATTTTATTATTTGATTTAATTAATAACCATTATGGTAGATTTGCTATCATTCACCTCCATACAATATTTTTCACTACATAACATAGGCTTTGCCTGCATCTCAGTTTAATGCTGAAATATCATGACCTACTATGTCCTAAAAATATTGGAAAAATATGGGAGGGAAGCCATCGGGTCCAAGAGATTTGTTAGGGTGCATTGAAAACATTACCTCTTTAATTTCTTCAAAGGTAAACTCTTTAAGGAGACCAACATTGAAATCTTTGGGAATCATATATGGAATTTTTTGGAGAGAATTGCACACCTAAGATAAACATGGGGTACAAGTACCAAGAATTTCTTTAAATTAAGTGACAACCCCTTCACTAATTTAAAGAATATCTGAAGTGGATGTGCCATCAGTGCATAAGAGCTCATTGATTATGTTATTAATTATGTGTCTGAGAGTTGATGCATGGAAGTACTTGGTGTTGGAGTCTCCTTCTTTCAGCCATAGTGAACATGATTTTTATCTCCAAAAAACCTCTTCTTTGGCTAGGATGTTGTGGTATTCTGAGAGGATTTTTTTTCCTTTTGCCTCGTTCAAGGTTCCAGATTCCCATTTTGGATATTGTTTTCATGTGCATTTGGATGATCAAAAAATGTTTTGTTTGCATTGGAAAATATTCCCAAATACCTCCTTGTTCCAAATTTTTTTATTTTCTTTGATAAATTGATTTTTTTTAGTTATTTAAACTAATGGTGAATCTGAGAAGGGTTTGATCTACCAGTCTAAAATATGTCTTCTAAGGTCCTCATGCTGAAGCCATATTAATTTTAATATGAATGCCAACTTAAAGGTTTGGCCTTGTCGTTGCCTTTCCAAAACCAAGGGACTATGGTCATAATAAATTTTTGGAAGAGTGTAAAGAGTTGTATCTTTGAAGAACTGAATTGCTTCCTTACATACAATAAATATATCAATTCTAAATTGGATTAACTAATTACCTATTATTGTATTTATCCATGTGTATTTTTATCCTTTAAATTGAATTTCCATGAGTTCATTATATTCAATGAAATCATTGAATTCTTCAATACATTAAGAATTTATGGTGCTTCCTCCTTTTTTCTCCAATGGAAACAAAGAAGTGTTTAAATTGCCAGTAAGCATCCATAACTCCTTTCAAAAGTCATCCCTCACCTGGCATAGATTATTAGAGAAGGTACAATAGCCCAATGGATTATTTTGGGTATAAATTTTTGATAATATCCATTGATTTTGAGTGTCTTTTCTAAAGAATAACATATTGATTACCCTATATATCATAGTTATGAGTCTTCCTTTGATCTTGCTTGAGTTCCACATGCAAAACAATGTGCCTAAAGAACCCCTGGAGAGACTAAAAATAAATTCACTATCCTTCCACAAGGATTTTGCTATTTTATCACTACTATCATATCCATTTTTGTTTCTTACAGGAAAATGATGTCGGTTTTTAATTTCTTCCTCATAAACCTAACCAACCTTTGTTTCAATGGGCCATTGAGGTGTCTCATGTTCAATGAGAGGATATTCATCTAGAATTTTTTGATGATGATTTTTCCCCCTCCTCTACTTTAATATGAGGCTGGTTTGGATCACTTTTCTTCTTCTTTTGAAATATTAATGCTAGTTTGGTCCACAAGAGATGAATGAATGGTGGGCTAAGTGTCAATAACAATGTTATTCTTTTTCTCCTTCCTCCTAACATCCTATATGGATGGTCATCCTTTATTTTTCCCACTACCCACGTCAGCTATTACATATTTTTTTGGTTGTGAGTGATTTGTTTTTGGGAACAATAATATTCATCATAGATAGAGGATAAATCCTACTTTAGAGAACTGATTGATTCTTCAAAAATAGGGGAATTGACCACATTTGCTGGAATGTTTATTAAATAAATTGGATACAAGGTATTAGGAGCATATTTTGGTGAATTAGTGTTCATTTGAGGATATGAGGGTCCTGAATTTGAGGGAGAATTACCATTCACAATAGTACCATCTAGACATTCATGATGATTATCTTGGATTTTTATGTTTTTGGGAATGTTTAAAGGTGTATTTGGCTCTGACCAATTATCCTTTACAACATATTCAGGGGAGGTGTTTTATGAATTTAAAAAATATATATTTGGATTGGAAAAAAAATATCTTATCGAATTTGAAGTGTTCCCAAATTAGAGTGTTGATTGGTGAGTGGAAATTGGTTGTTTTCCTTTGTCAACCTGCTTCTTTATTTAGATTTAACCAAATGCTTGACCATTACAATTTCATATAGCTACTTTGCCTTGATAACTATATTTCATTGAGTATTTTTTTAGCATTGGGTATTGAACCCTTAGGTGATCCTATTTTTTATATTCAATACAATAAGCGAGTTTGTTTTCATATTCAAAAACTCGACATTTCCAATGTAAACCTGTAACTAGTTCAACATAGGTCAAAATATAGGAGTTAATATTAGTTGTGATGCAAATGAGAGCATAAGTCAAATGATATCTTACTTTTGTGGTTGCATCAATAGTGACTAATTATCCAATCTATTGGGCTATGACTTTGAGAGTTCATGGGTTCCAAAAGTGGGTGGGTAAACCTACTATCCTAACCCAAATTAGTGTTAGGTTGATTATTTATGTTTCTATATCAAAATACTCCCCCCACCGATGGATAAATAGGGATCTAATATAAAAAAACCATGGTTGACCTATAATAATTTTGCTGATGTCTTGGGGATTGTTTAGTCAGATCATGAAGAAATCTCTAGGGCATTCTATTATGTCTATGTTTTTGATAGGGCTACTTTTTTAGAATACCAATTTATGAATAGAATCAATATATAGTCGTGCTCTAATAAACTTGCCAATAAGATATGGATATTCATGAAAGATAAGAGGTGCCATATCTTCAAGAGGAAAAATAACTTTATAACCAGAGATAGTAAAGAAAATTTAAGATTTGGGTAACTACGTCAAAGCCCGTTATGTTATGGACTTTATCTGCAAAGGAAGAGTTTGGTGGGACGTTTCGAGGTGGTTTTATCGAAGGAGGGCCCCAAAATTCTCTGAATATTTCATTTTCATAATTTTCATCAACATCCTTCACTCCATTTGTATGATCATCTAAGGGTGCCTAAAAAACATTTTTTAGAATCTACCATTCTCGCTCCTTCAAATTTTTATTTATTTTATGCCTGATTCTATTTTTCCCTGCCTCGAAAGATATATATTTAGATACCCTCAAGAATATGCTTATCTTACCCAACCATCCCTACTATAACAATTATTTTTGTGAAACCCTTGTGTATATACCTCATTGCACATGCGAAAAACAAGGCTATGTGTAGCCTCACCTGTAGACCCTGTGCAAAATACCTATGAATAGAGTTATTCTAGAATATTTATTATGCTTTGGGTAGTGACACTATGTATTATTTTTAAACCATACAATGTAGATCCTACTATTGATTTATGTTAATCTTCTTAGTTTAACTATACATTTTCATCTATACAATGGTAAGACAAAGTTGTGTAAAATCTAAAATTCAAAGATTGCATCTTTAGTGGGGTTCAATGAAATGTTAGGTGAGCAAAAATGGATTCCAAATTTACTTGATAGTAATAGAAGAGACTACAATAGTAATTGAAAAATAAGAGATAAAGAGAAATTGATCACATTTCATAGATTTGATATGAATTGATGCAGTCAATTTTTTAATAACATTTTGTATTTATTAAATATTGTGAATTTATATAAATTATGTAGATTCATTCACATATTATTATTATTATTATTTTTGATTGGTAGAAGGGGTGTTGAAAGGTCCCTGAACCTTGTACAAGAGAGATTACAAGAAATCCATAGCGACCGAGGTGGTCCAAGAAGAAAGTAAAAGAGAGCTGGCAAACCTCTACACTAGGGAAGGCAAAATGGTGATGTTGCGAAATCACGACGAGTTGCACCGTTGATGCCCATAGAAGAAAGGACGTCGCAAAATCACGACAAGAAAAGCCATCAGAACCGAAGAAGGGAAGAAGTCACCATATCGTGACATGCTACAAAGTGTCGCGATATCGCGACAAGTTGCTATGTTGGAGCCGAACGAGAAGAAGAGTCATGAAATCATGATAAGAATGAAGACCGTAGCCAAAATAGAAAATGAGTCACGAAATCGCGACGAAAGTGGAAGCCTGCTGCCGAGAAGAAAAAGTGTCGTGAAATCATGACAAGAATGAAGACCACTGCCGAAGAGGAAAATTGTCGCGATATCATGACAAATTGGGAGACCACTGCCAAGATGAAAAAGTGTCACGAAATCACGACAATCTGGAGGACCGCAGCCAAGGACAAAAGGTGCCACAAAATCGTGACAATCTGGAAATCCACAGCCGAGGAGGAAAAGTGTCACGAAATCACGACAAGAAGGAAGACCGCCGTTGGAGAGAAAAAATGTTGCGATATCGTGACAAAAAAGGAAGACCGCCGTTGAAGAGAAAAAAGGTCGCGATATCACGACAAAAAAGGAAGACCACCGTTGGAGAGAAAAAATGTCACGATATCGCGACAAAAAGGAAGACCGCCGTTGGAGGGAAAAAAGGTCGCGATATCGCGACAGAGTGGAATACCACCGTCAGAGAGAAAAAATGTCGTGATATCGTGATAAAAATGGAGGACCACCGTTGGAGAGGAAAAATGTCACGATATCATGATAGAATGGAAGACCATCATTGGAGAGAGAAAAAATGTCACGATATCGCGACAAAAAGGAAGATCGCCATTGGAGAGAGAAAAAAGGTCGTGATATCACGACATGAAGCAAGGAAGCGTCAGAAGGCCAAAAAGTGTCGCGATATCGTGACAAGTTTGCAAAAAAGCACCCGAAGAGAAAAAGTGTCGTGATATCGCGACAGAATGGAAGACCGTCGTTGAAGAGAGAAAAAAGGTCGCGATATCATGACAAATTGGAAGACCGCCGTTGGAGTGAAAAAAGGTCACGATATCATGATAGAATGAAAGACCACCGTTGAAGAGAGAAAAAAGTCTTGATAACATGACAAGCTGAGATTTTGCAACCAACTGTGAAAAATGATGCGAAAATGCTCCAAGATGCCAAGACGTAGCCACAGGGGAAAAACCTAGAGCCCAGTAACCCACTCACATTGTGCAAACATTGGAACTTGAAGAAGCGTCCCTTAGGCCGATTGGGAAGGAATCTCTCCAAACCTGAATGTCTGTTGTGTCAACTCCCTTGTTAGCAAGCCAGTCTGCAGCTTTGTTTCCTTCCCGGTATTGATGTTGAATGATTAATTCTGGGTAAATGCCAATTAGTGTCTTGCATTCTTCGAATATGGAAACAAGGGTCCAAGGAGGCACAGAGATTCCTTTGAGCCAGTTGATGCAATGCAATGAGTCTCCTTCTATGATGATTTTATTGATAGTCAAGCCTTCCAAGAGAATCAAGCTTTGGATCAAGGCCCGAGCCTCGGCCATATTGTTGGACTGAATTCCTAAGTTCTGAGCAAAGGCCAAAATTATTTCTCCTCTGTGATTTCTAAGAATTCCACCTCTGCCAGTCGCTCCAGGGTTACCTTTGGCCGCACCATCGAAGTTAAGCTTGTGCCACCCAGAAGGAGGTAAGGCCCACTTGATTACAGACCTGTCAACAGAGGTAGGAGGAGTTGCAGAAAAATTAAAAAGATTGAAATGATTTGTTAAATCCAATTCAAGGCTAGGAGGGGGGGTTTGGATGATGAGACAAGAGAGGCATTCTCCGTAGCAAGGGCCAAGATTTTGGCAACAACAATCTTCTTATCCATGGCAAGGTTTTTGAAAATTTTGGCATTTCTCTCAAGCCAAATCTACCATAGGAAAATGTGAAGGCAAGCTTGCCACATGAATTTGAGTTGACTGCTCTTGAAAGGCCTAGGCCATTGTTGAAAAAGGAGGGGAATGGAATGAGGGAGGGCTATGGAGATGGTGAAAGTGTTGAAAACCTGGTTGAGCACTACAAGGGAGAAGGGACATTCCAAAAAAACATGCGCAGTAGACTCACAGGCATTTTTACACAAGATGCACCAATTGGGGATGAGAAGCCCTCTGGTTATCAAATTTTCAGTGGTGAGGATTCTATTTTGGATGGCCAACTAGCAGAATAATTTGACCTTGGGAATGATCTTGGGAACCCAGACCAGATTAGATAAGTCACGGCCATCACTGGGAGCTTCTTGGCTGTAGTAGGCAGATTTAACAGTAAAATGCCCTGAATCTTCAAGGTTCCAAACCATGGAGTCATCTTTGTGAGAGTTGGGGATTATGCAGCTCCTCAGTAAGTTTTGTAACCGTCTAAGCACCTCGGTGATATTTTTAGGCCCATTCAGATCTAGGTGTTTCCATTCGGGTCTTGTAATACCTGGGTTAATGAAATGACACACCTTATCTCCAAATGTGGCTTCGGTCACCGTCTTGAACACAGCAAAATGAGGATCTTGGCTAAGATGTTTGTCACGGATCCAAGGGTCATCCCAGAAATGAATGGTCAATCCATTTCCAAGACACCACATTAAGCCTTCCATGATGATCTTCCTTGTTTTAGTGACACCATTCCAAAATTGAGATCCACTAGGAAGGTTGTGCTCTCCAAGAAAGGGAACCTGATGAAGGTACTTAGCTTTGATGATGTCAATCCGAGTGGCTTTTTCGTTGATGGTAAGTCTCCGGGACTGCTTGGCAATGAGATCCATGTTCATCCACTTGATCTCCCTGAAGCCGAGACCTCCATCCTTTTTCTTGGAACATACCTTGTCCCAGGCAACAAGGGGAAATTTGTTCTTGTTTTCGTTTCCCGCCCAAAGGAATCTGCATTGAATTTTCTCAATTCTTTGGCAGATGGAAACTGGAGCTTTGAAGATAGATAAGAAAAAAATAGGAATATATTTTATTATTTTTATATCCTAGGTCACAATATAAAATTATATATTTTATTATTTGATTGAATAATTCAATAAAGAATGTGGCTATTGGCTTTGCACCCAAATTCATCAATAAAAAACAACTATACAACATCAAAGGAAAATTTAACCATAATATGTAAAAAATTTAAATTTATAAGAACTTTTATGACTAATACTCAATATAATTCTTAGTTAAAAGGTTAGTATCCTTAATTCAAAGTGCTATGTATGCATGGTAAATTTCATCTAGTCATCAATGAGTCTTAAATTTTCTATTTATGTTAATAGAGACATGTTGCTAGATGAGTTTGTATCACTTTTCTGAATATATTTTATATTTTAGTTTGATACATGTACATATGTAGTTTTATTTTTAATATAAACTGATTCTATTTAAGAAATTAGTTTTTAAATTATTATTATTATTAATTTGATGTGTAAATTTTGAAACTGATTAACATCAATTTAATTTTTTTAGGAAAATAAAAAATTTTAAATTTGAAAATCAAATTTTCTTGTTGGAATATGTGGTGGTTACTCTTCACTTGATTTCATAATAAAATTGTTATTTAAATTCTCTGCTAAAGTCCTTTTGGACCTTGTACACCTTGTATAAGTGAATCCAATGTGATGTTTTATTATTTATCATGAAGTTTGAATTTTTATTTTGACCTAAAGCTATATTATAATTGGGTATAAACACCCTTTTCTACCAGCCATTTCATCATTTTTGGAATATAATTCTATATTTTTACTAAGATATTTTTTGTATTTACAAATAGTCTTTCACATTGTGTGTTTGCTTCATATGAGAAGAATTTACCTATCTAGGTAATGCATTGATATTTTTTTTTTTAATGTATTATTACATCCAACATGGTATCAAAGTGAGTGTGAATCTCCATTACTTGATTTTTTGTCTTTAACAATTTATCTTCTATTCCAATTACTAGGCGTAGTATTATTTAGAATTAATTAGAAGAAATATTATGTGCCATTAATAATTTATTAGTTTATTTTATTAAAACCCTAGGATGACTTGGATCATGAGTCTCTCACTTATTTATAATACATTTGTTTTGGGATAATGTCATGTTTATCAAAAACTAATCTTTTATGAAAAATAGATTTAAGATCTTATTCCTCTTCTAGAATAGAATAATATTATTTCGTGTAAATGGATCTACAAGATCAATTATACTTCTATCCGTCAAGTGGAGAAGCACAAGGTACATATTGCTACTAAAGGTTTTTCAAAGAAGAAGAAATTTGATTACTTGAAGGTATTTATCCCATTTTTTTAAATGGGTTCTATTTAAATGATTCTACCATAGTTATTTTATATGGTTGAAAATTTTATAAAATTTATTAGATGGATTTTAGGAAGAGATCTACACATATATTGAATACATTTAGACTAGGATTTTATCTTAGGTTACGTACTTGTATGAGAAAGAAGTAATAAATGTACAAGTCTTAGAATGTGCAATGATGTAAATGTGCATGTAGTCCACATGTGCATAAGTCATAGGAGAATATTGCATAGAATACTGGACAAAGAAACTATCTTCCTATGTAATACAAAGTGATACTTGATCATGTAGCTCATTCTTTACTTTGGATGTGATAGTGCCAAAACCATCATTGGTATCCGAGCTACAAAGGGACATGAAGAAAATTTGAAGGAAGTGACTTTAGAAACGAGTCTAGGAAAATATTGGAGATCTCCATTGAAGACTAAATCCTGCAAGATTTATAAAATTGTAGATTGAAGAATCTTAAACAATTGTCACCATATGACACCAAGCCCAAAAAGGAGAAGGATTCAACAAAATTACAGAAGGAGAATAACCCTAGTAGCTAAAGTAACCTATGAAAGGTCTCATTGGGAAGACTATAGAATTTGTTTCAGATAGCCAAGTAGAGCTCCGATTTAATCCATTAGAAGATAATAATTTTGTGAATCTAATCATCAATACATTCGTCAACTACATATATTTTAAAGGTAAGCAACTTAGGTGCAAAGGATTCATTATTTGAACACTTATTCAACTTGATATTAAGTTTCATTAAGCACCATATTAGATTTAAAGTTGTAAGAAGAATATCACATATTAAATTTTTAAAAGGGAGTGTAGAATAATTTTTCTCTTAAGGTTAATACTTGCATGTTAAATATGAGTTATATATATTTTGACAGAAATAAAATAATATCTTCTTATTACTCAGTTACAACAAATAAGATATTACTACTATGTGAAAGTTGTAGAGGTTATTAGTGCATTTGAGAGTTACTTAAGAATTACTATTAGTGCATCTTGCAAGTTACTTTTAAAGAGCAATAAGGTGATATTACTATTGTACTATGTTAGTTATTATAAAATATATTAAACTTATTACTCTCAAATATTATTATGTATCTTGGTTGTTAAGTTAGAGTGGAAAACCAAAGAGTACAAGTAAACATACTATTAAAGTGTCTAAAGAACCTACTAGATCATACAAAACCTATAGCTTATTATAGCCTAGGGGAGCCATCAAATAGGGTAATATTAATTAAAGGAGTGGATAATAATGCTACCATCAATACTAGTAGAGGGAGCTACAAAACGAGACTAGAAGAGTCTCAAGTTTTAGGTGCAAATAAAGAAGTATTACAGATTGTTATTTGAGCATCAAATTTGTCTTCTATTACATCAAAAGAAGATAAAATACAAGTGTCTTAAGGGCACTCTATGTAGCCTACCATACTATAAGCAAAAACCATTATCATGAACTTAAGTGCTTGAAGAGGAGCCACACAAAAGGAGCTCAATGTTTATCAGTTACAAAGAGTAAGGACTAGCAAAGGTGCTTAAGAAAAAATCCAAATTGAAGGGCTCAATATCCATAATTGATAATGGAAGTACCACAGAAGGTGCTTGAGCAAAGTTGCATTCATAAGACTTGGTATTTGGCTTGTTAATATGTTAGAAGATACCTCATTCCATCACTCATGGTGATGTCAAACTGTAGCATAGAAAGGGCCTACATAAGATGAATATAATCCATTGTACCCTATGTAAAACCATAGTTCTAAGGACAACATATTAAAAGCAAGGGCGAGTAAGGTATAAGGTGATACTAAAGGTGTATTACCATAGTTCCAACATGGTCGAATAACAAACTGAGAACAACATCGAAAGCTATCATTAGAACATCATTATAGCACTTGAAAGACATCATAGTTAGAATTAGCATCATCACATTAATGTTTTCTTTGAATGATATAATTGAATAAAAAGAAATAATAAGGTATTTGCTAGCATAAAATCGATGAAGAATAGATGTTGGGGAGCTCTACATGCTTGGTTTTGGAGTGGTACTTGCAAAACTCTACCAAAGATAGTGTGGCACTTGGCACAATGGTTAAAAAGCATATCCATAACACCAAAATTCAAGAGAAGTGATACCTAAACAATGTGTTGCCTCTCATCATAGCTAAAACATTCAATAAAGAATCCACAATAGTCATAAATACTTGGGAGTTATATTTATAACATAATGATTCTCAAGACCCATAATAGGTTTTGTGCCATATAAGGAGATTGAAGAGTCTTGGGAAACTCCTAGTGCCACTTATCACTTTCTTAAAGGCAACAGATCACATTTTTAGCTACCAAGAATAAGAGCATTTACATAGTCACATAAAGGAGAAAGCACATCATCAACCGACATTAAGCAAGAGAATTAAAGTTGCAGTATAGAGAGAATTGAAGGTACAATTAAGACCATATTTAAGGGACTTTTGAGAGAGCATTCAAAGAATGAAATTAAGGAGGTGAAGAGTAGTCAAATATGCAATAAATATGGACTTAAAATATGTCTAGTAAACTCGATGCCATCATTGTTATACGTCCACAGTACAACATCCATTATTAGGGAGATACAACATTATAAAGGTAAGATTTTACTTTTATTACAATCACTTTCATTTTAAAGTGTAAGGTGTATAACCTAAGGTTGAATCCATTTGTTATTTACATTAGTGATTTAAGTTAAACCGATCTTAGTAAGTTGAAAATAAATCAAAATAATCTTAAATAATTAAAAGTATTTCAAATTACTTTAAGTGAAATACATAATATTTGCATTTAATACCAAAGGAGATATAAGGGTTTCCACTTCATCAAAACAATATTATATTGCAAATATTATTAAATTCTAGAATTAGAGAGTCATAAGGAATACTATGACAAACAAAGTTAATTGGAATTAATTGCCTAAAAGATAATCATCCAACCATAGATAATTTTATCAAATTAAAAGTGCATTAGAAGAGATAAGAAAATTAAGAGTTGAACATTATATCAAATCTATATTCAAACCATCATGAAGAATTGGTATATAGATTCAAGAGCAAGCAAACACATGATTGGAAATAAATAATTGTTTTATTCTCTGCAAAAGAAAAATAAAAAACTAGTTAATATAGAATATAGTAAAACTTATGAAGTAAAAGAGATAGGAAATATTTTTAGTTGAACTAGTAAATGGAAAATGGATAATTAAAATTGTCTTATTTGTCCTAGGATTGACCAATAATCTACTCTTAGTTTCTCAACTCATGGATCAAAATATGACTATAGAGTTCAAGATATCTAATGGAAGAAAGCAATGTCAAATTATTAAACATGGGAAAACTTTAGTTTTAGGTACCTATATAAATGGCATGCTTGCTATTTCCATTACTACACATTCAAAATTTTCAGTTAAGACCTCATATCTATGGCACATATATCTAGGACATACAAGTGCATCTTATTTGAATGAAATGTTCAAATATCAAATGTTTGAATGAATACCAAATCTATCCCTAGAGAATATTATGTGCCCATAATGTTTAGCTGGAAAAGAACATAGAGTTCCTATTGAACTTTGTTAACATAAAACTGAATAACAATTATAATTAATATATACATATTTATGTGGTTCAATGAATGTCACCAGTATTGGAGGACATAAGTATTTTTAGCTATTTTTTTATGATCACACCATGAAAATGTGGGTATACTTCATGAAGTATAAATTATAAGCATTCAATTGTTTTAAACAATTCAAACTTCAAATAGAGAAATAATCATGAAATATTATCAAAGCTCCTTGTTCTAATAGAAGACGTGAATTTATATCAAAATAATTTTATTCCTTTCTAAGAGAAAATAAAATTAAAATACAACTCACTACAAAATATTCACCATAAAAAATGGAACCGTAGAAAGAATAAATAGGTCTATAATGGAAATGGTTAGATGTGTGTTAAAAGAAGCTCTTCTCAATCCCCAATATTGGGTAGTAACAGTTAAAATAGTAGTATACTTGTAAAATAGATTACATACAAGAATACTTTGACATGTTACACACCAGACGAAGCATGGTTAGGACATAAACCAAATATAAAAAACTAAGATTTTTTGGTTGCAAATATTATATGCATATTCCAAAATAAAAAAAGGGACTAAACTAGATGACAAAACTATGGTAGGAATATTTGTTGTCTATCATGATGAATCCATAGGATACAAATTAATGGATCCACATAAAAAAAAATTATACATAATTAGATATGTAGTCTTTGATGAGAAAGTCAAGATAGACATCGATAAACAAAATATTGATACATAAATTGTTCTAAATTTCTCAGAGAAATATATAACAAGTGAAGAAACTATGTTAGCATCCCTAAAATAAGATCATGAATATAGATAAATATTCATGATTTCTCAAAGGAAAGAACAAATATGGCTTAGAGACAACCTCAAATATTTATTGTTAAGTGCTTTTCTTAATGGTGAATTAGAAGAGGAAGTCTACATATCACAACCATAAGGATTTATTGTTAAGGGTCAAGAGAATAAGGTTTTTAAATTAAACAAATCCTTATATGGTATCCTAAATAATAGAATATAAAAATCAATAATCAGTTATTACAACATAACTTCAAATGAAGTACTTATGATCCGAGTCTATAGAAAAATAAAATTGGAAAATATAAATTAATTCTTATAGTATACGTTGATGTTATAGTGATCACTAGAAGCTCATAAAAATTATTATATTAAAAGGGATCTTGAGAAGGCATTTGAAATGACAAATTTAGGATTGATGAATTATCACATTAGCCTAGAAATACATCAAGATAAAGATAATATTACAATTACTCAATCAAAATATGCAAAAGCTTTATTTAAAAATATAGGATGAAGAATTGTAACCCAAAATATATTCCTATGGAAATAGGGATTCAATTATTAAAAAATGATGAAACACTTTTTGTGTTAGCAATAATGTATCACCAATTAATTGGAAGTCTTCTATACTTAACAAATAGCTTACTTGACATGGTCTTTGCTATAAATTATCTTTCATGATTCATGCAAGAACCAAGAGTAAGTCATCAAAAATTTGACATCTATGATTATTATATGATGTATGGTTGATTTTTAATGAATGGTTTTATGCAGGGCTTATATTTTATGGAAAATATAATATTTTTCAATAGGATAATGAACTATTCTATCTTTATATTATGCAATTGCATATTTTTCATGAAAAGCATATGATAAAACTTGATAAAGGAATGATAAAATAGCTCATGATGAGTTCATGTTAAACAATTATTAGTGATGTTTTATGGGAATAAGTATATGATAAATTTGTTTTTGTTGTAGGATATTTACAATTGATTTGGATATCTAATAAACATTTTTTCTAAAATTTCAACATGTTTCAATTTTAGAGATACTAGACAAACGAATCACCATGTGCTACCACAAGGAAAGAGTTAATGCCACTTGTATGCATTTGTAGGTTTATCGAAGTATCATGATGTGAAAGTAAGACTTTATTGTTATACATTGAGAAAATTTTCTTGGTGAGGAACAAAATGAAGCATGGATTTGTTTTTCACAATTTTAAAAATTAATGTGAACATTTAAAACTCCATTGTAGACTATCGTGTCATATATTTTGGAGGAGTGGCTAGTGAATGTTAAGTGGGAAGTTGGGAGATGGTGAGTACAATTCAAAAAGGGTGGGAGAGAAAAAGAGGAATGGATTCAACCACTAAGGAAGAAAGGGAGAGATAAAATGAAGAGAGAAGGAGTTCATTTTTTTGGAATGGGATGATGCCACTGTGGAGATGGAATCGTCTTGATGGCATTGGACAATTCCATTGTAGATAATGAGTTTGTATTACTAGAATCTAGTAGCACCACTATCAGATAGTGAGTTCATATCGCTGGTTTGGACAACACCATTGGGGAATAACGAGCTTAATAATGGGTATAGATAGTACAATTGAGGTAGGTACTTTAACCAAAGTTCTAAATTGGATATATGTTAAGCTATTTGTTAAAGTAGGACTTGGTTTGTTTTGGTAGATAAAACAATAATGAAATTCATGTTGGCAGATAGTCTACCTTATGATTAATTAAAAATATCGAATGTAATTGCTTATGTCTCATACCTTTCAATCAATTTCTGATTATCTATGTTGTATGGAGCATTATCTTAAAAAAAAAGGTTTAATATGGTAATGAAAGTAACACTATAGTTGCATGTTTTGTGATAATTGATCTTCAGAAAACTTATAGGAAAAGAAGAGGAAAATATATTTAACCTTGATTTTAAGACCATAACTATTAGGAGTGGTGATTACAATAATGGTGGTTAAAATGTTTGCCTATATAGGAATTCCTATAGATGTATTGAGTCTGTCTATTTTATGGTTTCCTTTAAAAGAGGACATGGGATTTTATAATTATAATAGGGAGAATTTGTGCTTGGAATCCTATTACAAAATTAGGTAGACAACCTTACTTGAGTAGACTGGGTGTGAAGAAACTCAAATTGGTAATTTGGGTAGTTGGTCGCCTAATAGAAGAGACCATTAGTGAACAAATGGTGTTTTTAATTAACTTTTCATGTGTATGTATTGAGTTTATAAGAGATGTAATGTACAAGAGAAGATAATATTAAGAACTATATCTTTAGGAAAACTAATAGAAGGCAAAGTCGTATAAACTAATAACAATTATATCAAAACTTTGAACTTGATCACCACTAAAGGTTGTATAGTCTAATACCTCTCATATATTTGTATGATTGAGGAAAAGCGATGTGCGTAAATGAACTACCAATTTGAGATTCAGTTTGGTTTTTGAAAGCTAATGTTTGATATATTTTCACTATATGTGGGTTCATATGCTTCAAGGAAAGATATGTTGATATTAAACTATGCATGGGTTGGATGTACCATATGGAAATGACCACAATGCCACTTCCAATTGAAGGATAAAGGAAGAACTGTGTCTTTAGAATATTGAGTTCATCAACTTGAGTTTTAGTTGAAACAAAATTTTTATTCTATCTTTTTATAAAATTAGGTAAGGTGATAGGTGAAGGAATATCAACTTAAT
The DNA here is from genome assembly GCA_028583015.1 of Wollemia nobilis. Lineage (NCBI taxonomy): Eukaryota > Viridiplantae > Streptophyta > Pinopsida > Araucariales > Araucariaceae > Wollemia > Wollemia nobilis. The sequence continues at coordinate 579,855 of JAQPPZ010002571.1, read as the reverse complement.
AATATGTTTCTATATATGGAGAGTTTTGATGAGATATTTATTGAATAATATTATGATTGAAACAAAGGAAAGTAAGTGGCTATTAGTTTGTGGATTCAAGTTAGGATTAGTTGTTGTTAGTTTATAGGCTTATGAGTTGGAGACTCCTTGTTTTGAGGGTAGATCATGACTATGGATGAAAAAATTAACAATGGGATTCTTCTTTATTTTTGTTACTATGGTGGAAACTAATGGAGGATAATACATGTTATCTTATGGAAGCTACAAGTTCATGACTATTGAGTGTAGTCAGTGTAAAATCTACTTAGATTCATATTGAGTCTAGTAGTGGATTTATTTAACAAAAATATTTTATAATATTATGTGAACTACAAATAGGGTATGGTGAATAAAATATTTTTCATATAGTATATTTGTAGCATGAATATGTGACCAGATACCTTTGTGATATGAAGGAACAAATCATATTGTAAACTTAGGGATTATCGAATTTCCTTGGTAGAATTATAGGGAATATGGAAAGCATTTAAGAATTATGTAAATGAATTCTCCTATTACAATGATAATAAAGCAAAGGGATTTTAATTCTATTTTTTCCATTTAGGGTTTTATCCTAGGGTAAAATAATTATCTTATATGAATTTGCATGGAATTCTCCTTTGAATGGATGAATCTTTATTTATATGTTAAGTTAAAAAATTTAAAAATTGTTTATAAAATATGTAGAATCTTTTAAATAGAAATGCTTCTATCTTGAGAAAGGATTTAGAAGAAAAATTTACAAAGGATATTATAAATGGAATTTATATTAGAAGAATGTAATTTTGCTTTAAGAGCCCTGATGTTGAATAAGCGATGAGTATTCTCTTGAGGAATTAGTAAGTTTATAACTCATTATTTTGGGTAAAAAATAGTAATAACATGAATTTTAAATAAAAATAAAATAAAAGAATTTATATTACTTTCTTGTTAATCTGATACTCATTTTATATTTTAGAAAATAATGGCTATAAAAATAAGGGTGATTATTCATTAATCAACAAATGCAATAGAGAAGTAGATTGTCTTCTAACACTAATAGAGGGAGTTAATGAATAATAGGGATGAGGATTTTGATATGTCCAATCTCAAATAGACATGATATGTAATGGTATTTTCCACACATATATATCATACTCATAGAAGGATTTGTATAGAGTGAAAAAACTTTACATGCACCTTTCAAAATAATGAAGGATGGTCATGCTAGCTCATTGGGTCCATGAGACAGGTAGCTTGACCTATTAAGTAAATACACCTAATGTTCCTTTATAGATGAAATTATGTAAGTTTTAAGGATTTTTGTACCTCATATATGATCTATATAGACAAATAAGATAGTAACCTTTTTATATATTCATATATCTAGAATCTATAACCCTTGTTATTGTTTAAAAAAATAGTATGGGAATTTGGGTTATGACATTTTGTATCAAAGCATGGTTTGTAGTGGGAAAGGTTCACTACATAAAATTAAATGGTGGTGTGTAATATAAAACATACCTATATGAGGATTATACATTGCTAAGGAAAAAAATCTACTAAAGGAAAAACCCATATGATTATTTATGATAACTAGGAATATAGTTGCTAGTAGAAGTAATGGTAAACTGACTTCTACTATTTCTATTATGTGTGGCTAGGGATAATGTCATAAAAGAGAGGGAAATAAAGTGTTACCCCATTGACAAGGAATACACGATGAACTAATGTAAAATATACAATCCCAAATGTAGGTTCAAAGGACCCTAGAAATGAAGCAGAAAATATCACTACCATAGTAGCCCTACTTCGTGAGTAGGTAGAAACATAGAATAAATTGTTGGATGTCATGTTGAATCAAGAAGTACAAGTTAGTAACTCTATAATGGGATATATAGATGAACCACTTACTAAGGCACAATAGGATAAGGTTTAAATTGAGGTTGGATTAGGCAAGAAAATAAAACATTTAAAGTCTTCCAAGTTCAATGAAGAGGAATATGGCGATAAATACGAATCTTGGTTGAAAGAAATAGAAACTTACTATAAATATGAAGAAATTTTCTTCTAGAACTCAAACATCCTATGCCACGCTACATTTGTAAGGTTGTGGTTTTGATTTGTGGGAAACCTATAGTGAATATAAAAAAATTGCAACAATAGTTGACTTAAAATAGAAAGAATTTGTAGTAGATTTTAAAGAGAGATTCCTCACAAAGCACTTTTATTCCTAGAATTTTGAGGGGTTCATTAAACTTTGACAGGGAACTAGGATACTGGAAAAATATTATGAAATATTTGTCAAGTTTCTGATGTATGTACCTAAATACAATGAGAAAATAAATATTCATAAGTTCATATTAGGAGAAAATCCTAGAATAGGGTAAGATATAGATATGTGAGAACCTACTACTTTGCATAAGGCCTATGATTTAGCCAAAAAAGTGGAAATATATCTCAAATCTTATTTTTATTATGAAGGTTTATATGAGAAGGATAGAGAAGCACTAAGGAAAAAAATAATGAAGGTTTTGTGAAGTGGAAAAAGAATAGGCAAATAAAAGTATCCTAGACAAGACAAAAGGAATGATAAGAATCAAGGAATATTTAGAAAAATATTCCAATAAAATAATTGTAATCTCAACAATGACAACAATAGATCACCATACGGACAAGTTAATCCTCTACTTGCAAAAAAAGTAGACGATGGATAAAAACAGAAATCACACCCAGGAATGAAATATGGATGATATCTTTGTAGTAGAACATATTATGCTAGTAATTATACACATAGAGTAGGAAAGAGTTCAAAGGAAAAGAAACCCATGTAAAAAAAACTACATCTAAGAAATTCATGCACAAGATTTATACTTCAATAGGGAATAAAAAATTGGAGGGTCAAGCCATGCCACTATTGATAAAGGGTCATATTTATGGTAAGAATGTTAAAATCTTGTCTGATAGTGGTGCTAAAAGTAGCTTTATTTCCACTAGTTTATTTAAAGATATTTCAGAAATACTAAGAATTTTGGCACATGGGTGAAAGGTCGAGTATGGTTCAAGATAAACCTACTTCATTAATCAATGTTATCCTATGAAAAAAAATTGTGTTACCTAGTGGAATGCCAATGAGATATATGCATGTTGCACCATTGAATGCCTTTGATGTAATCCTAGCAATGGATTAGTTGCAAGGGCACAAATTAATACTCAATTTTTAATAAATATAGATTGAGTACATAGAATATGGTAGATATGTACAAAGGGTGTATAGCCTACAAGGGGAATTTCAAACTCAAATCCTCTCAATAATGCAACTCAAGAAAGCCATAAAAAATGGTGGAATGGTCTACATTGTTAAGATAAATAAAATTGAGAAAGAAAATAAGGAAGAGGTGTTCAAGAAACACCCAACTCTTCAATATTTTAGGGACACATTTCCAAAGGATTTACCTAGATTACCACCTAGATGTGAATTTAACTTCACAATTGATCTTCAACTAGGAACCAACCCTATACATAGAGATCCTTATAAAATGAATCCCATAGAAATGCAAGATCTAAAAGTGTAGCTATAAGGATTGCTAGAAAAATGTTTAATAAAACTATGTGTATCACCATGGGATGCACCTATGTTATTCATAAATAAAAAAGGACAATTTATTAATATTGTGTGTATATTATATAATTTTAAACAAGGCAAATATCAAGAACATATATCCTCTACCCAGGATTAAAGATCTCTTTGATCAACTTAAATATGCCACTATATTTACGAAGATCGATTTGAAGTCTAGATATCATAAATTGTGAATCAACAAGGAGGATACACATAATACAATATTTAAAACTCATTACGATCATTACACGTCTATTGTATTGCATGTTGGACTAACAAATGCAACAATGACATTCAAGAACTTAATGAATAATATCTTTAGAAAGCACTTGGAGAGATTTGTTCTCATATTTTTGGATGACATTTTTATATATTTTTAGAATAGGGTAGAGCACAATAGACACCTTAGAATTGTGCTATATCTATTAAGAAATAATTAATTTTATGGGAATTTATCCAAGTGTAAATTTATGTTCTAGAAGTGCAATACTTAGGACATATTATATTGTAAAACGAAATTACAATGAATTCTAAGAAGAAAAAAGTTATTTTGAATTGACCACTACTGATGAATGTGATAGAATTTTGAAGTTTCATGGGTTTGACTGGTTACTATAGGAGATATGTGAAGGATTATGCCAGGATAACCTTTCCAATAACTAACCTTCAAAGGAAAGATAAATAAGTTAGGTGGATTGATAAATGTGAGGAAGCTTTTGATTTTCTTAAGAAAAATATTACCACACCTCCTATACTAAATATACCCAATACTTAAGGGAGATTTTCTATTTGCACAAATGCATAAATGGAAGGTTTGGGAGGTGTGCTCTCATAGGGAGCATTGGTAGCCTTTGTATCAAGGAAGTTAAAATGACATGAGTTCAACTATGCAACCCATGATCTATAATTGGTAGTGGTAGTTTTTTCTCTTGAATGTTGGTGATATTATTTGGTAGGAAGAACCTTTGAGTTGAGGATAAATCATCAAAGTTTGAAATATATACACTCAACCATTTATCAATGCTAGGTAGACAAGGTGGATGGAATTTCTTTGTAAATATGATTTTGGCATCAAGTACATAAAGGTAAAGGAGAATAATATTACTGATGCACTGAGTAGAAGGAGACACATAGCTATTTTGTCTCACCTGCATTTTGACTTGATGAAACAAGTCAGGGTAATGCAATATAAGGATGCATATTGCAAGTAAATTTGGGAAAATATGGAAAAGAAACTAGATGAAAACAATGATTTTAGCATCAAGTATGGTTTTTTATATTTTAAAGATAGGATAGTAATTCCCTATACCAAAAATATGAGAAAAATTATTAGGAATGAGGTGCATATATCTTCATATTCTACTCATACAGGTAGAGCAAAAATGAGGGAAAATATGAAGAAAAAATTATATTGGCTAGGAATGAAGAAATACAATTGAATTTCTCACTCAATGCTTAAAATTATAGAAAGTAAAAGCAAAACACAAACATCCTACTAGGTTGTTGTATCCATATGATGTGCCCATGCAAAAATAGTAGGTAATATCGATGGATTTCATTCTAGGGATGCCTAAAAATAGGTTTCAACACGATGCAATATTAGTAGTGGTCGATAGATTGACCAAGGTTTTGCACTTTATACCTAAAAATATGAAGGATAATCTCATCATTGTGGCTAAAATATTTTCCAAAGAAATATTTTGACTTCATGGATTTTTGGAAGTAATCATATTATATAGGGATTCAATATTTACATCTAATTTTTGGCAAGCTGAGAGAGTGACGGATAAACTGAGAGAGTGAACTAGGTGTTAAAGGATATGCTTCACATGTATTTTATATATCATAAGACCTAATGGTATGACTACTTGCATATAATAGAATTTACCTATAATAATTGTCACGATTCAACCATAGGTATGACTCCATTCGAATATTTATATGGTAGAAGATGTAGGACACCATTATCATGGGATAATCCAGAGGATAAAAATGTCCTAGGATATAACATGGTGAAAGAAATGGAACTATAGTTAAGTATAATTAGGGAAATGTTAAAATAATCCCCATACTATCAAAAATGTTATGTCAATCTTAGGAGATCATCAAGGGAATATGTTGTAGGTGATTGAATGTTTATGAGGGTAAAATCAAAGAAGAGTGCTATTAAGTCCAAAAACTTAGACACTTTCTTTGTGGGACCCTTTAAAATTATAGAGAAGATTAGTATTGTGGTATACCAATTTACCTTACCACCTACCTTATCCAAAATTCATGACACTTTTCAAATCTCTTTGGTTAGAAAGTACAATGCTAACCCTGAGCATGTGTGGAATTTTTCTAATTTACAAATGGTGAATCTAGAGACTATAGATGTTTGACCAGTAAAGATACTTGAATTATAATCCAAATTTATGAGGAAAGGAACCTTGGAGTAGTGCAAGTTTTAGTGGGACCATTATTTTAAAAGAAATTCTACATGGAATAAAATAGCAGACATGCAAAAACATTTCCCTTTTCCGTTTGAAGATGCAATGTAAATATTAGTTTTATGTTTGGAGTATTGCAACTTAGAGGATTGTGTTAAGTCTAAGGGGGGTAGCATATCATGACCCTCACTTGGAAGGGGGGTAGCATATCATGACCCTAACTTGGCTGATCTTTGGTAAGATAGATTAATGTTCAATCTATAATTATCATATGATGTATGATTGATTTTTAATGAATAATTTTATGCACGACTTATATTTTACGCAAAATATAAATTTTTATCGGTAGGATAATTTAATATTCCATATTTATATTATGCAATTGCATATTTTCAAGAAAATATGATCAAAATTTTTAAAAGAATGATAAACTAGCTAATGATGAGTTCTTGTTAAACATATATTATTGATGTTTTATGGGAATTAGTATATGATAACTTTATATTTGTTGTAGGGTATTTACAATTGATTTGGATATCTAATAAATATGTTTTTAACCTTTCAACATGTTTCAATTTTAGAGATATTGGACAAACAAATTACCTCATGCTACTACAAGGAAAGGGTTAATGCCACTTGTATACATTTGCATGTTTAGCAAGGTATCATGATGTGAAAGTAATACTTTGTTGTTGTACATTGAGAACATTTCCTTGGATGAGGAAAAAAACAAAGTATGGATTTGTTTGTCATAATTTTGAAATTAATGTGAATGGTTAAAAGCCTCGTTGTTGACTATCACATAAGATATTTTGGAAGAGTGGCTAGTGAATGAAAAGTGGGAAGTTGGGAGAAGGTGAGTACAATTTGAAAAGGCTAGGTGATAAAAAGGGAGATGGATTCGACCATCGATGAAGAAAGGGGCAGATATAATTAAGAGAGGAGTTTGTTTTACTGGAATGGAATAGTGCCACTATGGAGAATGAGATCATCTTACTAGAATTGGATAGCACCACTATAGATAATGGGTTTGTCTTATTGGAATATAATAGCACCACTATGATATAGTGAGTTCATCTTGTTGGTTTGGACAATGCCATTCAGAAATAACAAGCTCATTAGCATGTATTGATAGTGTAGTTGAGGTAGGTACTTGACCCAATATTCTAGATTAGAGATCTGTTATGCTCTATGCTAAATTAAGACATGTTTTTTTTGGTATATAAAAGAATTATGAAATATGTATTAATGGATAGTCTACCTTGTGATTAAAAAAATAGATCAAATGTAATTTCTTATGTCTCTTATGTTTCAATCATTTTTTATTAACTAAATTGGATGGAGTATTTATCTTACTTTTAGAAAATGTTTAATATGGTAATGAAAGTAAGACTATAGTTGCATGTTTTTTTATAATTGATATTTACAAAACTTGTAAGAAAATAAGAGGAAAAATATTTAGCCTTCAGTTTAAGACCATAACTGTTGAGAGTGGTGAACACAATAATGGTGGTTAAAACTTTTTCCTGGATAAGAATACCTAAATCCATATTTAATCTATCTTTTTTGTAGTTTCATTTAAAAGAGGACATGTGATTTTGTAATTATAATAGGAAGACATTGTGATCGAAACACTATTACGAAATTAAGTAGACAACCATACTTGAGTAGGGTAAGTGTGATTAAACCCAAAATGGTAATTTGGGTAGTTGGTCACCTAATAGAAGATACCATTAGACAAAAAATAGTATTTTTAATTAACTTATCATCTATATGTATTGATTTTATAAGAGATGTAATGTACTAGAGAAGGCAGTCTTAAGAAGTATGTCTTTAAGAAAACTAATAGAAGGTAAATTCATAGAAACTACTGATGATTACATCAAAAATTTAAACCTAGTTACCACTATAGGTTGGATAGTGTAATAACTTTTATATATTTGTGCATTTGAGGAAAATCAAGGCATGTAAATGAACTACCAAAATCATTCATATTCGTTTTTGTTTTGAATACTAATATTTGGTATATTTTCACTATATGTGGGTTCATATGCATCAAGGAAAAGTATGTTGATCTCAAATTCTGTATGCTTTTGTTATCCCATAAGGAAATAATCACAATTCCACTTCCAATTGAAGGATAAAGGAATAACTGTGTCTTTATGATGTTGAGCACATCAACCTGAGTTTTAGTTAAACTAGAATTTATATTCTATATTCTTATAAAATATGGTAAGATACTAAGTGAAGTAAGATCAACGTAATAATGTGTTCATTGATATGGAGAGTTTTAATGAGAGATTTAAAAAATAACATTATGACTAAAACAAAGGAAAGTAAGAGGTTATTAGTTTGTGTATTTGAATTAGGATTAGTGGTTGTTAATTTGTAGGCTTATGAGTCAGAGACTCCTTGGTTTGAGTGCAAATCATGATAGTGGATGGCAATACTAATAAAAGGATTCTCCTTCCTTTTTTTAATACAATGGAAACTAATGGAGGATAATGTAGGTTATCCTGTGGAAGCCACGAGTTCATGATTGTTGAGTGTACTTAGTGTAAAATCTTAGGATGTTATTGTAGCATCTTAGGAGTTGGTGGTTGAGTGGGATGTTATTGTAGCATCTTAGGATGTAGATAAAGTTAGGCTACAAGATGTGGAGAGGCCTCAAGATTTTGATATAGTGGTTCGATATGTAGAGGTAGATCAAATACATGCAGAGCTAGGGGCACGACAAAATACAGGTGGAGACGAGGATATGGTTACAAGGCTCTAGGTAGAGCTACTAAAGAAGAGTCATCGATAGAGACATGATGTACAACACCTTTAGGCTTAATATGGATATATCCTATTGTTGGAGGATAGGTTTATGGAGCATGACATTGGGCTTCCAAATCCTCCCTCTTCATCCATATTCGGGTCTACTAGGCCTAGTGAGTCTAGGTATAGTTCTAGATCTAGTGTTACTTCAAGGTCATAGGGGTCCTCTTATATATATTTGCTAGTTCTTATATGCACTTTTGTATATGAGCCTTGGTGCTCCATTGTATGTACCCTTTTGTGCACTCATTGTACATGTGATATATATATATATATATATATATATATATATATATATATATATATATATATATATATATATATATATATATATATATATATATATATATATATATATATATATATATATATATATATATATGGATTTTTTTTTCATGTGGATGCATGTGTACATGGATTATTAATGCAAGTGATAATGTGTATGGATACAAATGAACTAATGATCATTTATAGTTTAGATTTTTCTTGGCCATGTCTAGCATTTTTGTGTAATCAGGGGCACCAAAATCATGGTATGTAAAATGGAAGACTCATGAAACGACATGGATATTGACATGGAAGAAGATATGGATGTTGATATGGAAACATACTATTTTGTAGAGACTCTGACATATTAGTGATATCAAACAAACTCACTATATGTTGCCTAATTACTCTAAGACCAAAGGTGTGTGCAGTGAATTCATTTACCTAATCAAGAGTATGGTAATGATTCGAAGCAATCAAGAACCAATGTGTGTGCAAGTGAGTTCATTAACTCATATGCATAAATCACAAAGACACAAACATCCATGTGAAACTGACGATGGAAGGTTGAATGGTTTCAAATTATAAGGAATGAATCACTGTGTACACACTGAGTTGATGCTGAATGATTCTGATGGTTCATGTCTTTTTGGTCTACTTTCATTCTCTATATTTTTGTTGACGCTAGTAATTTTATTTTATTTATTTATTTATTATTTTTTTGGGTTTCATGTGTTTTAAGGTTGGGTTCTTCACCCAAAATTCTAGGAGTATTGCCCAGCAGAGTCATAATTTGTTGTGGCTACTCCACAACTAGCTCCAAATCTTGGGGATCCACTTTTAAAATTTTGTGTTTGGGAGTCCTGTTTGTCTTTGAGTTCAAACGTTGGATAGGATCTCAATCATGAGCTCATCTTGCAGATTTTTGAGCCTCCTCGGTTTATAAGATCTTATTGTATTTTGGGGAAAATTTTTGATGTTACCAATTGATTGAAGTCATCATCGACTACGTGTATTATTTTTATTAATTTTAGTAAAGATGAACTTTGATTGTGATTTCCTTTTGGTTGGTCTAGTTATCTTCCGTTAGCTTGATTTGTCATAGATTAAACCTTTAAATTTTATGATTGGAATTTGAACAAATATATGTATACATTATTATTATATACATAATATATATATATATATATATATATATATATATATATATACCAAAAAGAATAAAAAATAAAATAAAAACACATAATGTTTTTTTTTAACAAAAAAATATATATTATATATATAATAATATATATAATGAAAATGTGTGGGCATCCATCACATCCAAATACGGCTTGACAGATTTCTCTTATCCAAAGAACTCATTCCTATTTTTGGTGATGGCAGGCTTCATAGCCACCCAAAAATTGGCTCTGATCACAACCCCTTAATTCTGGATTGTTCCCACCCCCAGAAAATCTTCAAAACCCTTTTCAGGTTTGAAAAGATGTGGCTCACCCATCCAGATTTGGGTCGGTGTATTCGACAATGGTGGCAGCAAAAACTTTGTCCAAACTCTCTCATGAATCTGTTCCTCAAACTCAAAGCGGCCAAACTCAAGCTGAAATGCTGGAATAGGGAGGTTTTCGACAACCTCTTTATCGAGAAAAAGCTTCTGATGGATGAGCTAAAAAGGGTGGAAAATCTAATTCAGGGAGGAGATCTGAGGGTCGAAACTTTCATGGAAGAAAAAAGCCTCCTTTCAAACTTTCACAATGCCTTGGCTAAGGAAGAGTCCTACTGGAGGCAAAAATCCAGAAACGTCTGGCTCAAAGAAGGAGACACCAACACGAAGTTTTCCATGCTTCCACCATGCATCATAGAGGCTCAAATAAAATCTCTGAGTTGACCAAGGCTGATGGATCCATTGTCTCTGACATCCAAGCTATCATACAGGAAGCTTTGTGCCACTTCCAAGAAATTTTAGGTCCAAGCATTGACTGCCATCCCCGCATAGCAAGTTCTCTGCTTCAGAACATCTCAAAGTTGGTGTCTAATGATGATAATGGGAAATTGCTTCAATGCTTCACTGAAGAGGAGATCAAAAAGCTCTGTTTGCAATGGAACTTGATAAGGCCCCTAGACCCGATGGCTTCCCACCCCGGTGTTTTCCAACACTTTTGGGATATTGTGGGCCCAAATGTCATTGCTATGGTTAAATTATTCTAGAGAGCCAAAAATATGCCAAGAGAGGCCAATTCCACATTCATTGTTTTAATTCCCAAGTCCAATGATCATGCTTCTCTCTCTGACTTCAGACCTATTAGTCTCTGTAGTGTCATCTACAAACTTATCACCAAAGTTATGGCAAACAGGTTGAAATACATCCTTCCCTCCATCATCGACCAGTTCCAAGGGAGCTTAGTAAAATGTAGATTCATTGTTGATGGAGTGATAACCGTCCATGAATTGGCCCACTCGGCATATAAAAATAAAAAACCCAGCATGTTCCTCAAGCTTGACATGAACAAGGCTTTTGATCGGGTTTCCTAGAAATTCCTATTCGAGGTCCTAGAGAAGTTTGGGTTTCACAAAGAATGGATCAAGATGGTTCGTGAATGTATCTCGACTGCATGGTTCTTTGTTCTTATCAATGGTTCACCCGCAGGTTTCTTCCAAAGTTTCAAAGGCATCCATCAAGGGGACCCTCTATCCCCCTTTCTCTTCATCATTTTGGTCGAAACCCTTGGAAGAACCCTTATAGCTGCCTACAACAGTGGTCTCGTCTTCGAGATCAAACCAGCCTCAAAAACCAATGCCATATCCCACCAATAGTTTGTGGATGATACTATTCTATCCTCTCATGCTTCTATTCCAAAAGCAAAAATCATTAAGAACATTCTTGATTCTTATGAAGAGGCGGCTGGCCAGAAAGTCAATTACCGCAAAAGCAAGCTATACTTTCTCAATACTTCCATTCATAGGAAAAATAGGATTGCTGAGATCCTTGGATGCATCATTGGGAGCCTTACAACTACTTATCTTGGATTATCACTTTTCCATGGCAGATCTATCTCGGCTATGTGGAACCTTGTTTTAAATTGCCTCAACAAGAAAATTGCAGGTTGGAAAAGCTCAATGCTTAGTCAGGAAGCCAAAGCCACTCTGGTCTAGGATTGCCTGCAAAGTATTCCCATTTTTTTCTTATCCATATTCAAAGCTCCAGCTTCCATCTGCCAAAGAATTGAGCAAATTCAACGTAGATTCCTTTGGGCGAGAAATGAAAACAAGAATAAATTTTCACTTGTTGCCTAGGATAGGGTCTATTCCAAGAAAAAGGATGGAGGACTCGGATTCAGAGACATCAAGCATATGAACATGGCCCTCATTGCCAAGTAGTCCTGGAGACTTACCATCAATGAAAAAGTCACTTGGATTGACATCATCAAAGCTAAGTACCTCCATCAGGTTTCCTTTCTTGGAGAGCACAACCTTCCTAGCGGATCTCATTTCTGGAATGGCGTCACCAAAAAAGGAAGATCATCATGGAAGGCTTAAGGTGGTGTCTTGGAACTAGAATGAACATTCATTTTTGGGATGACCCGTGGATCCGTGATAAACCTCTCAGCCAAGATCCGCATCTTGCAGTGCTCAAGACGGTTACCGAAGCCACCTTTGGAGATAAGGTGTGCCATTTCATTAACCCAGGTATCACAAGACCTGAATGGAAACACCTAGATCTCAATGGGCCTAGGCATATCATCGAGGCACTCAGGCGGTTACAAAACTTGTTGAGGACTTGCATCATACCCAACTCACACAAAGATGATTCCATGGTCTGGAACCTTGAAGATTCAGGGAATTTCACTATTAAATCAGCTTACTACAGTCAAGAAACTCCCAATGATGGTCGAGACTTATCTAATCAGGTCTGGGTTCCCAAGATCATTCCCAAGGTCAAATTATTTTGTTGGTTGGCCATCCAAAATAGAATCCTCACCACTGATAACTTGATAACCAGAGGGTTACTCATTCCCAATTGGTGCATCTTGTGCAAAAACACCTGTGATTCAAATTCGCATGTTTTTTTGGAATGTCCCTTCTCTCTAGCAGTTCTCAACCAGGTTCTTAACACCTTCGACAACTCCGTAGCCCTCCCTCATTCCATTCCCCTCCTTTTTCAACAATGGCCCCGGCCTTTCAAGAGCAATCAACTTAAATTCATGTGGCAAGCTTGCATCCACATTTTCTTGTGGCAGATATGGCTCGAGAGAAATGCCAAAATTTTTAAAAACCAAGCCACTGATAAGAATATTATTGTTGCCAAAATATTGGCCCTTGCTACGGAGAATGCCTCTCTTGTGTCTTCTTCCAAACCCCCCCTCCTGGACTTGAATCGGACCTAACATAACTTTTCAATCTTTCTAATTTCTCTACCATGCCCCGTACTTTTGTTGAAAGGTCTATCATCAAGTGGGTCTTACCACCTACTGGGTGGCACAAGATCAATTTCGATGGTGTGGCCAAAGGAAACCCAGGAGCGGCTGGCGGAGGAGGAATTCTAAGAAATCATAGAGGAGAAATAATTTTGGCCTTTGCCTAGAACCTGGGAATTCAATCTAACAATATGGCAAAGGCTCGGGCTCTGCCCCAAAGCTTGATCCTCTTGGAGGGTTTGACCATCAATAAACTTATCATAGAAGGAGACTCGCTGCACTGTATCAACTGGCTCAATGGGACTTTTGTGCCTCCTTGGGCCCTTGCTTCGATTTTCCAAGACTGCAAGGCTCTTATTGGCAAGTACCCAGAATTAGTCATTAAGCATCAGTACCGGGAAGGAAACAAAGTTGTGGACTGGCTTGCTAACAAGGGTGTAGGCGAACCTGAAATTCATGTTTGGAGAGACTCCTTCCCCATTGGCCTAAGGAACAATTCTATAAGTGTCAATGTTTGCACAATGTGAGTGGTTGGCAAGGGACCAGTTTAGATAGCTCATGGAACTGGTCGAGTTTTCGTGTCTTTTCTTCCTTCTTCTCCTCCTTCAGCCATGTTTTGGCAACATGTCACGATATCGTGATGTGGTCTTGCATCATGACGCGATATCGTGACACTTTTTCTCTTTGACCGCATTTTTGCAACATGTCATGATATCGCGACACTTTTTCTCCTCGATCGCGATTTTGCAACATGTCGTGATATCGTGACACTTTTCCGCTTTGGCCGTGCTTTTGCAACATGTCATGATATCGTGACACTTTTTCTCTTCGAGCGCGTTCTTGCAACATGTCGCAATATCGCGACACTTTTTCTCTTCCAATGCGGTCTTGCAACATGTCACGATATCGTGACACTTTTTCTCTTCGGCTGTGGTCTTCCATCATGTCACGATATCATGACACTTTTTCTCTTTGACAGCGGTCTTCCATCTTGTCGTGATATCACGACACTTTTTCTCTTCGACTATGGTCTTCCATCATGTCGCGATATCGCGACACTTTTTCTCTTCGACAACGGTCTTCCATCATATCACAATTTCGTGACACCTTTTCTCTTCGATCGCGATGTCTCTTCTTGTCATGATATCGCGACACCTTTTCTGTCCGTCACGGTTTTGCATCATGTCGCGATATCGCGACACTTTTTCTCTTCGACCATGATTTTGCAACATGTCGCGATATCGTGACACTTTTTCTCTTCGGCCTCGATGATGCAGCATGTCGCGATATCGCGACACTTTTTCTCTTCGACCGTGATTTTGCAACATGTCGCGATTTCGCGACACTTTTTCTCTTCGACCGCATTTTTGCAATCTATCACGATTTCGTGACACTTTTTCTTCTTTGGTCACGATAACGCTGCTTGTCGTGATTTCACGACTTTTCTTCTCTTCTGGCACCAACCTTGCAACATGTCGTGATATCGCGACACTTCTTTTCTTCTGGCAGCAACCTTGCAACATGTCACGATTTCACGACACTTTCTCTCCTTTGGCTCCGATGCCGCTTCTTGTCACGATTTCGTGACTTCTCTTCCTCTCTTGGATGCAATGGTGCAACATGTCACAATTTTGCAACATCATTTCCAAACTGGTCATGATTTTGCGACACCTTTCCTCGTGTGGCATTTTTCTCGTTCTTTGATTTTTAGTTCTTGGACCACCTCGGTCGATCTGGAAATCATGTAAAACTCTTGTACAAGGTTTAGGGACCTTTCAACACCCTTTCTAGCAATCAAAATATATATATATATATATAATGAAAATCAAATAAAAAAATGAAAAGAAATAAAAGATATGTCTATATGATATTTTAGGATAGAGTAACAGTTGACATAGAGGAATCATGGTAGGTTTAGGGGAAATGTCATTTATTGAAAATACCAGTGCTCAGGACAGATGAAATGGCAGGTAGATGTTGAGTTCAAATATTTGACAGTAGGAAGAATTATACGTCAAGTTTGTCACAGGTGCAGTACACTATGGTGATCAAATATTATTGGTAAATATTTGTCTGGCATGTAAGGGGATTTCAAACATCTGGTAAAGGAGCATTCGAAGTTCAAAAAACATTTGATATCAGTTTATGGATCCAACAAGAATCACAATGAGGTAAGATTTTGAGTTTCTTTAAAGCATTTGTAGAAGGAGAAATATTTATCATTGCTTCCCATTTAAATTAGAATGAGAAGGAGTTTCGGGTAATATTTTTATCATATGAGTTTGGGGTCTTCAAGCGAATGACGTGGATTCAAATTGGGTAGTGTTACCACATAGCCAACTGAAGGGTACGCGACCGAACGCCACGTTACAACAATCAA
The DNA here is from genome assembly GCA_028583015.1 of Wollemia nobilis. NCBI lineage: Eukaryota > Viridiplantae > Streptophyta > Pinopsida > Araucariales > Araucariaceae > Wollemia > Wollemia nobilis. Next base: position 563,904 of record JAQPPZ010002571.1, on the reverse strand, counting down.
CAGTGACAATAATTCATGGAACGGTAGAGTAAAGGGCAAAGTCTACATATAGGTGGGCCCACAAACTCCACTACCATGGTAAATCAAAGACACAGTGATAGGCGATGTATTTTTATAGTGGGAAGTTTTGTGTTTCACCATAGGAACAATGTAGAGGAGTCGAGTGAATAACAATTGACAACCCCAAATAGTTGGCACTGCAGTTACATTTGGAATACGTTACCATGTAATGAGTCCTACTGCCAATAGAAAGATGAAGCCAAGTCTTTGCCTAAGGGTGCATTGTCGAAGGACGATCCATAGAGATACGAGGTAAACAAAACATGGAACAAGGTACCAAAAGCTATCGTGGGATAACGTATGAGGAAGACAAAATATAGTAGAGGGTAATATGGAGGACGCATCCATAATAAAACACATGCATGCGATGAAGCAATGTATTCATTGATTTTAATTTATTGGGCCACGTGGCCAAAACATTCATGTGTTTACCATTAAAACAAATGGTTAGACTTTGGCTTAAAAGTCTAATTGGGGCTAATGAGACATGAAAATCAACTTCGAAAAAGAACGCATGGAAACTAAAATCCAAAAATTACGAAAACCAAAATGGAGGAATAAGAAAATGAAGAGTTTCAGGGAAATGTAGAAAACAACCAAAAGGAGAAAACCAACAGTTGGAAAACCAACGAGGAGGTATTTTTTAAAAACTTTAATAACCGGAGAAAATGCTTTTCTGAGGGGTTGGAAACTGGTTTGAAAACGGGATTGCAGGTTTGTGAGTAATGGCTACTCTGGATCCGGTTTGGACTGTTTTCCTTCCACTTGGACTGGTTTTGGGGAAAACCAGAAATTCTGCTATTGTAAAATGAAACATTTTTAATGCAGAAATTTTCAGAAATTTGCATCTTATGGGCAAGAAAGGAGGAGATTTTTTTCTGCATGCTAGATTTAATTGTTTATCTTTCCTTTTCAGATTTCGGACTTATAGATGAAGTTTATGCATGTTTTATTGGTTGCTTCATGCGAATGTTTGAAATCTGAAAATTATTTTTGTACCCTAGGAGCTAGCACCTAGCTTGTTTTGATTGTGCAGAATTGCAGGTCTAATAGGTTAGGTTGCATGCATGGAATATCTCACATCTTCGGTTTTTCCGGAATGGGATGGCATCATACTGATTGTAGCATATTTTGCATTTTCAGCTTTCATTTTCAGTTTTTTAGATTTTATTTTTATTTTCTAACTTTTATTTTTAATTTTTTTAAATTTTCGGACATTAAAATAAAAAGTAAAAAAATTTCAAAATCCAAAAATAATTGCATGGCTGCGTAGATTATACTTCATACTTCCATTATGCACTTAGACGTTTTTACTTCGGAGTCATTTCATATTTTTAAAAATTATCCGAAGTTGTTTTTATTGCAGATTTTAAAATTTCAAAATTTCAAAATTTTCATTTTTGAGCCAAATTTCATTTTTTCAGCTTTATATCTCATTCATGAGCCTATGATGACATTTCCCTCATGAAAACTTCAATTTCATTGAAGGGGTTATGTTTTATGGCATTTCATAAATTACCATTTTGGGGTCCTAAATTGCCTTCTCTTTATAAAAATTCTGATTTTATGAAAGAGGGGTAATTTCTGCACTACATTGAAGATCATTATTTCAAAGCACTAAATTATTCATCTTTATGAAAATTTGATTTCATTTAAGAGGGATAATTTGAAGTGACATTTTAAAGCCCTTATTTTAAGGCCATAAATTATTGCCTCTTTGTGAAAATCAATTTCACCAAAGAGGGATAGTTTATTAATCACATTGAAAGCTATCTTTATCTTCATGATAAGAAGCTATATTCGAGGAGCCTATTCATCATTTCGGATTCATATTCATAGATAGATTTAATCTTTACTTTCATGCTTCAAAGTAGGATTTAATGCAAGATAAAACTTGATTAAAATCCACTTAATAAGGGAAGATAAAATCTACCTTAAAATCCTCAAGATAAAAGGAATTAAGGCACTACATCGTGGTCATATGAGGGCCAACTCACATTTGCTTTATTTTGGTTTCATGAACAATCATTAAAGTAGCATGGTAAAATAAACCAACACATGCCCCTTGTTTATAGTTACTTGCAATCACTAAGGTGTTCCAAGCATTTAAATTGATACATCTTTATTTGAGATTACTAATACACATATGCAAATGCTAATATAGCGGAGACCTTGGAGAAGTTGTTTTTTTAACTTCTTTGCAAGAGGGGATTTGGAATACAAATCCTAAGGGAGAGTGTAATTTCACAATTGGGTGAAATTAACACTCAACATTTTGGCGCTAGAAGGAGGGCCATGAATTGGTTTATTTTATTGTGATTTTAAATGCTATAGGGATTTAAATTTTGGAATATTTCATGCCCTATGATTATTATCTTTAGACCTCTTTTAACACAACATTGTAGTGCTAAAAGGAGGACATGAATTGCTATGCATTGTTCTAACGCTTTTGGATTGTTCATACAGGAATAATGTGATTTGATATAATTTTGAAAGTTTTGAATTGCTAAATATTTCAAGTTCATTTGATTAGCATCTTTGGTTTCCTCTAACACTCACACTTTGTAGAGCTAGGAGGATTTGAATTGATTTATTTTATTGCCATTTAGATGCTAAATTGTTCATGTTACTTGAAAGATTTATTTGCAAAACATTGGTCTTGACTAACGAGGTTTTGTTTCCATGTGATTACTTTCATTTGATTCTAACATTCTCTATTTTTGATGATGCATTAATGCTAACATGTTGCAAATTTGAGAATGTTCTTCAATTTCATGGTTTAATGGATACATATCTCTTGGTTGATGCTAACATGATTATTCATATGTTACATGTTTGATATTGGTTAGTCATTTCATGTTTCTTTGTAAGAAATATTTATTTGACTAACAAATTGGTTTTGAAGTTATCCTTTGAGTTTCACTAATGGCTACAAATACTGGAAAGTGGTATGGGGTACATGGTAATCCTTTGAACATTAGTGGAGATGCTCATGACTTACCCAAGAACATAGAGAAACTTTTGCCCAAGTTTAAGCACAATGGCACAACATTAGCCGAGGAGCACATTCAGTCCTATGTGGATATCCTAGTTAGATGGAATGTTGAACATGAGGATGTGGCATGTAGATTGTTTCCTGGGAGCCTAGATGAGGTAGCATATGATTGGTACATCAATTTACCCACTAGCTCTATTACATCCTGGGCTCAATTGGAAAATGCTTTTATCAATCAATTTAGGTTGCCCATTGATCCTCTCATGATGTATCAACAATTTGCTTCTTGCAAGAGGGAACCTAATGAGCTAGTGAGAATTTTCAACATGAGATTTTGAAAGCTCTATGCGAGATTAATTGCTCCCTATACTATTGAGGAGAGTGGTGCTCTTCAAATATACTTTGGGGCATTGGATCCATTATTTGCCATGTTCATTAGGACAAATCCTTTGGTCACTAATCTTGCATCGGCCTACACAGAAGCTATGATTATAGATCAACAATTGAGGCCACAAGGTTATGGGATGGAGCAATTACCTATGGTAGGACAACTAGGGGCTTGCAATCAAACCTCGATGGTAAATCAAGCATGGGCACAACAAAATTTGATATCAAATATTTTGCCCCACAATCAATTTTACCCTACCATACCCACTTATGCTCCCACATGTGCTTATACGAGTACATCTATCCATCCAACTACTCCACAATTAGAGAATCATGTGATCACTCATGGAGCCATTGCAACAAATGTTTAGGCTTTATCTGTTGATATCAATCCAACTAATCCTACTACTTCTACCACTCAACCCAAAGAGCTTGTATCGAAAGTAAAAGAGCAAAATAAGGTGGTTAAGAAGTTAAGTAGAGATGTGGTTCCATCACAAAAATGAGCACATCAATGTATGCATCCAAATCATCCTAGGAAGAAAATTCATAATGCTAATCTTAATGATATTTCATGTTATGCTCCTTCAGGTGATAGAAGAGATTTTGATGTGACTTACATTGAAGTAAATACCTATTCAGAATGTCTTGAAGAGCATGAAGATTTTGGAGAAGAAATTCTATGGATGGGTAACAAGAAGTTGGAATCAAATGATCACCATCTTGTTTTGGAAAGAAAAGATCTAGAATCATTACCCACAAATGAGGATTTGGATGAACAAACCTATGAGGATATGATTTGGTCATGTGTACTCGCAAAGGAAGATTGGAGCGACTATATGGAGCAAGATGTAAAAATTGATCCCATTATAGAAGCTCCTAAGCCATCAAAAGTGGTTGAAAGTGAATTTGAAAGAAAATCAATAAATGAATTTGAAGACATAATCGAATTTCACCACTTGTTCTCGGAAGATACTTTGGATGATATTGTTGAAATTGATGGCCAAGAAAATCCACACCTTCCAAATTGTGATAGAATTGAATCATGGGTTACAAATTTGGATTATGATAGCCTTACAAATTTGAATTCAAGAAATAACCCACTTTTGGAAATAATTGAACCATCTAAGGAAGGTGAAGATGAATTGGATGAGAAACATGTTGATGAATCGGAAGATGATGAAGAAGTAATTGAGCATCACAACTTGATTTTGGAAGATGATTACTATGATTCTTGGAAGAAATGGGAAGAATATGCTCACTCTAAATCTTCTAATGAAATTTTTGTGTCAATTGATATGCAGGATAATACAATTGCTTTCTCACATGAGGATATTACAAATCCTGTACAATTTGAGAAAGTTTTGGAAGAGGAATTCAAATCTCATCAAATTTTGGAAAGTGATAAGGATTCTACAACCATGGATAAATAAGGAGAATCATTTGCTTTGGATCCCTTTGAGGGAAAAGAAATTGAAAATCTTGATCCACTTATTGGTTCTACAATGTCTATGCCATTTCAAAATGAGGAAATTTCAGAACCTGAATGGTTTGGGTTTGATATCACCGATGATCCAATTGAAAATATCACGTTATCTAAAACAACCCAAGTGATTGATCATGGAGATGTGTTAGTTGACCCATCCCTAGATAGACAAGACCTATGGTTTGAAAAGGATGGATATGTTTTTAATTGGGTGCCTAATTTTGGTGTCTTTAATAAACAGGTTTTTGATGATGATGAAAGTCATGAAGAAAAGGTAAAATCTCACCCTTTGTGTTCTACCATTCGAACTTCAGGTGATGGTTTACCTAGTTGCTTGTTGGATTCAAATACTATCAATGATGAAATGTCATTTGTGGTTGATAAAGAATTTGACTTAATTTCTCCTCACACCACTAATGATATGGCTTTATTGAATGAAAATGAAGTTGGTATGCTTGAAGTGTTAAATCAAGTTCATAATCAATTAGTAATAGAATCTAGGATAAAAACTTATGATGATCCTCATTTAATAAATATCCTAGATGCTTGCAAATGGTTACATGAATTTGATTGGCCTATAAATTTGAAAAATGATTTGGCTTTAAAATTTTTAGAAATAGGTTCTTATTTGCAAGATCTCATATCTAAAAATGAAAGCTTATTTCTACATCATGAATCAAAGTGTGAAATGGACATATTAAAGAATAGACATGAAATAATTGAAGATCAATTATTGTCTAATCAATTTGAGAACTTGAAACTCCACCATAGGATTATTAATGGAATTAAATCAAATTGGTATGGTGAGAGGGGCAAGTTGAAGTTTGTTGCTTTGTTTGGTCTAATATTGTTTTTGTTGGGTTCCTACAAAATTTGGCATGTGTATCACGTTATATGTCTTTTGAAATGTTCTAATCATGTTTGGGATCTAGGGAAGTGATAGGTCAAATTTTGCACCATCTTGTACCATATTGTACATTTGTATATAGTTTTGGTTTTCATGTTTTGGTTTTGGGTTTGCATTTTTTTTTGGTTTTAAGTTTGATTTGTGTGTTTTGTATTCATTCGCCTCTTTTGGTTTGTTTTGAAGAATTTTAGAAGTGAGATGTCAGCTTATGTCCTCATGAATGTTAACTAAGATAAGGAGAATATGAAACATTGGAATTGTATTGCAGAAGGCTCCACGAGTACCACAAACACATTAAAGAATATCGTTTGAAACTTGGGATGCGTGAAGTTGTCAGTTTTGCAAATTAGGGTGAAATATTTTGTATACTCCATCTCATTCATCCATATTTCATGGTACATTTCACATTGCATAAACATTGCATCTCACTTGCATCTACATTTCAAAGACAATCACCGAAAAACATGTCAAATTCTCTTAGGATCATTGCACAATATACACTAAGAAGATCTTGAGATTGGGAACTGATACCGAAACTATCTTGAACCAAACACAATTTGCACATATTTAAAACATCTTGGGTAAAATGGTCAAAACCATCCTTGGGAGAAAATGTGAGGTGAAAAGAGTCATTCTTGTCGGTCCTATCATGCAACATAGTCCATAAAATAATGGTTTTCACCACTTCCACAATACTTGAAACTAAAAATTAGAGTAGTAAGGATAGGGTCAAATTCTCATCATACTTAGGTTGAGAATCCGATTCCCCAAAGCTCTAAGTTTGCTTGCATCACACACCACTGACTATTGGATTGTAAGGATCGTACTACATGTCCCCTCAGAAGGATGGGTAGTCATCTCCAAGATTCAAGAAATCAAAAGCAAAATCATGGACTATGGGGCTAACCTCCATCGGGGCTATAGACGCTTGACTGGCAGTGGAGTATGCTCATGCGTGGTGACATGTCTCATTTAAAAGTGAGACCTCTGACCGCTCAAATGGATAGGCTAGCCTTGCGGTTTCATCCATAATAGGTTTAACCATTTTGGTCAAAATGAGGTAATAAACTCAAAATCAGAGTAGTAAGGATAGGGTCAAATTCTCATCATACTTAGGTTGAGAATCCGATTCCCCAAAGCTCTGAGTCCACTTGCACACACTGGTTCTGGATTGTAGCGGTTCATAACTGAGCTCTTGATCTGGTAAATGAATTCATTGCACACACATTTGGTCCTAAGAGGGTTAGACAGTTTTAGTGTGTTTGTTTATGGTACTAGAATGTTTGAGTCTCTACAAAGTAGGTCATTCATATTATAGCATCCTTTCAATACATCCATATCATATCATATGCATAAATCATGAAGACATAAACATCCATGTGAAACTGATGATGGAATGTTGAATGGTTTCAAATGATAAGGAATGAATCACTTTGCACACATTGAGTTGATGTTGAATGATTCTGATGGTTCATGTCTTTTTGGTCTATTTTCATTCTTTGGATATTTGTTGATGCTTGTAATTTTATTTTTGGGTTTTGTGTGTTTTCAGGTTGGGTTCTTACCGAAATGCTCAGGAGCATTTCCCAGTAGAGTCGCCATTTGTTGTGGTTGCTCCACAACTAGCCCCAAAATTGGGGACCCACTTTTAAAATTTTGTGTTTGGGAGTTTTGTTTGTCTTTGAGTGCAAAAATTGGATAGGATCTCAGTCATGAGCTCATATTGCAGATTTTGGAGCCTCTTTGGTTTATAAGATCTTCTTGTCTTTTGGGGAAGAATTTTAATGTTACCAATTGATTGAAGTCATCATCGACTGCATGTATTGTTTTTATTCATTTTAGTAAAGATGAGCTTTGATTCAAGTGTATGTTCCTTTAATGGTTGGTCTAGTTGAATCAAAATAAAAAGAAAAATCCATTAGCTTGTATGTTGTCATTAAGATTAAACCTTTAAATTATATATGTATATATACCAAAAAAAATAAAAATAAATTTAAAAAAAAAAAAAAAAAAAAAAAATTTTTTTATATATTTTTGTGTTTTTTTTTTTTTTTTTTTATTTTAAATAAAAAAAAAAAAAAAACTAAAAAAAAAATTTTTTTTATTTTTTTTTATTATTATTATATTCTAAAAAAAAAAAAAAAAAATAAAAAAAAAAACAAATATTATATGATTATAATTATAATTATGATATAGTAAAAAAAGTTAAAATAAATAAAAAAATAAAAAATATATATTTTTTAATAAAAATATATATATTAATATATAATATATATAATGAAAATAAAAAAAAATAAGAAATAAAAGATATGTCTATATGATATTTTACAATATTATATATATACATATATAGTACTTGGTCATTATTTGGAATGGTTTATAAAAGTTATAAATGTCATAATTATTAAACTTTAAGTTATGAGTTCTAAAATTAAAATAAATGTGATTCTTATATTGTTGAATGGATTATGTTCGCAGGGCATGAACGACATGGTGGCAATGGTGCAACTTGCATGAATAGTGCCAGAGACGAACTGAGATAGCGGTGACGACTGAAGCCCATGTGGAATGCCAACATCAAGGTGGCAAAGATCTCAACGTCGGTGGCCGTATGCAGCGTGACTTAAGATTACACGACATGAGTGAAAGACTCCCCAACGTGACTTGGCGATTAGTTGGAGGAGTCTGATTTATTTCTGAATTGGTAACTTATATTAGTTCGTAGGTCAGACTCGACCCACACGACACTTGAGCACCATGCATTTGGATGGAAGTTAGTTCAAATATGACACGGTGGATAGGGTTTTAGGTCAGACTCGACCCACACGACACTTGAGCACCATGCATTTGGATGGAAGTTAGTTCAAATATGACACGGTGGATAGGGTTTTACGATGTTGATCAAGCAACTTGTAGCATATTGGAGACCCGAACCTGATGTAGCCATTTCGAATGGAAGAAGACCACCGATGATGTGGATAGATGTGTTGAGGCTGACTCAGCATCTGTGGACAGCCAGGCTGACAGATCGAATAGTTGAACGATAAATAAACGCAATAGAGGATGCGACAAATATCACGGTAACAGTGGATAGATGAGGAATTAGACCACGCCGAAGGAGCATCGATGATGGGACCGATGAGGAAATACAGTCAAATATCCTAGAGGAAATGGTGCTTGGTGACCAGGTTTGATGCAGGTGGTGGTTTCTTTAGGGCATCAACGAGGTTGTCTAAGATACATTTTGGCCAACGTGAGCCAAATGGGCATCTACATAGGAGGACTGCGATTTTGGTCATAAATGAAATGAATAACTACATGGGTATGGTTTAAATAGCAGTGTTCCTGGGAGTGTCTATGAACGATGGGCGCAGGGATAGAGCGGCTACATGAATACTTCTGAAATGGGGGCCACAGTGTCTAACAACGCAGCCTCAACATAGGACGTGGACAACTTATAACCAAGGATGAACGGTGACTCGAATGCAACGATTGGACCGATGATATGCATGACTATCGAATGAATTTCACAGGTCTTTACACGGAGGAATCTGATAATTGTAAGAGGTCATCAAATTTGAAGCACATCAATGTAATCTAAATACAGGTGGTGTGCGTCAGGCGACGGTAATGAGAGGAGTGTGATTCCAAATACTGGGAACGTGCAACAGGGAATACCAGCAGAAAGATAGCAGTGAAAGATTTGACACGGGCTAAACACGGCATGCAAGCTTGATTCCTACAATGGAATTCATGGCATCAAACTGTTTCATGGAAGTGGTAACGACATCAGGAAGTGTTTCCACCATACCTCATATGCATTGAAGGTACAAATAAAATAAAAAAACATCGTCAGGAAAATTATTTCATAGCAGGCATCGGGTCAGCAGGATAGAGTAATAGTCGACACAGAGGAATCGTGGTAGGTTTAGAGGTAACGACGGAGTTATGGGCAAAGTCTACACATAGGTGGGCCCACAAACTCCACTGCCATAGTAAATCGAAGACACAGTGATAGGTGATTTGGTATTGTGACAGTGGTAAGCTTGGCGTTTCACCACAAGAACAGTGTAGAGGCATCGGGTGAGTAACGGCCGACAAACCCCAAATGGTTGGCGCTACGGTTATGTTTGGAAGACATTACTATGTAATGAGTCCTACTGCCAATATCAGGATGAAACCGAGTCTTCGCATAAGGGTGTATTATCGAAGGATGAACCATAGAGATACGAGGCTAACAAAACATGGAACAAGGTGCTGAAAGCCGCTGTGGGATTACGTATGAGGAAGACGAAACATAGTAGAGGGTAATATGGCGGACGCATCCACAATAAAACACATGTATGTGATGAAGCAATGTATTCATTGATTTTAATTTGTTGGGCCACGTGGCCAAAATATTAATGTGTTTACCATTAAAACAAATGGTGAGACTTTGGCTTAAAAGTCTAATTGGGGCTAATGAGACTTGAAAATTAACTTCAAAAAAGAAGGCGTGGAAACTAAAAGCCAAACGTTACGAAAACCAAAACGGAGGAATAAGAAAACGAAGAGTTTTAGGGAAAGGCAACAAACAGCCAAAAGGAGAAAACCAACGGTTGGAAAACCAATGAGGAGGTATTTTTTGAAAACTTTTATAACCGGAGCAAATGCTTTTCCGAGGGGTTGGAAAATGGTTTAAAAACGGGATTACAGGCTTGTGAGTAATGGCTACTCTAGATCCGTTTTGGGTCGTTTTCATTCCACTTGACTGGTTTTGGGGAAAACTAGAAATTTTGATATTGTAAGATGAAATATTTTAATGCAGTTTTTTTCAAAAATTTGCATTTTATGGGCAAGAAAGGAGGAGATTGTTTCTGCATGCTAGATTTAACAGTTTATCTTTCCTTTTCATATTTCAGACTTATAGATGAAGTTTATGCATGTTTTATTGGTTGCTTCATGCGAATGTTTGAAATATGAAATTTGTTTTCGTACCCTAGGAGCTAGCACTTAGCTTGTTTTGATTGTGCATAATTGCAGGTCTAATAGGTTAGGTTGCATACATAGAATATCTCACATCTTTGGTTTTTCCGGAATGGGATGGCATCATATTGACTGCAGCATATTTTGTATTTTCAGCTTTCATTTTTAGTTTTTATATTTTAGTTTTTATTTTTAAACTTTTATTTATATATTTTTTATTTTCGGACATTAATATAAAAAATTAAAAAAAAATTAAAATACAAAAATAATTTCATGACTTCGTAGATCATACTTCATAATTCCATTACGCATTTATACATTTTTACTTTGGATTCATTTAGTATTTTTAAAAATTATCCGAAGTTGCTATTTTTATTGCAGATTTTAAAATGTCAATCTTAAAATTTTCATTTTTGAGGCAAATTTCTTTTTTTTAGCTTTATATCTCATTCGTGAGCCTATGATGGCATTCCCCTCATGAAAAACTTAAATTTCATTGAAGCAGTTATGTTTTATGGCATTTCATAAATTACCATTTTGAGGTCCTAAATTACCTCCTCTTTATAAAAATTCTAATTTTATGAAAGAGGGGTAATTTATGTACTACATTGAAGATCATTGTTTCAAAGTATTAAATTATTCATCTTCGTGAAAATTTGATTTCATTTAAGAGGGATAAGTTGAAGTGACATTTTAAAGACCTTATTTTAAGGCCATAAATTATTGCCTCTTTGTGAAAATCAATTTCACCAAAGAGGGATAGTTTATTAATCACATTGAAAGCTATCTTTATCTTCATGATAAGAAGCTATATTCAAGAAGCCTATTCATCATATCGGATTCATATTCATAAATAGATTTGATATTTACTTTCATGCTTTAAAGTAAGATTTAATGCAAGATAAAACTTGATTAAAATCTACTTAATAAGGGAAGATACAATCTACTTTAAAATCCTCAAGATAAAAAATATTAAGGCACTACATCGTGGTCATATGAGGACCAATTCACATTTAATTTTATTTTGGTTTCGTGAACAATCATTAAAGTAGCATGAGAGAATAAACCAACAAATGCCCCTTGTTTACAGTTACTTGCAATCACTAAGGTGTTCCAAGCATTTAAATTGATACATATTTACTTGAGATTACTAATACACATATGCAAATGCTAATATAGCGAAGACCTTGGAATAGTTATTTTACTTAACTTCTTTGCAAGAGGGGATTTGGAATACAAATCCTAAGGGAGAGTGTAATTTCACAATTGGGTGAAATTACCACTCAACAAGGAGTAATATTTTCACTTCAAGGTTAAATCCAGGTATGGTGTTATCTCTATTTGACACAAGATGTTTTTAAGATGTGTGATTAGTGTTTGATTTAAGAATGTTTTTGAGTCAATTCCCAAAAATCAAGATTTTCTTAGTGAAAATTGTGTCTTTGTCCTAAAGATAACTCGACATGATTTTGAAGATTGCTTAAAATACTAATATTGGTTGAGAAACCAAAAACACCTAGGGATTATTGGACATGTGCGTTGCAAATGATAATTTTGAATTCATGGAATAATGAAATGGATGATGTTTGAAGGTGCCCCTAATTAAGGAAAAATGACTTTATTGGGCCAATTATTATCTACACTAAATAAATGATCATTAATATGAAATGTGAAATGTGTAAAAATGATTATGTGAATGCAATGAATGAAGTGTCAGTTGTGAAATGAAATGCATGCAAATGAAATGTGTGTAATATAATTTATGCAATGCAATGTATGAAATGAAATGTATAAAATGCAATTTTTTTTTTGTGTAATTGCCATGCATATATACATATATAAATCACATTATGCATATAATACTCTCAAATATATAAAATTAATTGGTTTAGGCTCTTCAGCTCCCTCTAGACTGGAAAATCTATAAGTACATTTACCCACTTGTTGAGTAACAATATATGAACCTAACCAATTAGCCATAAATTTATCACGAAGGTGCGACAAAGAATTGGTGTTTTATTGATTCTCTTTAAAAATAAGATCTTCTACTTGGAATTCATGTAGATGAACTTTGGCATTGTAAGCATGCTTTAGGTGGTATTTATATACTTGTAGATGCTCTAAAGCATTGAATCATATTTCATCAAAAGTGTAAGATGGTCAAGACATGCTTGTCTAGTAGTATCATCATCTATGAATTACTGCAATGAAATTTGCAAGGAAGGAATCTCAATATCAAGTATGATTGCTTTGGCTCGATAGACCAATGAAAATGGTGCTGCCCCTATAGGCATGCTGATGCTTATTTGATAAACCCATAATGCTAAGGTAATTTGTGTATGCTAATCTCTATGATTTTATTTAACAAGTTTCTTGAGAATAGCAATTAAGGTCTTGTTGGTAGCCTCAGCTTATCCATTTACCGGTGGGTAATAAGGTGTCAAGAAATTGTGTTGGATATTATATTTCTCACAAAGTGCTTTAACATCCTTGTTCTTGAAATACTTGCCATTGTTATAGATTTTTTTTTAGGGAATACCAAAATAACAAATGATATGGTGAAGTATAAACTCCACAATCCTAGGTCCTGTCGTACTGGTTAGAGAAATTGCATCAACCCATATTGTAAAATATTTAGTGGTTGTGATGATGAATGTATGTTATCCCAAGGAATAAGGTGAGATTTTTTCAATTAAATCTAGACCTCATTGTGACAAGGGTCAAAGGATTTGAATAGGTTGTAATTCTTGTGATGGCACATGAGTTAGATTAACATGCTCTTGAAATTGCTTACAATATTTGACATATGTAAAAAATTCTCATTCAATTCTAGACCAATAATAACCCATATGTAAAATACACTTTACAATGGCCATTCCACTAAAATGACCATCACAAGTACCATCATGAGCTTAAACTATGGCTCTTTGTACCTAAATAGACTTCATACAATAAAGGAGGATTTCATCATAACCACATATATACAACACGTATCATAAGAGAGTAAAACGAACTACATTTTTCTTGAAAGTGTGTTTAGAAATCCATGACATATTTGATGGGAATGTTCTAAACTTGAGAAAGTTTATTATTTGGTGTGATCAAGGCTCACATGATTTCAAATGGATAAATAAAACATCCTTTTCATCCTTAGATTCAATATGGATAATTATTTATTTAGTGATAATTGTAATTATGAGGGGTTGTACCTCTCCTAAGGTATCCTTTGGAATCAATGATCCAAGAGAGGCCATTGCATCTTCAAATCTATTATTCAAACATGGAAAACTATAAATTTCATATCAGTCAAACTTAGAGAGCAATTTCATTGCTACATTGTGGTAAAGTTTTATGGTAGGTTCCATGCATTGGTATTCTATGGTTACATGCTTAACAAATAGTTGAGAATCACTAAATATTTTGATATGCTTAATACCCATAGCTATGGTTATTTGAAGATATAATATTAAGGCTGCATACTCTGCATTATTGTTTATGCATTGGAAATCTAGTTTGAATGATAAGGAGATAGGCACTCCTTGAGGTGTATGAAAAATGACTCCAACACCTTAACATTTTTTGCATTTAGAACCATCAAAGAATAGTGTGATATCGATGTATTCCCCTAGAGTGAAATCTTCTTCTTGTTCAGTGATAGTGAATACCGAATCATTTGGAAGCTCAATAATCAAAGGATGATCACTAGGTAGTGGAGCTTCCACAAGTGGATTGGCTATGACCTGATATTTAATGGATTTTTGACTTATGAATTTGAGATCAAATTTAGTGAGAAGAATTATCCATTTAGCAGTGTAGGTATTATTGTAAGTGTGAGATATCATATAATGCAAATGATTTTCTCTAGCTATGACATTTGTGGTGTGACTAAGCATGTAATATATGAGTTTTTTAGTGGCAAAAACCACTACTAAGCACAATTTTTCTACATAAACATATATATTTTTATAGCTTACCAATGTTCGACTAATGTAATAAACAAATTGCTCTTGATTTTTTTCATTCTTTTGTGCAAAAATTGTCCCTAATGCAAAGTCCATTGTTTAAACATAAATATGTAAGGGGACCCCCAGACGAGGAGGATCTAAGACTTGTGGAGAAGCTAGATATTGCTTAATGTCATCAAATGATTTTTGACACTCATCTATCCATGAAAATGACATCCCCTTTTGTAGAAAGTGATTGAGTATCCCATATTTATTAGAAAGTTGTGTAATGAAATGATAGAATGATTAAATATTTTCTTGTAAACTATGCAATTCCTTTAAGTTTTTTAGAGGAGATATCTCCATAATGGCCTTGAGATTGTTTGGATCTACCTCAATGCCTATTTTAGAAATAATTAACTGTAGTAGTTAGCTAGAGGTAACACCAAAGACACATTTATTGGGGTTAAATCTTACATTATGCTCTAGAAGTTGATCAAAGACTTTTTTCTAATACATCAATGTGTTCTTGTCAAACTCTATATTTTGCCAAGATATCATCCACATAATATTCAATGATATTATACATGTAATCATGGAATATATATGTCATGGCACGTTTATAAGTGGTACCTACATTTTTGAGTTCAAAGGGCATCACCTTGTAATAAAAATTCCCCCAAGGTGTAGTGAATGTTGTTTTGTGTTGGTCATCAAGATTTATTTGAATTTGGTTGTATCCTAAAAAACCATCCATGAGAGAAAGCATTTCATGGCCAACACATGTGTTGACAAGAGTATCAATGTTTGGAAGAGGAAGTTCATCCTTAGAACATTCTTTGTTAAGATCTCAAAAATAAGTGCGAACGCGTATCACCCCGTTATGCTTACGAATGGGTACCATGTTTGAAAGCTACTTAGTATAATCTATAGGAACTATGAAATTCATGTATAAAATATTTTGAAGCTCTTATTTTACCAAGAGGGCAATAGTACGATGCTTTCTTCTAATATTTTATTTGACGAACTTAGCATCAGAGTTTAAGGTGAGCTTGTGGACAACCAAATTAGAATCAAGACTAGGAATGTCTTTATAGGACCATGCAAAAATTTCCTTCTTCCTCTTGAGAAGAGAAAATAATTTATCTTGTTTATCTTTAGATAAGATTTTACCAAGTTTGAAAATCTGGAAATTGTCTTCATCTGAATTAAGATTCACATCGATGGTATCTTCAATAGACACGTGAGAACCTTTCACAAGTTGATGGAGATTTGCGATTAGATGAATGCCATCTATGCTATCATCAAACTCTTCTTACTTATATTCATCTATGTCAGCTTGGAAAACCTTAGGATCTGAATGTGAAGGTGAATATGGAGGTGACGTAGGAATGTAGTTAGATGAAGCTCTTAAATATTTCTTAAACAAGATAAACTCAAAAAGGTATGGAGGTAAGGAAATCCGGTCCATATCAATAAGGCTCATGTCAATATAAATTAGCTTTGATAAATCATATGGATTATGGAGTGCGATGAATAAGTCAACAAGATTCATGTTGAATTAAAATAAAAGTGGATGGTTTGTGAATGAATAGATGGGTAAAATATTATTGTCTAGAACCGATGTTAGAAATCTAGTAAAACTAAACAATAGTAAGCAACAAAAATAAATGCAATGTACACGTAATGCAAAATGTTTTTTTTTGTGTTCTTGTTTTTGTTTTATTTTATTTTTTTGATTTTTTTAATTTTGAGTTATGTAAATATATTACAAATAAAGTTTCTTATAGTTGGGATTAATGAAATGGAGGTGGTAGTTCATTTTTTGGGTCGGATTGATCTTGTAAAAGAGGTAAGTGAATTATAGGTTGATGGATGGAGAATATTCTGAGGTAATACACATCCTATTGAGTGTGTGGAATGATGTGGTCTAACTTCTCTTCAAATTATTCAAAAGCTATCTACGTCAGGTTGAATTCTTTATATATTTCATATTCAGAGTTATCTATGTGATGGAAATCTTCTCTTGAATTCAATTTTAAGTTTTGGATAACTTGCTCAAGAGAAGAGGTGGATGAAATTGGATGATAGCCTAAACCTGAATAGTCATGCATTTCTCAATATGAACCATTGATAATCTCATGTATTTCATGCTCATACGATCCTAAGCCATATCCTTGCCAATTAAAAATGTGAAAGTATCAAGATGGAAAATCCAACATATGTTGTATATTGGCTGGTGTGGGTGATTTGGGTTCATTTGGGTAACTAGATTGGATGATGAATCAAGTCCTCCATACATAAAATTAATGCTATTAGGCACTAAACCTATTTTATATACCACTCATATAGATAAGGGTGGGTCATGTGGGTGACCATAGTCCTTAGCACTTTGAATGGTGAGCGGTGTAATTTTGATGTCTTGGACCACATATTCATATATACCAGGATTAGTGAGATGGACCTTGAATTGGTATGATGTGGATGGATTGGATGTATATGGAACTAACTCATGGTTGGGTAATGGTATCTCACAATCCATCACTTTAACTTGTGAGACATTGGTTGATGGGGGTGGTGATGGATTTGGTTGTGTGGATAATTATGATTTGGAAGGAGTGATAATGGAATGTGATGATGTATATAATGTGGATTGAGTTTTACCACATGTGCATGTAGTCAATGGTGATAAATATAGGTGTGTGGAAGTGGATGCTTGATTTGAATTGGTGATTGGAAACTCCTCAAGAATAGGATGATGATATATATGGGGTAGTTTATGAAGTGGTTATGTATGTGAGGAATAGATGAGTGGAAGAAAGCATGGATTCATAGGGGTTTTATATAAAACTACAATACTTAAATGATTCAATGTTAATTGGTATGCAATGTACTTGTCCTTCATGTACATATTTTAAGAATTGATTTAATATTAAAGGAACACACCTCATTTCCCTCATCTCAAGTAATTCAAAGAGTACAATATATGTTATAGACCCTTCCAATATGTGGAACATGGTATGAAACATTTTGACCCATACTTTAATGGGTAAAACAACAATACCAACTATGGAGTAAAGAGCATTGTTAAATTATTTCAAGGTAAAATAGGATTTGTGATGTGATCTGGTGGAGGCCTGAGATGTTGAAGGATGAATGCGGTTATGATGTTAATGGAGGATCTGGTATCAATTAAAACTCTTTTTAAAGTCTTACTGTAAATTTAATCCATGATATGTAATGGAGGATCCATTGATTTCAATGATATTGGTTTAATTTCAAAATTGTAGAATGTGATGGAAGACTCCATACATGTTTGAATATTCTCCAAAAAAATTAAATGCATTAGAATATTGAGATTGAAGTTCAATATATTTTAGAATATTAATTAACACTTCATAATATGTAGGAGATTATTGGATTAGCTCATATATGGATAGTTTGGTTGAAGCTATTTTTAATCTTGTGGTTAACCGGCTACTAAATGAGATTATTAGCCTAGATGGATGATTGGAAGGATGAATGGGTTGATATGGATGAGATAGAATATGTATTGGAAAAAAATTGGATGGGATATGATAATGTAGTAGGTTGAGACATATTTTTCTATGGACTACTAAATATTTTGTTGATTGGAGTATTGTTGTTGACCTCGAGTTACTACATGAATAGCATCCATAAAGCCTTGGTATTGTTGATCATGATTAAACTGATTAGGAGTAATCTTGGTATTTGAACCTCTTATTGTTGGTTGTGCTTCCTCATGACGAGGAAATGGTGTTTAAAAAATTCTAATATTTTGATTTTGTTGACCTAGAGGACTGTCAAGCTTGCTAGCTCCTAACTCAATAAGGTTTTGTACTCTATATTTGAATTGATTGTAGTTATTGATATCATGACCATTCAATATATGATAAGGAAAAATAAAACACTCTATGTAGCATTTACCACATTTAGAAGGATCATCAGGTTTGATCTCAATCAAGGTAATTTGATTTATGTCATATAACCTACGAAAAATGGAGGCATAAAATTTAGGCAATGGAGTATATTGATGGGGTTGTTAAAAATATTATCAACATGGTCAATTTTTTATAGCTGGCACTGTTCTTTGACTTGATTGATTTATTGAGGAAATTGCATGATATTCATTTTTTCATGATTTTTGTTGAATGGGTTATTGTTGAGCCATTACTGGTTGGCTCATGACCACTTGATTTACTTGATTAGATGAATTGGCTAGATTGGCCTGATTGGATTTTGACTGACCAAAATAACTTCCTTTAGATTGACCCTTGTTTTGCTATTCTTTCTTCTTAGGCTTAAGCACTCCTTGGAATTTTATCTCCTCAATTATGTTGGCCTAGGTAAGAGCTTCACCAAATTATCTATGTTGTTGTAATTGCAATAACCAAGATAAGAGTTTTAAGCAATTCTTAGTGAACAATTTGGTGATAAAAACCCTACAAAGGTTACCAAAGTCATAGATAGACTCATAATCATATTATTTTAAATCATATATCAGATAATGAGGCTTTATTTCTTATATTGAGGGAGAATATTTCAAGAAATTGATCAACTAATTGCTCAAAAGTATAAATACTATGGTTGGGAAAATGGTTATACCATTCTACAACATCTTCCTCTAAATTTTTAGGGAAGGTTATAAGCATTAGAGCATCATTACTTTGAATTCTAAAGCAAGAATGAACAAATGATCTCACATGCTCTTTAGGGTTCTTCATCCCTTTAAATTTATTAAATTTCAATATTGTCAAATCTATTGGATATGGCGATGATGGTATTGAATGATGAATTTGATGATTGATTAGTTGATGTAGGGTAGACTTCTAGTTTATCATGCCAAGAGTATGTTGCATTAAACTATCAATATGATGTTGCATAGCCTGGATTCGATGGTTTTTCCCATAAATGTAGAAACCCTGAATCACTTGATGATTTTGTGATGGTGAGGTGGAAATATGTTGAGGTATAATGAGGTGATGATGAATTGGTAGAGTGGATTGATGTTGGTGATAATGGGTTTGATGAAGGAATGATTGTGAATGAAGATATGGATATGATGTATGAGGGCTTTGGATAGGTTGGCTGATGGGAATAGAATGTGTGTGGGATGGTGGTGATGTTAGAATGGAAACCACAAAATACTATGGCACCCAATATGGATTTTGGCTAACACATATGGATTGAGTGGAAATAGGTTGAGGCTTAGGACTGATCACTTGAAAGTTTTGAGAATTATATCGCTTCTTAAGAAATTTGTTAAGATGTTCCAAAGTTTCATGTATTTCTATATTAGTAGTTTATGGAGTGGGTGTGGATGGGATTCATGATTTCAGTGGAAGGTAAGTTACAATGTGAATTGTAAATTCATGAGAGAAACTAGATGGTATGAATGTGGGCACTTGTGAAGCAACATTAACATGTACTTCATACAAGGGGTTACCATAGATCAAGGTGTATGAGTATGGAATAGATGTACTTTGAATACATGATGATTGTGGTATGGACAAATGTTGGGAAGGTCTAACAGAAACCTCAAAAAGAGGGTTATTGTACACCTGGGTAAGGCTTGAAGGTTGGTAGGAGATAAGTTCCTATAGTAAAGAAAGATCATATATAGGTAAGTCAAGGACTGATTCTAAGATATAGTTAGTGGATTTCAAAAGAGCTTCCATTCATGCCATGTCTATATGGGTGATGTGATGATCAATGACTAGTCAAGATGATTTTATTTGTAGCATAGCCATGTGAAATGATGTGGTTCACACAGTGTGTGAGGGACCTACAGAAAAATATGAATGACTTGCATGTATCACACTAAAGGGATTTATCATGGAAGTGGTGGTGGAAGGTGATGATGAACACTCAATTGTTGAAGAGGTTTTATTGGTGGATATTTGATTAATTATTTTAGCTTGATTTTTTGTTAATACCATAAACTAATGAACCAAATATAAAAATGTGCTAAAAAATAAAAAATGAAAATGAAAAACTCACAAAATCAAACAGGCAATCCAATCCTATGTTTATACAACAAGATGTGTATTACCTCTATTTTTTTATCTCGTTTTAATGTTTTTACTCTTTTTTTTGGTTTTGTGTATTTTTATGAACTAATATAAATTAAAATGGGTAAAAACTATGGCTTGGATGGGCAATGATATTCTTAATGGTGATGAAGTCCAACAGGTTTGCTCAGGGATATCCTAAGGTATCTAAGGGTAGATACTAGTGGATGGAGATGAAACCCACCATCACTAGATCTCAAGCAATGGTTGGTGATGAAATCCAATACATTACTATTTAAAGTGATGTGTGCTATGTGATTTATTTGAATATTTCTAGTTTTTTTTGGTGTACATACAATGTTAGAAATAACTAATTTCACTAGTCTAAATTATAAGCTAACACAATAAATATTATTTTTCCAAAATAAGTAGAGTATACCGCTTAAAACCACTCTCTAAATAGAGGAGGGTTCATCTACTCTTCTACATTGAATCATAAAATGTGGTGGCAATTTTAATATACTAATATCATTCCTACTTAGACTAGTAAAACAAGAATTTCCTAACCCTAGAATGCAGACTATTTTATGTGATTAAAAATTCATATGAAACCAAAAATGTGGGGTTTTAAGTGCAGCGCACCGGAAAATAATAAAATTTTAATTGGAAATTTGAAATTTGTGATTGAATGTGGATGGAAAAAAACTATTATAATGCCTAAAATTCATATTAAAATACTTGTTTTAATAGATTGTTAATGATGTTCTTTTTAACTGTAAATCTGTAAAAACATGAAAATACGTAAAATAGAGAGATTAATATTTTGAGGTAAAATTATAGATAATCCTACACATTTTTATTCCTCTCTATGAAATACCTTTTAAAATCTATTAAATACACCTAGGTATTTCTTGAATGTCCCACGAGTAGAGTAGGGCATCTGCGCACCTTCTATTCAACTCTTGCTATTTTTTAGAAACTCTGATTCTTGGAAATTCATGTGATCTATTTTTTATAATACTTGCAATATAAAAATAGAGACCCAAAAATTAGTAACAAGGTAATTTAAAATGTATAACCCTTTTTAGGTCCCACCGTGATCACCATTTATGAATGCAAATCGAACAACACCAAAATATGAACTATAGAATTAAATAAGCAATGTAATACACAAAATTGCACAATGAAATAAACTTTTATTATGTTGCTCATGGATCTTCAATGTTACAATTAAATGTACCCTAAATATGGGGTTACAAATATTATTATGCTTGATACAATGATTACAATACACTAGGGTTCTCTAAAACCCTAGTAAACAAATAGTGGTGGTGTCTTCACGTTCGGTCTAATCCCAATAGAGGTGAGTGGGATTTTTGATATCCTATGTAGGACCACTCTAGCTTCAACATCTACCAATAAATATGATTCTTATATCTGCACATAGAAAACAACAACAAGAGTTAGCAATACCTATGAGGGCTCCACTGCATGAGACCCTTAAAAATAAAATTACTAAAAATCCTAGTTGCAAAGCACATAAATCTATAAGAAAATCTAATAATACTAAAAATAATGCAATAAATAGATTTACCTTATCTCATGCTGAATTTGTATCTTCTAATATTCATATTTATTGTAGATAATGGTGTGTAGATTCCCTATAAATATCCAAGGGGTTACAAGACTATAAATCTAAGGTTGTGAACACCCGTGGGTGCTCGATGATGGTAGGAAATGCTTAGAGGCACTCGATTATAGTAGGAGCCATCCATAGGTGCTCAATTATGGTAGGAAGAACCCAAAGGTACCTGATGAACTCAAAGGGGAATTCTAGGGACTTGGATAGAATCTATAAAAGTTGATCTAGTTCACGAGATGGGAAATGATATATGTAGTGGGTGCAAGGGGAAGTGATGGAGGATGGAAGTTGTGAGGATTATTGGATGCTTGAGGACTTAGTAGGTTCCAAAAACTTAGGGTTTGAGTCATAAAAACGACTCATATTTATAATAACTCCTAGGGTACATTAGGGTTTCAACGATACAATTTGTATGGTCGATATTAAAACATGACCAAGGGTGTATATTAAATCTAGGTATGTGGCATGGATTAAGGTGTATGAGTAGCTAGAATTAGAATATTATGGATGTCTAGGATTAATTTATACATATATACATATATTTATTAAATATAAATACATATAATATATATATATATATATATATATAATATTATTATTTAATTATATATTAAACAAATATATATTAATATATATAAATAATGTATAAATGTGGTGGGTCGCTATGGATGGATGACAAGTGGCTATATTTTGGTATCTATAGAAGGATTTATGTGTAATGGAAAACATTGCATGCACCTTTCAAAAGAATGAAAGGATGGTCAATGCTAGCTCATTGGATCCATGAGAGGGATAACTTGACCTATTAAAGTAAATATATATAATTCTCTTGCATAGCTATAATTATGTAAGTTATAAGTATGGGTGTGCCTCATAGATTATATATAGATAAAAAATATAGTAACCTTTGTAGATACTCATATATCTAGAATCCATAACCCTTCGTATTAAAAAAAAATAGCATGGGAATTTGGGTTATGATATTTGGTATCAAAGAGAATAATACAATATGTTTAGAAAAACATTGATTATGGCCTATATTATATGAATAATGTTAAGGATTTTTGTCTACGGGGTTACTTATATTTAGACTATGTTGATTCCATTGATGATAGAAAGTCTACATCAGGCTATGTGTTTTATCTTGGTTCAAAAACCTATATCTTAGCATAGTAATAAACAACATATAGCGTCACATTCATTGACTAAAGTAGAATATATTGTAACAAGAGATACAACATGTGAAGCATTATGGTTACAATACATACTATCTAACATCAACATCAAATGAACTCCAATCTTGATATATTGTGGTAATCAAGGAGTACTCAATTTGGTCAAAATTCTAAAAGTACATGAATTAACTAAACATATTGAAGCACAATTCCATTTCATCAGTTATCACTTTTAGAACCATCATATCATCTTGAATCATATTCCTAAAAAAGAACTAGTAGATATCTTTACAAAAGCCCTTGGGAGAAACAAGTTTCATACTTTCAAATATAAGTTATGCAATTCAAAGGAATTTCATAACAAATAATGTAATACATGGGGGTGTTATAATATATTACATTATCTTATATATGTCAGTGTACCATCTTCAGTACATTTAGACTAGGATTTTATCTTAGGTTAAGTAGTTACTTGAGAAAAAAATAATAGATGCACAAGTGTTAGAATGTGCAATGATGTAAATGTGCATGTAGTCCACATGTGTATAAGTCATAGGAGAGTCTTGGGCAAAGTATTGGACAAGAAAAATATATTCCTATATAATGGAATCTAATATCCATTCTTAGTTGTACAATTTTTTATTCAATGTAATATGAAGTGATACTTCATCATGTAGTTCATTCTTTGCTTCGGATATGATAGTACCAAAACCATCAAATTATTGAATATTTAGATTGATCATACTTATTTAAGAATAATCATCTTGTATCCCAAGTAAATTTTGGATCTTTTTCACTAT
The DNA here is from genome assembly GCA_028583015.1 of Wollemia nobilis. Taxonomy (NCBI): domain Eukaryota; kingdom Viridiplantae; phylum Streptophyta; class Pinopsida; order Araucariales; family Araucariaceae; genus Wollemia; species Wollemia nobilis. The sequence goes on along the minus strand of JAQPPZ010002571.1, from coordinate 539,511 downwards.
GTCAATATGGAGAATTACATGTCCACTTAGGTTCCTTTGCTTCTAGATCAAAGCTTTAAGTATATTTTACTACTCATATGGTAGATGCTACATTATATTTTCTAAATATGAACGATATTCTTTACCTCATTCATACTCAATAAGATATTGTATTTTTAATCATCTATTATTGCAAGTACATGTAGGCACCTCATAAGAGTCACCGAGTAGTATCCAACATATCATTGTACATATCTGATAGTTATTTGCTACTCAATTGGTGCACCATAATTTTTTATAATATCTTTAGATGTATGTTGGACTAGAGGTTTGGTTCAATAATGTTCCACTTCTTAATTTATATTTTACCATGTTCATAGTCTAGATTTTTGGTGTTGTAGATGACTGTCCAATTTTTATAGTTTTCTATGGAAGCTAAGTATCCAGTACCAATGAGGTCTCTAAGCTACTTCAATATATTATTATGATTTTGGATTACATGAGAATTTATTAGTTATTTTTAGCCCTCTATTGTGATAATTATAGCACGGTTAAGTTTATCTATAATCTAGTGTTCTTTCAATCAACCAATAATATTGAGATTTAGGTGCACTATATGCAATGGTTTTATGTCTATGGGATTCTTAATCTACATTTGTATCATTAGAAACATAGGAAATATATATCCTAACAAATTTCAAGTCCAAGGTATAATTTATATATATGTATAAGTGTCTTAGCATAGGAGAGTGTTCCCATAAGGTGGAAGGACTGATATAGGTACTATTTCATGCAACATATTCAATTTAAGGGGCGATTTTTGAATATGGCATAATTAAGCATCATGAAAATACATGTTCAACTTTTGTACTATACTATTTTATATATCCTTTAGTCCCTTATATACCCTATATAGGTCAATTAATTATAATATTTTATTACTTAAGCTAAAGGTTGACTCTTTAACATTGAACTAAAGATATATTATAAAATAATGTGTATAGCCCCTTCTAAAAACCATTTTATTATTAGTTGGAGTGTAATTTATATTTTTTTGGTGATAAATATTGTGTCTACAAGCACTCTCATTATCAAGCATATTCTTTTTGTGCTAGTTATTTTTGTTTATTTGGTATCGATTTTTCTTGGCTTGATGTTTCTACCCTTTGCCTGGGTTAGCAAAAAATGGGATTTGGGAGTAGTTGTAGAAGTATTATCTACATACAAATTCTCTTTTCCCCCTAAAGAATGGATAGACTATGAATCATTTGGATAATGTATTGATTCTATTAATTTTTTGAAGTATTATGAAATACAATATGTCTTGGATTACGATGATCTCATTATTACGATAAGACTTGTGGTTTTGGGAGATATATTTATTTATAGATTCATATTTTTTATTAATATTCAATATATTTTTTACGTAAAAATATTTGTGCCCTAACTATTGGATTAAATATTTCAATTTTATTTGAAAATTACATGTCTTTTATAAATTTTTTAAACAAATATGTTTCATTTTTACTTTAGATTATTTTTATGCATGCAATAAGAGCTAGAGGATAATCTACACGGTTATTAAATAATAAAAGCAGATCTAAATAAGTTTTGGTAGACCTTATACTTCAAGGAGTTCATGAAAAAAATTTCATGCATGTCAATCAACTTTGATTTGCTTGAAAAGTTGTTAATGTAGTTACGAATATGGTTAGATACATAATACATGCCGAGCAAATTCAACATATTTTTTGGGAAATAATAGTGAATTCTATGACATATATCATCAATTAGACTTATTATTGAGCCATTTAAAATATGTATATATTAATAGAATAATAATTGAACATCCTTATATGTCTCACTTCAATATCTTTGGATCCATGCATGGGACCATATTCCAAAAGAAACATAAAATAAAGTAGACATGAAGACTTATTGCTTGTATGATCCTCATATTAAATATATTAATAGTTGAAGATATGTGACCTTTGATGAGGTACTTTTAGTTACTTACATCATCCATCTTCTTGCTATTTTGGAAAAATATTTTTCTTTCATAGCTCCAATAGTTTTTTCTATTCCCTTAGATATTTTGATTGACATCATTCCCATTTTTCCTACATATTTAGTTGGACCTTCCATTTTAATCCATATTTCCTCAAATTATTTGTTGGAATCCATAATTTTGGATCTAACAATAGCTAAGGTTGATTCCACTTGCATTATATTACGGGGACAGATATTGATGTGGATGATGAGTTTGAATTGGATACTGTACTACAAATTTAAGATGACTCTTCTTCATATTATGTGCTTAAGTATTTCATGGTTTATCTATCATCCAATTAAGTATAGACCCTCCTAAGACCCTCCTCATTGAAGTTTAACTTATATTTTCTTATAAATTCTATTGGAATGGTTCATCTCAAGTCTTAATAATGAGGATTGATGATTTTGAACACTCCCTCACCTATTCCATAGTCAATTTTTGTTTAGAGTGAGAGTATATTATGCTTGTTGAGTGTGATTTATTGATAAAAAATTAGATATGGCAATATGTTTCTCTTCTAGAAGAAAATAAAATTATTGGCTACAAATCGATTTGTAAGACAAAGTATACTTACGATAGTTAAGTGGATAATCATAAGGCTCAACTATGGTTAAAGGTATTTTTAGGAGGGAATTGATTACTATAAGATATTTTATCTAGTTTCCAAGATGGAATCAATTTCGATTATTCCTTTATATAGCTTCTTGATATAGTTGGAGATACATAAAATTGATGTAAAGAATGTCATTCATCATAGTGAAATTTAGGAGAGATTAATATGCAATGATCATTAGGTTTTGGGATCAAATGTCCTACTCCAGTGGTATGCCATTTGAAGATGTTTTTGTATGGGCTTAAGCAATATCCTCATGCTTCCTATGAAAAATTCATTTTTCTATATTAGTCATGGGTTCAAATATTATGAGGTAGAGAATGATGTTTATATAAGATATTAGAAAATCAAACTTCAATGGTTATATTGTATGTTTATGATATTATCATCATGGGAAGTTAAACATACTTATTCAAGGAGATGATGTCATGACTTCATAACATTTTTGAGATGGTAAATTTAGGCTTCTCACATTATTTTATGGTAATTCATGTTGATCAATAATCCTCCAAGAGCACAACTTCTAAGCCTAAGTATACATTGGATCTTCTATAGTGGTTTGTTTAGATCCCATTTATCTTTAGTTTGAAGGCAAGAGTAAGCACTACTTTTTTGATGGATGTTATATTATACTTTGTTACTCATTAGGGGCCTTCTTATCTTATTCACATTATGTTGGATATTATATTTTATTATTAATTATCATTATCAAATTACACACTATTTACCTATAGCAACTTTAAGATCCTAATTTAAATTGGGTTAAATATCTAGACCATAAAGTCTCCACTTATGGCTCTATCTTCTTTTTAACTCTAGAATAGTCTTTTAGTGTTATCAATAATAGTCTATTGTAACTTAGGCTACCAAACACCTTCAATGGATGTGTATGATTTTGGAGTAGGTGGTATTTTCTCAATAGTTTTCTCACTCTTTACTATAGCAATTACAGTTCCATCAAGCTCATTTGCAACCCATTGTTTCATCAATAAACTAAATATATTGAGGTTGAATCAATTGTATGAAATGAAATTATGTCTATGTTATGCTTGATCTAGAGTGTGTCTTTAGTGTAGTAAACAATAGGTGTTCTAATTAAGGCTATGCCTAAGCTTGATTTCGAGCAACTACAATACATAGAATAAGGGAACGCCCCTCAATTCAGATTGACTAATAATGTACTCTCTTGATGTTCTCATTTCAAGTTAATGCTAGATGTTGGAACGTGTAGTATTATCCTTCACTTAAGATAATACCTAAATTTTGTATTATATATTGTATAGTCTGTTAGGCCCTTGTACACCTTGTATAGGTGAACTTATTCAAATATTTCAATCTTAAAAATGAAGGTCGATTCACCATAACCTGAAGATTAGCTATAATAATATTTTTAAACTCCTCAAAACCAACCATTTTATTATTGATTCTACTATAATACCATTCCATTTAGTTAGCTTATTTTGGTTTCTATACACACCTATATTTTGTATTCTTTCTATGAGTTACTTTTATTTTTTTGGTAATGTATTATTTCCATTTATATTTGGAAAGCATTATGAAATTCAACAAATAGTTGGCTTCTTAATATTTAAAACTTCTAGCTATGCATTCCTTAATTATTCCCTCGATAATAATAATAATTCTAAAATTACTATCATTATCGTTAATTTGTTCACAAAATGGTACGATAAGTATCTATGAATATTGTGACCTCTAAACTATAAAATAATTTAATTGACAATTCATTTTATATTTCCCATATCTTAAATAAAACTAAAATTCATAAACTATTTTAATCCTTTTGAATATACTATAATTATAATTTTAATAGTATTAAATCATTTTGTATTTTTTTAAGTATATTTTATTAAAATTTAACATAAAAGGCATGCTAAGCAGTTATGTTAGAATTTTCTTTTTAATATTAAAAAGATAATTACATTGATCGCATCCAAGTGTCATAATTTTTTTAATTTTAAATTATTTTTATTACTTTGGTTATAAAATAGTAAATAAATAAAAGAAATACTTTAACACATTATCATTCATTTTTATATTAAATAAAAATAATATTAATTATTGGGAGGTCCAAGGTTCAAACCGTGGCGTGGGTGAGTGTGTGAGGGGGTGGGTGTGTCTCCCTGGTAGAGTTGTTATATGGGAGATTCCTCGCAAAAACCAATTTTTTAATATTACCCAATATATATATATTAACCAATATTTTTTTTAAATTAAAAAATTACCAATATTATAAATCTATATTAAAAAACCTTTTTATTTTTAATTAATAATATTAATTTTTTTACTTTTAATTGAAAATTAAAAAACAAAATCAAAATATTTTATAATAATAAAAATATTATTTTATAATTTTAAAATTACTATTTTATTAAACTAATAAAAATATATATATATATATATATATATAAAGTTTCGAGAGCTAAATCTTGTCCAAGTCAATATATAATACATACTATGTCATTTTTTTCCAATACCATCTCTATTACCAAGTCTCTGCTTTTCTTTGTATTCCCCATTTGACAGCTCACAACTATCTTGAGGTCTGTGACCAGCTCACAACTATCATTTTTCTTTTTCCAATACCATCTCTTGATGTTAATACTCAAAACACTATACCTGTTTATATATTAAGGAAGGTCTACGTTATAACTTATCCTCTTCATGCTCTTTGCATGTTGAACCTCTCCTCTTCATGCTCTTTGCATGTTGAACCATCTCTTCTAATATACGTTTGATCCAGCCTTCTCATTGTCTTTAGAATAGTTCATCGTTCATCCAGTTTTCAGCATTCCCGCTAAGCCGTACAAGTAGTTGTCCTTTCTGAAAATGCAAATAAGAAATAGCCAAAATGGGGAAAATGTGTGATATACCAAGCGCTACAAAATGAAACACCTAGCCGAATTATATAAACAACGTTCGCTTTGTTCTGAATATTATGTAATGTATTGTTCTTCGCCACATGTTAACACATTTAAAAGCAAACAACTGATTAGTTATGGTTTGGTGGTCCAAATATTGACAAAATCAAGTAAAGTATGGTTATGAGTGGTAAAAGAGAAGGTGTTTAAGATTTTTCTTTGCTAAAGATTTGTATTAGGAAAAGAGTGTTGAAATAGTTGTGTTATAATTAAATATTTTGACGTCACAGATTTGATATTAATTGATATTATTAATTATTTTAATAATATATTTTTTTTATTAAATATTCTGAAAGTATATAAAATAGATTTATTTACATATTTTGATTATTTTCATATTTAACGATTATAATATCAAATTGTATATTTTATTATTTGATTGAATTAATAGCTATTGTTGTAGATTTGCTATCATTCACCTTCATATATAATTTTTCTTTACAACGCATAAGCTTTGCCTACATCTCACTCTAATCTGTACAATTTAATTCAACTATGGATGATATACACGTGTTGGATGATTCTTTCAAATAACGATGAATGGATACATTCAAGCTAGTGGGGATACACCAATATATAGAATCATTACATTGACTTTTCTTAAGTAGCAAATATCATTTTTTTTTTTATCCTTAAATCTATGATTTTATATTTTCATTCACCTTTATTTATTTTACCATTTGTCTTTATATATCACATTTGCTTTTTTATTTTTTCAACTTATTTTTTTCTTCTTTACCAAAAGCAATTTCATATGCTTTTTTACATAAAGGATTACTTTTACCAACATTCTTCCTCTTTAAACATTAATGTTCAAATTTTCAAATTTTGAATAAAATTATTTTATTATCTTGCTACTACACATACACATTCACTTTACCTATACACATTTGCATAAATTTGATCTTCCAATTGTTGCCTTTCATTTATTCTTCAACATGGATGTCATCCCATGACTCAACCTGAAGTGTGCTTTTAGTAACCTTTTCATCCTACCAGACTACATGGATAACTAATCATTGCAACTATAAGATGTGATAGAGTAGATAACTACATATGAGGTTTACTCTATTTGTTTTGACATCACACCCTATTTATCTTTTGGAGATAATCCTACTACTTTTATATTCATCAGTTTTATTAATTTGACTCCCATACCATAGTAAAGATATGGACCAACCAAGAATCAAATCTAGGACCTCTATCTATTAAGGTTGTTCCACTTACGATCTTATGTATCCTCCTTAAAACAACATAAAATTCCAATGTATGAGTTTTACACATTTCTCTAACATTCTCCTAAGTCATCTCATGAGTACTAGGAGCTCATAACTTCAACTCAAGCTCTAAGATTCAATAATAGCTTTGATATCAATTGAAAAGATCCAATTCTTTGATACCAATTATCATGTTTAAATAATTTGATACCATGAATCAGATACAAAATAGCAAGATTGACTACTCTAATAATCAAACTCCTTTTGTATGAAATATTATGCTAGCATAGAAATTATCTCACAACTAAAAAAACATATAAATTTATTCATAAACAACATATAAAAAATTTGCACAATATCATATCATTTTATTGGGACACAATATCATATCATATACTCATTTTTTTCTTAGAATTTATTACATTACTTGATGTTTATAATTATTGTGGGATTGATAACTAATTTTTCCATATAAAACTTGAATACTTAGATCTTCTACGAGAATACGAGGGAATGAAAAAATAATGTTGAAGGTGAAAAGCCAATGGTTGAAACACTAAAGGTTTATTGAATCAAAGAGACACAAGCTTAGGATATCCAATAGTATTGGAATATGATGAAATATTTAATAAAATTTTTGTGTTGAATTTTTTGGTTGTCTATAATATATTGTTTAAATATTTTTCTTCCCTTATTTTCAACATCTAGTATCAAAGTGTTTGTGTGAGTTGAAAATTTATTGGTGTAGAAAGGGACAATAGTTGACATTTGATGACATGTGCCAATATTAGTTGTAGAGCAACTTTTATTTGAACATAGAGATCTTAATAAAGTAGAACTTGGAAATTTTGTAGAATATAGTCGATCACCCTAAAGATAGAAGACTTGAAAGAGAGAGTTTAACACCTTCATGTTAAAATTTGTGTATGAGAGGAAAAACCTACCATTTGAAAGCCATGTGGAGATGACTAAGGTTTCAACGAGGGATGGTTTTATAGTCAAAAACATTAAAAAATCCATCTCACAAAAATGCATTATACAACTACCATTATTTTTAGAGTTAATAAAACATCTTATACAAATTACAACAATTACTTGAGCATTCTCTCCAAGTTCTAAATTACTATTTAAATTCAAGGTTATAGATGATACGCAATATGGATGATCTAGCCACGTAATGATGGATGGATTAATTCAACTAGTGGGTGAGACAATAGTATATAGAATAAATGAATTTTCTTAACTAATAAATCACACTTTTTTATCTTTAGATCTATATTTTTATCTTTGCATTCACAATTTTTATTTTAACATCTTACTATATCACATTTACTTTTCTACTTTTTTAATTTATATTCATCTTATTTAATAAAATCACTTTCATATACTTTTTCACACTAAGAATTATCATTTTTAATGTTCTCTAACCTTAATGTTTAACATTTCAATCTTCAATTTATTTTTTAAAACTATTAATTTCTTGAATAATAATATTTTATTATCTTGTTGTTACCTATACACCTTCATTTTTTTTGATAAGTTAGTATGTATTAAAATATATTTTGAAAGGAATCCCAAAACCTTGTTACAAAAACAACATTATAGGATGTTGTGAAGAGGAACAACATGAACCAGCGAGGCATCCAACCAACAATCAAAAAACCAAAAAGGAAACACAAACCCAACAAGACCAATAACAGCAAAATTCTCCAAATCACAATCTTGGGTTCATCCTAAGCAACATTCTTGAACACATCCATGATAGCTTCTCCTAAACTACATCCTTGCTATCATCCTTTGCCACTTCCATCACCTCTTTCTTAATATTAACTTTAGAATCAGAAACCTTAGGTTCATCAATAGTCACAATAGAGAATTATTTGTGGAAAAAGAGTAATTTCAATACATTGTGCATATCCTTGAGAGTGGACAGATAATTTCTTAGATTTAAAAATAGCCATAGAAATTGTTTTGATTATTAGTTTCTATAGTATCTTAGATGTAGAATCATTACTATCATCATCATACACCACCTCCTAGATTTTGTTTACTCTAGATAAGCTTTCTCATAATACAAGCAGAGGATCTGGTAGCTCTTACAAGCTCTTTGGTCTTGATATTCTTCCTCATTGAACAATCAACATCCCTATGTGAGCCCATAGAATTTATCTTCCTAGGTAGGGGGTATTCACCATAGGGCTCATAAAATAATCTTCCTCGGGGATGGCCTTGGGGAGACTAGAATTTCTTTTGGGGATGGTCAGCAAGAGGATTTGGATCTACAAAGGAGCCTTCATGATAGTGGATGAGGAAATAGTTGTAAATAATTTTGAGCAACCCTTGATGGGAAGGAAACAAAGAAGATATTTGTATTCAGCAAGTATCAATGGAATAGCTTATGGAACAAAAGAGGAATATATGTACATTCATTACATTGATATCCTAAAATGATTAAGAAAATATAAACAAAAACTACAAAAGGCTTTCCCAGGATCATCAACCATAATATACTACATTATGGGTAATATTACTCTATTCCATGGAGAAGGAAGGTTAGATGTGTGCATACAGAACTTGATCAATTTGAGCATTTTGGTCTTGTCTAGGAATTCCTTGATCTCGATCTTCCAATTGTGTTTCTCTATCCTCAAGGGTCTTCCTATCAAGGGTTGGTCTATAATATCTATAAGAATATGGGTATCCACAATGTAATATTTTTCATGAATGATCATCTTACCACCATCCTAATTGTAGAAGAAATCTAAAGTTATGTCATAATTATTTTGAGAGAATTTCTTGAGGAAAGGTAAACATACTATATCGCTCCAAATTTTTTGCATCCTTACCTTCAGGCTATAGGATCCGCGCCCAGAATGGGGATGCGAGAAGGATGGGACAATACCTCAGACTGAGAGGCCCTTTGAAGGTCTCGCCTCTCAGGGGAGGGATATAAGGGTGAATTTTTGACGAATGGTGGGTTCACCAAAAAACTTTTGAGTGGCAGTTTCCACACCTAGGTTGATAGTAGGTTTGATGTGTTCATTTTGTATTTTAATCATTCAATTCCTAGGTTTGGCCAAGATGAATCTAAACTATTCTATATGCCAATACAGATTTAGATGAATATAGAAAACAAGAATGAATGCTAAACATAGAGAATATGCTAACTAGAACAATACATACCTAATTTCGGATGTCTGATGAAGATTCTAAGTTTTGTAGCAGTCCAGATCATCTCAACTCGTACGTAATCATTTGAGATTATACGAGATCATCATCAATCTGATGAATTCATCAGAAAAATTCTTCAGAAACCTGCAATCATAGGAATACATACAAAATACCAAATATGCAACTGCAAAAGCATAGGAGAATTATAGGAATAATAGCAAACAGGTCTAAATAATAGATTCAAATAACAAATAAGAGAAATGCAGTAGATTTAATGATTGATTTTAACTTTATCATGCGGTTATGCTAAATGAGGTGAACTCCAAGATGCATAAATATAATAACTAAGATAATGTATAAAGAAATGTAGAAAACAATAGAAAGATGCAAACTCTGGTCTCTGATTGCCCCCAATCTGGACTACATTCGGGATCACCTCCAATCATACGAGATCATCCGAAATCACCTGGAATCGCTTGCGATGATCCGAGCTAGCTTCGACTGAAAAACAATAAAGTTCCTACAAGAAAACATGAAATACATAATGCAAATGATGGTGTGAGGATGCTCTAAGGTGCGTGGAATTTCAGGGGGTTTAAGCAGATTTTTATGCAGAGATTCAGGCAGAGAGTCAGGGAGATAAACTAAGAAAATCTTAGTTTATATAGGATTAGGGAGAGGTTAGGAGGTTGGAGATTATCCCAATTTGGGAGAAATCCAATGGGGGAGACTCTAACTGCGCAGACACTCTTTCTGCCCAGGTTAGAGAGGTTTTTGGAACAGAAGCTAAGTATGAAAATTTAGTTTTGGGATGAAATCATCTTGACGTTCTGTTCCAGACGAATTCGTCAGATCTGGGACAATTTCGTCTAATCTATGATGATATCATCCAACGGTCAAAACAAATCCTAAAAATGGCATGAAAAACAAGGGGAGCGGGTAATAGGCGGTTAACGGGTGGTTTGAGGTTAAAATTTGAATTTTTATCTTTTTACTAAGGTTTAACTATGCCAATTTTAGGGTGCTACATTTTTCCCCCTCTTTAGCAAATTTTCTAAAGAAAATGTGTTAAATACACACGAGAAAGCAAAAATGTACTCAATTTTTTAGACGACGATTCTTGGTTGAATCGTATGACTTTTGACTATGGTGCCCCCTCCATGTTTTTACCCAAATCGAACGTTTGAGATAAAAACGCAAAAAAGCAAAAATTAAAAAAATGTTGTTGTTTTTAGATAAAATTAAGAAAAATAGGGTAAAACTCTAATTCATTGTTACTATTCAGTTTTATTGGTTTTAGAGCTCTACAGAAAAAAAAATGGTGGAGACAGTGCACCGATCGACAGAGGTCCAGCGCGAGCTCCGGGTAAGGATCTAATTCTAGTAAATTAGGTTTGAATTTAATTTGTGCAATTTTTTGTTTTAAATTTTGATTGTTTGGTGCATCACGGCCATTTTTATGCTGTCGACGATGTCGGGATGAAATCATCCCTATTTCATTAAAATCGTCCCTAGATCATCGATTTTGTCGGAGGGTGAAATCGGTGAACTAGGGGTGATCCCGTCCAACAAGGGACGATCCCCAAGTTGTGAAATAGGAGATGATTTTATACAATTTAGGATGATATAATCCAATGGTGGACGATATCATCATATGATGAAATTAAGCTTGGTTAAAATGTATTTAATTTGATTTTAATGATTAGTTGATTAATGAATTTTATTGTTTTATTTTTTTTTTTGCAGAGGGGATTACTAAAGAGTTAGGAATGGAAATACGAGGGACTAAGATACGACATAGCCACACTCGACCAGGCAGAGCATGACTGACTAGCATAGGTCAGGCTGCAGCATGTGGTAGAGATGCCACAAGTACCGACATACATGGGGTTACTAATAGCCCTAGCAAAGAGGTCATATCCGAGGTCATCCTGCTTTCGATTATCGATAGGGGAGATGGCTCCCACACTAGAGGACATATGGAGGATCATGAGGATCCCCATACAAGGACGGTTGATGACGCCTATGACCAATCATGGCTAGGCGATGATGAGATTAACTAAAGACCCGAGCTTCACCTTGGAGAAGGACAGAGTGAACATCAAGTCTCTAAGGCAGATGCCTGGGGCATCTAAGCTGACTCAGGTTTTGGTAGGGGTGGTAGGTGGCTTACTGCTGTGCCACCAGAGTGGGTGCAGAACACCATGGCTCCTATCAGATGTGGTCTGTGACATGAGAGACCATGGGTATAGGTTTGCATGGGGTAGCTTTGTACTATACCACTTGTATAGGATCTTGCACGGGGTCGTATATAAGGGATGTCTGGTTTTGACATCGCTGTTATAGGTTTAGTGTTGGGAGCACATCATGATGCGAAGGCCGATAGGGCTCCAACTAATAGGGGTTGACTAGGATAGGCCCTAGGTTTTCTATTGGTGGCTACAAAGGGGGTCATAATTATGGATAGATCTACCGATGTCACGGAGGTTTCTAGATGACCTCATCCTGGACCAGATCACCTAGAGGCTATGGTGAGAGCACCCAGGGTGGCATATGATGGGTAGGATCTGGCTCACATCAGGCGAGTCTGCTAGCTAAAGATGGAGCGAGGAGAGGTAGAGCTCCATCGCTATGATCAGGTTCTACGATAGTTTTGTCTACAGTAAGGGATCCCTTCTCTCAAGGATTACGAGTACTCCTAGACTATTCAAGATAGTACCACACTGAGCGGGGCTCTAGACATTCAATAGTTCTAGATTCAAGACATAGATGATGCCCCCATCCAGCCAGTGGATGGTGAAAACACTAGGGTTACTGATGGATACAATGTCTAGTACGTAGGCATCCACCCTCCTCGGATGACGAGGGCACAGGGTCCGATGCATGCTATTGTGCAACGGATGGGGAGGTAGCACCAGGCTACTATTGAGGCAGCATGGGGTCGTAGTGGGAGAGAGCAAAAACGGTCTTCGTAGGAGAGATGCCAGAGAATGGCACGGGCTCCACAGAGACCACAACAGACAGGGAGGAGGGAGAGGGGAGTCCCTTCTCAGTAGGGGGAGAGACCACCATCACCCAATAAGGGCAAGGGTGTCGAGGTAGGGGAGAGCAGTGATACAACAGCTCTCTAGGCTGAGGTTGCCCGCCTCTGGGATCATGTGCAGACACTGCAGGATGAGGCTACATGTCTCAGATCTCAGGGCAGAGGAGTGAGCATGCAGGATTTGGCATGGTCTATGGCTCAGAATGTGTTCTACCAGGGAGCATACTACTATATGGTTCCAAAGAGCCAGAGGTTATAGTTGCCAGCTAACATTTTGGGGTCGATTAGGATGGGGTCTTCGAGGACATTGTCATGATCAATGTCGAGGACCCATGACACATGGCAGACTTTGATGGGGCCTCCTCCACCTCAAGGTGGGAGAGGAGACGAGGCTGAGAGCTTGAGGTCTTCTCGAGGCTAGACACTCACTGCACAGAGATTGTATTTTTTATTATATATTTTTTGAGAGGATTGAGTATGTCAGGCTATTGATTGTGGCATACCAGTCTAGTTTTGATATGATGTACATAATTTTTTTATATATATATGGTCTTTTTGATGATATGACTTGTGTATATGTTGTATGATGCTTTAATTTTGAATTTTGCAATTGATTATTGATGATTCATGTGATTATGTCATTTTATAAATATTATAATTTTATGTCATGTTGTAAAATTTAAATGAAATAATCTGATGTAAACAATTGGTTGTTTTGGTGTGATTTGATGAAAAATAAAAGGGACTTCTAACAATAATTTCAAAGGACATTGTCACTATTATAGACCATTTCATGGAGTCGCCGCTCGCTCGGTCGTCAAGCTAATCCCAATATAGAAATATTGCTAAAAGTAAAAGAGTGCTTAAGAGACTATCTTAAGACTTTGTGTTGTGATGGTGATGATTTATTTTTAGATTTTCATAAAAATATTATGCGTGAGATACTAAAAGAAATATGATTTTTCTAGGCATAAATTCGTAAGTGTGATGAAATTTTGAACAATTCCTTAGAAATTATACCATGGTTGCAAAATTGAATGTTGACATAATGACATGAAATAGAATAAGTGTTCGTTCGTTTTAAAGCACAATTGTGTAACATAATGATGTAAGCCATATGTTTTTATAAATTAAAATGAATGGGAAAATAAAATTAGAGCAATGGTTTGTGCTAGGCATCGAATTATAGGTATAGACTCATACCATCATCGCGAAATCTAAAGAATAAATTGATATTTTAGTTTTATTGCATGATTTGATTTTTGATTTTGAGATAAACAGAAAATAATAATATACAAACTTAACTTTATTTTCTAGATTTTGTAATATGTTGTTTAAAAGAATTTTGGATTTTTTGAAAACAATGTATGTAATTGTTTTTATACTAAACAAATGTTCTGAAATAAGAATAAAATTTATTTCAAAAGAGTTGCAGAAATATTTTAAATTATCTCAAAGACAAATGTAGATTTGTAAGGAACCCTCATGTGCATATGTGAGTTCATTGCCGATCTTGATTTATCATATTGATAGAGAATCTCTCAAATACAAATGTGTGTGCAATTGTATTGTTCGTTCACCAATTTTGAGCAAGATAATTTGATACAAGTAATTTGAATTAACCAAATGAATGTTCGTTGACCATGATTTATATGCATGTAAACGTACCAGACTACTGTGTAAGTTAGGTTATCAAGAGATGGCTAATCCATAAGCCAACATAGGTCTGTACAAAAGAAGGTCGCTAATGTGACAGACATATCACCATGCTAGGGATTACCCAAGGCCAAGTGGGTTGGGCACAAACCACCTGTTATGGGGCTTACCTCACAGTTTTTGAATAATTGAGAATTCTAGGGATTCAAGCTCATTCATGATTCTTTTCTTTTCGATGGGTAGGGAAAGGGATTTGATTGCTTTTTGCTTTTTCTTTTTGCTTTTGCTTTTCTTATTTATTTTTTTTTTTTTTTTGTATTTTGCTTGGAACTTGAGATAATGCGGAAATATTGCTGCGATGGTACAAAATGATATTTTTTTTTTCTTGTTCTCATTTTCTTTCACTTTTATTTTTCTTCCTATGCTAGGGATACTTGCTCGGATTAACTGTAGAGCAAGGGATTTATATTCTGGGTAGGGGTGAGCTTGTCCTTTTGTCAATTCTCAAAGATTCTAGACCATGTGCATGATAGGATAACAGGGGAAACTTTTCGCTCAAGAAACCACTTTTACTATGTAGCATCATATTGAATTTGCAATGAAATAATTTTAATGTGAAAATATATATTTGGTTCAAGTAAATAACAAGATCATTTCTCTATGCTCAAAAGTTTATTTAATTCAACTGTGGACTTTGATATAAGAGAGATTAATAATCATACAAAATAAAATCAAGATATTTATTCATGTGAATGTGAAAGTGCGGGATTCCAAATAAATGCTAATTTATCCAAAATAATTGAAAATATAACTGCAATACTTCAATAATTGACAGGTATGAAAATAAAATATGTTTTTGAAGATTTTGACAATTTTGATGTATTTTTATATTTTGATTTTGATTGAGGAAATGCAAGAAGAAATACTATTACTGTTTTTTTTTTTTTAATTTTACTAAAATGAAACAATATGCAAAATACACAATATATATAAATGATGAAAAAGGACCAAATGTTATGCATAATAATGCTTAAGATGCATAATGTTCATAGGTTATTTAAGATCTTTACCATCTAAGGTAGCTAATCGATATGCTCTCGATCCAAATTTAGCAGTGACGACATATGGTCCGAGCCAGTTGGGCTCAAATTTACCTTTAATATCTTTAGTTGCATTAGTATTTTTTTGATTTTATTTTAAGACAAGGTCACCGATCTCAAAGGATCGTTGATGAACTTTATTGAGGTATGCTCGTTTAAGCTTGTTTTGATAGGAACGAAGATGCTCCAAAGCATTGATGCACTTCTCATCTAGGAGTTCCAGCTGACTAAGTCTGCTAGCATGATATTCATCTCCTACTTTAGTATGTTGAAGTAGCAGAGCCAAAGAAGGAACTTCTAATTCAAATGGAAAAACTACTTTAGCACCATAGACCAAAACAAAGGGGGAAGTGCCTGTGGGAGTATGAACGCTAGTTCGATAGGCCCACAAAGTAGGATATAATTGAATATGACAATCTCAGCCATATTTTTTGACCAGTATTTTAAGGATTTTGATTAATGTTTTATTAGATGCTTCTTCTTGGCCATTACCCTAAGGATAATAGGGAGTGGACCAACGATGTTGAATTTTATATTTTTGAATTAATTTCTTAACATATTTATTTTTAAAACAAGTTCCATTATCTGAGATGAGATTTACAGGGATTCCAAACCTACAAATAATTTGATTAAAAATAAACTTGGAAACTTGGGTTCCAGTACAAGAAGCTAATGGCATAGCTTCAACCCACTTCAGTGAAATACTCAGTGGCAGTTATGATAAATTTGTGTCCATCAGATGACACAGGGTTGATTTTTCCAATGATGTCTAAGCCCCATTTTGAAAAGGGACAAGGAGATGAAATAGCCTACAGCTCTTTTGCAGGTGCATGGACAAGGTTAGTGTGTTTCTAGCACTTGTCGCAATGATGCACATAAGCATGTGCATCATTCTCCATGGTAGGCCAAAAATATCCTATCCTAAGGAGCTTCTTAGCAATGTCACTACCACTAAAATGCCCCCCACAAGATCCATTGTGGGCTTCACTCAAAGCTGATCTAGATTCTGCTAGATTCAAACATCTCAGTAAGATGCCTTCAAAATATCTCCTATACAAGGTATTACCAATAATCATGAAGCGACTTGCTTGTCTACGTAATAACCTATGCTGGTTGCTATTACAACCTTCAGGAAAGGTCCCATTTTGAAGAAAATTAAATAGATAAGTGTACCAATGTTCAGGAGTAGTTTCATTGATTAGAAATGCATCCAAAGGTTCTAAGCATGATTTGCTTGAAGTGGGTTCCTAGAGTCGACGAATAATGATGGTAGCATATTCGTCATCTAACTCCAAGGGCAAAAGAGATGTAGTTGTATCCATAGCATCAGCCGCACAGTTGTTAGTTCGAGGAATAGCTTCCAAGGTAACTTGATCAAACAAAGATAATAATTGTAAGACATATGCTTTGTATGGATGCAATTTATCATCTCGAGTTTAATAAACATCATTGATTTGATTTATGACAAGTTGAGAGTCACCAAAAACTAATAGATTTTTAATTTGTAGCGCTAAAGCAGCTCATAATCCAAGGATAAGAGCTTCATATTCAGTAGTGTTATTAGTACAAGCAAATGTGAGTTTGAAGGATAGAGGTATAAGATTTTTTTGTAGAGATATTAAAATAGTACCTGCACCAACCCCACTCATACATTGGGCTCTATAAAAGTATAGGGACCATTGCTCTGGATGGTCTGCCTCTAGTTTAAGGCATTCATCAGGAAAATCAATGATGATGGGATGGGTAGACTGTGAAGGTGCAGCGGCTAATTGATTTGCTATGATTTGACCTTTGATATACTTTTGTCCTATAAATGTGAGTTCAAACTCGCTTAACGCAAGAACCCACTTTATTGTGTGACCAGATAAGTACGGTCGACTCATGAGATATCGCAAAGGATCGAATTTAGAAATAACATACGTTTTTTGGCTAAGCATATAATGTCGTAGTTTTTGTGTAGAAAATATGACTGTTATACATAACTTCTCTAATACGGTATAGCGAGTTTCATAACTAATTAAGGTTCTGCTAATGTAATAATTAGAAAGCATAACATAGCTCCTAAGGCAAAATCAAAAGCAAAAATGTACAAAGTAAATGGACGATCAGATCTAGGTGGTGAAAGCATTGGTGGTTTAAGGAGATATTGTTTGAGGAGATTGAATGCTTCCTGACATTCTTCGTCCCAATGAAAAGAGACATCTTTCTTAAGAAGCTTAATAAAAGGTCCGGTTTTGTCTGCCAACTTATCAATAAAGTGGTGAATAGCTTGAAGCTTACCTTGTAGACTTCATAATTTTGATATATTTGTGGGTGTGGGCATATTAGTGATAGTCATGATCTTGAGAGGTTCAATTTCAATGCCATGTAAAGAAACTATAACCCCTAATAATTTACCGGACTTAACTCCGAATATACATTTAGTTGGATTCAATGGGATAAGATACTCCCTTAACCAATCAAATACTTTTCTCAAGTCATCTAAATGATCATCTTCTTTGATGGAACGAGCTATAATATCGTCTACATAATCATGTAGAATATCATGCATCATATCATGAAAGATTTAAGTCATGGCTCGTTGATATGTTGCACCTGCATTCTTTAAACTGAATGGCATCACTTTCCAACAAAAGGTCCCCCAAGGGGTAATAAATGTTGTTTTAGCTTGATCTTCAGGAGCTATCCTGATCTGATTATAACCAGAAAATCCATCCATTAGGGATATTATTCTGCTCCCAGCAGTAAAATCAATGATCTGATCCATGTTGGGAAGAGGAAAATCATGTTTAGGGCATGCAGCATTAATATCTCTAAAGTTTGTGCAAACCCTAAATTTAGTGGATTCTTTCTTAATTACTGGAACTACATTCGAGATCCATTCAACATAATCAATGGCTTGTATAAAAATAGCATTTAAGAGTTTTTCTAATTCTCCTTTTACTAGTAAGGCCACTGTAGGATGCCTTTTTCTAAGTTCTTGTTTAACAGGTTTAGCATTCGGATGGACTACTAGGTGATGCATAACTACAGAAGGGTCTAATCCTGGCATATCTTCATATGTCCAAGCAAAGACGTCTTCATATTTTTTAACGAATGCAATGTATTTATCTTGTTTTTCTTGACTCAATTCTTATCCAATGTTGATTATGTGAGGGTTATCTTTGGTTCCAATGTTAATTTTTATGATGTTTTCTACTTCCATGTGTAGATCTCTCTCAAAATTAGGTGGGGTGGGTGAAACACCTAATTCTTGTAATTCTTCCAAGGTTAGCTTGGATAATTCATCTTGAGGAGTCATGGCCTCAAGCTGGGCTATACTAGGTATAAAGCCATCGAAATAAAATCCGTTATGTAACAATTCCTCAATGGAGACATCATGAAAGATATCCCCCTCCAACTCATCTTCGAATTCGGCAATCATCTCAGGGTAAGCTATGGATAACATATTACATGTAAGAGGCTTATTCATTAAATGCAAGACATCCCGTTTATCCGGATAATCTTGGTAACATATGAGGTGGTCATCATCCTCGAATGGGAAGGGCTGACCTTTACTAGGAAATAGGCCCACACCACATTGGGCAGGCCATGGTTCTACCTCAAAAGGTTCTTTCATACCATTCTAGAAAGGTCCCAAACATTTCCCTTTATATCCTAGTTTAAGCATTATGGGCTTAGCTTTAATATACTCATTAGCAAAATAGCATCTAGCATATCCATCACAATGTGTCTTAATGTTTCTAGGTATTCTTCCCTAGTCATATCCCTTATAAATAAAAGCACAACTCTTGACTTGGTAAATACTTCCCATAGGTTGTGGGAGGCCCAAGGTACGAGGAGAGGGTGGGAGTTTATTTAAAATAAGGGAATCTTGCATGGTAGTGTTTGTTTTTTCTAATATAAGAATTTTAGATAAATCGGGTAAGAGCTCATCAGTAAGAGCATAAGAGGTAGAAGGAACATTTCTTACATCGTCAGATGTGGAAAGTATGTCTGTAGTGGATGTAGATGCTATATAGATATCGATGGATGAGTCTATAGGTATGGAAGTTATAGGAGTAAAACAAGAAGCATTGGTTGTAGTTTTATGATCTTTTCGAGATCCTAATGTGGTTTTTTTGGAATATGGTTGATCTATATGTATAGGTGTAGTTGATGGGGAAAGAGTAGATGATGTTATGGGTGTGTGTTTCACATGTTTAGATGGTGGATGAGAATTAGAATGTGTGGATGACAGAGCAGGGCAAAATTGAACTCCAACAGGTTCTGCCAATGCACACATATCAAAGGGTCTAGGATCACCATGAATGGTAACCAACTAATTTTTAAATTCGAATTTAACATGTTGATGTAAAGTTGAGGGAACAGCTCGCATTGAGTTGATCCAAGGGCAAACCAAAATTATATTTTATGATGCAAGGAAATGTACAATAAACATTGTCGTATCCAAGGTTCTTGGACCAACTTGCAAGGGGATAGTAATAACTCCACACGTTTCTAGTGTTTCGTCATTGAAGGCTTTTATGATCATATCAGTTCTTTTCATTTTGTCACTTCTAAAACCAAATATTTGGTAGAAGTCAAAAGTGCATATGTTTAAACATGAACCATTATCAATCAAGACTCATTTAACTTCTACATCCCCAATTAGGGAAGTAATATATAAGGGGCTATCCTTATGTTTACTATGTTGTGGTATATCTCTATCCTGGAAGTCAATACAATCAACTTCTCGAGTTATGATAGTATTGGACATGGCTTCAGGTTGAATATTTTGTGGTACCATCATTTGGCTTAATGTGAGCATTAATTCATCCCTATGGGTAGGAGAAGATCTTAAAAGTTCCAAAAGGGAAATTCTAGTTGTAGTATTTGATAATTGTTCATTAATATTATAAGGAGGCTTAGGTTGAACATTAGGTGCATGATTCCCTTTATTGGGATTTTTCAAAACAAATGGAGCTGATCCATCGTTCTAAGTTTGATTCTATTGAGAATTTTGAGCCTGTTGTCGAGTAATAGCTTCGATGGTACCTACAATATTATTTTGAGGATGATGAATAGGTCTTGGTCTGGCATTTATGGCTTGTTCATTAGAAAGTAATTGGTGAGAAGATGGTCTAGTAGTGACTCTTCTAGGAAATGGTTCTTCTAGAACCATAGAACTTGTGATAGGTTGAATAGGATCTGATTCATATTTAGAGCTATTCGATTGATTTGAGGTGATTTCCATGTCACTTCCAGTCTCATATTCGGTATCACTAAGATCAGGGGTCCGAATATTATATATAGGTCTGGTCGTAACCATGGATAAATTTGTGTCAAATACTTCCACATCATGAGTAGGTGAATGTCCACTAATAGTTCCTACATATCGGGTAGGAGGGGGAACATTATGATGCTCAATTTGATTAGCCACCTCTTTACCATGCTTTGGTAAAGGATTTTGAAATATGTCCAATGACTGATTGGCATTCTGATTCTGATTTTGAGGGATGTTATTTTGAGCATTATTAGAAGGATTTTATTTAGGTTGAAAGGCTTGCACCTCCATCTCATTGTTATCAATCAGGTCTTGTATTTTATGTTTTAATATTTTACAAGAATTGGTAGCGTGTCCAGGCCCTCTATGGAAATCACAATGTAAATCAGCTCTGTATCCGGGTATAGTTGGATCAGGTTCCCAAATATTTGGTAATTGAATCAAACCTCATGCTAATAGTTGTGGGAGAATGGTTGATAAGTGTTGATTTAACCTAGTAAATTCTTGGGGTGGTTTATCAGGAGGTTTCAATATGAACTTCTCTGTTGTTTTCGCAATATTAACATTGGTAACGTTTCTGCTATCAATGACTCCATCACCCATAACTTGTTTATTTTTATATTGATTTTTGGATGTTTTCTCACCATATTTCTTTTTAAGTTGACCTCTCCTAATAAGAGCATCTTCTACTCTTCGAGCTAAGTCTATAGCTTGATCGAAGGTGGTCAAGGTAGCAGTTGATAATTCATAGGATAGTTGTTCTTGTAAATTATTGATAAATATATCCAACATTTCCCGATAAGGTAACACAAAGTGTAATTTTCCTATCAACTGCCTTCATCGAGCTAAGAAGTCAGCAAAACACTCATCTTTGTCTTGTTTTAGGTTGTACAAATCTTTAATAGTTACATGCCTTTCAATATAGGCACTAAATTGATGCACAAAAGACTTGGCGGTCTCTTCGAAATTTCTCAAATAATGAGTGGGTAATTGATAATACCACTCCAATGCCATCCCTCCTAAACTTTTTGGGAACATATTTAGTAATAACAAGTCATCATGTGATATATTATGACATGTTATCCTAAACATACGAAGATGCTCTATGGGATCTTAAGTTCCTTTTTATATAGGTAGGACAGGCATAGGAAAGTGTTTGGGATATGGTTGTTCTGCAACTATAGGATCTAGAGGCTGACTACACATCTCTCGATAATTGTACAAGGGATGGTAGGGATCTATCTGGTCCATGCGAGAGACTAAATGTTTCACCATGGCTTCCAGATTACCATTTTGCCTGCCATATTGGTTCAGTGGTACATGAGTATGGGATTTCTAAGCGTATGCTGGCGTGACATAAGGATTAGATGCTATATTGCTATTATGCAAATGGTTGGTAGGAAGAGTATTATGAAGAAGATTTGTTGTAGCATTATGTTGTATCCCAGATTGTTGGAAATTGGTATTTGGTTTTGTTTTAGGCTTTTGTTGATTTGAGGTATATTTATCAATAGCTTGGAAAAATAGAGAAGTGAATGAAGGTTTCTTTTGTGTGGGAATAACCCTAGGCTTGGTAATAGGCACTCTAGGTGGTTGGGTAACCTATTGTTGTTGCATGTTATGGATTATAATGGCCATATCCAAATTGGATGGTCTAGATTGATCACTTTCTTGATCAACAAAGGAAAAGGGATTAGTGCGTGTGTGATATATGTCTTCTAGGGTTTCTTGAGTGTCACTAATTTGATCTTTGTCCATATGGACTGCTCTATTAAGAGTGCCCATATTAGTATTGAGGAACCTCCAGAAATGTTCCATGTTCTCAAAAGTAACAGCTCCTTTCGAAGATATTTTAGGGGATGATGATCCTTCCTCTCTATCATTTCCTTTTTGTTCATTTCCTACAACAAATTCTTCTTCTTGTTGTTCAAATGTTCCTTCTTCCTGAATTGGGTCTTCAGGAAGGACATCTGAGTTATTTCCTAGTTTTCTTAACCAATTTTCTTCTACTTCAGTCTGTTTTCCATTCCCGAGTCTAGTAATTATGTCTAAATTTAGGTTGTAGAAAATATATATTAATATATTTGCAACAAATTTAGGAGGTATATATATTTTATACCTACTATAATACTTAAAAGAAAATGTTTTGATTTTTGTTATGATTTTGTTTTGTTTTTATTTTATTTATTTATTTATTTATTTTGTTTTATGCTTATAAAGACAACAAACAACACACTAAATGCAAGAAATAACAATAATAAAAGAATAGATTAGTTTTCTATAAATAGTTTATAGATGTCATTGATAGGATCAAGTTCATAAGGAGTCATGAAATGCTCCTCTTCAAATTGGAAATGGTTTTTCAAGAACTTGATAAAGTGTGCTATAGTGATATTATTTGTTTCTGACTCTAATTGGTATAAATAAAGTTCGTGGCAATACTCTCGATATAACACAGCTCTAGGAACTCTATTCCATCTCTGTCTATCCATAAGAACGACCTCTTGATCCTCTATACGATATAGAAATTTAGGTACTACAACTGCATTCTCAAGGTATTCCTCAAAGGTGTACAACTCTAAAAAAACATGGGCTCTTTTATCTACTAACCACCTATGGCAAGCTCTTCGAAGTTCATGATATAAGGTCACTTGATCAGGATCCAATATTCTATCTAGGACAAACCTCTTAATTTGTCTCAGTTTGGTTGATCGAGACTCGATGATATCCAATCTCCTATTAATTTCATCCCATAAAGGTTGAACCCTATTTGTTTGAGGTACTCTTAGTACAGAAGTAATCTCTATAGCTGCTAATTGATTCTCAACATTAATGGTGACAGGTCATCTTTTATTATAATCTACCATCTAAATGTGATATGCAATCTTTGGTTCTAAATGCATTTATTTTTTTGTTATTATTTTTTTCTTTTTTGGATTATTTTCAAAAGGTTTTAGTTTTTCATGTCGGGTTCACCAAAATGTATCGCTCCAAATTTTTTGCATCCTTACCTTCAGGCTATAGGATCCAAACCCGAAAGGGGGATGCAAGAAGGATGGGACAATACCTCGAACTGAGAGGCCCTTTGAATGTCCCGCCTCTCGAGGGAGAGGTATAAGGGTGAATTTTCGATGGATGGTGGGTTCACTAGGAAACTTTTGAGTGGCAGTTTCCACACCTAGGTTGATAGTAGGTTTGATGTGTTCATTTTGTATTTTAATCATTCAATTCCTAGGTTTGGCCAAGATGAATCTAAACTATTCTATATGCCAATACAGATTTAGATGAATACAAAAAATAGGAATGAATGCTAAACACAAAGAATATGCTAACTAGAACAGTACATACCTAATTCCGGATGTTTGATGAAGATTCTAAGTTTTGTAGCAGTCCATATCATCTCAACTCATACGTAATCGTCTGAGATTCGACGAGATCATCATCAATCTGATAAATTTGTTAGACGAATTCGTCAAAAACCTACAATCATAGGAATAGATACAAAATACCAAAGATGCAACTACAAAAGCATAGGAGAATGATAGGAATAATAGAAAACAGGCCTAAATAATAGATTCAAATAACAAATAAGAGAAATGCAGTAGATTTAATGATTGATTTTAACTTTATCATGTGGTTATGCTAAATGAGGTGAACTCCAAGATGCATAAATATAATAACTAAGATAATGTATAGAGAAATGCAGAAAACAATAGAAAGATGCAAACTCTGGGCTCTGATTGCCCCCAATATGGACTACAGTCGGGATCACCTCCAATCATACGAGATTGTCCGAAATTGCTTGGAATTGCTTGCGACAATCCGAGCTAGCTTCAACTAAAAAATAGTAAAGTTCCTGCAAGAAAACATGAAATACAAAATGCAAATGATGGTGTGAGGATGCTCTGAGGTGCGTGGAAGTTTAGGGGGTTTAAGTAGAGTTTTAGGCAAAGAGTCAGGCAGAGAGTAAGGGGGATAAATTGAGAAAATATTAGTTTATATAGGATTAGGGAGAGGTTAGGAGGTTGGATATTATCCCAATTTGAGAGATCTCCAATGGGGGAGACTCTAACTGCACAGACACGTTTTCTGCCCAGGTTAGAGAGGTTGTTGGAACATAAGCTAAGTATGAAAATTTGGTTTTGGGACAGAATCGTCTAGACGTTCTATTCCAAATGAATTCATCAGATTTGGGACGATTTCGTCTAATCTATGACGATATCAAAATACCAAAGATGCAACTACAAAAGCAAAGGAGAATGATAGGAATAACAACAAATAGACCTAAATAATAGATTCAAATAACAAATAAGAGAAATGCAATAGATTTAATGATTTATTTTAACTTTATCATGTGGTTATGCTAAATGAGGTTAACTCCAAGATGAATAAATATAATAACTAAGATAATGTATAGAGAAATGCAGAAAACAATAGAAATATTGAAACTCTGGGATCTGATTACCCCCAATCTGGACTACAATCGAGATCACCTCCAATCATACGAGATCATCTAAAATCACATAGAATCTCTTGTGATGATCCAAGCTATATTCGACTAAAAAATAGTAAAGTTCCCAGAAAACATGAAAACATAATGCAAATGATGGTGTGAGGATGCTCTGACGTGCATGGAAGTTCAGGGGTTTAAGCAGAGTTTCAGGCAGAGAGTCAAGCAGAGAGTTAGGGAGAGAGTTAAGGGGATAAACTGAGAAAATCTTAGTTTGTATAGGATTAGGGAGAGGTTAGGAAGTTGGATATTATCCCAATTTAGGAGATCTCCAATGGGGGAGACTCTAACTATGCAAACATGCTTTATGCCCAGGTTAGAGAGGCTGTTGGAATAGAAGCTAAGTATGAAAGTTCAATTTTGGGACGAAATCGTTTGGACATTCTATTCCAGATGAATTCATTAGATCTGGGATGATTTCATCTAATCTGCGATGATATCTTCCAACGGTCAAAACAAATCCTAAAAATGGCATGAAAAATAAGGGGAGTGGGTAACAGGTGGTTTGAGGTTAAAATTTGAATTTTTATCTTTTTACTAAGGTTTAATCGTGCCAATTTTAGGGTGCTACACATACCCTCTCATCAAGGATTGACTCAGTGAGAGCATCCAAATCCGACATATCTAGTTCAATTTAACATATTTTGAAGTAAGGGAGGAGCCAGAATAGAAACCAATTGACAAGGAAGAGAGTGATCTGAAATAGGAAAATGATTTTAAATATGCTTAACGAAGCCCAAATAATAACATAGCGTGTAGGTATTGGAATGTGCATGCTTCAGGGATAGGAACATGGATTTGGAAATATGATTTCAAGAGGAATAATAAAATCAAGGTAGTTCCCATATCTTCTAATCATTACAAAACATACTAAAGGATTGGTGTTGTAGTTGACAAGTGAAAATACAAGGTAAAATCCACCAATCGTAAACAAGCATAACGGAAATTGATAGCCTTTGGAAATTAGATAGGAAGGTAAGTAAAAAGTGGTAGTTGCAGGGGTAAAAATGGTAAGGATTATAAAATGCAAGGCAAGATATGGAAATGAAAGAGGGAGTGGCTAAAAAAGGAAATCACATGGACAAAGCCCACATGTAGGGACACAATATAAAAGTCACGGTGGAAAATAAGCATTGGATAGTGAAATAGATAGGGAGATACTTAAGATTAGATAAATGAAAGAGTAGTTGTTAATGGATGAGTCATCGTGAATGGAGGAAACTAAATCACCATAAAGGTTGCATGGTGAAAAGGCATGTCCAAGGTGTACTTGATTATAACACTCATAGAAAAAAATAAATTAAGGTTGGTCATTGCAACTTCGAACAGAAGGAAAATATTGACCATTTATGTTATGGAGAATTGATGCTTTTTCTTTATTGACCACGTTAGTGATTCCTTGGGGGAAATTATTGGACCAAGTAATCAAACCATTGAGGTTGACCCCTTGGTTTTCCAACACATCGACCACCTTGTTCGCTTCTCTGAAGGCATGTTGAATTATAGATTCTTATTGATGAGATTTGAGTTTCCTTACTTCTTCTATGCATATTCTAACTTTCCATGAAGAATTTTTGCTATTCCTCAAATAATTCATAATATTGAGTGAGTCACCTTCAATTATCAACCTATTGGGATTGTTCTTGGATAAGGATAGACCTTTCCATAGGGCTTTACCCTCTACAAAATGGTTGGATTGAAAATAAAAATACTCAATGAAATTTAAGATGACATCCCTTTTATGATCTCTAAAATACCTCCAATACCTTATCTCTTGGGTTATCTTTAGAAGCACCATTAAAATCTAGTTTGATCCAACCAATCATGGGAGAATCCATTTAGTATTAATTATGTCTTTGGGATGGGTGAGGGGTGGGGAATCCTCCAAGGAGATGTTCAAGGAAGAGAGTAAGGAGGATTTAAACCTCGAGGTTGGGGTTTTAGTGGATGGGGTGAGTTGGATGTTTTCCTTGGCACAAGAAATGATTTTTCTAGTTAATGAGGAAGAGTCCTTACAAATATTTGATAAAACTTTGTTATTCCTCTCAAGCCAAATTTTCCAAAGGAAATGGTGGAGGTAAAATTTTGAAATGGATTTGAGGTAGGTATTATGGAAAGGAGAAGGCCATTGGGTAAATATGTCAATGACGAAATGGGTTTTAGCCCAAAGGATGTGGAATGAGTGGAAAATGTTGTTAAGGATGGTAGACAAAAAGGGTATAGCCCAAAAAATATGTTGAGTGGATTCCTAGGTAGACTTGTAAAGGTGGCATCGATTAGGAATATTGATACATATTTTAATCAAATTATCAGTGGTAAGGATCTTATCTTGAATTGCCATAAAAAAAAAGAAGAATCTAGGAATACAGTTTTTGATCCAAACAAGATAACAGGGAAAAATGTTATCGATGGGAGAAATTAGGAGTTGGTATGCAGACTTGATAGAGAACTCCCCACTTTTAGTGTGCTCCCAAATGTAATGGTCTTTGGTGTTGTTAGTGGGTATGACCATTGTATTGAGAAGGGATTCCAGGGAGACAGACTCAGCAGGATGAGTGTTGCACATGAAAGGTTTCCAAGTAGGGATGTTATTGGAATGAATTATGAAGTCAAAAATATTTCATCCCATCAAGGAATCGATGAAGTCTTTCAGTATATATATGGGATCTTCAATTAGTGGTGCTCCATTTAACCACTTGTCATGCAAAAAAATTATGTTTTTCCATTCCCTAATTACCATATTAGTTATTTACTCAAGAGATGTCTAGTGTGGATTATGGATTTCTAGAAAGTTGATCCATTGGTAGGAGCCATATCATTAAGGAAGTCAATTCCCTACAAATATTTCCTCTTTACTATAGTGATCCATTCAGTGTTGACATTGGAAATGATTCTCCAAGCTTATTTGGCCATAAGAGCAATATTTAGTTTGTGTATTCTTTTGATACCAATTCCTCCTTGAGCTTTGGATCTGCAAACTTTATTTGATGCAAGACCATCCATTGGTGTAAGAGTGATCTTCCATCATCTAATTTTTTTAATATTTTTCTTTTTATGTTCTAAGTATGTTTAGTTATTAGGGAATGGAAAAATAGAACTAACATAGAAAGAATCATCCCAATAACCTAAGCGATTTGGGAGATATGCCAAAACTAGTGAAAACCCTACCAAAACTAGTGGAAATCTTGCTAGTAAAACTTGGAGGCCAATTTTGAAGGCCTTAGAGGCCTTTTTTAGGGCTGAAATATGATAGTACTATGATTAAACTTAGTTGTAGGCTTCCTAAAACTTTGAGATATTTCCAAAAAGGTACTGTAACAGTCATTTCGATAAACGAGCAAGGATTTATGACCTCGACAAGTTTGCCCTCAAAATTCAAATTTCAAATACATAGTATTAGGTGGAAAAGTGGAAAGCAAGGTCAAAAGGTGGGAATTGTGAATTTGTAAGCATTTAGTCTCTATAATCTCTATATTTTGGAACATTAATGCAAGAAATATTTGATTCATTTGGCATTTTCTCTATCTTTTCTAGATGGTATGTGCTTTTTTAATTCAACTCTGCTTCAAGTGGTACCAAGAGCTAGTTTACTCAATAAAGTAGCCCACAAAATGACTCTTGTAGAAGGTGAGGAGCTAAAAATACAAGTCCAAGAGTTACTAAAAGGAGACTTATTTGAGAGAGATTAAGTCCATGTGCAATACCTGCAATACTAGGAGCAAATAAATATGGGGAGTGGATAATGTGTACAAAGTACTAAGCTATTAATAAGATCACCATCAAATATAGATTTCCATTTCCAAGGATGGATGACATTGTGGATTGTTTGAGTGGAGCCAAGTACTTCATAAATATTGACCTAAAGAGTGGGTATCATCATATTTGTATCAGAGAAGGAGATGAGTGGAAGACAACCTTCAAGACCATAGAGGGTTTGTATGAGTGGTTGGTCATGTTGTTTGGGCTAACCAATGCACCAAGCACATTCATGTGACTAATGAATGAGGTATTTAAGGATTTTTTAGGAAAATTTCGCATTGTATATTTAGATGAAATTTTAATTTTTAGTAATACTTTTGAGGAGCACCTGCTATATATTCAATGAGTTTTTGAGAAGTTGAGGGAGGAGCAGTTGGTGATTAATTTGAAGAAGTGTAGTTTTATGAAGAAGGATTTGGTATATCAGGGATTTGTCATCTCAGTTGAATATATTAAAATATACCCAAAAAAAGTGAGGGCTATCATCAAATGAACTACTCCAACGAGCATTACAAAGGTAAGATCATTCCATGGTCTAGCCAAGTTTTTCAAAAAAATTATTTGGAATTTTAGCAGTATTTGTGCACTCCTAATAGAGACACTGAAAAGGGATAATAAGGAGTTTAAGTTGCATTTAGGAGTAGATAGGAGTTTTTATATGTTGAAGAAGAAAGTCATAGAGAAACCTATTTTAGCACTTCCAGATTTTAACAAGTTATTTATAGGTAGATTGTGATGTTAGTGGTAGTGCCATAGGAGCTATATTGAGTCAAGAAGGTAAGCTTGTTACCTACATTAGTGAGAAGATTAATGAGGCTAGAAAAAAGTATTTTGTCTATGATCAAGAGTTTTATGCTCTACTTCAAGATATTTTGTTATGTATACTGATCATTAGGAGTTACAGTAAATTAATAGCCAAGGTAAACTAAATCAGAGGCACTTGAAATGGGTTGAGATTTTGCAGAGTTATACCTTTGTGTTAAAACACAAGAGTGGGAAGTCAAATAGGGTTGCAGATGCCTTAAGTAGAAGGTAAAACTTGTTGATAGAAATGAAGGTGGAGGTCATAGGGTTTGATGAACTTAATATTTTGCACCTTGAAGATCTAGATTTTGTAGAGGCTTAGAGAGCTTGCATGGCACATGTTACTTTGTACAGGATAAAATGGTTGGATTTTCTAATCCAAGATGGAATGTTATTAAGAGGAAACCAATTGTGCATTCCAATAAGTTCAATGAGAGATATTTTAATCAAGGATAAGCACAGTGGAGGGTTGGCTAGATACTTTGGTTGAGATAATACCATTTCCCTTGTTAGTGAGAACTACTATTGGTCACAATTATAGCAAGATGTGAAGATATTCTACAAATATGCAGAGTATGCCAGAGGGCCAAGGGTGTGAGGCAAAATACTGGATTATACCATCTATTACCTGTACCATAGAAACCATGGCAAGACATCAACATGGATTTTTTTCTTGGCCTACCAAGGAGATAGAGGAGGAATGACTCCATATTTGTGGTGGTTGACAGATTTTCAAAGATAGCACATTTCATTATTTTCCAAAAAACTAATGATGCAGTTCTTGGTACTGGGTTTTTTTTTTTAAAGAGGTGGTACTAATACATGGTCTACCAAAGAGTATCATTTTATATAGAGATACCAATTTTAATAGGTATTTTTGGAGGACTTTGTGGAAGAAATTTAAGATAGTTTTGATGTTCAGTTATGCATACCACCCCTAGACTGATGGGAAAATATAAGTGCTGAATAGAAGTTTGGGTAATCTACTGAGATGCTTAGTATGAGATAATCCCAAGGGGTGGGACTTGGTTTTACCACAAGAAAAATTTTCTTATAACATTTCTATAAATAGGATTACTAATAAATCCCCATTCCAAATTATGTATGGAATCAGCCCAAGGAATGCTTCTGAGTTGAGAAATATGGACAAAGTAGAAAAGAGTAGTGTTAAGGCAGAGGAATTTGCAAAGCACATGAAGAATTTGCATGAGGAGGTAAAGAAATATATTAACAATATGAACACTCATTACAAGACAAGGGCAAACTAGAAGTTATGGTTTAAGGAATTTTAAGTGGAATATGAAGTTATGGTCCACCTAATAAAATAAAGGTTTCTTGCTAAAACCTATAACAAGCTAAACATGAAGAAGTTTGGACCACATAGAATCATAGAGAAACTAGATTCAGGCAATGCATATGAAGTGGAATTGTCGAGTGGGCTTAACATATCACCTATTTTCAACATTTTATATTTGGTAGAATACCATGAAGGAGATAATGGTGATGGACCAATAGCAAAATTATGGAATATTCTGACATCTACTCCAAAGAATGAAAAGATAGAAGAAATCCTGGACACTTGTGTTGGAAAAAGTACAAGAAACAGACAGTATGAATAATATTTGGTTAAGTGGAAGGGTAGGCCTATTGAATATTCATCTTGTTTTTCAAATATAGAGGTTGACCACCTTGGTTTTCCTCCAAAAAAAAAGAAGTGAAGGTCACTTCTCAATTTACCTTGGGTGTCTGATGTAGGAGCATCCAATGGTGTAAGAGTGATCTTGCATTATCCAAAATTTGTAATATTTTTATTTTTATTTTCTAAGTGTTTTACTTGTTAGGGGATGGAAAAATAGAATTAACAACAAAATAATCATCGCAATACCCTAAGCATTTTGGGAGATATGCCAAAACTAGTGAAAATCCTACCAAAACTAGTGGAAATCCTGCTAGTAAAACTTGGAGGTCAATTTTGAAGACCTTAGAGGCCTTTTTTAGGGCTAAAATATGGTGTTACTATGTTTAAGCACAATATTGGGCTTCCTAACCCTTCGAGAGATTTCCTAAAAGGTACTATAATAGTCGTTTTGAGAAACGAGTGAAGAGTTATGACCTCAACAAGTTTGCCCCCAAAATTTAAATTTCAAATACATAGTTTTAGGTGGGAAAGGGAAAAACAGGTTCAAAAGGGGGGATTTTTGAATTTGTAAGTAGTCAGTATTTGTAAGATATATCTTTTGAAACAATAATGCAAGAAATACTTGGCTCATTTGGGATTTTCTCTATCTTTTGTGAAAGGTATTGTTGGGCACTAAATTACATCAAGTTTTACTCAATACTGCGGTTGTCTATCTTCCTATTTTCTATCCAGGCTTGCACCCGATAGCTACAGCTCAACACTCAATATTGGATGGGCCAAAAAAGAGTTTTCGATCCAACCTCTAGAGTAGAATGGTTCATTTTCAACTTAAACATGATGTTGACATAATTATGCTCACTTAGGGTTTGAAGGTTAGGGTAAGAAAAGGTTAGGGTTAGATAAATGTGAACAATAGTGGACGGATAGGCTAACAACATTGCACCATAATAAAAATATCCAAAAAACTAACCCAAATAAATATAACTCAGACCAACATTATCTCAAATTAGATGATTCTTCATTCATTAAATTACAGTAGAGAAATATTGCAGACAATGATTTCAATATCCAGACAATGATAATCCAAATAATAAAATTCACCAATATACATTCTATAGAAATGTACTATCTAACAATAAATATCAATATCATAAGAATATTTCAATTACTTTAATAGCTAGTAATCCATTAATTGGCACAAACTAACCACTTAAGTATTCACAAAAATACAACTAAATAATTTTAACCTCTGATATCAATCATGAAGATACAAATTTTGAGGCGAAGATCAATGTAATGCTCCTTACATTATCTCTTGCAAATATTTACAATAACATAGGCAAACACACTAGAGCTGACCCTTGAAAATGAGGGTTTGACCTCTATTTATAGTTTTGCATAGATTAAAATTACAAGGAAAATTACAAAGATCAAAATTTGATTGCACAACAAAGAGTTCTTGTTGGCATTTTCTTACTGGTGCATCCTTCGGGAAATCTGCTAAAAGTGATCTACCATGGCAGCTCGAGGCCTCTACAACTTGTTGGTTGTTTGGTGCAAATTGGAGTTTGGGTTTTTGGAGATTATGCATCGTCATTGATCCTTCTTGGAAGCCATCTACTATCGTTGATATATAAATGGCTTTAATTTTGTCTTCTTGAAAACCCTCAACGCTTTGGCTTCCTTTCCAACTAACTGTTTCAATCCTGTTGAAGACTTGTCTTTAAATACCTCATATTATTTGACACAATCTCCACCATTGATCTCCCCCATAATATGGCTATGATTCATCTGGATATAAGCTTATTATAATGGCAGGGAGAACACAAAACCATTTTGCTTTTAAAAAAATTGATGATGTCACCTTTTATATCTTAGAAGCTATGGAACACCAATCCATCCTTGAAATGCCCTGAAGGCTAAGCAGGATCAAATCTGGTCTTTATTCATCATGCTTCTAAAGTCTGTCAATCCACACATAAATATCGATGATGTCATAACCTCTTAAAAAAAATTGTAGATTCCATTCTGGGTTGAGCAAGTGCATCGATGCATGATTATCAATTCGGACTCATCACAATGCAAAGTGACTCTTTCTCCATTCTGATTATCTTTAGAATAAAACATTCCTTGTCACAATTTTAGAAGGAAGTTAGTCAAAATCAACTTTTGTCATGAATCCGCATTTACTTTGTTAACAACAATCTGCCTTGTCACCATTTTGGGTGAAAATACTTTGTGTTTTTTGAAATCAGACATTGCAACACTTAGTCACTCGTGAAGTATGCAAAATATCAAGCAGTTGCCAATCCACACTTTTTTGTTGCTGACATCATCTCTTATTTAAAAATTTTGTGTATTTGAGATGAATCACTAGTCAAGAGCCAAAAATGAAGGAAGTCTTCTGAAATGGATCCAAGCGTGATAACTTGACTAAGTGTCGGGCGGGCTCGTACCTCCTATCATGAATCCACTCCAAAATACATTGTGATATGTGTGTAATGAAGCATTTAGGATTTAGGCAAAATTTTGCAATTTTTTCTAAGTATGTGGCCATTTTGGACCTACATTATAGTGCCTCTCAGGTTTATTTGCTTGCAAAGCCAATCAAACTCAGATTCTTATCCATTGGGCCTTAGGATTCAAACTTATTCATTTTCAAAAAACATATTTTATAGAATAACTACCATATAAACATTACTCTCTAAAAAAATTTATGATTTGCTTAGAGAGTAAAGGTTCATATGGAAGTGATGCCAAAAATACTTAGAATTCATCCCCTCTCATAGGATTTATGTCAAAAAAATTGGTCTTGCCCTTGTCTTAAAAAAACTAGACACAAATCTACCCCCTTTTAAGGCCTTCTATCAAAAATTGTCTTCACATAAAATCTACTGCTTTGTAGACTTCATGCCTTTATTTTTTATTTCTAACTATTTTTCAGAACAAAAAAAAAATTGCCAAACTTGTGTATATGTACAAAAAAAAAAAAAGCTAAGTTTGGGACCCTTCTGATCCTATAACCACTCCATCCTATTCTTATTCTTCTTGTGCCTCTTCCTCAGCCTCTTATTCTTCATGGGCCTCTTCTTCAACCTCTTATTCATTCTCTTCTTCTTCTTCTTCTTCTTCTTCTTCTTCTTCTGGAGCAGGTGTACTCTGACTCCTTACAAAAGTATCACCAAACAACTGAACCATCAATTTTAAATATTGTAGAGCTTGTTTCCAAGATACTTCAGAGGTATTTGATATTTCTTCAAGTTTATTATAGATGTATTGTAGCTATCCAATATTTTCATAGTTAGCAACATTCCATTTATTTACCAAATCTTCCATGAGATCTCTCAACCGAGTAAAATAAATAATCAATTTCACAACTTGCTCTTGGGGTAGATGCTGTCCCAGAGAATCTATTCTAGACTCATCCTATAAATACTCATCAATGCTCTACTGGATCTCTTCTATGGATACCAAGTTATGATCCTTCATCCATAGGCCCTTCAAGCCAACCTGAACCATTTATTTTTTTAATTCAACAAAATCCTTAATCACCCTTTCAATCCTGTTGAACAACAACCAAGCTCTTTGAAGTGCCCTATTCTTTTTCACCATGATTCTGGTAGTAACTCTGGTGAGATTCTATTATTTATTAGGAATTGGTATAGCAAAATCACTGAGTTTGCTATCAACCAACATGTACATTTATCCACCAAAATAACCATAGGTTGCAACTCTTCAGTTATCCGATCTAGCTCCTTCTAAATATTGAAGAGTAGGCAGCTGGCATCATCAAGATAATCAATAATAAGTTGAAGCCTTGAACATTTCTCTTGGAAATCAGAAAGCAACTTTTTTCTAATATCCTTTAGCTCATTATTAGAAAGGCCTATAGATTTAGCTTTCTCAATTTGAAGTTGATGCTTTAAATTCTAAATTCATTTCGTCTAATCTTCATTCAAATTCTTTTGCTCTTCTAATTGGTCCTTTAGTTTATTGGCTTCTTGAAATTATCTTGGCAACCCTTAGAATTTTTTCTCAGAGCCTTTTTCACCTCCTTTTGATTACTCAGACTCTTCTTGAGCTTCTCAACTTGTTTCTCCAATTTGTTCACCTTCTCTTTGACTATATAATTTTTCACATAGAAGGTATCCAAATGGGATTTAGCTACAATCATCTCCTCTTCCTTATCAAGCTTCTCAATATCTTCTATGACCTTCTCCACTCGATAATCCTGAATAGTCATTTTAGTTTTGGGCTTGCTTACCAATGGAGTCATAGATCTTGATACTCTCTGTCTAAATATAGGGTCAACATACATGCTTCTTCTTCTGATAGCCATCATGCTGGAAGGCTTAACAAGCTTCTTTGCCCAGTAATAATTTATGCTTTGAGTGGTTGTCTGTTCTTTAGGTATAGAGATAGGTCTTGAAATACTAGTAGCCAAGAAATATGAAGATACCAAAAATGATAGGGTAGACTTAACAACTGATGATGGGGGTGCAGATATAGTTACGACATCTTCTATGACAATAGTGGACTCTGTAACTACTGCTACTATTGTTGATGGTAGACTTATCGAAACTGATGCAAGACTAACCATTGGATGACTTGTGGTGCTTGGAAAAACATATCCCATATATTTTTGTGGTGGTAATGGTGGATATTAAATGATGGTAAATGATGAAGTGGGAACCTCAGATGAAGAAAATGAAATTTGAGGTAACTGTGGTGAAACATAAGTGACTTGTATTTCAATGGCTACCAATGACACATGTGGTGGACTTCGATAGGGGGAATGTACACTTGTCAAATATTCTCGGTTGGAAAGGTAGGGAGATTTCCTTAGGTATTATTGAGGATGCATAGGAGAATATGTATTAGAAATCATACCTTTGCATAAATATGTAGGGTGCTCTTGCTCTGCTTCTATTTTCTGTTGTTGCTCTAGATTAATCAATTCTTCAATACAAAATTCAACTACCTCTTTTGTAATCTCCTCCATGTCCAATTTTTGTTTCTTTGAAATTTATCTCTCTTGTCTTTTTGGAACTCTCTTGAACCAATTGAAATGGAGCCATATAACTTTTAGATTCCTCTTCTAATTCATTTCCTTGTATAACTCTAGAAAGTAATGCTTGCTCATAAATTGTACGTACATCAATTGATGTGGTAGGGATAAAATAAATGGGTTTGAACTTAAAAATTTCATCCTTATTTTTCTAGTTGATCTATGTGTCTGGAGGCTGACCTCCCAGAGCTGAGTGTATAGGCCTAGACACTGCTTCTATGACTAGAGTATTAACAACTTTTTCCACTAAATATTGCATTTTTCTCATCAATTGAGCCCCCTTAGGAAACTTCTCCACTTGCTCAGTGGTAGGATGAAAAGTTTTCAATAATTCAACTATTGTCAAAGGAGTTTCTGGCTCTTCTTGTTGAGTTTCTTGATCTGTAGATTGATAAAGGGATTCAGATTCATTTTGAGGTTTTTCAATTGTCAACACTAAGTTTCTGACATCCTTCTATTGCCATGTTTTGATGTTTTCATCATATATTTTTGAAAATTCTTTATCAATATTCATCCCAAATCTAGACTTAGTTTTTCCAATTTCAATTCTCATTCTCCACCAATCTGATATTTTGGTTACTGTTGGTCATCAAATATGCACAGAAAAGGACTTTCGATGGGTTTACGCGCCCTAGACCTGTGACCAACATTGAAAGGCTGAAGGGAAGAGAAGCCCCTCATGTCGATCTCTGGAGAAATGCCAGCTCCTATACTAATCTACTTTTGGGGGTTTGAGACAAGAGTGCAGGAAAGAAATAAAAGGAGTTCAGGTTAGGAAAAGAAATAAAAAGAGTAAGGGTTAGAATATGATGACTTGAGGTGGGAGAGAACAAGAAGCACGATTACTCTCTAAAAACTCGAATAGCAGTAGGATATACCAAGAATGAAATGAAAGAAATGCAGTGTCGACCTTCTTATGTATCCTCTGGATGGGTTCACAGGGTTCTCCTCTCTCTCTCATTGGAATTTAGGGTTCAGAGTAACAACAATTAAGACGAGGGAATAACAGAAACCTCGATCCACCAGGCAGCATAAAAGAAGGCAACAGGGATGTTTTTCCTCTCCTATGTATCTTTCAGGGCAAATTTTAGGGTACAGTCCCCAATCACACACTAGATTCAAGATTCAAAGTCTCAGTATATGAATGCAGACAAACAAAAGAATTAAGCACAGAAGGTAGCATAAAAGAGAGAAATGGAGCACAAAATATCTTTACTATTAAACGTAGGACATCAAGTTACAGTAGCTTTCTAGCAAAAATTTCCCCCCCATTTTTACATTGCAAAGCCTAGGTTTTTATAGAGTACTCGACCCTCTAAGTCATTATTACAAAAATAGCAGAGTACACCCTCGTTCTCTGAGAAATCAGCTCCTCACGGTTGCTACGATTGAGTTTTCAAATCGATTGCTGAAATTGGCAACTATGACTGGGTCAACCATGGAAACATTCATTTAATGTGCTACCTGAGTGTCACTGGCTTTTAGATACTGTGCTTCAGTGATCGTTAAGCCCACCAAGTTTTATTTCAAGGACTGTTACGTCCCTTTTGTTTGCCAAGAATGGTCAGTGAACTTATCGAGCAAGAAAGGGGGTACTTGTAAGGGGCCTTCGATCACCTTGGGAAGTTGCTCGTCTTGGAACGTGGGCCTGAAAGTGCTTCGCTACATATCCATCTTGCCAAAGCCTTGGGCCGAAGTAGATTCTCCTTGATTTGTTCTTTGCAAGATAATGCTTCGCAAAGACTACTTTGGGGATGTTGAGTGCCGAGCAGATTTCATCTTTGAAATGGTGCTCTTTGTCCTTTGCTGGAAAAACTGCTTCGGCTGGAAAATGTTTCAGCCCGATTCTTTCTCAAAACTGTGGTTCAGGGAATATCCTCCTGAAGCACTTCTTTGTTTTTGAAACATTGTCATTTTGCCTCGGGCACCACTGCTTCGGGTGAAAACTGGCCAAAGTAGGTGTCAGGAATACTTCAGGCCCGAAGTATTTCCCTTGCCTTGGCTGATTTGGATTATGCTCTCCTCCTTCGGTGAAGTCGTTTGGATGCCACTTTGCAAAAATTTCGCCCGAAGTGGCTACTAAAACTGCTTCGGGTGTAAAGCGTTATCTTTGTATTTTCCTCGACAAAATTACTTCACAAGGTTTTCACCCGAAGAGGTGATTTGAAGTGCTTCGGGCCTAAAGCTCTTTTCACATTCTCCTTCTCTTCTTTCGGCGAAGCCATTTTCCTTGGCCTGTTTGGTAGCGAAGCTCTTTCTTCTTCATTTTATAATAGGGGCGATGGGGAGAGCCAAAAATTGCTGTACTTAGAATAAAATAAAAATTTTCAACAAAGAAATATTATACAAAAATTCTACTATTCTTCTACCCCTTGTATAATGTGACAAAATGTGTCAACAGTTACATTTCATTATTCTTCTTCCTCAGCTTCTTTAGTACCTTCTCCCTCAGGCTAAGGATCCTTTTTCTTGGAAGTATCTCTCTTAGGCTGAGGATTATTTTTCTTGGAAGTTTCTCCTTTAGGCTAAGGCTTCTTTTTATTTGAGGTTTCTCCCTCAATATTACTAATTGCAGCTTCAGTAATATGATGACTCGACTTTCTATCAGGATCAAAATCAATAATCTACTCATAAAATTCCAACCATGGAGGTAGCTAACCCATATTCGAGACATTCCATTCTAAAAGAGTAGTCTCATAATTTTTTTTGCCCTATTCAAAATAAGCCTTAGGCCTCTTTTCAAATTTATAGGCCTTTTTTCCATTTAGGGCTATATTATTTGTAGTAAAAATGCCATCAAGGTCATAGCTCCATATTTGGGGAATATAAAATAGACCTAACCTACCAAGGTATTGGTCAATCAATTGGATTTGCTCCTTGGTGATGGTAATATCCTCCAGTATGCTATGGGTAAGTAAAAAATTTCTCTTTCTTCAAAAATTGTAGTTTGCATCAATGTACTAAGTCTACCTTAAATATTCTAAGGCAACTAACCTCTTCATAACAAAGTGGGGCAAGAGGAAAGGTTTACCCATGAAACCATATAATCTGATGACTGTGCCTTCGGTTAACAAATATCAATCTCCTTCTTTAGCACCCTCTGCTCTTAGAATCTACTTATCCAGGGATGGCAATCTAGGGCACCATCCATACATTATTTTCAAGGCAGGTCCAAGAATTTCCAAATTTAATCTATAATAAGACTCACTACTCCTTAGGTGACTGGTCCAGTAATAAATTGACAAGGGTTCTCTGTCATTGGTTTTATCTCAAACTAGGATCCAAGGCATTCTATCCTTAATAGAAGCACATAACATCCATACCAGGCTCGATAAATACCTGAAACTAGGAGCATCAGAGCCCATTTTCATACTCACTAACTGCTCATGTATCCTCTGAGCGAGAAAAGATGGCCAATAAAAATAAATCACCCTAGTCCCCTTTTCCTTGATGCCTTTTTCATACATTCTCTCATTATAAATACAATATGCCATGGCAATTTTCCAATCATATACCATTCTATAAGAGTCCAAACCCTCCATACAGTCCAACATAGAAAATAGTACATGGTTTGCAAAATTTTCAATAGACATAGGGGTCTCAGGTAATTTTTTCTTGGGCTTAATATTGAGCTGCTTATAAATCCATATTTTAAATGACTCGCCATAATTAGCTCGCTTCTCCAAGGAGTAAAACCTAACCTGCTTAATGACCCTAAATGGTTTTTGTCT
The DNA here is from genome assembly GCA_028583015.1 of Wollemia nobilis. NCBI lineage: Eukaryota > Viridiplantae > Streptophyta > Pinopsida > Araucariales > Araucariaceae > Wollemia > Wollemia nobilis. The sequence goes on along the minus strand of JAQPPZ010002571.1, from coordinate 498,963 downwards.
TATTGGTGCATCAAACCCTAGGGCAAAGAGTTTATGAGAAAAATAGGTGGTAATACTAAAAAGGATTATGCCATCAAATTTTTTCACTGCTTTGGCCTTTGGGTCGTCGAACTTGACTATTGCAACTATCAATTCATGGCAGGGATGAATAGAATCACAAATATAAAAAGATATATAAGAAAGGATAGCACATCTACCTTCGATAGCTAAAGTTTTTATCTTCTTGTATCTATCATTTATGTTCCTTCTTAACTTTATTCTTTCTATGAGGACCATTTCTGTATCTACCACAAATTCATCTTTGTTGAGATACGGTGCCACCACCTTTTTCTCCTGAGCTTAGAACTCTTGGATGTCTTATGAATCCATTCTTATAACGATAAATATTGTCCTCTCTAATTTGTAGCAATTTCTTTAGAGTATTACTTCATCTTTTCATCGCTCTGTGAATGTAGATAGTTACTAAATGAGCCTAAATAAGCCTTTTCATCACTTTTATTTTCTTGAGTGCACGTATCTTCCACCATTATTACATCTGTTGCATGACCTTCCTAATGGCACACTTTTCAAATTTTAATCATTCCCTTCGGTGGGTCAATGGTGGCATTCTATATTTTCACTGGTTAAAAATTTAAATTGCGTTGCCACCTTACTGCAACTCTTCGGCTACTTCTTGATTATGGTACAAGTTCATTAGTATTGAATGCAGGATCATTCTCTAATTTTGACATGGTACAATTATGAAATATATACTCAACCCCAATTTGGTTTTGAAACTGGAGAATTAAGGGCCTTTTGATTCTATTGACACTTGGTAATTTTTATGTGAGAATTTTCGTCTTGGTTTCACTCCACCTTGCCTTGGATTTGAAAGTTTCCCGGATTGGGAACACCTTTGCTCTCTTTTGACCATCGGCTCACCATTCCATGGGGCTCTTTCCATATTTTGATTCGTATTCAAGAGCACATGTCGTTCTAGAAAAATTTACATAGAATTGAGTGTGGAATGAATCTTTACTATGTACTTAGCCCATACTTAGTCATTCTTGCAATTTTTCTTTTTTCAAGATTTTTTGAAGAAAACTGATTACAAAGTATAGAAAGAAATTAAAGTAAAATGTGTAGAAATGAGGGAAAATAATTATACAATGTATCTACATAAGTTATAATGAACTCACACTCTACACATAATAGAGCTTGATATGAAGACCATTCATTGGAATTGGTTGTATGTTTCCCTCAGAATCTTCCATCTGAAATACATTGGACTCCTTGGCTTCTACTATTCTAAAAGGACCATCCCAAAAATAATCAAACTTTTCATGCTTACCTGGCTTTGTTCTATCAACATTCCATATGATAATTGAGTCTCCAACTCTGAATTTTATAAATCTGGATTTCTTATCAAACCATGCTTTAATATCTGATGAATGCTTTTGAAAACTATCATATGCCTGAGCTCTATTTTATTCTAATTACAATAAAAGTGTCAACCTATTTCTCACAAAATCCTCCTCTAATTAGTCTTTTGTATTGACAAGCTTAAGTGTTGGGATCTCCAAATAAATTGGTAACACTGCCTCCTTGTCATATACTAGTGAATAAGGGGAAGTCTTAATGGATATTTTTATAGTTATTCTATCTGCCCATAGAGCTTGGTCCAACAACAGGTGCCAAATTATTTTATTACCTTTAAGTGATTTCCTCAAAATTCTTAATACGTTTTTGTTGGTAGATTCTGCAAGTCCATTATGTTTTGGATAATAATTTGAATTATTTTTAAGGTTAATGCCATAATTTATGGAAAAATCAATGTACTTGGCTCTTATGAAAGTTGGATCATTGTCACTCACCAAGACCTCTAGGACTCCAAATATTGAAATCAAATTTTCCATAAAACTGATCACAACATCTTGGTATGATTTCTTGGTAGGAATAGCCTCTACCCATATGGTAAGATAATTTGTGGTAGTTAAGATAAAATTATGTTCTGCTGAGGAGTTAGGGTTGATAACCCCTATGAAATCTAGCCCACATTGTTGAAAAGGCTCTTCAACTTGAATGGGCTTGAGGGGGGATTAAGCATTCCTTTTCATTCCAACATATCTCTCATATTTATCAAAAGCCTGGGTGAGTTTAAAAGCATCAGTGAATAAAATGGGTCAATAATAGCCTACTCTTATGTTTTTTAAATTTGTCACCCTACCTGAGCTATGACCACTAGTTGATCCTCCATGGAACTCTTCCATGACCCTTTTTTGCTGATCATCCTTTAAGCACTTTAGTAGAATTTCATCCAAGTTTCTTTTGTACAAGCCTTCCAGTAGTAATACATATTTTAAAGCATGAAGTTTGTATCTCCTCCTTTGGGATGCATTTATATTGGAAGGGCATATTCTAGTTTGGAATTATTTGATCATCTAGTCAATCCAATTAGAGTCTACAGTTTGTATTATTTCCACCTAATATTTTTTTGCTACTTGGCAAGCTATTACTTTTGTCAATGTTGTAGTTTATGTTAACCCTTGGAACAAGGCTCTACCTATCACTAGCTTGGTGGGATGTATTCCATATAGTATTCTTAAATTTTGGTAATCCAACCAGCTCTTTTATCTCTTAGATCACCCTATATGATAAAACTTCTTACATATGGATGAACTACATAAACCCAGGTTTTGCTTTGAACCAAATACTACCTAAGCTTATTAAGTGACTTCATCACATAGAACACTTATTTTTCAATAAAAATGTTTTTGACCTGATAATCATGAAGTGTCTAGCTCCAAAAGAACATAGGATGTTCTTCCCCTTGATCATATTTCTGAGTGAGCACTGAGGCATAACTTTCTTTAGCTCCATATGCATAGAGAATAAAATATTTACTAAAATCTAGGTTTACCAATACTGGAGCTATCACAATGGATTGCTTGATGATTTTTAAATCTTATTTCCTGACCTTAGTCCACTTGAACTCGGCAATTTTCTTGAGTTACTTAGATATAGGCCTCACTTTCTGTGCAAAATTAGAAATGAATTTTCTGACAAAATTAATTTGGCCTAGGAAATACTGTAAGGTTTTATTATTTGTAGGCAAAGGAAGAGCAAGAATTAATATTATTCTATCTGGGTCTATGGTCATTCCTTATTTTTAGACCACATGACCTAGTAGTTTTTCTTCATGAACTACAAAGAATAATTTCTTAGGATTGAGTGAGATACCAAATTCTCTACACTTCTGGAAAACATGCTCAAGGTGTGCTAAGTGATCATGCTTATCATGGGAAAATATAGTCATATCATCCAAATAAATCAAAATGAATTTATTGATTAATTTACCCAAGGCATATTCCATAGCTTTATGAAAAGTGTCTACTGCATTGGACAACCCAAAAGGCATACTTTGATAGGCAAATTTGCCCCATTTTGTGGTGAATGTTGTTTTATATAGATATTCATCTTTCATCCAAATTTGGTTGTATCCAAAGTATCCATATAGTAGTGAGAAAATCTCAGCCCCTACCACTACCTATAAAATCTAATCAATCTGAGAGAGGGGGTAGTGATATTTAAGGGATGTTTGATTCAGATTCTTAAAATCCACACACAAGCGTATATATCCATTATTTTTTCTTATGGGTACCAAATTGGCTATCCAAGTACAATGTTTTATTGGGTATATTATCTTAGCCTTTAATAACTTTAAAATATCTTCTCTCATAATGGCCTCGATACTTGGATTTACAGACCTTTACTTCTACCTAAAATGTTTGGCATCAGCATCTAGCTCAATGGTATGTTAGATGACCTTTTTATCATACACCTTAAGGTCTTCATATGACCAAGCCACAATGTCTTGGTATCTTAAGCATAGAGCTTTGATATATTCTACTTCATCTGGTGAACATTGGACCCAACATTGAGCTTCTTTTCTACATCGACTTCAACTTCTTTATAGATTTTTTTTCTGATCTTCATGGATTTGGTCTTCTTTTTGTCCTCATTATCAAACAAGATCTCAAGGGTGACTAACCATCTTGGGATATGATTGTTTGTTAGTTGGATAATGTCTTGTTTATCAATTTTTTCTAAATCCTCTTCTTGGATAGTAGAGATACACATCTCTCTCACCAGAAAATCAACTATTTGTTCATCACTTTCAAAAACCTTCTAAAAAAATTGCTTGTTTGGTACTGCAAGTCTGAAAATCATTTTAATTCCCTTGGCCTTCTTGATTCCAAAGTCTACAGAAGGGTTGAATTTAGCTCCCTTATTTGCTAATGAATCAGCCAAAGTATTATTTTCTCTGGAAACAAAATTTTAATTTAGGGCATCGAAAGATTCCATTAAATCCCACACCCTATTTTTGTAAGCTTTCAGGTAATGGTGCTTACTGTTGCACCTGTTTCTTAATTTATGGACTATTAACTCAGAATCACCATCTATGTTCAAAATATTAATGCCCATACTTTCTGCTTGTATCAATTCTAGACACAGGGCCTCATATTATGCAACATTTTTATTACATGACCAAGTCAGTCTATAAACAAAATTCTTTGTTCCTTCTTATTGGGATTGTAGGACCACACCAGCTCCTACACCATTTTTGCACTTAGCACCATCAGAGTACATGATCCATGTTTCTTTCTCAAATATTGGTTGGATATAGTAGGGATTTTCCTCTCTAATTTAGTTGAGATGCTATGTTACCATACCCATTCTGAACTGACTATAATCTTCTCTGAAAGGCAACTCATATTCAATTTCTAATTCTTCAATATTTTCCACTAGCTCAAATTCTTCCATGGGGTTAATATTACACATATCCTCTTCAATATTTTCAATGTGATAAGCTACTATTTTTTCAGTCATTATACTTATTCTCTTTTCTTTGAAATGGATTACCATGTTAGAGTAGTCCATGTACATACACCCCCCTAGTTTTGTAGTAAACTATCTTGAAATACATAATCTAAAATAAGGTTCTAAGTCAACCACAACTATTTCTTGCACTATTGTCACCTTAGGGGCTCTATGCAACCTCATTAGTACATCTTTAATGACTCCAACTATATTGATAGGTGTCCCATCTAGTTGTAACACTCGAGTACAATATCGTGTATATTCCATCCCCATATCCTCACAAACTAATTTAGGCATGATTGTAGTTGATGCCCTTGAGTCAATCATACAATTTCAGACTTTCCAACCTTCCATTCTTAGATATATATAGAAAGGAGGAGGCTTATTCCTTAGAACAACAGGTGTCATTTCTTTATTTTCTGATGGCATACTAAGGATTGTAGTGGCCAACCTATTCTATGTATTTTTACTAAAAGTAGCAGAAAAACGGTGTACCGATATGATGCAAGAAAAATAGATATAGATGCTAAGTCCTAAAGATGCGATGAAAAATGCATGAATGAAATGACGCAAAAATGAGATGTGAGCAAACAAAGCGGGGCCTCCTTTATTGATATTGCTTTTAATATGATTACAATACATCCCCCTCTAGGGCTCAAAAAATTTGATACAATTTGTTACATTAATGGATGCCCAAAATAAGTCACTCTTTGAAGATCGAACGGTATACTTCCAGCGTCTTCCACGTGCCCACACTCAAAGTGGGCAGGCTAAAATTTGTCACTTGTGTCCATGTGTTTGTGGTTCCTTGCTTCCCTTCTAGTATTTCTGGTGGTGAGATCCTACACACAGAAATACAACAAATCATTAATAGCATATGCGTATCTAGAAAAACATGCAATCCCCAAGGCCTCCAGTGGGCGCTTGTGGGATATCATTGATGCGACTAATGATATGGAAATATAAAGGAAAATTTCTAGAATTGGTATCACCTAATTTTGCATCGAAGCGGCATCAGATGGCCCCGTTATGCTCATTTGCCCGTCAAGGGCCTCTCCAAAGTGAGCACTTCAATGTCCCATCTATGCTTATCCAAATCACCTAAAACTCATGAGTTATGCATTATATGTAATTCTAAGATTACCCAGATGCTCAAAATTTGCATATCCTACCCATATTATCCTGTATGTGATAGGGGCACCCTACAAGCTAGTTAATGCATAAAATAATAAAATGATCATCAAATCATGTCAGAATGAGTTCAACATTTAAAAAAGGCATTAGGATATCATCTGGGACATATTGCAAAAGGAATAGTAAGGAAATAATGGACATATTTCTAGTCACTTTGGGGTGGGACGTTGGGGACTGTCGCAAAACCTATAAAAAGTGACCTTGCAAATTTCCTGCCTAGAGGCCTCCAAAACTCCTGCAAACTTGGGGTTAGACTAAAAACATTATTTTGAGATGATCCAGGAGGTCATATTTGGCATATTCTGCCTAGGTTATCTTGTATCTGAAGGCGCTCCCTATAGGTTAGTAGATGCATAAAATGACAAAAACCATGTCAAATCATGTCAGAAAGCAATGGAATTTGGAAAACAACATAAGTACATTAGATATAAAAGAAAGAAAAAATAATAGTAACAAAACCATGCATAGATTTCTAATTGCTACAGGGTGGGGCGATTAGGATTGCAACAGTTTGGGGCGGGCGCCCAGGGGTGGGATGCCCACCGTTTAGGGCCTAATTATGGGTCCAAACTTCCTAGGGGGTTGTGTTGATGAGTTTGGGGTGGGATTGTGGCTGATTTCTTGGGTCTTTGGATCTAGATTACGTTCCTAGTGTTCACCCGATAAACTCTCTTCTATAATAGAGAGATTAGGGATGTAGGAACCACAAATAGGAATGGAGGTATAGTTTGGCAACACTTCGTTGCTCCAAATGCTCGCACTCTCTTCTCCTTTTGGGGTGAGGAGGCTCACCTTTTTATAGATCTAAGGGTCTCCTTGAATGCACATGCGAGGGTGCCACTTGGCTCATTATGCCTTATTGGGGGAGAGAAGATTCCTCTCTAATTAGGGCCTCCTTGATTGAGGCCTCCATGATTAGGGTAAGCTTGATTGAAGCCTCTCTAATTTGAAACCTTCCCTCGCAATCCCATGCCTTGAAGGTGAAGTTAGATGGTATATTTGGGCTGCCATTTGTCAAGGTTTGACTTTTTTCCAGTCAAACCTTCTAATCGTCCCACCTTGGAGCGATTGTTGCTAATCATCCCGGGGTGGGATGAATAGGATTCTAATCATCCTAGGGTGGGACAAATAGGGAGCAAAGTGTTTAAAATGTGCAAAACTGACCTTTGACCTTCCAAAACTAATTTGGGAGTGGTTAGGACCATTTTTTAACCTCTAGAGGCTGCCCTAGGGGGTATGTATGTCAATTTGGTCAGTGCTTGTAGTCACATAATCGAATTGGTGATGTTTTGGTGTCTACAGATGCCCCTTTTTGGGATGCGTTGTGTGTGGTGCAGTGCTAAGCAAAAATAGATGACCAAAGCACTTAATGATTAGGGTTTCTTAGTAACCTAACCAAATTTTTATGCCCCAAGTATGAAAAGGGCACGCATTCTTGAATCCTTGCTTTTTACGAGCTAAGGAGCTTAACTCAAGTGTAACCTTTTTCAGTGAGGTGTACTTGATCTTGGACATTGTTCAGACATGAATAGGCAAAGGGCACAACCTTTTGTCTAAGGAACCTTTTCTTCATGCTTCCAGAATGCCAAGTGTTTGTTTAGCTTGTGATTATTGCTTGTTTGCTGCCCCAAGCAAGAGCGTGATTGTCTTTGTCAATGATTCTTTGAATGCATGCCATTTCCTTGATTGGGTGTGTATTTTTTGATTGGTGACTAAGTGTGACTACCCCCTCAAGTGACGAATTGATGAGAGAATGACCAAAAATGAGAAAAACGATGAGTCACTTGACCCAAGATGATGTTTTTAAGGGTGCCTTCAATTGTTTTCGTTGAACACTTATTGTAGTTTTCCAACCATCGAACCTATTTTTGGTGGGTTTTGACCCTTTTTTTATGCCTATTGGGGTAGAAATTATCGAAAATCCTCCTTCTAGTGGAGCGGTCCGGCTATGCTAGCCTTATTAGGGAGTAGGATAGTGAGTATTTGTGACCCCGACGATGGTTTTTCATGCCATGAATGTCAGGTGCAAAGGCACCTTTGTTCGGAAGATTTATTATAGTTTTTGGTGTATTTTTTTTATGCAGTTTTTGTTGCTTTATTTCTTGCTCTATAATCATCCTAGGGTGGGACGAATAGCAATTTTGTAATCGTCCCAGGGTGGGACGAGTGCTAACTAGAGTTTTCATCCTAGGGTAGAATGATTATAGGCCTAACAACCTATATAAGGACCAAAACTAGGTTTTGGGCTCATTTGTCATATTTTTTTCTTGACGATTTGGAGCAGTGAGGAGGAGTGCAAGTGTGCGTAGCGGAGCACTGCTGAAATTTCATGGACATCATGAGTGCGAGAACAAGATATTCAAGTGGAGAAGCCAAGGTGAGACCAGTATGATGTTCCTTCTCTCTGTCTGTTATTCGTGCGTGTTTTACATGAAGTTTAAAACTCACATATAAAATGTTTGTTCACTTTATTTTGTTTTTAAGGTTTTAAAATCCTATTTTTTTTTTGTGTTGGTTTGATTTTATTCGTATATCAAGTTGAAAACCTAATATAGGAAATTTATTTGGTTTTTTTTTTTTTTTCTTTTTATTTATTTATATATTAGGTTAAAACAACCCAACATGTTTTTGTGCTCTGTTATTTTGTTAATTTTCATATATTAATGTGAAAACCCTGGTACACAATTATTATCTGTAATTTTTTTGTGTTTGTATTTAGGTTTAAAACCCAAAATGTTTTCATTTTATTTTGTTGTTTTTGTTCATATTAAGGTTGAAACCCTAATATGTTTTATTTCATGTTTTTTTTTGCCATATTAAGGTTGAAACCCTAATATGTTTTTTTGTTTTGTTTTGCATTCACATTAAGGTTGAAACCCTAATATGATTTTTTTTGTTTTGTTTTGTTTTCACATTAAGGTAGAAACCCTAATATGATTTTTGTTTTTTTTTTGTTGATTGTATAGTTATTTTCATGTATGTTGTTGTTGTTGTACAGTTTTATTTTAATGATTCTATACTTTCACTGTACATTTGTTTTACTATACTTCTTATGATGTGCTTTTGCTGTACAATTGTAAATTGTAGTCTGTACTTCTGTTGTACAATTTTATTTTAATGTTTTTGTTTATATTAAGTATGTACTTAATATATTTTTTCATTTTATTTTGGTGTTTCAGGTTGTGAAGAGTTGGTACCACTAGTCGACTATTTTCTCTAATGCCTGGGATGCACTGATAGTTGTGGATTAGGAGTGGCTTGATGCCCTTGGGCTCAAGCATGTGATACATCTGGAGCCTGTGGTGGGGGATCAGGCGTATTTGACTGCCCTGATAAATATGTGGGATCCTCGCACCAACACTTTTCATCTCCCAATAGGGGAGATGACTATTACTCTGGAGGATGTGTATCAGATTCTATGGATTCCGATAGATGGACTTCCTATCCGGATGACCCACCATGACCAGCGAACGGCGGTATTGACATGATGTTTTGGTCCGACGGTGGAGAGGGGGGTGGAGAGGGTTGTGGAGAGGGTAGAGGCTGACTGCAAAAAATATGGTATTCTAGTGCGGTGGTGGTTGGAGAAGGGCGTATTAGGGGTGAGACATGCTTTGATCATGACCCTCATCTCAAATATGCTACTTCCTGACTCCTTAGGTGTGAGGTTCCCTTGGAACCTACTTGAGTTGGTTTTCACATTGGTGGGGTGTCCTACATCAGCTCCACTTATTATGAGATGGCGTTAGATGTTATTGGCATAGTTGTACGATGAATTATACGAGGTTCACTATCGAAAACAAAAGGGGATCAGGTGCAGCTATCTCTTATAGTGCTAGGGATGGCAGCACATAGTTATAAAGCAGTCATAGGGTTTGCCTTGTACAACCCGAGGTGATATGGTGGATCAAGAAATTAGATATACCAATTTCTGGTAGAGGTCAGAGGAGCATGGACAGAGTTAGCGATGAGTAGGTGATGTAGATCACTATACTAATGCCTTCTCTCATATAGTTCCAGGGTAGGTGTTCTAGCAGCCATATCGGGACTCTCCAGCCTGGCCTGAGGTTGGAGAGTGGCTCTGACATGTGCACAAGGGTAGATGGTTGATTGGGCAACATGGGATAAAGCATGAGTACTTCCCATATGTTTGGGTGACATGGTAGTTTAGGGTGCACCAAGGATTTCCTGGTGATCCCTTGATCTATCAACATCGTAGTGATGAGAAGACTCTAGTCTGGCATACCATTGAGCAGCTAGGCAAGGAGTCCAATGTAGTTATTGATGTACCTGATGTGGATGATGTTGAGGTGACTGCAGAGTATGACCGATGGTGGATTATGCACCAATGGCAGAGTGAGGGGTCTCTAGGAGGCATGGATACTATAGCAGTAGGAGTTGGGGGTGCAGAGGCACTAGTGGAGGGTTGGGGGGATCCACTTGATGATGTTGACATGGTGGAGGTCGATGACTTCACCGATGATGGAGATGATTTGGAGGTTTCATAGAAACCAAATGTATAGGATGTCCAGGAGCAGTGGGTGCCGGAGTAGCAAGCCATCTCGGAGGTGCCCATGCCTTAGGCTATCTTAGGGGATGTGGAGGCTAGGTTTCATGCTAAGATAGCATGATTGTAGGGTCTCTTACGGATATGGGATGAGGAGCATAGAGATGCTTTGGTGGAGGTAACGTAGGAGAGGGATCTCATGTGGAATCAGTTGGCACAACGAGATAGTGCATTGGCTTTGTATCACCAATGAGATATGGAGTGGGGTCAGTACCTAATAGAGTTAGAGACAGAGGTTGTCTGCCTCAATGGAAAGTTGTTTATGCTTTATTGAGGTGGTTCATCATGTCATACGAGAGGTAGTGAGACTGAGCAATTTGCATCATCTTGTCATAGGTGGCTACGTGAGAGTATTGTTGGTGGGTAGGGTGTGAGGGCTGGCAATAGCTACCCTAAGAGGTCCTATAGGACCCATACTACTGGGGGTAGTTCCAATCACACCGATCCTACGTGATCATGGTGGTCAACTCCCTAGGCTTTGGGAATTTTGATTTTTTGGTTTTTGTGAGGTCAGCAGACCTTCTTATTGTACCCTGAGGGCATTTTGACTTGATATATATACATGACTCTTTTGGTTTGATTATATACTTGTCATGGTTTATTGTTCTTTATGCAAATTTATTTATGTTGATGTATGCATATGCTATTATGACTACGGATGATTTTAACAATATGATATAGATTTATGCATATGAAATGGATGGAATGATTTATTGGTATACAGGCGGTGGCACCATAGACTATATAGGATTTATTGACTTTTTGTACTATGTGATTGCTTTATGAAATAACTTTTACATTTATAATAATTGTTTTGTATTTTTTAATGGTGATGTAAATAATGAAATGTTCAACAATTGTTTTAGAATGTAGTTAAGGTTTTTTTGAGACTCAGATTCTTTAACTAAATAGTCAAGATTGTAGATTATCTTACAAGACTTTCGAACAAGGTATGAATCAGACTTGAGTTTGACCAAGTTATTTCACATCCCTGTGTGTGCGATTGAGTTCGTTGATGTGGTATTCGTAAGGATACTACCAGTGCCAGGTAGGCTATCCACAAAACCTGTACTGAGGATCACCTAATTAGCTCCACTAAGTCCTTTTGTTGCATTTAGTAGGATTAATCTATGATGCAATCTAGGATACCATAAGCTAGCTCATCCACATGTAAACATTGATCTGTACATATGCCCAACAACTAATGCAATAGATATATCGTCATGCGGGAGGTTTGCCACTAGTGACCAACAAGCTATCCACCAAATCGATACTAAGGATCACCTCATAACCTTTCAAATGTTGAGAATTCCAAGGATTCAATAGTTACTCCCTCTCTTTTAATGGGATATTTTCTTAGTAGTGATGATAATCACTGTTTATTTTGTTTGAGCTTGGTATTTTGAGTAGTGATTAGAATTGCTATTTCTTGTGCTTTTTGATTTGTAAACTTTTGATATTCATGTTTGGAGTTGGAATTCTTTGTAGTGTTAAAAACCACTATTTATTTCAGGGAATTGAAGGAATTTTTCTTGTCCTTTTGCAAATTCTTAGCATTCTTGGGGTCATTCGCACAAGGGGATGAGCGAGATAACATTTTCACTGTATGGTATCCTGGACCACTTTGTAGGTTTCATATTTCGTTCATACAACTTGGGAATTTTTATGTGTTTTAAGCTTGTGTTGGGATGCTATGTAACAAGGCATGATCCAAGTAAAACTCTACCTTGTAAAAATCGGTCTGACTTTGTACAACATTTGGCTAGAAATCTAAATACAGCTGAATGACGAAAACCCTAAAGACATTAGAAGACAACTGATTGTGATATGGTGAAAATGCGAATGTCGTTATTCTTGTTGGATCATTTACAAAATGGACAAATGTGGAAAATGATGGAATTGATGAGTAATTATAGTCTATGGTGCATTTGACATGTATGACCAGTAAATATGAAATGTATGTATGTGATGCCTAATGCAGTTTTTTTTTTTCTTTTGATTTTTAAAATTATGCATGAAAGTGAGATGCAATTTTTTTGTTATTTTTTATTATCTGTTGTTTTTAAATATTCGTTATGGACGGTTTAACCTGAATGGGTGTGGACCAAGTGATTCTTATGGACCCTTGGATGTTTTGACCAAATGAATTATAGATACCTTTGGGGCATTTTGGGTGACCAAGCGGTGGCGAGAATCCTTGGAGCTTTTGGTTTGACCAAAGGGATTATAGATACCTTTGGGGTGTTTTTGGTTGACCAAGCGATTGTGGGAATACTTGGAGCTTTTGGTTTGACCAAAGGTATTATAGATACCTTTGGGGTGTTTTTTGTTGACCAAGAGATTGTGGGAACCCTTGGAGCTTTTGGTTTGACCAAAGGGATTATGGATACCTTTGGGGCATTTTGCTGACCAAGCGATTGAGGGAACCCTTGGAGCATTTGGTTTGACCAAAGGGATTATAGATACCTTTGGGGCGTTTGGTTGACCAAGCAATTGCGGGAACCCTTGGAGCTTTTGGGGTGGGCCATGGCTCTTTAAATGTTGAATGGCCTCAAATGACTGATGTTCAAGGGTTCTAGTTCCTTGATTCCTTCAAGAGAGGCGAGCCAGTATGTTCCAGGTCTTATTTTACTATCAATTACATACAGACCTAACAAATTTACCTTGAACTTGTCCCTTAAATGGGGTAGCAAGTTAGAATTTTGTTGGTTCTCTTTTAAGACCAGGTCACCGACCTAAAAGTCCCTCAGGTGAACTTTCATGTTGTATGCTTTCTTAAGTCGCTCTTGATAGATACGTAAATACTCAAGAGCATTGACACATCGTTCATCGAGTAACATAAGCTGGTCTAACTAGGATTGACATGTAGTTTCATCATCGATGAACTCTTATATTGATATGCACAAGGAGGGTATTTCCAACTTGAGAGGCATGACTGCCTCAGAGCCATACACTAGCGAAAATGGAGTTGCCCCAGTGGACATCCGAATGCTAGTGTGATAAGCACATAGGGCAAGCGGTATTTGGATATGCCAATCCTTATGACTATCTATGACCATATTTTTAAGTATGGTAACTAGCATTTTGTTTGATGCCTTCGCTTGCCCATTTTCCTGTGGATAATAAGGTGTCAAAAAACTATGCTGAATTTTGTACTTTGTTGTCAAAGCACACACATATTTGTTCTTAAATGATGTCCCATTATCTAAGATGATCTTGGATGGAATACCAAAATGACATATGATGTTATGTAAAATTAACTCTGCAATGCGGGGCCCAGTCATAGAGGTAAGCGGAATTGCTTCCACCCACTTAGTGAAGTACTCTGTGGCCATTATGATAAACATGTGATGACCTAATGATGTAGGGGAGATCTTTCCGATGAGATCTAAGCCCCACTATGAAAATGGCCAAGCTGATTGGATCAAATGCAAGGCATGAGGCGGTACATGTGTCAAGTTAGCATGGTGTTGACACTTCACGCACTTTTGCACATATGCACAACAATCTCACTCTAAAGATGGCCAATAATAGACCATGCAAAGAATGTGCTTTGTGATGGCCATACCACTGAAGTGGCCATCGCATGTACCAGCATGCGCTTGGGTGATCACCCAAGTGGACTCCTTCTGGTCCAAGAAATGGAGGAGGATTCCTTCGTAGCTTCAATGTTATAAAATATCTCCTATAAAGACATGTTTTGTTGCTTTCTGTTTGAATGATCATTTTGTGGCATACGACAATCCAAGTGGGAGGCTACCTAACTTGAGATAGTCTCTTATAGGTGTGTACAAATCTTGCTGATCATAAACCTCGATGGTATGAACGGTCGATCCCTTTTGAAGTTTGTCCCTAGCAAAAGTTGAGCGGGAAAGAACATGTAAAAATAGCATTGTGTTGCTATTAATAGGGGTTGGAGAGAACAAAGTCCCCCAGTTGGCATGATTCACACTATCATGGATTTGAGAGAACGTATCCTTAGATGGTTCAATCTGGATCAGGTGGATTCCTGGAATTATGTCAGAGCTTGCACGCTCCATTGTGGATTGCAATAACGTTTTGACTTGAATGGTTGTCATCTCACTAGAAATTTCTTATGGGATTAGTGACCCCAAGAAGTCCATAGTGTCTACAAAATGATTCTATGATCGACGAAGTGTCTCAATGTTGTACCATTCAAGATTTACCAGGAATTTATCCAGAAGGGATTTGTAGGCCTGTAGAACTGGGCATTTGCATTGGAATACCCCTTTCACTTGGTTGACAATTAACAACGAATCACCAAAGATATTCAAGTGTTTGATGTTCATGGTTATGGTTGTCTGAAGACCTATGAGCAAGGCTTCGTATTCAACATTGTTAATGGTGCATAGGAAATCAAGTTTAAACGATAAAGGCATTGGAGCCCCTTGTGGTGTGAAAAACATGATTCTCATGCCACCCCCTTGCTATAATTTAGAACCATCAAAAAATAAGGTTATGTCAGACTGTGACTCAGGCTCATCATACTCTGGTTATTCTGAGACATGGAAGACCCCATCATCAGGAAGCTCTATGGTCAGAGGTTGATCGTCTTCGAGAGGAGCCTCTACTAGTTGATCGATGATAACTTGACCTTTGATGGACTTTTTTCCAATGAATTCGATGTCAAACTCCGTCAACAACATGACCCATTTTATTGTGTGACTATTGTGATAAGTATGACTCATCATGTACCATAATGGATTCTCCTTAGACACAACATACATCATTTTTCTCAGCATGTAATGACATAGTTTTTTTGGTGGTAAATATCACCGCCAATCATAGCTTCTCAATGTATGCATAGTTAAGTTCATAACTGACTAGGGTGTGGCTAAGATAATAATTAACCTGTTATTTATGTAATTCATTTTTCTGGGCTAGCATGGTGCCTAGTGCCACCTCAGTAGTTGAGATGTATAAATAGAATGACACTCCTGGTCTAGGTGGTGCCAATACTGGTGATGAAGCCAATTATTGTTTGATGTCATCGAAGGCTAACTGGCACTCATCATCCCAATGAAATGCTACCCCCTTGTGTAATAATTTATTCATGCATCCACACTTGTCAGATAACTATGCTATGAAGCGCTTGATCGATGCGACCTTACCCTACAAGCTTTTGAGCTACCTGATGGTGGTTGGGGGAAGCATTTTAAGGATTGCCTTGACTTTATTTGGATCTACCTCGATACCTAATTTTGAGACTATGAAACCCATGAGTTTTCCATTTGTGATGACAAATATGCATTTCTTGGGGTTTAGCCTAACCTTGTGTTTGTGAGGCGATCAAGGATCTTGCGTAAGTCATCGAGATGATTTTGGTGCAAAAGATATTTAGCCAACATATCATCCATATAATATTCCAAATTTTTTATGCATGTGATCATGGAAGATGTATATCATAGTGCATTGGTAAGTGGCACCAACATTTTTAAGGCCAAAGAGCATTACCTTATAACAAAATGTCCCCCAAGGCATCGTGAACGTAATTTTTAGTTAATCATTGAGATTGATACGAATCTTGTTGTATCCCGAGAAACCATCCATGAGGGAAAGCATTTCATGGCCTTTTGTAGCATCTACCAATATGTTGATGCTAGGCAAGGGGAAATCATCCTTGGGACTCACTTTGAATCTCAAAAATTGGTGCATATGCGAATCCTCCCATCAAGATTTTTTACGGGTACCATTTTGGACAACCATGGTGGGTAATCTATGCAGATGACAAACTATGCATCCAACACCTTTTGTAGCTCATCTTTGACCATTAAGTCCACTTTTGGGTGCATCTTATGTAGCTTTTGCTTGACTAGCTTGACTATCGGATCAAGTGTTAGATTATGCATGACTAGTTGCGGGTCTAGCCCCGACATGTCTTTGTTGGACAATGAAAAAACCTCCTTCTTCTCTTTGAGAAGGGAAATGTAATCGACTTGCTCTTCAAGGGATAGACTTACCCCCAGATTGATGATTTATGGATTCATTGGATCAGAATTGATGTCTACGTCAATCATTTCTTTGACTGACATGTGGGATCCGTCCTCCAAATGGTGTGGAGTTGGGATCAGGTGGATATTATTTTCTGAATTTAGATCCACATTGGGAATGTTGGGTTCCTCTTCAACATCGAAGATATCCTGATTCTGTTTTGGGTTGAAATTAAACATATCACCGCAAGGCCAGTACTCTGATGGGGATGGTGGTGAGTCATCATGATCCCAATCTATGGCATCTAGGTCTAGATACAATGGTCATGTTGGATCGGTTGGATTATGTATGGGGGTGGTTAAATCAATGGAGATCATGTTGATGGAATGAATTTCGTCTCCATTGTCGTGTGGGTGTTGATTCAGACATTCTTGGTGATCCCTGTACCCCAAATTTGGATCTATGGGTACTGGCACAAAAGGATCGGCCCTATGTGTGGATAGAAGGATAGGGTCTGCCCTTGGTAATGATGGCCCTATAGGGTCTCTAGGTGGGATGTGTTCCCTGTATGGCTGAAGTGGTGGATGAAGCACTTGGTTTAACTATACTTGGTTTAAATTCCACCTATGCCTTGGTCCCATATTTAGATGTTCAAACATATCATCGATGTCTATGGGGTATTCATGTTGCCTCATATGGTTGAGATATGCCATCTCAGTCTCATCCTCATAGTCGCTATCAAAAATCCATAGGCCTTCATTGGATCCGACAACTATGTGCCCCTCTAGCTGGTATAGCCTCCCACTAGGCATTTCTTGATCACTATCCTCACTCTCTATGAAAACCAAAAATTTGGCACACAGGTAGTCGATGTTGAAGAAGATATTTGGATCTTCTTCCTCCGATGGATCACTTGGCCTTATGGCCGACATGGGAGGCTCATTTTGTTCAAGAAAGTTGATTTGGTCACTTCTAGATTATTCTGCCCTCTAAGGGAGGGATGGATTCTCTGAAGGTAGCAATTTCCCAATTGGAACATTAAAGGGGAATATTGCCACAAAGTTCTCCTGATAGTCATCAATGGGTGTCACCTATGAGTGATCACTACCGGACTCAAAAGGGTCCCAAGGTGCTACCTCATAATATGACTCATCTTCAAAAGACCCCCCTTGATCTTGTTCATATCCCTCTTGGAGGTTACTTCTTGAACTTTCCCCTTCCTCAATCAAAGGGGAGGGGTTGTTGAGGTCAACAAGGTTCGTTGTTAACAATGGGAGATAATCTCCCAATGTGTATGTTGTGTTGGGATTGGCATATGGATCTTGTGCCAATCCATCCTTGTTGCCTAGACCTAGGTCTTGCATGGTTTCTACCAAGATGTTGAGAGGCAAAGGGTGGTTGAACCCTACTCCTAATTTATCATATTGCATCTGATATCTCGGTTGACAAAGAATGTGCATTCCTTGTTTGTATATGCCCAATCCATATCCATGCCAATTACATTGGTCTAGGTATTTCAAGGCAAAGTCTGTGTTGGACGGATAGTCAACATTATCATAAAATGGCTCTTTGTCCTCTTCCTCTTATGGGTAGGGTTCAATGCCATTCTTGAGGCCCCCATATACAAAATTGGTCTGATTTGGCGGGTAGCCTAAAGGGACGATAGTGTCGATGGGGAGGTGAGATCTCCCCATGTCTTGCATGGATTTAAGCATGGGTGTTGCCATAATTTTCCGCACTAGGTACTCCTCCAAGCCCATATTGGCCATCTCAACGGTAATCCTCGATGGTTGAGGGGGATGGAATGGGAGTTCTCCCTGAGTCCATTCCATGTTGGGTGAACCAGGTGTCTCAACTTCCATTCAGTTGGGCACATCTTTGGTAGAGATGGTTGAGACTAATGGTGGTACCTCCTCTAGGGGTTTCTTCTCATTGTCCTTTGGTGTAGCCACCATAGGTGGCATCATTGGTGAAGGAATAGATGATGAAGATGGGCCAGGTTGGTGAGTTAAGGGACTCAACAACAAGGATGTAGGCGAAATTAGACCCTGTGTGGATGGATTCAATTGAAATTCCAAATGTGTCGATGGGAGGGTCGATTATTGCATCAGCCACATCACAATACAAAACTTAAAGAGCTATAAGTCTACTGGGACTACATGTACTTGCCATTTGTATGTTTATTTGAGGCATTTATGGGCTATTGAAAGGACACACTTCATGTCCCTGATCCAAGGCCGGTCTAGCAAGATATTGTAGGCCATCTCGCCCTCAAGGATGTGACACAACGTAGGAATGGTATTTTTTCCTACTTGGATGGGCAGGATAATTGTGCCAATCGTCGAGCATAACACATTTTTGAATTCTTGAAGAGTGTAAGTGGATGCCATAATGTGGGATGCTAGCAGCTTAAGGTGTTTTAATGTCGTTGTCATGATTATGTTGCTGGATGAGCCTGTGTCCAACAACACCTTCTTGAATGGAATCTCGTTGACCCACGCAATGACATGCAGGGGTGGATCCACCATATCACCAGTCACCAGTTTCAGTTCATCTTCCCTAAAGGTTATGACTAGTTTTGTGCATTGTCTCACATGTCCCACAAAATTTTTAAAAGAATTAGCTTTGTGGGGTTGTAGCTCAATGGCTTTGAGTATCTCCATTAGAGCCTCCCGATGGGGCAATGATTATTGGATGAGCTCATAAATGGAGAGCCTAGCCGATGTGGTCCTTAAAATTTGATTAAGTTTAGTTTGAATCATGGCCACTGTTCTAGGTATGGGAGGTTGCGTAGGGTGTTGTGGAGGTTGTGACATTGACATAACATCTCCTGTAGCTATAGTGGGTGCAACCATGTTTGGGTATCTTTTGTTCCATGTCATGATGCTTATCATCCCTATGTATACTTGCATGGGGTAGTTTTGTGTTACCTCGTTCACTTATAAAGTCTTTTCCTGCGCATCATGGGCAGGCATGGGGTATTTGAATACCTCCATGTGTTGGTTTCTTAGCACTACGAGACTATCTACCATGAGTGTTTTGTTGTCTATCAAGTCCTGCACTAAGTGTTTGAATTTCCAACAAGTGGAGATTTTGTGTCCTTTTTGTTGGTGAAATCTACAATATAAGTCTTCCCTATAGCCCTTGGGTTTTGGCATGTTGGGGTCTATGGGTTGACTTTCTGGCAAGTTTATCAGGTTTGTGATGAACAAGCAGTTAAACAAGGATTCTCTAGACTCCATGAGTTATGTGAATTGTTGCCTAGGGTGACGCTACTGATTTTGCTCTTGTTTATAATTTTCCTTTTCATATTTATCAAGAGGAACTGCCTGATAATTACCCTTTGGGGGTTGTGTCATTTGTGCAAGCTTTGGTATAGTTATGGCAACCTGATTGACTGTGGCGGGTTTTGGTTGCATGGGCCCTTTTTTAGCATTCTTGGGCCACTCTTTCTTGCATGGCTTGCAAATATCACCGTCTTGTATTTTGATCTCCTCAATTATCCTAGATTGCACCAGGGCTTCTTCGAGGGTGGCATATTGTTACAGCTGCAATAGCATGGAGATCGACCTTAAGCATACTGGGAATCAAGGTGATAAAAGTGGAATTGAACCTATGAGGAATGGTTTTTGATGAGTGGAATTCCTTCATGGCTGAGAATACATCAACGTCCATAGTATCCCAAAAGTATTGGAATAATATAGGTGGGAACCCATCCATACCAGGTTATTTATCGATATTCATGGAAAAGAGGGCTTGCTTAATATCATCCATAGTAAAAATACAAGTCAAATTGGAATTAACAACATTAGAAATGGAGTGTGAAGTATGTTGTAGTAGGGAATCCTTTACTAAGGCAAAATAGGGGTTGGAAGACCCAAGGAGAGAAGTGAAGTAGGAAATACCCTTTGATCTAATTTCATGGATATCTTTTATGGAAGTACCATCATCCTTAAAAATATCTTTGATTCTATTTGTGCTTTTGTTTCTCAATGTAGAAGCATGGAAAATATTTGTATTGGAATCTTTCCTTAAGCCAAATAACTTTGAATTTATATCTCCATAAGGTTTCTTTATAGTCATAATGTTGTGAAACTCTGATAGGATGTTTCTTTCCTCATTATTTATTTGGTCATAAATCTAGCTATTTTGAATTTTACTTTCAATAATTGCCAACCTATCCTTAATGAATTGTCTGTTTTCAAATAAGTTGTGAAATACTTTATTATTCTAGATTCTGAGATTCTCCTTAATAAAGCAATTTTTTTGGGCTAACTACACATACACCTTCATTGCTACCCACACACATTTGCATATATTTGAAATTCCATTTATTTTTTTTTCTTTCTTCTTCAACATGGATGTCATCCCATGACCCAACCTAAAGTATCATTATGGTAAACTTCTCATCCTTCTAGACTATATGGATAACAAAACACTACAAACACTATTTGTAATAGAGTAGATCACTAATTATGAGTCTCACTCTATTATTTTCCTAATAACCTCCCCTTTCACTTTTGGGGAGACTCTCATTGCTTATATGTTCATCAATTTTATTCATTCAACTCTCATAGTTTGTTAAATATTTGGACCAACTATGTCTCAAATCAAGGATTTTCCTTTATTGAGGTTGATCCACAAATAATATTTTGGATCCTCCTTGAACAAACCTACAATTTGAACATAGGATTCTTACTCATTTCTCTAGCATTCCCCTTAAGGCAATCTATGAGTACTTGGTGCTCTTGGATTCAACACAAGCCCGGACCATCCATACTAGATCTGATGCCAATTGAAAAAATCCAATGCTTTGATGCAAATTATTATGATAAAATACTTTGATACCATGGATATAATATCAATTTGTAAGATTGAATGTTGTGCCACCATAAAAGTTATTTCATAACTAGAGAAGTATATAAATTTATTCATAGAAATTTTACAAGATATTTGATCAATATCAAATCATATGCTCAATTTAGGTGCAACTACATTGTTGAACTATTCCATTGAATTAAAAACTATTATGATAGATTTTCTACCATTCAAATCCATACAATATTCTTCACTACATCACATAGGCCTTCCCAACATCTCACTCAATTCTATATAATCTAATTCAATAATGGATGATACACATGTTGAATAATGCATTCATATAAGGGTGGATGGAATAACTCAACTAATGAGGGATATAACAGTATATAAAATCATTAGAATAGTTTTTTATTAATTAATAAATCACACTTTTCTATAATTATGTATATCTTGTTATATTTGCATTCACTTTTTTTATTTTAACATTTTTTCCATATCTCAATTGTTTTTCTATTTTTCAATATATTTCTTATTCTTTATGAAAAGCACTTTCATGTGGTTTTTTCATATTAAGCATTACTTTTTCCAACAAGTTGCATCAGAGAAAGTGTTAAGTATGGATTTCCTTTGTAAAAAGAGCATTTTAGGATATTCCAAATATGATATCTATGTGGCTAAAAAAGAGGCTCAAGACCATCTCCTTATCCACTACCAATACATAGTAGAAATCTAAGATAATTTTTTTATGAAAATCAAAATTTCATGGCATTTTATGATTAACTTGATGAATAGAGTGATGCAATGAGAATTAATTTTTTAAAGAGGAAGAATTCTATTACATTGGCATTTAATGGCTACACAATTTGGAATATTTGGTTGGAAAGGAGCAAAAGGTTTTTTAAAGTGGAAATATGGAATTCCAATAAGATTATGGAGCATATCAATTTGAACATCAAAGAAATAGTGGAAAGTTAGGACAATATGGATGGAAAAGAAGAAGGGATAAATAAAATTATAGCTAAAAATAAAATCCTGAATTAATATCCATTCATAGGATAAATAATAAAGGGAATATTAGGTATATATTAAAATATATATTAAAATACAACCTATCAACGAAAGGTTGGTTCAAAGTGAATCTTGATAGGGCCTCAAAAGGTAAATTGAGGTCCAGTGGAGGAGGGTTTTTCATGACAATACGAGGATTATTCAAGTTTCTTATGATGATTTTTATGAGAACATAACTAATACAATTGTAGAGGCAAAGGTATTTTTATTTGGGATTCAACATCAATCACATGGTTTAAATTGAATTAACATGCAAGGTGACTTGTTAGTTGTAATAAATAACATCAAACGAATAATAATTTTAACGATATTTCTTTAAGATTTTATTGGTGACACCAAAAGGCTTCTCAGTCATTTTTTTTGAGGTGGATTTATCTCATATTTATAGGGATAATATTGATTTGGCTAAGTTTCATCACCTGTCTTGTCATTTTCATGATGAACTAGGACCTAATTTCTAGTTTTGTGAAGTAAATTGATGCTTTTGTGATAGATATATTTTAGCAAATATGTTTTGGAACAAATAAAAACATATCAATTAATCAAGGTTTAGTTAATATTATTGTATATTACCTCATTAATTTTGTAGGTTTTGGAGTGCAATCAGGTGATATTACAAAATATGTCTAATTTTCATTGGACCAAAATAGCACTAAGATAATTTAATAATATAATGACTATTTTATTAAAATAGAGGATTATTCAACCTCCACCATGGTTGCTTCATGGCAATTAATTTTAGAGGAGATTACTTTTTTTCTCCTTTAATAGTTTTAAATTTATCCATATTCTTTAGTAAGGGGTAAGAAACAAAGGGATGAATCACCTTATATTTATTTTGATCCCTTTTTTATTTTATAAATTTTTAACTTATCTCTTACATGGGGAGGCAAGGATAAAATTAATTATTTATTAAAGAGCATATTGATTTATTGAGAAAGAATACCCTTTTTTTTTGTGGAAAACATCCCAAAAGGGATGCCACTTTCGGGTAAGACCCAAGGAGGCAGGGGTATCCATTCCGCCAAAAATGCCGAGGACTCGGACCTGGCCTACCACCTTTGACATACTCAAGGAGCAAACAAACACACAAAACCAATTTAAAAATAAGTAAATAACAACAAAAATAATAAAATAAAATAAAAAACATGCTCCTTGAGTGTGTCAAAAACAAAAGCACAACCAAACACGCACAATAAGATAAAAGAAACCACAACACAAACCACATAGAAAAACACAAGAACCACATAACAAAACACAAACAAGACAAAAACAACAGAACACTACAAAGACATAACCCAAAAAAACATGAAAAATAAACACAACCAAAACCTAAAAAAAAAAAACAACCAACAACAGACAATAAAAAAAAACAAAAAACATAGAAAACACTCACACATAAAAACATGAAATAACACAAACAAAGAGAAACCCAAGAACAAGAACGAAAAAAACACAAGAACAATAACAAAAAACATAAAAAAAACAAAAACACATGAACAACAAAAAACAACACAAAGAACACAAAAACAAAACAAAACAAAAGAACCCACCCACCTTAAAAAACTAAACAAAAAAAAAAAAAATTGAACATAACAATGACCTATCTAGACCAGAAGACTATTAAGGCAAGAATCAACAGAGGAAACAAAATAAAGAATAGAATGAGCTAGGGAACTAAAAAAAACTGAATGAACCAAAGAGAAGCAAAAAAAAAAACAAGAAGAAACTAGGTACCTTCAGAACTCGGAGCCATCCAAAGAAATGATAGAAAGAAGAGCTTCCCTAATTTGAGAAGCCCACCATATAGGAGGGTGGCCATAACAAGTAAGATCACCTTTGTCCAAAGCCCAATTAGCTAAAGCATCAACACTCTTGTTTTGATCTCTGACCACATGATTGTAATCAACTTTCAAAAATCCCATCTGGATTAATTGAATCTTCTCAATAATTCTTTTTATTCTCCAATCCACCTTATGATTCTTAGAAGGAGTCTTCAAGAGATTAATCATAAGTTGAGAGTCAGACTCAACTAACACCTTTTCCCATCCAACCTTAGTAGCCTCTTGAAGGCCTCTGAGGATACCATACCCCTCAGCAAGGTTATTGGAAAGAATACCCAAATTCTCAGCAAAAGTAAAAACCAGGGAGCCATCTGAAAGTCTACCAATTCCTCCCACACTGGCTTTTCTAGGGTTCCCTCTAGAGGCTCCATCAGTATTGACTTTTCCAAAATCCTTAGGAGGAGGTTGCCAATTTCTAGTCCTATCCATCTTACTAATACTCACATTCCCTTTAAGTTGGTTGCCCTTAGAAGATTTAATCTTCAATCTTTGCATCACTTGATCCCATCTTTGGTGGGAGTTTTGGGGGTGATTAAGGAGTTGATGGACTGATTCAACTAAGTTGGCTATGGTATTTTGCCAAATATAGTGAATATCCTTCCTATCTTGATTAAAAATTTGGTTATTCCTTTCATTCCAAATATTCCAAAGAAGAATGGTAGAACCCATCCAAACTAATTGCCTAATAAAATGATCAACACCCTCTTGATTAGGCCAATCCCTCCAAAGTTGTTCAAAAGTAAAAAAATTGGACCACTATAAGCCAAGTAAAGTGGCCATTCTCCTCCATAGCTCAGAGGCTAAAGTACACTCAATAAAAATATGGTTGAGATTTTCTACATTCTCTTCACACATTTCACATCTAAAAGGGCCATGAAAACCACGCTTCATAAGTTGCTCACCGAGTAAGCACCCTACGATGCAATAAAAGCCAATTAAAGAACCTCACCTTAGGCCAGAGCTTTTGAGCCCACAATCGAGAAAATATGTCAGAAGAATGGTTGGGATTATTATGGCATAAGGTCAAATAACCTTGAGCAATTGAATACTCACCCTTAGTAGTGTTGTTCCATCCAAAACAATATTTTTCATGGGACCAAGAGAGGGATCTCATATGAAGGATGCCTTGGATATCTTGTCTTTGCCTTTCCGGGATTTGAATAGGCCAGTCCTCAATAGGGATCCAATATCTACCAACCTTTGAATTACCAGTATGGTACCGACAGTAATTAGCCACCTTTATCCAATTAGCTCGGTGAAGCTCCTCCATCCAAGGCCTCCAATCGGGAAACTGAGTTATCAAAGGCTTGTGACCATCCCAAGAATCTATCCAAAAATTTTCTTGTTGACCATTATGAATGATCCAAAATAATTTTTTCTTTATCAAATCCTCACCAGTCTTAAGAACTGCTAAAATGGGAGAACCTTTGGTAGGAAGTTGATAGCGAACAAGGTCTTCAGGACTTTTGTTCTCAGCATATTTAGCACGGAGATTATTGGCCCAAAGAGCATTGGGGTTATGCAACATCCTCCAATATAATTTAGCAGCTAAAGCTTTGTTGTTATTAATAGAAGACCAAAATCCTAACCCCCCTTCACTCTTAGGAAGACATAAAGTATCCCATTTCACCAAGGCCCATTTTCTTTTCTCCTTAGTACCACTCCAAAGGAAACGATGACTGATTTGATCCAATTCTCGAAGAACAACCTTTGGGATATTCAAAATGGAAGAAACATAAATAGGAATAGCTTGAAGGACTGATTTTACCAAGGTGATTCTACCCCCGGAAGAAAGCCACTTGTTGGTCCACTTTCCAATTTTCTTCTTGACTTTGTCCAACAACCAATTCCAATATTTATTTTTTTGCCTTTGAATATTTATGGGAATACCTAAATAAGTGATTGGAAGAGAGGTCTTCTTATATCTTAATTTATCCAAGACCATGGATTCCTGTCTAGCGAAAGCGATGAAAGAAAATAACTTTAGATTTGTCTTCATTGATCAACCGCCTAGTAGCCTTAGAAAAATAGCTAATGATTTGCTTAATATTAGAAGCTTCCTTAACTCGTAGCTTTACCTAAAAGAGTAGAGTCATCCACAAATTGAAGATGAGAGATAGGTCTAGCTCCATGAGCAATGGTAACTCCCTCAAGGGTTTTGTTTTCCCTCTTTTTGGTTATAGTCCTACCCAAGCATTCAGCAAGAATGATGAATAAATAAGGGGATAGCGGGTCACCTTGCCTAATACCTCTGGAAGCTGGGAATGACTGAGAAGGCCTGCCATTGATAAGAACTAAGTAGGAAACTGAAGAGATACATCCCATAATCCAATCCATCCAATCCTTAGAGAAACCAAATTGCCTCAAAACTTTGATAAGGAAGTGCCAATCCACTCTGTCATAAGCTTTGGATAAGTCTAACCGAATGAACATGGAAGGAGAATTTTGCATATCCATGGAATGGATGGCTTCCTAAGCAAGAACTATCTCATCTACTATTTGACGTCCTTCCACATAACCCCCTTGCTCTGGGGAAATAATCTTATGCAAAAGAGGCTTCAACCTTTCTGCCATGATTTTAGTAATGATTTTGAGAAGAACATTACATAAAGCAATAGGTCTAAAAGCTGAGATATGATCAACCTCTTGAGCTTTTGGAACAAGAGTAATATAAGTTTTATTGATAACCTTCAAAATTTCTTTGGCTTTCCTGGCTTCTTCCACCACCTCTAATAAATCAACATGAAGGATATCCCAGAACTCTTGGTAGAACTCAATGGGAAAACCATCAGGACTCGGGGTTTTCCCTTTTTGCATTTTAAAAACTACTTGTTGAAGCTCATTGATAGTAACAGGAGCAGTCAAAATAGAGTTCTCCTCAGAAGTGATAAGAGAAGGGATTGCTTGAAGAACATTTTGTTGTGAAGTTGAGTCAAGAGGAGTAGCAACAAAAATATTGGAAAAGT
This sequence comes from Wollemia nobilis, assembly GCA_028583015.1. Classification (NCBI taxonomy): domain Eukaryota; kingdom Viridiplantae; phylum Streptophyta; class Pinopsida; order Araucariales; family Araucariaceae; genus Wollemia; species Wollemia nobilis. Next base: position 471,691 of record JAQPPZ010002571.1, on the reverse strand, counting down.
AATCAACAACAATAGAGTTCATGCCATCCCAAGTATAAACAACATCTCCAGAATCTGATTTTAAGGAAGAAATAAAGTTGTGAGATCTTCGAGCTAGAAGATATTTGTGGAAGAAATTTGTGTTTCGATCTCCTTCTTTGAGCCATTGAATTCTAGATTTTTGCTTCCATAAGATTTCTTCTCTTTTTTCCCATTCCTCTAACCGAGTTGTGAGTTTAATTTCATCTGCACTTCTCTTCTCTTGTGAGGCCATCTAAATGGATTTTCTTATTCAAATTTTCAATATGAGCAATAACTTCATGTTTTTTTTATGAACATCCCCAAACTCTTTCCAGTTCCAAGTCTTGATTTTGGATTTAATGTATTGCAGTCTTTTGGCAAAACAGAACATCTTAGTCCCATGCCTAGGTTTACCTTCCTTCCACCATTGTTGCACACGAGGTCTGAAGGAAATGTCTCTAAGCCACATTAATTGAAAACAAAAAGGAGAGAAACTCACATTGGTTTTCCACATTTCCACCATGACTGGCCAATGATCCGAACCAGCATTATTAAGAGTCTTCACTTTAGGAATGTGACCATGGATTAAGAAATTTTCAGAGAGCAAAAACCTATCCAATCTCTCCATTATACAAGCTAAGCCTTGCCTTCTGTTAGACCAAGTCATAAGGCCATTATCTGGTTGGATATCCACAAGATGGAGGTTTGCAATATATTCGCTCATGAGGTCAGTTCTTTTGTCCAAATTTCTATTTCCCCCCCTTTTCTCATCCAGAGAGAGGATGGTATTGAAATCTCCTCCGATCAAGATCCAAGATTTAGGAAAATGAGAGATAATATGAGTAATATCCTTCCACTGTCTTCTTTTTTCCTCCAAAGAAGTCAGAGCATAAACAATAATGCAGAGCATAATCTGGTTGGAATGTCTACTTTGAATAGCTATAGCCAACAAACCCCAACTGCCAACCATATGGTGAATAACTACCTCTTTTGGGTCCCAAAGACAAGCAATGCCACCCGAAGTCCCTTGGGAACTGAGGGAAACCACTTTTCCAGCTGGCCAAATTTTACTGGCAATTGAGTCCATATCCTCCATTGACATCTTTGTTTCTTGAAGGAAAACAAGATGTGGATGATTTATCTGAATCATTCTTCTAATTTCATTTTGTTTTGAAAGACTCCCTTTGAGTCCTCTAATATTCCAAGTGATGATCTTCATTAATACCAGGGCTAAAAAAGTTGGGAAGGGCATTAATATTACCTTCCTCTACAAGCTTTTCACCTTCTTTTACCATATGATATTGATTGGTCTTGCGACCTGCTTTTTGATTAGAATCCATCTTCAATTTTTTTCCCCTGTTTCTTGACTTATTCCAATTGAATCTGAGATGGCTTCTAACCTTGAAGAATGCTCGTACATAGCCAAAATTTTACTAGATGGTTCAACGGAGTCTATATTGGGACCTGCATTATTTGAAGTTTTGACATTTGAAAGATTGTTTTTCTTGTGTAAATTTTCTCCTTTTTTTCTCGTTGAAAACCTTTGATTTGTTGGTTTGTCTCTTGAGTTCTTCCCTTCATATTTAAATTGTGTTTCTAAGATTTTAGTTTCCATTATTTCCTCTTCCTCACTTGGGACATCATTTGTGGAAAGGATTTCAAACATATTAGCAGATGACTTTGATTGATCCTTCATAACTAGTTTTTTTTTAGTGTTCTTCTTCTTAGGTATTTGGAAACCTGTTGAGTTTATATCTTCTTTCTTTTGATCAGGAATTTTATTTGGGCAAGCATTGGCCAAATGACCATATTCATGGCAAATTCTACAATGAAAAGGAATGTTCTCATAGTCCACTACTTGCTCCCAAGTGTCTTCCCCAAATTGTAATGTGATATTTTTAGGTAGGGGTTTGTCAAAATCCATTAAAACACAAATTCGAGCATAAATAATATGTTCAAAATTTTGAGTACAATCAGCGAGTCATCATAAAAGTTCCTAAAGAGTTTCCAATTGAAGAAAAAATAGTAGGATTCCAAAATTCAATAGGGAGGCCAAAGAGTCTAACCCACACGGGAGCTATAGAAGGCATCTCTTCTTCGGCTTTAAATTTAGTATGCCGAGGGCTTCATGAAAAGCCCCGCCCTTCCAAAAAACCAAGGACCCCCTTGAAAATTTTTCTCTCTATCTTCATTATTAGCAAATAAAACAAGAAAATAACCATTTGGATAAATAGAGATTTGTAACTCACCTTTAGTTTTCTAGATTTTTGCAGCCCGGACTTTGAAAGCAGATAGACTCGGACGAAAACCCACGAACCGACAAATTAGTCCTCTTTTTTCCAAATCTTCAATGCCAATCTGAATGTTACCCATATCAAGCTTAACAATAGGAGTTCCATCAGCTGCTTTAAGACATCCTGACTCCATTTTCCTGGGATCAATCTTAGGCATTCTTAGAGGTTTATGGGAAGCCCTAAGATTGATATTAGCATTGGGATGAGGTTGTCCACCATGAAGGGCATCCCTAAAATTCATTTTTGGGACTGAGTCTTCAAAATTCTTACCCTTGATAGGGGTTTTCATAGTAGAATTATTTTGTGGGTGCACCTTAGCACCAGATTCACTTGAGATATGAGCCATTTTTTGATCAACTGCTTGAAACTTGTTTCGTGATCTCTTTAATCCTTGCCCTAGACGCCGTGGAAAGGTATGGTTTTCACTTTTCTTTTGTGCAGCAAATTGGAAGTCGTTGTCACTCAAGTTCATAGTATGATCTATTGAAAGATAAATTTCTAACCCATATTGGATCCCCTGCAACATTTCTTGCTAAAATATTGAGCATAAACCACAAAAATATTGGTCGCTAGGGCCCGAAGGCCCTAAAAACAAACCTCTGGAGCTGCTTGCACTCAACCCAGATGAAACCCTCGCATAGCCGCTTGCCAAATATCTCGTTCACACATAGGGATGCGCTAGGATCTGTGTTGCTCCAAATGATATGAAAATTGGTGGAGATGTTCTAGGGTTTTTCAGGCATCTACCCTCAAAATTTCAGCTCAATCCGAGTCCGGATGAGTGAGATATGGCCAAAAGGAGTTTGGTAGTTTGGGCAGTCTTGTGAAAAAAATATAATAATTTTTTCAAATGCCTCAAATTTTGATGTGAAGATGATTGATTTGATTTGCTTAGGATTCGCTTTGATACTCCTTGATTTTGATTAGGATTTGCAATTTTTTCACAAGTACATTTTGAGTCCAACTCCTTTTGCATAATCCTGCTTGCATACTACAATTCATATCATGTCCAATCATTAGGAAATAATACTCTTAAATAAGCCAAGAGGAATTTAGTTGAAAAATAGACAAGCAAGGAGGAGACTATGAGACTAAAGAAGGAGCTTAAGGAGACCAACCTTTTAGGAGAACTAGGTTGGGGAATGTCAAGTTTTTATCTTGATTTGTTTATGCTTAAATGGATGATTTATAATGTTCTAAACTCATGAAGGATCTTCCTTTCAATTCTATTAAGGTATTGTGATTGTCTTCCTTTTAAAATCTATGTATTTATGCTTATTTGGAGGCTCTATTTTTTTGTAAATCCTATGTTTTTAAGATTTTTTGGAGGATCTAATTGCTTGCAAATACTAAGGTGTTAAGATTTTAATACTTACCTTCCTTCTTGGATTGTTTTCCTTAGATAATAATGTAATCATCCTCTGTGTATCAGTTCCTTGATATTGGAAGCCATAAATATTGCATCACCTAGCTTGTAATTCTTTTAAAACCAATCATATGATGAATGTTTTAAGCCTATATTGGGATGTGTTTCAATGTTGTTTGATGTGCTTGATTTAGTAGGCATACCATTGCTTTTAACCCCACTAAAAGTGATGGTTAAAATCTATTTTTCTTCTTTGTGTTTGACAATGTTTTTACGTGCTTCATCGTGTCATAGTTAGCTCAAATCCTCCAAAAATGCTTTATTGAATACCATTTTAAGTCATTGATTAGTTTTTCATATGCCTGATGGGATTTGGAGAGTTCTATGACCTTTGTGTACTATAGGCACACATGGTATAGTTTTTTGTTACCACTTATTTGCTTATCTTTGCTCTGTTGTAGATTCTTTTCACCCTGATGTTGCCACTTGTCTATTTGTAGTCATCCCATTGTTACCACTTGGATGATGGTTATTTGACACCTGTGTGTTTGCATGGTAAAAAATTTTGAATTACCTTTTATTTGTATTATGGGATGAATTATCCCACATTATCTATGTAGGAGAAATAATTCGATTTAAAGAGAAAAATATTTCCCTTGTTGAGTGACCACCACTCGATGGTTAGGATGGCAACCAAGTGATGTCACTCCATGCTAGTTTAGGGTGCATGGCTAGATACATGGATTGATTAAATTACTTTCTAACCTATAATTTGAACACCTGTATTATCCTTATATTACCATGTTGTTGGTTGGATGTTAATGTCTATTTGGATCACATCAGTTGTGAGCCATGAAAGCTTAAACATATTTTTAAATATTTCTTGTGGCAATATCCCAGCTACTCCCTACAAGTATATATGGGGATTTTTATATAGGGGAATACTCCTCTATTATCCTGACCACTATACGATGGTTAGGGTAGGCCCCACTTGGTAGAGGATGAGCAACAGTGGTGGATGCCTAGTTGACTTGAGGTTGAGGTCGTACATCAGTGGTCGATGCCTCATTGACTATTTGACTTGCTTGGAAATCAAATTGATTAGGTTGAAATTTGGCTTGATTGTTGACCATATTTTTATCACCCTTTTGAATAATTGAAACCCTTTTTATTTTTGAGGATTTGGCTCAACTTGAAACCTTTCTTTTTGCAATTTAACCCTAGGTTTTTGGAGACTAAAATTTAAAGGAAATATATATATTCTTGCAATGAAGCAATTTATTGAGCAAACTAAAATGAATGTTCGATCAAATTGAATTTATTAAAAATGATAGACCTTGAAACATGTAACTATAGGTAATCGTTTTAGTAGACAATTTTAAGGAAAAATTGTAAAACAACTTTGGGGTAATTTTATGGAAAAATTGTAGGAATATTATTAGACAAGTTTGTCAAAAAAATGTAGGAATATTATTAGAAATGTTTGATCAAAATTTATAGGAAAAATATAGTATGATTTTGTGGAGAAATTATAGGAAAATTAATGAACAATTTTGTAGGAAAATTGAATGTTAAATGAAGGAATATTTTATGGAAAATTTGAATTCTAGTTTAAAGAATATTTTATTGAACAATCAAATGCATAATTCCTTATTTTAAATGCTATTTCTGTGTGAATGTAAATTAAAGGAATTTACTTTATAAAAGTAACTTCTAGTTATGTTTAGGAAAGAATGGGTGAGGAACTCATTCTTGGGAGAATTTATGGGGTTCCCTCTTGTTTGATCTAGACTAGAAGTTATTGTTTGAAATAAGAAATCTTGGATATTTAATTACAAATGCATATTCTAAGTTATGAACAAGAAAGAATGGTTGGGAAATCTATTCTTTTGAGGAATTTATGGGGTTCTTTATTTCTTGGACTAGAAGTGTTTGTAATTATAATTATACTAACAATGGAATATATTTTTATGGAAAAATGGTATGTGATAAAAGAATGGATGTGGAATTATTTCTTGGTAAATTATGACATTTCCTCATATTATTGAAATGAATGTATAATGCATGGTTACATTATGGTGAATTATTGTTGAATGGTTTCATTCAAATGAGAAATTTTATGTATTTTTTATGATATAATATATATCAAAGTTCATTTAAGGGAAAAATACATTATTTATAATGAGTTGTCCTAATCGCTTACCACCATTAATCGAGTCATGGAGAGGAAAGATGGACCAGTGAAGAATAATACAATTTAGATATTGATCCCTTTTATATGTATTGTATTAAGGCTTTCATGATAGAAAGCTTATTGTAAAAGAAACATCTAGTATGAATACTATTTATAATATGGAATGGATGTATTGCTTTACTCTTTATGAAGTATGTAAGTAATGGAAATTCTAGTTATGCTCAAAATATGTATGATGTAGCTTTGTACTTTGATTTATGATGTTGTATAAATCATCATGCTTTATGGATCAATAAAAACAATAGGGATTTCATTTTATTTATGTGACTACATGTTGAAGAGGTAGACATTAAATTATTTAAGTAGATGGACTTAAATAAACATCCTATTTATGCATTTGAGAGAAATATGTTCACAGAATGAATGATAGAGTTTATACCTGAAGTAATTATTATTTTTTTTTGAATTTACATGGTGGAATCGGTAGCCACCACGAATCCGAGCAGGCTATCCAGATTTTTATGGCCGCCATAGTATTTTGCGCTATCCACCCCAAAAGCCGCCACATAGATCTTCATGCAATCTGCCCCTATAACCACCATGCCACAATCATTTTAAACCTTTTACGTCGCTAAAAGCACCAGGAAAGGGACAAGCATTCAGTTCAGCGAGGCTCGATATTTGAACCTTGGACCTCTACCCCCATTATGGGGTTTGGATGAATCAATTGGTCTACACCTCGGACATCTACCTGAAGTAATTATGAAAAGGCAATACCTAGGATATTTTTGTAAGTTACACTTGGGGTGTGAAACTTAACTGAAGTACAAAGAAAGTAATATTTGGAAGGTCTAATTTATATCTTATATCCTATCATGATGGTTAGGAGAATCTTATGCAAGTAATTTAGGTTTTATACAATAGACGATCTATATGAGTTTATCATTTGAAAAATATAACCACCTTAGCTAACCCATTGTGGAAATGAGGGTAAAAAAGCACTATAAATGATAGATACCCCATCTTAGTGATGTGATATCTAATAGGTAAGGCATATGCCTAACATCAACCTAGATGGAATTATATTGGGACTATCTTATATGAACTTAGGTTAGCAAAAGTGAAATGGATATCTCATTCTCAGGGTTAGTGAGAAGAGGAGAATCCCTAATCATTGTGGTCAATACTTTTTCCATTCATGGAGAATGTAGGAAAGGTAGGGTGACCATTAAAGGTGTTCTTATACCATGGAAGTATGAAGGTAAACCTGTTGGTCTTATAGGATTTTGTCCACTCTTAATTCATAAGAGGTAGAGACTGACAATGTTATCTCTTAGTGAAGTCTTGCATTACAACTTACATTAAGTACATTCTCGAGTAATCCTTTAATATATACTTTACATATGAGTAATTAAAAAGAAAATTATCTCACGAGATGGTTGGAAAATGAGTTTTGTTATACTAAGTGGCTTGTAAATCAAAGAATAATTAGTAAATGAGATATGACTTGATACCAACAATAAATTCCCTTAGATATTTCTAGACTAAATAGCCAGTCCACATCTCAATGATGAGAAGATTTATAAGGGAGACAAGGAGGAAATACTTGTTGAGGAACATTCATGCTTGGTGGATGTTGACTCTAACATATTTGGAAGAGCAATTTATTGGCAGATAATTTGATGGAGGATGTGATATTTATCAACTATGAATCTAACTCTAATGATAATGAGTAGTGTGATGATATATGTTTATTTTATAGTTTTATATTTGTTGTTCTATATCTAAAGTTTTAGTTTTAGTTTTTCCAATGTAGAGAAAAGTTTTGTTACAAGTTTATCGAATATAGTTTTAGTTTGTATATGCCTAAATTTTATTTGTTGACATATTATACCCATTAGTAACAAGACAATTTTTGTATGCAGGATGGACCCACTCTATAAATTTAAAACATATTTTAAATTAAGTTAAATAACAAAAAATGATGATTTTCCTAAAACATTTCCTAATATTCTTAAGCTCCCCAAAACACAATTGCATAGTCATTTTTTTTTTTGAAAATAAATCAACAATAATAGGTTGAAAAAAATTCACAAAAAATATGTTATTGTATTAATTTTTAACTCTACAACACATGTCAAAAATTATTTGTCATGCATCTCTATATATTGATATAATTCTTGAGTCAATTCCATATTTTCATTCAAAATATATTAAATTTTAAAATTACTTATAAATATTATATTTGAGGATTTTTTTAAGTTAATTTTTATTACAATGTAAAACCATAAACAAAATATAAGTAGAATTAAAAGTTATATATTATTCATCCATTTTTGTCATGTTAATAGAAACAATATTTTTTGTTCATAATTAATTATTATTTTATAATTATCATTACCATATAATATTATGATCATATATCTTAATTCATACATGAATGTGATCCATATATTTTTAGTGTTTGTATACATATTATTTTACAATTATTATACACTATTCATCTAATTTTTTGTCATGTTAATAGAAATAAAAGTTTTTTTAAATAAAAAATTATTATTTTATCATTGTCATTACCATACAATATATATCATTATTGTGGGTGAAATTTTACACCCCTTCACCCAGTCTTCTTTACAAGGTTGATGATCTACAAAGTTGACCAAAATTTTGAAGCATTGATGGTCGAGCAAAAGATGAAGGTGATTGTCTCGATGGGTGGCGACAAGTAGTAGATGGGCAGAATAATTTGGGTGGTCAAGTAAATATAGTTCCACAAGACCACTATGAAGTTGAATGGCAATAATAGTATTGGATGGGGTAGATAATTAGTTGGATGGACGATTAGGCTCTACCTCAAGATGGAGGTATCCTAAAACCCTACCCACTAGCTACGTGATAACTTTCACTAGTAAAGAGAGTGGAACTATCACATATATCCACATGCAAGGAGTATGGACACTAAAATCCATAAATAGGGTGGAAATTTGGGATATCAAAAAGGTGAAACTTTTGTAAAACCCTACTCAATTATGAATAACACATCAGATAGAGTATGTCAAAGAAAGATAGACCCTAGGGGCTCATCCTATATTAAAATTTGCTCGAATATCATGGCATTGGGTTATGGTTCATTGAAGAATGAGATTTATAGCTAGAATATGAAAATTTGAAATGCATAACCTGATATAATTACTACCCAATTTACCTCCCTCCTTCATTATACTACAACAGGTAGAGATTTAGGAAGTTGAAAAGTAAGAAAGCAAGTGGAATGTCCACCCGATACCATAGTCACCACCCATATTGTAAATCTCAAAGGAAGGGAATTACTAACACCAACTACCCAAATATGATTCATTAATGGATGCAAAAGTGGTGATTTGAAAGCACATGGCTCCCAAGGCAATCAATTCTAGTCATTTTCCACCTACAAGAAGGATTGTCAATCGATCGAATGGGTAAAGTAGATGAGAATTAAATAACATGGAAAGAATGTCAAAATCATCAAAGGTCCAAATTCATGTCGAAGTACTGAACCCCTTAGTCGCCACTCTTACAATAAGTATCTAATACATACCCATCTACTTTAGTACGGTATTTCAGTGTAATACTATTAATGCATGTAATTTGAATTTATTGTAATATTTCTATAAATACTGGTATGTTAGAAATCCTAGGAAATGGCTCTATTGCTATTACAATTCATATGTAATACTTCTCATCATTTTGTAAATACAAGCATACTACTATTTGGTCTCCAATATCATCTTTATATCATTGTGTTGAATTTATAATGCTTATTTCTATGATGACTATATCAACTATCTAGATTTCATGGGTTTTACTTAGTGGTTTCTAGAATATGCATTATTATTGGATTGGGGTTTATTTCAATTAAATTTTGTTGCGTGGGAGTGATTTAATTTTTAATCTTGAATTGCATGCACCCATTTGCAAGTCCTAGAATTTGCTTTTCAACCTTCTACACTAAGCATTGTGTGAAGGTGTGAGTGGTTGATCTATTAGATGGGATTTTGTTGAGTTAACTTGTGATGTTGATGGTGTATGTGTCTTAATATAGCCATAACCCATTCTTGTGAGTTCTATCTATGAACTCCATATTTTTTACTTTCATATTCTTTTTTCCCCCTTAATATTAGGTGCAGGTAGCTAGGAATTTCCTTGATGAACTGGTCTTATATGGAGATCGATCACCTTGCCTTCTTGGGTGCAACAACCATTCAATGTTGGTGTAGATCTATGAGTGCATCAGGATTCTCAACCCCCATCATACTATTAGGTATTGGATATTCACCCAATAGTTTTTGGCATACCTGGTAGGACCCAAAACATCTCATCCCTATAGAGTCTCGTGAAGCTCCACTTTGCAATATCCATATGTTCACCTAGTGAATCCATTGTGTAATTAACCAGGTTCCTTGTAATTGGTTGTCATTGATTAAAATAGTTTTTGCAACTTTGCTAGAGAATAATAATATCTCCATGTTTAAGAAAATCAAATTTTTGTGACACTCTAATTTACCCAAATTTTGTCAAATCACCTGGTGACTCCTTTGAGGAAAAAATAACTAGTTATTGAAATTAGTTGTCTCTTTGACACTTTGAAACATCCCAACATCCTAGAGGATTCAATTATTCATGAGCATTCTTGACCTCACTGGTGGAGAAAGAATGCTCATTTGGTGACTCTTACTCCAAAGAAAGAATTGAGACTCTTGAATACTAGTTCCACTATGACTCAGTAGTGCTATCCCTTAGGGGATAACCCTAGTCCACTCAATCTCCAATGCTATCATGAGATTCCTAAAAGTGCACTAAAGACCCTAAAAAGATATAATGACACTAAAAAACCTGCTCGAAGCACCTTGAATATATTGCTGCTCTAGAAACCCTTCATGGTATCACTGATGAAGATGTCATAATAATGCTACTATTCTTATCTATTGAAGGAAGGGCATTATTATGGTACCAATATCTTGAGCAGAAAATATTTACTCATAGGTTAATTTGAAGGTAGATCTTGTTGACACATTTCATGGCTCCAAGGATTCCTTCCAACTCTTGATGCACCTATCATTAATAAATATGGTCCACTTTGAATCCATCACAAACTTATGCATTTGATTCAATAGGAGCTAGAAAAGGATTCCCTTTGAATACCCACCCAAGCTTACCTGTATTATGTGCAAGCTTTCAGTTCAAACATAAGTCTCCTCTTGCATCAATATGGAGAAAGGATATTCTCTCAAATATTTTAGGGCACTTTACAGAATATGAAAATCCTACTTTAAGTAGGAAATATATCTTCAATAAATTCCATTCCCCATCCCATTTTTCAATCGCTATTAATCCCCTATTGATTGCACAATACCCACAATGGACACTATGTGAAGGTATGCAGAATCTAGATCCATAGTTATGTGAAGCACAATGGGTGGATCTCTTCTTGAGCTCACACAGAGGAAATGCAAGCACAATCCCTATAATAAACAACTTTATTACTTGTAATTCTCCCTAGACATTAGATAACCTTGGACCAATAGGATGTCCAAGCGATTGATCCCACCTTCAAAAAGGGCATAAATTTACACCTTCATGGTTCATCAAGTTATGGATATACTATAGCTTGGAAAATATTGGGGCATTTCAGTTAGACTATAAAGAACACATCAAGTTCAATACAATTTGGTCTGGCCATTGCAAATTCACTAGATAATTTCTAGGATGAATCAGTGGTTACGGTATGCCAATCACATTGCAATTTTGAGTAAATAGGATGATAGCTAAATAAAGGTTTAGAAATCATGTGGTCACCCAATAAATATCATCATATTATATCAAGGTGACCTAGGATCAAAAATATAAGGAAATATTTCTAGACTAAGTTCTTATGTATTTTTTATTGTGAACCCATGGCCAAAGGATCAAGGCCTCAGTTTAGACATCATTTCATGAAATCCATAGAGGATATATCCACTACATGTACCAATAAATAATGTGATGTAGTATTATTACAATATGGAGGGGTAAACTTTTTTATCCACCCGAATCACTCCTATCAAACCAAATATTTTGATAGCAGTGCACACTCCTCGATCAACTGGGATAGTTGATCTATAAATAGCACCTAAAAATGTGATAGCAACATGTGTTTTGTAAGATAAATATAAGAAGTATGCTACGACTAAATATTCCTTCCAAGAGTGGTAATGAGCAAATAAAGTATTTAATTGATTACATTCAAAAGAAGTATTGCATTCAGACTTGTAGATGCTCCTAGTATTCTAACTATTCTTGAATGACCCTTGGTACTTTTTTGGATATGTTTATGAGATTGTGATATGTGGGGTCATCCAATGAATCACCTTTCCTTTTGTTATTTTTATTTTTCTATAATATTTCCTTTCTTCTCTTTCCTCTGTTCCTTGTTGCCACTAACCAAGGAGGTTAGTGGTCATCGTCTTCCTACCTCTACTATTTCCTGTATTTCCCTCTCTTTCCTCTTACCCTTTTGTTCTCTTTCCCTAGTTTTTCTTGTTATTTTTACCTATGACCCACCTAATTTTCTTCCCCTCTACCTTTTTTACCTTGTTTTATATTCACCTTTGGTTGCCTTCCTCCTTCGTATTACAATATTTTTTGGTTGCTTTTTTTATGCCCTGTTTGTCCCCTTTCCCTTCTCAATTTTTAAGTGTTTCAAGATGTAGCTTTCTAGGTTTAGTTTTTTTGCAAGTGAAAATTCCCCATGAATTTCTAGGAGTGTGGGTGAAATTTTGCACTCCTTCACCCATACTTCTTTGTAAGGTTGATGATAAAAAAATTTGGCCAAAATTTTGAAGTATTGATGATCAAGAAGAATATGAAGGTGATTGTCCTGATGGGTGATGACAAGTAGTATATGGGAGAAAGAATTAGGATCATTGAGTAAGTCTAGTTCCACACTCTACCTTAATATGGAGGCATCCTAAAAACCCACCCACTAGATGGGCGGGCACTTCCAGTAGTCAAGAGGATAGAACTATATCAGATATTTTACCATGAAGAGGATGGAAACTACCACCCATCAAGAGGGTGGAACTTTGGGATATCAGAAGATTGAAACTTTGGTAAAATCCCACCCAATTATGAATAACATGTGGGGTGAAGTATGGAAAATAAATACCCTAGGGACTCATCCTGCAATAAAAATCCCTTGAATATCAAGGCATTGTATTTTTATTCATCATAGAATAAGCCTTCTAGTCAGGATATGAAACATTGAAATACCTAACCTGGGGTAATTTCCACCTAATTTCCCACCCTCCTTCATAATTCTGGAATGAGTAGAGGTTTTGGAAGCTAACAAGTATGAAAGCAAGTGCAATGTCCACCTGGTACTAGAGTCACTAGGAAATCTCAAATGAAAGGCATTAATGACCCTAGATACCCAAATATGAGTCATTCATTGATGTAGAAGTGGTTATTTGAAAACACATGGCTCCCAAGGTAATCAATTCTAGTCATTCACCACCTACTAAAAGGATTTTTGATCGATCAAAGGGGTAAAGTAGATGAGAATTAAATAACATGGTAGGAATGTTAGAATCATCAAAGGTCCAGATTCATTTAGAAGTACCTAACCCCTTTCATATTGACCACCACTCTTCCAATAAGTAAAGTACCTACTGCGTATCCATCTGCTTCAATATTTTTTTCTAATGAAATTAATGTATGTAATTTAAATTTATTATAATATTTTTATAAATACTGGGATGTTAGACATCTAAGGCAGTAGCTCTTTGGCCATTCTAATATGTAATATTTCTTATCATTTTATAAATACAAGCATAAAACTATTTGGTATCCAATCCCATATTTATATCATTGTGTTGAATTTATAATGCTTATTTTTGCTATGACTATTTGATTAATATCATTTGATTCTACTATGTAGATTTCATGGGTTTTACGTAGTGGTTTTGGAATTCACATTATTATTAGATTGGGGTTTATTTTTTCTAAAGTTAATTGGGTTGGAGTGCTTTAATTTTGAATTTTGGATTTCATGCATCCATTCGCTAGTCCTAGAATTCACTTTTCAACCTACTATACCGAGCGTTGAGTGAAGGTGTGATTGGTTGATCTGTTAGGTGGGATTTCATTGGTTTTTTTGCAATGTTGAGTATGCATGTATATTTATGTGGCCATAACCCATCCTTGTGAGTTCTAGCTATGAAATCCTTTTTGTTTATTTATGCCTTCCCTTTTCTTCCTTATTATTAGGCACATGTATCTAGGACTTTCCTTGAGGAACCAACATTCTTTAGAGATCAATCGTTGTAACTCCCTGGGCATGATGGTCATTCGATGTTGGTGCAGGTCCATGGGTGCGTCAGGCTTCTCAAGCCTTCCTATTAGGTGTTGGATCTCTTCCCAACAATTATATATCTTAATGCATACATGAATGTGATTCATATATTTTTAGTGTCTGAATACATATTATTTTCTAATGCATTTTTATATCATAAATGTTAGCTTTACATGCATATAAAATTTATTTATTATAGAAATAACTATAATTCTTCAATGTCAAAGATTAGATTCCTTAACATGAGTTGAATACAAAAATATATATTTTAAGACAAAACCACATCTTCAATGTTTTGAAGGGTTCAAATTCCTATTACATCATGTAGTAGGAACTAAATATTTTACACATTTTTTAAATATGTACTATAACCAATTTAATTATATATGTTATCCTTTATTTATCATATTATTAATTACATAAAAAAATATAATATTGAATCCATGATGTGTCATTTTTTTTTATTAGGTAATTGAAGGGGTTTTGAAAGTGACCCCAAACCTTTTACAAAGCAGAATAGAGGTACACCCGAGCCAAATCCAAGGAGTATGCCATACTAAAAGAAAGAAAAACTTGTTGGACACAATTTATCAGTAAAATAATTGGCCCAAATAAAATAATAGAAAACATGTTTCTCATTCCATTATGTGTCATGTTGATATATATGTAATCCTATGGTTTTCATTCAAATGATGTTTCTCTCTCTAATTAACATAATACTAAAAATTTCCTTATTGATGTAAAGATATTATAATGGAAAATAAATATTTAGTTTTGTTATATTGATATTCTAAATGTGATAGAAAAAATGATAAATAATAGTTCATCAAGAAATTTATACATCCTCCTTTATATGAGAAAAAAGAAAAAATCTTGTATATCAATTCTCATACTAAGCAATAAAGACTCATATTCAAATAAAAACATTTTTCATATGTGGCTAACATTTTCAACAACTTCATAATAATTGTTTATGGTATTTTTTTCCTCCATTATTAGCTTATTATGAAAAACTATAGTACAAATACAAATATCCATAGTTGAGAAAATATGAGAATGTAAATGTTGTCTTGGATCGGTTGAATACCATTCAATATTACATCATATATGAGATAATAATTGGATGTAAAGGATATCTTGGATTGGTTGAATAAGATTTATGATAAAAATATAAAAGTAAAACTTATGAGTATTGTGTAAGATTTTTTACTATTAAAACATGATACTAGTTAGACAATAGATGATCTATATGAGTTTATCATTTGAAATGATAACTACCTAAATTTTTAGTTTAAGGATTAGTTTCTTCTTGTCTAGCCATGTCATAATAATTTTACAATGTTTTATGTTTGGGTATATTACTTATTGTCCTAGCCTTAGGGTCTATCCCTAATATTAACTTATACACCTTTATATGCTCATTTTCCTCATACTCTAGAACATACTTCAAAATTTTCACATATCTTTGAAATTAGACCTCTATTGATAGTGATCCTTGTTGAAGTGTAAATAATTATTCAAATTTATCTGCATAAATTTGGCTAGAAATAAATATTTTCTTAAAATACCCAATGAAATCATCCCACTTAAGTTCAGTGGCTTGGATATTTTTTCTTGTATTGAATGTATCCCACCATTCTAGGGATACATCTAGAATATGAAGGGTAGACCACATAGTCTATGTCATACATCTAGAATATGAAGGGTAGACCACATAGTCTATGTCTCAAAGGAATAATATTTCATAGAAAATAAGATTTCTAACTCTCTTATACATGACTCAACTGCATCTCCTCCTTATTCCCCATTAAATTTGATTACTTCAATATTCTCAAGTTCTTTATCCAACTTAGTCTCTATATAGGCCTTTCCCTCTTGGATTATTGTGATAATGTTCTCTTCCTGCATACCCTCTACAATTATAGTATTGACTTCTTTATTGATCAAAATTTCTATCAATTTTTATTGTTGCTCCAACCATTATTGAAGTAACTTCACTGTGGAGGAGATATCTTCTGCTCTCCCATATGACCCTATTGTTACCCTATCATACTTTTTAGGGGTTGTCCTCTCAACCCTCTTTCTAGGAGCCAATACTCTCCCAATTTTCTTACTAGAATCCATAATTCATCTAGTATTTTGCACTACATTTCCCTCATATGCACCATGTTGGTTTTCTTGGATAGATAATACATGTGTCATCTCCTATCCACACAAAGGATTTGGGTAAGTTATAATTTTCTTAAATTGTATTTACAATTAGTTAGATTCATTATCCAAATGAAATAACATAGATTATTATCAATCAATATTTTATAATGATCAAGGCCATGCTTGCCTTATTGCAAGGTACCTTTTCCAAAGTAGTACATCAAGTCAAAGTTTAATCTAAGTGTACTCACTAGAAGTTCCTAGCCCTATGACTAAGAGCTCTAAAACTTATTTTAACAATCCAAATCTACCAACCCAATATATACTTATATTATAAATAGGTTTCACAAGAGACCCATATTTTTATTTACTATTGAAGGCTTTACCAATTTGAATTCAAGTCACTATAGATGAAACATAGTGGATAGGAGTTTCTAATTCTTATGGTCTTTGGAGTTCACCTTGATAAAGCTCCTCATTTATAAGGATGCCAAAATTGTCCCCCCACATTTCTCATACCCTCACCAACATAGGACAATGTGACCATATCATAGATATTATCTTTTGATGTCCATAAAACTTAAATAGGAATGCTTATTCCCTAACCCTATCCTAAATTCATCTAGGTAGGTTAATCAGGTGTAAATCCTTGGCATTTAGTTACCATGCCTTCATAGGTTAACTAAAATTATTATCTCTCCATAGGAAATGAACATGGTCACTTAAACCTACTCATTCAAGGTACAACCATTACTATCTTGGGAATGATTCCTATAGCCTGTTAGCATATAGGTTAACATTAGATTATTTCTTATCGACACTTTCTAGTTTTAAACTATGGTTAGCATAGTTATTTGATGACACATATATATTTGCTTTAGCAGTTGCTATTTATTAGGGATACACCTTAGGGATATTTTTGTTAGTCTATCATCCAGTTGAAGCTATTTAAATTTTATAAATATCAATACAATTTCAGTGTGATTACTTTTATAGTTTGGTATCAGAGCGAGGATAGAGGAAATATGTAAGCTAAGAATCGTGTTCATCCTTTGCTGAAAGGAGCCCACAAAGTTGTGTTGTCATGAGATCCTGAGTTAAAGCGGAATACTTCACTGAATATTTGCAGGCTCAGATCATGTGTGATCGGGTTGTAGATATAAAGCAAGCTGTAGATAAAAATTTTCCATCTTGTGTATTATTATTGGAGGAGGAGAATCGGTTTCTATTAGAGAGTACATGTTTTCATGGCATGTTTTCAGATCGCAAGCACTATAGAATACTATAGTGTGCTATCCGCTAAAGTCTGTGAGAGCTACAAATTTTGCAGCATGAGGTAAAATTGGTCTTAAGTGTTTGAAAGGAGGAAGACGTGCAATACTTATAGTTCAAGATGTATCATTTCATAAGTATCTATCTCATTCTCACAAATCCTTCTAGAATTGAGAGAACCTAGATATTGCATTCTTACAACTCCTTCTAAGGACTTTCTTCTATCTAGTTATTGCATTTTTACAACTCCTTTCAGTATTGGGCTAAATACTTTATCTTAGGTCCTAAAAGAAGATCTAGGATTGACCCAAGAAAGCAATACAAAAACAAAATGATTTTAAACCAAAATATTAAACTATAACATCATATTCACATGTGTTTTAAATACATATAAGCTTCATATAATGCTAACACATTTATAATAACTCCATACTATATTTGGCTATTAAAGAGATTACATAAAGAAGCATTTCAATAGATCTCCAAAACTATTATTCATAATGCTATCAATTTCCACTTACAGTACATTAATATTTCATAACAATATCACATGTTTATAGCCACAAATATATCAATGAGCAAGATAAATATCGTAAAACCAAATATTACATTTCATTCTTTTCACTATTGCTCAATACAAAACTACTAAACATTAAAGTATCACAAAAGTTTTTTTTCGAATTTACAAAAATAAATTATTTGTTTGCAAAACAATTTTTCAATATAGGATATAATAACACCATTCTACCTAAATTGCATTTTTTACCACCTTCCTCTAATGGCATTTTTTAGGTAAGGAATTACCTACCAACTTGAGTAATATTTAGAGAATGAGACAACTCGTTTATGTAATGCAATATAATATGCTAATTGTATTTGCAAACATCCATGCACAATACTTTTAAAAGGAAATAAAACGAATAATATCCCAAATTTCTCTATTTATTAGTACATGTTATGCAATTTTAAACCAAACATGCACATTAAATTTTTAAATAGAAACCAAAGAGAGAATCTCATACTTCTCTCTATAATGGTTTTTCTAACTACTCTAGTCTCAGAGAACATTTATAATACTTTCCCAATTTGAGATGCAAACAAAATTTTATAACTTCCTTCATATCTATGTATCCATAAATCACATAAATGGAAGAATCCCCTTATATTAAAAAAACATTTTAACAAGATAGGAAAACCACCTAACTCTATTTTTTAAATTCTTTAAATAATCACTCATTAAAATATTCTATTTTTAAAAATAGATACCAAATAGTAAACCATTTTAACATACAATCAACAACATAATACTTTCATTAAAATAAATATCTAACTTAAATATTTAACCTCATATCATAAATAAAATATTAAACTTATTCATTTAGGTTCTTTTTGAAAGATCTATCAATCTAAGACAAAAAATTAATTCAAGGTATTATTGGCTTAATAAATTTAATAAATTTCAATAAACATGAAACATTCAATAAAATAATGTAACTCACCTTCTAAAACATGCCTCATACAAAATTTACACAAGATAGAGTAACAATATCATGCAAGCATACGATCCCAAGGGCACTACCCAAGACTCAAGTGTGCAAGAAAGTACTTGATGTCATAGACTTAAGCATGCAAAACTCTAAGAGTCATGACCAAAAAAACTAAAAAGGAATAAACGCTCACAAAGGTAAAATGAGTGGTCAAATACTACCTAAGCTGTAATGCTTAAATAGAGAAGAATAACATCATAGGGAACACTAGAAATGGATTGGCTCATCTAAGCTACCACTCAATATATAACTTATTAAATATAACAAGAAAATTAAACCCAAAAGACCATCTAATATATGCTACATAATATCAAATAATTCCAAGAAAAACTTATATGAAAACCAAGCTAGCATGACGTACCTAGTACTAATAAGGTCATACCAATGAAATGGAAGACTACACTCACTATCCTCATACAAACAGAAGGATCTCCACCAAAGGATAAAAAACCAAGGCTCTCAATATATAAACACACTCTTAAAAGAAATACAAACATAAAATACACAACTAGGAGATAAAAATCAGGGAGAGCACATAGCAAAAAACTTCTAGATCATGTTATACATATTATTATTACATTATTTATAAGTGATCTACAATTAAGCTCATGTTACTTTATTCTAGCAATATTATATTTTTAGGTATATTTTTTTGATAATTATAAACAATGTATTCTTGGTTAGTTGTTACAACTAATAAGCCTATTATTGTAAGTACCTTGATCTATTTATTTGTTGACTATACATCAATAACATATCAAGTTTTTCCAATATGGTATAAGAGCATGTATCGATCCTTTAGGGATTTGGATGTTACCAATGCCTATTGTACCTCTTGTGTGGTATCATGTGTTACATATGTGCTTAATGGCATGGAACTAGTGAGTCATTCTGATTTATCTAAGCCTGATTCAAAATAAAGCATAGGGACAACCACCAATGTATGGAGTGATCGAGCACTCTGAGTGGTGCAACAGTGATTCGATGGAGTCAAGATCTATGTTGAACAATGTAGATATTAAAGCATAGAGTAAGAGTACATTCTAAATATATTTACCTGATAATATTTTATCTTTGCCATTGTTGCACTAAAATTGAGCATCCCTAAATTGATAACTGATGGATCTAAATGTTGTTATAATAGGTTTTGCTAAATTTACTAAGGCAATAGATATTTTACCTAGCTCAAGATGGCCAAACCAGTTGAGCCACTGATTTATGCTAAAGTTTGAAGAATACCTCCCCTTCATATAAGAAAGCAACTTCATCCCTAACATTGGTAAACTCATACATCGACATCTTTTATCCAGTCTTGATTGGTTCCATTAGAATTATGGACAGTTTGACATAGTATATCACACTTGAGACATTTTGTAGAATGTATGAGTTGATTCACTTATCTTGAGTGTGAACAGAGTGATTAACAGTGTGTAGGTAGGAATTACTCAATATTTTCCTCCAGTATTAATATTTCGATGACCACTATAGACCTTTAGTGTCGATCTAAACCTACATCTATGTTTGAGCATAATTTTAGATTCATTCTCTATCCAATAACTAGGGAACCTCTACAAATATGCCACTATTGTGGCCATATAGGAAGAGACATCTGATTGTTCCAATGCTATACACTTGGATTTGATTTTTCATCGATATATTGATTAACATTTGCATGACAAGTAGCATGATCGCTTCCTCTTAACATATGTTGATGATGTCTTGGTGATCAATTTGTTTGATAAAACAAATTTTTTATTATTGCTTTAATGGCCCACTAGATGAATTTTCTAGTGGATGTCCACTTGTATCCTACATTTGTGGGTTGGGTACATGTCAATTGTTTAAATATAGCTATTATAGAGAGGTTATTCAACCAGATTTCCTTCATTGGATGGAGAACTGGATTGGATGCATGTGTGGGTGGACATGCTATTTGTCATATAAATGGTTGATTTCTATATTACCATGTGATTAGTTCCTATTGAACTAGTGGTAGTAGAGGTCCAAAATAAAACTCATTTCCAATAGACACCACATGTGGAACTATAAGAATTTTGGGAAAGCATTATTTTATTAGTGTTAAAACAACACTAATTGGCTTCCTTTACTCATTTTGTGTGCAACAGTTTGGGAGTTGCCTAATAGTTGTTGACCTTGAAAGACATGCGTGTAGTGCCCTAAGGTAAATTCCAAAATTTTAAAGATTTAATCCCATTTGTATTTTGTAAGGTATAAAATTACAAATTGGTTTTGATTAAAAAGAAAAAAATATCTTTATCTTTTTATATGGGGTATTTAAAAAAATGAAAGTGTAGAAAAGAGTAATTACTTTTTCAAAAGGAGTATATTTTACAAACAAGGGGGACAAACTTATTTTTTTTATAGTGTTTTGAAAAATTACAAAAAAGAGCATTGTACAAAGGTACATTTTCAATGGAATCTGACACCTTCATCCCCATATTTTTGCACAATTACACCAAGTCATAAATGATTGTAACAAGTGCATTTTTTAGTGGAAACCAATACCTTAAAACATGGGAAAATATAATAAAAAACAAGCCCTAAAACAAATTGATGAATGTGCCACACTATATAAAAATATATATTTCCCAAAAGGGAAGGATATTTATGAGTATGGAAAATTTCTCACACTATGAAGTTGTGTGCGATAAATTCTCATAGATGTTAATTATAATTGAGATCTTCAAATGAAAGGTTTTATATGTCCTATAGATGTTGTAAGGGAAGTATACATGTCATTAATATCACATGATATTTCTAAGTGTTAAAATAAAAAGAAACTAAAGGAGGAATCATAGGTCAAGCCCATGGTGACCGATGCTTGTTGTTATACAAGTGACCTCAACCCCTTGCTATAAAATTCTTGTTGTGACATAAGAGAATGCATGCCTATAATGGAAGATATTAGTTGTGATACAGGTGATCTTATCATAAGGAAATATTTTGCATGTGACACCAATGACTTGAAAACTGATAGTCCTAAAAATGAGCAATATAATCTTGCCAATTGCAACAAATGCAATATTGTTAAAAGCATTGATGATGAAAAACTTGGGTGTTTTGAAAAATACACCAAAGGAATTGGTGAAAAACTAATGAAAATAGCTAGGTGCAAGCAAATAGCTATGATGGTCAAGCAAGACCTTGGCTATGATGGTCAAGCAAGAAGTACTAAGACCAAATTTTAGATGAAAGAATGAAGGCCTTGGCTATGATGGTCAAGCAAGAAGTAGTAAGACCATATTTGTAAAACCAAAATCCCATACAACTCCTAGAATCAATTGTTGCAGTCATTGTGGAATAATTAGACATCTAATAGCTAGGTGCTGAAAACTACATATTTGTGATATATGTGTTTGTACTAATCATTCCCTACAAATTTTTTGTACAAAGAGAAAATTAAAAACAAGGTTCATGTTGATAATGGATGGATAAACATCACATAATGGAACAAAGTGAAAGAAATGTTGTATTGCTTCTATAGAAGAGGTAAAACTAGTGGTAGACCCAAAGGTAGACCTAGACCCAATTATAGACTAAGTGGAAGACCCAAAGACAATTACCCATAGGTAGACCTAAATATAGACATAAATATAGATTTAGAGGTAGTGATCCAAAGGCAAACCTAGATCCAAGAGCCAAATCTAGAGCCAAAGACAAAGCCACGAGGTAGATCTAGAGCTATAGCTATAGCTAAGAGCTACAACTAAAGCTAATAGCCAAGAGCCAAGGTCCTAATTTTATTATTCTCTCCTATACATTAAGTGGAGATAGTAATATATGTTGTCTCAAATAATTTAATAATGGTGGATGTTAGAAATATTATTATTACATTATTTGTAAGTGAGCTACATTAAGCTCACATTCCTTTATTCTAACAAAATTATATATTGTAGGAAGATTTTTTTGATCATAATAGGTAACCTATTCCTAGTTAGTTGTTACGACTAATTAGCATATTCTTGTAACTAGTTTGATGTATTTATTCATTGATTTTGTATCAATAACATATCATTTTTTTCTAATAGATCATAGAAAAGGCATCACATGGTAACCTTTACCTACTATAGCTCAATTTGAAGATCTTCCAAGTTGTGCACCTTTCTTCTAGCTATCCAATGCCTCCCTTATTTATCTTCCAAAATCATCCAAAAACTTACCTGAGCCCCTTCTCAAATACTTAGGGTGGATTCTCTTCCAACTAAAATTTTACCTCCATGATTTCACCCATTTGAGCTTGCCACTTCTATCTGATAATGTTTGCAAAGAATGTTGGTGAAGCAAGAATGTTACTCCAACATTTTCAATCAAGGGAAACATTCAAAATTCCATTCCAAATATTTATTAAAAGTGAGCAATAAAACATCTATAAAGCAACTAAATAATGCATTAATTCTTTACTAAACCTTATTATTCCTATTAATAAGGTATTTAGATCATTTACTTGCTAATTAGTGTCAATAGTCAATATTAATTATTAATATTTACACCAATATTCTCAAGTATTAATATTATCAACTACCAAATAAATAATTGAATGATAGTTATTCATCAATATATATTTTCCATACACACAAGCATATAATCCATTCAACAAATAATATTAAATATCGTTTTTTTATCCTTAAGTAGGTGGCTATTTTATTCAAGATAGTCTATTGCCACCACCATCCTATTAAGAAAACTCATTGCACAAGAAAATTCTTAACCCAATGGTATGAACTTTAAATAAGCACAAATGCAATGCAACTACATTAAGGGTACTTTATTACTCTAAGCTATCAATGAAAAAGTCATCACCATCATTTCCATTAACTTTCTCTTATCTTAGGTTGTTATCCATACTAAATCACTAGTGATATCCCCTGGTATTGCAACCATAATATATATATCAATAGTACCACATTCCAATACTTAAAGCAAAACATATAAAGTGAATACTTATTGGTAGAAATGAACAAAACCATACATCAATGCATAGCTCATTGTCAAGGATATGTCCTACCAAGGATGTTGTTGCAAAATGTGGGTCCCACTAGATATCTAAGCAAGTGACTCGATCAAAACATAGATGTAGCTCCATCACATGCGCATAAACTTAATAAAACCTAATATTCAAGTAAAAGGTCATAGACAAATACATACACACAAAAACAGGTTTATAGGCTATACCAAAAAATAGACATAGGCTCCCATATATATATATATATATATATATATATATATATATGCAAGAAAAATTTACATAGATTATATGAGAAGTGGGGGTTTAAAATTACCCACAAGCCACTCAGGATGCAATCATTTTTATAGAATGAAATGAAAGGAAATCCTACAAATGTATATAATTGCAAACTTATTGATCCTTTACGAAGCTAAGACTACTACTATTTATAGATTACAATAATTTTTTCTCCAAAATTTATAGGATGATATGACTTTCATAGGAATTTTGAATATTTATTAGAGTTACTCTTGGCCATTGTTGTTTTCAGTCTATAGTTGTCATGGTTGCAATTCTCCCATTCTTTTGTCTTTAATGGTTCACCTAACTTCACTTGACTTGTAAAGACAAAGTGTTCCTGGTAGATAACACATATTTTTTTAATAATTGTGTACTATATTTCTTCTTTCTAGAAACCCTCATTCTCACATACCTCCCCATTACTATTGGTGCATTCACTCACTTCTAGAACAAAACTAGAACTATCCATTCTTTTGAAACTTTTATAAGTCCTAGGTTATTTGTATCCATATTGGTTCATCCATTCACTTCTAGAACCAAAATATAACTATTGGTGCATTCATTCACTTCTAGGGTATTTTGTAAGTGTTATTTCTATCCTAGAATGGCTAATATTTTCTATATTAGAGCTAGTATATTGGATCTTTTCAATTGATATACTATGTTGAAGGACCTTAGAGGTATTATTCCCTATAAAATTAAACATGGTCTCTCTTAAATCAATTGTGCATCCTTGGTTTGTTTCAGTAGTGTCCATTGTTACCCTATGGTTATTGAGGCATTCTACTTAGTGAATATTGGAATTTTTTGTGATGTTATCATCAATCATATAGTGCTATATTTGGTTACTTTTATTAGACTACCTAGACCCTTTAGATCATTTGGTAATATAATGGTGAATGATGCAATTGACATTGACTATTGAGGTATTGTGGTTGCATATTGTTGCTCTAACTAGGTTGACTTGTTCTATCTACTAAGGGTTAATGGATTGCATGTTTTATTTTCCTTGATTTCTCACTTCTTAGACCTCATCAGATAATATGATCAAACCTTAGGTGTTTTTTCCATTAGATTTCCCATCTAATCAAATACTGCATATATTTCTCCTCATCCCATGCTACTAGGATTTGGTTTTGAGAAGCATAACTAGGTTCTATGGTGGTGGTCCTAGAATTATGCTCTGTAATTTTCAACTTTTAAATATGATTTGGGTGGCATCACCTCCTATGTTGAAGTAGCCAAAAGTTGTGATGTTTTTCTAGGTTGATTTGGTTGAGTAAATTTTCCAAGAGGTGGGTAGTACAATGTGATGGGCTTATCTATATAATTATTTTATATAGGGGCTAGTTTTTTAGCATGATTAGGAACTTCTTTTTTTAGAGGGGATACCACTTAGAATATTTAATATTGACCATTTTACCAATTTTTTTGGAACTAGGTCCTAGGATATCTAATAAAAAAAATTATATATCCTTTGTTTTCTTGTGGTTGTTTTGATAGGGATATATTGGGGTATGTTGTTCCCTTATCATAGCTAAAATTTTATTAGTTATATATGTAATAAACGTATGGTATGATTATTGCTCAAGGTCCCTAGGGTTTGATGGAGTTCAATTTTATGAGGATACAACAACTAAGGATGAATGAGAGAATAACTAGAAGGTCATTGGCTAAGAAATAGGAAATGAGAATTCCACATTAGGGTATAGAGACATGGGAAGGCTAGGGAATAGTTTTATAATCTAATTTAAATCATGATCAACATGGATGGTGAATTCATATGCTTTCAAGAGAGTGTTTCCTCCTCTGGATTTAATCATCATTAAATCTCAAAATTCAAGGATTTTAGATAGTAAATAAGTGCCACACCTAGTGGGTGATGCATTTCTTCTAGTATCATGTGTAATTATTTGTAAAAATTAAGGTTGAAATCATCTACTACATTAGTGGAAGCTCTTTTATTATTGTTAGTTATTTCAGGAGTGATACTCCATCCAAATTTTCCTTGAATATCTCAACAAAAACATTGTCAAGTTGGTCTCAACAAGTAATTGAATTATGATATAGTGTGATGTACCATTCTAATGTCACTAGGGCCACACCATGTTTTCCATTAATCTATTGGCATCTATGATTTTTCTTATCTAGGATAATAATAACTCATATGGAGAGATACAATAGGGCCACAGTTGAGACCATAGGTTTTTGATTAATTAGGGGCTTCTAAGAGCTTTTACAAGGTTGACTCCTTGCTAAGATATGATTTTCAAGGTGTGTTAGTTGATCAAAAAAGGAAAAGGGGTGTGAGAAAGTAAAATTAAAAAACAAACAACTTAGTAAAATAAGAAGGGGATGATGTGCTGAAATTTTTACTAAGATATTCCTACATAAATAGGCCTAAACACTATATTCTAGTGATGAAAACTTCTCCTCAACATAGTTAAGCAAAAATGAGAGTTACCACTTATACACATGTATAATAAGGTGGGTCTACTAAAGATATAAGCAAGTGACTCAATACAAAAAATAGACACAAACCCCTCACACACACATACACCTGATAAAACCCAATATTCAGACAAAAGGTCACAAATAAATACATTCACACAAAAATGGGTGTGTAGGCTATACCAAAAAATAGATACAAGAAAGAAGTGGGGGTTTGATATTACCCAAAAGACACTTATAAACTAACCATTTTTATATAAAGAATGGAAAGGAAAGCTTACAAATGTATAAAATTGTAAACTTATCAATCCTTCACAAATATAAGACTACTACTATTTATAAATTATAATAGGGAAAATTTCCCTTCAAATTTTGTAGGATGATGATTTTTTGTTTACCATTTTTTGGGGATTTTGAATATTTAATGGAGTTACTCTTGACCATTGTTGTTGTCATTTTATATCTTCCATGGTTAAAATTCCCAAATTATTTTGTATTTAATGATTCACCTACCTTCATTTGACTTGCAAATATAAACTATTCTTGGTAGATAACCCATCCTTTTATAATAATAGAATACTATATTTCTTGTTCCTAGGAATCTATGCACTCATCTACCTTCCTCTTGGTATTGGTACAATTATCTACTTCTAGAATAGAACTAGAACTATCCATTGTTTCAAAACTTTTACCAAAACATTTTGTCCATGTTATCAATATTTTATTGTTCATGCAATTGGAACTTTTTCTTGGTCATTTCCTTGGGTACTATATAACTTTTTATTCAATATATCAAACTTTCTTATCCTCCCACTAGTTTTTATACCATCCTTATGCATATTAGTTTTGTAATTTTATTTTAATTATTCTAATACAATATTCTCCTAGGATTTTTTGCAACTTGGATGATCAGTCTTTGGTTTATAAGATTCTTATTAATATGTTTTTATGATAGCAATTTTTTTCACAATACTTTTTTGTAGATTATTGCTTTATTTTCCAATGTCGATATTTGACCTGGAGCTTCTAGAAGTTGGAAATGTCCTTAACCTTCATCCCCTTTTATTTTCCTAAAATCCATAATCTTTGTAGCATACTTGATGCAGGAGCATCTAGTGGAATCTGATGCAGAGGCATCCAATTGTGGGAAATCCACTTCTAAAAAATTGGCTAAGGAAGAAGAAGAAGAAGCAGAAGGCAAGGAGGAAGTGCAGAGCAAAAACTGTCATGATTTTGCTACGTCGCAAAATCACGACAGTCAATAGGAGAGAGAAAATGCCACTGAGAGGGCCACGATTTCATGATGTGTCACGAAATCATGACCATCACAAAATCGCGACAAGAAGGCAACAAAGGGGAGATGCATATGGAATGTCGTGATTTTGTGACATGTCATGAAATCATGATAGTCATGAAATCATGATGTAAAATTAGAGCAAGAGGCAAAAGGTAGAATGGTCACGATATCACAACATTGCGATATCACGACGTCGTAAAATCATGATGAAAAGCAGAGCAAGGGGCTCAGAGGAGGAGTGGTCGCGATATCACGACGTCGTGATGTCGTGATGAAAAGCGAAGCAAGGGTCTGGAAGGAGGAGTGGTCATAATATCATGACATTGTAATATCGCAACGTCACGATGTCGTGACGAAAAGTGGAGCAAGGGGCTCGGAGGTGGAGTGGTCGCGATACTGTGACATAAAACGGAGCAGAGGGGTCGATGGTGAAATGGTCGCGATATCACGACATCGCGATATCACGACAGGAAGAGAAGAAGACAAAGAAGAAGAAAGAGATGGCAAGAAACATGACGAGCGGTATTTTTAGGGACCATTCTAGAATGACACGTGGCACCAAGGTGTAGTTAAGGTGGGCGATTACCCAGAAGCGCAGGAAATGAAAAGGATGGATTGCGCAGGGTAATCTGACAGGGAGCGGCGGTCAGAGTGAACTGACAGGAAGCGACGATTACAGGGGCCATGTGGAGAGGAGCCTTTAATCGGGTTGGTGCTCCAATTTTTGTGTTGATGTTTTAGAGGGTTGAGGCCTCTATAAAAACCTAGTCTTTGTAATAAATCGGGTTGGTGCCCCAATTAAATGCGTAAGTTGTTTCAGAGGGTCGGGGCCTCTATAAAAACCCAGTTTAATGTAATATATCGGGTGGTGGATCGGAGATTGCACGCAGAGTGTGGAAGTGAGAAGACCAAGCCAAGCGCTAGTCATTGTAAAGCCTGCGGGCTATGTATTTTTTAGATTAATGCAAGAGATTTTTTGGAATTGCTCGAGTGTTTTTGCATGTGTATTTCTTGTCCCCCATAATTGGTATCAGAGCTAGTGATTCTGAGTGCGTAAACAAATCACCGACCATGAGGCAGTTTGCGCCAGGATCTATGGTAGGGTTCTGAGAGAGAGAGAGAGTTAAGATCCCGGAGCATGTTAGCAGATCACCGATAGTGAGGCAGCTACACCAGGATCGGTCAAAGCTTTGTAAGAAAAGCAAGGAAAGATGCCTCCATGAAGAAGCCATGGCGGGGAGGAAGATATGGTGTCGGAGGAAGAGTTCTTGGCATTGCAGCGGCAATTTAAAGCCCTACAAGAGGAGTGGCTTAGCATAAAATTGCGGGAGCAAGAAGAGCGGCACAGAAGGCATGAAGAAAGACAGAAAAAGAGAGATGCTAGAGTGCATCAGAAGTTGAAGCTGAAGAAGGTTGCATGCAAAGAAGAGTGCAGCAGTGCCAGGATCTGCCTGGAAGAAGGCAGAAATCTAACTGGCCAAGAAGAGGAGTGCAAGCAGGCTGTAGAAGAAGTATGCAATAGTGAGAGAATCTGTCTGGAGGAAGACATAAGTTATGTGGGCCTAGAGAGGGGGTTGGAGCAGTTTTCTGAGGTAGAGAAATTTTTGGAGGTGTTGCGGGAGGCAGCAACCAGACAGCCCAGAAGTGAAGATAACTTCTCCACCAACCTCGGGTGTCTGATGCAGGAGCATCCAGTGGCATCTGATGCAGAGGCATCCAGTTGTGGGAGAGCCACTTCTAAAAAATTGGCTAAGGAAGAAGAAGAAGAAGCAGAAGGCAAGGAGGAAGTGCAGAGCAGAAACTATCATGATTTTGCTACGTCGTGAAATCACGACAGTCAGTAGGAGAGAGAAAATGCCACTGAGAGGGCCACGATTTTGTGATGTGTCACAAAATTGTGACCGTCGTGAAATCATGACAAGAAGGCAGCAAAGGGGAGATGCGTATGGAATGTCATGATTTCGTGACATGTCATGAAATCATGACAATCATGAAATCATGACGAGTCATGAAATCGCAACGTAAAATCAGAGCAAGGGGCGGAAGGCAAAATGGTCATGATATCGCGATGTCGCGATATCGTGACATCACAAAATTATGACAAAAAGTGGAGCAAGGGGCTCAAAGTAGGAGTGGTCATGATATCGTGACGTCACGATATTACGACGTCGCGATGTCACGATAAAAAGCGGAGCAAGGGGATCAGAGGAGGAGTGGTCATGATATCGCGATGTCGTGATGTCATGAATAAAAGCAAAGCAAGGGGCTCAAAGGTGGAGTGGTCACGATATCACGACATCACAATATCGTGACGTCGCGATGTCACAATGTAAAACGGAGTAGAGGGGTCGATGGTGAAATGGTCATGATATCGTGACGTCGCGATATCACGACAGGAAGAAAAGAAGACCAAGAAGAAGAAAGAGATGGCGGGAAACCACGGTAGGTGGTATTTTCAAGGACCATTCTAGAATGACATGTGGCACCAAGGTGCAGTTAAGGTGGGCGATTACCCAGAAGCACAGGAAACAAAAAGGATGGATTGCATAGGGTAATCTGACAAGGAGCAACGGTCAGAGTGAACTGACAGGAAGCGACGATTACAGGGGCCATGCGGAGAGGAGCCTTTAATCGGGTTGGTGCTTCGATTTTTGTGTTGATGTTTTAGAGGGTCGGGGCCTCTATAAAAACCCAGTCTTTGTAATAAATTAGGTTGGTGCCCCGATTAAATGCATAAGTTGTTTCAGAGGGTCGGGGCCTCTATAAAAACCTAGTTTAATGTAATAGATCAAGTGGTGGATCGAAGATTGCACGCAGAGTGTGTAAGTGAGAAGACCAAGCGAAGCGCTGGTCATTGTAAAGCCTGTGGGCTGTGTATTTTTTATATTAATGCAAGAGATTTTCTGGAATTGCATGAGTGTTTTTGCATGTGTATTTCCTGTCCCCCATCAATACTTCAACTAGATTGTAGTGATTCATCACTATAGTTTCTACATCTCTATTTATCCAGAGCTAAAATAATAATTTTCTCATAAGATAATACATATTTTTTTCTTAAATATTCTATGTATGGAAATTTATGGTATTCATATAATTTTTAGCCTTCTAGTGGTATATTTGTCCTTTCATATTTTTCAAGAAAACTTACTATCTCTAACTTAATTATAACATGTATCTCATTGAGTATTATTCATAAGATAATTTTAACTTTTGGATCTATATCCATTGATGCATAATCATGCATTCTTCTTCTTAATTTTTTAAGTAGGTTTTTAAAAGGTTTGTCAGTTATCTTTTACATCAACTTAGTCATATTGAGTAATATAACCTATTTTATGTTGCCAAGATTTGAAACTTGGTATGTGTTACAACAACCATTTACCCCAACCATTTAACCAATGGTGCATTGGCTATAATAATATATTATTATAATAAAGGCATTTGTGACCTTATTCTACTTATCCTTTATAGAGTATATATCAAAATTAAATTCACATAGGATTTTCATCCATCCATATTATTGGAATTTATATCTAGTTGAATAAAAACATACCTTAAGATTTGGTGATCTAACTTTGGTTTAAATCCTTTTCCCAATAGGTAATACCTCAATATTGTTAAAGCATGAATACTTGTATCTAGATCAAGGTCATGTATGGTAATTCACTTAATAATCCTTGACTTTTACAAGCTCATAAGTATATGCATAGCCATCATGAATACATATAAAATTTATTCTATCGAACTATAACATGCACACAATACTTTCTTGAGCATCCTCTTACATTGGTTATTTCAATAGACACATAGGATTATGTTGGTGATATTATGTTAGCATAAAATTCTCATGCACAATAATATATTAGCACATTATAAAAAATAGAAAGTATATGGAAACATAAGAGATGTCACAATGCAAACAAAACATTGTATTATGCATACAAAATACATTAGTACATAGATGCTCACCATATTGTCCTATGAGAAAATTTAACCCTCCTATTGATACTCCACACCCTATGGAATTTTCCAATGACTATGCTCCACATCCTTACTTTGAAAATATTTTACACACCTTAGACAAGTAAAAACTCTTTCTTAACTACCTTGGCTTGCTAGTTCTCACTCACACCTTAGACTACTATAACTTCCTTGAACATACACTTGGTAAAATCACATTGACTTGGACTTACCTCCTTGAATTACCTCCTATGAGGGTTATCTACCCTGTTTATAGGCTCATAAAAGCTATATATTACATGCATAGTTAAATCTATATGGACACATGACAACACATTCTAAATATGTCCCTTTTGGACACTTTTAGTAATATCAAGATACTTGTACTTTACTATGATTACATGAGATAGTCCAAATTTAACATGTTTTTAAATATTTTTATTTTGGAATTATTCAATAATTATATAATACTTCCAAAAATACTTTTTACAATCTTATTTTTTTATTATTATTTATAACATGTATTCTTGGACAAAGACAATTGGACATGAGCATGCTACTTTCAATTTTACTATTCACTATTCACTTTTTACTATTCATTATTACTGTTCAAAAAAGCTATTATTTAATAGTTGTTGTTAACATGTCTATGAAGCTACTCCACCACACACATTCAAAACTTGTTAGCAAGTCATAATCTTCTCTAACATTCAATCCCAATATATATTCTACATGCTAATACATATGCAAATAACTTAAAATATTTTGGTTTTGCTATATCTTCCCCTATTTATTTCTACTTTATTCTTAGATTAGTATCAATATATTCTATAGGACATAACATTTAGATATTGTCCTATGATTCTAGAGGGATTGGCACATACTAGATATTTTTTTATACTCTACATAATGATTGAAGAGTGTTGGTCAATGATATATTGCATCTAAAATTCTTATTGCAATAATATTCCTAGAGAAGTAGCCTCTACACCATCATGGGACTCTATAATAAACTACTTTACTTGTCCAACTACTCATATATGCTTCTCATCTAGCCCTACTTGATACAAAACTTATTGAATTTCTAAATAGGTATGTTAGCCTAATCAATCCTCTTTTTTATTCTTGGTGTTACACCATATTTCTACTTGTTCCTCTATAATGAAGTCTACAACTAGGAACATTGCATCAAGAAATTCATCATCTTCACATTAAAATCTAGCTGCTTCATATGCTCTTAAAAGAGAAGTTACATTGGTATGCTTCTTACTTGATTGCTCAATAATATCAAAATCAAGTTATTACAATAGTAGAATCAATTTATTAATGGATTGGGCTTATTGATGATATATGAGGGTAGCATGGTCTGTAACAATAGTCTACATTTTCCATAAAGTATAGTTTTTTAATCTATTGAGGGTAAAGATATGGTGAGTGCTTTGTTATATAGAATTATATATTTTACCTTAGCACTCCTCATTTTCCTACTTCCAATGTAGATAGGATGATTATTATGGGTAAAATTCCTCACACACATAGACCTTTGTATAAGGAGATGAGTTTTGTTAGTAGAATATTTGGTCGTTGTTGCTATGAAAGGTTTTCAGATACCTAAAATAGTTGTCAGATAAGAGAATGACTAGGTAGGTAGAAAATGATGTAAATTTTTACTGAGTATATAACACTATAAAAAAACATTAAGGTGATGACATCAACAACAAGCACAAAATTGTATGACACGTAGTAGCTAAAGGCAAGATAATCTAGTCTAAAATTTTGGTTAAGTAAGAAAGTTGGTTGGACTTTTGAGATGTTGATGTCAACAAAGGGATAATAAAAATTTGGTGTTTGACATTGAAATAAAAGAAAAAGGAAAGAAACACATTAGATACATAATGATGTTGTTATTTTTAGGGAAGCATAACAAGTTTGACATGACTCAAAAAAAGTATCTAACACATTGAAATAGTATTTTGGATAATTATGAGTGGAAATATAGGACCTGACATAGTTGTTGGATACAATAAACTTTAGCTATAGAGAAAATCTAGTGTTAGTTTTGATTGTCTACATTAGCATGTGTATCATAAAAAACCAACATAACAAAAGAGTAGAGCAAAAAATTATAAGGGATTGAGTGCATCTAACTCTTGACCTATGGTAAAGGGTTTACCCAACTTAAATATCAAAGAAGCACTAGATATTTTGAATGATGACATTAACCTAAGGTGCATAAAAATTTGGTAGAGATAAATGAAATACATAATGCCTAGTGAAGCATGAGGTAAAAGTGAAAGGGATATCAAACTAAAGGATGAGCTAAAGTATATAGATTATAAAATAAATATTAAACCTAACTAAAGTACCCAAACATGCTTCCAACAAGTAAAATATGCTATCATATCTCAACAACCCCAATCTCAATTAATTAACACTTGTATAGTTATAGCTAAGACAATAGTAGGATAACTAAAGTAAAACAAGTTTATCATATGATGATGTATATTGGAAAAAGATATAGTATCTAACACTCCCTAAGATGGAACAAGAGCAAACCTTATTAGTTTCATGATGCTAGATCTATTGCAATATAATTATCTAAAGGAGATGCACACATGCTACAACAACATATCAATCTTACAATCCACTCTCAAATAAATGATGTTACAATAAATAATTCTATTGTAAAATCTATATACCTAAATATAAGTCATTATGATGATTGACCCTTTAGAATTTATAATTACATATTTTTATGATTGAGGCTATACACCTTTTTGTTGAATATTGGATTATTGTCTAGTCTCTTGATCAATTGTTTTCTAAAACATGTATGTATGTCTTACTAAGTCATTAAGCACTTATATTAAAGTTATGAATGGATAATTCTATTATAGAATTATTGTTTTATGGATTTATCCCTAGATTTACTATTCTAATTCGAATAACTTAATAATTCTTAGAGTTTATTATGATTAATTATTTTGTCATAAGGAATGTAAGTTGGTCTATTAGGTAGTCTAGTTTAAATTTATATAGAAATACTCTCAAACACTATGTCTCTTGATGTTTATAAATCCACAACAATTTCAACTTGGTTTCTAACCCTTTGTGTTCCTTACCTTAGTTTGCAATCCCATTTTAGTTAGATTAGCTAGGACCATAGGTGCCAACCTTATCTAGAGGTTGAATCAAATACCCCTATTTCTAAAGCATTCAATATTCATTGAGGTCTTGAGGGTACAATTCATCTAATTAGGCATATTTTAGATGAATATTTTTTTGCACACTTGATATGACCTAAATCTCACCATCTTGATGTAATAGAATTTTGGTGATATTTTACTCTAACATAAAAAAATTGAATCACTTGGTGACTCCTCTAAAATATTTAAAAAAAAAAACCCAACCACCATTTATATTGTAAGCTTATGTTCATACGAGTAGTAGCTAAGAAACTTGGAGAACGAATATTATTTTTAGAATTACCTCCTTTGGAATTATGAAAAAATATATATATATATATATATATATAATCTCCTACATCTCCATATTCTATAATCCCTTTAAAAATTCAAGGATCTAATCATTTTGCATCTCCAAACTCATTGTATTTAGCCAAACCTAAGTAAATGGCTCAAAACTAGCCTCTACAAAATTTTCCAAACTGTAATAGTATAGGACAACTAAATATGGTCAATTAGAATTCCATTCCTCTAGTAGTTCTTAAAGCTTTGTAAACATATGATGGTACTAGAAAAATAGCCTATGAGAACTTCCAAGATGTATACTAATTGGTCATAATCCGTATTATTCATGATGAAGATGTTATGATAAAGTTGTTCTTCATATCACTAAAAATAAAGGTGTTTTTTTGGTATTAAACCTTCAATATTATTGCATCGATTTATTGGTATAGATTACTAGTAGATTGGTACAAGAATTCCATGAACAAGCAAAGCTATTTTTATCATTAACTTAGTTTACCACCATACAAAGGCACTCGCATGAGGTAGTAATGGACTTCAATATTATATTTAGCAAAACATAGAAAATATTACCACAAGAAATTAGGCCAATAGATACCCAAGTACTTTATTACTATTTACATACCTTCAACATAGATATAGGTTTGATTATATGAGAATCTAGCATGTTGAAATTTCTAGAAGTCTATCAAGTAGTTGTAGTAGTAAAAATTACATTTAATATCTATAGGTAGGCTTCTCCTTAGGAATGTAATGCCAATATTTTCAAAAATATTGTAGATACCATGAGAAGTAGACACTAAATACAATCACTCGTCTATCTAATGTAGCTTTGATACTTGCATCCAAATTTCCAATACTGCCAACTCCAACATTACCTGCACCTTCCAATTTATGTACATTACAAGCCCTTGAGCCTCAAACTGCTAGTATGAATGATATCATGACCACATTAAAAAACCTAACTAATGAGATTACCATCATGAAGAGAAGAGAATCTAAGATAAACTTCTATCCAAAGATATTTCTATACATGGTAAAATATGAAGGATATTCTACTAGCAATGTGGAAGGAAAGCTTAATGTAGTTTATAATAATTGGGAAGAAATTCCTTCTACCTCTACATCAAAAATAGACTACTGGTGTTCAAATTGTAATGACCCACATGGTGAAAGCATATGTATGCTTCACTAGCATCAAATATAGAACATTATAATTGAAAAGTAAGAGAGAACACATAAATGAAAGGTAAACATGTTGTGGGAATAATCCTAAAATATAATGATGCAACAAGAAGAGTCAAATTAGTATTGAATTGATCAAGAAAGAAACCATTATAAGTAGATCCTAGACAACTAGATCCATTCAAGGTTATAGATCAGCAAATCAAACAACCAAAAAAGGAAGTACCTCAACTTACTCATTGAAAAAAATAGCCCATGGTAGATCTTCCAATTATAACAACATAAACCTATGCAATAAAAAGAGTTTGAAACTCTAGAATAGGCTAGAAATAGACTTTGGTATCCTTCAATCATTAAGTGACAAAGGACTAAAGAAATTAAAAAATATCAAAAGAAATTCAATGATCTAGATAAGGTGGAAAAGAAGTAGATAGAATCCTCTAGCTTCAATATTATCTATGAATAAAAGAAAACATCATCTAAAGTCAAGATGCATGATGCTTTAATTATTCTAGAAAATTTTGATATTTTCCAAGCATCATTGAAGTCCAACAGGTCAGAGGGTCAACAATAGTTGAAAATTAATCTAGCATAGGTTAAACCTACTCTAGAAGTAGATAAAAATAGCCCACCACCTTTCTACATGTACTTGCATATGTAAGTATGGGTTGTGCACAACTGCATGGTGGGTTTTGAAGCAACAACAATGGTTATACCAAAATATATTTGTGAAGCAATGGAAATGGAATAAACATGTTCCACTCTTAGAGTGTTGCAACTAGACAAAACTTTTATAAATATAGTTAGAGTGATCAAATATATTCTTATCATGCTACATAGGATGCCCTTGATAACACTGATATAATAATTGGTTGTGCTAGACATAAAGAATTATTTTAGGATATACGTATCTCATGAGCTCATAACTAAACTAGGTGGATCCTTGTCCTTACATTATTCATACATGGAAATTCCTCATAAGAGCTAAAAGTTTAAAAAAAAAATTGAAAATCCATCCATCTACCTTATAGGGAAAATTGAAGATGAGGTGAAACACTACAGTAGCATTGGTATGATTAGTGAGAAAATTAACCCATTAGAAGACATTATAGAACTATAGTCTGAAAATAAATTCTCGTTAAAAAATTTAAATTCTATGGTTGAAATAGAAATCAACACTTACTCTATCTAAAATCCAAAAAAGAAGAATTCTCTGAACATAGCAAGAAAGGATCTCCAATACAATGAGATATGGAAGCTCTATTTTGATGGATCTATGTTCAAAAATGGTACTAGAGTAGGCATTGTGCTGATTTCACCATCTGGAGAAGCTAAAATATTATCATATAGGCTAACTTGTATTTTTACCAAAAATGCAATAGAGTATTAGGTATAATGAATTGGGCTCAAACAAGCAAAAAATATGGTTATCAAATTGTTAATAATATATAGATATTCTAAATTGGTGGTAAATCATAGAAAAGTGCAATAGCAAACAACACTATTTGAAAGCCTACCAAAATAGAGTATAGGACCTATTTAAAATCTTTGACATGCTAAACATAAAATAAATTTCTAGAGAACAAAATGTGCAAGTTGATGGATTGGATTCTCATAGAACCAAATTTTGTCCAATATTTAATTTAATGAAAGTCTCAAGATCTATCAAATTGTCATTTAGGATGCCTATGCTAGCTAAGCAAACCTTCTAGAAAATATTTGACAATGATGGATAGATAATATATTTCTAAATTTAGAATATGAACTACATAAATTTAGCTAAAGAAATAAATGAGTATGAAATGGTCTAGCTAAAGAACAACCACATTCTTAAGGGATTGATTACCCTCAAGAACTTATTCAATAATAAGGATTGGCCAATTGAAAAAAAAATAAGATCAATGAACAAGAGTTCAAAAAAGTTCAATTGAATCCAAAGAAGAATTTAATGGTTGGTATAATATGCTCTAAAGAAGAAGTTTTGCAGCTTGTAGATGCAAAGAATTCAGTGATATCATTAATTAGAGCTATGATGACTTAAACGTATATATTAAGGATACCTTCCAACATACTATACAATTAATATCCAATGCCAAGCCATTTCAAAAAAATCAAAGGCTGATAAATCCAAAAATAGAAGCATTAATGAAACAAGAATTGCTAAAGTTGCTAAATGCATAAATCATCTATCCGATCAAACATTCAACATGGCTAGCTAATTTGGTCTCATTTAGGAAAACTAATAGAGATATTCACCTTTGCATGGATTTTAGGAACCTACATATAATTATTGGGGTAGAAAGGTTTTCATTGTTGGATGAAATTTTAGGTTTCAATCAAATTTGGATCAGAGATGAGGATCAATATAAGACTATATTCACAACTAAATGGGGAATATTTGCTTACCAAAGAATGCATCTTGGATTCTCTAATGCCAAATCTACTTTCCAAAGTGTTATGGATTTATATTTTGGTGATCTTGTAAATAAATTTATATTGATCTCTCTCGATGATATGACAATATTCTCTCATCAAAAAGAGAAGCATTTTGAACATATTAGAATTTTTTTTAGAAATGTAGAGAATTTGGGGTGTCATTCAATCCAAAAAAAATAATCTTCATTGTCCATAAAGCAAAGCTACTAGGTCACATAGTATCAAAGGAAGGTCTATATATTGATCTAGATAGAGTTAAATATATATTAGCACTCATTTTACCTCAAAGCAAAAAAATACTTACAATCATTTTCAGACAAGTCAACTTCATCTAGAAATTCATATCTGAATTTTCTCAAATAGTAAATCCTATGATAAAAATATTAAAAAGTGGAATTCATTTGGATAAAATCTATAAGAGAAAATTTCATGAGCATAAAGGAATCTATTACCAAAGCCTCAATATTAACTAATC
Source organism: Wollemia nobilis (assembly GCA_028583015.1). NCBI lineage: Eukaryota > Viridiplantae > Streptophyta > Pinopsida > Araucariales > Araucariaceae > Wollemia > Wollemia nobilis. Next base: position 431,938 of record JAQPPZ010002571.1, on the reverse strand, counting down.
CAAACTATAAGAGATATTTTACTCTTCATGTATTTAAAGCAGATGAAAACTATACCATTGTGCTCACTTAGAAATATAAGGATCACAATGAGAAACCCATACAATTTTTTAGTCAAACTCTTAATTATAAAGAAGAATAATATAATTTTATAGAGAAACAATTATTTTCCCTAATGAATTCACTCAAAATATTGAGACACTGCATTTATCAAAGCAGAACATTGGTGTATGTAGTACACCTATATGTCTAGAGCTTTATAGTGCAAGGAGAACTAGACAAAAATTAGTTAGCTAGATTATGAAGATACATGAGTATGACATAGAAATTAAGCCAAATAAGTTAGTTAGAGGGAGAGAACTATGTGAAGAATTAACAAATTCTAAATTGTTGGACACTATTTTGTTCATTGAACAATAAGAAGAACGTAAACCGAAAGAGGTTTGGATAGAGTAAAATCATTGGTTAAACTAGATGACTTATTTTTTGAGACTGACAAGTATTTAGATGGATTTATGGTGTCTCAAAGGTTAAAATACAGGTTTCAAGCTTTGAAGTACACTCTAATTGAGAATATCCTATACCAACTAAATCTTGATGATGTGTTGTTGATATGTGTGTAGGAGGACATTATTTTGGATAAACAATGGCTGCTAAAATTATCAAAGCTAAATAATATTGGCCCAAACTATTTTTTTGACACTTATAATGTTTCTAATGGCTATGAAAAATATCAAATATTTATTGTAAAAAGTAAGAACCTAGAAATGCCTCTATAATAAATTATTATAGAAGAACCCTTTCAACAATGGGGGTTAGACATTATTGGGATGATATCAATTCTTCTACTAGACATAAATTCATATTGATATCAATTGATTATTTCACTAGATGGTCTGAAGCAAAGACAACTAAACATGTAGTTCAAGATACTATCATAGAATTTTTGGAAATATTGATCACCAGGTTTGAGGTTCCTGCTACAATAGTGTTTGATAATGTTGGAGCATTTATAGGATCTAAATCTATGGATTTTGCAATAAAATATGGCATTTAATTGAAGAAATTCTCAAATTATTATCCTTAAGATAATGGACTAGTAAATTCTACCAATAATAATTTAATAAGGATAATTAAGTGAAACATTGGTTATAATCAGAAGAGTTCACATTTAATGTTGGACCAAAAATTATGGAAAGATAAAACCACAACCAAGAAAGCTTTGAAGACCACACCATACACTCTAGTTTATGGAAAAGAAGCCATGTTTCCCTATTAATATTGAATTTCCTACCTTGAAATGCATATACCAATCACAATTAGAGGACACTAAGCTAGTTTTAAAAAAATGTCTAAATTATTACTATTATAGGAAAAAAAGAGAAAAGATCTATAATCATTTTCATCAACACCAAGAAGCTATGAAGTGGTATTTTGATAAAAAAAATCATTATTTAAATCCTTTAGGGATGGGGACTTAGTGCTTAAATCACAAAATTGGGAAAGCATGAAAATCTAGAACCATTGTGACCTGGTTCATATCTAATATTAGGGATAAAATAATTGAATGCATACAAGCTTCAAGATATGGATGGTCCTATTTTTTCAATTTTGATGAATAACCAATACTTAAAGCATTATGCATTGAAAAATGTGTTGATTATGTGTACATATGTAAATAGCAACATGTATAAATAATCATGTACTAGTAGTAGTGGTAGTAGTGCTTTGTAAATAAAATCAATTTGAGTGGTTAAAGATTGCACTTGGTAGCTACCAAATTTTGTATTCTTAGAAATCTCATTAGCCAAAAAGCCTAAAAAATATTAAAAAAGGTCATATATCATAAATTCTTCGATGAAATTATAGTTTGAAGACAAAATTTCATTGTAGAAGCTAAGCATATGTAATCCCCAATGTTTAATTAGAAAAAACCATTCACTACAAGCATTTATTACTATATAAATAGGGATGGAAAGAGGTAATATGTATTTATGCATTTGTTTGGAAGGGGGAAACATTATAAAATTTCTAAAATACACTATGTAATAAGAAGGCTATAAAATTATTGGTTATCATGTTTATAGAAGAAGTCGACTGGTGCAAAATAGCTCAAGATAAGAGAGGTTATAAAATATAGAATACTATTGGAAATTTTGACTAATAAGGTTTTCATTGATGTCAATTTTTTGGTACAAGGCAAAGTCCATTTTGGTACAAGCATAGTGGTAAAAGAATTGGTTATAATATTTTATATTATAAACCAAAAAGGTTGGCTAAAAGGTTGAAGACAAAATATTACCGCATGGTTTTAAATAGAAAAGGAGATATTATAATATTATAAATATTATAATAACTAAGCCAGAAGGTCTTATTAAAAATAAGGAAAAAAGAATTGATGAAAACCCCATGCAAAAGTATTATTTAATACCAAATTAAATAATATTTCAAATAAACATAAAGTTAAATATTATATTAATAATGAAATTAAATTTGAATTTGGTCGAGGGAAGAAAGTAGAGAGGGGAGGGCTCTGGTCCCTCCCCTGCTCCCCCTCCCATGGCTCCTGGTTCCTGCCCAGTCCTTGGATCAATATAGGTCATCCCTCCCAGGGAGTGGTTGTTTGCAGATGATCTCCTGGGGGGAGATCCTTTTCCACTATCTGCGCCCCTCCCGGTCGGCTAGGGTTTCCTTGGTTGTTTTTTTCGGACTGGTGCTTCCCAGGGATCCCTGTTTGGTTGGGGATCCCTTCCCTTTTTCCCTCAGGCTTCCCCCTGGGGTTTTTTGCAGGTTATTCGTGTGGATCTGGTCCCCTACGTTTCTCGGTGTGGTGGAGGTGACGGTTTAGGGTTTGGACAACTTCCCTCTTTTCTTGTGAATCCTCGGTGGGCTCTGTGCTTGGACGGGATTCTTGGTCCCTGCTGCTGGGATCCTCTTCTATTTTCCCAGGGCGGGTTCCTTGTGGTGCAACTCTCTGGTCACTTCCTGATGGGCTGGATCCTCTCCGTGCCTGGCTGTCGGCTTCCTGCAGGATGGCTCTCGCTGAACGAAATGTTTTCCCGATAGGCGGGATGGTTTCTCCACAGGGCGGGATCCGCCAAATCTGCCGATTTTCCCGCGAGGTGGGATCCTTTCTTTTCTGTTGGTTTCCTAGATGGCGGGATTTCCTTTTTGCTTCCCGCTTGGCGGGAATGTTTGTGGTGGTTTTGACCGCTTCCTGCGAGGCGGGATTTTATTGTAACGGTTTTTCTTTGCTTCCTGCTGGGCGGGATCTTCTCGATGGTGGTTTTTGGCTACTCCCCGCTGGGCGGGATCTCCAAAACTACTTTCTTTCTTATTTGTTTGTTTCCCGCTGAGAGGGATTGTTTCATGCTTACTGTTACCGTTGGGCGGAATTTCTATTTTGGTGTTCAGTTTCAAGGGATTGATGTCCTAGGCCCATTTCTTATGTAATCAGGTTTTGGGATCCTTGTTAAAACCCGCTATAAATACAAACACTATAATTAACAAAAAAAAAATTGAATTTGGCTAAGGTGCCAAAAATAAAATTTAAAATATTGGAGGTATCTATTTCCACCAATGTTCATAAAATCACCTTGGAGCGTGTAAAAGGAGGAAGGAAAAATTTAAAGCAATAATAAAAAAAAAGAATTCAATGCACATGCGAACAAAATCAAACGAAGGGAAGAAGAGAAACGTGGAAGTTTTTCATTCATAGAACGAAGGCAAAGGGTTAAGTAAAAGTGACAAGCACTTTTGGTATAGAAAGGGCTGGTAGACCAAGTAGCAAGAAGGTCCTACGTTGGTCATTCATAGAAGGAAGTTTTGAGGTTGAATTCCCCCTAGCACCAGTTGAAGGTTTTAATTTTTAAAAATCTAAAGTGGTAGGTATAAATTTGTGAGACTAAATTTTAGTCTCAACCACTTGGCTAGCACAAGTGATAGAGTGTTGCACTGGTGAGTAGAGGTCAGAGGGTTGATTCCCATTTACGGCAAAGTAATGATTTTTTTTGTTAAGGTATGAACCGTGGTTAGTTTGTAAGGTATGCACTATGGTCGTTGGCTATGGTAATATTTAGTAGATGATATTTGATTTAACCTATAGTTGAAACTTGGGAGATATAAGGAGAAATATTTTGCATTATGTTAAAGCTTTGAATGACATTTATTTTATGAGATTGGAGTGATAAGTGTGTGGTTAGTTTATGTATCATTGTAATTCTTTTATGTTTGAAAATAAATTAGAGTAAAAATTATTTTGAAAGAGTGGAGATAAAAGGTGTAAGAGTCTTGTTATTTGATTATAATTCTTGGTTTATAAAAGGGATAAATTTTTAAGAGAGTTTTGGCATTTTCCATGAAAACTAAAAATAAATTCTAGAATATTATTTTTATAATTCTTTGAGCATATTTTTGATGGAATATTCATGTGGAGGTTTTGAGATAGACTATTGTCATCTAACCTTAGCATATCACAAAAGAAGTTGATTGTGAGTAAGATAGGTTTTGAAGACATATCTTCATCAAAGCAAAAAGGTATGGGTACATAATATTTTGTTCTAAGTAGTTGTTGGATTGAATGTTGTAAAACATAAGGTGGAGTGAAAAGGATTGTTTAATGAACATTGTTGGAAATAGTTTAGTGATTTTTATGTACTTAAGTGTTGAATATTTTGAGAATATTGGAAATAGAGAATATGAATCATTTGAGTTAGGTTTTGAGATCTATATTGTGCTATTTTTTGAAATAAGTGTGAAAATTTTAGTTAGGGCTTGTAAGAGAGTTGTAATTCATTGGTTGAATGATTTTGTGAAACTATTGAGTATTGGTTTGAGTGGATTTGTGAATAAGCAAGTCTTAAGAAGACTTGAGGATAGGTTTGGAGATAGGTTTTGAGACATATTGTGATATAGATTTTGAAATAGACTTTGAGAATATTTAGAGGCTAAGTTTGGTACAAATTTGATATAGAGTTAAGAATGGGATTTGAGGGTGATAGAGCAGAAGACAATAGTCTCCAATGGATAGATATCCATTAGCTAATGCAATAGGGATAAAATTCCCCTATGGAGAGAGATCCACAATCTAGAGCAATGGGGGTAAAAGTCTTCTAAAATATCACCATCCGAAGTAGATGGGAAATATTTATCCTATGAATAAAGATCCATGAACTAGAGCAGAGGGAAAAGAGTTATCTTATGGATAGATTTCCATGAACTAAAGCAAGGGAATTGGTGTCTCCTTTGGATAGAAGTCCATAAACATTTTAATAGGGAATTGATTCTCAAAATACTTCGTTGAGAAAATTTATAAGGAATATTTTCTTCGTGGAGTAGCCCACATTTGTTGAACCACATTAAATAATTTATCTCATGTATGTGATAATGTGTGTAATGTTTACTACTTTGATATTGTTTATGTTATCATATGGATTGAAAAGTAAAAAGTTTTATCTTATATTGTTCACCCTTCCTCTTAGTATAAGCTTATATTATTCAAATGGTATCAAAGTGGGTTCCTTCATGAAAAGCCTAACAAATTGAAGGAATATCCCACAAGAACATACATATCATCAGAAGATGGAGAAGAGGCCATGATTGACATAAAATAGGAATTTTTTTTGCTCTTAGAAACTTAGAAAAGGTTAGAAAGAATATCTCAAGTTTGAATCATCAAATTCAAGAGGATGAGGAAGCAATGATGGAAATTCTACAAAATATCATAGAAATCAAGGTAAAAGTTGAAGGGGGGAATAAAATTGAATAGGATATGATAGAAATATTAAAGGCAAGAGAGGAAGAATGTGGAATAAAAAATTGTCTCACTAAAGAAGTAATTTGAAAAGACTAAGGTTAAATTGTAGCAAGACATAAAGATAGGTAAATAGAAACATGATTCAAGCTCCCAAGGAACAAAGACATCAAACAAGGAAGATTCCATGACTTATGACAATGCACTAAATGGGAAATAGATTAGGAAATAATAGGGCAAATAATATCTGTGAACATAAGTTAATTATAGAAAAAACAAAAGAAGAAGCACATGACCATATTATTAAAAGCACTCAAACATGTTACAAAATTTCTTCCATAGATATTGTTTCTCATGTAATAAATATGGTCATAGAGTTGTACATTGCACTAGTTATGTGAAAGATATTTTTTATAGAAATTTCAATTCCTTTGCATCTCTTATAAATTACGAAATCATATTGAAATCCGAATGCGGGGTGACGGCATGCCATATTATGATGCAAACAAAATTGATACAAATGGTGCAGATGCTAAGCCCTACGAATGCGAGAAAGCAATGCATGCAGGAAACAAAGCATAAATGAAACTAGATGTAAGAAAAACAAAGTGGGGCCTCTTTTTATTAATGTTGCTTTCAATCTAGTTACAATATGTCTCCCCCCATCTAGGGCTCAGAGCATTTGATACAGTTCATTACATCAACGGATGGTACGCTTCCAATGTCTTTCGCATGCCCAAATTTGAAATGGACGGGCCAAATGTTGTCACCACTTGCATATGTGTGTTCATGTGTTCCTTGCTGCACCTTCGGTGTTCTTGGTGGTGATATCCTGCCCTTAGAGAAATAGCAAACAGTTAATAGCATATGCGGATAGAGGGAAAAACATGTAATCCCCAAGGCCTCCGGCTAGAGAATACATAAAATAGCAAAAATATTGTCAAAACATGTCATAATGAACTAAAAATTTGAAAAAAGCATAGAAACATCATTAGAGACACATTACAAAAATAACAGTCAAGAAATCATGCATGGATTTCTAATCGCTCTGGGGTGGGACGATTAGGACTGTCACAAAACATGCAAAAGCAACCTTGCAAATGTCTAGCCCAGAGGCCTCCAAAACTCATAAAAACTTGGGGTTAGGCTAAAAAGAACATTTTGGGATGACCCATAAGGTCATATTTGGAATATTCTACCCAGATTGTCTCGTATCCTAAAGAGCTCCCTGTATGTTAGTAAACACGTAAAATGATAAGAACACGGTCAAAACAAGTCAGAATGCAATGAAATTTGAACAACAGCATAAGTAAACCAAATATAACATAATGCAAAAATAATAGTAGAGAAATTATTCATGGATTTCTAATCTCTTTGGGGTGGGACGATTAGGACTGCAGTAGTTTGGGGGGCACCCGGGGGCAGGACGCCCATCGTTTGGGGTCTGGTTTTGACACCAATCCACTTGGAATGGGTCCAAAACCTCCTAAGGGGTTGTGTAAATGATTTTGGTGTGGGTTTGTTGCTGATTGTTTGGGTTTTGGGTCAATATTACATTCTTAATGTTCATCCAATAACCTCTCTTCCGAAAGAGAAATTAGGGATGTAAGAAGCACAAAGGGGAATGTGGGTATAATTTGGCAGCACTCTGTTGCTCCAAATGCTCCAGCTCTCCTCTTCTTGTTTGGGGTGATGAGGCACACCCTTTTATAGACCTAGGGTCTCTCTCTTTGAATGTGCATGTGAGGGCACCACTTGGCTTGCCATGCCTTTTTTTGGGAGAGAAGATTCCTCCCTTATTTAAAGTCTCCTTGCATGAGGCCTCCATGATCAAGGTATGTTTGACTGAAGTCCCTCTCTCAGATTTGAAACTGTTTCTCACAATTGCATACTCTGAATGTGCAATTAAGTGGTGAATCTATTGAGGTTTGACTTTTTGCTAGTCAAACCTGCAACTCGTACCACCCTGGGACGATTGCTGCTAATCATCCCAAGGTGGGACGAGTAGGGAGCAAAGTGCTTAAAAGGTGCCAAATTGACCTTTGACCTTCCAAAATTGATTTGGGAGTAGTTAGGACCACTTTTTAACCTCTGTAGGCTGCCCAAGGGGGTAGGTATGTCAATTCAGTCAGTGCTTGTAGTCACATAATCGAATTGGTGTTGTTTTGGTGTCTATGGATGCCCATTTTTGGGATGCGCTGTGTGTGGCATAGTGCGGAGCAAAAATAGATGACCAAAGCACTTTATTATTAGGTTTTCTAAGTAACCTAACCAAATTTTGATGCCCCAAGTATGGAAAGGGCATGCATTCTTGAATCCTTGCTTCTGACGAGCTAAGGAGCTTAACTCAAGTGTAACCTTTTTTGGTGAGGTGTACTTGATCTTGGACATTGTTCAGTCATGAATAGGCAAAGGGCGCAATATTTTGTTTGGGGAACCTTGTCTTAATGTTTCTAGAATGCCAAGTGTTTGTTTAGCTTGTGATTATTACTTGTTTACTGCCCCAAGTAGGAGCATGATTGTCTTTGTCAATGATTCTTTGAATGCATGCCATTTCTTTGGTTGGGTGTGTATTGGTTGATTGGTGACTAAGTGTGACTACCCTCTCAAGTGACGAATCGATGAGGGAATCACAAAAAATAAGAAAAGTGATGAGTTGCTTGACCCAATATGACATTTTTAAGGGTGCATTCAGTTTCTTTTGTTGAACGCGCGTTACAGTTTTCCAACAATCAGTCCTATTTTTGGTGGGTTTTGACCCTTTTTTGTGACACCTATTGGGGTTGAAATTATCGAAAATCCATCCTCTTGTGGAGCGGTCCAGCTATGATAGACTTCTTAGGGATAAGGATAGTTATGATTTGTGACCCCAATGTTCATTTTTCATGACAATAATATCAGACGCAAAGGCGCTTTTGTTCAGAAATTGTATTGCTAGTTTTTGGTGGGTTTTGACCCTTTTTGTGATGCCCATTGGGGCTAAAATTGTCAAAAATTTGTCCTCCCGTGGAGTGTTACGGCTATGGTAGCATTATTAGGGAGTAGGATAGTGATAATTTGTGACCTCAAAATTATTTTTGTATTCCCAGAATGTCAGGTGCAAAGGTATCTTTGTTCGGCAATTTTATTGTTGTTTTTTGGTGGGTTTTGACCCTTTTTGTGATGCCCATTGGGGCTGAAATTGTCGAAAATCCGTCCTCCCATGGAGTGGTCCAGCTATGGTAGCATTATTAGGGAGTAGGATAGTGATAATTTGTGACCCTTATGGTGGTTTTGCATTCCAAGAATGTCAGGCACAAATACGCTTTTGTTGGGAAGTTTTATTGCTATTTTTTGGTGCATTTTTTGGATGCAGTTTTTGTTGCTTGATTTCTTTCTCTGTAATCATCCCAGGGTGGTACGAATACTAATTTTGTAATCATACCAAGGTGGCATGAGTTCCAACTAGGGCACTCATCCCAGGGTGGGATGATTACAGGCCTAACAACCTATAAAAGGGCCAAAACTAGGTTTTGGGCTCATTTGCAACATTTTTTTCTTGGCGTTCGAGCAGTGAGGAGGAGTGCTAGTTTACATAGCAGAGCGCTGCAAAAATTTCGTAGACACCATGAGTGCAAGGACCGGATATTTGAGTGACGAATCTGAGGTGAGACCGGTATGGTGTTCCTTCTCCATGCTTGTTATTTATTTTTTGTTTCTTTCTGTTAATTAAAGTTTAAAACATTAATGAATTTTTGTATTGTGTTTTGCATTTATACTAAGGAAAAAACACTAATTAATTTTATTGTTTTTCTTTGTTTTTCGCATTTGGACTTAGGTTAAAACCCTAGTGTTTTTTTTTTGTTTTTTTTTATACTAAGGTCAAAACCCTAGTATTTTTTTTTCGTATTTTTTGGTTTTACCTTGTTTATTTGGTTAATGTTTTTGCTGTACATTTGTTTTGCTTTTTTTGTAATTTAAGGCAGAAACCCTAAAGTGCAATTTTGTTATTATGCAGTTTTTTTTATGTTTATGTTTGTATACACTTGCTATACATTTTTTTTGTTGCTGTATATTTTTTTTTTTGCTATACATTTTTCTTGTTTTTGTTGTCATATTAAGATAGAAATCCTAAGATGACATTTTGTTGTGTACAGTTTTTGTATGTTTTTGTTTGTATACACTACTATACATTTGTTTTGTGTTTTAATGTTTTTGTGTTGTTTTTGTTTTTTAGGTTGTGAAGAGTTGGTACCAGCAGCTGACTATATTCTCTGATGCTCGTGATGCATTGACTATTACGGATTGGGAGTGGCTTGATGCCCTTGGGCTCAATCAGGTGATGCGGTTGGAGCCTATGGTGGGGCATCGGGCATATCTGACTACGCTGATCAATTTATGGGATCCCCACACCAACACCTTTCATATCCCAATAGGAGAGATGACGGTGACTCTAGAGGATGTGTATCAGATTTTGTAGATTCTGATAGACGAACTACCCATTTGGATGACTCCTCGTGATTAGTGAACGGTGGTGCTGACATGGTGCTTTGGGTAGGTGACAAATATGGGGGTGGATAGGCCTGTGGAGAGGGTAGAGGTAGACTACCTGATAGGTGGGATTTTGGTGTGGTGGTGGTTTGATAAGGGTGAGATTATCTGCCTTGGTGGACAGTTACTTGAGCTCACTAGAGGTGGATCGTCGCACCGTATGAGAGGTAGTGAGATTGATCAGTATACATCCTCTCATCGCAGGTGGGTGGGTGAGGTTAGAATTAGTGGGCATGATGCGAGGGCTGGTATCAGCCACCCTGAGAGATACCATAGGACCCACACCACTTGGGATAGTTCCAGTCGCACCGATCCTGCGTGATCATGGTGGCCGACTCCCTAGGCTTTGGGGTTTTGAGTTTTTTTTATTTTTTTGTGAGGTCATAGGACCTTCTTATTGTATCCTGAGGGCATTTTTGACGTGATATATACATGAATATTTTTGGATTATATACATGTTATGGTTTATTGTTATTTTATGCACATTTATTTGTGTTGATGTATGCATATGTTATTATGAATGCAAATGTTTCTGACTATATGGATGTATGCATATGGAATGGATGGATTGATTTGTTGATATATTGGTGGTGGCACCATAGTCTGTACAGGATTTACTAGCATTCTATACTATGTGATTGCTTTGTGGAATGACTTTGCATTTGTAATTTTTGTTTTGTATTTTCTGATGGTGATGTAAGTAATGAAATGTACCACGATTGTTTTTAGAATGTAGTTATGGTTTTGCTGAGACTCATATGCTTGAACTAACTAGCTAAGAATGTACATTATCTTACAAGACTTTTGAACAAGGTACAAATTAGACTTGAGTTTGACCAAGTTATTTCACATCCCTGTGTGCGATTTAATTCGTTGATGTGGTATTTGTCAGGATACCGCCAGTGCCAGATAGGTTGTCAACCAAACCTATACTGAGGATCACCTAATTAGCTCCATTAACTCCTTTGTTGCATTTAGTAAGATTAATTTGTGATGCAATCTAGGATACCATAAGCTAGCTCATCCACATTCAAACATTGATCTGTACATAATTTAATGCGACAGATATATCATCATGTAGGAGGTTTTGCCACCAGTGACCAGCAGGCTATCTACCAAACCGGTACTGAGGATCACCTCATGAAATTTTGAATGCTGAGAGTTCTAGGGATTCAAGTTCAACTCCCTTATTTTCTTCAATTTTATTGGGATACTTGCTCTCATATATAGTGATAAAAAATCACTATTTATTTTTTGTTTTTGAGCAAGAGATTTGAATTTTTCTTTTTGATGTGTGCACTTTGAGGATTTTGTTGCAAACTATGGGGTTTGTACTTTGAATTTTATAGTTTTTGATATTTGCAACTTTTTGAGAATTTGGGAAATATGATAGCGGTGAAAACCACTGTTTATTTTGGGGAATTGGGTAGGGAAGATGCTTGTCCTTTTGCCAACTCTCAACATTCTTGGGGTCATTCGCACAAGGGGATGAGCAAGATAACGATTTCTCTTATGGTAACCTGGACCACTGTGCAAGTTTCATCTTTCGTTCACACAACTTGGGAATTTTTGTGTTTTAAACTTGTGTTGGGATGCTATGTAACAAGGCGTGATCCAAGTAAAACTCTACCTTGTAAAAATCAGTCTGACTTTGTACAACATTTGGCTAGAAATCTAAAGACAACTGAATAACAAAAATCCTAAGGACATTAAAAGACAACTGACTATGACATGGCAAAAATGCGAATGGCATTATTTTGGTTGGATCATTTACAAAATGGATGAATGTGGAAAATGATGGACTTGCCGAGTAATGACAGTCTATGGTGCCTTTGACATGTATGACCTAGCAAATATGCAATGTATGTATGTGATGCCTAATGTAGTTCTTTTTGTGTTTTGATTTTTTTAAGCTTATGCATGAAAGGAAATGCAATTTTTTTGTTTTTTTAATTATTTGCTATTTTTTTTTAATTTTCATTTTTGACCAAGCGATTATGGGAATCCTTGGAGATTTTAATTTGACCAAAGAGTTTATGGATACCTTTGGGACATTTTAGGTTGAACAAGTGATTGCTGGAATCCTTAGAGCTTTTGGTTTGACCAAAGGGATTATGGATACCTTTGGGGAATTTTAGGTTGACCAAGCGATTATGGGAACCCTTGGAGCTTTTGGTTTGACCAAAGGAATTATGGATACCTTTGGGGCATTTTGGGTTGACCAAGTGATTGCGAGAATCCTTGGAGCTTTTGTTTTGACAAAAGGGATGATAGATACCTTTGGGGTGTTTGGGGTGACCAAGCGGTGGTGAGAACCCTTGGAGCTTTTGGTTTGACCAAAGGGATTATGGATACCTTTGGGGTGTTTTGGGTGACCAAGCGGTGGCAGGAACCCTTGGAGATTTTTAGGTTGACCAAGCGATTACGGGGATCCTTGGAGCTTTTGGTATGACCAAAGGGATTATGGATACCTTTGGGGCATTGGGGGTGACCAAGCGATGACGGGAACCCTTGGGGATTTTGGGCTGACCAAAGGAATTATGGATACCTTTGGGGCATTTTTGGTCGACCAAGAGATTATGTGAACCCTTGGGGCTTTTAGTTTGACCAAAGGGATTATAGACACCTTTGGGGTGTTTGATGTGACCAAGCGATTGTGGGAATCCTTGGAGCTTTTGGGGTGGGTTATGGCTTTCTAAATGTTGAATGGCCTCAAATGATTGATGTTCAAGGGTTCTAGTTCCTTGATTCCTTTAAGAGAGGCGAGCCGGTATGTTCTAGGTCCTATTTTACTATAGATTACATACGGACCTAATTAGGTTGCCATGAACTTGTCCCTTAAATTGGGCGACAAGTTATAATTTTGTTGGTTCTCTTTTAAGACCAAGTCACCAACCTGAAAGTCTCTTAGGTGAACTTTCATGTTATATGCCTTCTTAAGTCGCTCTTGATAGATACATAAATTCTCGAGAGCATTGATGCATCGTTCATCGAGCAACGTAAGCTGGTCTAACTGGACCTGCCATTCAGTGTCATCATCAATGAACTCTTGCATTGATATGCGTAGGGAGGCATGACTACGTCGGAGCCATACAACAACGAAAATGGAGTGGCCCTAGTGGGCTTCCGAATGCTAGTGCGATAAGCCCACATGGCAAGTGGTATTTGGATGTTCCAATCCTTATGATTACCTGTGATCATATTTTTAAGGATGGCGACTAGCATTTGTTTTTATGCCTCTACTTGCCCATTTGCCTGCAGATAATAGGGTGTCAAAAAATTGTGCTGAATTTTATACTTTTTTGTCAAAGCATGCACGTCTTTTTTCTTAAATGACGTCCCATTATCCAATATGATCTTGTATGGAATACCAAAATGACATATCATGTTATATAAAATGAACTCTGTAATGCAGGGCCTAGTCGTAGAGGTAAGCGAATTACTTCCACCCACTTAGTGAAGTACTCTATGGCCGTTATGATAAATGTTTGATGACCCAACGATGCATGGGAGATATTTTCTATGATATCTAAGCCCCAATGTGAAAATGACCAAGATGATTGGATCAGCTGCAAGGCCTGGGAAGGTACGTGTGTCAAGTTAACATGGTGTTGAAACTTCATGCACTTCCACTCATATGTGCAACAATCTCGCTCTAAAGAGGGCCAATAATAGCCCATGCAAAGAATACACTTTGTGATGGCCATACCACTGAAGTGGCCCCTACATGTACCATCGTGTGCTTGGGTGATCGCCCAAGTGGATTCCTGCTAGTCCAATCAATGGAGGAGGATTCCTTTTTAGCTCCGACGGTATAAAATGTCTCCTAGCAAGACATGTTTTGCCGCTTTCTGTTTGAATGATATTTTCATGACATGAGACAATCCAAGTGGGAGTCTACCTAACTTGAGATAGTCTCTTATGGGTGTGTACCAATCCTGCTAATCAAAAACCTCAATGGCATGAATGACTGATCCCTCTTGAAGTTCATCCATAGCAAAATATGAGCGGGAAAGAAGTTGTAAAAATAGTGTTGTGTTGCTATTAAGAGGGGTTAGGGAGAACAAAGACCCCTAGTTGGCATGATTCAAACTATCACAGATTCAAGAGAACCTATCCTGAGATGGTTCAATCTGGATCAGGTGGATTCTTGACGTTATGTCAGAGCTTGCACACTCCATCATGGATTGTGATAATGTTTTGACTTGAATGGTTGTCATCTCACCAGAAGGGTCTTGCGAGATTAGTGACCCCAAGGAGGCCATAGTGTCTGCAAAATGATTCGATGATCAAGGGAGTGCCTTGATGTCATACCACTCAAGCTTTGTCAGGAATTTATCCATAAGGGCTTTGTAGGCTTGCAAAACTAGGCATTTGCATTGTAATACCCCTTTCACTTGGTTGACAATTAACAATGAATCACCAAAGATATTCAAGCATTTGATTTTCATGGTGATGGCTATCTGAAGACCTATGAGCAAGGCTTTGTATTCAGCATTTTTATTGATGCATAGGAAATCAATTTTAAATGATAGAGGGATTGGAACCCCTCGCGGTGTAAAAAATATGATTCCCACACCACCCCCTTGCTCACATTTAGAACCATCAAAAAATAAGGTTATATTGGCCTGTGACTCGGGATCTTTAGAATCTGGCAATTCTGAGACATGAAAGACCCCATCATCGGGTTGCTCTATGGTCAGAGGCTGATCATCTTCGAGAGGAGCCTCTGCCAGTTGATCGATGATGACTTGACCTTTGATGGACTTTTTTCCAATGAATTCGATGTCAAACTCCGTCAACAACATGATCCATTTTATCGTACGACTACTGTGATAAGTACGACTCATCATGTATCGTAATGGATTATCCTTAGACACAACATACATCGTATTGCTCAGCATGTAATGACATAGCTTTTTGGTGGCAAATACCATTGCTAAGCATAGCTTCTCGATGTATGCATAGTTAAGTTCATAACTAACTAGGGTGCGGCTAATATAATAATTAGCCTGTTCTTTATGTAGTTCATTTTTATGGGCCAGCATGGCACCCAATGCCACCTCAGTAGCTGAGATGTATAAGTAGAACAACACCCTTGGTTTAGGTGGTGCCAATACTAGTGGTGAAGCCAGGTATTGTTTTATGTCATTGAAGGCAGACTGGCACTCATCATCCCAATGAAATGCTACCCCCTTGTGCAATAATTTATTCATGGGTTGACACTTTTCAGATAACTACACTATGAAGCACTTGATTGACACAACCTTACCCTGCAAGCTTCTTAGCTGCCTGATGGTGGTTGGGGGAAGCATCTCAAGGATTGCCTTGACTTTTTTTAGATCTACCTCGATGCCTCATTTTGAGACTATGAAACCCAAGATTTTTCCAGATGTGATGCCAAATACGCACTTCTTGGGGTTTAGCCTAACTTTGTGTTTTATGAGGCAATCAAGGATCTTGCATAAGTCATCGAGATGATCTGGACGCAAAAGAGATTTGGCCAAAAAATCATCCATATAATATTCCAAAGTTTTATGCATGTGATCATGGAATATGTATGTCATAGCGCGTTGGTAGGTGGCACCAGAGATTTTTAAGGCCAAAGGGCATGACCTTATAATAGAATGTCTCCCAAGGTGTTGTGAATGCCATATTTAGTTGATCATTAGGATTGATACAAATCTAGTTGTATCCCGAGAAACCATCCATGAGAGAAAGCATTTTGTGGCCTGTTGTGGCATCTACCAATGTGTCGATGCTAGGCAAGGGGAAATCATCCTTGGGACTCGCTTTGTTTAAATCTCAAAAATCAATGCATATGCAAGTCCTCATGTTAGGCTTTTTAACGGGTACCATGTTGGACAACCATGGTGGGTAATCTACATAGATGAAAAACTATGCATCCAATAGCTTTTGTAGCTCGTATTTGACCATTAAGTCCACTGTTGGGTGCATCTTACGTAGATTTTGCTTGATTGGCTTGACTGTCGTATAAAGTGTTAAATTATGCATGACTAGCTACAGGTCTAGCCCCGACATGTCTTTGTAGGACCATGCAAAAACCTCCTTCTCTTTGAGAAGGGCAATGTAACCGACTTGCTCTTCGATGGATAGAATTAACCCTAACTTGATGATTTGTGGATTCATTGGATCAGAACTGATGTCTATGTCAATCGTCTCTTCGAATGACATGTGGAATTCGTCCTCCAACTGGTGTGGAGTCAGGATCAGGTGGATATAATTCATTAAATTTAGATCTATGTTGGGAATGTTGGGTTCCTCTTTAGCATAGAAGATATCCTAAGTTTGTCCTAGGGTGAAATGGAACATCCCACCGCAAGTCCAGTACTCTAATGGGGATGGTGGTGAGTCAGCATGATCCCAGGCTATGGCATATAGGTCTAGATACAATGGTCATGTTGGATCGACTGGATTGTGGATGGGTGTGGTTAGATAAATGGAGATCATGTTTATGGAATTAATTGGTCTCCATTATCGCATGGGAGTTGATACGAACATTATTGGTGATCATTGTACCACGAATTTGGCTCTATGGATACTGGCACAAAAATATCAGCCCTCTATGTGGATAGAAGGATAGGGTCTACCCTTGGCATGGGTGGCTCTAAAGGGTATCTGGGTAGAAAGTGCTCTCTGTATGCCTAAAGTAGCAGATGTAGCACTTGGTCCAACTATGCTTGGTTTAAGTGCCACCTATGCCTTGGCCCCATGTTTAGCTATTCAAACATATCATCAATGGGGTGTTGTTCTTGCCACATATGGTTGAGATATGCCATCTCAGTCTCATATTTGTTGTTGCTATTAGAGATCCATAGGCCTTCATTGGCTCTGACAACTACGTGCGGCATGTGAGGCTCGTTATACTCAAGCAAGTTGATTTGGTCCCATCTAGGTTGTTCTGCTCTATGCGAGAGGACATAATTCTCTTGAGGTGGCAATTGCTCGATTGGAGCATGGAAGGGGAACATCGCCATGAAGTCCTCTTGATAGTCATCTATGGGCATCACTTGTGAGTGATTTCTATCAGAATCAAAAGGGTCCCACGATGCTACCTCATAAGCTGACTCATCTTATAAAGACTCCCCTTGATCTTTTTCATATCCCTCTTGGAGGTTACTTCATGAACTTTCCCTTCTCTTGATCGAAGGGGAAGGGTTTTTGAGGTCAATAAGGTTTGTTTCTAACAATGGGAGATAATCCCCCAATGTGTATGTTGTGCTGGGATTGGCATACGGATCTTGTGCCAACCCATCCTTGTTGCCTAGCCCTAGACCTTGCATGTTTTATACCAAGTTTTCAAGGGGCAAAGGGTGGTTGAACCCTACTCCTGATTTATCGTATGGCATCTGATATCTTGGTTGACAAAGAACACACATTCCTTGTTCGTATCTGCCCAATCCATATCCATGCCAATTACATTGTCCAAGGTATTTCAAAGCGAAGTTTGGGTTGGATAGATAGTCGACATTCTCATCAAATGGCTCTTCGTCCTCTTCCTCTTGTAGGTAAGGTTTGATGTTGTTGTCGAGGCCCCCATATACAAAGTTTATCTAATTTTGTGGGTAGCCTAAAGGGATGATAGTGTCGATGGGGAGGTGAGGTCTCCCCATGTCTTGCATGGATTCGAGCGTAGGTGTTGCCACAATGTTCTGCACTAGGTACTCCCCCAGGCCCGTATTTGCCATATCAATGATAATTGTCAGTGGTTGAGGGGGAGGGAACGAGAGTTCTTCCCGAGTCCACTCCATGTGGGGAAAATAAGGTGTCTCGACTTCCATTCAACTAGGCACCTCCTCAGTAGAGATGGTTGAGACTAATGGTGGTGCCTCGTCTAGGGGCTTCTTTGTGTTGTCCTTCGGTGTGGCCACCATAGGTGGCATTATTGGTGAAGTGATAGACGATGAAGATGGGCCAGGTTGGTTACTTGAGGGACTCAACAGTGGGGATGTAGGCAAAATCAGACTCTGAGTGGATGGATTCAATTGAAAGTCCAAATATGTCGATGGGAGGGTTGATTATGGCATCAATTGTACCGCATTGTAAAACTTGAAAGGCTCTAAGTATACTGGGACTACATGTACTTTCCCTTCATGTGTGTACTTGAGGCACTGATGGGTTATCAAAGAGACACACTTCATGTCCCTGATCCAAGGCTGGCCTAGCAAGATATTGTAGGCCATATCACCCTTGAGGATGTGACACAACGTAGGAATAGTATTTTGTCCCACTTGGATGGGCAGGACAATTATGTCAATCGTCGAGCATAACACGTCGTTGAATGCCTGAAGAGTGTAAGTGGATGCCACAATGTGGGATGCTAGCAGCTTAAGATGTTTTAATGCTACAGTCATGATTATATTGCTGGATGAGCCAGTGTCCACCAACACCCTTTTGAATGGATTCTCTTTGACCCACGCGATGACGTATCACTAGTCACCAATTTTAGTTTGTCTTCCCTAAAGGTTATGAATGATTCAGTGCATTGTCTCATATGTCCCACAAAGTTATTGAAATAATTGGGTTCTTGGGGCTATAGATCAATGGCTTTGAGTATCTCCATCAGAGCCTCTCGATGGGGTGATGATTGTTGGATGAGCTCATATATGGAGAGCCTAGCTGACATGGTCCTTAAAATTTGAGTAAGTTTAGTCCGAATTATAGCCACTGGTCTAGGCAGGGGAGGTTGTGTAGGGTTTTGTGGGGGTTGTGACATTGATGGAACATTTCCTATAGCTATAGCAGGTGTAGCCGTGTTTGGGTATCTTTTGTTTTGTGTCACGATGCTTATCATCCCTATGTACCCCTGCATGGGGCAGTATTGTGTTACCTCCTTCACTTGTAAAGGCTTTGCCTGCATGTCATGAGTAGGTAGGGGGTGTTTGAATAATTCCATCTATTGGTTGCCTAGCGCTACAGGATTATCTACTGCGAGCATTTTGTTTTCTATCAAGTCCTGCACTAAATTTTTGAATTTCCAACAAGAAAGGATGTCGTGTCCCTTATGCTAGTGAAATCTACAATACAAGTCTTCCCTATAGCCCTTGGGTTTGGGCGCATTGGGGTCTATGGTTTGAATTTCTAGAAAGTTGATCTGTTTTACCACAAACAAGCGGTCAAATAAGGAGTCTCTAGACTCTATGAATTGTCACTTAGGGTGACGTTGTTGATTTTGCTCTTGCTTGTGGTTTTCCTTTTCATAGTTAGCAAGAGGAACTACCTGATAATTAGCCTTTGGGTGCTGTGTCATTTGTATAGGTAGTGGTACAACTATGGCAACCTGATTTACCATGGCAGGTTTTAGTTGCATGGGCCCAGTTTTGGCATTTTTGGTACACTCTTTCTTGCACGGCTTGGCAATATCGCCGTATTGAATTTTGATCTCCTCAATTATCTTGGCTTGTGCCAGGGCTTCTTCTAGGGTGGCATATTGCTGTAGCTACAATAGCACAGAGATTGACCTTATGCAACTCTTTGAGAACATTTGAGTGATGTCAGCCATGGGAGGGAGGTAAGGTATCTTTGAATACAATGTCCTCCATCGATTCCCATAAGCAACCATGGTCTCATCATCATACTACTTAAGGCCACCTAGGTAGCTTAAGGATGCCTTCTTCTTGGTTTTGAAGGCAAAAAATTCAAGGAACACATCCACTAGATGGTCTGAATTAGTGATGCTATGCTTTGGCAACTAGGTAAACTAATCCGAGGCAAGGCCTGCAAATATGGTTATGAACATTCTCAGAAGCAAAGCATCATTGTCCTGAATTCCAAAGCATTGACTTAGGAATATTGTCATGTGCTCCTGGGCATCCTCATCCCCTCTAAAAATTTCCAATTGAGGCATTTTGAAGTGGTTGGGGTACGGGGGTGCCAGAACTGAAGGATGCACAGGGTGAATGTAGAGCTGGCATATGGTGGGATTTTGGGGCCCTAAAGTCTTATTCTCCATAGAATCTAAGCACTCTAGCAATGCTTTGTATGCATCAGAGGATTTGATTTCCTCTTCTTTGGTTTGTTCCCATTGTGAATTACGAGGAACTTGAGGGCTATGGAGGGGTAGTCGGGTGGCGCCCCACCTGTCTTGGCAGGGCGTTTCATCCCACTCTCCTTCTCGCTCAAATTCCTCATAGGCTTCTTGAGGAGTTTTTGGGTGAGGCCTATAACCATGGATGGGTACCCGAGGAAGGTGCCCATCATTGGTTTAAGGAGTTGCTTCCCGATCAGGCCTAGGATGTCTTAGAGGCAACACTTGATAAGGTCGTGGAGACCTGTCTCGTAATAAGAGGTTGTGCCTCTCATAAAATTTTGTCTTATGCATTTAAGGGGTTGGAATCCTCTCAAGCATGGTGTTCTAGAGTAACTCATCTGTCTGGCACTGAATGCGCTCTTTCCTAAGGTGATACAGTTGTTCTAACTATTGTTGATCTTGCCTAAGCTGCATGATTTATGCTTTGTGGGCGGCATGTTTGGCAAATGCCAAGTCGATTTGTTTTGTTGTCTTAGGTCTAGGAGGCCTAGATGCCTCCCCTACATATCTATCTCGGTCATGGTGATCCGAGATCTCTATGGGTCACTTTCCTCTATCGAGGATAGTGACATTCACCTGAGGCTTTAGCCTCAATAGGTTATCTTGATAATTAGCAGGTGCGGAGGTGCATTGCTCTTGTGTGGTGTATTACTCTTGAGGAATGTACTGGTTTTCCTTGTGCTACCTTTTGTACATGTGAAAGGGACGGGCGGAGTTGGGTTAACCTATCTGAAGAGCCTTGCACTCTAGATTTGGTCTATTATTTCTAATAGTAATGAGGGATATATGGGGGATGATATAATCATGTGGTCCATCCTTGTGAACCCTATGCTACTCTAGCACTTCATTGCACAGTGGCCACTCATAATGAGCATCTAAGGGGGCCTTCCTATGTGTGTACCCCTCCTGAGAGGGTTCGTGTTGATGGGAGTTCCCCTTAAATGGGTGCCTCCATAGTCCTTTTATGTAGTGGCATAGTGTGGACTATGTTGTAGGTCAGGCCGCCAAGGTGGTATAACCAAGTCCTTGGGGCTGTAACGGAGGTGACTTGTACCCCCTTGCATACTTTTCATAGCTTCTGCCCATGATTGGGCTTGTCTACGGGTATACACCATGGTGGTGGTTTCTATAAAATACACGTGTATTTTTATCTCCTTTACAATTTTTTTTTATGCTATACCAAACAAAAGAGGACCACACAAGTAAAGAGATGATTATCTTGTTTACATATTAAATATGCACCCTAAATCTGGTTCAATGTGTTTGATTTTTGTTATGTAAATATTGTAAATAAAACTTTGTTATTCATGCAAAATTAATGCTCTTATATCTCCAAAATGGTCACCCCTTCAATATACCACTGCCAGGCTGTTATACTGAACCTCTCAATATACCCGCCCTTACGTGAGGGAAACTATTGGTACGCGAGAGTAGAACAGTACGTGGAACATAAGTGGTATGAAAGGGGAATCACTTTTTTTTTGACACCTACCATAGAAGACTTATCCTCATGCATTGGGAATCATCCCCGCTACACTTGGTCAGCTTTCATCAGGATTTACGTCTAGCAATAGTCACGATTAGGGTTATGTATGCAAAATCCAAGCCAAGGTGGTGATGAAATCCACCATTGGTCTTGATCAAGTGTTGGGGTTTTAAGACCAAATCCTTGATGTTAATATTATTACGTGGTGTGTGTGGTTCCTTTTACTTGCACAAAGAAATAAAACATGCAGCAAACTTCCCTATGTAAGCAAAGAAAACAAAAACATTGCAGAGACAGAAATAGAAAAACACAGAGGATGTTCAGAAACCCTACCTCTTCTCTGCCCAAACTAGATGCCTCTGAGTTTCTACTCAAAAAATGTACAAAGAGCTAATAATCCTAGGGTGGGATGAATAGCAGGTCTGTATTCATCACAGGGTGGTACAAATGCCTATTCGTCATAGGGTGGCATGAGCAGCAGTCCAATGCCCTAAGGATTAACACACATCTATAAGAAAAACATAATTTTTTGATCAAAAACTTGATCCCAATGGTAGGGGATAGGGTCCCACCATGATTTAAACTAAAATATGAATGCGGGGTGATGGCGTGCCATATTATGATGCAAATGAAATTGATACAAATGGTGTATATGCTGAGCCCTATGAATGCAAGAAAGCAATGCATGCAAGAAACAAAGCATAAATGAAACTAGATGTAAGCAAAACAAAGCAAGGCCTCTTTTTATTAATGTTTCTTTCAATTCGATTAAAATACATCTCCACCCATCTAGGTCTCAGAGCATTTGATACAATTCATTACATCAATGGATGGTACGCTTCCAATGTCTTCTACATGCCCACATTTGAAATGGGTGGGCCAAACATTGCTGCCGCTTGTGTCCATGTGTTTGTGTGTTCCTTGTTGCACCTCCAGTGTTCCTGGTAGTGAGATCCTATGCTCATATAAATAGCAAATAGTTAATATCATATGCGGATAGAGGGAAAAACATGCAATCCCCAAGGCCTCCAACTAGTGAATACATAAAAGAGCAAAACGATGGTCAAAATATGTCATAATGAACTCAAAATTTTACAGAAGCATAGAAACATCACCAAAGACACATTGCAAAAATAATAGTAAGGAAATCATGCATGGATTTCTAATCGCTTTGGGGTGGGACGATTAGGACTATCATAAAACATGCAAAAGAAACCTTGCAAATGTATAGCACAAAGGCCTCCATAAATCATACAAACTTGGGGTTAGGCTAAAAGGGGCATTTTTGGATGACCCAGAAGGTCATATTTGGCATATTCTACCCAGATTGTCTCATATCTAAAAGTGCTCCCTGTATTTCAGTAAACGCGTAAAATGATAAAAACATGGTCAAAATAGGTCAGAATGCAATGAAACTTGAACATAAGCATAAGTAAACCAAATAGAAAATAATTCAAAAATAACAATAGATAAATTCTTCATGGATTTCTAATTGCTCTGGGGTGGGACAATTAGGACTACAGTAGTTTAGGGGGCGCCCGGGGGCAGGACGCCTATCGTTTGGGGTCTGGTTTTGACACCAATCCACTTGGGATGGGTCCAAAACCTCTTAGGGTGTTGTTTAGATGCATTTGGTGTGGGTTTGTGGCTGATTTATTGGGTTTTGGGTCAGGACTATGTTATCAATGTTCACCCGATAACCTCTCTTTCGAAAGAGAAATTAGGGATGTAAGAAGCACAAAGGGGAATGTGGGTATAATTTGGCAGCACTCCATTGATCCAAATGCTCCAGATATCCTCTCCTTATTTGGGGTGAGGATGCTCATCATTTTATAGACCTAGGGTCTCTCTATTTGAATGCGCATGTGAGGGCACCACTTGGCTTGCCATGCATTTTTTTGGGAGAGAAGATTCCTCCCTGATTTAGATTCTCCTTGCATGAGGCCTCCATGATCAGGGCATGCTTGACTGAAGTACCTCTCTCATATTTGAAACCGTTCCTCGCAATTGCATGCTCTGCAAGCACAGTTAAGTGGTGGATCTATCAAGGTTTGAATTTTTGCCAGTCAAACCTGCTACTCGTCCCACCCTAGGATGATTGCTGCTAATCATCCCAGGGTGGGACGAGTAGGGAGCAAAGTGCTTAAAAGGTGCCAAATTGACCTCTAACCTTCCAAAATTGATTTGGGAGTGGTTAGGACCATTTTTAAACCTTTGGAGGCTATCCAAGGGGGTATGTATGTCAATTTGGTCAATGCTTGTAGTCACATAATCGAATTGTTGTTGTTTTGGTGTCTACACATATGTTACAAATGCAATA
This sequence comes from Wollemia nobilis, assembly GCA_028583015.1. Lineage (NCBI taxonomy): Eukaryota > Viridiplantae > Streptophyta > Pinopsida > Araucariales > Araucariaceae > Wollemia > Wollemia nobilis. Next base: position 407,801 of record JAQPPZ010002571.1, on the reverse strand, counting down.
TTTTTGGGCATGATGCAAAATGGTGTAAAATAGTATTTCCTTAATCAAGCAAAAGGAATACAACTTCAACAATTCAGAGATAAATAAAAGAGCAAGAGAAATTTAATTCAATGTTAGTACAAAAATCTCTTCATGTGCAAGATAAAGGAAAACAATGGTTCCTTGATAGTGGTTGTTCTAGTCATATAACAGGAGACAAAAGTAAATTTATTGTGCTTAAAGAAATCAATGGATGATCAATTAAATTTGATGACAATGGTTTAGAAAAAATATGTGGGAAAGAAACCTTAAGTTTAGATAATGGAAAAACAAATAAAGAGAATATATTGTATGTCAAGGGATTGAGGCACAAATTACTAACTGTAAGTCAAATTTGTGATCAAAGACACATGGTTATATTTCATACAAATAAATGTGAGATTAGAAAACCTAAAATTGGAAAGCTCATTGTAGATGCAAATAGAACTACAAATAATATCCACATGCTTAGTGATATTATGGGATAAAAGTGTTTTTTATCACAAAAATACGAGAGCTGGTTGTGGCATAGAAGAATGGATCATTTGAATTTTGAAAACATAGTAAAAATAAGCAATAATCAGGTATTCAAATATTTACCCAAGATAAAAAGACCAAAAATAATAATTTGTGCACAATTTTAACATGGAAAGCAAACTAGAAAAAAATTCAAGTCAAAAGGATTTATGTCATCTAAGCAATTGCAACTAGTGTACACTGACCTATATGGTCCTACAAGGATAAATAGTCTAATATGTGAACGTTACTTTATATTTTTTATAGATGATTATTCCATAATTATTTGGATATCCTTATTAAAAGAAAAGTTAGAGGCCCTTTATATGTTCAAGGTATTTAAATAATTAGTAGAGAATGAATCAGGTAGAAGGATTAAGTGATTGAGATAAGATAGAGGAGGATAATTTACTTCAAATAAATCCATAGACTTTTGTGAACAATATGGGATCAAAATATAACATTCAGCAACAAGAACTCAACAAAAGGGAGTAGTTGAAAGGAAAAATAGAACTATTGAAAATATGGCCAAAGCTATATTAAATGAGTATAATGTCTTAGATGGTTTTTGGAAATATGTAGTTCATACAATATTGTATATAATAAATAGATCTCAAATAATATTCCCCATATGAACTCTAGAAAGGGAGACCAACCACTGTGAAATATTTCAAAATTTTTGGAAAAAAATGTTACATAAGATGAGAAGAGAAAATTTTGGTTAAGTTTGACTCAAAATGTGATGAGGGTATTTTTCTTGGCTATTCCACTAAGAGTAAAGCCTATATATGCTACAACAAGAAGACACATAAAATTATAAGAACTATAAATGCGGCAGTTGATGAGTAGACAGGGTCAAAAAAATTATCTTGAGAAATCATTTATGAATAAGAAGAAAGTTGCCAAGAAGAGTTAGGTGAAGAATAAGAAGAATAAGAAACACAAAAACTACTACCTAAAACTCCATATAGGTATGTGCAAAAAAATCATCCAAGATATCTAATCATTTGAAATCCATATGAGAGACAAACAAGGAGAAAGATAATAGGAACAAGTGAGCATGTAAATTTTTCCTTATTATCTAAAATTGAGCCCAAGGATTTCAATGAGGCAAGAGAAGATAATTTTTGATTCAAGGAAATGCATGAGGAACTAAATCAAATAGAAAAAAGTGAAAATTGGGAACTTGTTCGATGGTCAAAATATAAGAATGTAATTGCCACTAAATGGGTTTTCAAAAATAAATTAAATGAATATGGTGAGGTAGTCAGAAATAAAACAAGATTGGTATGCAAACATTATGCACGGGTTGAAGGGATTGATTTTGATGAGACATTTGATCCAATCACATGATTGGAGACCATAAGGATATTTTTAGCTTTCTCAAGCTTCAAAAAATTTAAATTATATTAAATGGATGTTAAATCAATTTTTCTCAATGGTGTTTTGGAAGAAGAAGTGAAGGATTCAGCCTAACTGATAAGCCAAATTATGTATGCATATTAAAGAAGGTATATTATGGATTAAATCAATCTCCTAGAGCTTGGTATTCAATATTGAATAAGTATCTTCAGGAACATGGTTTCAGAAAAGGAATAGTGGAAAGTAACTTATACATCAAAATTAAGGAAGTGACTTACTAATTGTGGTGATTTATATGGATGATATTATTTTTGGAGGCAACAATGATATGATGTGTCAAAAATTTTCAAATAGTATGCAAAATGAATTTAAAATATCAATTCTTGGTGAATAAGTTCTTGGTGAATAAGTTTTCTTGGACTACAAATTTCACAATACAAGAAGGGTGTATTTCTATCACAAAACAAGTATATAAAAGAGATGTTGAATAAGTTCTAGTTAGAAGATTGCAAACCGGTAAGTACCCCCATGATTAAAAGATGCAAGTTGAGTAAAGATGATGAATCTCTTGAGGCAAATTAGAAATTATATATATCTATGATTGATTGCTTACTATATGTCACAACTACAAGAGCAAACATAATGTAGGCAGTTGGACTAGTGGCAAGTTTTCAAGCAGCACCAAAGGAAACATATGTAATAGTAGTAAAGAGGATTCTCAGGTATTTAAAATGAAGTATGTATTATGGGATATTGTATCTAAAAAGTTATAATTTCACTCTCATAGCATATACAGATGCAAATTGGGCAGGCAATATTGATGATAGAAAAAACACAAGCAGAGGAGCGTTATTTCTTCGAAATTGTTTAGTCTCTTGGTTAAGGAAGAAATGGGTATCAGTCCCCTATCCATAACATAGGTAGATTTTATTGTAGTAGTTCCATGTTGTACACAAGTATTATGGATGAAGTAAACTTTAAAGGACTTTAAGATAGAGCACGATCATCCTATCTCCATACTATGTGATAATACAAGTGCTATAAACATTTCAAAGAATACAGTAATGCAATATAGGACCAAGCACATTATTATTAAATATCATTTTATGAGAGAGAAGGTGATAGATAAGAAATTTAGATTAGAATATGTTACTACAAAGGAGAAAATTGTGGATATTTTCACTAAACCACTTCCAAAAGATACTCTTCAGTGTCTTAGAGAAAAAATGGGAGTAGTTTTACTCCCACCCCAAGATTAATCACCTCAAGGAGAGGAGGTGGGGAGGGGACTAAGCTAAGAGTCTTATATTTAGCCCTAAAGGAATCCCTTTGCCATTTATGAAAAAGGTGAAGAGCTTTAAGTTAGGAGGAGAACATTCAATCAAGGGGAGTAAAAGTGAAAAAGGACTGGTTTAAAAAAATTAAAAGGGGTTGCCATAAATGAAAAAGGGGGAGATTGTTGGAAATTTTGAGTAATAAGATTGTCATTGATGTCAAGTGTTTGGTGCAAGGCAAAGTCCATTTTGGTACAAGCAAAGTGGTAAAATAATTGGTTATAAAATTTTATATTATAAACCAAAAAGGTTGGATAAAAGGTTGAAGACAAAATATTACCCCCATGGTTTTAAAGATAAAAGGAGATATTATAATATTATAAATATTATAATAATAAAGCGAGAAGGGATTATTAAAAATAAGGGAAAAAAATGATGAAAACCCCATGCAAAAGTACTATTTAATACTAAATTAAATAATATTTAAAATAAACATAAATATAAATATTGGAGGCATCTATTTTTGCCAAAAACCAAATTTAAAATATTGGAGGTATCTATTTCCACAAACGTTCATAAAATCACCTTAGAGCATATAAAAGGAGGAAGAAAAATTTTATTGCAATAATCCAAAAAAAAAAATTCAATGTGCATGTGAACAAAATCAAACAAAGGGAAGAAGAGAAACATGGAAGTTTTTCATTTGTTGAATGAAGGCAAAGGGTTAATTAAAAGTGACAAGTGATTTTGGTGCAACAAGGGCTAGTAGTGTAAGTAGAAGGTAGGTCCTACATTGGTCGTTGGTAGAATGAAGGTTCAGAATTCGATTCTCCCTAGCACTGGTTGAAGGTTTTAATTTTCAAAACTCAGAAGCGATGGGTATAAAGTGGTGAGACTAAATTTTAGTCTCAATCACTTGGTTAGCACAAGAAGTCGAGTGTTGCACTTCGTGAGTAGAGGTCAGAGGATCGATTCCCATCCATGATAAATAAAAGATGTTTTTTATTAAGGTATGCACCATGGTTAGTTTATAAGGTATGCGCTATGTTTTTTGGCTATGGTAATATTTTGTGGATGATATTTGATTTGACCTATAGTTGAAACTTAGGAGATATAAGGAGAAATATTTTACATTATGTTAAAGGTTTGAATGGCATTTATTTTATAATATTGGAGTGAATAGTGTGTAGTTGGTTTATGTATCATTGTAATTATTTTATCTTTGAAAATAAATTGGATTAAAAATTATTTTAAAAGAGTGGAGATAAAAGGTGTAAGAGTATTGTTATTTTATTTAATTCTTGGTTTATAAAAGGGAGAAATTATTAAGAGAGTTTTGGCATTGTCCATAAAAACTAAAAATAAATTCTAGAATATTATTTTTAGAATTCTTTTATCATCTTGTTGAAGGAATATTCATGTGGAGGTTTTGAGATAGACTATTTTTATCTAACCTTGGAATAGCACAAAATAAATTGATTGTGAGTAAGACAGGTTTTGAAGATATATCTCCATAAAAGCAAAAAGGTATGGGCACATCATATTTTGTTTGATGTAGTTGTTGGATTGAATGTTGTGAAACATAAGGTGAAGCGAAAATGATTGTTTGATGAACATTTTTGGAAATAGTTTAGTGAGTTTTATGTGCTTAAGTGTTGAATATTTTGAGAACATTGGAAACATAGAATATGAATCATATGAGTTAGGGTTTGAGATCTACATTGTACTATTTGTTGAAAGAAGTGCAAAATGTTTGGTTAGGGCTTGTAAGAGAGTTGTGCTTCATTGTTTGAATGATTATGTGAAACTATTGAGTATTGGTTTGAGATGGTTTGTGAATAAACAATTCTTGAGAATACTTGAGGATAGGTTTTGATACATATTGTGAGACAGGTTTTAAAATAGATTTTGATATAGAATTTGAGCATATTCAGATACTGATTTTGGTACAGATTTGAGATAGAGTTGATAATAGTATTTTGGGGTGAAAGAGTAGAGTACATTAGCCTCTAGTATATATAGATTCATTAGCCAGTGCAATAGGGACATAGGTCTCATATGGAGAGAGATCCAAGAGCATGAGTAGTGGGGGAAGAAGTCTTCTAGAATATCACCATATAGAGTAGAGGGGAAAAAGTTCTACTATGGATAGATATCCATGAACTATAGTAGAAGAGAAAGGTTTCTTATGTGGATAGATTTCCATGAACCAAAGTAAGGGGATTGGTGTCTCCTATGGATAGAAGCCCATAAACATTGTAATAGGGAATTGATTTCCAAAACAATTCGTTAAGAAAATTTATAAGGAATATTTTCTCTTTGGATTAGCCCAAATTGGGTGAACCATTTTAAATCATGTCTCACATGAAGAAAACAAGCTTATATAGAGAGGGGGTGAACAATATAAGAGCACTTTTTACTTTTATTTTCAAATCAATATTATGTTGTTTATAGATAACAATATCAATAGCAGTAATCAAAGTAATGCATAAAGCACACAAAAAATAGAGAGACCACAATTTATGTGGTTCACCCAATGTGGGCTAATCCACGAAGAAAATATTTCACTAAAATTTTCTCATTCAATATCTTGGGAATCCTTCCAAATTACAATGTTTATGGACATCTGTCCAAAGGAGGTGTTGATACCCTAAATATAGTTTGTGGATCTCTATCCATAGGATAAATCCTCCTCTACTCTAGCTGGTGATCATCTAAAAGACTCTTACCTCTACTACACTGGCTTGTGGATCTCTCTCCACTAAATACTCTTGTCCCCACTGAGAAGACATGTCCTCACTGCCCTGGCTAATGGATCTCTATCCACTAGAGACTGTTGTCCTCTCTACTCTATCACCTCTAAATTTCTATCTCAATTCTATACTAAACACAATCCAGTTGTTCTAGCATAGCTCTACTCAATAAGCTCACTCAAATATGCACTAAAAATAGTCCAATCGATCTAGTACAATTTTTCTCAATCTCTATCTTTGGTTTGGCACAAACCTATCCTCAAATCTACACCAAAATATGCTCTCAAATCTGCACTAAACATAGTCTAGTCATTCTAGCACAAATATGCTCTCAATTTATGTCCTCAAGCCTTAAATCAAGGCTTGAATCAAGTCTGTTGGACCTACCCCAACCTTAACTCAAGGTTTGAACAAATCAATCAACTTTTCTCTCAAGTCTTCTCAAAGACTTTTCTCAAATATATCTTGTAAGATTCCTAGAAATATCACACTAATCTATCCACAAGTCCTCTCTAGAACTTTTTCAAATCTACTCAATAGATCCACTCAGAACCTGCTCAATTATTCTCTATAAGTCCTCTCTAGAACTTGCTCAAATCTGCTCAATAGATCCACTCAGAACCTACTCAAATATGCTCTACAAGTCCTCTCTATAACTTGTCCAAATATTATCAATAAGTCCTCTCTAGGACTTAACCAAATTTGTATTGTAAGCTTCCACAAAATATCACACAAAATTAGTCCACAAGTATTCACAAATACTTAAATCTGCTTTACAAGTCCACCCAGAACTTATTCAATCTCATAGAATCATAAATAGAATTGTTAGAGACTCAATATGTTCTATACTCAAAGCTCAATTTATTTCTCAACTCAAATCAATATCATAGAAGCATAAAGAGAATTGTTAGAGACTCAATATGTTCTATACTCAAAGCTCAATCACTTTCTCAACTCAAATCAGAATATAGAATAGTTTGTTTCATGGAACTTGAAAAATCACTTCATACATCCACTTTACTAGGTTTAATCAACTATACTCAACCAGTTACTCAAGTAAACAACCCTTACTCACAAACCCTAGTCCAAGCATGTATTCACCAACTCAAAATTTTCCAACAATGCTCACGAAAATATCTCACATAATAATGATACTCATGTTCTTTTCAAACCCTAGATCAATTTCTTTGCACAACAACTCACTTCAATAACAATTCTCATAAATAAATATTCATATAACAATGATACTCATGTTATTTCCAAAACCCTAACTCAAGTTCTTTGCACAACAATTCACTTCAACAACAATGCTCATAAAACAAGGTTTTAATCACAACTCTTAATTTTAGAAAACCTTGAAGCATTAAAACAAATACTTTTAAAAAGGAAACCCTAATCAAATCATTTTAACTCAAAACTTTATTTTCTAGTAAGCCATTCAATCAACTCAACCAAATAAGAATTTTCTCATACATTTTTTTTTGACAAGGAGTTGATCTCACAAATCTGCCACACTCACAATTTCTTCTTTGCCAATCTCAATAAGGGTTAGAGAATAATTTTATCAACAAAACATAACATAAAAATAATATCAAAATTACACCTTATCACTCCAACTTAATTAATAATTGACATCCTCACAATAATCACAAAAACCCTTTACTCCAAATTAGACCAATATCCAAAAGTCTTAATCCTCCAATTTACAAATATAGCAATTTAAGACTATTAAAAACTAAAACCAAAAATCTTCTTATAACTCCAAGTAATAATTCTCAATTACCACCACTTATTTACTAATAAAATCCTTCTAAACAATTTACACAAAATAATCCTTATACCTCCTAAATTAATAAATAACAAACCTTAATGCAAAAATATTTACCTCATCTTCGGAGGGAATCAAACTCTCAAACTTGTCCACCATGTGCATGTTAGTTGCGGCCTCAATCACCACATGAGCTATGTGCTCATTTTAAATGAATGAAGCACCACGTGCTTCAAGACTTGCTATCCTTTGTGCTTTTCCAAAAACAATGTGTGCCTTGGGTGCTTTATCCAACATGACTTCCAATGTAGCCATCGTGTTTCAAACGTAGGCCCTCATACTTGCAAACGCATTTACGCTTCCCAACACACCACTAGGCCACACAGTCCTATGTCCTTTCGGATTTCAATGCTTCATGTCTTAAACTATGTGTTGTCCATGAATTTTGTAAATCTCATGAGATCTTAATCTCTTTTGCATGCCAATTAATAATTTGAGCAAGGATAATATTTTTGTCTTTGGGCAATGTATTTATATTGCCTCCTTTGTACCTTGGGAGATGTTGGTGCTTCTACGAATTCCTTCCATGATGTCGATGAATATTCTAAAGGTGCTTTTTATTTCAAACCCAACCTTTGAGTTTATAAAATATAATTAATCTTTATAAAACCCACTTTGATTTATAAACCATTATAATGGAAATTATAGATATTTTATTTGGGTTTTTTACCATATCAATTTAAAATTATAATAACACTTATTATAATATTATATCCTTTTTATGCCTTGGATAAATTGATCGCTTCTCACTGCATACCATGGTGTAAATAATATTTATTTATAAAAATTTAAATTCTTATTGAATTTAAATAATTTGTAAAAATAAATATTATATGTCCTTTTGAACTCTTAACTTCTGCACCAATTTTCTTGATCTTTGGCCTTCTTCTTGGATATTAAATAACCATTTATGACATATTTATTTCTTGCTGAGTTCCTTAGTATTAATGATGACTTCATCTGGTGACATCAATGACAACTTTGACTTAGGGACTAAAAATATCCAACAATCTCCCTCTTTGTCCTTGATGGCAACCCATACTTCTTCTTACCAAAACTTGAGATTTCTTTTTATTCTACTCCTCCTGGGACATAGCTCCCCCTGGCTCAATGCTTTCTCAAATATCAAATATCTCCCCATTACACAAATCTCTCCCACTTTTACATCAATGGCAGATCACCTTTGGGGCTCAGGGATAAGAATAAGCCTCTTAGCTTAGCCCCTCCCCCACCTCATTTTGAGGTGGTGTTGGTCAAATATCTGCCTAATTGCTAAACATTGCATTTATGCGCCCTAGATACGGCCAACATTGAAAGGCCAGAGGAAAGAAATGTCCTCCGTGCCAATCTCTAGAGAGGGCTGGCTCCCTAACTAAATTCTAAACTAGTAAAAGACTAAGGATGCGGGAAAGGAATTGGGAAAATGCAGAAAGAAATGGGAAACATGGCCACAGGCCAAAGTACAGGGTTGGTGTTAGACTAACTAGCAGGAAAAAACTCAAGCACAAGTTAGCATTTATGAAAGGAAACAGAATAGAATAAGCTCATGATCTTGCTATGGCAACCATCAAATTGATACTCCAACATTCACTTTCTCATTAGCAACTTTAAATCCAATAACATAATTTAAATATAACAACAAACCAGATGGGCGAATGAAAATAGAAGCACATTACATAGAAAGTAACCATACGGAAGACCACTCACAAATTCAAAAGTCTGATGCCTTCTATTAATGCAGAGAGCTCGAAGAAATCTCTCACAAAATGTCTAACCCCTTTTTACAATGAAATTTGTCTAGTATTTATAGAGGTTTTCGCCTCTTTCATTAAATACATAGGAGAATAAAATGTCCCGAGATCAAAGACAAAACCAGCAAAATCCTCCTCGAATTCTTTGAAAATCCATCCTCCTGAGAAGACAAATTCTTGAAAATCTGTAACTCGGGTGAGGGTGCACAGATTGCAAAAAAGACATTAAATTCTTTAGAGCGCCTTTGGTACATTGGAAATCATGAAAACTCGTTTCTTCTCGCCTTCCTCTTCGTGATCCACAAAATAGAGTTACTGAGGGCATCCTTAATTAAATGCATAAACTTAGCATCTTTGACCAAATTTCCATTCGCCCATACTTATTTTCGCCTCAACATCTGTTTCGCCCCATTGCAAATTGAAAAGCGTGCACATGACTATAATGGAAGTACATTCACCCCTAAAAAGGGTGAATGGGATGTTCACCCCTTAGGAAGGGCGAACGCGATCCCAATGCGCCAAAATGTTGGTTCACCCATGGGAAGGGTGAACGGGATGTTCGCCCCTCAACCTGGGTGAACGTAATATGGTTCGGGCATGCACGCCATCCAAATGTCATCAAAATATGTTCGCCCCTAAGAAGGGCGAACGACGCATTCACCCCAATGTTAGGGCAAATGCGACCTTGCACTCTAGTGCTTTTGCCTTTGTAAGTTTTTAAACATGTTCACCCCTTTCAAGGGCGAATGGGACGTTCGCCCCTCAGGAAGGGTGAACATAAAAATATGGCGATTTAACCAAGTTCTTTTTCATGACTTGTCTTCTTCATTCTTTTAGACATTTCTCCATTAATATTTTTTAGAGATAATTTCAAAAAGAAACCTTTGGAACATGCACCAAAAATGTACAATTATTTAAAACATCACAAAAATATGCAAATATATACTGCCGCTACATTCAAAAATTGAACCCAAAGTCTTGAACAAAATTCCCAATGAATACAAAATGGCCAACATTTCTTGGTGACTCATGGGGTATCCAGCTCGCATGGATGCAAGTGATCCCAGGCCTTTATCCATTGGGTGCAGAGTCCTTTTTTGAAGTTGATGCAACTGATTTAGCCGAAGCTGTCTTCTTTGCTGTGGATGCCTTTTTCTATGTTGCCTTCTCTATGTGTTCTTGCTCTTCTACCTCGGTAGCAACCCTGAGTACTTCAGCATGCTCTGCATCCTCTGCTACTTTCACCGCTGCCTCACGATCTACCACCGCTCGTTCCTCTTGCTCCATGATGGTCTCTGAAATAATCTCATAAGCATGAACAACATCACGCCAAGCATCAATGCTAAACAAACAACGAACGTTGAGGGACTCATAAACAAAGCAAAGATTTTGCACATCTGTCAAGCTGAGATGCTTCGAACGTTGAGCCAATTCATAAAGTGACAGCTCCAAGTGCGTATACTTCTCCATCAAAGGCAATACCTGTGCTTCAACAAGGGGTTCTTTCAAGGCATCAATTTCTGAAGTATCTTCAATGAACGTACGCCAGAGTTCCTGCAACTGTTCCATTGGAAGAGGTTCACCCCACTCATCTACAAAGGTGGTAAAACCCAACTGATCAATAGTCTCAAAATGAGACATAGAAATGACATGCTCACGCTCAATTGTATTAAGAATAGCCCACCCTTCCCTTACTAGGTCCATGCGCTGAAAGTAGCTCCACAGTGTTATCCGTGCTCGGGACCAAGCGTAATCCATCTTGCTGAGGGGGTGAATATGCAAAGTAGTATTCAACAAAGCTTGTATTTTTACAGCCATCTCCATATAGGGTGAAAGCAGTTCCTCCATGGAATCAATTGTTTGTTGCCCAAGCTGAATCTGTATCCGTGCTTCCCATAAGTACTATAGTACCTTAACAGCGTGCGCAACCAATTTTATAGAATTCTAAATGGAGCGGAGGCGAGCATCCTTAATGTTGTCACATGAAAATCCTGCAACTGGCATGGCTTTCTCTTCAAGCTACTTCTTGAGTTCTTCTACCTGCTGCTGAAGACTATGCATTTCAATTCGAGCGACATCGTGCTCCTTCAAGTGTATCTTCACTTGATTGCATAGATAGTCATTTTTAGTGGTTGTTTTCTCCTCTATCGCCCTACTCTTGGCCAAAGTATTTTCAAGCTCAAGCACTTTATCTTGCATCTCAAAATATCTCTCCTTATAGTGCTCCCCATGCAAATACAATGAGCTCATATCCACCTGCATATTACCCATTTTCTCAATGGGATTAATCCACGTCAGATCTTCAGTTATAGTCTCAAAAATGTAATCTTCAGGCTGCAATTCACCTTGGGGTTTCTGGACCAATGGAGTGAATGTTGTAACATGAGCCTCCTTGGTGATTGGATCAAAAGCCACCTTCTTAATTGGTCGCACTGGCACCAAAGCTTCTTTTCATCGCATACTTTTCAACCATTGAGAAGAGCTCAGGTGCGCCCGATTTAGTTTTTCAACATCCGGCTACTTTTGGGCTACCTGCACATCTGGAATAGTCTGTAGCTCCAAAAATGGTGTAAAAGGGACAAAAACTTCTGAGTGGCTAGGCCCAACGGACACGGACGACACGGGTAGAGGTGGAGAAATGGATGTGGGAATAGTGGAAGAGAGAGAAAGGGTGGATGAGGTGGTAGACACAAGTGCAGCTACAGTTACGCTAATCCTAGGTGGAGCTTACGTACTAACAACGATGACGGTAGAGGTAGTGATGACCGAAGGAAGGGGACATAAAAAGGGATTGGACCCAGATGCATATGAACTGAAAGAAATGGAGGGCGAAGGAGCGAGAAGAAAAAGGAGCAATAGTGGTTTTGGAAGTGGAAGGAGTAGAAGTAGAAGAGGATACCATGGAAAATGAAATAGATGAAACATCGAAGGATGGAGAAATAGAGAGTGGAAGGGATGAAAATGTAACAGATGGGACCAAAGAAGAAACCACTGCGTGCTCCATAAGAGAGAGAGAAGAAGAGGGAAGAGATGATGTACCTTGGGGTGCAAGCACCACTTGTTCAGCTGATGGAGGAGGTTGTGCAACTAACTCCTCTTCTCGCTCTCCTTCTAGCTCTCCAACATCGAGAGCTACTTCCTCGTCCAAAATTTTGACATGTGAATCCTCAGAAAGTTGCTCCTCTTCCTCTTGCTGCACCATTGGAAAGATCTATGCAAATGAAGTAGGGAGCTCATTATTGGGTGAAGGATTCACCATCGGCACAAAAGCGACTGTAGAACTCAGCACGACAAAAATTGCGGCACCCGAAGTCATGGGCGCTGTAATAGTAGACGTAAGGGTTGCACTGGTTCGAGGTCGTTTGGCCACTTTTGGAAATGGGGGCACCATCGGCTATTTTTGCTGCTTGGGCGTGAGAGACTCCTCTTGAGAGCGCTTCACCCTTTGAGATCATCTTTGGAAAACATACTGCTCTTCCTCTTCATCCTCTTTTTTGGTCTCATCTTCAACCACTGGGTCTTCCTGCTCAGGTTCGCTTTCACCACTTTCAGACTGTTGAAAGCTTTGTGGCAAAATGGTGGCGAAAGCAATGGGTTGATATGATTCCACAAATTTATCATAAGCTTCAAAAAATTGAGTATCAAGCTTCAACCCGTAAGCAACATATGGCTTCCTGCGATGAATGTGCATCACCCACCAATTCATGATTTTCTCCTCGCTCCATGTCGGGTTAGCTTCCTTAACAGTTCGAAATAGACCAGGAGGAGGAATATGTGTTTTATTTTTTTCAGGATTATACTCCACTTCCTGCTCATAATAATCATGCCATGGAGGAAGGGAGGACATTTTATCTATGTGCCAGTTCATGTCTGGCCCATCAAAATTGTTATGCCACTTCTGAATATCTAGGCATGGGCAGCAATGAAAGGTCTTTGCCTTGATAAATTCTAAAAATTTGTCGAGAGGGTCATAACGCCATCATTGTGGCAATTCAATTAATCCCAGGTCCTGAAGCACCACCGTCAAAAGGTGATTTTGCCCAACCTGGTTCACTTCGATACTCCCAAACTTAAAAGGCATAGTACAGGTTGTCTTCTTCCCTCACCCAACACCGTATATGTCATTGACATAATCTTCCTGACGCACAACTTCCATTGCAAAAATGTGCGTAGTAGCAAAATAAGGCAACAAAAATGGTTTACCTGTGTACCCAAAAATTCGAACAACCACGCCTTGAGTGAGCAAAAAGATATCACCCCTATTTTTTGAAACAATGGCATCTCTCAAATCACGTGGTACCCTATCACAGTTTCCACATAGTAGTTCAATCGCAGGTCCCAGAAACCAACTATTAAAGTTGTACATAGACTCTCATTTCGTCAACACCTGAGTCCACTTGTAAACAGGTAAAGGCTCATCTTTTTTGCCCGACTGTGTTACTACGATAAAAGAGAAACGATGCTGCATCTGAAAGAAAAAGAACCAAACCAGTAGCGAAGTGTGCCGAAATGACTTAGACTTTCCTTCCTGCAACTTCTACAACTGTGAATTAAGCCTTCGAGAAATAAACTCAGCCCAATCAAAATAAATTGGATTTCCACCCTGTCTCATAGCAATAGGAGAATAAAATTCCACCTTGCAAATGCATTGAGCCATAGCTGCCTACCATTTATGCACTGTCTCATCTGAGGGTAACCCAAAAATCCAGGCAAGCATAGAATAAATATCTTGGCTCTTAAATTCTAAAAGTGATTTAGGTAAATTTGGCAGCTGCCCCATCTGCGGCTCCTTGATGAGTTGTGTCTCCATAAATTGTCTCATAGTAACCGTGGAAACATACCTGTCTTCCTGCTCATCTGTATGAACTTTCTTATTTACTACATAACTTGGGGCCTTCAACCCACATGCAAAAGCCTCTCGGACCTCGTCCGATGTAATTGTAAAGAGGATTTCTTTCTTGGCATTTCACACAGCTTTGGTAAAAGGATCATAAAATTGTGCAATTAGTTGTACCAGCTCAGGGCATGGGTGCACGGGTGAACATAGGTACCATGAAAGCTACGAATTATGAGGCGTTGTGAGCCAACTATTAAATGAAACCCCCTGGCTCACCATAGTCTCAACTTCTTGTCTTAACTGATCGATCCCCTTGTGTGTAATCAAACAATCCCCGATTTTTGCCACTTCATCTTTATAGGGGTCCAGGTCGACATAGTCATTCTTTCGGGCTTTCTTAGCCCTAGAACTTCTTTCTCGCTTCTTAGCCGGCTTTGCCTCTGCAACCTCCTATACCTCACTCGACTCTTTACTGCATGTCTGCCCATCGTATCTGACAAAGCGTTGAGTGACTCTGCAATTTTTTGCTTCGAAACCTCTGAAAATTCCTCTAAAAAATTCTTCTGCACTAGAAAAGCAAGGTACAACAAAGCAAGAAAAGTTTAAAATAATAAGGGAAAACAAGGTTGGCCCTTTTACCTTCCAAAATTTATAGGAGCGCTGTCAGCTACTGTAGTGGTTACAAAATTAAATGCAGGCGCATCTTCGGAGAGGAATAATCCTCGAAAAACCTCTCATACGCTATTTCCAAGGCACAAAAACCCTTCCCTTTAATTCACCATTAGATTCTCCTAGAAATTCGTGCTTCTATGTTATGCAATCATACCTAGAAAAGTGTGCCCTAGCACCCAAAGCTTACTAGGGGAGCCAACCTAGTCGTTCGCCTACCAATCATTAATGCTTGCAGTCGCCTTGGAAAGCTAAACTTGAGCACTTCCCACATTTTAAAACTATGATTGAATTTCGGTGCTTCCTGGTTTTGATTACTGACACGTAACCCAGAGGCATATTTATTTCACAACGTGCCCCGAAACTGCTGTCCCCTCACTTGGTGAAAATGCTTGGGCGCTCAACTATTCCTTAGTGATTTTAAAATTTGCATGGAAGTGTTTTATCTTTTCATACAGGTGGCTGCATCTTAAGATTTTCACGGGCATGATTTTTCTCAAATGGGCTTTCCCTTCAAAAACTTCGAACATGCTTTTCATCCCTTCTAAAAACGCCATTTTTTTAAAGCAAATTTCAAGGAAAACAAAGCCCAATGAAATTTTCCCTCTTTTTTTCCTTTTTTTTCTCTCTTCACCTGGTGACGTTATAAAAGTACGTTCACCCTTTAACCTGGGTGAACATCCCATTCACCCCATTGAAAGGGTGAACATGAAGTTCAATATGTGTTGTCATTACTTTATTTTCTTTCAGGCGAACAAAGAAATTTAAATCGTTCTTGGGGAAAAAAAGCTTTTCCTTTCCTTCTTTTTTTGTTTTTCTTCTTTCTCTTTTTTTTTTGTTTTTGGAATGTCTATATATATCCACTTATATACAAAAATCATAAAAGACAGAGAGAATATTTACATATGTACAAAGTGTTACCTTTAGCAGATCACAATTACGTAACATAGGCCTTCAAATGAAGGTCGTTTACCGGAATGGGGAGCTCGTAACCGTCCATGTCGCAGAGATGATAAGCATTGGCAGAGTTTATAGTAGAGACCCGAAAAGGTCCTTCCCATATGGCATCAAACTTATGATGATTTCCAGGCTTAGATTTCTTCTCATTCCATTTTAGCACTAGTTCACCAACCTAAAAACTTCGGTCACTTGTCTTTTTCTTAAACCATTTCTTCATCTCTGCAGAATGTTTGGCAAAATCTAGGTAAGCCTGCTCCCTTTCTTCCTATAATTGCAGCAACTACGCCAACCTTGCTTTCATGGGATCATATTCTTCATCTTCATCTTGGAACAGTTGCAAGGTTTGGAGCACTGGTAGTTCAATGTGGGCAGGGAGGACAACTTCTTTTCCATAAACCAAAGCATACGGAGAGGTCTTTATAGACTTCTTTACTGAAATACGATCGGCCCAAAGTGCTTGGTTCAATAACAAATGCCAACTCCTCTTGTTATTGCCCATCATCCTTTTTAGAATCCGTAGCAAATTTTTGTTAGTAGACTCAGCCAATCCATTCCCCTATGGGTAATAATTGGAAGATGTCTTTAGGTAAATACCATATCTGCTAGCGAATTCTGTAATTTTGGCTCCGATAAAGGGAGTACCATTGTCAGTTACCAAAGAATATGGTATACCAAAATGAGTGATAAGGCTTTCCAGAAAAGAGATCACCGTCGCCTGATCAGCCTTCTTAGTGGGTATGGCTTCTACCCACCTGGTGAAGTAGTCTATTGCCATTAAGATATATTTGTGCTTCGTAGAAGTGTAGCACCCTAAAATTGGTGCAATAAAACCTTAATAATTACAATTACTCTAGTAAATATTCAAATTCAAATTTTAACCCCCTAAACCGCTCCTAAACCGCCGCCTAATCCGTTTCCTCGTTTCCCATGCCATTTTTAGAGTTTGTTTTGACCGTTTGACGATATCGTCGTTGATCAAACAATATCGCCTCAGATCGGATGATTTCTTCTGGGCTAGGACGTCCAGACGATCTTGTCCCAAAACTAATTTTTCACAATTAGTCTTTGTTCCAATGGCATCTCTAATCTAGGCAAAAGCATGTCTGCGCCGTTAGAGACCCTCGCCGTTGGATATCTCCCAAATTAGGATGATCTCCAACCTCCTAACCTCCCTCCTAAGCCTATTTAAACTTAGGACCTCCCCTTGGCATCCCCCTGGCTGAATTTTCCTATAAATCGACCTTCACATGCATTAGAATAATCTGTATTACCATCTACATTTGTTGCATCCAATTTTCTTGTAGAAACCTTGTCATTTTTCAGCCGAAGCAAGCTTACATCGTCGCACACGATCCTGTCCAGATCGGAGACGATCTTGTCAAATTAGAGATGATTTCGACTGCAACCATCATTGGGGGAAATCAGTGCCCAGAGTTTGCATTTTTCCCTTCTCATCTGCTATTTTATTCTACAACTAGCTAGTTTATTTATTATTTTCTACTATTCTACATCTTGGAGTTCACCCATATAGCTTAATTGCATAATATAGTCATGATTAGCTATTAAAGTATTGCAACTCACTTGCATTTCTATTCAAGATTATTTGTTAACATCCTTATTGTCATTTTACATCATTATCCTCTATTAGCATTGCTGCATTTTTTGTATTTCGTGTCTATTTCTCTGTTTGCAGGTCTTTGACGAATTCGTCTGATCTCAGACGATCCTACAGGTCGAAGACGATTTCGTCAAATTCCAGATGATCCTATCTGCTTCAAGAATTAGAACCTTCATCAGACATCCAAATCAGGTATGGCTCTGTAATTTAGCTCTTTCTCTCTGTTTATGTTCATATTTGTCTACTATATTTCATCTAGTCTGCATTTTCATAATAGATCAACTTAGATTCATTTGGCCAAACCTAGGACCCGAATGTTTAAAGCTAAAATTGAACACATTAAACACATTCCCAACCTAGGCGTGGAAAATTTCATTCAAAAATTTCTTGGTGAACCCACCATCCATCGAAAAATCACCATAATACACCTCCCCCGAGAGGCGGGACCTTCGCAAGGCCTCTCAGTCCGAGGTACCGTGCCATCCTTTTCACATCCCCCTTCTGGGCATGGATCCTATAGCCTGAAGGTAAGGGTGTGAAAAATTTGGAGTGATACAAGAAGAATGTGGATCAAAAACATCAATAAAATCAAGGTCCCATTGCTGAAAGGGCATTTACACTTGAATTGTATGTAGCTGTAATGCTCCTTTTCTGATTTGGCCCACATATCTTTGGCAACTATCACACTGCTGGCTTATCTTGTATGAATCGGTGAACATGGTAGGCCAATAATAACCTGCCTGAATAATCTTCAAATCGATGGGTCTGCCTGCGTAATGCCCTCCTAATAACCTAGAATGGAACTCCTCCAATTTTTTTTCTTTTTGAAAGCCTTTACACACCTGAGTAATACACCATATATATTCTTATAATATAATCCATTAGGCAAAAACACATACCTGAGTTCTTGCAACCTGAATCAACAGTGATGCAAGGGATCAAGATAATTCGAACATATTCCCGAAGTAAAATAATAAACCAATTATTTTTTCCAATATTTTTTACCTACTGTGTGATTTACACACATTACATCTTCATGACTTGCTTTAGATGTTTCAGCAACAATAGTTTTGGCCAACTCTTGACATGGAGCATGTCCATGGACCAGTTTCTTCGGTCGAATATCCACATCATACTCCTAGATTTTTATGACCCAACCAACCCTCTTTTCTCCCAGTTCTCCTTGGACTATAAAGTTTCGAACATCAGGATGAATAACGTAAACCACAGTCTTACTTTGAGAAACAAAGTGGTGAAATTTCTTTAATGCTTTCAACACTGCATAAACTTACTTATCTATAAAATTTTACTTCTCCTGGTGCGGTGCTCTAACCTTTCTTAGAAAAGCAATAGGGTTCTCCTCACTATCATCTTGTTTCTATGTTAGTACTGCAACATAACTCTCCTACTCACCTACTGTATATAATATGAAGTCTTTGGAGTAGTCAGGATTAATTAAAACTAGAGCTTGAGTAATTCTCTCCTTGATATCTCAAAATTCCTACTTCCCTGATTTTGTCCACTTAAACTCGACATTCTTCTTCAAAAGCTTAATCATGGGCTTGATGACTTGGGAAAAGTCAACAATAAACTTGCAAATAAAGTTTATTTGCCCAAATAAGGACTGTAAGTTTTTCTTATTAATGGGCAACAATAGTTTCATGAGTGCTTCAGATCGTGTAGGATCTATGGCCAGTCCTTGCGAGATCACATGGCCTAGTAATTTCCCTTCTTTAACTGCAAAAATTGACTTATTTGGGTTTATGGAAAGCCCAAATTCTTGGCACTTCTCAAATATTTTTCTCAAATGGGTAACATGATCTATCCTGCGATGTGAAAACATCATCATATCATCAAGATATATTACAATGATTTTATTTAGTAACTCACCAAAGGTGACATCCATGGCTCTCTAAAAAGTAGCACCAAAATTTGAAAGCCCAAAGGGAATCCACTAGTAAGTGAATGTACCCCACTTAGTAGTAAATGTCATATTATGTTGATCCTCATATTTTACCTAAATTTTATTGTACCCGAAGAAGCCATCTAGAAATGAGAATCTCTGGGAACCAACCATAACATGAAGAATCTGGTCTATTCGAGGCAAAGGATAATAGTCCTTGAGTGATACCTAGTTTAAATTTTGGAAATCAATGCATAAACATATGTCTCCATTATTATTCCTTATAGGAATCAGGTTTTCTACCCAAGTAGAATGCTTAATAGGATAAGTGATCTTCACCTCAAGAATCTTCAACAATTCTACCTTCATAAGGATATCAATCTTAGGATTGACAGGACGTTATTTTTACTGAGAAGGCTTAACTCATTGTAACTCAATCGTGTCCTGAATCACATTCTTGTCATATCCTTTCAAGTTTTGATATCTCCATGCTATAATATCTGGATATTCATAGAATAGATTTCAAATACCTTCAATATCATCCGACTCGCAATCAGTCCCAATCTTAATGACCTTTCCTGGTTCCAATTGAAACTCTCTGTATTTCTTGGATTCCATTTTACTCCTATGTTTAATAGCCCTATCATTCTGATCAAACAATATCTCTAATGAAATCAATCTATTAGGAATATGATTATTTCTCAACTAAATCATTGCTTGTTTTTCTTCCTCCACAAGGACTCTATGATCGGCATTAGCAGCTTCTTTGAGCAAAAAAATCACTATTTTCTCATCATTATCAAATACTTGCCAATAGAGATTCTTATTTGGAATGGAAGGCCTATAAATTACTCTTACTATCTTTGGCTTCCGAACCACTTGCTTAGTAGGAGAAAAATTAGCGCCAAGGGAGGCTAAAATATTAGCATGTCTATTTTGCTCCTGAGGGATAGCCTGAATATTCAAAGCTTTAAATGCTTCTAGTAGATCCCATACTCTGTTGTGGTAAGCCTTCAAATAATTCTACTTGCTCATGCATCTATTTGTAACTTGATTGAAAATAAGCTTGAAGTCACCAACAATATACAACTATTCAATTCCCAATTTCTCTACTTTCTTCAATCCAAGGCATAACATTTCGTATTCAACCGTATTATTTGTGCAGATCTAGGTCAATATGTAGGAATACATTTTCTGTATTCCCTCAGGATAAATCAATACAATGCCTACTCTTGCACCATTTTTACATTGAGCGCCATAAAAGAACAACTTCCATAACTAGTGTGAAATAGGTTCTGGTGATTCAGGGACCTTCTTTTTGGACTGTTATGTCTTCTATATTGAATAACAAAAAATATCTATCCCAATCATAGCATTGAAATTTTTCAACCAAAAATATTACTCCAATTGAAGCTCATCAAGTGCTTCTTCAACCAGATCAACTTAATCCAATTCTTCGGTCATCATGTTCACTATACTTGGAGCTTGTTCTGCTTCTTCTATCTTTTCAATATGTAAATGTGAAGGCTTATCATTATAAATATGGATTCACCTTCCCTTGAATGGTATCTCAAAATATGAATAATCTAGGGAAAGATGACCTCCAAGCTTAGCCATAAATTCCCTTGAAATACACATGCTAAAATAGGGCTCCAAATCAACAACTACCACCTCTTGGATATAGTAATTTGAGGCATACTATGGAGAACAATCAGAATATCCTTGATTACACCAACAATACTGATTGGAGTTCCATACAACTGCAACACTCCTGGACTACTCCTTGTATATTCCATCTCCATTACTTCACATACTGCCTTTGGCATAAAAGTAGTCGTAGCACCGAATTCAATCATGCAATTGTGCACGATCCACCCTTACATTCTCAAGGATAAGTAAAATGGGGGAGGCCTATTTTTCCCTATAACTGAAGTGGGGAGCGCCTGAGCCAAGACTGTTTGTGAACCATATTTATTTTAGTCCTTAGTAGTCTTCAAGGATTCTTGTAACAAATCAATCTGCCTAGGTAAATGTAATGCATCGTACAAGCTAATCCTTACTAGGATTTTCTTCATTTCTTCCACAATGCTATAGCTCTGAGTAGTTGAGTATTTTTACTCTAGATGCCACTCATACTTATCTCAGTACTGCTGCGTAGCTTCTACCATTTGCATTTTAGTTAGCGAAGGATACTTGAGTCTCTCCGTAGCTTGCTATTTTGTTTCATTTGCCGAATTTGAAGGCTTAGCTCGCTCTTTATCTTAAGCTTGCCTAGGAAATAGATATTTTACCTTAACAACATTAGGTACCTTGGTTTTAATGTCAGTAAACTTCGTCAGATATGACCACTTTTCCTCTTGTGTATTTGGTTCTATAGGTACTTTCAAAGGTTGCAACTCCATAGGATCAACAGTCACCAGATTCTTCCTAGACCTAGTGAGGACTAAAACTTGCTCCAAGGAGAGCATCATACAATTATGCTCCACTTATAAAATCATATTAACTTGCCCAACCAAGGAAATTTTTGCCAATGTTTGAACATAGTTCAAATGCACCATACATGTATCTTCACTGTGAGGATCATTGCATGTAGAACACCAATATGCTCTTTCGAATACATTAACGTCATCATTTACTTGCATTGCGATGTTTTTCTCAAGTCCCCTATTGGTATATGCTTTCTCTCAGGTGATTTGTGAAGTTTGAAATCTTCTTGATCATAACTCAACTTCAACTTGCTTTTTCCTCACCATTGTAAGCTCATTATATATCATCCTCAAAGCTGCATTATTAGATTTCACTTCTTGTAACAAAGTAGTGAGGCGATACAAATTAGACGATGGGTTTGGCACTGGAAATCACAAAATCCCTTGCGACACAGGTAATGGTAAAGGGGTTGGAGGCATTAGAAATGTTGAAAAAGAAACCTACAATAACTGTGGAGGTACAAACAGAGTAGGAAATCATGGAAAATTCATAGCGGATGATTGCGAGACAAGGATAGGGGCCACTTGCGAGGGACATGAATTCCATGAAGGGATGGGATACATGGATGAAATAGTCTATGAGAATGCATTAGAGTAAATATATTATGGGAGAATAGGGAGAATAGGTATTTTTGCCTTTGAAGGAAGTCTGCCCATGGTAATTAGGTCAGATTCATCCTTTTGAGCTTGTGTGTACATATCTGGGAATGTGGTCATATTGGCTTGACAAATCGCCATACCGATATCAGTGCTAAGTGCTCGAAGATAATAAAATGTTGCTTATTCAAGAATTATCTGTAAACCATTTGGAACCATCTACCAGCTTCATGCAAATCAGACATTAAAATATATAAGCTCTTCTTTTGAATGTCTTTGAATTATGGTGAAATGGTACAGTAATGAATATGGATCTACTTGCTCTTGGAAATTTTTAATCAACAATTCTGCCAACTGATCCCATGAAGTAATGGTACCAGGCTGCAAGGATCGATACCAATATAGCAATTTTCCTCTTAGTGACAAAACCAAAAGTTTTATCATTACGTACTCATCAGTTATATCATGGATAGTTGAAAGAGAATCCACATCCTGGATATGCTCATATGTAGTTTTCCCAGTACCATCGTATGTTGGAAAAGCCTTCAAAGCAGCTTGAGGTACTGGATTTTATGCCTATAAATTCAAGGCTTTGAAGTTGTTCCATTCGGGGAACTACCTTGGGAGCTATTTTTGGTGTGGTGGAGGATTCTGGGCCATGTGAACAGGAATATAAAGAGTAGGCTGCAAAGTGCTAGCGGTTGTACTAGGTAGAGGTTGAGGAAAATTAGTTGTAGTACTCACTGGACTTATAGGAGTGGAAAAAACACTAGCTAACCGATAAGATGAAATAGATGGTATGGATGAGATATTAGGGAGCGAAGACATTCATTGAAGAGTGGCTATTTGAGGATGCTCTCCTAACCTTTGTATATCAAGTTCGTAAAACTCAATTCGATTATTGATATTATTGGATTTCGATCTTATATTCATGAGAGACAACTTTCACTGTCCTCACACCTACGAATTTCTGGATAAAATTTGAGTCTCTAGATGTTCTAATATCAGCGTAAATGTGAAAACCAAACATAACACTACTGAAAGTGGAACTTTTTCTATCCCATTGGGCATGCCAAAAATTAATGGTCAAATATATGCCTAATTGCTAAACATTGTGTTTGCGCATCCTAGATACGACCAACATTGAAAGGCCAGAGGAAAGAAATGTCCTCCATGCCAATATCCAAAGACGACTATCTCCCTTAATAAATTCTAAACTGGTAAATACTAAGGATGTGGGAAAGGAATTGCAAAAATATAGAAAGAAATGGGAAATATGGCCACAGGCCAAAGTACAAGGTTGGTGTTAGACTAACTAGGAGGAAAAAAACTCAAGCACAAGTTAGCATTTATGAAAGGAAATGGAATAGAATAAGCTCATGATATTACTATGGCAACCATAAAATTGATACTCCAACATCCGCTTTATAATTAGCAACTTTAAATCCAATAAAAGAATTTAAATATAACAGCAAACCGGATGGGAAAATAAAAATAGAATCACATTACACATAAAGTAATTATACAAAAGACCACTCATAAATTTAAAAGTCTGATGCTTTCTATTAATCCACAGATCTTGAAGAAAAATCTCACAAAATATCTAACCCCCCTTTTACAATGAAATTTGTCTAGCATTTAGAGAGGTTTTTGCCTCTTTCATTAAATACATAGGAAAATTAAATGTCCCGAGATCAAAGACAAAACCAACAAAATCCTCCTCGAATTCTTTGAAAATCCATCCTCCTGAGAAGACAAATTCCTGAAAATATGTAACTCAAGCAAGGATGCGTGGATTGCAAAAAATATATTAAATTATTTAGAGTGCCTTTGGTACATTGGAAATCATATAAACTCGTTTCTTCTTGCCTTCCTCTTTGTGATCCACAAAATGGAGTTACTGAGGGCGTCCTTAATTAAATGCATAAAATTAGCATATTTGACCAAATTTCCATTCGTTCATACTTACTTTTGCCTCAAAATCTGTTTTGCCCCATTGCAAATTGAAAGGCGCACGCGCAACTATAATGGAAGTACATTTACCCCTAAAAAGGGTGAATGGGATGTTCACCCCTTGGGAAGGGTGAATACGATACCAATGCACAAAAAATGTTTGTTCACCCATGGGAAGGGTGAATGAGATGTTCACCCCTCAACCTGGATGAACGTAATATGATTCAGGCATGTGCACAATCCAAATGTCATCAAAATGCATTCACTTCTAAGAAGGGCAAATGATGTGTTTACCCTAATGTTAGGGCGAACACGACCTTGTGCTTTACTACTTTTGTATTTGTAAGTTTTCAAACATGTTCACCCCTTTCAAAGGTGAATGGGACGTTTGCCACTCAGGAAGAGCGAACATAAAAATATGGCACTTTAACCAAGTTATTTTTCATGACTTATCTTCTTCATTCTTTTATACATTTCTCCATTAATATTTTTCGGAGATAATTTCAAAAATAAACCTTTGGAACATGCACCAAAAATGTACAATTATTTAAAACATCACAAAAATATGAAAATATATACTACTGCTACGTTCAAATATTGAATCCAAAGTCTTGAAAAAAATTCCCAATGAATACAAAATTGCCAATAGGTTGTTAATTCTAGGGTGGGAGTATTTCTACTCCCTGAAGCATTGTTCTTTACCTTTATC
This sequence comes from Wollemia nobilis, assembly GCA_028583015.1. Classification (NCBI taxonomy): domain Eukaryota; kingdom Viridiplantae; phylum Streptophyta; class Pinopsida; order Araucariales; family Araucariaceae; genus Wollemia; species Wollemia nobilis. The sequence goes on along the minus strand of JAQPPZ010002571.1, from coordinate 382,567 downwards.
CTCTTCCCTTATTTTTTGAATTTTTTGATTCCTATGACTATTTCTATCCATGTCATCATTCCTGTTCCTATTCCTATTCATATCCATGTTCCTATTCCTATTTCTATTTCTATTCATATCCATATTCCTTTTCCTATTCCTATTCACATCCATATTCCAGTTCCTATTCATATCCATGTTCCTGTTCCTGTTCTTGTTCATACTTGTTTCTGGAATGTTTGATCTACACCACTTTGCTATGTAACCATTATTATTTCACTTATAACACTTAATTATATTATTCCTTGGGTATGCAAATATCTTAGGATTTCTCCTAGTGAAGCCATATCCTCTTCTATCATGAACCCTACAATTCATTGCCTTATGACCATACTGATTACATTAGTAGCAAAACGCATGGAAAAACTATATATTTCCATATTCCTGTGTTTCATGTATCCTACACTGTGAAGCCATGTGCCCAAACCTATGACATGAGAAGCATATTCCATTGAAGTTTCCTTGTCTTGACCTCATTTTTCTCTTAGTCTCTCTTGACTGTTCTAATTGTTGTTCCATTTGTATCTTCTTTGTGCATTATTCCTGTCTTTGATAAACCCTCTATTTTCCAACTCATCCTTTGATGTTTCACTTTATTTTACACTATATTCTTCTGATGTATCTTCATATGAAGTTTCTTCTTCTTTAAAACTTGAAGTTGACTCCTCTTCCAATTTCTTTTGACTATGCTCAAAACCAAGACCTGTTTTGTTTGTTGCTCTTCTTTATACCTTGACTATTTTATCCACACTCTTTGCACTATTTACATACTTGTGTAGATTATTATTGGAGTATTATAAATATTCTCTTAGTAGTGCACTTATTATGCTAACTTCTCACATTTTGAGATATTTGCTTCTAACTTATCCTTGAACCTTTTTGTCTTAGCCTTTTATTTTTCTAAATCCTCTATGAGAAATATTCTTTCTTCATCACATTCTTGAAACTGAATTTCAAGTTTAGAGTGTTGCTTCCTTACCTTCTTTACTATGTCAAGGGCCTAGATAAGTTCTCCCTTGAGATCATAACCATTCTCCACTAAATAATCCTCTATTTTTTTACCTTTGCCCACATTATTACTTTATTTTTCTTGTCTTCTATAGAATCACTCACTTCTCCTTATAATGCCATTAGAATATTTTCATCTGATTATTCAAGTGCATATTCATATTCATCATCACCAAAACTATAACTATACCTTGTACAATCATCTTGAAGATATACAAATTTACCACATCTAAAAAACTTGAGAATAACTGGAGTCTTTTTTTTAATTGGTTCTTTTTCTTCAATAATAAATAGGACTTCATATCTATCATTGTTTGAAGGACTAGCATCACTATCATTTGAGTACTTACTTACATTATTTGCATAGTAGCTCCTCTTTTGTCTTTGGAAGTTCTTTCCTTGTCTGCTTTGTTCATCCTTGCTTTTCTTCTAGTTCCTATATTTTTCTGATTCCCTGTACCTGTAATCCTATTTTTCTTCACCAATGTTGTTCTTTGGATCTTTACAATCTGTTGAAAATTATTCAAACTTTCCATAGTTGAAATAATTAATAAATATTAGATCTATGGGTCCTATAGAACCTTTATATATTCTACCATAATTAGCCTCTTCATCACTGGATGACTCACTGCTTGATTCTGACTTCTTACCCATTTTATTCTTGATTGCTTTGAATATTGCTTCCTTTTTGGAAGTAGGATCTTTTGTTCTAATCTCAAAAGTTGTTAGCACACCAAACAACTTATATCTAGTTAAAGTATCACCATCCAATGATACTTCTATAGCAGAAACGTGTTCACTGAATCTATTTGGAAAAGATCTTAAGAATTTATCACAAACATATGATTCTTCAATATTCATTCCAAGTCCTTGCATATCATTAAAAACATCATCAATTTGAATTAGATAAGAACTGATATTTTCCTCATAATTCATTCTCAATGTTTGAAATTATCATTTGATATTTCATATCTTTGCTTTCTTGACACTTTTATCTCCCTCATATATACCTTGTAATTTATCCCACATTTCTTTTGCAGTTCTACAATCCACAACTTTCATTGACTTTGTTCTATGCAAACGTCTCACAAGTGCATTCATTGCTTTCAAATTATAGTTTTGTAGAAGCTTACCTTATTTTTTTGTAGGAATATTGACTACTAGATTATATCCAAATTTTACTGCATCCCAAACTTCATTGCCAAGTTCCATTAGATAGATTATCATAATAATGCTCCAATATATATAGTCACTTCCATAAAATACTGGTGCTGAGTTATCTAAGGACACATCCTTAGAATTCATTATGTTCTTGTTAGCTTTTCCTTCAATCTGTTAAAATCTTATGAAAACACCTGTTCTGATACTAATTGAAGAACATAAGATTATACTGAGAGGGAGGGGTGAATCATATAATATCACTTTTTACTTTTTTTTCCAAATCAATATTATACATTGTATATATAGTAGTATCAATAGCAGTAATCAAATAAATACATAAAAAACCACACATAATAGAGACACCATAATTTACGTGGTTCACACAATGTCGGCTACTCCATAGAGAAAATTTTTTGCTAAAATTTTCTCAATAAATATCTTGGGAATCCTTCTCAACTACAATGTTTATGAACCTCTATAAAAAGGAGATGTTGATCCCCTAAATATAGTTTATGGATCTTTATTCATAGGAGAACTCCTTATTATCTACTCTAGTTGGTGATCGTCTAGAAGACTATTGCCTCCACTGCACTAGCTTGTGGATATGTCTCCATTGAAGAATCTTATCCTTATTTAGAAGATTTGTCCTCACTGCCCTGGTTGATAGATCTCTATCCACTAGAGACTACTATCCTCTCTACTCTATCACCTCCAAAGCTTTGTCTCAATTATGTACTAAACATAGTCCAGTAGGTCTAGCACATCCCTTCTCAATATGCTCACTCAAATATGCACTAAACATAGTATAGTTGGTCTAACACAAATCTTCTCAATCTATATCTCTGGTCTAGCATAAACTTGTCCTCAAATATGCACTAAACTCTACTCTCAAATCTGCACTAAACATAGACTAGTCAATCTAGCACAAATATGCTCTCAATTTTTATCCTCAAGCCTCAAATCAAGGCTTGATTCAAATCTGCTAGATCTGCCCCAACCTTAACTCAAGGTTTGAATAAATCAATCAACTCTACTCTCAAGTATTCTCAAAGACTTATCTCAAATCCATATTATAATATTTCTCAAAAGCTAACAATAATATGTCCATATGTCCTATCTAGAACTTGCTCAAATCTGCTCAATAGGTCCACTCAAAACCTGCTCAAATATTCTCTACAAGTCCTTTCTAGAACTTGATCAAATTTTCTCAATAGGTCCACTCAGAACCTACTCAAATATCCTCTATAAGTCCTCTCTAGAACTTTTTCAAATATGCTCAATAAGTCCTCTCTAGAACTTAACCAAATCTATATTGTAAGATTCCACAAAACCTCACACAAAATTAGTCCACAAGTCTTCTCAAAGACTTGCCTCAAATATTCTTAACAAGTCCACATAGAACTTGTCTAATATCATAGAATCATAAATATAATTATTAGAGACTCAATATGTTCTATACTCAAAGCTCAATTTCTTTCTCAACTCAAATCAATATCATAGAGTATAAAGAGAATTGTTAAAGACTCAATATGTTCTATACTCAAATCTCAATCACTTTCTCAACTCAAATTAGAATATAGAATAGTTTATTTCATGGAACTTGAATAATCACTTCATGCATTCACTTGACTAGTTTCAATCAACTATACTCAACCATTTACTCAAGTAAACAACCCTTGCTCACAAACCCTAGTCCAAGCATGTATTTACCAACTCAAAATATTTCCAATAATTCTCAACAAAATATCTCACATAACAATAATACTCATGTTATTTTCAACCCCTAGTTCAAGTTCTTTGCACAATAACTCACTTCAATAACAATGGTCATAAATCAATATTCACATAAAAATGATACTCATGTTCTTTCCAAAACCCTAACTAAAGTTCTTTGCACAACAACTCAATTCAACAATAATGCTCATAAAACAAGGTTTTAATCACAAATCTTAATTTCTAAAAACCTTGAAGCATTAACACAAATACTTTCAAAAAGGAAACCCTAATAAAATATTTTTCACTCCAAACTTTATTTTCTAGTAATCCATTCAATCAACTCAACCAAAGAAGAATTTACCCATACCTTTTTATTTGACAAGGAGTTGATCTCACAAACCTACCACACTCACAATTTATTCTTTGCCAATATTAATAAGGGCTAGAGAATAATTTTCTCAACAAAACATAACATAAAAATAATATCAAAATTACACCTTATCACTCCAACTTAATTAATAATCTACACCCTCACAATAATCATAAAAACCCTTTACTTCAAATTAAACTAATACCCAAAAGTCTTAATCCTCCAATATACCAATATAGCAATTTAAGACTTTATTAAAAACTAAAACCAAAAATATTATTATAACTCCAAGTCATAATTCTCAATTACCACCACTTATTTTCTAAGCAAATCCTTATAAACAATTTCCACAAAATAATCCTTATACCTCCTAGCTTAGCAAATAATAAAATTTAATGCAAAAATATTTACCTCATCTTCGGAGGGAACCGAACCCTCAACCTTGTCCAAAATGTGCACCTTATCCATGACCTCAACTACCGCACAAGCTACGTGCTCATTTGAAATGAATGAAGCACCACGTGATTCAAGACTTGCTCCCCTTTACGCTTTACCAAAAACAACTTGCGCCTTGGGTTCTTTAAACAACATGACTTCCAATGCAACCGTAATATTTCGAATACATGCCCTCACACTTACAAATGTCTTTGTGCTTCCCAACACACCACTAGGCCACACTGTCCTATGTGCTTTTGGATTTCAATGCTTTCTATCTTAAACTCTGTGCTGTCCATAAATTTTGTAAATATCACGAGCTCTTAATATTTTTTGCATGCTAATTAATTATTTGAGCAAGGATAATATTTTTGTATTTGGGCAATGTATTTATATTGCCTCCTTTGTACCTTGGGAGATATCGACGCTTCTACAAATTCCTTCCACGATGACGGCGAAGATTCTAAACGTTCTTCGAATGCTTTTTATTTCAAACCCAACCTTTTGGTTTATAAAATATAATTAACCTTTATAAAACCTACTTTGATTTATAAACCATTATTATGGAAATTATAAATATTTTATTTGGGTTTTTCACCATATCACTTTAATATTATAATAACACTTATTATAATAATATATCCTTTTGATGCCTTGGATAAGTTTCTCCCTTCTCACTGCATACCGTGGTGTAAATAATATTTATTTATAAAATTTAAATTCATATTGAATTTAAATAATTTATAAAAATAAATATTATATATCCTTTTGAACTCTTAACTTCTATATTGATTCTCTTGATCTTTGGACTTCTTCCTAGATATTAAATACCCATTTCTAACAACTTTGTTTCTTTCTAAATTCCTTGGTATTAATGATGACTTCATCCGGTGACATCAATGACAACTTTGACTTAGGGACTCAAAATGTCTAACATCTCATATGTGTGATAATGTATGCAATGTTTACTGCTTTGATAGTTTTGATATTATCATATGGATTGAAAATTAAAAAGTTTTATATTATACTATTCACCCCCCTCTCAGTATAATATTATATTCTTAAAAGACTACAAAAGAGCTACAATATGACTTGGCAAACATCCATGATTCAATTATTATGATAAAATCAAAGTGGAAGAGCTTTAGAGAAGGGTTGGAGATGAAAGGAAAAATGTAAAAAAATATACCTAAGGCTACTTTGTGGAATTCTTTATTGTCTAGGTATGTACCCAAATTTGTCCACCCCTACCCTGAGTTTGTTAAAACAATTATGAAATATTATGATTCATAGACAATGATGTTGTATAATGTGTAAAAGGGAATATTTTTCACCATCACAAAGGAGGCAATTAGAAATTTATTTGCATTAGGAGAATAGCAAGGTACAATACTAAATCCCATTAGTATAGATAAGCATAGGAGTTATTTAGATAAATATACTTTCAAGTCTTGTCTGACTAAGCTTATAAGCAAAATTTTGAAGGATTTTCTAAAAAATCTTCTTAAGTATGAAAATTTTGAAGATACCTTTCAAATAGTATTTTCCATGTTGGTTGTAATTCTAGGGTTATATTTTGATGAGTTTGTTTATGACTACCGAATATCCCTTGCATATGTAGTCACTAATATGCATAACTATGATGGGTCTAGTGCTAGTAATCATGTATTGTTTAAATGGGATAATTTCCTAAGATTTAAAATTCATAATAAATTAGTTTCCTTAAAAATAAAAGAAAGCAATAAATTTTTCTACCTATTATTTTTGGCATGGTTGTTTCTCTTCCATATACCCCCATATTTTTGTGCTATCAAGCTCACTCAAATATACAATAACAAAATATACTCAGTAGTTTATTGGACTCCACTCCTTAGGGAAATCTCCTCATTTTAATAGAATATTCATGGGACCTATATTAGCTTCTATCTATGGTCAAATACCCCACCTCAATTTTGAAGCCATAGATAAATTGAGAGACAAAGAGCGAGAAATAGGGTATTGATACTTTTTATTTGATGACACTGTAATCTAAACATACAGTTTTCTCGATATATCTTATTTGTTGGTATACCATGTCATAGACTGGGTGATCAACATAGATTTATGCAAGCATGTGGAAAATTTGGGTCTATATGCAAAAATAATTGCATCTATAACTAACCCTTTAGGTTTGAATATATAGCAATAACAACAAGGGGCAAGGAAAAATTCTAGATGATAAGATTAATTCCCTACAATTATCAATTGTACCTCACATGTGGTATTATGACCTGAAGGGTCAAATCAAAGTAATATTGGTATAATTGAACAATAAACCACCAACATTTGACCATCTATCATAGTCAATAATTTATCAATTTAGAAATTATTATGAGGATCAAGTTGTGGAAATTAAATATTATGCAACAAAGATACCCATGGAAGACATATTATGATTTCAAACGGGTTTATGACCCAGTAAGAAATAAATACCAATGTATAAGTGATGAACTCATAGAAAAAATTAAATAGGATCTAGATTACAATCATGAAAACATCAAGAAGTGGTGGATATCACATTGTGAATGTTATAATTAAAATAACACCCTCCCCAACACTTTTTATAAGTTATTCAAAAATAAATTCAAGGTCATATATGAAAAGTGGGTGAATGATCATAAGGGAGAAATATATTTGGATCTAATGATACTAAAGTATTTATATATAGAAGTATATCGTTAAGAATAAGAATAACAAGTTCCTCAGCTATCTCCCACACAAGTAGGTTCATTGGTAGGCTATGAGGACTTAAAGGAATATGCAATATCAAAAGGTATACCTCTACAAATAAAACCAAGAACATAAACCAAAACACTAGAGGTGCCGAAAGTTAAGACCATAATTGACACAACTTCAAAATATAGTAAAGAAGAATCACTAGGATATAGTACTAAAGCTAAACTATCTTAGAAGGTGATAATCATAAGAAAAATAGTTGTTGTAGCAAGTTTAGAAAAATCCAAGACCCAAGCTTAGTATAAGTGAGCTAGTGAAAGGGTAAAGTTTAAAGAGTATCCAAGAACTGAGAAACAATAGGCTACAAGATCGACCAAAAGGTAGCAATTAGAGTAGGAAGTATAGGACAAAGACACAAATTACAATATTTGATGCAATAGTCTAGGAGCTAACATTGAAAGCAATAGAATAGGTATGTTTACTTCCCCTCTACTTCAATTGAAATTATTCCACCACCTCAACATCCTCCACCTAAATAGCCACCTCCAGTGTGTAGCCTTTTTGATGAAGCTACTCATTAGCTTAATATTCCTCCAACAACAATTGCCACACCCTATGTATAGGATGCACAACTAGCCTCATCCAATGTATATATATGTGAAATATTTTAAATACCATAATTACAATATTTAACCTCTCATCCATGATATTATAACCTTTGTAAGTTTCCATCATACCTTCCCCTACTACTGAGCATCTATTCTGATAAACAATATCAATTATTTATGGCATTAGGAAAAATACTCAAAGATGGTTAGGGCAATAAGAACCACACAATAGAATAGAGTTAGCAACCACCTACATATATGATAGAGTAGATCCAATTACTAGAGAACATGTCAATATGGTTGCATATGCTAAATTCAAAAATCTAGTTGTAGATATTATAGTGGAGGACTATCATATTAAAGTGAAAAAGTACAATATCTCAAAAATCCCCAAAATGGATACACTTCAAGATCTATGCACTAAAGTAGATACTCTACTCCTTCAAATAAATCAATTGGATATAAAATTTATGGTTATAGAGATAAGGTTTAAATATTTGGATCATATGTTGAACATAGAAAAGGCTGAGAAGAATATTTTAGAGAATAAGATTTTGAAGTTGAAGTATATATTAAATAAATACTCCACTCAAGAACAATTGAGATAGACGGATGAAAATATCTAGATATTGGAAGAACAATTGCAACAATAAAGCATTAGAATGCATGTACAAATAAATTATTATAAGAACTGAATTCAAATATCCAAGGACAAGAATAAATTATCGTAGTAGTACAAGCAAAATTGAGAAAATAAATAAAGAAGCCTTAGGGTCATATGATCTCTAAAGATATGTTGAAATAGTTTAGAAGCCAATACTAGATTAAGATAAAAATATTTCAATCAGTGTATTCCCTCTAATAAGAAGAACAATAAATATTGCAAAATTGATCCAAGATGCTAAGGAATAGTTGAGTGAAGGAAAATATGTGGTGATGAATAAATATCAATAAGATGTGATTGCATGACATATGCTAAGGAACAAATAAGAATATCCCTAACTAGTCAAACACTCATAAATATAGTTGGGAGAGTCCAAGTTTTGTACATATTAGATAATTTTTGGAAGTCAATTAATTATAGAGGGAGGTGAAATAATCAATGACATAAAGGCAAGAACTAATAAGGTGAAGTTGGCAGTCTAGGAAGTCACAAGACTTGGAATTTTATGATTTTGGCATGTAATTATGTAATGATAAGAAGCAACTAATACATCTTTTAGATAAAAATTTGAACAATGGAAGTGAGATAAATACATTGCCTAAACCATTGACAATAGATCAAATTATTGTGTTCTCACATAGGTTCTCTTCTCTGCTATCAAAATTAAATAACTGGAACTTAGATATAAACATCCTTCCTATGATTGATGTTTCTAGCTGTAATAAATCCTTCACAAGTTTACAAAAATACATGCTCCTTCTCAAAGAACTTGGGACAAAATGTGTAGATTATTCTAGCTACTAGTAGTATCTTCTATAGCCCAAGCAACTAGTTAACAAGGAGAAAGGTACGAGGTAACCTTGGAGGGGTAAGAGAAATATATTGGCATAGGTGAGACTTTAAAAATATAAGAATTTAGAAGGTTGACCTTGGTGCAAGAAAATTTTCATTTCATTACATCATTTTATTTTATTTTGACTCTATAACCTAGGTGGATAAGTCTAGAAGGGCTGTGTGATTTTGCAAGTGAAAACATCCCTACGAGGCATCAATAATGAGGCTAAAATTTCTCACCCATATCCATTTATATAGGAGGATATGAGTTTTATCAATAGAATATTTTGCCATTTTTTCTAAGAAAGGTTGTCCAACACCTAAAATAGTCATTGGATCAAAGAATTACCAAGTAATTAGAAAAAGATGTATTTTTTTCTAAGTATAGAACACTGTCAAAAACTGAGGTGATGACATCAACAATAAGCAAAAAATATTTTAACACCTAATAGTTAAAGTTAATATAGTCTAGTCCAAAATTATGGCTAAGTAAGAAAGTTGGTCAGACTTTTGACATGTTGATATCAGTAAAGAGACAATAAAAATATAACATATAACATTAAATTAAAATATAAAGGAAGGAATCATGTCACCTAGATCATGATGATGATGTTAGTAGGATAGCATAAAAATCTCAACGTGACTTGAAAAATCATCTGACATGTTGAAGAAAAAATTTGGCTAAGTATGAGTGGAAATCTGACACCTAGCATAGTAGCAAGGTTTTTTGGATACAATAAAATTTAGCTACAAATAAAATGTAATATTTGATGGTATTGAGTGCCTACATCAACAAGTGTATCATAAAAACCTATAAAAAAAGAGCAGAGCAAAAAATTCTAATGCATGGAATGCATTTGACACCTAATATTTGGCAGAGGACTTTACCTAGATTAAATATTTTGAATGATGATGTCATCCTAAGGTGCATAGATATTTGGTAGAGATAAATGAAATACTTGATGCCTAATAAATCATAAGGTAAAAAATAAAGAGATATCAAATAAAAGGAGGAGCTAAAGCATTCACATTGCAAAATAAAGACTAAACCTAATTGAAGTGACAAATGTGCTCCTAACAACTAAAATCTAGTATCAAAAAATTTAAATAGTCCCAAGCTCATTTAAATAACACCTATATTGCTACAACTAAGGTATAGTGGGACAACTAAAGTATAACAAGCTTATCAGATAATCCTACATACTAGGTAAATACATAGTAGCCATCACTCCTTAAGATGGAATAAGAACAAGTCATATTAGTGCCATAATGCTAGATTGATTGTAAAATAATAAGTTGAAGAAGATGCACATGTCCTTCAACAACCTATTAAGTCTGTAATACACTCTCATCGAAATGATGTTAGGATAACTAATTCTATTACAAAATGTATATATACCTAAATATAAACCATTTTGATGGTCAACCCTTTAGCATTTATAATTGCATAGTCGTATGATTGAGGCTATATGCATTTTGAATGAAAATTGGATTGTTGTCTACCTTATTCCTCAATTTTTTGTAAAACATGTATGAATGTCTTACTAATTTATTAAGCATTTATGTTAAATCTATGAATTGATAATTCTATTATAGTTATTATAGTTTGGAATGACATAGTAATTATTAGAGTTTATAATGATTAATTATTTAGTAATAAGTAAATTAAACCCCATAGAAAATTCTTAGAGTTTATAGTTTGAAATTGATAATTCTGGAATTCGACAGAAGCACCATTGGGAGGTGGAGTTGAAAGAATTCAAGGACAATCCAAAAATTTACAAGGAGGCGAAGAACGGTCTCACAAGGATGGACCTACCGATGCCCTAGAACTTGGTAATGAAGAATATCCTTGAATTTATCATGATAGAAGACCCTGGTAAAGTGTTGCTGAGATTTCATTATGCCTTTATAAATTTCTTAATGTATGTAAACCCCATTAGCATCCCGTAATTCCTGATGAACTTCCTCAATCACACCATTACCTAATCCCACAAAAATAAATGCTTCTCAATGCCCATGCACCATGGCCTTCTTAAGGTTATCTATAAATTCATCCTTAACAATATTCCCCAACCCAAGCTCCCTCTCCCACCCCTTGATCCCCCGTGGGTTCGTGGTGAGAGTTCAAGGGGGAGAGACAACCTTGGGTTACCCAAAACTTCCCCTGCCAAGAGGAGAGAGGGTTATTCAAGTGCCAAGGGAGGGTCAGCCAGGAAGCATCTCAGGATCGATGACCCACCCCCCAGGTCCTCTCTAAGACTAAAGAATAAACAAGTTCAGGATAGTAGCAAAATCTTGGATATTACCTTTGAGGATGAGGGTCCTGACTTGTCTATTATGGAGTTGAAAAGGTTTGTACTGAAAACTGCAACCAAAATCAACCATCATATGCAGGAGTTGCAGGAGGCCCTGACCAAGGTTTTCTTTAAGACGGCTACCAGAGAAACAAGCCGGTGGTTTACAACCTAAATATGGATGACAATGAAGAGGACAAAGAGGAGGATTAGGAGGAGGAGGAGGCCGAAGAGGAGGACTAGGGTTCACTCTGGTGTTTTTCTACCCTGGGTTGTCTATTTTTGCTGAATTTTTTATTTGTCTTCAAGTTTAATTTTTTACATTCTTGTCAGGGCAGAGGGTTGCGTGCTGATTTCCTTTTTTTTGCTAATGTTGTGTTTAGGTCCAGGTGCAATGCCTAGGATGGGTCAGGATGGGAAAATGCTCTGTGTGTTTTTTTGTGTTATACTCTATTTGGGATGGGATGCTTAGGGTGTGGGGTACCATTTAAGGATGAATGGTTGGGGTAGAGGACAGAGGATCCTCTGTTTATCTTTGTTTATGTTCCTCAGCCACGGGCTATTTTTGTAAAAAGTTTTTGGGTCAACCTGAAAAACCTGAGTTAATGATAAATCTTTAATTACCAAAAAAAAAAGTAAACTAAACCAATATATTTTGTAGTATAGTTTAAATTTATATTGCAAGACTATCATGCACCATGTTTCTTGATGTTGCTAAATATGCACCACATTCAACTTAGTTTCTAACCCTCTAAATTTCTTATTTTAGTATGCAACCTTATTTTAGTTAGATTAGTTAGTACCATAGGATCCAACCTTCTCTAGAGGTAGACTCAAATACCCTTATTTCTGAGGCATCCAATATTTGTTAAGGTATTTAGGGTGAAACTCATCCACATAGGTATATTTTAGACCAAGAATCATAACTATTATCATTTTTCTAACTCAATACGCTCCTAAGTTCTATGTTATATGAATCTATGTACACAATAAATGGTTTAATCCAATTTAGATTCTTGAATACTTAAGTAGTAATTAAGGTCTTATTTAGTTCCTCAAATGTAGCCTTGGCTACTTTCCCTATTTTTAAGGGCACATTTTTATTAAGAAGCTATGTTAAGGGAAATGCAATCATTTATAATTTCATTATAAACCTCCTATAATATTTAAAGTGGCCAAATAATAACTACAACATAATTTTATTACTAATAAATGGTATCTTCTCAATATTGGAAGCTTTTGCAACTTTAGTTGTGTAGAGGGATAAAATTGCCCTATTGAATATGATTCTCAACTGGATCCACTAGGAGTCATGGTTACCATAGGGTTGTTGTTAGGATTAAATAATAAAACATGAGCAATAATAAATATGGAAATAAAACATAGAAGAATAAAAAATATAAGAGAGACACATATTTGTGTGATTCACCCAATATGGGCTACATCCATAAAGAAATTAACCAGGCCTTTTATTCCATCTAGAAAATATTTACATAAATAGTTGTATGCCTCACAACAACATTGTGTTCCCCCATTTTGGGGGGGTACACAAACATTCACTATATAGTCTCTCTCATCCACAAACCCTCATGTAAGTGTTGCTTTATATACCAGCAACCCAACAAGGGGTTTTACAATATCATGGCTACAAAACCCGAGTTTAAATGTATTAACCCAAACAATATAATCCATGGGTTCAAATACCAAATATAATAATCAATGGGTTCAAATATATTAACCCAAATATAATAATCCATGGGTTCAAATATATTAACATGGAAAATATTCAACACATTTCCAACAATCTCCCACTTGTTGAATACTTTCCATAGGGTCTGGAAACTACCATTGTCAACTGTCAATTTGGACATATATCTACTAACTACTCCTATTGTATGTGCAATATATAAACATATTAGCTTCACCTAAAAACCCTCAGCCATATACTAGCAAGGTAACAAAATAGTTTAAAAAAACATTAAAAATATTATTGGAGCTAACTTTGATAACATTACACCAAAAAATGATCACTAGCATCCACACTAGTCTCTTTTGGCCACAACTACACCAATTACAATAGCTTCTTTAGGTACAAGCTACACTAGTTATAATAGTTATGAGTTTCCCAAAAACTTATGGTACAACCAATAAACCATCTTAGACATTTTTAGCAAATTTGTAATAAAACCACTAGAACAAGCATTTATGGCCTTAAACTCTCCCAGAGCTCACCAAATTTACTTTTATCAAATCTTATTGGATCCACCACTACTAGAGCTCATCAGATCCACTGATGCCATAGCTCACAGGATCCACCACTTCTAGAGCTCACTAGATACACCACTGTTAGAGCACATCGAATCCACCACTATTGAAACACACCGAATCCATCATTGTTGGAGCACACCAACTGCACCTTTGCTAGAGCACACCAGATCCACCACAGAGCACATTGAATCTACTACTATTGGAGCACACCAGATCCACTTCTTCTAGAACACACCAACTCCACTACTACCAAAGCACACCAGCTCCACCACTTACCTTCTTCTACCATCGCTCCCACTCGAGCCAGGAAACCCTCCCTTTAAGTAAATAAAATCCTAACCTCACTCTAGTACGAGTTGTTCAAATTAAGTAATAAAACATGAGCAATAATTAAATATAAAAATAATTAAAAGGTTCACCAAGAATGATTTTAGGACTGACTCCAATTCTAGGATAGAAATTTATAATGTGTGATTTAAACAAATACCTATTATTGGATTTTCTAAACTAAACTATGAAAATGAAAGAGCAATATAAAACAAGCAATATGTAAGAAGACAAAGACTAACATTGATACAATTATTTTATTCAATGATACCTAAGCCTATGTTTCAAGAAATGAAACCTATTTCTTTGGGCAAGGGACCAAGGGAATGCATAAACAAGATTAAACCCTAGATGCAAAACTATATGCTCTTTTATTTTAAATGCCTAGAAAGCAATAAAATATTATTATATTTTACTTATAATGTAGGTTTTGAACAGGAATAAAAAAAGAAAGTAACACACAACCTCAAACATCCACCTTACATCTATAATATTTCATAAATTCAAACATGCAAAACAACTTCACAAAAACATTAGAAAATATGGTCAATGTTTTGGGGCTTGCTTAGGCCAATGTAAGACTGATATTAGAGGTACAATAGTCAAGATCCCTAGGTCCTTTCAGATGTCCATTCAAAACAAAATGAGCTTTGATCTTTGGAAAAACACATTAAAATATGATAGCATAGAATAGTAAATGAAATGCAAAATAGAATGTACACAATTCTTGAAAAAGAATGTAGTGTTGAAAATAAGGATTTGAAAACAAGTGATTGCCCCTAAGCTAATGTGGTGTCAAATGCAATTAAAATGTTTCAAAATAGGTACGCAAATCCAAACCCTAGGATTTTGGGACTAATAGTCACCTCAAAGTCTACCTAGATTAATTTTTTTCCCTGTGAGTTATTGAGCATAGATTCGATAACAGAGAAGAAGTGGAAGAAAAATATCCAATGGGTGAAAGTAGGGATTTTGTCAAATTTACTCCCTAAAGTGCACAAGTCATGGATTTGCACAAGAGGTTTTAAAATATCAAAACAAAGATCAAAATGCAATAATGTGGACACTAAAGAAATTATATGAGCTAATGAATTCAAAGGAACAACCTAGTGATCTTGTGGATGATGCAAGAGCAAAGGTGAAATAACTCACCTCGTTCAATAAGATAAGTTATCTTCGAGGCTTTCTCTACATGAAAATCACAAGGAGCACACTAACATTAGAACACCATAGCACCAAGAGCACCAAAATATTGCACAAAAAGACAAAAGAATTATTGATTCACATGAAATTTATTATATTGCTATATTATAAACATTAGAGAAAAAATGAATCCAATCCCTTTATTTATAGAGTGTTTGGAGGGCTAAAATGTGGGAAAAAAGTTAACCTTGATTAAGTTGATGCCACAAAAGGTTAGCTAAAAATTTAGGATTTTTCAAGAAAAATATCTAAATTCACCGATTCTATGCCCCATAATTTATTCGATACATATTTAGTTAAGGTTAAGGAAAGCAAGGAAAACACAATAAAATAGGGCCAAAATTGCTCCTTAGAAATTTTGAGAGCCTCCCAAAGGAACCTAAGAAAAAATGACTCATTTGGGTGGGTCAAATTTTTATGTCTAAAAGTTGCAAGCCCTTTTTTTTAGACCACATGACCCAATAAGACATATTTGATGCATAAAAATATGTATTTATTTAGGATTAAGTGAATTCTTAGCCTCATCCAATTACTAAAATACTTTTCGAAAGCAACTATGTGATCTACATTTCTTCTGTAAATACAAAAATCATCTAGAAAAACTTTGATAAAAGTTCTGATATAAGGTTCATATACCTTATTTATAATTCATTCAAATTTTGTAGGTGCATTGAACAACATAAAAAAATCACAAAATAAGTAGTGCTTCCCCATGAAGTGGTGAAGGTTTTTTAGTTGGTTTTTCTATACAACATGAACCTAATTGTATCCACTATAGCCATCTACAAAGCTATATCATTATGGTATTGCAAATTCATCCAAAATATGATCTAAGAAGGGGAGTGGATATTGATATTTATTTGTAAAATTATTCAATTATTGATAATCAACATAGAATCTAAACATCCCATTATTCTTCCTTAGAATGACAGTTGAAGACACCCACTCTCAGTTGTCCACTAGAAAATTGAAGCCTACATCAAAGAATTTATCTACCTTTTTCTTGAAAAAAAAGGAAGACTTTAAATTCTTATGATATAGCATTTGTATTTTAGGTTTAGCATCATAAATAAACCCTACTTGATGCCTCATCAAATGTACTTGTCATAACTCTTTATGATAAAAAGTGAACAAATGAATATACCTGTGAAAGAGTTAAAAGTAATCCTCTTTTTCAAGCTCTTCTATTGCATTCCAAAAATGTAAATTTTATAGTTGGTTCTACACTTCTTCATTGAAAAATAATATTTTGGGTTATTTATTGGAGCATCTAGAAGAAATCATCCACTGAGACATCCACATCACTTTATTCATATTTAGTTACCACCTTGGTCATGATAACATTTTTTGAGGTTGTCCACTAGCTTTCCTCCTCTATTTTGTTGCTCTCAATATATGAGATTGATGTACAAAATTTATCTCACATGAGATACTAACCAATGGTCACCAACCCTCCAATACTAGTAATTATGAGCATAGTATTTTCTTAACTATGATATTCCTAGCAATATTGGATAGGATTTTGAACAATCTCTCATGACTTATAAATCTACTATACAAGTGACTCTCATGAGTAATATTACTACCTTAGAGACTACTACTATTAGCTTTGTTTGTCCTTTATTCAAAGATCTAAAATTTAAATTAGATAGATGATTTATCTATAGTCCTAATGTATTGAATGTAGATTTGGGTATTATACTAATAGTAACTCCAACATCTACCATGATATCAAGAATAGAATTACATCTACACAAGACATCAACTTATAGACCATATAGATCAACCTCTACACCAAATATAATGACCATGACCTTCCTCCTTTATTTGGAACTAAGTGTACTATGTAGCCCCCTTCACTTTTATTATGATAATACTAGTAGCTTCCTGTATGTGTTGTTGATGGTTTAATTAACAATACTCCATGACTGAGTATGATGCTTGGCATGGTGTGATTGAAAAATATTGAAATCCTATTTTTATTTACCTTTTGGGTTCTTATTTCTTCTTCTTGGTCTCAATTATGTAATTATAAGTTCTATGAGTTCTATCATGAGCTTGCTTCATGGATATAATGTCAACTTCTTTGTTATCTAGAATAAGATCAACAATTTTAACTAGAGTTTTACCTTTCTCATTACTCTTTGTCCATGAATTAGATCCCTTATTAGGGAAATTTATCTTATAATACCCTCTTTACACTCATAGTAGACTACCTTAGAAAAAATATTCCTAACATATCTATCTCTATATTGGGATAGCTAAGTTCCTATGTACCTTTTCTACCATAATTCATTGCAAGTCAGTCCATCTTTTGTATTAGATCTTCCACTTTAGATAAAAATATAGAGGAAGATGAACTTACTATTGCTGCTAGTCATGGAATTGGTCAAAAGTTGTTAGAGCAACTAGTGCTAATGGAATTGAATTCTTCTCTAGACTCTTCACTTATTAATTAGCAACTTCATATGCTTGTTAGGTAGTAGCAAGCTATAGATACTTGACCCTACACCTAATTGTTTCCTTGATACCTAGAATAAAAAAACTTAAGAAGTAGATTATCCAAATCCTCCATGAGGCTATTAGAAAATTTATCCTATTATAAATAGACGTCTACTTTCTTTTGAAGCTCCTACACTCATGCATGGCAGTCACAAATTTGCTCTTCAAGTCTTTGAACTATATTTTTTACCATGATCATGTCATGACCCTCCCTTGTTAAATTTTGTATGATGCATTTACGATTGTAGTTAACTTAAATGACATTAGAATTTTGTAATATATGAATGGTTTAGTGAAAACTATGGTACTACTCATAGTTTGCATAAGTCTACATGGTTGCATGAGTGGATATTATTTAAATGTAGTGGATGAGGAAGTCACCACTGGGGATGTGAAAAAAAGAAAATATGGATGAAGCTCCATATTGGTCCCAACTAGTTTATGTAATTAATGGTGATTAGTTTATTTGATAATTTGATTTATCTAATTTGATTTATCTAATCATCTCGTATACCTTGAACTTTAAGAAGTCATTGTTTGATCGGATGGACTCTAGAAAGTGAGAGTTAGATGTTAATAAACCCCACATGTCCAAAGGTTACTCATAGAGAGTAATTGAGGAAAACTCAAAAATATAAACTCTAAATAAAGATATTCCTATAAGATAGAGATTATTGCAAATTCAGCAATGGGAAATGAATGAATTTAAATATATACAGGAAAGATAGTGCGTAGTGGAGTTCCGGGGAGAGTGAATGAACACCTGCATTAAATCTCAGCAAAGGAAGTGGAAGAAATAGGGGGAAAAGAGGGATGTTTTCCAGACGGAGGGAATTGAGAACTCTGGATAGGACGGCGATCTTGAAGTAATTCTACGTAAAACCTGGTTCCTATTTTGTTCAAGGAAAGAAAAGATTCAGATATAGTTCAACGATAGTGGATGTTTATATCTCCTATTTCTTTATTGCTTTCTAAATTATTTTAGGAACAATAGCTAGTGAAGGATATGAATGTACTGGATGCTCATTTTCCTATTTTTATTTTGTTATTAAATCTGTAATGAGAGCCATAACTAGCGAAGGATTATTGAATCGGAATGATTTTTAGTTATGAACTGCATTTAGATTGCTAACTCTCTCTCACTGTTCGGACTAGGAGAGGTAAGAGAAAATAAACCTGAGACGTTGAGCTGTTTTAACCAGAGTTGTTGAACCATGCTTGCTTGTTTTGCGATTTTTAGATAGAATCCTTTGAAATAGTCCGGATGAAACCCTGATAAGGAAGATGGGTGAGAGTTAGTTGAAGAGCTACCTATATAATACTTACCTATTGATATAATACCTACCTATATATATTTATTTATATTTATATTTATATTTATATTTATATTTATATTTATATTTATATTTATATTTTGAGTAATATATCTTATATATATTTGTGGAGATTAAACCTGAGTTACATTACTATAATACAAGTGGTTTTCTAACCAATAGATATATTCTTTCTGCGTGTGGAGAAAACGTAGGAAACAAATCGAGAGTTATGAATGTATTTCTTATTGTTGCCTGTAGAGAGACTGGGCCTGGAAAATGTGCATGTTGTGGTCTTTTTAAGTTACCGCTGTTTGCATGGACCTGTGCAAGTCATTAGTTTACTTACAATGTCCTGACAAATGATAAGGTCATGTATATGCATTTCTGTTTAGAGGTTAAAGAGCTTTAGTATAAAATTGATGCCTTAGGATTGTTGTTTCATTATGAGACTTAAATTATGTTTGGCTGGTTGTTAAAGCTCAACACTGACAACCTGTTAATGGTGATGTTTTTATATTTACGAAGCAAATGAAGGTTTCAAGGTAGAATAACAAATGAAGGTTGAAGGAAATTAATTCTACATGATTTTGTGCTATTGATAGATTAGACAAGTTAAAATTTTGTTTGGCAAACGATGAGAACGAAATACCTTTGAGGCTATGTCTTTTGCCCAACACTATCTTGAAGTGATACACAGCATGTTTTAATCCGCTTCGGTGTATCTGGAGATCATTCCGTCTTTGCACTCGGTCAGAACAAATGCTTCCAGTATCTGATCTACCAATACCACTGGTGTTTCCGGCTTTACTAGCTTTCGGTGATTTCTATTATTTTGAGTGTCATGGAGCTATAGTTGGGCTCTTAACTTGTGCTTATCTCTCTCGTGTTTTGATTATTTCGAATAGGGCAACATAGGTTCTGCTCCCAACCCCTCACCTGCAATTTACGGCATTGAGACAAACATTACAACCATCTAATATCTATAAAATGTAATTAAATTGTGACAAATATTTATAAATTACCTTAAATATATAAAATATATATATTGATAAACACTTACAGTTATCAATTTTGAGGCGAGAAAGTTTGACCACCATTTTAGTATAAATATTTTAAATATTTTTTAAATATTTTAAATCCACCATAACCCTTAATGTCCGGTGGATAATTTTCTTAATGTCCGCTACCATTTTAGTTTAAATAATTTAAATATATTTTAAATATTTTAAATCCACCATAACCCTTAATGTCCGGAGAATAATTTTCTTAATGCCAAGTTTTTTAACAAAATATTAATATTGTTTACGACCTGGCTGACCTTCCATTATAAGATGCCTATCGACCTAATTAATGTTAACCAATTTAAAAGACTTTCGTTATAAACTCGGCCAGAGAGACGATTGAAATAATGTAAGAAATCTACCCTAAATCACCTTGCACTTTCATGGCATTCTCCACAAACACATATCCTACTACTAGAATACTTTTACCCTTCACCCATAGCTTTAGAGCTCAAAAACACTGTGAGGTAATGAAAGCAAGAAGAAATGGGTAGGTCCTACACCATTGTAGGAGTGAAATGATATTTTATAATAATAAAACCACAGTTCACCCAAACCAATGGTACTTATATTAAACCCCGTAAGTTCCTGCTTGAAGAAAATCAATCATAGCGATCTGACAATGGAACTCACTATTTAAACAATCAAGAAATGCACATGCATACAAATTACTATCAAAACATATCAAAAACACTTAATGTAAAAAAAAGGTTGTGCAGTGGTTACAACAGAATCCATGTTGATCCACTTGTTATTAGGAAATGTTAGTTGTTTTGCATACCATAGAGGCATGGTGGTCTTATTTGTTGCGGCAATGCCACATTTCATAGTAGCCTTAAGCATTTTCTAAAACATGTTTCATGCCTAGAACAAAATCAATTGTTGAATAAGATCTTGGGTTATGATTTTATTATTGAGTACAAGGAAAAGGCCAAAGCTCTACCTTGAAAACATAAGTATTTTATCATTGCTAGTGCTATCTCTAGTTCTATTCCATAATGACTTTCCTAGCTTTGAGAGGACTGGATTTTTCATACAAAGACTGGTAATATCGAGTATATGTATTTACTAGCTTATTTTTTCTAATATGTTAATAGGTTTTCCATTTAAATAAATAAATTTATCTTCTTTCGTGCTTGGTTGTTAGGACAAGAGTTGCATACATCTTTGGCTAGACATTTTGGACTATTAAATGTATACCAATATGTGAAGTAATCATTTTCTTGGAAAGGATTAAAATAATATGATATAACTTTATGATCAAATACAAAGTATTTCAAAAAAAATAAAGAAAAAACTATAAAATATTTTGGTTTGTTGCAACCCTTGCCTATTGTTTGATCATCAATGGCAAAACATTTATATGGACTTTATTGATGCATTTTTAAAATATAAGGGTAAAATAGTGATCTTTGTTGTAGTGGATAACATTTATAAAAGTATACTCACTTTTATTCTTTGAAAGTATCCCTTCTCAATCAAGAGTTTTAGCAAGGTATTTCTTGATAATATTTTTTAATTGCATGGCATGCCTAAATTGATTATCAACAATTGTGACTTTGTCTTCACCAATAATTTTTAGAAGAAATTATTTGTTCCTAGTAGCGCTTAGTTGAATATGTTCTCTTTTTATCACCCTCAATTAAATGGCTAGACAAATATTATAAATAGATGCTTATCTACTTGTATTTGCTATTTTATCCAAAACTAATAGTATCATTGGGTTTTATGGCTCTCTTTATAGTTTTTTTTATAATACTTCTTACCATTCTTCCCTCAATATGTCTCCATTTGAGACACTATATGGATAGCAATATTCATAAATGGTATATTATGTTATAGGTCCTCTGATGTCCCTGAGGTGGATTATTTTGTATAACGATATTAGATTTACTATAGCTCCTTAAAGATAATTTGAAATAGCCCTAGAATAACGTAAAGTAGTAGTAGAAATTGAATAATTTTTAGTAGTTTTTTATGAGGATATGGTATTCTTGCATATTCAATCCTATAAGAAATTATCCTTGAAGACCAAGTGTACATAGAGGTTAGATCCTCATTTTATCTCTCCCATAAGGTGGTTTATTGAATTGGTGAAGTGCAATATAAGTTGGAGCTTCTATCATATTCCTACATCCATCCTATCTCTTATGTTTCTTGTTTCAAATAGGTTATTTTCAAGAAGATATAATTCTAGATGGAGCTTATAGCACTTGATGAAGGTCAAATCACTCCCTAGCTAAAAGAGGTGTTGTACTCCATACTTTGTAATCCTTAGTCTCGTTATATTTTGGAGTTTCTCATTAAATAACAAGATCTTTTAGAAAAATATACAATATGGGAGTTTAAGAGAATTTTATAGTCATTTATAGATTTGAGTAAAACTATTATTTAGGCAATATCCATATAATGGATTAAATATAACCACATCAGATATCTTTATTACAATTAGCTTGATTCCCAATATAACTTAGGTGACCCGTCAAAAATAGGGTTAGGGTTATTACTGAATTATTCCATAAATAGGAAGTGTTATTTTTTAGTTAGAATCATATTTCATATTATAATATTAGCCACCTATTTCACACATGAAAATTTTCCTTCTCCAAGTGGCTAAGAGACTTTCCCCTCTCTAAGTGATTAGAATTTATATTGATGTGGAATATGAAATGTGTTGCTTCTATTATTGATTTTCCAGCATTGAATCTAAATTAGTTTTCTAGTGGATATTTAACTTTATGTATTATTGAATTAAAATAGTTATTACCATATTTTTGGAAGTTGTTTTATTAGAATAGACTAACAATTATTTGTCTTGAAACTATGAAGAAGATGTAATTATTATACTATGAAATTATGATGCTAGAACCTATTTGATTAATCTAAATATCCAAAAAATAATTTAAAATCACCAAATATATCATCTAAAATGTATAAAAAAACCATAGATTTATATTTTGAATTCTATAATTAGAAGATAATTAATATAGATAACAATCATCAATCTTTCCCAATAATGATGTTTGATGTAAACATCTTGTTTGACATCACATCACTGAAACTCATAACTAAGAAAAAAATATTGAATACTAATAGAAAGTTTGAGGTGGCTACTTAATTACGTATAAGTACCAAGTTAAGTAATAAAAAAGGGGAGTGATACCCTCAAGCTCAAAACTAGCTGGTTACTATAGGTAATATTTTCTCCTACATATCACCTTGTAGGTGAGAAATATTTGCATCCATTTGATCTTCCTTCCATCCAAATGAGCTTATTATATATAGAATACATCACATCCCATAATAGTTAACTCTCTTCTATTGAGAGAATAAATTAGCAGAAATTCATACCTTATGCTTCTCTACCTATCCTAAAAAGTGTTGTTAGTCCTATAGACCCATTTTCATTCAATTATATATTTTCCTTTTAGAAGAGAAAATATATCTCGTGTTATATTCTTCATAAAAACCTCATACATTGATAGCATAGCATATTCCCAATTTGGTCATCCCTTAGCTTGAGTATCTAAAATAGAATTCATAGAATGATCAACCTTCTAAATTAATGCTTGAAAAGGATCCCATTAGTGTTTGTCTAGGTACAAAATATGTTAACCATACTAACCCACTTAGGGATTAATAAATTTGAATAATAATCATATTTATTTTATATTAAAGTAGTCTGTAAAAGATAAACTTAAAGAATATAATCATCACTCACCTTTCCATGAAGAGATAAATCACTTTCAACCAGATTTTTATGATTAGCATGTATTGAATATATAAAAGAATGTGTTGTAGGTGGTGTTGCCCACAAAGGGGTGAAATATATAGGTAATGTATCTTTAGTGAAATATGAATATGAAGAAGATGCTCTAATGAAAATAGATCCTCGTAAAATCCTTGAAGAAGTAGGTATATCAACTAAAGAGGCAATAAAGCTTTTTATCAAAATCTTAGGTGGTGGAATAGAAGGAGCACCTAGAATAATCTCATCTAAATTGGCATATCTTCAAATTAAAATGTCATGCATATGAGCGTCATAAAAATTGTATTTATTTGAGGCATCTAAATGCAAGATAAGATTTTATCTATAGCTCGTTCATACCTCTTACACCCAATATTTAGATATGTAAGTTTATGCTATATATCCAAAGATACATAATTGATATTCATCAAACATATTACTTTTCAACCTCTTAAGAGGTTTTATAGCTTGAAAAACTATAGTGGAAATCCTATTGTTGATGTATATTAAAAAATTGATGACCTCATCCTAAAAATTGTGAGCCATCTATTTGGTAGGAATAGAAGTCTATTCTATATCCATGATCATCCTAACTTTCATTTTGATTACTCCATTCTATTCAATAATCTAGTGAATAGTCCTTTGGTATGCTATCCCATGAAGAGTTAAATTAATGAAAGGAATTGCTTATGCACTCATCTCCTCAATACAAGCCAAGATACTTGATATTCATATCTAGATAATTTACTATGAGATATTTTAAGGTATTAAATCTCTCAAATATCTCATACTTAGTGTAAATAGTATATAACCATCCATATCTAATGAAGTCATCAATAAAAATAATGAAGTATCTATCTTAAAAAAGGGATGGTTTACCCGTAGGTCCAAAAATATTAATAAAAACAATATCCAAGTAATATATATCCTATATTAATATCCCTTTTGAAAAAAATATTCCTATGATCATTTCCAAGAATACGTTTGTTGCAAAAATTTAAAATGA
This sequence comes from Wollemia nobilis, assembly GCA_028583015.1. NCBI lineage: Eukaryota > Viridiplantae > Streptophyta > Pinopsida > Araucariales > Araucariaceae > Wollemia > Wollemia nobilis. Next base: position 357,289 of record JAQPPZ010002571.1, on the reverse strand, counting down.
GCAAGAGTAGGAGTGTGAAGAAGTATGAAAGATGGATGTTTGAGGTGGTGTATGTTTAGATTGAGGATTGTGATCCTATTATAGAGAAGGTTGATATTAAATATGGGGATAATTTTGAGCTTAAAGTCCCCTTGGTTCTTATGGAATATCAGGATTAGGATCCAGGCAAATTTAAAGGTGGGACCCATTCTGTCTTGGAATAGGTTAGTGGTAATCCTAGAATTATGTCCCTGGCCTATGATTTAGTAAAATGACCACAAGGCAACCATGTTAATAAGTCTTTTATTATACCAAAGTGGTAGTAAAATTGCAAAGTATTTGAGGGAAGCTATTTTTTATCTTCCTCTAGTATCACACCAACTGCATATTATGAGTGATTTTCTTAGAATGGCTTATGAGGAAGTCTCCTAGAATTTATTAGGTAAATTTGAGGGAAGTAGGCATGATTTAGATTGTATTCAAATATGGGTCATGTAAAAATGGAGGTAATTGAGTTCACTGGAGATAGTTTCTATATCTAAGTACTTCTTCCTAGTCAAGCTCAACTACAAAGAGGATTCCAGATGTATTATGGAAGGAGAATCATGGTTTTTTAGAATTCAGGGATCATTCCTCTTTAAATGGAGTACTAATTTCAATCCAAACACCCAAAATGTAAACCTTGTCCCTATTTAGGTTAGGTTTTTTGGATTTCTACTACACTATTATTTTTAGAACAGTCTCAAAGGTATAACTAAATATATTGGTGAGTTCATCGCAATTGATGCAATACAAAGAGTGAAAAGTCGCATGGTATTTGCTAGGATGTGTGTCATAATGGATATCAAATAGAATATCTTAAATTTCATTGATCTTATATCAAACTTGGGTATATGGGTTCAACATGTTAAATATGAGAATAAACCAATGTTGTTCTAAGGGTGTGGTAAGAATGGTCACATTGTGAGACACTATTCATCTCGGTGAGCTTCAACAAAGGAAAAATCAATGGGAGAAAAAAGTGGGTCCCTAAAAAATCCCAAATAGATATGGTTGATAAGATTCAAGAAGAGAAGGATATGAATCCTATGATTGTGGAAGAGACTCCTTCTCTTCCTTTGGTTCTAGTTGAAGATAGTGCAAAATAGAATGAGAAAGTTTCTCTAGGCTATGAGGATATGGATTAAATATTTAGTCTAGGGGAGATTCCCTTTATTCCCTTGAATCTAGTTGAATAAGGAGCAATTGGAATATTAGAAGCTGGATATGAGATGAAAGCTTTAAATGACATAGAGCTTGAGAGCAACCCTGATTTATCACTTGTAGAGGTAAGTCCAAATTACCTGATTCTCCATAACTCGTTTGAATACCTCAACATAGAAGAACCTATTGTTCAACAATTATTTCAAATATAATATGAAGTAGTTCCTTGTACCAATATTGTTATAGAAAAAGGATCACTCAAACTCAAAACTAGAAGCCATAGGAAAGGTTGCACTAATTTTGGAATAGAGAGAAAAGTTGGTAAACCCACTAACAAATATCTATGGAAAAAATAAGAAAAATTTGATATCACTAATGGTTCTTAGATCATGTTAAAAGTTCAAAGGAGTAAGGAAGCAGGTAGTAGATAGCTAAAACTTGATTCCTTCAAACAATCCCCCTAGTTTTTGGCTAATGATAAGAAATCTTGTCATAATTTAAGCAAACAAAAATTCTCTCATGGAATATTAGAGGATTAAATGGACCATCTACAAAGAATTTGATTTCTTCCTTTAGGAAAGAGATTGCTCTAGATGTAATTTTGATTCAAGAATATAAAATTGATACCGATAATATTAATATTGTTAAAAATACTATTTGGAAGGATGCAACGTTTACGGTCAGCCCTGTGAATGGTCCTTTAGGTGGGTTGTTCTATTTTTGGAATGTATATAAGGTGGATGGTTATGTTATATCTTCCTCTGAAAGAGTCATTAATTTTTTTTTATTATTATATAAATTCTCTAATCATATATGGGTTATGTATAATGTGTATGCTTTAAACTCGGGCTCTAATAGAAAGGATTTTTTTCCTTATTATAAATGATGGAATTTTTTAAATAGGAAGCCTAGGTTTTAGAAGGAGACTTTAAATCCCCTCTTTATCCCTTAGATAAAAAGGAGACAACTATCCTTACTCCAAAAGCATGGAGGATTTTGTATATTTTTCTAACCAAGGTAAGTTGATGGGCCTGTATTTAAAGGGATAAATATTCACCTAGAGTAATAGATGGATCAAAGAGCATTTAATATATGTTAGGCTAGATATATTTTTTATTTCAAAGCAAGGTTTATCATTATTTAGAGATGCATATTTGGTTTTCTTATCTAAATTTGGGTCTGATCATAACCTACTTTTTATTGAATCTACTTTGTAGTTATATTTTTCCCTAGACATTTTTTAGTTCGAAGCCATGTGGTGCTCCCCTATAGACCTTGGAAATATAATCAAGTAATGGTAGTCTTAAGGTATTTCTATAATACCAAACAATCTCAAGCCGATCAAAGGTAAACTAAATCTTGGAACAAATAAGTTCTTTATGACATTTTGAAAAAGAAAGAATCTCTCAAAAATCAACTTAAATATCTAGAAACTATAGTGGAAGTTGAAGGTCTTAATAATGACTACAAAAAAAGGAGAAGGATTTACAGGTTAATCTTAATAATAGTTTTGGTAAGGACGAATTTATATAGAAATAGAAATAGATAAGATTATGGTTAAATAATGGTGACCAAAATACTAAATTCTTTCATTCTACCACTCTGAGGCACATGAGTTTCATAAAAAAATGATACATTCATAAGGATGATGGGTCCAATACAATGAATATCCAAGAAATCATAGTAGATATAGTCATTTTGTTTTGGTCATTGCTAGGTTCAATATATTTTAGAGATAGAGAGGCATAAAGCAAACTTTTATGCTTCATTCCCCGTTTGTTTTTGAGGGATATGAATTTGATTCTTGAATCTCCTTTTACAAATGATGAAATTAAACCTATGGTTTTTAGTATGGAAGTTTTAAAAGAACCATTCTTATATGGTTTTTCCCCTTATTATTCCAAAAATTCTTGTATGTTTATGGGAATGATGTTTGTGATACAATGAGATTAGTTCAAACCTCTTGTCTATTCCCTTTGGGGGTCAATTCGACCTTCTTGGATATTATTTCCAATTCATCTATTGTAGTCAAGTTTAGTGACTTTTATCCCATCAAACTTCATAATACTATCTACAATATTCTTTTAAAATTGGTGGTCAATAGACTAAAACCTTTGATTATTATTGTCATTGATAAGGCATAGAATGAATTCATAGTAGGAAGATAAATTCTAGATGGTGTTATCTATGTCCATGAGATTATGCACTTGGTCAATAAGGATGGAATACCAAACCTTTTTCTCAAGTTGTATATTAATAAGGCCTGTGACAAAGTATCTTGTGATTTCCTAGTGGAAGTCATAATTAATTTCAGCTTTAGTCAAAATTGGATTAATTTTATAAGAGACTATTTCACATATACTAAAATTTTTGTGTTAGTTAATGGGTCCCTAGTTGGACATTTATAAATTTTTAGGGGACTTCACTAGGGGGACCCTTTATCTCCATATATTTTCATCCTCATGTCTGAAGCTTTATGTAGATCTATTAGGTTGGATCCTTCAATTATAGGACTTAATCTAACCCTTTCAATGAATCCTATTTTGCATAATCAATTTACTGATGACACCCTACTCCTCTTCCTAGATTTGGTTGTTTAGGCTAGAGTGGTAAAGAATATTTTCAATCTCTTTTAAAGAGTGGTGGGGCAAATATCAATATTTTGAAAAGAAAATTGTACTTCCTAGATACTCCTTTGGCTAGATAGAGGAAAAATGCTAATATTATTGGTTGTAGCATTGCTAAGTTCCCAACCATTTACGTTTGTTTACCTCTATCTAATATAAGAATGCTAGAATTTTTTTAGAATCTATTTGTGGAAATATTGCAAGAAAAGCTTACTAGTTGGAAAGTTGCTCTCTTGAGACAAATAGGTAAGATATTTCTTATCAATCTTGTTTTATAGAGCACCCTTATCTACTTTATATCCATTTTTTAGACTCTATATGAAGGTCATTTCTAATATCAAACACAATCAAAAGGCTTTTCTTAAGGTTAGCTCAAAGGATCATACAAAATTTTACCTAGTATCATAGGATCAAGCTTGAAATAGAATATACTGCAGAGGTCTAGGCCTTAGGAATATTCATCTGATGAATGAGGATTTGGTAATGAAATAGGGTTATAAAATACTAAAGAAGGAGGATATAGAGTGGACCTACATAATTGCTACCAAATATTTGAACCAGAGCAAATATTTTCTATTAGATCTCCTTTTGATGACTAGCTCTGTTTTCTAGTAAAATCCTATGAAATCTAGGTCAACATTAGTCAATGGGTTGAGATGGGTTTTGGAAAATAGAAACTCTTAATTTTTGGAAATACTCATGCTTTTGAGATGCACCCCTCTTTCAAGATACCTTTCTAGTTTTGGCTAAAATTATTTCCAAAATATTGAGGTGGAGCTTGATTCGAGACTTCATTTAGGTTGAGATTGGTAGAAAATCGTAGAAGTCTCTCCCTATGACCAGATATAGCATAGAAGCATAATCATCCTGGGGCTCTAATTCTCATATGCTCAAAATACAAGTGTTAAAGTTGCAAGATACAAAGGATGTTATTATTTGGTAAGGTGAGAGTGATGTCTCATTCCTAGTTAAGTCAATCTATGCCTTCCATGACTTGAATGCTTCTATTTGGCTCCCCCATGTAGAGTGTGGTTTAAACATTTGAATCCTATAGTTAATATTTTCTATTGGATGGACATCCAAAATAAAAATATTTCCATTGAAAATATACACAAAAGAGTGATGATTCTTCTCAATTGTTGTTTGTGTGAATCCTATGAGGAAACTATGATACATATTTTCTTCCAATGTCCCTTTTGGTTGGATGTTTTGAGAAGAATATTTCTTTACTTTGGGATCTACTAGGTTCTACCCAATTCCATGTTTGATATTTCCACCCAATGGGACATCCCTTTTAAATCCTATATACTTAACTACCTTTGGATATTTATTTTACCTCACCTCTACTAAAGCCTCTGGTGGGAGAGAAACAAAAGAGAATTCAAAAATTAAAAGAGGAATTCTAATGTACTTTGCTCTAAGGTAATTTGGATTATTATTGAAAAAAAATTCACCTGCCTTCCAAAAATGAGCGATGGAGTTCATTCTAAAGTTTCTTTTGAATTTATTCTCATTTTTCACAAATTATTGGACCTACTAGGTCACACATATAGATTCAACAAGGATCAATGTACTGGTTACCCCCACTAAATCATTAGCTAAAACTCAACATCGATGGTGGCTTGAAAGGAAATCATGGTCTAGCTAGATTAGGTAGGGTAGTAAGAAATTATAAAGGTGAGGTGATTCTAGCATATGTGAAGTTTCTTTTTTCTTGAAGTTTCTACTTTACCGAGGCTAAGGCCTTATTTCAAGGTTTGATTTTATTAGAATATTTGGGTCAAAAAAATGTTATTGTAGGATATTATTTAAATATTATTAATTTAATCAATTCTTATAAAGCTCCTAGCTAGAATAAAGTAAATCTAGTTGCTTAAGATACCAGAATCCTTCACTCTAGAGAGGAGTTTTTGGTCTAACACATTTTATAATAAGGAAATAAGCTAGCATACCTTATGTCTAATATTGGTTTATCTCAACAAGGTCTCACATTTTGAAATTAAAACTATCCTAAAATCCTTCTGAGGCTTATGGATGAAGCCAAATTTTGACTCTAAGTTTTATGTTGAGTTCTACTTTTAGTTGGAACAAATTTGGTGAGATTATTTTTTTGAGGTTGTTGATTTATTCATTAGTTTATAAGTTGATGGGCATTGGGCTTCACTCACTTAATTTCAATTCTAATTTTGGGTCTAATTGGTACAAGTGGAGCTTCATGGACTATGGAGGCTCATTAGCAACTATCCACATATCTAGTATCTCGAAGGACCAAAGTTTTATTCCTAGGGAGTTATATTGGTACATTAGATTATTTGATTGGGAGATTGACTGGTTTTAAGGTAGAACTTTAACCATCAAACTACCTTAGTCATTGGTTATGTTTTTGAAGTTTTTAATTGGCATGTTGAAACCAACTAGAAATGAGAGTGCTTTAGTGGTAGAAGTCTGCTTTGCCATGACAACAATCATTGTTCATGCTGGTATATTTTATAGAAGATTGCAGATTGGCATGGTGTTTTTGGTTTAAAAATTTGATGGTATGGTGAGTTTATTTGTGGTAGGATGTTCACTCTTGTTTTTTATTTCCTCACAAGTGGAATATTTTTTCTATGCACATCAAATTATGTGTTATAATTAGTCAGACTGGGACACCTTAATTTTTCTCATTTCATTTTTGGATGACAAGCCACATCAATGACTCTTATTTCATGTGTATTTTCTATTTTTGGGCTATTTTTTTTCAAGATTGTTTAGCTTGGGCTACCCCATTTCCTCATCAATTTTAAAGGTTGAATTCTCCTAGGTGGTATAGTAAAAACTCGTATTCCTGTATTTTGAATAGAAAACACTACCTCTTCTTGTGGATCCTATGTCTAACAAGTTGTTTTATTCATTTTTGGAAATGAGCAAAGATGACAAGTTTGATACTTCTTTTCTGGTTTGTGTGGTCTATTGTAATCCTTATCAACATCACATGTTGTGAAGTGAATCTTAATGTAGAGCCTATTCTACTAATATATGGCACTATACTTTAGGGCATGGATTTTAATATCTCATTAAAACATTTTAATCGATCTCAACATTAATTTTAATGGTCTCAACTCTTTAAATTGATCGATATTTATTTGCTTCAACATGGTTAGCTTAAACATAGGTTATAGTAGAATTTGAAGAATTGTGTTCTATGTTAGGTGGAGGAACATGGGCCAAAAGTGCCAAAAATACCATTATAACCTATCTCTTTCAAATTAGATAATGAAATAAATAAAATTCTCCTCAAAGGTGGTTTTTTGGAGTGTATTCAATACTTACATGGTCACTATAGATGAATTTATAGAAATATGGTAGAATCATAGAGAAAAGGATGCATCCAAGTTAAGGTATTAGAGTTTATTGTCTCTGCTATACTGATTGAGGAAGTGGCGGGTCTCCTAGTTGATGGCACTTATCACAATAGAAATAATAATTCCATCTATAGTGATTTAGAATTATTTATTCATAAATATGAATATCTTCCAAAGTTACATAATGACTATGATGCTAAAGAGTTCAAGGACCCATGGGATGCATCATATCTATAATTAGGGATTTCTTTACATTGGATTCCAGTCGAGAGGTCCTATGTGGTTTATATGTTATATTTTTAAATCATTTAAGATGGAAAATATCAATGAACATTCTTTCCTTCCTATTTTATTCTTTGGTGAAGGATTTGACTAATGTTATAGGAGGGAAAGGGATAGATCCTATTCACCAAGGACTAATCCTACTAATTTTTAAGCATGTCACCAATAATTAAGGGTTGGTGGTGGAAGAATATTTATTCCTAATTGTGAATAAAAATATCCCACCTATTTTTTACCCACCCTCAGTTTCCACCAATTCCTCTTCAAGTGAATCCTTGAAATCTAAGTCTGGGGACCTCAAAATTTTATTTATTTCAGTACAAGGAAAGTTAAAAAACTTGGGTGGTATTTTTTTTCACCTAGAGGTATATGGGGTGGATGAAATAGATGTTCTAAATGCCTCTCTTTAAGAGCTTCCTAGAATGAGACTTCTCTATCTCGATGGATATGAAATATGATGAGCATAAATCCCCTATTAGAAATAATATTAAATATTTTGAGGATATGGTGGAATTCAAAGATCAATCCTCTAAACCAAATCCTGAGACATCCAATGTTCTTCATTTCCTTAAAAAACTAGAGGATAAACACCAAGCTTGTATTGGCTCTCTTCATATTGTTATCTTATTTATTGAGGATATCCAAGGCATGAATCAACAACAAAAAGGTGATTCAAGCATCTTCAAAAAGGATATAGAGAGGGTTGGTAATTTTCCTACCAAGGCATAATGGATGTGTTCTTGGATGCTTGTTTCTTCTTGGTTTATCCTAGGCTACATTCCTATTTTATTCCCATGTGGGATTAGGTGACCTATATTTTTTTGGTTGCTTGGCTAGCTGGTTTGCTATTTACATTTTAATTTTTAGCTAGTTGTTAGCCTCACTAGGGTCTCTTTATTTTTTCTTGAACCCTAATTATTTTTATCTTTTATAATAAGGTTTGGGGACCCTTTCAAAACCTCTTCTTTCAACGAATTAAAAAAATATATTTGTTGCATGCACCTATTAGAGGGTAGATGTGCAAAATTCTAATGGTCATCTACTAGAGACTAAAAAATCTATAATAGAGATATCCAATACTATGGTACCATCTCTAACTCTTGACACCTACATGTGAAACCATAGCTAAAAAATAATTCTTTATAGAATAAAAAATAGGAGTTGGCCTTTGTTCCAACTTATACATTTGTTCTAACTAATTATAATAACTAGAAGCAATAGTTTTAAATCCACTACCTATTTTATTAATTAACAAATAATTTGATAAAAATTCTACTTTCGTATTCATATGATTAATATGATAATGGAAAAGATATTATGGCTACCATTAGAAACATGATATACCACATCAAAAGAAGAAAATCCAATGCTAATATCTCGACATCTTACAATCTATAAAGAAGAGTTATCTTTGATAACAACATGTTCTTCTAAATGTAATTTTTTGTACCTTTCTAAGAGAAGTTTATAATTTATCATGTGAAATAGGTCCCTTGAATTTGTAATCCACTCATTAGTAGAAGTGGAACTTCAATATGTTAAATACACACTTACAAGTTATTGCAAGGTTTCTCCATCAAATATGTCCTCACCTTGTGCATAGATGAGAGCAATATCAACATTCCCTTTCTCACTACTTTCTCAAGTTTTTTAACATAAATTTGATAAAATATTTATTTATGTATTTCCTTCTTACAATACACATGTGTTATATTTTTAAAGGTATTCTTGGGATTTTTATTTTAATTTTAATTTTTATCATTTTGATGTTTGCGAATCACTTCTTTTAGATGGGCCTAATTGATGATAGATCTAATATTAAACCTATATTCTAACCTAATGAGGTAGAAATAACTTGAATACTAAATCAATTTGTGGTGCAATATAATTAGGAAAATAGATTCAAATCATTTCAATCACAAGAACAACTATCTTGTGTGTCTCTCAAACATCATCATATATTATATTGAGTATGTTAATGCTTTTATTTCTATCCATATCCTCCTTATATTTCCCTATCACATTTTGTATTTCTCTTTAAATCTAGATACATTCTTTCAATTTATTTAAATGACTAATTTATACAATAATATTGCTAAATATTTTATAGCCAAAGTATCAATCTCAGTATCGATCCTACTACATACACTAAGTAGAATTAATGCAATCACATAATATTTAAAACTTATCAAGCAAATCCTTGATATTCATTGTGTTGCTAATATAAGTATGATATATATCATCAATATGAAGAGCTATAATACCAATAGCATCATCCTTATAATAATTATAAACCTCCTTTATTTCCTTAAAATCCATAGCATGAGGTTTCCCATTTAGATATCTAAGTATACCTTTACTCTTGAGTAGAGGTTTAATATTAATTTTATAGGTAACATAGTTTGGACTATTTAGTAACAAAACATGTTGATCCATAACTATCCTTCCAAAATAAAAAAATTTAAATGTAGTTGTAACAAAAAAGTAACACTGTCAATGTATAAAAAAATGTATAATTTGAAGAAAGGGCTAAATATCCTTTCAAATGCAAAACTTTTATGCCTAGAAATTTTAGACCTCAAATCAAACAAAATGTCTTCTATAAATTTAATAAAATTAAAAATATTTTTATACCTATAGTGAATGGGAGGATATGATATGTAATTTCTTGAGTGACTAAAGGGTTCTAATTGTACATTGATTATATGGTATATCAATCAATAGGGTGATAGTGCTTCTCATGAAAAAGGGACTACCATAAGTGTGATAAGTATGTAAGCCACTACACAAGATATCAATAAATAAAACTATATCACTTGTCATTATTTGATTTTCTCTATATTCTACAAACATACTACACCACATCTTATTCTTATATGATCTAAAATTTATGATTTTTTGAGTCAGTTATTGACTATATAACTATTTGGTCATTGATTTTGATGAATTTGTAGAATCTAATTTATTGAACCCATATTTATAGAAACCAAGTGGTAACCTATATTCCACATTGACTACCGCGACATTAGCTATTGTATGGACTACCATATGAGATACCATGTCAAATGACATATCACTTACCTTGTCAATTATATTAAATGCAATATTAGCAATATGGACTACTATATCGACTATATGGATCATATTACCACCTAGAAAGTTATCCATTATTCCATCCACAACATCATCTATATGGAGTATAATTTTTGGCATGTCATTAGGTACCATATCAACATGTTTGAGTGGAATATATGTGGTATCATTATGTGCCACAACATTTTAAAATTTCCTATCATCAATATTTTCCATATCATTATCATGCATCACGTTATTGTCATCAAACATTTGGTATTTGGAGGGTTTGATTTATTGATATCCTTCATGCAATACCTTATTATAGGCCTCTCTAGCCACTAGCCCAAGGAATCCATTGGGAGTATAGTTGCTAGCATTATACTTAAAGAAGAATGCAAATCAAATGCCCCTCTTCAATTTGCATGCATGAAAATGATGCATATGAATACCCCTTTTTGAATGTGCCATGATAGAGAATATTGTCTAGTATATTCCTTTTTAAAAAATATAAAATTTGAATTTTTATAAGAAAAAAGGTATATTTTCAAATACAAGAAATAAGTACAAGTAGGTATAATGAGACAAAGTGTTGAACTGGGACACCCATTCATATTTTGGAAAGAATCTACAAATATTCATGGGTCATTCATATATATCATGGTTTTCTCTAAATAGTCATTTTTTTGAATGCAACCAATCAAAACATCCTCACATGTCTATGTTGTAAAAGTTTGTTAGACCATTTTAGTAACATTGTCAGGTGGATTTTAGGAAAATTTTAAGAATAAAAGCATGCCCAAGGGTCTATCTAAAAATTTCAACCCCTTATTTTATTTTATCATAGTGGTCAAGCATTCTATCCTCTCATATATGTTAGTATTGAATACATAAGTATGAAAGAGATGAGGAAATGATTTTTTTAGAAGAAATACATCAAATACAAATGAGGTTTTAGGAAAACATTAAAAATATCAATCTTAATACTAAGACATTCATCAGGTCTGATGTGTAGACCAATTATTTTAACCAAACCCCGTAAGTGGTGGAGGTCCAAGGTTCAAAACTCAAGCCTTATAATACTAAATGCTTATCCATTTCCTAGTGCTTTTAATGGTGTAAAAGGTTTAAAATTATTGTGGCATGGTGGTTATAGAGATGTATTGCATGAAAAGCTATGTGACAGCTTATGAGGTGGACAATGTAGAATATTGTGGTGGCCATAAAACTTGGGTAGCCTATCTAGATTCATGGTTGCTATCGATTCCACCATGTAAATCCAAAAAACATACTAAGACATCCATCTAGTTAAAAAAATAATGAAGAGGATTGAGTGCCAAATTTCTAATGAGAGAACAAAAAAACCTATTAGTGAATAGTTTTCTAGGAAGACATTTTTTCAACCCAATGAGATCCTCACAATCAAATTCTTCCCAGCATTTCATATAAAATCTTCTTTTGAGTTTTACCATCAACGTACAAAAATCTTCTAGCTACTCAAAATATAGTTTTGTGTGGGATACATCATATAAGCTAATTGATAAATAGCAAGTGATGGAGCAACAATTATTTACACTTGCTTTGATACTATATTAGATTTCATAACACTATCTAGAAATGAATGAAATTAACATATGACATAGTATAAATACAAAATAAATATACATGAAGTAATGCACATAATATATGGAGGTTTCTATGGATACCAAATAATAGCACTATCAAACAATAGAATTACACATAAAAATATCATTTAATGGTTGTTATGATAGTGTATTTAAATATAGGTGAGCTTGAGGTTAAGTAAATGAACTTATATTTGAAATAGTAAAATATTACAAAAATATATATTTAAATAATACTATACTTACAAGTACAATACAATATAATGTTTGTCATAGTTTCAAGAGAAGATTAACAATAACATATTGTAATATATTGGATGTAGAGCATAATTTTTTTATCAAATATCATCATGGAGAGACATTTGTTATTATGCTATGGATGGATTACCTTATAATTACAAGAATTTTACCTACTTGGATTTAGAACAATAAATCATAACTTCATGATGCTTTTAAGATTATAGACTTTGGTATTTTGTGGAACTTGCATGTTTAGATTCATCAGACCTCTTCCAAGATATCTATCTTATAGCCTAGGTATACCTAATATATTTAATAATATTTTTAAACGGGGAATTTTATATGTGCTTAGAATCTCTTTGATTATGGATTAATGCTTTAAGTAGATTGTATTACCCCTTTTTTAGATTTTATATTATATCAGTATCTTATGAGAGGTCTACTTTACCTTACACATACTTGAACACACATTTTATTTATTATCAACTATTTTTCTAGGTATATGTAGTCATTGTGATATTTACTTAGAAATTTTGCACAAGAAGGAAAAAAAATAATTTTACACATAATTTACTATGCAAGGAGCAAAAAAAATCATAGAAATTTCTACATAGATATTTTACGCTAACTTTTTGTCAAACTACCAAATTACACAATAATCATTATAAGAATAATAAAATTATTAGCATACCTCATGGACATAAAAAACAATTTGCATAACTACATAACTATAGAAAAATAACATGGCAACGAATATGCTCAGTTGCATAACTACAGGAAATTATCATGGTAGAGAATATACATAGCTACCTAACTATAGAAAACTGACATGACAAAGAATATGCTCAACTACCTAACCATATAGGATTGATATGACAGTGAATATACACAATTACTTAACTATCAAAATATGATACGACAATGAGCATGCATAGTTTAGTTTTATGACCTAGAGGTTATTATTTTTTATTTCATGGAGGGTGTGTATATTTTTTTGGTAATTAAAAGGATTGCATTCCTTATACGAGTTTTAAGGTTTCCATAACCTTTATACAAAACCAGCCAAAATTTTTGTAAATAGAAAATATTAACAATAGGGGGTGAAGCCCTGAGATGGGAACAGAGAAAATAAAAACAAAGGATGCAGTATCAAACCTAAGGAATAAGGAGAAAATGATGTTGCCTATTAATATAATCCTAAAAAGAAAAAAATAAAAAGGCTCCATGTAGGGCAGCCATGGGAACAAAATAAAAATAGCTAAAAATGAAGGAACAAACTCCACCCAGGGTAGCCAAAGAAGCAAAAAGTAAGGAAAAAACAAAATTATTCCTCAATAGAGATCCTATCATCATCCCTAGTATTGCCTTGACCAATTTCATTAGGCTATTATTTTCCCCTAGAAACCTCCTTAGATTTGGAACCATCGTCAACCTCCTAGCCACTATGACCTCCAAGGAAAATATTTTGAAGACCTTTCTTGATGTCAATGATCGAATTGACCATGTCATGCATCATGCATGTTGTAGAAGATATAATGAATTCCTTCAGCCGCCTTGCCTCATAATCCACCTCTTCATACTCAATTTTTATATCAATGATCTTACGTCTCATTATCTAATTTTGGAGGTGAACAGATTTCCTTATGAGATCTTCTACACTTTCAAAATTGATACTGTTCCCTGCCTTTAGCTATTTGGAAACCTCAATGGCTTTCATATTTGTTTCTATTAGAGAAATATAGGAAGAGTACCCCACAGGTTTAGCTTGATTGGAGATGCTAGGGTTGGCTTTAATACTATGAGCCAAGACATAGGTGTAAATTACCTTAAATAGGCCTTCATGGAGAGGTAGGTCATGTCATTTTTTGTTCTTATAGAACATGATCAAATAGTTGATAGAATTAAGGAGAAATTGGGGATGTTGAGGGTATTGATATCATGAAAATAAGTCATGAAATCCAAATGATAAGTACAGAGGACTTTTTCAAGGTCATCGATAGTGATGAACTCCATGATTGGATTCATCACATCATTCTTGGGGGTGTTCAAGTCATTCCTATAGTTTCCCTATCTGGAAATTTATAAATCCTTTCATTATCCTTGAAATCCTTGAGTTTTATCTCCCAGATGTGCTTATGTCTTTGAATTGAATGTTCTTTCAAATCTACCCCAATAATCATGGATAAAAGGTTGAGGTCCATGCAAAAGCTCCTCCCTCGAATAGTAATAGATCCATTGTACCATGACTCTAGAAAGTCTAAAGTGATGCCAAAATCCTCACCAAATAACATATGGAGGAAGGAAAAAAAGTGGTGCTCATTGATAATTCTCTCAGCAAGGGGTCATAGATGAATTTTGTGGGTTTTATGAAACTCATGGTGAAAATATGATGGGGGTTGTGAAAGGAGCTGTAAATAAAAGTAGAGATGAAAAGTATAAAGGGTTTGCTAAACTAGTGAGAAAGGAAGACAACCAAGGAAGTGATGGAGGGGAAAGGAGGAACAATGATGAATTTATGGATGGATGTTTGAGGAAAATACCACAAAAACCGAAGGTTTCCATTAATGAATACAACGAAACAATATGAATTTGGCACTAGGGTATTGGAAGGCTCATTATTGGAAATTATTTCTTGGATGAGGATGTTGATCGAGGATATATGGAAGGTTTAGAATGATAATATTAAGATATTGGACCTGATTAGTTTTGGATCCTGGGATGGTGTTTCTACAAAGTTCACCTTTGCTATCATGATATATCAAGAAGGTGTGTTCTAGGTTCCAAGATGCCATCTTGATTCGACCATTATCATTATTTTCCTCCCTTTTGAGGTACCACATCCTACTTAGAGAGCTATTGGTGGTCTAATTTCCTTGGGTTGCAATTCTATTTTGGGAGTGGAGATTACTTGGCTCTAATTTGGCATGGTACTGATGCCACAATAGACACTTGGATTAATTAAGGTAGATGCCTTTGTGGAGCATTCTCTTATTGGAAATTGATACACTACCTCGGTACCTGCACATGGTTGAAATGGAATGCCATAAATTGAAAAAAGCATTAGTGTAAATTCCAAATATAACTATCTAGACAAACATGACCTTTTGGTGATGGATGGTTTGGGTGGATAGTTGGATCCCACTCCTCATATGGATATTAAGGAGCACATAATTCCCACACTGAGTTGGAATATTCATAGTACACATGGAAATCCAACTTATCCTTATGATATTATACATGAGATAAAGTATGAGGATCCTAGAGGACCATGTCCTCATGAGGAATACCAATATGATTATTCTTTTGGTATTTTTCATGGTTATCAACAGCATGAACTGAAGTCTTGGAATTGCCTATATTTTTGTATGAGTCTTAGCAGATATTATGCGGTGATATATTAGGAATTGTATTTTTTTATCAATTATTATGTATTTATTTAATGAAATTATGTGTATTATCTGATTTGTGTGTTTTAGTGTGTTTATGTGGAGATATTGTTTATTTTGTCAGATTTAATCAGTCGAGGTCTTTTTCATGGACCTGGCACTTTGTTTACTGTGGAACTGATGCATAATGGATAGGCGCATTCCTCTTCTAGGAAAGCACCAGAAGAAGGTAGGCACCTTCCCCTTCCAAAAAGGTGCCAATTGAAGATAGGCATCTACCTCTTCCAGGAAGGCACCAATAGAAGGTAGGCACATTCCACAAAGGAAGGTGCCTCTATTTTTTAATGTTGACCAGATCAAACATGACATAGGTGATAATAAATGTTGTAGTTACAACTCCATGCCACATAGGATATTTGTGGGAATTATGTCACCCATGCCAAGTGAAGCATGAGAAAATTACGAAACACACCAATATTAGGAACAAAGCCAGTTTTCGATAGACGACGACCGAAGCTTACCAGATTACCATCATCGAGTCTAGAATAGACCGATGGTTGTAATCGAGTTGTAACAGAAGACCTGTGCATGTGCTATATAAACACACACAGACCTCTCTAAAGATATATAATATATAATATATAATATATAATATAGAACATATAGCAATTGTATAGAAGATATAGAATACACATTGTAATCCTTTGATTGCATAATAAATTCTATAAGTTCCTAAAATGTGCTCAAGTTGGGAGGGATCTGCTAGAGCTTGGGCCCACTCCAATACAATATTATTCCCCTTATTTTCTATGCTTTGTAGATTTCATGCTTCCATAGTTTCATTTCCTGTATTTGTGTTTTATTATTGTAGTAGATTTGATTATTTCTTAGATGCACGTAAGAATGCTTTCTTTTTGAAGATTTAATTGTTCATACGCATTTTATTGAGGAGTGCATGATAGATTGACAACATTTTAAACACCCTCCAATGGTAGAGTTAGAATGACTCATCTCAAGGTGGTATTGTGAATGATCCTGTAAGAGATCCTTTGAAATTTTATAAATCCCTCGTTGATAATTAATGATCTCACAAGTGACAAAATAGATAGAAAGTTAACCTTGTTTGGCTCGCAACATTTTGGCACCATTGTTGGGGAAGCATATTTTATATCCATTCCAATACCCAAAAACTTCTACCTAAATTTGTATGAGTTCTTCAAGAAGAAGAGGACCTGACGGTCGGTTCACAAAAAAAAGCTCTTTAGAACTAGAGTCACCTAACTCGCAACTAGCAATCCACTAGAGTGAGGATCAGCACTTTGAACGAAGTGCTTCCTCATCCCATCTACTTGGGGAAGAATGAACAATTACGAACTCATTGTTTAAAATAACACCCCTAGAAGAAGCCTTGTTGAAGAAAGTTGTGCAAGATCAGACAATAACTCTAGATAATCTTAGTGCTTTGACTCAGAAAGTATTAAATGACCATAAGGTCATAAGTGCTACATTTGAGACCACGTTTCCTAAAAAAATGGTTGACACAGAAGAAGTCTCATCTGGATTTAGCTTCTTGATTGATGAAGGAGTAGGAGACACCAAGATGAAAAACATATCCCCTGCTCATCTCCCTACCTTCAGAGGATACCCGACCGAAGACCCTGACCTATTCTTATTCAAGTTTGATGTTTTTTGTAGGTCTATGGATTAGAAATTAGATACGCAGAAGTTGAAACTCTTCCCTTCTACACTGGATGATGTAGCTCTATGGTGGTTCATCGGTCTGGGATAAAAGCACATAGTAACATGGTATCAAATGAAGAAGCTCTTTCAAGATCAATACCAAGATTTCGAGAGAGAAATATATTCCAAAGAACAAGTCCTGAGCATGATGCATAAAGAGGATGAGTCTCTTGAGGAGTACTGGGAGAGATTTAATTTTAATCTTCAACGATATTCCCACTCAAAACTGTCTGATAAGTCTCTCAAAAGCATCTTCTTGAGGGGACTTAATAATGAATCATTAGAGGCTCTTAATATGATTTTTGGAGGTGATGTCTACCAGCACTATATGGAAGATATCTGGCAACTCTGTCAGAATTACTCAAGAAGAAGAGGTAAGACCACTTCTAGAAGCATCAAAGCGTCTGCTTCAGTGACAAATACAGAACTTGGCAATATGTTGGAAGATATGAAAAGTGAGATGCTCTCTTCTCTAGTATTACATATGGACACATTGCGATTAGAGAAGAAGAAACAATAGAATGAGGCAACATTAACCTATTTTTGCCCAAAATGCAAAGGAAAGCATGCAAAGAACGCATGCCCGAAGAACAAGATTAGAGTATGCACAGTATGCAAACTGAATCATAAGACTCGATTGTGCCCAAAGTTTCCTAGCAACCAGGAGAAGGCTGAGACATCGAAAGCCTATTTCATAGGTAACCATAAGATTTGGCCACAACCACCTGCAGGGAGTATTCCAGTTGGAATGTCACAATATGAAGGAATTTCATTCATGCCACAAGGTCCACCTCAACCGTCCAACATGGGATGGTGGGTGCCATCACCTTGGTCCAATGTATCCCTAGGAGCGGCATTCATGAATCAGCAACCTTGGATGCAGTACCAATATTCAAGGCAACATTGGAGAGGCCACACACCATGGAATATAGTCCCATAGAATGTAGTGCCATCTCAACCCCATCAAAACTTGTCAGATCTACTAGTAGTGAGACCTGCATAGCTACCATCATAATTAATGGCTAATTCAAACAACAAAGTAAATCAGTCGACATATAGCATCAAAGGTGAGATGTATCCTATGTACAATATTCAACTTAGGTTAGGTAGGCAGTAGGACTAGAAACACCTCCACTGGTAGAAGAGGAGAAAGAGGAAGAAGAAGAAGAAACACCTCTTGTGGAAGAGGTGATAGAGGAAATAGCTGAGAGAGCAAAGGCTCCATTCCCTTATTGGCTACAAGAATAGAAGAAACAAAAGCAACCAGATTTTGATATCCTATCGAATCTAAAGAACCAAATAGTGATGATACCACTATTTTAAGGCATCCGATATGTTTCAATATATAGGAATGCAATAAGAGAAATGTGCTTAAGGAAGCCAGGGCGGAAAGCAACCCAGACTATCAATGTCATGGGTAAATTAGTGAACCTGATGATGGGAAAGATATGTCATCCCAAGTACGTGGATCAAGTAGTCTAGTACTGACTGTAAAAATCCAAGGGCATTCCTTGTTAAATATGTTGGTCAATATTGGAGCAGCCATCAACGTAATTCCTCAAGAAACCATGTAGAGGCTACAACTCACAAACCTGAGACCCACCATGACAGTGCTTCAATTAGCTGATCGATCGATAGTAGCACAAAAGGGAATGCTAGAGGATGTAACAATGACAGTTAGTGCATGGGAATACCCAACCGATTTCTCAGTCTTGTAGTCCAAGACTAGGCTGGGTGGCTACCCACTCATTTTGGGGAGACCATGGCTGGCAATAGTTGATGCCTACATAAGCTATCGAGATGGGCTGATGACCATCTTCGATGGCCAAAATGTCAATATATTGACCATTTCACCCCCTATGTAGTCTGTCAACCCATTGGGAGAAGCTACGTTACCCAAGCATAATTATCAGGAGCTATCCATAATCTAGCCAGTAATGGCATTAGATGAGTTAGTAGAGGAAGAAGATGAGTACGGGGCTATTGTAGAATTCCTCCATGGAGATTCCTCCATCAGCACACCTATATCACCATTGGTTGGCACCCATGATCATCATGTCCAGTAGAAAATTGTTGGTCCAGGAAGGACATTGAATCCTGGTAGTGGGTTGACTCCTGCACAACTGGTAAAAGTAGAACTCTTGGTAATACACCAATAGGCATTTCCATGGGACTACTCAGACATGAAGGGTATTTACCCAAAAATATGCACTCATAGAATATACCTTTATGAGCAAGCGACTCCAAGCAGGCAACCACAGAGGAGAATGAACCCGAAAATAAAGGGCATTGTCAAAATAGAGTTACAAAAACTCTTGGCTATCGGATTCATCTATCCAATTTTTGACAGTGAGTGGGTGTCACCACTTGTGGTAGTCCCTAAGAAAAATGGGAAATGGTGAATCTGCATGGACTACAGAGTGTTGAATAAAGCAACTAAGAAAGTCCACTTCCCGCTCCCATTTGTTGATCATGTCTTGGACACACTTTAGGTATGAAAGTACTTCTCCTTCCTGGATGGGTTCAGTGGATACAATCATATCTATATAGGAGGAGAGGATCAGGATAAAACAACATTCACCTACCCATGGGTAATGTTTACTTACCATGTATTACTCTTTGGGTTATGCAACGCATCGACCACCTTTCAAAGGGCAGTTCTTAGCATATTTTCGAACATGATAGGAGAAGCAATCAAAGTATATATTGATGACTTCACCGTTTATGGAGAGACCTTTGAAGAAGAAATGCTAAACCTAGATAAAGTACTCAAAAGAAGTGAGGAGAACAATCTATCCCTGAGAAATGAAAAATGCTTCATGATGATGCAAGAAGGAATCATGCTGGGACACCATATCTCTACAGTAGGGCTAAAAGTTGAAAAAAAGAATATTGAGGTCATCAAAGACCTACCCAGCCCCAAGATGCAAAAATAAGTGAGGAGTTTCCTCGGATCTTCCGGGTACTACCGATGATTTATCACCAATTTTAGCAAGATTGCAAAACCACTGCACACTCTATTGTCTAAGGACGTAGAGTTCAACTGGACAAAATACTGCAAAGAAGATTTTCAATTGCTTAAGCAGAAGATGATAACTACATAGGTTTAAGAGGACCAGATTGGGCCATAGCCTTCCACATTTATTTTGATGCATCCAATAATGCGATTGGATCGGTCTTGGGACAAAAATATGGCAAATATTTCTACGTCATCTATTATGTTAGTAAAAACTTGGCAGGAGTCGAGCTCAATTATACGGTAACATAAAATGAGTTTATTGCAGTGGTTCACACCATAAATAAATTTTTCCATCACATCATTAGTTATAAGGTTTTTGTCCATACGGACCATGCAACCATAAAATACCTGATGAGTAAGTCGGATATTGGTAGGAGAGTGGTTAGGTGGGTCCTACTGTTGCAATAATTTGATATCACTATAGTTGACAAACCGAGCAAGGACAACATGGTAGCAGACTTCCTATCTAGTTTAACACCAGTAGACTATACGGAAGTCGAAGACCAGTTTTTGGTGAACACTTATTTACAATCAGCGAGCAAATCCCGTGGTATGTAGACATAGCCAATTACTTGGCCACTAGTAGAACCTCACCTACTCTCTCATACCAAGAAAAGTAGGGGGTGATAGAGAAGAGCACACCCTACCTATGGATCGATGGCCTCCTGTTAAAAATAAGACATGACCAAATCATAAGGAGGTGCGTGGTAGAGCAAGAATTCTCAGAGATACTCAGATCCTGTTATGATGAACCTTGCGAAGGATACTTTGTATGGAAATAGACCACATATAAAGTTCTGTAGGCTGGTTATTTTTGGCCTAACCTATTCAAATAGTAGTTGTGTATGTCAGCAAGTGTGATGAGTTCCAAAGGATGGGTAGACCAACCCATCATGATGAAATGCCCCTTCAGCCTCAAGTACACCTAGAACCCTTTGATAAGTGGGGTATGGATTTTGTGGGGCTAATTAACCCACATTAAATAGGGAAGAGGTTTATCTTAGTCTGCACAGACAATGTCACCAAGTGGTTTGAAGTCCAGGCACTAAAATATTCAAAAGAAAGAATAGTTATAGATTTTTTGTTTGTTCACATTTTTACATGGTTCGGGGTCCCTAGGGAAATAACAATGGACCAGGGACCTCAGTTCACTTCAAATATGATTAAGGAGCTAATGGAGCAATACAAAATTTAGCACAATAAGACTACACCCTACCATCCGCAGGCAAACGGGCAAGTGGAAGTAACAAATAGGGAGATTGAGAATATCCTGATGAATATCATGCAACAACATAGAAAGGATTGGGCTACACGACTACCAGAGGCAGTATGGGCATACAAAACTACATGGAAGTCTACCATAGGTTTCACACCCTTCCTATTGGTCTACAGGAAGAATGCAATGATGCCCATTGAGTTTGAAATTAAGATGTTAAGAACAACTTTAGAATTGAATTTGAGCCTGGATGATGGTCAAAAATAAAGGATTTGGTAGCTATATCAGCTAGATAAAATTTGAATGGATGCTTTATAGAAGATGAAAATCACACAAAAGCAAAGGAAACGGTGGCATGACCACCACATCAAACTAAAGCAGTTCAAATAAGGAGAATGGGTATTGTTGTATGATTCCTAGTTCTAGGAAAGGAAGGGAAATCTTATGTAGATATGGATGGGACTGTATGAGGTGGTAGAACTCATTAATAATGGAGCTATGCATGTTAGAACTATCGACAATAGCAATTTTTAGTTGACTGTCAATGGCCACTAACTACGTCCCTATAGCACATCCAAAAATGTACTGGTGGGATCTAGAACACACATGGGGAGACCTCATCCCCATGAATCTGGATCCAAAATCTTAGCAAAACAGAACGGTGGGCATGAAAATGCTCACCGAAAAAAAAAAATAGTAGATAGGTGTAAATAATTTTCTTACATGTTTTATTTTGTAGGGACGATGCCCGCATGCAAGCTGTAGGCATCCTGGCCACAGGACCTAATAGGCATGGAATGTGTCTAACTACCTGCATTTTTATTTTTTTTTTGTTTTCTTTTTGCAGGTGGAGGAACTGATAGTTCGACGGATAGGCATCTGGGACACCAGGTCTGGTTTAGCTCAGCACCCCGATGTCGACACTAATAGAATAAAAGCAGGCATGAAGTCAGCCCGAGGAGGCCTGATCACCTTTCTCGATCAAATACAACATGGTTGCTGATAAAATAAGGCACCTTCCTCTTCCAATAAGGTTCCCTGTGTAAATAAGGTGCCTTCCCCTGCCATAAGGCACCCCTCAATAAGGTGCCTTCAGCCACCAAGAAGGCGCCCACCGAAATAAGGCACATTCCTCTCCCAGGAAGGCACCCCGTGTGAATAAGGTGCCTTCCACTACCATAAGACACCCCTCCAAAATAATAATGTGCTAAAATAAAATAAAATATAAAAATTAGGGGAGCACCTTCCTCATCAGGAAGGCACATCGTACAAAAATAAAAATAAAATAAATCAAATCGGAGCACCCTCCTTTTTGGGTGCATGAGCCTCAAAGGCATCTTCCTTACCTAGGAAGGCACATGCATTTCAACATGCCTTCCATAATAGGAAGGCACATCCGTCCATCAGGCGCCTTCCACACCAGGAAGGTGCATTTATACAGAAGGGTGCCTTCCTCTCCCAGGAAGGTGCACATGTCCTTAAGGGCACCTTCCTCTTCTAGGAAGGTGCATTCATTAAAGGCACCTTCCCTCATCGGAAGGTGCATCCATGACTATATCGGGAAGGTAGCCCATCAGGCACCTTTCACGTCAGTAAGGCACCACAGCAGGCACCTTCCACATAGGGAAGGTACCAAAGCAGGCGCCTTCCGTATGTAGCCAACGATCAAGTTTCACATGTGCCTCAATCATCACGTGACACATGACATAAATTTATCTCTAGGAGAACGTAAGTAGAATCCACCCCAATCAAAGCAAATCTCGAAGAACGATGGGGCAAAATTGATGCACGTTCCAACAGCAATTGTTTTTTTTGGTTTGTCTTCAACACCTGTCATCAAAGAAACTCAAAAACATAATCCACACCAACAAGGTATACATCCCCCATAAATAATTGATGAATCGATGATCCCCATGACACACGAGGCATCCAATCAGGTACATGCATACTCTACTTAGATTTATATGAAATCATTGTTAAAATATGCGAGTACCGAAATATCACTACCATAAAACAAAAAAAATCATACACCCCCCATGGTCGATCGTGCCAACGTGTACCTCAAAATGTGTGCTTCGAAAGGATTGATAGTTAGTTGTTCGAAACTGTCCTTATAAGGAAGGCACCTCCCTAAGAAAGCAAAGAAGAGAAACAGTAGCTTGCAGGAAGGCGCCATGGGAGGTTGATCAAATAATCATTTGGTAAAAAAATAATAGGCCGAGTAGCATATATAGGATCAAGGGGGTGGTAAGAGCCCAATTTTAGGTAGAGGGATTGCTCGGATACTATGCCTTGGTTAGCCAAAACTAGGATGCAGAGGTAGCAAGGTATTTTTCTACCTCCTTAAAGGGATATTTTGCTCAGGTGCGAGGGATGGCAATTCCAGTCACCCTAGAATACATCTCAGAGGTGACTGGCTTACCCCTGATAGGTGAATGTGTGTACAAGAGCGGGATGTTGAAATCCTACACCGAACAACTATTGCCTAGAGAGAATTCGTAGATAGATAGAGATGGGCTGATAAAAAGCACCCTCCCTATAAATTTATAGGAGATATTCGAGTAGGTTGCTCGATTCTTCACTTGCACTGGGAAATACACCCACCTGCACGTCCACCATGTGTAGTTTTTGAACCACCTGGTGCATGGGAGAAGAATTAACGTGCCCTTCTACCTGGTGCAAACCCTTAAGGAAGAAGCAACACGATATTAGAAGGGAGCACCTACAGCTTTGGCCCACCATGGGCTCATATCAGCATTGGCCCGCCATGCAGAGGTGTAGAGGTAGGACCTTGATGTAGGAGAAGATGGAGGCCAGGCAATGGAAGTTGTTGAGGTAGGGCAAGTAGTAGAAAGCCCTACAATTCAAGCGACAGGGAGACCCGTAATGCAAGCAAAAGAAATCCTTGCAAGGGAAGTAGGGGATATCGGGCCACCAGTGTTGCCCGAATGCATAGAAGAGAGAGGACACTCCCCTATGATCGAACATGAAGATACAAGGGCACAACTCACTAGTAGCGCGATCGAGTCATAGCAGCCAGAATTGGACCCTAGGAGAAAGTGCATACGGTGACTCCTCATCTCCTCATAGGAAGAGGAAGAAGACTTAGAGATCGAGGCTGCAGCATAGGCCCTGCGAGAATTGATGATCTAGGAACCATAAGAAATAGAAACCCCTAGGGGTAATAGTGAGATTGACGTGGCCCTGGAGGAAGCATTAGACTAGAAAACCAACTATTGGATGGCCTAGAAGATGTTGGAGGATTGCCAAAGTAGTTAGAGAGGTGAGCTAGAAGAGCAGGCAAAGAAAATTGCCCACCTCGAGCAGCTGATTCAATAGCTAGAAAAATAAAATCAATAACAGGGTGAGTGGAAAGGAAGGACACATCAACCCAGACTAACTAGGTTATGGAGGTTCCGACAAACTCTCCCACTTCCAGAGAGTGAGTAATATCTATGGAAGAGTTACAATCAGATGCATGGTAGAACAACCTAGAGGTAGGGGAACAGTCCTCTATTTTTAGGAGCTAGGAGTGCAAGAGCCCCCTATTATTGAACTAACCAACTCACATCAACCCCCACAGATAGAGCTAGAACTTAGGGAAGAACCTGATGAACCTACAAGAGAAGAAGTTGAAACATCAACAATAGTGGGGACAATAGAGTATGTCCCTAGCAATGAAAGAATGGCTGCCAGATAGCCCTTTGACCAAGTTGCCGCAGTTCTTGCATAGGCCATAGCCAAAAGACCTAGGACTACTCGAAAGAAGGCCAAGGAGGATTTCACTGAGCTAGAAGATGATGACTGGGATATGCATCCATTTGTCAATGGAGAAAAAGTGTTTGAACAGCTTCGCAGAGAGGTGAGGGCAGCTAAGTAGGGGATAAAATCCTCTTTGAGGGTCCGAGGAACCTCTGGCATTAGTATTGATCCGACACATAAGAGTAAATTTTGGAAAATTTATGGGTCAGCCCTAGGGAAACCCTCAAAAATAAGGAAATGGTTAAATATATGGGGGATATTAGGCCCAGAGTCAGAGGCTACAACTAAGGTTGAGGAAGATCCAAGACCTGATACTGAGGAGGCCAAAACATATAAGGCCTAAGTGGTTCATCAAAGGGGAAGTGATTCAAATATCCCCCTTGTAGTTCCTAAGACCGAAGAAATTGACTTGTGGTAGGCTACAGAAGCAACATTTCAGGAAAGGACACCCACAGTAGTCATGCCAGCCCCAATAGCAGCCATAACAAGGAGAGCAAATCGGAAAAAATCAATAACAACAAGAACGTCCAGATAGAGGCAATGACTAGAGTGCCTACGATTTTTATGCCACAAGGGTCTAGCATATGTTAGGCATGGGGGGATGATAAGTCCTAGAATTGCCTATATTTTTGTATGAGTCTTAGCAGATATTATGTGGTGATATATTAGGAATTGTATGTTTTTATTAATGGTTATGTATTTATTTAATGAGATTATGCGTATTATCTGATTTGTGTGTTTTAGTGTGTTTATGTGGAGATATTGTTGATTTTGTCAGATTTAATCAGTCGATGTCTTTTTCATGGACCTAGCACTTTGTTTACTATGGAACTTATGCATAATGGACAGGCACCTTCCTCTTCTAGGAAGGCACCAGGAGAAGGTAGGTGCCTTCCCCTTCCAGGAAGGCGCCAATTGAAGATAGGTGCCTTCCTCTTCCAGGAAGGTGCCAATAGAAGGTAGGCACCTTCCGCAAAGGAAGGTGCCTCTATTTTTGCACGTTGACTAGATAAAACATGACACGGGTGATAATAAATGGTGCAATTACAACTCCATGCCACAGAGGATATTTATGGTAACTATGCTGCCCATGCCAAGTGAAGCATGAGTCGATTATGGAATACGCCAATATTAGGAACAAATCCAATTTTCGATAGATGGTGGCCGAAGCTTACCATATTGTCATCATCAAGTCTGGAATAGACCGATGGTTGTAACCAAGTTGTAATAGAAGATATATGCATGTGCTATATAAACACACACAAACCTCTCTAAAGAGATAGAATATAGAATATAGAATATAGAACATATATCAATTGTATAGAAGATATAGAATACACATTGTAATCCTTTGATTGCATAATAAACTCTATAAGTTCCTAAAGCGTGTTCACGTTGGGAGGGATTTTCTGGAGCTTGGGCCCACTCCAAGACATTATTCTTCTCATTTTTTTCTATGCTTTGTAGATTTCATGCTTTCATAGTTTCATTTCATGTATTTGTGTTTTATTATTGTAGTAGGTTTGATTATTTCTTAGATGCACATATGAATGCTTTCTTTTTGAAGATTTAATTGTTCATATGCATTTTATTGAGGAGTGCATGAGATATTGACAACATTTTGAACACCCCCCAATAGTAGAGTTAGAAGGACTCATCTCAATGTGGTATTGTGAATGATAATGTAAGAGATCCTTTGAAAGTTTACAAATCCCTGGTTGATAATTAATGATCAGGCAAGTGACAAAATAAATAGAAAGTTAACCTTGTTTGGACCGCAACATGAATATCATTTGGAATGTCATCATTTTAGGTCAAATTTTTGGGTGTGTGGACTCCAATATTGGCTAACCTATATATAGATTTATTTGCTTCTCTATAAGCATGTTGGAATATAACTTCTTGCATGTTAAGGATTAAATTTTTGTCACCTTCAATGTAGTCTTTGACTCTATAGGATGGAATTCTATTGTTGTTCTTGAGGTAGCTAATGATATTTAGGGAGTCTCATTCAACAATTAGATTGTTAGGAAAGTTTTTGGAAAGGAAAATATCCCTCCACATGCTTTTTGCCTTAACAACATGGTTAGTCTAGTTACCCAGTATCTCAACAAAGGTGAGGATGAATTATCCTTAATGGTTTCTAAGGATACCTCCTGCTCTTGCTTTCCCTATGTTTTCTTTTACAGATCCATTGAAATTTGGTTTGATCTAGCCTACCAGAGGAGGAATCCATTTGGAATCAATTCTATGGTTGATAGGAGGATGAAAGTCCTCTAATTTTAGGCCAAGATATTTTCCTAAAGTAAACTCAAACCTAAATGTAGGCTTGGGGGAAGGGGATATGAGGGAAGCATTTTCTTTGGCATTGACTAGGATTTTTCAAGAGATTAGCTTCAAGATAGTTGGGCTTTGGGAGAGGACTCTGTGGTTTCTTTCAAGCTACACTTACCAAAATAAATTGTGGAGGCAAGTTTTCCAGAAGAATTTAAGGCTAGGATCAAGAAAGGAGGAGGTCCAATGGATAAAAATGTCAAGGATGCATTAGGAGAAAGGGTAGTGGAGGAAAATGTGAGAGAGGGATTTCCAAGTAGTAAGGAAGAGTGAAAATCTATTGGGGATGGTAATACATTTCTTGATCAAATTTTCTATAGTCATAATACTTTCTTGGATAGTGAGACAAGCAAAGAAAAACATATTGGGGATGAGGAATTTGATCCAAACAAGGCTAAATGGTAGCAATATGTCCTTGTCATCAATGAGAAGTAGATGCATAGATTTGATAGTGAATTCCCCACTCTCTGAAGGTTCCCAAATGAAATGATCAATAGAGTTAGAGGAGGGAATAATAGTAGAATGCAGGAGGGAATTCAAACTTGAGGATTCATTAGGGAGTACAATGCACCTAAATATTTTCCATATGGTAGTGTTTTTTTGGGTGTATAGGAAGTTGAAGACTTTGTGGCTTATCTTAGAATCTATGTAGGCTTGGAGTCTATACAGGATAGGATCTTCAATAAGAGGATTTTTGGTAATCCATTTGTCATTCTTGAAGTCTATTTTGCTACCATCCCCTAGTTTCCATATTAGGTGTTTATTTAGAAGTTATATAGTGTTTATGATATAGTTCCAGAAGGTGGATCCTTTGGTAGGGGTATCATCATTAAAGAAATTTGCACCTTGAAAATTTTTCCTCCTAACAATGGAAGCCCATTCATTCTTGGTATCAGACACCAAACACTAGGCTTTTTTGGCTATCAAATTTGTATTGAGGTATTGAATTCTTCTAAGCCTGATGCCCCCTTTGTCCTTAGGTATGGACACCTTATCCTAGGCAACAATATGCAACATGTGTTTGTTTTCAATTCTTGATCATAATTTTTTTTTTGGATATATTCTATTCTATGGTAAATTGTAATTGAGGCTTTGAAAATAGAGAGGAAATACATAGGGATGCTTTGAATGGAGGTTGATGTAAGGGTGATCTTGGTAGCTTGGTATTGTATATTTCCCTTCCACCTTGTAAGTTTATTTTGGATCTTCTCTATAACATTGTTCCACATAGACGCTATGGGTTGGCCACAGAAGAGAGGGAGGCCTAGGTATGTGGTTGGGAGGTCAATTATAGAGAATTAAAGAATTATGGAAATATTGATTTGTCTTTGGATAGGTGTATTTAGAAAATATAGTTTACTCTTGTTGAAGTTCACATTTTACCTGGTAGCTATTACATAAAGCTAAAGGATGAATTTGATAATGTATGCCTCAAAGACAAAAGCATTGGTATATAAAATAGTATCATCCATGAATTGTTGGTGCCAGATAAGATTTATCTAGGAGGAAGCATTGATTCCAGATAGGAGGTCTATTATACAAGACACTTGGATGTTCCTTCCCAAGGATTCATCAAAATGATGAATAAAAAGGGTGAAATAGGGTCCCCTTACCTTAGGCCTCTACTTCTATAAAAATACCCTGCTATGGATCTATTGATGAGGACTGAGAACCACGGTGAGGATATGCACACTTTAATTTGATCAATACACTAAGTATGGAAACAAAATGTAAGCAACATGGCCAGAAGGAAGTCCCAAATGACTCTATCATATGCTTTATTCATGTTGATTTTGAGAACAAAAGTAGAATTTTTAGTTTTTGAGTGGATATGACACCATATAGGATTAATCTATCTTGGAAAAATCTTCCTTGGAAAGGATCAATGATGCTGGAAAGGATACTTTTCATCCTATTAGCCATGATTTTAGTCAAAAATTATAGGCAACATTACACAGTCTAATGGGTTTGAAGTCGAACAAAGATTTCACAGTAAGATATTTAGGAATAAGGGTGATAAAAGTAGAATTGAAACCTTGCAGAATTCTTTTGGAAGAATAGAATTATATTATGGCTAAGCAGATATCATATCCAATAATGTCCCAGAAGGTTTGAAAGAAACAAGGGGAAAATCATTAGGTCTAGGTTCTTTATCGGGGTGCATGGAGAAAAGGGTAGACTTAATCTCATCATCTTGGAAGTGGACAATTAAGATGAGATTGACATTGTCTAGAATGGAATGGGAAATATGGTGGAGCATGGATGCTTGAGCCTCCATAGAAAAAGAATTATCATCCTCAAGGAGAGATATAAAAAATGAAACTGCCTCATCTCTCATTTCCTCTAAATCAATGGTAGAAGTGCCATTACTTTTCACCAATTCTTTAATTCGATTGTTGCTTCTATTCCTGAGGGTAGACACGCGGAAGAATTTTGTGTTTGAGTCTCCATATTTGAGCCAAAGAGATCTATATTTATTCTACCAAAAGTATTCTTCACAAGTAAGGATGTTGTGGAATTCAGCAAGGATTTGCTTTTCTTTTGTTCTAGTCTGGTTTTTAATGAAACCATTTTGAAGTTTAATTTCTATATTTTCATGTCTGCATTTAAGTGATTGCTTGTTGGTAAAGAGGTTGTTGAAGACTTCTCGATTCCATATTTTTAGGTCTTATTTGAGTATTTTGAGCTTTTGAGTAAGTTTTTAGGAAGGACATCCCTAAAAATTTGATTGCTAGTAATGTAAAACCCTCTACCTCAAATCTATATGATGTGTCCACATGGCCTTGAATCTGAAAGGTCTTCTATAGGGTTTTGATTTTTCAATTTGAATTGTTGAGCAAGGTGTTGCAAGAGTTTTGTCATTGTTGTCAACATAGGCAGTTAGATCTAATGATGTAGTGGAAAGGCAATTTAGAAGTCACTCAGATGCAGAGGATAGAAGTTCAAATGTTATTCAGAGCATGGACATTGAGTTTCCAAGAAGACCATAGTTGCCTATTTGCAAAAGTTCAAATAAAAAGACAAGAAAATTGTCACGATATCGCGACATTTTCAGTAGGCAAGAAAAACTATCGCGATTTCGCGACATGTTAGAGGATAGAGAAAGTGCAAACAAAATTGTTGTGATTTCACAACATGGTCGAGGAGAGAGAAGGCACAAAGAAAACTATCGCAATTTCATGACATGTTTGGAGAAAAAGTGCTAAGGAAGAAAACTGTCGCGATTTCGTGACATGTTTGGAGAAAAAGCGTTAAGGAAGAAAACTATCACGATTTTGTGACATGTTTGGAGAAAAAGCATTTGGTGAAAAAGTGCTAAGGAAGAAAAATGCCATGATTTCGTGACATGTTTGGTGAAAAAGCACTAAGGAAGAAAACTGTCGCGATTTCGTGACATGTTCGGAGAAAAAGCGCTAAGGAAGAAAATAGTCGTGATTTTGCAACATGTTCAGAGAAAAAGTGCCAAGAAGGAAAAGTGTCACGATATTGCGACATGTCGGGTTTTCATGACTCAAAGAGAAGAAAAGTGCCAAGGAGGAAAAGTGTCACGATATCACGACACGTCGGGTTTTTGCGACCCGAAGAGGAGAGAGAAAGCTCAGAGGCAAAAGTGTCACGATTTCATGACATGTTCTGGTTTTGCTGGTGCAAGCCAAGAAAAGGTTGAGAAAGTGAGGAACGTCGCGATTTCATGACAGAAGTAAGGATGACATCAGCAACAGTTATAAGTGTCACGATTTTGTGACAAAAATGTTGTCAAAGCAAACAAAGGCCAAAAGTGTCATGATTTTGCGATAGCAGAGATAAGAAGGCGTACGGATGTTAAAGGTGTCACGATATCGCAACATGTTGTAGTTTCACAGCAGAAGCTATAGGAAAGTGACAAAGGTGGCAGAGACGGTTGAAGCTGACAAAGTTGAATCTAGGCCGACAAAATTTAGGGTTTTTCAGCCGACGCTCTTTAGGGTTGAAGCCGACAAAGTTGAATCTGGGCCAACTGAATTTAGGGTTTTGCAGTCGACGATCTTTAGGGTTACAGCCGACTATATTTCAAGTTTGAAATTTCTATTATTTAAGGAGGGTTGTTTTTGTGTTTGAAATTGAAGTGTGCATCTTGATTTTCTATGAATTAATTTTGTAGTGCGTAGTATGCAAATCATATTGAACCAAGTCTAGTGCAAAGAAAAATTTGCACAAGTGAAGTTCAAAGAGAGCTGAGAGTGCGTTGTATCGAATTAAGCAGAGTGTGAAGCAAGAGAGTATAGAAAGTAGAAAAAGCACACAGGAGCAGAAGCAATAGTTTGATTGTGATGAAACATAGTGTGAGAGGCTGTTGCGTAGAAGCAGACCGATAGTGCGAAGCATTTGCACAGAAAAAGTAGAGTGCAGAGAATCTACAAACTGTGAGTAATAAGGTGAAGGTATTATTCAGTTTTTTTTTTTTTATTGTTTCTATTGAAGTCCAAGTTGCAGCTTGGCATAAGGGGTAGGTGCTCCTTCTAGTAGGTGCTGGTGATTCAGGGGTAGGTGCTCCTTTCTGTTGGTGTAGAAAAATTGAGGGGTTGGTGCTCCTTCCAGTTGGTGCTGGTAAATATGTTGTAAAGTTGTTGCTTTGCATAGGCTAGATTTGGATGGTAGTCCAAGCAGCCCTTTTTTAGGAGTAGCCACTTTGGTGAACCTCGTTAAATATGTGTTGTGTGTGATGCTCTTTTGTTCTATCTTGTTTAAATTTGCTTTATTTCAGCTTTAAGTATTGCAAGTTTAAAAATTAAAAGATCACACTAATTCACCACCCCTCTCAATGTCACTGTGATTATAACAATTGGTATCAGAGCCAAGTTCCTAAACAGGCTCAAACAACTAGGGTGATCTTGGAAGTGATGCAATGGCAAGTGGTGAAGGTTTCTCCTCGAATAAAGCACCATTGTTTGATGGATCTAATTATGCATTATGGAAAATTAGAATGCAAACATATCTCTGTGCTTTGGGTTTTGACATCTGGAGTGCAGTAGTTAATGGTTACAAAGCTCCTACCATCGCTCCAACAGACACTACCGGTAAAAAGGCATTTGAAAATGATTCAAAAGCAAAAAATGCCATCATGTGTTGACTAGTGGACAGTGAGCTAGTCAAGATCATAAATTGTGAATCAACAAAATATGTATGGGATAAACTAGAGAACATTCATGAAGGAGATGATAGGATCAAGGAGGCCAAGCTTCAAACACATCGAGCTCAATTCGAATCCTTAAAGATGGACAATGATGAGAACATAGAGACTTACATGCAAAGAGTCAATGGGATCACTAATTCAATCAGAGGTCTTGACAAAGATATGGATGATGCTACTATCGTGAAAAAGGTATTAAGATCGCTCCCTCCTAGATTTGATTCTAAAGTCTTAGCCATAGAAGAAGCCAAAGATCTAAATCACTTTAGTATGGATGAGATGCATGGTTCTTTGACTGCTTTTGAAATGAGAATAGGAATGTCTAATCCCACAGATATAGAAGCAGCCTTTAAAGCCCTAAAAGGCAAAGACACAAAACAAGAGTCTGAAGAAGAGGAGGCATCTGATGAAATGAAAGCAAATTTTGTCAAAAAACTAAGAAAGGGAAAAGGAAAATACAGAGGAAAGCTACCTTTTAAATGTTTTAACTGTGGAGGCATTGGGCACTTTACGACAAAATGTCCTCTCAATGAGAAGAACCAGGGAGAGGAAGCTTCGCACCAAGAAAGAAATGACTAGAAGAAAAAATCAAACTTCAGGAAAGGCAACTTCAAAAAGAAAAGTTTCATCTCCAGGAATGCAAATTCTTCAGAAGACAACTCTAGTTAGGATTCTGAAGAAGAAACAGGTGAAGTTCTATTCATGGCATGTGAATCAGAAAAATTGAAAGAGGTAGAACAATCAAAAAAGAGGGAAGTAATGAATTCTAAAGTTTCTGCTAAAAATCCTGAGGCTGAAGTAGATCTAGAAGGTGAGCTGGTCTTTGCTCTTGTAGAATGGAAATATGAGAAAATAAAGAATTATAAACTTTCAAGGAAGCTTGAGGATGCAAATGATATCATAACCAGTTTGAAAATACAGACAGAAGAATACAAGAAAATGTATGAGGATCTCGAAGTTTAGATAACCATGAAGTTAGATTACTGTTGTAAACTAAAAGAAGAGAATGTCAGTCTACGAATGCAGATGCAAGAACTGGATCAAAAAATTAGTTGTCATCAAAAGCATGAAGAAAGTTCAATGAATCTGGATAAAATTTTAAGTGATCAAAGACCTGCTGGTATCAAATTTGGTCTAGGCTTCATGGAAGGAGAATCATCAAATGGACCAAAAGCCAGAAATGTAGAAACTATAAGGAATGAAGAGAAGAAATAGACTGATGAAAGAAAAACAACTCAAGAAAATAAAAGCAGTAATTTCTGGCCCAAAAAGAGAACTGACAATGATGGATTTACCAAGGTCACACATCAGAAGAAAAGAAGATCTATGGCTCCTACAACATACTGGCAAAAACCATCTTTTAGGTTCAATCATTTCTTTTTTGGTTTTTGTTTCAAATGTAATGGTTATGGGCATAAAATTGTAGATTGCAAGTATAATGCAGGACCAAGAAATATCTTCAGTAGAAATGCTTTTTCACCATTAAATTATGCAGTAGAATGCTTTAATTGTCACAAATTTGGACATATTGCAAGAAACTATCGTAGTCTTTTAGCTGCAAATCAACCTCAGAAAAGAAAATTTCAACCAAATAGGGCAAGGCAAGATAGAAATCCTTCTGAAAGATATACTCAAGATAATAGAAAAGCAAAGTCCAAACTAGAGACCAATACGGTAGCCAAATCAGAGTGGAAACAGAAAGATCAGCCTCAGGAAGAAAAGGAATCCTTAATAGTTCAAACAGCTTTCAAGGCACAAAGTAAAAGGGTACCATGGATACTTGACAGCGGATGCTCAAGTCATATGACAGGTGATAAACAAAAATTTGAAAAATTATAGAATTATGAGGGTGGTTCTATAAAATTTGGAAATAATGATGGAGCTAATATAATCGAAAAAGGATCAGTTCAAATTAGTAATGGGAAGATCAAGTCAGAAGAAGTTTTGTTTGTGGATGGTCTGAAACATAACCTGTTGAGTGTTAGTCAGATCTATGATAATGGACATGAAGTTGTTTTCAAGAAGCAGGGTTGTGAAGTTAGGAAATCAAACAGTGGAAAATTGATAGCCACTGGATCAAGGACATCTGGCAACCTGTACACACTCTCAAAAACTATAGAAGGTAATTGTTTCATTGGACAGGAAGAAGAAAACTAGCTGTGGCACAAGAGGCTTGGACACATTAGTTTTGATAATTTAGTGAAAATCAACTCGAAACAGGCAGTAAGAGACATTCCAACCATTAGAAAACCTTCAAATAGTATTTGTGCTTCATGTCAAAAGGGAAAGCAAACCAGAACCTAATTCAAAACAAAAGAGTACCACACTAGTAAACCTTTGGATCTTATACATACAGACTTGTGTGGACCCATGAGAACTCAAAGCATAAATGGTGACAAATACTTTATGTTATGTATTGATGATTATTTCAGAATGATATGGATATTCTTCTTAAAGAATAAAACAAAATATTTTGGAATGTTCAGATCTTTCAAACATCTAGTTGAAAATGAAACAGGAAAAAGAATTAAATGTTTAAGATCAGATAGAGGAGGAGAATTCATCTCAGATGAGTTTACATAATACTGTGAACAACATGGTATCAGGAGACAATATTCAGCAGCTAGAACACCACATCAGAATTGCGTGGTAGAAAGAAAAAATAGAACAATACAAGAAATGGCACAAACTATGCTAGCGGAAAACAAGATAGCAGATAGATTTTGGAAAGAAGCATTCCATACTACAGTATACATCCAAAACAGGTACATGCTAAGAACTCATGAAATCAAAACTCCTTATGATCTATGGTCTGGTAGAAAGGCAACAACAAAACACCTCAAAGTCTTTGGCTGTAAGTGTTACATCAGAAAAACTGAAGACAATCTTGGTAAGTTTGAAAATAGAGCAGATAAAGGTGTCTTTGTTGGGTATTCGATAAAGAGTAAAGCTTATAAATGTTACAACAAGAGACTCAAGAAAATTGTGGACAGTGCTGATGTTAAATTTTATGAAGGAAGGGAAAGAACAATTAACTATGAAGAAAACTACCCAATTTATGAAGAAGTCATTGAAGGAGAAGAGGAAAATGAAAAAGAAAAGAAACGATCTCTAACTCAGATGACTTAATCGATGAATCAGAGGTGGAAGAAAATAAGAAATTCAAAATAGGCAGCTGGCAGAAGAATCATCCTAGAGATCAAATTATTGGAGATCCCACAGTTGGTATTCAGACAAGAAAGAAAGTAGTAACTACTCTCTTTTATCCAGCATTGAGCCCAAAAATATAGCTGAGGCAAGCAAAGATGATAGCTGGATGAAGGCAATAAATGAAGAGTTAGATCAGATTGAAAAGAACAGAACTTAGGAATTAGTTCCTACACCGATAGATAAGAATGTAATCGGCACCAAATGGATATTTCGAAATAAATTGAATGAAGATGGACAGGTAGTTAGAAATAAAGCTATATTGGTCTATAAAGGGTATGCACAAGTTGAAGGCATTGATTTTGAAGAGACTTTTGCACCTGTGGCCAGATTAGAAGCAATCCGAATGTTTCTAGCCTTAGCAGTACATAAGAATTTTAGAGTTTACCAGATGGATGTAAAATCAGCCTTCTTAAATGGGAAACTTGAAGAAGAAGTTTACATTGAACAACCAGATGGTTTCCAAATTGGTGAAGATCCCAATCTTGTCTGCAAATTAAAGAAAGCTTTATGTGGCTTAAAACAGGCACCCCGAGCATGGTATGCATGGCTAGATAACTATCTCTCTCAATAGGGGTTTAAGAAAGGTATGGTGGATAGTAATCTGTATGTCAAAACAGAAAATGGGAATCTCATTGTTCTTGTTGTTTATGTATATGATATCATATTTTGCAGTAGTAAAGATGAATCATGTAAAGACTTAAAAAATAAAATGCAGAAAGAATTTGAAATGTCTATGATTGGTGAATTGTCTTACTTTCTTGGGTTACAAGTTAATCAAAATGAGAAAGGCATATTTATTTCCCAAGTCAAATATGTGAAAGAGATGCTAAAAATATTCACAATGGAGGACTGTAATCCAGTTAGCACTCCTATGGTGACAGGCTGCAAGTTGAGTAAAGATGACAAATCTCCACCTGTAGATCAAACCATGTATAGATCAATGATTAGAAGCTTACTTTATTTAACAGCTACCAGACCAGATATTCTATAGGTAGTTTGCATGGTAGCAATATTTCAGGCCAGTCCCAAAGAGACTCATGTGACAGTAGTAAAAAGAATTCTTAGATATCTCAAGGGAACTATGGAGTATGGGTTATGGTATCTAAAAGGTAAAGACTTCACACTTATATCTTATTCGGATGCAGATTGGGCAGGATGTGTTGATGATAGGAAGAGTACAAGTGGAGGTGCTTTTTATCTTGGTGACAGATTGGTTGCTTGGCACAGTGAGAAACAAGAGTCAGTTTCTTTATCAATAGCTGAGGCAGAATATATTGTAGCAAAAACCTGCTGTACACAAGTTTTGTGGATGAAACAAACTCTAAAAGATCTTGGTATTAATTTCAGTGAACCAATATCTATTAAGTGTGATAACACCAGTGCAATTAACATCTCCAATAATCCAATAATGCATTCATGGACAACACACATTGCCATCAGGTATCATTTTTTGAAGGAGAAAGTTGCAGAAGGAGAAGTTAAATTGGATTTTGTCCCAACCACAGAACAAGTAGCAGATATTTTTACAAAACCATTGCCCAAGGAAGTTTTTGAGTACCTTCAAAACAAATTGGGAGTAGTCACACCTCCCAAGAAGTGACTAGCTACAGGGATCACTTTCTTAGGGGGAGCATTTGAGTATTTTACTATTCTTTTGCTCATGATCATAATTTGTGCTAAGTGCAACAAATTGTGCCTGAGAATTGTGTGTATGGACTCAGGGGGAGTCTGCAATAGCCCTTTGGTATTATTGACAAAGGGGGAGAAGAGTTACAGGAATTTACATAGGTGTTGCCAACAATTCCAAAGGGGGAGATTGTTGAGCAAGGTTTTGCAAGAGTTTTGTCATTGTTGTCAACACAGACAGTTAGATCTAATGATGCAGTGGACAGGCAGTTCAGAAGTCACTCAGATGCAGAGGACAGGAGTTCAAAGGTTATTCAGAGCATGGACAGTGAGTTTCCAAGAAAACCATAGTTGCCTATTTGCAAAAGTTCAAAGAAAAATACAAGTAAGAAAAGTGTTGCGATATCACGACATTTTCGACAGGCAAGAAAAACTGTCACGATTTCGTGACATGTTAGAGGAGAGAGAAAGCACAAACAAAATTGTCATGATTTCATGACATGGTCGAGGAGAGAGAAGGCACAAAGAAAACTATCACGATTTCATGACATGTTTGGAGAAAACGCGCTAAGGAAGAAAACTATCGCGATTTCATGACATGTTTGGAGAAAAAGCGTTAAGGAAGAAAACTACGCGATTTCGTGACATGTTTGGAGAAAAAGCGTTAAGGGAGAAAACTGTCGCGATTTCATGACATATTTGGTGAAAAAGTGCTAAGTAAGAAAACTATCATGATTTCATGACATGTTTGGTGAAAAAGCGCTAAGGAAGAAAACTGTCACGATTTCGTGACATGTTCGAAGAAAAAGTGCTAAGGAAGAAAACAGTCACGATTTCGTGACATGTTCGAAGAAAAAGCGCCAAGGAGGAAAAGTGTCACGATATCACGACATGTCGGGTTTTCACAACTCGAAGGGAAGAAAAGCACCAAGGAGGAAAAGTGTCACGATATCGCGACATGTCGGGTTTTCGTGACATGTTATGGTTTCGCTGGTGCAAGCCGAGAAAAGGTTGAGAAAGCGAGGAATGTTGTGATTTCACGACAAAAGTAAGGATGACGTTAGCAATAGTTAGAAGTGTCATGATTTCATGACAAAAACGTTGTCAAAGCAAACAAAGGCAAAAAGTGTTGTGATTTCGTGACAACAAAGATAAGAATGCATATAGATGTTAAGGTGTCGCAATATCGTGACATGTTGTAGTTTCACGGCAGAAGCTATAGGAAAGTGACAAATGTGGCAGAGACGGTTGAAGCCGAAAAAGTTGAATCTAGTCTGAAAAAATTTAGGGTTTTTCAGCCAACACTCTTTAGGATTGAAGCTGACAAAGTTGAATCTGGGCCAACAGAATTTAGGGTTTTGCAGCCGACGATCTTTAGGGTTATAGCCGACTATATTTCAAGTTTGAAATTTCTATTATTTAAAGAGGGTTATTTCGATGTTAGAAATTGAAGTGTGCATCTCAATTTTGCACGAATTAAGTCTACAATGTGTAGTATGTGAATCGTATCAAACCAAGTCTAGTGCAAAGAAAAATTTGCACAAGTGAAGTCCGAAGAGAGCTGAGAGTGCATTGTATCGAATTAAGCAGAGTGTGAAGCAAGAGAGTATAGAAAGCAGAAAAAGTGCATAGGAGCAAAAGTGATAGTTTGATTGTGACGAAGCATAGTGTGAGAGGCTGTTGCATAGAAGCAGACCGATAGTGCGAAGCATTTGCACAGCAGAAGCAGAGTGCAGAGAATCTACAGACTATAAGTAATAAGGTGAAGATATTATTCAGGTTTTTTTTTATTGTTTCTATTTAAGTCCAAGTTGCAGCTTGGCATAAGGGGTAGGTGCTCTTTCCAGTAGGTTCTGGTGATTTAGGGGTAGGTGCTCCTTTCTGTTGGTGTAAAAAAATTGAGGGGTTGGTGCTCCTTCCAGTTGGTGCTGGTAAATATGTTGTAAAGTTGTTGCTTTGCATAGGCTGGATTTGGATGGTAGTCCAAGCAGCCCTTTTTGAGGAGTAGCCACTTTGGTGAACCTCATTAAATCTGTGTTGTGTGTGATGCTCTTTTGTTCTATCTGGTTTAAATTTGCTTTATTTCAACTTTAAGTATTGCAAGTTTAAAAATTAAAATATCACACAAATTCACCCCCCCCTCTTAGTGTCACTGTGATTATAACATGAATCATGAGAGGATTATGATCCAATCCTATTTTAGGTAGGGGATGAAGAAAATCATCTCCAAATACCGGTACTAATTCCTAGGAGAGAAAAAATATATCTAGCTTGACTTGAATGTGTTGATTTCCTGCTCCTATGTTGCTCTAGGTAAAATTTACCTTTTTGAGTTTTATGTCCATAATATTTTTGGAGTTAAAAAATTCATTGAAATCCTCCATGCTCTTGACTGGGACCTTAGTCCCTCATTTTTTATTTGAAGGGTATATGGGGTATTGAAATCCCCTGCTACAATCCAGGGAATATTTTGGAAAGAGTCTTTTATTCTACTTAGGGCATCCCAAAGTTGAGCTCTTCTAAATATGGTATTAGGATAAAAGACATTTATGAGGATCCAAGACAAATTATTGTTGTTGTAACAAAAAAGTACACTTAGGAGTCTATCACTAGAATGAACTAGTCTTCCATCAACCTTTTTCTTATTCCATAGGCACATGAGGCCTCTAGAGGATCCTCTAGCCTAAATGAAAACTACAACTATTTTTTCTAGATCATATTGTCTATGGCCAAAGAGCTATTAGCATATATTTTAGTTTCTTGCATGATGAAAATTGAGGGATTTATGTCTCTCCTCATTGACTTAACAAGTTTTTGTTTAGTGTGCCCATTTAGGCCTCTCACATTCCATGAGAGGATATTTATTTAGAATATTTGGATAATATTTTGCCTCTCCTTCCTTGAGATTGGGGAGGTTTGGAACTTATGTTATCATTTTTAGATTTAGTATTAATGATGGGGAAGAGTGTTTTATGTATACCATTGGTGATGTCGTCTGCAATGCCTCTCTTCCAATGCTCACCTTTGAAGATATTTTCTCTCTTTTTTCACTACCAAGGTCAATGGGTGATTTTGTAGTACTTCAAATTTTCTTGGGGATAAATTTCTAAGGAATAATTTGTTCTAGGATGGGGCTTGGAGGTCTGCCACTACTTTGATTCATAAGGGGAGACATCAAATCTACCTCTAGTTTTTAAGGAATATTTCAAAGACTTTCATCGTGAGAGCTATGAGAGGGTCTTGAATTTGAGGGAAAATTAACAAAGCTCAAGTCAATATTTAGATCGGGGGGAAAGTATTGTTCTTGATTTGAAGGGGAAATGTGAGTATCTTGAGGAATGGAATATGGGATGGTAGAATATGGGATGTGATAGCTCTTAGATCCTTCTTGAAATAGGTTTGGAGTGGATTTTTGAGATTCTTAATGAGGGGGATTTGAGATAGAGGAGGGTGTGTATCTTATTGTCAATGGTGAACATCATTTAATGCTTCAATTAATCCTATAGCATTTACCCTAAAGTCCTAAAATAGAGGCATCACAACATAATTTTTACACCACTCAAGGGAAATACTTAGATATTATTCTGAAATTGGTAATCACCTATGGATAAGTGAGCATGCCTAAATTGCATGTTACAAGTCATGTTGTCTCTATTAGTATTCTTCACATTAATTTGGTCCTGGTAATATAAGAATAAATCTACTCTCTTTGCTACACTAGGATCTATGAAGTTAAATATACTATCATATTCTAGTAATATCAACACCTTGCACCTCTTGAGAAAACCCTAGACTGTTATACATTATGGTGTTAATATTCCTACTATGAATTTAAGAAAACTGTAGTTGAGTTAAGGATTTTTTCAACTAAGTCCACCAACTCAATATCTGTATCTATAAAGGAGAATATCACTCATGTCTAAAAGATATAGGAATCATGTTTTATGTGT
The DNA here is from genome assembly GCA_028583015.1 of Wollemia nobilis. NCBI lineage: Eukaryota > Viridiplantae > Streptophyta > Pinopsida > Araucariales > Araucariaceae > Wollemia > Wollemia nobilis. The sequence continues at coordinate 315,504 of JAQPPZ010002571.1, read as the reverse complement.
ATGTCTAGGGATCCATTTTTCATCATAGTTGTTATCAATTCCCTTGGCTCTATTTATTTACATCTCATCTAGTGTTAGCCTATGTACTACTAGAGTCTTTTAAAATTATGTTTATGGAAAAAAAGGTTTTATGTTGGAAAGTTGTTGTTTATGAGATATTTTGTTGTGTATTCCATTTAAATTTTGCATGTTTAAATAACAACATTACAATTATATATATAATTGGTTTGATCATTTGCACTTCAGTTCTAATTTCATCAATGTCATTGATAAAGCAACTTTTTAAAAATATGTTGAAAAAGCCTTCTATTATGTTGGATAACTTCTCAAAAGTTGTAATGTACTCAAGTGCTATGTCTATATATCAAAGTTTGGTGAGGGTTCTAGTAAGAGATTCAAACTCATAAGGACGAAAATATCTAAATATTTTTGTAGTCAAGATCCTTTTCCTTACGATATTTTTGTACTTATGGATCTATTTACAATGTGTCCATCAAAACGTGGATCTTTAAGCGTAAGTAATTTAATGTCCTTCAATTTATATTCTTGTATATGATTGAAATATGTAGCCATACTAAGTTAGAAAATTAATTAGTATGTTAATTTATAATTAGGTATTTTTTCCTCTATCTTGCTCATTTTAAACTTCATTGCTTATGTTCTGGTCTTTGGTGGTAGTTACCAATAATAAAATTGTTATTTTTAGCAGGTTACTATTTTTTGTAAGAGCCTTGGTCTAGAACCCTTTTGTGTTGACTTATGTAAAAAATATCATCTTTACAAGGGGATACATATAATGTATATATTTAAAGAATTGGTGTTTTACATAGAAAAAAATACTACAATTTTTTATATCCAAAAGCACTATTGTTTTATATAGTAAAAAACATTCTAGCTTCTCATAGCAAAAAACATTATTAATGTGCATAACAGAATGAAATTCCATACACTTAAAGTGTATATATATTTACACAACATTTTTACACAAACATGAAAAAGAAAATTCAAGATAAAAATATGAAATGAAAGAGAATTTTTTTAGCAACTATAACTTGACTATTTTTTTTAATAACTATAACTCAATAACGATCATATTTCCCCAATCTAGACTATGAAATTTAGCCCAATTTTTTATGTGCTTCTCTTCCTATTAATAATAAGGCTAGTGCAATTACAAATCTACCCCAAGCAAAATTAAATATAAGTAGTCTAGGATGAGATGCATGTACTTCCCATAGCCCTTTAATATACTGTAGCAATGACCAAAAATGCATGGAGTAATATTTTAGGCCACTATCTAAGGATAATTTAGATGATATAATTGGATGTATTATCCACCTCTCTAATCACTATGTGAGGTAATATTCTCAAGTGTTTTTCTCAATGCACTATGAATAAATAAATAACTAACATGATCAACTTTATATATTTTAAGGTTTGACGCAAGGTTTCTAATAATGGTCTTCCAATATATGAAAGGTTCATCAAATATTAAGTTCTTCTTAGAGGCTCCTATATAATAACTCAAATTTAGGTATTTCAGTACCCACACTTTCATACGTTCCAATAAAAGGCTAACATGTCTTGCCCTAATAACAAATCCTCTTGATTGTTTTGAAAGGGTAGAATACCATTTTTAACCTATACACCCATGCTTAAACAATTATCCACAATAGAAGCTTACCATACCCTATAAAGTTATTGATACCACTTGTAAAAAACATCTTCCACTGATATGAGTATTTCATCTTAAATTTTATGCATTTGAGTGATACTAAGACAATAAATTAATTGAAATCAAAACAATATTTATAGAGAAGATAGAATAACAATTATCTTATTGATTTCAATAAAGAGTTACAAGTATTGTAGGCCACTTTGAGGAGAAACCTTATTTATGAGCAATGCTCTTCTATAATATAATTATTCAAATGCCTTCTCTTATTTATAATGTAAAATATAAATATTGCTTTACCTAAAAATTCTTACAATGCAAAAATATATTAAACCTAAAATAGTTACTTAAGATTTCTAACACTTGCCCTACTGATTGAGGGTCACCCTTACATTTATAAGGGGATAACCACTCATTATTGACTAAACTATTATAATAAGGTAATAATGTATAGGATATGAGGTCCTAATGTTATGACATTTGAAACCCAAGGGTGAAGGGTGGATAGAATAATAGGTTATGATATGAAATATGAGAGGGTAAGTTTTTTTATTGATATAAGTGAAGGAGTTTTGAGAAGGTCCCCTGAACCTTTTACAAAGAAAACTTAGATCAAAATAGATAGTATACAAATATAATATTTACAAAGAAAATATTGGGAGACAATCTACCCCACCAAAATCAAAATAAATACACCCTTGACCATGATATACATAAAATATCTCTAAAAAATAGAGGCACATAGGGGATAAAGCCTAAGTGAAATAACCTTTTTACACACCAAGATTGTGGAATAAAAGATACATCTAAGAATATAGGTAATATAAAGGCATAAGCGATGGATCCATTCAAATAGGGGGATGAATATGCCAAAGTACGAGGGTCCAAAATTGCATAAAGACCAAATAAACCTTGAAGAAATTTACTAACATAACAAAACCAAGAACAACATGAGTTGAAAATAAAAAATAGTGTATTAGATAGCTCACTTATTAACTCGAGAACCAACTTGCTAATTGGATATGATGTCTTCCACATTAACAAGAATGATATCATGAGGTATGTTAGAATGCCACACTAAAATATGTTTATAAGAGACCCCAATGTTTTCCAGCATGTCCGCAACCCAATTGTCTTTGCGGTAGACATGATGAATCAAGATTCTGGTCCTCCTTTGGATGATTCTCTTGGATTCTTGTTATGCATGCGCCAATTAGATTGAATATCATTTTTGAACTGATTAATAATATTAAGAGTACCCTTCTATAATATAATTGAGTAGGGTTAATCAATAAAAATTTTAAGACCTTGAAAACTGCTCTTGCCTTCACAAAATTATTTTTTTATATTCCTATATTCTCAAAAAAATAATAGTAATATGTTGCCCATGTAATCATGAAATATGCCTTCTACTCTCACTCTACCTAGATTCCTTTTCATTTTTCCATAAAAATTAAATTTGATCCAACTTAAAGGAGGAGGCTCGCAAATTTTTTAAAAAAATTTCACTAAATTTATGAGGTCCTAAGGGGGAATACAACCTAAAAATGATTAAAAATCCACTTCACTCTTCAATGCGGGAGTGTCATTGTAGTGCACAATAGAAAAGTTTTTTAGGTAAAATACAAGATGAGATTCCAAAAAAAAGAAATATCTTTGGAGTAATTGAGAAAAGCTATATTACTTATTTTGTTCTAGATAATCAAAATATAGTGGGGAAGTATGAAAGACCAAATAAATTTTAGTCCTGTACAAGAAAAAGGAGTAGGCCATTAGAGGTAGAGGTCAAGGATGGAGCAAGGTTGGGCCCAATTGATATTAAAAAAGGAGAAAATAAAATGGAGAACAACTAAGGAGTAAGGGCACTCTAAAAATAGGTGTTGAACGGTATAAATATTACACTTGCATAAGATAATAATAATTATGGATAGCAAGACCTTTTGCTTGAATATTATTAATAGTTAGAATTCTATTATGAATAAGAAACCAATAGAATATTGCAATTTTATGAATGAGATGTTTGATCCAGTAAAAATTTTAGGTTAAAAATAAACCTCGAGAGCCACTCTTAGGAGGCTAAAAATACCATCTCATTTGGGTATACCACTATCTAGAGGGAAGCCACAAAAGAATTTTTTGTGTCCTCCTTCACATCATAGAGGTTCAAACCATGGACCGCCCTAGGCTCACCTTCGCTTGTGCTACAAAGCTAGATAGATGAAAGGGTAATTTGAAGTGAAGATATTGTATGAAATAATATTATATTTTGAATAGGTAATCCTTATAGGAACCCTAATACTAGGGTTACACTTACTCTAGGTGGAATGGGTATAAAAAGGAAATTAAGGAAATTTTAGAAAGTGGAAAAATAAAAATAAAAGGAAAAGTGAAAAATAGAGAGAAGAGTAGAATAAATAAGATTTAAAGTCAAGTGAATATATTGTAGGACATATATTAAAATAAATTTACAGGGGAGCATGAGGCCTTCATACATGGGAGCATCTATCACGATCATACGCCTCATGGATCTACTCGATCTACCAAAGAGTATATCATTGAGGAAGAAATAATATATAGGTTGGTTCCCATTCATACTCGATATAGGGGTGGATCATGGTCCCTATTAGCTCAAAATAGATAAATAGAAGATTCATCCATTTAGGAGTAGGAAGAGAGGTCTACTTCATAACATAGGCCCATGTCAACTCCAAAAAATAATAAACATGATAGGTTCACATTTGATATATCTAAGGTTGGAGTCAATGGTATGCCACCACATGAACCATGGCACACTAAACAGTTGGATGGTAGAGTCTTAGGGAAGCTTGGGTACAAAACCTCTATTATGGATTCTCATTCTATGAGTTATCATAGTGAGAGCACACATCGAACCATCATAGAGCCAAGAGAATGCTCTAAGTGTTCTCACACTATAGATACCATGTCAACCTATGTGGGCACAAAGTATAGAAAATACCAAAATGTGAATACCACCTACACAAACAAAGGCAAGATAATGGAAAATAAGTCTATCAGAGATCATATCAATAAATTTTCTCAGATTGAATGAGTACACCAGAGATCGCATATGACTGATCTTATGGATTGATCACATAAATTGGTGTCAAAATAGTGATAGTAGATCTTCCAAGATCAATTGGAAGTCATTCATGTAGAGTGTAAGCACCTAAAAAAGTAATATACTCAGAGCCATAGGTTGCATAGGCAATGTCTTTTTGAGCAATGCATGCATGAACAATGCATCATTGATTAGAATAATTATGTTGAGTGAGAGGAGTGATTAGCTTGAGCCAAATTGTCCTCTCATAGTGAATAAAGGGAGTGCACTCATAGATGAGCTACTTCACAGTCCGATATATACCCTAAACATATGGAGAACCATACTCGTCACATGGCCCAAGACATGGTGTAATGCCAAGCACTTGAACTGCATGATTGTATGCCATGAGATGAAGAAGTGGGATATGATAAAGAAAAAGAATACCTTGAGATCTCCCTAGTAGACATGGAGGATGATCCCATTCACCCACATTGTCTAAAGAATAATTTACCTCTAAAGACTCCTTGTGGACCTCTTAGAGAAGAGGAAATTCTATTTTCGAAGGCCTATCAGGACTTAGCAGACAAGGTTCGAGCTATAGAGAAGTAAGGAATGGTTTATCAAAAGTTGACCTTAAACAAGATTCACAACCAACCTTTATGCTCTGTGGTGATAATTCTAGCATATCCCAAGAATTTTGAGATGCTAAAGCTGGATAAGTTTCAAGGTGATAAAGATGCTCAGGAGCACATTACAAAATTTATAGATAAGTGCTTTTAGATTGAAAGCAATGATGTTCTAATGCTAAAAACATTCATTACAACCCTCTTAGGTCCTACCCAAGAGTGGTTAAATCAACTCAAACAACACAACATAACTAGATTTGAACAACTGGCTGATGTATTTCTTGAACACTTATCCATTGGCATCAATAAGAAGGCTAATCTATCTGATATAGCTTCTTTATTACAACATGATGATGATCCAATCATGGATTATGGTAAAATATCGAGAAAGATAATGTACAAGTTGCCATTCTACATTTGGAGCACCGAATTGACTTGGATTTTTACCAAGATTTTTGCAAAGTACATATCATTATTGTTGCAGCTACAATAGTACCAAACATTCAAGGAGGCCTTGGTGCAATACAAGGTAATAAAGGATATCAAATTATAGGAGGCTAACTTGAAACTCAAGAACAAAAAGGAATGGAACAAAAATAACACACACAACCAAAAGGAACAGGCCAAACTAGCCCATGTTAATCAAGTGGTGTTAAACCTCCAGAAAGGGGATAAGGGGTAACAACAAAATTATCATGCCCAACCTCCTCCTGCATGATACGATCAACACAATAATAACAAGAAGATTAATAATAAATAACAACACCCACCTTGTCAGTTTACACATTTTTAAAAATTGATGACATTGATATTCCATCAAATGTGTGAGGCTAAGGCCATACACTTACCAAAAATTAAATTGATAGACCCTAATCAACCCAAGACTAAGGGATATAGGGATGATTTATATAGTGCTTTCTATAGGGTGAAATGATATGATATATAAGTATGTTGGAGTTTCAAACATCTACTATAGAACATGATTGAAAGAGGTGAACTAAATGTGGATAACCCTTAGGTTCTTGACAATCATAATATGGGGATATTCAAGAACCCCTTGCCAAATCATAAGTCACCAAGGAACAATTTTGGCCACATGAATAAAGTGTAGGTTGAACCACCAATGCAAGGATTTTTTGTCATGGTTAATGTTTTCATGAGACAAGGGAGGTATGAGATACCAAATACACCTCCAGATCCCATTAGGGTGAACATTGCACCTCAGTAAAGGCCATCATAGAATATTCCAGAATCACAAAAAAGACCGATGGTAATAATTAGGAGTAGGCTAGTTCAAATCCTACAGATAACTCCAGTGAAGTTGTCAATATATGATATGATTTATTAGTCTTCAAATCATAGGGATATACTTATGGAGATTCTAAGATCGATCAAAGTTTAGTCCTATGATCCTAAAGCTTTTATAAACTTTGTGGGACATGTGCAGTAGTGTAGTGAATCGGTAATACAATTTCATGATCATGAGATTAAAATGGTTTCCACTATTATAGAAGATCCACTGCTACATATCATTGTGTGTGTTAATCACACACCATTCAAATAGATTTTAATTGATACAGGGTCATCAATCAACATAATTACAACCAAGGCATTAATGTATTTGAAGTTTTCAAAGTCACATATTGTACCTTCCACTTTCACCTTGAGAGAATTTAATGATGCACTATGCTCAATGATAGGTACAATAGTTCTTCTAATTTAGGTTGGACTAAAGACAATTCCTATGATGTGTCATGTGATCAAATGCACCATGCAATATAACATCCTTTTGGGGAGGTCTTGTATTATAGAAATGCATTGTGTTACCTTGATCTTACATCAATGTATATAGTATATACATGAGTTACAAGTTCACATGGTACCTTCTTATGAAGAACCATTCAAGTACATGAACATAGCCAATTTGCTGAGGGATTTCACTCTCCCATCAATGAATCTGGATATATGGCTGACATCACTTATTATACATACAGAAGAAAAACTCAAAGGAGTGTGCGCAGGACCTTCCATAGTAGTACCATAGTTATCTATACATACTACAATAGCTTCATATAAATTGATGGCATCCAAAGTGCCTAAGAATTATAAGAAGCTTAAGGTAGTTATGGGAAAAAAAGAGTTGAAACAATAACCCAAAGTAGAAACTGTCAAGGTTCTTAGTCCTATGGATGAGGGGGATTCTCAAAATCTCGTCAAGGATGTACCTCAACCCATATTGCCAACATCTTTAACAGGGTCATCGGCACCATAGATTACCATGCATTCGATTAGCTCTAGGTTAGCAGAGTATATTGTGCAGAATGTGATGTTCATGCCAATTATCAAAACTACACAATACATGGGCCTAATACAAGCCCATCACTTTCCCATGGGGATGGTGGATTTTCTAGGGGTTTCACCCAACCAAAAAATAATTATTTATTGAGGACTTGATTAATTTGCAAATTGCATACCAATATATGAGGATGATGATGAACCATTCATGGCAAATGTTCATTATCTATCCAACCCTTATTTAACCTTGTACTACTTCAAATATTACTACGAGCATGGTTATAATTTAGGCTTATTTAAGGAGGGGCATTGAACTCTTTATGAATCATAGTATCAGCTACCAACTAATAGGTTTGGATTGGGCTATTGTATCTGAGGATGAGATGAGCTCCTAGCAGCATCTTTAGATCATCTAAATCGCGCTTTGGGGGATTATGTGTATTAGAACCTGTATCACCCTAACCATTATTTTCTATGAGGGGGTAATATATTGGTAAACTATGTCTTAGAAGCACCACCAAAGATCTATCACAAGCACATCGTGGTAGAGGTAAACCAAGGAAAAAATCCAAGAGTCGACTTGGATAGTCAAATATTTGAATATGTCAACAACACATGTATGTAGGTATAGAATCTAGATATAGAAAGAGACACTAAATTAGAAATTTCTTCTAAGGATGTGCAAGCAGTTTTCATTATCAAAATTGATGGACCAGATAGTGATTCTAGAATAGATAACAATGAAATACCCTTAAAAAATGAACAATATGAGGATGAAACTAAGTTGGCCTACTTAAGCCCTCTAAATTTATGTCATTTTTTACCCAAGGAACATATGGGTGAGACTGAATAATCCTTCATGGTTGAGAGTGACTATGAGTATGAAAAAGAGTTGGCCTACCTCATGCCTCATCTTGTTGATCACCCATTTACAGTGGATAGGGGTGAAGGACTCATATACGACAGTGATGATGAGGATGAGACTGAGAGAGCTTATCTCAAGCCTCATTATTTACAACATCATAATGCACTAGTTTATATCGATGATATATATCAGAAAGACTATCCTAACCCATGTCCTAGAGGGATACCACCCAATTTTGATATAATTTATCATATAGTCTTTCATGATCCACTAATGTAGATGGAACTCCTTGAGCCCAATTATCCCATTTGATAGTCTATTCATAGACCAGACCCAGAGATACCCATACCCCAAAAACCACATCTTGGGGATGGAATTTATATCAATGTAGAGTCATATGCATGTGGTCCTAGAGATCTAATCCATTCCATCAATATGATTTTCATTGATTTGACCACTCCACTTCACAATACAATCAATCCTTCTAAGCCATTGTATTTGAATATAGATGATATTAATTAGGATCACACTAATTCACCACTTGAGCTTGCAGATTTCTTTCCTAATGAAGAAATGTTGCAACCTTTTCATTTTGTGTTAAGCTATGCACATAATTTGTATCATGCTAAGGGAAATTCTGATATAGGACCTTTAAACCCAGCTGATGACATCCACTTGATTCCTATGCCTCACCAACTTTAGGAGGGATCACATATGTTAGTAGAGGATACCTTTGATGTGGATTTTAGTAATGATCCCACTAATCCAAGGAAGGTTAAATTTAGAAATATTCTAACTCCTGATGAGCATACCACATTCATCCATATACTAAAAGAGATACCTAAAATTCTCATAGAAATACAAGGATATACCTAGAATAGATAAAAAATTGATTACTCATAACCTTTCACTAGACCTTGCTAAGAAACCTATCAATAAAAGCTCATAAAGATGCATCTAATAGTTCCTTTAATGGTTAAATATGATCTACAGAAGTTGTTGTATGTAGAGTTCATTATTTCCATCGACTATCTAGAATGGTTATTGAACATGGTACTTGTAGTAAAACCTGATGGAAGGATATATCTATAGAGATTTCAAAGACCTCAATAAGGTAACACCAAAGGATTCATTTAAGTTGCCCAATATTGATACTCTTGTAGACGCAACTGTAGGTCATGAGATGCTCTCCCTAATGGATGGTTTTTTTGGTTACAATCAATTTTATATTAAAGTCAAAGACCAGTACAAAACCATATTTATAATTCCATGGGGGATATTTTACTCTAAATTTATGCCCTTCGACCTTAAAAATATTGGTTCCACATATCAATGAGCCATGACATATATTTTTCATGAATATATGCATAATATATTAGAATATTATATCAATGACTTGTTTACAAATTCATTGTTGTATTCTGAGCATGCAGAGGTCTTGAGGAAGGTATCCAATCACTTGATAGAGCATAATGTTAGGTTGAATCCCAAGAAGTACATATTTGTCATAACTTCAGGAAAGATCTTGGGATTCATCATTTCAAAATGAGACATTGAAGTTAACCCAACGAAGGTCAAGGCCATATTAGAGATGAATCCTCCCATGAATATCAAGGAATTAAGAAGCCCTCAATGTAAAGTAGCATCCATAAAGCAATTTATCGCACAATTATTGGATAAATTTCAACCCATGAATTTACTGCTACACAACGGGGTCCCATTCAATTGGGATAAGGGCTGTCAAGTAACCTTCACTGAGATCAAAAAATACCTAGCAATGTTGCTAATGCTAGCTCCACCAAGACCAGATGTACCTTTTCTACTATATATTGTTGGAAATTTTGAGTCCTTAAGCCAAAGTTGTCATTGATGCCAAAAGATCCCAAGGAAAAATGCAATTGATTGGTCCAAAAAGAGTCTTCAAATAACAAGTTGCAAGGTTTTTGTTAAAACCCTGATGGAGAAAAATAAAAGGTTTTCATTTAAAACCACCGGAGGAGGAAGCTCACAAGAACACTAAAAGGTTTAATATTTATTTTATAAAATATTTAAATTCAAGGTGAATTTAAATTTTATAAATAAATATTATAATTATAATGTGTTCATTAAATATTGACCTTAGTAAAATTAAAGGTCTTAAAATAATTAATTTATAAAATTTAAATTCAAGAGGAATTTAAATAGTTTATAAATTAATTAATTAAAGCTTTGATGGACAAAAGTTAAGCATGAGCGCCAACATTTTTAAATCGATGGAGGCTACTATATAAAGGCAAAACCTTACCTTAAGTCTAAGCTATTAAGAATTAATTTGAAGCCCTCAAAGAAGAAGAAGATGGTGAAATTTGTGACAGCACCAACAACAAGGGAAAAAAGGAGAAGCGCCGAAATTATAAGCTAAAAAAGGCATTGTGGCCTTGTGGCAAGAGGGCAGCAACTAAGATGTTTGGAAACCAGGAGTCCCAATTTTGATTCCCAGCGAAAGATGTTTTGGATAGTGGTAAAGGAAGTGCACATTTTTCTTGGGCGCCAAGGTAGAGGTGCACATTTTCAAGGTGGAAGGAGGGAAGTTAAGAAGCACGTGGTGCTTCCCACTTCCCAAGCAAGCACCTAGCTTGCACGGTGGTTGGAGCCATGGCTAGGGCATTGGTCGGTGGCTGCGTTGTGGGTTCGATTCCCACCAAGGCAAAGGTAAATACTTTTTAGTGCAAGTTAATGTGTGTTGCCCAACATTGGGAGTTATAAGGTGTTTGCTGAAATTAATTTTTAAATTAATTAGGAGTAATAAGGGTTAATTGCACTAGGTGAAGTTTGAATGCCACATTGACCTGTTAGGGGTTTTTGAAAGGACAAAAGTTCTTTTTGCAATAAATTTAATGTGTTATTGCATTATAATTGTCCTTAACATTTAATATTATCTTATGGTGGAGCAATAAGGTAAGGATAAGTTTGAAAGAGTTTATTTTTATTCTATGTGGTGTTGGATATTATTTTAATGGAGTGATAAGGAATATCCATTGATATATTGCATATGTGATTTATAAGCATCAAGTGAGAAAAATATTGAAGAGAAAATATTGAAATAATATTTTGCCTACTAACCCATTTGAGTTTGGCAAAAGTATTATTTTTTTAGTGTGGTAGATTTATGAGATCAACTCCTTGTCAAGAAAAAAGGTATGGACAAAATTCTTCTTTGTTGAGTTGGTTTATTGGATTACATGAAAATTAAGTTTGGAGTGAAAATGATTTGATTAGGGTTTCCTTTTCGAAAGTAGTTGAGTTAATGCTTCAAGGTTTTTTGAAATTGAGAGTTGTGATTAAAACCTTGTTTTATAAGCATTGTTGTTGAAGACATTAGTTGTATGAAGAATCTAAGTTAGGGTTTGAGAAGATCAAGAGTATCATTATTATGTGAAGAATGTTTTATAAGCATTGTTTTTGAATCCATTGGTTGTGCAAAGAACTTGAACTTGAGTTAGAAAAAAACATGAGTATCATTGTTATGTGATATTTGTTGTTGAGCATTGTTGGATACATTTTGAGTTGGATGATACATGCTTGGACTAGGGTTTGTGAGAAAGGGTTGTTTCTTGAAGTGATTGGTTGAGTAGAGTTTATTAAGCCTAGTCAAGTGGATGTATGAAGTGATTGATCAAGTTCCATAAAAAAACTATTCTATATTCTGATTTGAATTGAGATTGATCTTTGAGTATAGAACATATTGAGTCTCTAAAAATTCTCTTTATGCTTCTATGAGATTGAGTTGATAAAGTGATTGAGTTTTGAGTATATAAAATATTGAGCCTCTAACAATTATCTTTATGTTTCTATGAGATTGGACAAGTTTTGTGTGGACTTGTTAAGCATATTTGAGGTAAGTCTTTGAGAAGACTTGTGGACTGATTTTGGTGTGAGATTTTGTGTAAACTTACAATATAGATTTGAGCAAGTACTAAAGAGGACTTACTGAGCATATTTGGAGAAGTCCTAGAGATAACTTATTGAGCATATTTGTACAAGTTTTGACTGAGCTTGTTGAGCAAATTTAGACAAGTTATGTGTGAGCTTGTTGAATAGATTTGGTCAAGTTTTGAGTGAGCTTGTTTAGCAGATTTGGACAAGTTTTGTGTGGCTTGTTGAGCATATTTGGACAATTTTTGAGTGAGCTTGTTAAGCATATTTGGACAAGTTCTATGTGATTTTTTTGAGTATATTTATACAAGTTATGTGTGAGCTTGTTGAGGATATTTGAGCAAGTTCTAAGTAGACCTATTGAGCAGATTTGAGCAGGTCCTGGGTGGACCTGTCGAGCAGATTTGAGCAGGTTCTGAGTGGACCTATTGAGAATATTTGTACAAGTTATGAGTGGATTTGTTGAGCATATTTTATAAGGTTCTGAGTGAACCTATTGAGCAGATTTGTGCTAGACCGAATAAAATGTGTTTAGTGCAGATTTGAGTGGACTTGTGCTAGACCGAATGGACTGTATTTAGTATAAGAGTTGAGAAGATTTTTGTTATACCGAATTTATTGTGTTTAGTGCATATTTAAGAGAGCTTATTGATCAGACTTATGCTATACCAAATAAACTATTTTTAGTGCAAGAGACTCAACAGAGATATGCTAGACCAATTAGACTATATTTAGTACAAAATTGAGATAGAGCTTTGGAGGTGATAGAGTAGAGAGGACAAAGTCTCCAGTGGATAGAGATCCATCAGCTAGGACATTGAGGATAGGTCTTCTAAGTGAAGACAAGAGTCTTCAAGTGGATAGAGATCCCTCAGTCAATGCATTGGAAGTAGTAGTCTTCGATAGGATCACCAGCCAAAGCAGAGGAGAAGGAGTTCTCTTGTGGATATAAATACACAAAATAGATTTAAGGGATAAACATATCCTTTGGAAAGAGATCCATAAACATTATAATTAGGAAGGATTCCCAAGAGATTTATTGAGAAAAATTTAGTAAAATATTTTCTTCGTGGAGTAGCCTCCATTGCGTGAACCATGTAAATTATGTTGTCTCTATTATATGTGGTGTGTATATTGCTTTGATTAATGATGTTGATATTGCTATATTTACATTGCATATATTTGTTTGAGAGAAAAATTAAAAATTAGTCTTATACTATTCATCCCCCCTATCAGTATAAGTTTGTGTTCTTCATATATCAATAACTAAATTTGCATTGGGAACCATGCTAGCCCAAAAGAATACGCAAGGCAAAGAGTAGGCCATATATTACATCAATCACACCTTGGTGAGCTATGAGCTTAGATATGTATATGTGGAGAAGCTATGTTTAGTAGTAGTGTTCACAATGAAGAAGTTACGTCACTATATGTTAATTCATATGACATACATGATATCCAAAAAAAATCTTTTGTAGTATATGATGAGCAAGACATATCATAATACACGTACTGCAAAGTGGATCATGCTATTGACAAAATTTGATTTAGAATTCATCAACCAAAATTACATCAAGGGATATTTCATAGCTAATCAACTTGTTGATGTGCCTCTCAAAAATAATATGCCCCTCACCATAGAGCTTCCTAATGATGTCGTCTTCACATTATTAGAAGCACCCAAACCTGAAGAACAAGATAACAAAGTTGATATGACTATGTTCTTCAATGGTTTTAAGTGTGACCAAGGGGTGGTATAGGAATTGTCTTTTTGACGTTGCAAGGTGCTCCAATGTCCTCATTGTTTAAGCTAGACTTTCCTTGTACTAATAATAACATTAAATACAAGGACCTAATCTTGGGTATCCAAATAGCTATTACCATGAATATTAAGTACTTAAACATCTTTGGTGATTCTCTTCTCATAGTCAATCAAGTGAAGGGACTCTTTCAATGTAGGTGTCCCATATTGAAAGCTTACAAGGATCTTGTTGATACATATCTAGCCCAGCTATAATGGTACGACATCGAGGCAATATCTCATTTGTCGAACAAATTTGCAGACACTATGACATATTTGGGATCCTTAATACCTTAGAATCCATCTGCCAACTTTACTACCATTCATGTAAATACACTCTCGAAGGCCATGATGCAACGTGTAAATTTTGATAATAGGAAATCAAGAAACATGATTCATATATAACAAAACCATGAGTGGTTCTATAGAGCCAAATACTTTCTCAAGAATACATCATGGGGGTCTTTGATCTCATAGGGTCCTACAGGGAATGGCACCACCATTCACCATAAGGTTGTATCCTAGTATGTGTTAGCATATTATATTGCATAGTTTATAGTTAATTATAGGCATATTTTAAAAAAACACTTCCTAGTACTCTCTAATTCATGGGTTGGTTAGACAATGGATTCGGGTGGTTCAAACAATCGAACCACCTCTCATTTTATATATAACCAACATGTCATATCAATAATATTGTTTTGATATTCATATTATTTGCATAGTGTCTTATTTCTATATGATACCAGAGCTAGGTGGAGATTAGGTTCACCAGGCCTGAGTGGAGGTAGAGCAGTAGAGACAGAGGCCCACACGAGGCTTGAGTAGGAGGTAGATCCATAGAGAAGTGAATGAGGCCTACATGAGGCTTTACTAGAGGTTGAGTAGTATATGCTTGCATGAGGTCTGAGGACACTAGTTACTAACTAGGGACACAGGTTACTGACTGGGCACAAGACCTAAGAACACATAATGTAGACCTTAGATTGTTGATTGGGCACAAGACCTGAGAACACAACAGACCTAGACCGAGACAAGATTCTAACATGCCAACTAAAGACTTGACCAGATGCTGACATGGACCTGACCAAATGCTGATGTGGACCTGATAGAGGACAAGTGGACCTGACCAGATATTGATGTGGACCTGATAGAGGACACATGGACTTGACCAGATATTGGCATGGACCTGATAGAGGACACATGGATAGTATAGAGTATCTGGCATGGATCCAATAGAGGACACATGGACAGGACATAGCGGTTGACTCAAATTGGAGGCTGACATGGAAGTGTTGGTGGTAGGTTGAAGTGGCGTATTGCATACCATTCTATGTGGCAAAAGGATGGTAGGGGAGGGGTGATCACCCGAAGATAGTCAACTTCAAAGGTGGCCCTCCCACCTTATAAAGAGCATGAGTGCATCCACAGGATGCATGTGGGATAATCCCACATTAATTTTTTTACGCTCTCCTCCCCATCACTCTATAAATACCAAGTGTATAAAGACCAAGTGCTATGATTTCCTTCCCAGTGCCTTGGGTAGCATAATTAGTTTACTATGCTAACTGTTGTGGGTAAGGTCCCTAGTTAAAATCTCATGGAAGATAATTTTTTGATACTAATGTGCATTAGTTGACACCTGGTAATTTTTTTTATGCCCAACGCCCATTTTTTGATGCCTAGAAAATATTTGATGCCCTGTGCATGTCGAATGGTGCCCTAGAGTGTATTTTGATATCTAAGGAGCACATTTTTGA
This sequence comes from Wollemia nobilis, assembly GCA_028583015.1. NCBI lineage: Eukaryota > Viridiplantae > Streptophyta > Pinopsida > Araucariales > Araucariaceae > Wollemia > Wollemia nobilis. The sequence continues at coordinate 299,506 of JAQPPZ010002571.1, read as the reverse complement.
TGCTCGAAGAGTAATTTGTGGCATCCCAAGGCCATAACTTGGCATTTTTTTGATCCTTTGCAAGGTTCCAAGTACCATTTTTATTCTTCCTTGTTTATTTTGCAACAAAAAATGGGGATCATAGTATTATTTTTGCAAAATTATAAGACAAAGGGGGGAGATTAAAATTGATGGAAGTGAATCATTGATTGATAAAACTGGTATTGTAATAGGTGCATTTTCGGTGGACACCGACACCTAGAGTAGTTAAATTTGTGGGCATTTGTGATTGTATTTCTTGCATTTAAATATTCTATTTTCTTGCATTAACAATCATAAATTACAAAAAAAATACCCCAAATTTTAAACCTACTCATGCAATTCAATTGCATAGCAGCGTTCAGTATTTGTGATATCTTTGGCCCACACTTATAGGCAATGTTGTCATGTTTTGGGCTAATGTATCCACAATATAATATAGCTACAACAACAACGTCTGAGCTTGTTCTCTATAAATAATAAGGAAGAAATAAGGCAAACCAGTTCTATTGTTCACCTCATTTCATACCCACATCGTGATTGTTGTTAGGCGTAAATTTTGACGAAGGTTTTTCCAAAGTGTTTAGGGGAAGTTATGACCCATGCGTGAGGAATAAAATTTCTATGGTAGGTATCATAAATAACACGATGCCCTTTCAGTATCACCTAAGTTCAATGTATCATGCTTATCATATATACTTATAGTCTCCCTCACGTAAGGGCATGTACATATTAGGTGGTATGTTGTTCATATATACCTACAGTATCCCTCATGTAAGGGCAAGTATATATTGAGTGGTTACGATATATATATTTGGTAGGTATAAAGAAAGGGAGACCAATTGGTGATATAAGGAACATTCACAATGGCTAGTGTTCACAAGTATCTCTCAGATTCACAGTTGCTAAAAGGTCCTAACTTTGTTCCATGGAAGACAAATATGAGAGCCATTATTCAGGTTGAATATTTATGGGATGTAGTGACTAGAACTATAAAATATCCTCAAATAGTAGGATTAGATCAAGAAACATTTGATAAGAAGAACAAAAGAGGTCTCATGTTTTTTATGCTTGCTACTACATATGAGGTCCAACCTCATATCCGTGATACCAAAACCAATAAGGAATCTTGGGATGCTTTGATTATTGTGTATGAAGGAAAGAATCAGTCCACTATTCTACACCTTCAAACTCAACTACATACCCTCAGTATGAATTCTAGGGAGACAATTGATATATTCCTTTGCAGAGTGGTGGAATTGAAATCCAATTAAATGTTATGGGAAAACCAATGGATGATGATATCTTGAACTCTGTCATCTTGAGAGCATTTCCAGAATCCTACAAGATGTTGATCACTTCCCTTAACATTTCTGGTAGACAAGTAACTTTTGTGGAATTGGTAAATTTGCTTCAGATAGAGGAGGCAAATCAGGTTCAGAAGGATGAAGTGCCAGATAATGCCCTCTACACCCAACAAAAGGGTAAGAAACAAGGTCAGTTTCAAAAAGGGGGTTCTTCCTCCAAGGGAAAAGGGAAACAAAATTAGCAGAAGGATAAACAATATTGCAATATTTGTGATATGAATAACCATGACACAAACAGGTTTTGGTTCAAAAACAAGCAACAAAATGACCAACCTCCTAGGAATAAAGGCAAAGAGAAATATAAATATAAAAAGAAACATAAGCAATCTAAGGGCCATATTTCATATGTTGAATCCAAATAAGAATAAAATTACCCTGAGTCTGATTTAGATTCTGACTTTGAAAGAGCACACAAGGTGCTCATGACCCATACTTCATCTTCCCAAATAGATGTTGTATGGTATATTGATTCAGGAGCTAGAAAGCACATGACAGGGGATAAATCATGGTTTGAAACATTTGAGGAGAAAGAAGGTAAGCCCATCATAATTATTGACAATCAAGTCTACCAGGTGAAGGGTGATGGGAATATTTTTGTCTCTCTTCTAGATGGTAAATGTCATATAGAGAAGGTCCTCTATGTCCCTGGATTAGCCAATAATTTGTTGTTTGTTCCTCAGATGATGGATAGAAATATGGATGTTGTATTATGAGTTGTGAAATTCAAGAAAAGATATTTTATAACCCATAAAGGTAAACATGTTGCAACTGGCTCCTACAACCATAGATTTTTCATTCTAGATGCTCTTTCAACACCTCATGTTGCCTTGGTTGAAACTAAAAATGAGGCTACTTATCTCTGGCATAGAAGATATGGGCATCTAAGTTCAGAATATTTTCTTGAATTGCACAAATATGAGAGGGTGAGAGGACTTCCCAACATTTAATCCATATTACCAGTTTGCTCGGATTTCTTAGTAAGGAAGCAACACTAGGTACCTTTTGAATCTAACTCTTTCAGATCTAAGAAACCTTTGGAGTTGGTATACATCAATCTGTGCAGTCCTATGCCATCCATTTATGGTGGAAATAATTACATTCAATTGTTCGTTGATGATTAATCCCAAAATATGTGAGTTTTCTTCCTCTAATTGAAATAAGAGGCATTTTCATATTTTTAACAGTTCAATAAACTTTTTTTAAAAGATTCAAGATGTTTTATCAAATATATCTGCTCATATTGAGGTGGAAATGATGTGATCTCTGTTGACCTGTTGTAGCCAAAAATAGCATAATTATGTCAAGTAAAAACCCTCCTTTGGACCTAGAAGTGGACCTTGCTTCCTGAACCAAAATATGACAAATAAAATTGCTCTAAACTATTAAGTCTTCACACTCAACTTAGAAGCAAACATGAATGACAAATATTGCACCTTTATTTCATTCTTTGTAGCATGAAAATAGTGTAGGGGAAGATCTACAGGCTACTGTGCTGTTGCAATACATAGTTACAATACTTAAAATAGTTCTAACTCTTATCACTTATTTCCTATATTCTTCTATATATGCTCAACCAAACGGGAGTATTTTATTTATACAATTAGGGTACAACATTGATAATGTTTTATGCTACCATGTAGGAATGTTACAACTATTACAGGATTGTTTCCCAAAATGTAGGGATTAGGTCTATTATCTCTTATCCATTCCATATGTTGGGCTTCATCCATTGAGGGACAGGTGTTGGAAAATATAGGGATATCCCTAAAACAATTGCAACCACCATTTACCACCCTCTGTTGCAATTAAAAGTGCTTTTGACCCAAACTATTGCTTCTGCGCTTATTTTGGAGCTACTCCAGAATATCAGGAAGAAGAACAAAGTTTATATTAATTCATACTCCAGAAGTGCATGAGAATAGTTGTGATGGCATAAATAGTCTCCATAAGTTCCCAGAAGACTGATTTCATCTTTTGCATGAGCTGGAGTGGAAAAATTCCAAGCCATGTTGTATATGCACAACTGGCTAGAATTTGTATGGAAAAGTTCATGTTTTTAGCATGGTCAAACTATTGACAAATGTTTTGTGACTTTTGGTTATTTAAAATTGCTTAACAGTGGGTAAATATTATGAAAGAAGCACAAAACCAAATAGATAGCAACACCTTAATCCTACAACATTAACTTAATGTAAAATATACTAAATAATACAGCTGAAATAGACTATAAAGTATAGAAAAATAGTCAAAATAGGATATATGCACTTTAACATTTATAACATTTAAACATCAATACATAATGCATTCTATAACTATAATTAGCATCAAAATATAACATAAGGTGTTCAAAAGTGTTTATAAGTTATCAAAACTAGTCCATGGATGAGGCATTTGCAGGCCTCATCAAGAACCTCGTTCTTGATGTGTTTAGCAAGAGGATGTAGATGCATGAGAACATCAAGATGGCCTATCTCTTTGAGATGATGTTTGTACTATAATAAAGCTCTATGGGCACACCTCCATGGTCAATGCCCTAGAGTGTTGCGTCAATCTGATCATTGAAGATCCATCAAAAAATTATAGTATTTATCATAGTAGGTGAAGAGGTGATGGCCTCCCCATAAATGGGGATGTGGAATATATGTTAGACTTTCTCTAAAGTTACTGTGATCTACTTGATCAGTAGGTGAAAGGTGTTGGTTCGTGCATCCCAGTGATAGGCCAATGTAGCCATATAGGTCTGATCAGGCCTAATGGTAGGGAGGTGAATGACATAGCTGAGCCCTATAGCATCAAACCAATCTCAATCAACATAACTAATCTCTCAAAGGAGGTTCCTATAGATCTTAGATTCCCTCTCTCATGAGGTCAGCTAGAAGAGCATGTAATAATAAGCATAAAATTAACCAAAAACATAAAAAAATGAACCTAAAAACCTTAAAAAAATATAAAATCTTCAAAAATATAAAATCATTCAATATTGCATTTCAAGAACATTCAAAAAAATCAATTAAACTAGTTAACATGCAAAAAAATTGAAAATTTTAGAAAATTTCTCTAAATTTGCCTAATTGCGATTTGGACCCATGGCTGGTGCCAGCTACGACCAGTGATATTTTTGGGGTCACATCCCACTAAAAAAACAAAAAATATATATATATTAAAAAAGTAAACCCACCCTTTTAATCTAGCCTAGACTAATCCTAAGCTAGGGTGAATTTCATTATTGATCATTTAATATGGTTCAATTAACTCATTACTTAATGAGGTTGGTTTTTATCTTCTAACCTTAAGCTACGATGAGGTTCTTTACTAGTAGTTTAGTGTAATTTATTTACCTCATTAATTAATGAGGTTCATTTTAGGATGGTAAAATTAAAATGAGAGTTGTAGTGCTACCTTTCCAGCACTAGATCCACCACTGGAAGATCCCTATAGTAGGTCAGCCATATTGAGTTGGTCTAGTGTGCGGTTCGACAACATTCCACATCAAATTTTTCACCTCACCTCTCACAGTTCTCATTTTACAAGCTGGAAAGTGAAAATAATGACATGGAAAATGATAGATTTTATTTTATATTTTCAAATTTACCTCCAAATGTTCCCGGCACCAGTAGGCATAGAACTATGGTTTGTTGACCATGTGTCAGAGCTACGGATAAGAGATTTACAATTTCTAGTTGTGTATAGCACACACAACTAGCATAAGTAAATAAATACCATCAAAAAATTCACCATGAGGGGTTTTAGAATGATATATTAAAAATATCTAATGGGCCAATATCCTCAAAATTTTCAAAATAACAAAAAAAATGAATAAATAAAAATTCAAATGTGTCTCGTATCCATTTATTTAGACTATACACTTGAGGGTTGTAGTGACTTGCAATCCATGCAATCCAAAAATATGAGTAAATAACCATAAGGCCATTTGGAGAAAATTAGTCATTGTGGAATTGATATGCTTAATTTAATCCCTAAGAAGGCCTAGATGGTCGGACTGCTCCATGGGAACGAGGTATTCATTTCAATTATTTTATGAAATTTTTAGTATATCATTGAACATTATGATTCAACATAAGCCTAAATGACATTGTTATCATTTTGATTTCCTAAGAAAGCCATTGTTGTCAGACTGCTACATGAGATAGAAATGTGCAATTACCATTAATAGTTGCAATCATGGATGAAATGAGCCTTGCCAAGTAATCAAAGTGCTAAACCTTAAATTGTTCAAGTCATTCATAGTGGTCAAGCAACTCGTCACTTCATTTAATTGTCTTACTATCATTGACTCGTCGCTTGAGGAGGTAGTCATAATATCATAATCATAATAAAATTCAATAGAAGATCCCTTGATATTATCGAATTATATTTATATTATGAATCATTACCAATGACTATAATAAGCTTGCCCTTTTTTGGGAAAAAATCAAATATGAGAGTTTGGTTTGTAGCTCTCTTCCTTTCTCATACATAGGCTCAAACTCCTATAGTAGCACTGAAGCTACCCAAATGATCAATGAGGAGTGCAAGCTCTTATAATTTACGCCTTCCCTTAGTTGGAAGCAATGATTCTAGGATGGATATTATTTGATAGGAACTTGGGTATCTAATGTTGATCTGACTAATGATCATCATTCAACCTACAACATCATTTTAGGAGGTTTATTTTTTCTTAGTTTTGTTCGATATCACAATGCATCCCAAAAGGGGCATCTGTAGACACCTAAAACATGTCATGTCGAGGTGACTACTCATATGGGACATGCTAATAGACCATATGAATGATCCTGAATAACTCCAAGGTGAAGTTATGGTTTTTACCACTCAATTTGGATAGAGTTGGATATCTTAGCCTTAACCATGACTAGGACCCATGGCTAATAGCGCTAGCTTTGCCTCAAATTCGTGGCTAACACCAAAGTAATTTTGGACCCAAAAATAGTTGCAATGGCTTGGGTGATGAATCCAAATGGCTTTTGGGTAGTGAAGCCTCTAGAACATTCCTTGCAACTGCTCCAAATATAGGTTCTTAATATTAGCTTCTCCATGAAGCCAAGGCAAGGCCTTGTCAAGTGCTATAAGATCCCTCCTCCAATTTGGGGAGAAATATAAAAGGATATCAAGTTGAAACATAGCAAATCCCTATCAAATTATGGATTCACTTGCGACCTTTGATAGGGACAATCTTGTTGCCCAATTGGAGATCATGAATGCATTCAAAACCATGAAGGTCCTAGAGGTATAGGAGAATCAAGAAATTTAATTGAGCCAATTTCATCATCAATTTAGATAATTCACACAATCAATCCATCATATGACACTGAGGCAATCCTTGATCATCAATTCAATGAGGAGAGTTGGAGATGCAAGCCTAAATTTAGAGAGTAAAGTCATTTTTAGCTCAGTCATAACTGTCAGCCATGGTTAACAATGCTCGCTGCACCTCAGACATGTGGCTAGGGTTTGATCCTTAATTTACCTTTTTTAGCAGTAGATTTATCTTTCTTTGCATTTTTTTAGATAGATCTTAGTTATATTTACTTTCTTAGACACAATTTTATGGTTGAATTAGAGATTTAGGATAAATTTCCTTCATTTCTTAGAATTTGGTAATTAGACTATTTTTTTGTTATTTTAATGCATTTAACGTTTCTAATGGCTAATTAGATTGATGGATATCTTGATATTTACTTCTTTATTATGCTTTATGACAATTTCACCATTTCTTGCATAGATTGATAGTTTTGCAAGCTTTCTTGATTTCATGCTATATTTTATGCAAGATTCCTTTAAAAGCCTCATCAAGAGAGACCTCCTTTGATTTTAATCATTTTTTGTTGTTTCTTAAATGCAGGGTTTTTAGGACTCCATTTTCAATGCATTCAAGGCAACAAATACCTCTTCCAAAGAGAGAAGAATTTTATCATTGACCTAGAGCAGTTCATGTCATTCTGAAGTACCTGTAGATTACACTTACCCTTACGAGGGATTTTTTATGATTGTAGCATTGTATCGCATTGGGTATCCCTAATAGGGATGACTTTGTAACAATAAATTGATTCAATTTTAATAAAAGACACCTTTCCTTTGGTTATTTCAATTTTGTCAATTTATGTATGTGCTTTATGTGATTTTCAATTATTACTAGATTAGGTGTATGTCTTTTAGGATCATACAATCTTATATGTTCAAATTCATAATTTTAGGGAGGCATTGATGCTTTATGATTTAATTATATATTTACATTGGTTATCATCATAGGTAGTACATCCATTAAAAAATTCAAATTCAATACACTTCAACTTGATTTCTACTTCCATCATAGACTCTTCACATTCTAAGGGAAAAATAAACACTTCATAATTTTCTATGGAATTTATTTTTGTATATGTGTAAGGATCAATTCATTCATAATATTTAGAATTCTTTGCTTTCTTTTTTGTGTTCTACTTCTCTTTCTATTTCTTTTGTTTTTATTTATTCTTTACGTGAAAAGGCAACCTTCCCCCTCCCCTATTGTACCCTTCCTAGTTTTATCATACTTACTAATTAATTTCTCTTTAGAATATTTTCTCTTACCTCTAGTTTCAAATCCTTGTTAATTAACATATATGGTGTCATCTTTAGAAGCTAATTCTTCATCAATTTCTATAAGAATTTTTTTTACTAGGATTGCACCATTGATATTTGAAAATATAGGTATTTATGAGGTATCCTGTGGTTATTGCTATATAATTGGGTTTAAACAAGACATTAAAGACAATAAATAAATTCAATATATATTTTTTACTAAATATTTTATCATATTTTTCTCCAATGCACTAGCCTGAGCTTGGGTACACCATACATATTAATACATCAATATGGTATCTCTTTGATTCAAGAGACACTTGGTGTTTCACCTTCAACATTATATTTTCATCTCCTCATATTATCATAAAATATGTGAGTACTTAAATTTTATATGGGAGAAATAATTATAAATCCATCAATGATTACAAACATCAAATAATGTGTTTATTGCAAATAATGTGATAAAGTTTAACAAAAATTGAACATATTACTATATATTGAGCAAATATATTGCATGTTTATTTAATTAAGTTCTAATGAGTTTACATAGTTTTTTATGAGGGGTCTTGGTCCCCTCATACTGAGCGAGTTTTGAACCTTGGACCTCTCAAAGAGATGCCAAAACCTTTACCAATGTAGTAAGATTGCAAATATTCAAATATTTTTTATGTTTTTTTTTAATAACTTAATGTTTTTGTATTTGTGAGATAATTTGTATGCTAGAATAGTGTTTCATACAAGAGGAATTTTATTATTAGAATAGTTGATATTTCTAATAATTATCTCATCCGTGGTATCAAAGTATTTTATTATGATTATTGGTATCAAAGCTAGTATTGAAGCTTAGAGCTTGAAGCTAAGAACCCATATTACTCATGAAGTGTCTTAGGGGGAAAGTTGGAGCAATGAGTAAGACTCCCACATTTTAATTACAACTTTTTTTTTTTTAAAGCTAAAAACCCCTTGCGGGGCCGCCTTGGTCTGAGATACCACGAACAGGGGGTTCTATACCATCAAAGTCACCCGAGAGTCGCACCCAACCCTACCCGCACCAACATTATCAATTGGATTTTGGGTACCCAATTCAGATTTTTGGTAGGATAGATATTTGAACCTGGGACCTCCCTTGGAGGATTGCCCTCTCCTCTCCAACTCACCTACAACACCTGGGTACATTGTAATTACAACCTGGTTTAAGGAGTAATAATCTCATTAGTTTAACAACCCTAATAGATGAAGGTCCTATATTTGATTCATAGTTGGCCAATACCTTTAATAGGATATGGGAGTCATGAACATAAGTAGAATGATTATTACCAAAAGAGAAAGGAGAGTGATGTTGAAAACAACAAAGTGAACCTCATAAGCAGTGATCTACTATATTTCACTTGGCAGTTGCAATGACTAGTTATTCATGAAGTTTGGTAGGATGAGAAGGTTACCATAAGCACAATTTAGATTGAGTCATGAGATAAAACCCATGTTGAAAAGAAATGAAAGCCAAAAATTGTAAGTTCAAATTGATACAAATGTGTATGGGCAAAATGAAGTTGTATGTGTAGCAAGAAAATAAAAGAGTATTGTTTAAAAATTGAAGATTAAAACATTAAGGAGGAGAATGCTAGAAAATAGTAAGACATAATATGAATTAACATATAAAATTACTTTACTTAAAGAAGATGAAGTAAGTTGAAAAAATATATAAGCAATTTTGATATAAAAACACAAATGTTAATATAAAAGAGATGAATGCAAAGATAAAAAGAGAGATCTAAAGATAGAAAAGTGCGATTTGTTAGTTAAGAAAAACCATCATAATAATTCTATAATATGTATCATCCATTAGTTGAATTAATTCATCCATCCTTACTTTGGATAGTCCAACATGTGTATCATCCATAATTGGATTAAATTGTACCATTAGTTGAATTAATTCGTCCATCCTTTCTTTGGATAGTCCAACATGTGTATCATCCATAATTGGATTAAATTGTACCGAATGGAATGAGATGGAGGCAAAGCCTATATGATGTAATAAAAAATATTATATAAGTTTAAATGACATCAAATCTATCATAGTGATTATTAATTTAATAAAACAATGAAGCAGTGTAATTGCATCTAAATTTAACATATAATTTAATATTATAAATATAATTTTTATTTAATATTTAACGATTATATAAATTATTGAAGCAGAACTAAGATAACACACAAAAAATTCACACAAATTTCATTAACAGAGGTCAAAAATACAACAGTTCTATTCAAAATGGCCAAGAGTCCTTTTACAATGCATGCGCAGCCTTTTTATGACAGACCCGACCCTCTCGGACATCATTACACAGAATGCAGGATTCCCTGTAACTGCCTGCACGAATGTTCTGTCACCGCCTGCAAGATGCTGCCAGGTGCCCCGAATCATCATGGCCTATAATGGCGGAGTGCGCTGCAACTGCCTATCCATCCACCCGTCGAGTCATCATTCATATGAGTGCTCTATAGCCATCTGTAGTCTGTTGCCATGTGTCCTTCTACCAGGGTCTCTGTAATCGCTTAATACTCCATGGCCACCTATAATTTGCTGTCACGTGTCCTTCGGCTATGGCCTCTGCAACCGTCGGCCTGTCTGGAGTCGTGAGCATTTTGTCGCGATATCGCGATGTGTTTGCTTCCTTATGCCCTCTCTCCTCTTTGGTCACGATATCATGACGTTTTGGTCATTCGGTCTCTATTTCTCCTTCGGGCCGCAAAACCATGACATGTCATGATTTCACGACCATTTTAACCCTTGGTGCCTTTGCCCCAAAAACGTCATGATTTCGTGACCACTTTGCACCCTGTCACCTTTCTTCCGAAAGTGTCATGATTTCGCGACCACTTTGCGACGTTGAGCCTTCGCACCAAAAGTGTCATGATTTTGTGACCACTTTGCGCCTTCGAGCCTTTGGTCCGGAAGTGTCACGATTTCGCGACCACTTTGCGCCTTCGAGCCTTTGGTCCGAAAGTGTCGCAATTTCGTGACCACTTTGCGCTTTCGAGTCTTGCCTTCGGAAGTGTCACGATTTCACGACCACTTTGTGCCTTCGATCTTTGCCTTCGAAGGTGTCGCGATTTCGTGACCACTTTGTGCCTTCGAAGGTGTCGCGATTTCGTGACCACTTTGTGCCTTCGAGCTTTGCCTTCGAAGGTGTCGCGATTTCGTGACCACTTTGTGCCTTCGAGTCTTGCCTTCGAAAGTGTCATGATTTCACGACCATTTTGTGCCTTGGCCTCTTTGCTTTGAAAATGTCACGATTTCACGACCATTTGGCGCCTTGGCTTCTTTGCTTTGAAAATGTCACGATTTCACGACCATTTTGCATCTAGGCTTCTTTGCTTCGAAAATGTTGCGATTTCACAACCATTTTGTGTCCAGGATTCTTTGCTTCAAAAATGTCGTGATTTCATGACAGTTTCGTGCCTTGGCTCCTTTGCTTCAAAAATGTCATGATTTCATGACCATTTTGCGTCTTGGCCCCTTTTCTCAAAAAGCGTCGTGATATCGCGACAATTTGACCCTTTGATGCCCTTTCTCAAAAAGGGTCACGATTTCGTGACAACTTTGGCACTTAAAGAAAAAATATTTTTGGGTGATGCAAGATTGCTTTTCCACCTCTAGATGCTCCTGCATCAGACACCCGGGGTGAATTGAGAAGTTACCTTCACTTTTGATCTATCTGAGGTAGACCCGGGCGATCAACCTCTGCCTTCGACAACCAAGTCACATCTTCTAGGGGCATACCCTTCCATTTGATCAAATACTCAGAATAACACCTATTTCGAGTACTTTGGCCCTCACGCGTATCAAGGACTTCTTCTATCTCATCTATGACTAGAGTAACCACGGGAATGCTCCACAAATCCGGGCTTGGTGTTGCACTGCTATCTCCTTCTTGAAACTCGACCAAATCCGAAATGTTAAAAACCGGTGAGATGTTAAGTTCACTCGGCAACTCCACCTCATATGCATTACCCGAATCCGGTTTTCCAATGATCCTGCATGGCCAAAACTTCTTCATTTTTAGCTTGTTATAGGTCTTGGCAGGAAACCTCTCTTTCCTTAGATGGACCATGACAGAATCTCCTACTTAAAACTCTTTAACCCGATGTTTCTGGTCTGCCCTGGCCTTATATTGAGCATTCATCTTGGCAATGTGCCTTGTCACCTCCTCATGCACTCCCTTCAGGTGTTCAACAAAGTCTTCAGCCTCAGCACTACATTTTCTCTTGTATCCATCCTTCTCAACTCTGATGCATTTCTTGGGCTGCTCCCATAGATGGTCTGGAATGACGATTTATTGGTACTTCTATTGACAGAGCTGTTGTAAGCAAATTCTGCCTACGACAGAACTAAATCCCATCCCTTGGGCTTATCTTTGACCAAGCATCTTAGCAGACTGCCCAAGCTCCGATTTACCACCTCTGTTTGGCCATCTGTTTGGGGGTGGTACATAGAAATAAATTTTAAATCCATCTTCAGTTTCTTCCACAGGGTTCTCCAGAAATACCCTACAAACTTGGTATCCTTGTCCGACACAATGCTCCTTGGCAGCCCATGAAGGCATACCACTTCCTTGAAGAATAGACCAGCCACATGGACCGCATCGCTAGTCTTCTGGCATGGAATGAAATGAGCCATTTTTGAAAACTTGTCCACTACCACAAATATGGAGTCGTGCCCCCTCTGCGTCTTGGGCAAACCAAGCACAAAATCCATACTAATATCCTCCCATGGCCTTTCGGGCACAGGTAGTGGTTGATATAAACTAGTAGGTTGCCTCACACCTTTTGCCATTTGGCATATCCTACAACTTTGCACAAATTTTGCCACATCTTGTTGCAATTGCGACCAGTAGTAATTTTCACTAATAAGGGAGATGGTCTTATCTCAACCAAAGTGTCCAGCTAGACCTCCACTATGCTTTTCCTTGATGAGATTCTCCCTCATTGAGCTCCTCGAAATGCATAATTGGTTCCACCTGAATAGAATTCCATATTGAATCAGATAATTCAACCACTTAGTCCTGTCCAATGTAACAGGCGTAGTGCAGGCTTTCCAATCTTCTACGAAATCGAGGTCTGTAGGGATAAACCCTTGAGCTCAGCAAACCCTACAACCTCCACTTTCATCTCCATCAATAGACATTGCCTCCTAATCAAGGCATCTGCCACCCTATTGTACCTTTCGCTCTGATTCTTCAGCACAAAGGTATAGCTCTGCAGGAACTCAACCCATTTCAGGTGCCTCTGATTTAATTTCCCTTGATTGTTAATATACTGCAGTGCCTGATGATCAGTATAAAGGACAAACTCCTTTGGAAAAAAATAATGCCTCCATTTCTTCAGAGCTTGAACTATGACATAGAACTCCTGATCATATACCGAATACTTCCTTCTGGCATCATTGAGCTTCTCACTAAAATAAGCAACAGGCTTACCCTCTTGGCTCAATATGGCCCCTATGGCACTACCACTCGCATCACAGTATACCTGAAACACCTTGTTAAAATTTGGAAGCGCTAAGACTGGTTGCTCTATGACCTTCTTTAGCATGGCAAAGCTTTTGTCTGCCCCAGCTATCCACCTAAATTCCTTCTTGTTTCCCATCATTGTCTTCGTAAGGGATGCACAAATACTGTTGAAGTTTCTAATGAACTTTCTGTAGAAACTGGCTAGACCGTGAAACGATCTCACCTCAGTCACGCTTCTTGGAACAGGCCATTCTATGATAGCCCTCACCTTCTCGGGGTCCATTTTGAGACCATCGGCTGAGATAACAAATCCTAGGTATACTAACTCCCTCTTCATGAAGTTGCACTTCTTTAGATTTTTCAGTAGCTGCTCCTCCCGCAGTTTCTCAAAAACCCTCCTGATGTGCATCAGGTGTTCCTCCAGGGTTCTGCTAAAAATCAGGATATCATCCAAGTAGACAATAACAAATTTTCCTAGAAATTCCTTTAGGACTTCATTCATTAACCGCATGAAGGTACTCGGTGCATTGGTTAGCCCAAATGGCATAACCAACCACTCATACAGCCCCTCTCTGGTTTTAAAGGTTATCTTCCACTCATCCCCTTCTCTAATGCGGATCTAATGGTAACCACTTTTCAGATCAATTTTCATGAAGTACTCAGCTCCACTTAAATAGTCCATGATATCATCCATCCTGGGCAATGAGAATTGGTATTTAATAGTGATCTTGTTGATTTCCCGAGAGTCTGTGCACATTCTCCACTCTCCATCCTTCTTGGGTGCTAGTACTGCAAGTACTGCACATGGGCTAATACTTTCCCTAATCAGCCCTTTCTTCAACAGATCTTGAACCTACTGGTTTAACTCAGTTTCTATAGGCGTCATTCTGTGTGCAGCCTTGTTTGGCAAGCTCGACCCAGGCACCAAATATATGTGGTGACTGATCTTCCTAACAGGCGGTAAACCTTCAGGAACATTATTAAAAATGATGTCTAGAAACTCCTCTAGCAACCCCATGACTTCCATTGGAGTTTCCTTGCATTCTTCTTCCCTAACCCTCGGGATTATTGCATAGCACATATGATCTTGCTTTAGACCATCTAAAAATTTTCTTCCATCAACTAGACAGACTCGTGCACTGTTGCATACCTTCTCATCCGCCTCCTTTAGGGGTTTCAACTTATGCCGAACTCCATTTTTTGACAAGGAGTATGTGTTGGCTTGACCATCATGTATAGCACTTCGATCAAACTGCCATGTGTAGACACCAAAACAGCACCAATCCGATTATGTGACTACAAATGGAGATTGCTTTGACAAACACAGCCCCCAGGGCAGCCCTCAGAGGTTAACAGTGGTCTCAACCACTTTCATAGCAATTTTGTAAGGTCAAGAAGCAATTTGGCACACTTGGACACTTTGCCCAGTACTCGTCTCACCCGGGGACGAATTCAAAATAGAATCCGTCCCACCCCAGGACGAATTCTGAATCCGTCCCTGGGTGGGACGAATTCTAAGCTTAACGGGCAAAAAGGCAAATGGTGCCAAGTGGCAGCCCAGAACAGTCAGTTAAGGGCTCCTACCTTGCACGCATGTGTAAGTGGACAGAGGGGCCATTAGAGGACTGTTACAAGAAGCATTTATCAAAGTTCAAGTCAATGAAGGACTCCCCTCCCTCATGGGAAGACAAGACTGCCACATGGCGCCCATGGCCAACACTTGGCTTTTGTGCTTCCCTCCCAAAAGAGACCCCTTGGGTCTATAAAAGGTGGGACTTTTCTCACCCAAAAAAGACAGGTGGAAGGAGTGTTCAAGCAACGAAGTGCTGCCGAATCGAAGACTCACTTGCATCCCCCTTTGTTCACCTTCCTACATCCATCAATCTCTTTTGCAAGGGAGGTTGTTGGGTGGCCTTTGGAAGCTCGAACCTTACTCAAATCCGATGCATGGACATCTGAACCTACCAATTCGCCGACCCCCCAATCCTAAAAGGTTTTGGGCCCATCCTTGGTGGATTGGCTCCAAAATCGAGGGCCAACGGTGGGAGGCCCACTTGGGCACCCCCGCACCCCCTAAGTCCTAATTTTAGTTTTTGAGCACTTTAGATTATTTTTTAGATTGCATTCTGTGTTACTAGGTCTGATTAGTCTATAATTGCAATTTTGTAGCTTTTGGTCAGAGTTTAGGGTGTTTTGTATTGCTTTATCGTTTCGCTAACTTGCAGGTGTCAAGGTAAAATTCCCGAGGGTGGAGGCCAAATTGGGAAAATCCGACCATCTGGGTCGTCCCAAAATGGCCCCAATTACCTAACCTCCCTATTTTCAGGAGTTTTGCAGGTCCCGGGATCCGACATTGGAGCAGCAGCAGGTCGGTTTCTCCTACTCAGAAGAATTCGTCCCACCCAGGGACGAATTACAGTCAAAATTCGTCCTGCCCAGGGACGAATTCCGGTTTAAGGTGGATTGGCCAGCTTCCTCAGTGGCAGTGGCCTTCTGGTAACTTTTCTTACCTTCTGTCAGGTTTTAGAGCAATTTGGATTCACTGTTTTCACGGTTTCAAGAAAATATTTGTATGCATATTTTGTTAGTTTTAGAGAGAGAATGCTTTTCATTTGCAACAGGTGCTACTAACGTCTTGATCATTTCTTTGTTCGCAGGAGAAGCAGCAGAGGCGAAGAACCCATCAACATCAGCGACGGCATCATCTTGGCCCGCCCAGTGCAATCGTGGGCACGCGAAAGGAGGAACCATTCAGCGATTGTAATCAAACCCTATTTGCACTCCTAGCCCCTGAAAAGGGAGGAGGCATTATTGTAACAGAGATCGAAAGAAATTAATGAAAGGGCTGTTTTTCTTTATCTGATTGCGTCTCTTACAACATGTCTCTTTTCCGTTTCATGTAATTTATATTTCTAGGACTTAGGCGTGCTTAAATTTGAATGCAATTGCACTTGGTGTTTCCTTTGACCGGAATCTCGTGCTTCCAGTGGCGATCACGGTGGGACCCTGTTCCCTGGTTTTTGAAATCACAGAAACTAATTAAATTTTTGTGTTTGTGCTTGACAGGTACACTTTTTTTTTTTGTTGCAGACTGCTATTCGTCTCTGACAGGGACGAATCCTTTTCTGCAATTCGTCTGACCCTAAGACGAATTCAAATTCGTCTCTGGGTGGGACGAATTCTGTTTCGCTATTCGTCTCCCAGAGGGACGAATTCTCGTCTACGGATTTTCGGAGCAGAAATTCGGAGACAACGAGAGCATGCGAGAGAAGAGGTAGGGATTTTTATTATCTCTATTAAAATTTTCTATTTCTGTTTCTGTTTCTTTAATTGTTTTCATTTAATCTTGCATTGCATTAGGAAAAGTCATGTATGCTAGTTTCATTTTGTTGGATAAAACGAATCCCACACACATCACGAAACAACTTTAAACCAAGGAGCTGGTCGTAAGACCCCAGCCCTTTATCAAGACCATTGGTGGATTTAATCACCACCTTGGCTTGATTTGCATCCATTTCCCGATTGTCAACTGTTGTTAGGCGTAAATCCTGACGAAGACAGACCGAGCGTAGCTGGGGTGATTCCCATGCGCGCGAGGATAAGTTTTCTATGGTAGGTGTCATTAATAGGACAATCCCCCTTCCGTACCGCCTATGTACCACGTACCTTCTACTCTCACGTACCTATAGTCTCCCTCTCGTAAGGGTGGGTATATAGAGAGGTTGGTATATCGGCCTGGTTGGTATATTGAAGGGGTGACCTTTTTGGAGTTATAAGAGCCTACATGATGCATTTAAACGTTCTACAAAACCTAAAAAAACAAAAGCAAAACACCAAAATGCACTAAACCAGTCTAGGGCACACCAAGAATCTTTAAAAGAGATAATCAGGGTCTTGTGAATGTGTGTGTTTAATTCTGCTTAGTGTAGACAAAAAAAGAAAAATCATAAAACGAGATAAAAAATTATTTAGATAGCATAGAAGACGCAATGGTGTACACCCATAGTCAAGCCCAATCAAGGGCAGAAGCTCCGAGAGGTACACAAAAAACAGGCACAAGTTGCCTTCACTTCAGCCCTGAGGATTTGGTTATACCGCCTTATCGGTCTAACCTACAAAAAAATCCAATCCAGAATCCTCGGTGGGGTATGCCTATTCAAAGCAGCCCCTTTCGGGAAGATGCCTTACATGTAGACCTTGACATAAATAGAGAATCACCTCTTGAAGGTAGGCATGAGTGGCCACCGCGCAATGAAGCGCTAAACAGGCACACTGTCCATTTAGAGGGGCAACGTGGATATGGCGTCCCTTCTTTACCTATCATCAGAACAGAGAGACCAAATCCGGAGCGCAGGGCTCCTTACATAGGGCGGCCTAACTCCGCCCATCCCATTTACACTCATGAAAGGGAGTATGAGGAAAACCATCGCATTCCTCGAGAGCAACAAACAATGCGGGAACCTTGCATTTCCGCACCAGCAGGATATCATGATCACCCCTTGAGGCTAGAACCTCGAGCACATACCACTTACCTCGACAGAGGGAAGCGACCCATTGAAACCTTAGAGCATCAAAATCAAGGTAGACCCATAGGAGGAACATTTGAACCTCCTGAACAAAATAGGGTAGAACAAATTGATCCGGCTGTCGCCAGATATACCACCCATCAAGCCCAAATCATGCGGCTTAAACAAAGTCAGCAAGAGATAGAGTATCAATACCGCTTGGATAAAGAACGCATGCAATGCGAAGCGGATGAGTTACGCTATGAAATACCTGAGAGGGGGCCAACCCCTCGCATCCAAAGAGTTGAACAGTATGAGAGGCGTAATCCATTGGCGCAAGACAGGTCTCCACGACCTCGTCAAGCTCTGCCTCCAAGACCCCATAGATTTGAGAGGGAGGCAACTCCCCAAAACAATGATGGGTACCTTCAGCAAGAACTTGATCAGGGTCATATGTTTCGCCCTGAGACTCCTCAAGAATTTTACGAGGAGTATGAACCAGAAGAGGAGTATATCGAAACTCCCCATCAAGGCAGGAAGGATGCCATTCGGCCACCCCTCCATAGGCCTCCAGTTTACCGTAACTTGCAACAAGAGTGAACAAGAGAGGAAGAAATAAAATCTTCCGATGCATACCAAGCGCTATTGGAGCGTTTAGAGTCGGTGGAGACAAAAGCTGCTGGGCATCAAAAACCCACATTACGTCTACTCCGCAATAATCCGGTGCATCCCTCAGTGCCTACACCTCTTTACCCCGAACACTTTAAGTTGCCCCAATTGGCAGTTTTTAAAGGTGAAGAGGACGCACAGGAACATGTCACACGGTTTCTAAGCCAATGCTTCGGCATTCAAGATAATGACGCATTATTGCTTAGAAAATTCATAACCACATTCATAGGCCCCACCTCGGATTGGTTCACACAACTGCCCAAACACAGCATAAGCAGCTTAGATCAGCTAGTAGATGCGTTTCTTGAACGCTTCGCCTTCAACACAAGGAAGAAGGCATCACTTAGTGATCTTGCTAGCCTTAAAAAATTTGAGGAGGAAACAATGGCAGCGTACGGGAACCGATGGAGAGCTTTGCTTTCTAAGTTACCCTACCATCCTCCCATGTCGGACCTCACGCAAATGTTCGCGAAAAGTTGTTTAAAATCAATCTCTGGTCTATTGTTGCTGCGACAATATGACAGCTTAGAAGAAGCTTTGGCGCAAGCCAGAGTCATAGAAGAGATTAAGATAGGTGAAGGCGCAATTTCCAAGCCTAAGAAGAAAGAGTGGAATAAAACCACTAAAATTGGGACAACGCAACCACAACATGTTGCAATCAACCAAGTTGCGATAAATGTCCCCGCGCCTGTGCAAGAAACGTAGCCTCAAAAGGCTAACTACCAGCAGTGCCTCCTGCTTACGAAAGAGATAACAGGAGACAAGAACAGTATCAGCAGCGTCGCCCTAGGTGACAATTCACCCCGTATGCGGAGTCTAGGGACTCCTTATTTGACCGCTTGTCAGCGGCGAATCTAGTTACTCTGCCAGAAATCCAAATTTTTGACCCTAACGTTCCTAAGCCTAGGGGGTATAGGGAGGAATTGTATTGCAGATTTCATAGACGTAGAGGACATGACCTAAATGGGTGCTTGGAAATTCAAAGAACTAGTCCAGGATTTGATCGACAATCGAACATTGGTCGTGGACAACCCCATCACACCTAACAACCAACAAATGGGGGTATTCAAGGACCCCTTGCCTTCCCACGAGGCACAGACAAAACCGCTCCAAATAAATGAGGTGCGACAAGATCTTCCCACACAAGGATTTGTGGGAATGATTAGCATTGTAACAAGGAACAGAAAATACCCAGCAGTTGCCCCCGAGGTACCTGCGAGGGAAGTTCCGTCGACATCGCAGCCTCAACAACGCCCAATGCAGTTACCTCCGCCTAGACCTGAGGTCACGATACGAACCAAACTCACGCAGAGTTTGTGGACCACGTCAGCTAGGCTGTCCATCTATGAGCTTATTCAAAAATCAGCTCCACATAGAGAAGCTCTTATGGACATCTTAAAAGCCATTGAAGTACAACCCCACGAAGCTAATTCTTTCAACGCTTTCGTGGGACATGTGAAACAATGTACGGAGCTCGTCATCACATTCAAATAAAATGAGGTCAAAACAATATCGAATGACATGCCGGATCCACCCCTGCACGTTATCGTGCGGGTCAACGAGATCCCGTACAAGAGAGTGCTGATAGATACTGGCTCATCCAGTAACATTATAACCACTGCTGCGTTAAAGCATTTAAAACTGCCAGCCTCTCACATCACAGCTTCCACGTACACACTACGAGCTTTTAACGATGCAATTTGCTCGACAGTCGGCACGGTTGTTCTGCCTATACAGGTAGGACAAAATTCAATACCCACACTGTGCCATGTGTTGGAAGGCGAAATGGCTTATAACATACTGCTAGGGCGGCCTTGGATCAGGGACATGAAGTGTGTCCCCTCGATCGCACACCATTGCTTGAAGTATGCCTATGAAGGGCAAATACATGTAGTCCCAATGGACTTAGAGCCCTTCAAGTATTGCAATGTGGTACAATTCATACCTCAATCGACCCTACCATCAACGCATTTGGATTTTCAATTAAATCCATCTAAATAGGGTCCGATACCGCAAGCACCACTGGTGGCCAATAAGGCAAAATCCCAGCCAGGTGAGACGTCATCATTGGCTCCTTCATCATCAACACCACCTATCGTGGCCCAACAGAAGGACAAGGGAAAGCAAATCATGGAGGAGGTTAAGCCTCTAGAAGAGGGGTTGCCCACGATCTCAGCAATATCAACAGAGGAAGCGCCCAACGCAACGAAAACCAAGATTCCTAAACAACCAAACATGGAATGGACTCAGGAAGGACTACCGTTTCCTCCTACCCAATCATCAACAATCACTGTTGAGATGGCCAGTACAGGCCTGGGAGAGTACATAGTGCAAAATGTTGTGGCAACCCCCACACTAGAGTCAGTACAAGACATGGGAAGACCTCGCCTTCCCATTGGAACAATCGTCCCTTTAGGCTACCCACCGAACCAAACGAATTTTGTGTATGGGGGCCTTGATCATGGTTCTAAACCATGCGAACAAAATGAAATAGATGAAGAACCTTTTGTCGAAAACATCAATTATCTGTCAAACCCAGAATTTGCCCTAAAATATCTCGAACAATGCAATTGGCATGGGTATGGGCTAGGTAGATACGAGCAAGGGATGCGGATCCTTTGTCAACCAAGATATCAGATGCCATACGACAAGTCGGGGGTAGGGTTCAACCATCCCCTTCCATTAGACATCTTGGTTGAAAACATGCAAGGCCTAGAAATAGGCAACAGAGGGGGATTGGCACAAGACCCGTACGCCAATCCAAACACAAAATACACATTGGGGGATTATCTCCCATGGTCTAAAAACACCCCTGGTAACAACAATAATCCCTCTCCTTTGCTAGAGAGAGGTGAAAGTTCAGAGAGCAGTCCTCGAAAGGAACAACAATGGCTTCCAGATATTTTTTTGAAACTTTTCCCCTTAGAGGTTCCGGACGAAATAACGCAGTCTCAAAAGAATCAGGTCCCTCCACTAAGAGTGGAACAACCGCAATGGGATCAGATTAATTCACTGGAACAAGAAGAATCCTCAATGTCGAAAGCAACAGATGTCGAAGAGGATGAACAATTTTGGATCTATGAAAGCGATTCAGAAGACGAGACTGAGATGGACTATCTCAGACATGCGCGACGACATCACCGTGCTCTAACCCATGAAGATCTAATGGGACAAATGGGTATACGGTTGGGACATGAATGGCACTTAGACCCAACGAGGTGGGACCAAGTGCTAGGCCTATGGCTCCAAATTCAAGTTGAGCATCGTCCACCTCAAGATCCCATCAGGACAACAATACCAAGGGAAGACCCCGCCTTCCTTTCCGCACATAGAGACGAATTTGCACCTAGAGAGGATCCATTCGTGCCTGTTCCCGTAGAGCTAGATCCAGAGTATAGGGAACATCTGAAAGAATCAAGTCGTCACACCCGTGGTTCTGGAGACCAAATTCAATCCATCCACATGATCTCCATTGATTTGACCACACCCATCCGCAATCCGACCGATCCATCACGGTCATTACATCTAAACACGGATGCCATTGACTGGGATCGCGTCAACTCACCATTGTCACCATCAGAGTACTGGCCTTTCTATGAAATGCTTCATTTTACCCCAAGGACAACTCAAGATATTTTCCAAGCTGAAGAGGGACCCGAGGTCCCCAACGTAGATCTTAACTCAGCTGATGATATCCATTTAATCCCAACTCCACATCAGTTGGAGGACGGATCTCACATGTCAGTCGAAGAGACGACTGACGTAGACATCGACACAGATCCAATGAATCCACGGATTCTCAAGCTGGGGGTAAGCCTTTCCCCCGAAGAGCAAGCCGATTACATTGCCCTTCTTAAAGAAAAGAAGGAGGTTTTTGCATGGTCATACAAAGATATGCCAGGACTAGACCCGCGACTAGTCATGCACAATTTAACACTTGATCCGAAAATCAAGCCGATAAAGCAAAAACTAAGAAAGATGCACCCAACAGTGGCCTTGATGGTCAAAGACAAATTGCAAAAGTTGTTGGATGCACAATTTGTCATCTGCATGGATTATCCGCCATGGTTGTCCAACATGGTTCCCATCAAGAAGCCCGATGGGAGGATTCGCATATGCATCGACTTTCGAGACCTAAACAAAGCGAGTCCTAAGGATGATTTCCCCTTGCCAAGCATCGATGCATTGGTAGACGCTACAGTAGGTCACGAAATGCTCTCCCTAATGGACGGTTTCTCAGGATACAATCAAATTCGTATCAATCCTGAAGACCAACTCAAAATGGCATTCACAACGCCTTGGGGGACATTTTGTTATAAGGTCATGCCTTTTGGCCTTAAAAACGTTGGCGCTACATACCAACATGCTATGACGTATATCTTCCATGATTACATGCACAAAACTTTGGAAGATTACATGGATGATTTGTTAGCCAAGTCTAAATTGCGCTCAGATCATCTCGGTGACTTAAGCAAGATCCTCGATCGTCTCATAGAGCATAAGGTTAGACTGAATCCCAAGAAGTGCGTGTCCGGTGTAACATCTGGAAAACTCTTGGGTTTTATAGTCTCCAAAAGAGGCATCGAAGTGGACCCAAACAAAGTCAAGGCAATCCTTGAAATGGCTCCCCCAACCACTATCAAGCATCTCAGAAGTCTGCAAGGAAAGGTCGCGTCGATTAAACGCTTCATAGCGCAATTATCTGACAAATGCCGACCAATGAACAAATTATTGCACAAAGGGGTCACATTTCATTGGGATGACGAGTGCCAGTCAGCCTTTGACAAAATCAAACAATACTTGGCTTCGCCGCCAGTATTGGCACCGCCTAGACCAGGTGTGCCGTTCTACTTATACATCTCAGCTACTGAGGTGGCACTGGGCGCAATGCTAGCCCAAAAGAATGAACTTCACAAAGAACAGAGCTACTTACTACCTTAGCTGCACCCTGGTCGCATTACGAACTTAACTATGCATACGTAGAGAAACTCTGCTTGGCAGTGGTGTTTGCCACCAAAATGCTATGCCACTACATGCTGAGCAACATGACGTATGTTGTGTCTAAGGAGAATCCATTGCGATACATGATGAGTCATACTTATCATAGTAGCCGCACGGCGAAATGGATCATGTTGTTGATGGAATTTGACATTGAGTTTATTGGACAAAAATCTATAAAAGGACAAGTCATAGCCGATCAACTAGCAGAGGCTCCTCTTACAAAAGCGGAATATGTTGATAGAGCCTCTT
Source organism: Wollemia nobilis (assembly GCA_028583015.1). NCBI lineage: Eukaryota > Viridiplantae > Streptophyta > Pinopsida > Araucariales > Araucariaceae > Wollemia > Wollemia nobilis. Next base: position 275,605 of record JAQPPZ010002571.1, on the reverse strand, counting down.
ACGTCGTAGAACTACGAAAAATTCTTCGTGCTTGGAAAGAGTCCACTTGGGTAGTCACCAAGCGCAGGCGGTGGAAGGCACTTCTTTGATGGGCTAATTGCATTAGAGCAAGATTGCCGGTTTGTCAAGAGGTGTGTGAAATGTCAACATCATGCCAATCTAATGCACGCACCTTCCCAGGCCCTATAGACATACCAAGATGCTTGGCATTTTCGAGTGGGCCTCGATCTAATTGGAAAGATCTCCCCGCATCGTCAGGCCGTCACACGTTTATCATAACGGCCACGTAATATTTTACCAAATGTGGTGGAAGCAATTCCGTTACCTCTACGACAGACCCCGCATTGCGAGTTCATTTTGCATTACATCATATGTCGTTTTGGTATTCCATCCAAAATAATCTCCGATAATGGGCCATCATTCAAGAACAAAGACGTGCGTTCTTTAACCACAAAGTACAAAATTTAGCACAACTTTTCAACACCCTATTATCCGCAAGCAAATGGGCAAGGAGGCGCAAACAAAGCTAGTTGCCATCCTTAAAAGGAAGTAAGGATTGGCACATACAAATCCCACTTTCCCTTTGGTCCTATCGCACTAGCATTCGAGCACCGGGCAACTCCGTTTTCCTAATGTATGGCTCGAGGGTAATGCCTCTCGAGTTGGAAATTCCTTCCCTCCGCATATCAATGCAGGAATTCATCGATGATGACACGGTAGGCCAGTAGACCAGTATGAAAGAGGCTTAAGCGAGCTTACAACATGAAAGTTCACCTAAGAGACTTTCGGATTGGTGATCTGGTTCTGAAGGAAAACCAACAAAACTCTAATTTATCGTCCCATATGAGGGACAAATTTGCAGCAAATTGGTTAGGTCCGTATGTCATTGATAGCAAAATAGGACCAGGAACATACAGGCTAGCTTCTCTTGACGGTATCAAGGAAACAGATTCCTTGAATATCAGTCATTTACGACCATTTCATATCTAAGCCATGTACAAAAAAAAAATAAAAAAAAAAAGCTCCAAGGATTATCGCAATCTCTTGGTCACCCAAAAAGCTCCAAGGATTATCGCAATCTCTTGGTCACCCAAAAACCTCCAAGGATTATCGCAATCTCTTGGTCAACCCAAAAAGCTCCAAGGATTATCGCAATCTCTTGGTCAACCCAAAAAGCTCCAAGGATTATCGCAATCTCTTGGTCAACCCAAAAAGCTCCAAGGATTATCGCAATCTCTTGGTCAACCCAAAAAGCTCCAAGGATTATCGCAATCTCTTGGTCACCCAAAAAGCTCCAAGGATTATTCTCTTTTCCTGTTGGTCACCCAAAAAGCTCCAAGGATTATCGCAATCTCTTGGTCACCCAAAAAGCTCCAAGGATTATCGCAATCTCTTGGTCAAACAAATCAATAAATTCAACAAAAACAAAACAACAAAAATCAACAAAATCAAAAAAAAAAAAATTGCATCTCAATTCTAGGCATACTCGAATTCATCAAAATCAACAAACACACCATGCATAAATTTTACCACACTACAGTCAGTGGTCTGGGAACGTACTAAGAGTTTCAGTAATTCAGTCATCATTTTCCTCTTTAGCCATGTAGTGTACCAAGTCGAACGGATTTTATAAAGGTAGAGTCATACTTGAAATACACCTTGTTACATAACATCCCAACACAAATCAAACATTAAAATTCCCAAAATTGTGTGAACGAAAGATGAAACCTGCAAAATAATCTAGGTCACCACAAGCGAAACGGTTATCTTGCTCATCCCCCTGTGCGAATGACCCCTAGAATGCTGAGAGTTGGCAAAAGGACAAGCTTCCTCCCTACCCAATTCCCTAAGAATCCCTAAAGTTCTCAATAGTTGCAAAACACAAAAATTTGCAAAATGTCAAACTCAAAAATTTGACAAACTATAGTGCACACATCAAAAGGCACAAACAACAGTGATTTTCGTCACTCCATATCCCAAATCCCTTGCTCAAAAGAAAAATCAATCAAAATAAACAGTGATCTTATCACTACAAAAGAGCAAGTATCCCAATACAATTGAAAAAAAGAAGAAGGGAGTTGACCTTGAATCCTTGGAACTCTCAACATTCTGTAGGTCATAAGGCAAGCTTCAATACCAACTCGGTAACAGAAGTAAACCTCCCGCATGACGATATATCTGTCACATTAACTTGTGTACAGATCAATGTTTGCATGTGGATGAGCTAGCTTATGGCAGCCTGGATTACAACGCAGATTAATCTTAGTACATATAACAAAGGAATTCGTGGAGCTAATTAGGTGATCCTCAGTATAGGTTCGGTTGAAAGCCCATCTGGCACTGGCGGTATCCTAACAAATACCACTAAATGAACTCAATTGCACACACAGGGATGTGAAATAGCTCGGTCAAAAACAAGTTTGATTCATACCTTGTTCAAAAGTCTTGTAAGATAAAGTACAATCATGGATAGTGAGTAAAACTGTCTGAATATCAGAAAACCTTAAACTCATCCCAAAAACCATCTGCGCTACTTATCATTCTTATGATACCATCAGAAAATACAAAAACAGCAAAGAAAAACCAGATAAATAAAAATAGCATTCATCCATTTTGCATATCACATAGGCATCTAAAAAAAATTCAATTCATCTGCATCCATCAAATAAATAAACATGCATAACAAAAATCAATCACATCATCACATGTACAAATCCAAAAATAAAACCGGTATATATATATATATCGTCAAAAAAGATGCCCGCAGGCTACAAAAATAGGTCCTCAGACCCCGCAATCATATCCAAAACCCAACCTAAGGCATCGGCCACCATGATCACACAGGATCGGTGCGACGAGAACTACCCCCCGTGGTGTGGGTCCTACGGGACCCTGCAGGGTGGCTACTGCTAGCCCCCGCATCATGCCTACTACCACCCCCCTCATCCAACCGCCTGCGGCGAGATGATGCTGACTGCTCAGTCAGACTATCCCTCGTCCGTCGAGAAGATCTGCTGATCGAAGGCTCAGGGAGCCGCCCGCCAAGGCGGATGACCTCCCTCTCCAAGTCTATCCGGTATAGACACCACTCTGCCTCCCGCCGATGATAGATAGACAATGCATCATCGCGCTGCGCCAAAATGCTATCCCACTCTGCCAACTGAGCCCGCAGAAGATCCCTCTCTAGATCCCGCATCCATAGCAGCTCTGTAAGCCGCACAACCTCATCGCCTAAATCCGACCCCACCCCCTCCGTATCTTCCAGACGCATAGGACTCACGGGAACGAGAGCTCGCCTGGGGCTCCAACTGCTCCTCCACATCCTGCATGTCCGGCTGCTCCGGAACACCCAAGTCCACATCCTCATCTCCCACATCCACCATGTCTGCATCATCCAACGGCCCTCCCCAATCACCCCCTACCGCCTCAACATCCTCCACTACCGCCTCCGTGCCTCCGAGTGGACCCTCTCCTCTCCAGTGCCGCAAAACCCACCATGAATCATACTCAGTGGTAGTACCTATGTCATCCACATCCAACACCTCAATAACCGCATCCGACTCCTCACCCAATGGCACGAGGACCGGCGGCTCCAGATCCCTCTCATCTCCCCGACGCCGATAGCCTATGGGTTCACCAGGCAACCCCTGGCACACCCCAAACTGTCGTGTAACCCGGTGGTACGAAAAGAACTCATGCTCCGTCCCGTGCCGCCCAGTCAACCATCACTCCCTCTGTACCCGTCGGAGCCACTCTCCAGCCTCAGGCTAGGATGGACAGTCCCGATAGGGACGCCAAAACACCTCCCCTGGAGTGAGCCACGAAAATGCATCAATGTAGTGCTCAACTGCACCTGCCCATCGCCGAATCTGCCCCTGCTCCGCAGACCGTCGCCACAAAGCTGCATAACCAATCTCATCATCCTCCATCGCCACCCGAGTCATCCACGGTAACCCGGTAGGCCTCTCAATAGCTATGTGCTGCCAACCCCAGCACTGCAACAAAAAGCTACAACTGACACCCTTCCGCTGTCGACAGCGGACCCCGTACAGCTCTCCGTACAGCTGCGCCAACAAATTCTGTCCCCATCTCAGGATCAACGGTGCCTCTATCGGGCACTCTGCCAACTGCCACACCAAATCCAGCAGGTTCCACGGGAACCTCGTGCCTGACGAATCAGGGAGAAGAATATTAGAAATGAGGCCCATCAGGAATGTGTTCCTCACTCCTAACACCCCCCTCTCCTTCCACCAGCCAACCAAAATCCCGCCAGCCTGGAAATCCGCCTCGGCTGTCTCCACTGGGTCTGCTACACCCAGCTCCCCCCCATGCCCAAAACATCTCGTGAGTATAGCAGTCCGCTGATCGAACGGAGATGTCCTAATAGGCAGACCATCTATCGAAATCCGAAGCAACCGATAGACGTCCTCAAGAGTCACAGTCATCTCCCCTATCGGGAGATGGAAAGTATTGGTCCTCGGATCCCAAAGCTTGATCAGGGCCGTCAGATAGGCCTGATCCGAAACCACAGGCTCCAGTCGAGCCACCTGCTTGAGCCCAAGGGCATCAAGCCATTCCCGACCACCATCGGCCAAGGCCAACCATGCCTCGATAAAGGCAGCGGGTACACGGTACCGGCTCCTAACAACCTGCAAGCAAACAAAAAAAAATAATAAATAAAAAAATGAAAAAGATAAAATTTTCAATTCTAGGGTTTCTAACCTTAGTTTTTAAACAAAAAACATCACAAAAAAATCTTAAAATTTTGAAAAGCGCAACACAAAAACAATGCATTCAGTTAAAGCAAAATAAGCCCTAGGGTCACTTACAGGACTCACCTCGGCTCCGCCGCTCGAACCAGTTTGTGCACTCATGATGGCGAGAGAGAATTCCAGTAGCGCTTCGCTTCGCAGAATTACCTCCTCCTCCCAGAGCTCCAAAATCGCAAGAAAAAAATGACACAAATGAGCCCAAAATCAAGTTTTGGCCCTTAAATAGGCCTTTTGCACTGGAATTCGTCCTTGACTGGGACGAGCGCTCTGATTAGCGCTCATCCCACCCAGGGACGAATTCTCCAACTGGAATTCATCCCACCCAGGGACGAATTTAGGCCAGCACAAAAAAAAAAACAAAAAAAATGACTAAAAATGCACTAAAAACAGACAATAAAACTGCCTGACAGGATTGTAAATGCAACTAAAAACATGTATACAAAATCGACATCGGGGTCACAAATTATCAATATCCTACTCCCTAAGAAGGCTACCATAGCCGGACCGCTCCAGGGGAAGACAGATTTTGAAAATTTAATCCCAAAATGATGTCACAAAAAACAACAAAACAACAAAAATGCAACACAAAACAAGCAATAAACATTTCCAGACACAAGTGCTCTTGCACTTAACCTCTTGGCATAGAAAAATTGATGTCGGGGTTTGCATTGTCACTATCCTACTCTCGAAGAAGGCTACCATAGCCGGACCGCTCCACGGGAGGACGGATTGCCGACAATTCAATCACCAAATGGTGTCACAAAAAAAACAAAAATAGTACAAAATTCAACAAAAACACAACAAAAACATTGCCAGGCATAAGTGCTCATGCACTTAACATCTAGGCAGAGAAAATCGATGTCGAGGTCCAAATTATCGCTCTCCTAGTTCCCCAAGAAGGCTATCATAGCCGGACCGCTCCACGGGAAATAGGTTTTCGACGATTTCACCTCATTATGACATCACCAAAAGGGTTAACACCCACCAAAAATAGGTCCATATGTTGGAAAAATTGCACACGCTAAACGGTAAACCCTCTAAAGGCAACCTTGCACAAGTCATCTTGGGTCAAGCGACTCGTCGCTTCTCTCACGAAGGTCATTCCCTCATCGATTCGTCGCTTGAGGGGGTAGTCACACTTAGTCACCAATCAACAATCACACACCCAATTAAGGAAAACGACATGCATTCAAAGAATCATTGACAAAGACAATCACGCTCCTGCTTGGGGCAGTAAACAAGCAATAATCAAATCAATCAAACACTTGGCATTTCGTGAATCATGAACACAAGGTTCCCCCTGAGGATAAAAATGCCCTTCACTTGTTCATGACTGATCAATGTCCAAGTTCAAGTCACAAGGTTTTGTTCATGGTCGTGTGGTTCAAGTCACACCTCACCAAAACAGATTAATACTTGAAATCAAATTCCTTAGCTCATCAGAAGCAAGGATTCAAGAATGCATGCCCTTTCCATACTTGGGGCATCAAAAGTTGGTTAGGTTACCAAGAAACCCTAATCATTAGTGCTTTGGTTATCTATTTTTGCTCAGGATTGCGTCACCCGTAGCGCTTCCCAAAAAGGGGCATCTCGTAGACACCAAAATAGCACCAACCCGATTATGTGACTGCAAACACTGATCGCTTTGACAAACACAGCCCCCAGGGCAGCCCTCAGAGGTCAAATAGTGGTCTTAACCACTTTCATAGCAATTTTGTAAGGTCAAGAAGCAATTTGGCACACTTGGACACTTTGCCCAGTATTCGTCTCACCCCGGGACGAATTCAAAATAGAATCCGTCCCACCCCAGGATGAATTCTGAATCCGTCCCTGGGTGGGACGAATTCTAAGCTTAACGGGAAAAAAGGCAAATGGTGCCAAGTGGCAGCCCAAAACAGTCAGTTAAGGGCTCCTACCTTGCACGCATGTGTAAGTGGACAGAGGGGCCGTTAGAGGACTATTACAAGAAGCATTTATCAAAGTTCAAGTCAATGAAGGACTCCCCTCCCTCATGGGAAGACAAGACTGCCACATGGCGCCTATGGCCAACACTTGGCTTTTGTGCTTCCCTCCCAAAAGAGACCCCTTGGGTCTATAAAAGGTGGGACTTTTCTCACCCAAAAAGACAGGTGGAAGGAGTGTTGAAGCAATGAAGTGCTGCCGAATCGAAGACTCACTTGCATCCCCCTTTGTTCACCTTCCTACATCCATCAATCTCTTTTGCAAGGGAGGTTGTTGGGTGGCCTTTGGAAGCTCGAACCTTACTCAAATCCGATGCATGGACATCTAAACCTACCAATTCGCCGACCCCCCAATCCTAAAATGTTTTGGGCCCATCCTTGGTGGATTGGCTCCAAAATCGAGGGCCAACGGTGGGAGGCCCACTTGGGCACCCCCGCACCCCCTAAGTCCTAATTTTAGTTTTTGAGCACTTTAGATTATTTTTTAGATTGCATTCTGTGTTACTAGGTCTGATTAGTCTATAATTGCAATTTTTTAGCTTTTGGTCAGAGTTTAGGGTGTTTTGTATTGCTTTATCGTTTCGCTAACTTGCAGGTGTCAAGGTAAAATTCTCGAGGGTGGAGGCCAAATTGGGAAAATCCGACCATCTGGGTCGTCCCAAAATGGCCCCAATTACCTAACCTCCCTATTTGCAGGAGTTTTGCAGGTCCCGGGATCCGACATTGGAGCAGCAGCAGGTCGGTTTCTCCTACTCAGAAGAATTCGTCCCACCCAGGGACGAATTACAGTCAGAATTCGTCCTGCCCAGGGACGAATTCCAGTTTAAGGTGGATTGGCCAGCTGCCTCAGTGGCAGTGGCCTTCTGGTAACTTTCCTTACCTTCTGTCAGGTTTTTGAGCAATTTGGGGTCACTGTTTTCACTGTTTCAGGCAAATTTCCGTATGCATATTTTGTTAGTTTTAGAGAGAGAATGCTTTTCCTTTGCAGCAGGTGCTACTAACATCTTGATCATTTCTTTGTTCGCAAGAGAAGCAACAGAGGCGAAGAACCCATCAACATCAGCGACGGCATCATCTTGGCCCGCCCAGTGCAATCGTGGGCACGCGGAAGGAGGAACCATTCAACGATTGTAATCAAACCCTATTTGCACTCCTAGCCCTTGAAAAGGGAGGAGGCATTATTGTAACAGAGATCGAAAGAAATTAATGAAAGGGCTGTTTTTCTTTATCTGATTGCGTCTCTTACAACATGTCTCTTTTTCGTTTCATGTAATTTATATTTCTAGGACTTAGGCATGCTTAACTTTTAATGCAATTGCACTTGGTGTTTCCTTTGACCGGAATCTCGTGCTTCCACCATGGTCTCCCCAACAGCAAGTGACATGCATCCATAGGCAAGATGTCACATAAGACCTCATCTCGGTAAGTTCCAATGTTGAACTTCACCAGGCATTGCTCACTGACCAGCACCCGATGGTCCTTTTGTAACCATGCAATCCAATAAGGGTGCAGGTGTTTTCTCCTCTCCAACTACAGCTTGGCAACCATCTCCTTAGAAACCAGGTTGTCAGTGCTTTCGTTATCGATGATGATGTTACAGACCTTGCCTGCGCACTTGCATCTTGTGCAAAACAGGTTGTTCCTCTGGTCTACCTTCTCTTCATTCAATAAGACCCGTCTGATGATCATCGCTTACCCTCTTTCTACCTCCTCTAAGTGCTTAGATTCTACACCTTCATCTGCTACAGTAGCTCGGGCCTGACCCTCAGGTCTTTGATTTGGCCTCTCTTGATGCTACAGGCAGTTGTATACCCAATGTCCTTCTTCTCTATAGTTAAAGTAGGTTCCTCGAAAGACACCTCTTCCAAACCCTCGCCCAGGCCTACGTCTTCCCCTTGGGTAGTTGTTGTTCTGATTGCGTGGGTGTTGGTTGCTCTCCTCCTTCTCTTCTTTCTATTTTTGGCTACTGCTAGCTTCACCAGTTTTCTCCAAATCTCTGTATCTTCCTCCATTGTTTCTTCCACCAGCTCTTCCACTCCTGTCCTTTCCTCTCTGCTTACCATCAAATCTCTTATTCAGTTTCTCTTCTACTTTTAATGCAAAATGGTATGCATCCTCAACCGTGCTCATCCTGACCAGCCCCAGTTCTTCTTGAATGCTGGTTTGCAATCCATTGATGTATCGTGTGACTTTCTCCTTATTCGCCTCAGAATGGTTGATTCTAATTGAGATCTGATAGAACTCCTCCGTGTACTCCTTGACAGATTTACTTGCCTGTCTAAGACTCTACATCTTTCTCAACAAATCCAACTCATAATCTGCAGAGATGAATTGTCTTTTCAACTTCTCTACCATCCTATCCCACCTGGTGATCTTTTCCTTTCCCCTCCTATTCCTTTATAGCTGCACTCCTTTCCACCAGATGCTAGCATGTCCTTTCAGCTTTTTTTTTGTGAACCTGATCTGATTTGGGTCTGAGATCTCTTCATACTCAAAATAATCCTCCATGTCGTTGATCCAATCTATCAACTCCTCGGGGTTGAGATTCCTAGAATAAGTGGAGACATCGAACTTCGACTTCTTTCTAATCTGGGATATGGCCCTATACAGCCTAGCCTCTGTTGGATCCAATGCTTCTTCCTCATCAGATGGACCCTCTTCTTCCCAAACTTCATCTTCACTAGGTTCCTCCCTTCTTGGCTCAACTCCTCTTCTGATTTCCTCCTGCAGGGCTTCAAATTGCCTCTACAAGGCTCTAAGATCGACCTCTGATTGCCTGTTCCTCACACCACCATGGTTCCTACGCGGGGGCATCCTGCTCACTTCATCTCAACCCACAACCACTATCCTGGTGCGAAATGCCTCACTACTAGCGATCGGTTCGCGCACTCAAAACCTTCTGGCTCTGATACCACTTGAAGCAAAACTAAGATAACACACAAAAAATTCACATAAATTTCATTAACAGAGGTCGAAAATACAATAGTTCTATTCAAAATGGCCAAGAGTCCTTTTACAATGCATGCGCAGCCTTTTTATGATAGACCCGACCCTCTCGGACATCATTACACAGAATGCGGGATTCCCTGTAACCGCCCGCACGAATGTTCTGTCATCGCCTGCAAGATGCTGCCAGGTGCCCCGAATCATCATGGCCTATAATGGCGAAGTGCACTGCAGCTGCCTGTCCATCCACCCATCGAGTCATCATTCATATGAGTGCTCTATAGCCATCTGTAGTCTGTTGCCATGTGTCCTTCTGCCAAGGTCTCTGTAACTGCTTCATACTCCATGACCACCTGTAATTTGTTGTCATGTGTCCTTCAGCTATGGCCTCTACAACCGTCGGCCTGTCTGGAGTCGTGAGTGTTTTGTCGCGATATCGCGACATGTTTGCTTCCTTACGCCCTCTCTCCTCTTTGGTCGCGATATCGCGACGTTTTGGTCGTTCGGTCTCTATTTCTCCTTCGGGCCGCGAAACCGTGACATGTCGCGATTTCATGACCATTTTACCCCTTGGTGCCTTTGCCCCAAAAACGTCATGATTTCGCGACCACTTTGCACCCTGTCACCTTTCTTTCGAAAGTGTCACGATTTCGTGACCACTTTGCGCCTTTAAGCCCTCACTCCGAAAGTGTCACGATTTCACGACCATTTCGCGCCCTTGAGTCTTTGGTCCGAAAGTGTCGCGATTTCACGACCACTTTACGCCGTTGAGCCTTCGCACCGAAAGTGTCACGATTTCACGACAACTTTGCGCCTTCGAGCCTTTGGTTTGGAAGTGTCGCGATTTCGCGACCACATTGCGCCTTCGAGCCTTTGGTCCAGAAGTGTCACGATTTCGCGACCACTTTGCGCCTTCGAGCCTTGCCTCCGGAAGTGTCACGATTTCGCGACCACTTTGTGCCTTCGAGCTTTGCCTCCGAAGGTGTCATGATTTCGCGACCACTTTGTGCCTTCGAGCTTTGCCTCCGAAGGTGTCACGATTTCGTGACCACTTTATGCCTTAGAGCTTTGCCTCCGAAGCTGTCACGATTTCGAGACCACTTTGCACCTTCGAGTCTTGCCTCCGAAAGTGTCGCAATTTCACGACCATTTTGTGCCTTGGCCTCTTTGCTTTGAAAATGTCGCGATTTCACGACCATTTGGCGCCTTGGCTTCTTTGCTTTGAAAATGTCACGATTTCATGACCATTTTGCGTCCAGGCTGCTTTGCTTCGGAAATGTCGTGATTTTGCGACCATTTTGCATCCAGACTGCTTTCCTTCAAAAATGTCACGACTTCGCGACAGTTTCGCGCCTTGGCTCCTTTGCTTCAGAAATGTCGCTATTTCGCGACCATTTTGCGTCTTGGCCCCTTTTCTCAAAAAACGTCGCGATATCGCGACAGTTTGACCCTTTGACGCCCTTTCTCAGAAAGGGCCACGATTTCGCAACAGCTTTGGCACTTAAAGAAAAAATATTTTTGGGTGATGCAAGATTGCTTTTCCACCTCCGGATGCTCTTGCATCAATTATATGCTTTTATAATATTTAATATAAAAATTTTGAATAACTAAAATAATTAATAATATCAATTAATATTATACCTATCAAAAATAGGTATATATATATATTTAAAACTCCTTTCGCGATCCAAATCTTTAGCCAGGAAAAATCTTAAACTTCTTCCCTCTTACCATGTAACAACCAGACTTTACTTGATTTTGTAAATCTTTCGGGAATGTGAGAGATGCAAATTGAGACGAACACAACTAAATGTCTTGAAAACTCGATGAACTTAATATCTAGGGATTACACATATTTTAAGTCATGTAAAAGGCATGAGGAGGAGATGCTTCAACATGCAAAGTTTATGAAGAGACGGTGTAATGTATACCTTCCTTTTATATAAACAAGGAGCGTGTTAACATAAACAAAGGTTTCACAACATTTTTTATAAATAAATAAAATAGAGAATGGTGGTGGTATTGGAAAAAAGTGGCATAGTAATTCTGTTATGTCATGAGTATGGCGAAGATGGTATTGGAAAAAAGTGGCATAGTAATTCTGTCACGAATAGCTTGACTTAAATTTTAAAATGAATAAATATTTATGATTTGTTAATTGTTATATTGTGTTTTTTTATTTAATAAAAAATAAATAAAAAGTCTGTCTATATATATATATTAATTATATTTTAATAAAATAACAATTTCACATTTAAAATCAATTATTTTGAAGAATACTTTGATTATTTTAAAAAAAGAAGTTCATTTTGTTTTTTATTTTTAATAAAAGATAATTAATTTTTTTATATTATTAAATATTTTTTTTATCTAAAAAAATTGGTTAGTATTATTTTTATTTAATATATAAATAAATGATGATATGTTAAAGTAACTTTTTACTTACTAGATCATGAACAAAGTATATTTTAAAAGTTAGAAGATAGGATACTGATGTTATCAAGTTAATTATCTTTTTAATATATAAAAAATTGATAACATAGCTTATTGGGATGTTTTTAATGTTATATTTTATTAAAATATATTAAATAATTTAATATTAACTTGAAATTAAAAAATAATAATTCTTTAAGGTGTGGAAAATGCAATATGAATAGTCAAGTAAAATAATTTATTATAATAGGTGACAATATTTTTAGATATTTATCATAGTATAGCATTTTTTGAATAAATTAACCATAGTAATTTTAATGTTCTTGCTTGATATTTTTCAATACTTATGTAATCATAGTAGGTTGGATATCACTAATGGTGCATATAGATGATTTTTGTATAGGGGAATTATGCAATTTAGAGCTTTATGGGGAAATTTAGGAAATAGTATGTTTCCTCACCAAAATAATAAAAGCATTTAGTGGGTGTCATGATGTTGGAAGTTAGAATGATCATTTCTCTTATCATTCCCTTCTGATCCACATTTTGATACCAAATATCTTGGAATTTCAAAAGTGTTGGGAAGTATGGGTGAGAATTGACATAACTAAAACTCTAATAACCTCTCTATCTTTGACCTCATTTCATGATTAATTTTGATATAAATATTTAATTTGGATAGTTAACTTTATGAAAATAGGAAATACATCACTAAATAGTAATGGTTCATTTTGTTCTTGTCCCTTGACCAATTTGATATCATACTTCAAACTATTGGAGTATAAATTTTACCCTAGTTGTGTTTACTAGGATTGCAAGAAAACACTTAATTTTTAGAATCATAGTTTCTCTATTACTCAATGTAGCTCAATTATCTAGAACCACATGAGTAATCTCAATAGTCATCAGTAAATCCTTTTATGTTTGTTGCGTAGGATTTGCTTCTAGAATTTATTTCATCAATACCCATTATCAATGCTCATCGTAATAAAAGTGTCCCATGTTCTTTTTAGCTAATATTTTGTCATATTTTGATGATCTATAAGGAGTAAACATGATAACATGTCATAAAATAAATTAATATTTATTAACCTTATGTGCTTTAAAAATTCTAATGATTTGAATTTGACATGAATTCCTAAGATTTTTAACTTTATATTTTGAAATTTTCTCCAAGATTTGGACCACCACTTTTATGTGACCAGGCAACATAGCATCACGTAATAATGGTGACTTTTTTTATTGTTCTTACTCAACCATCACAAATTCATCCTTCAAAGCATCATGTTTTTGCGATACATGCTTTACTCTAGTTGTACTATGTAGATATGTAGAGAAATTTTCCACTTCTATTTTTTGTCTTATTTGTCACTTAGTGTAAGCTAAAGAAAGATACATCATACAAACGATAAGAAATAAGCAAGTATAATGAGAGAACTCGGTATTATATTTAAATGGGTTCTTGGTCTCCATTCACAACGATTTTATCTTGAGTGTGGAGGGGTATGAATACAATAAAATTTCTTATTTTATGGTATCACAATGGACAATAAAATGATAAATACCTCTTTTTGAAAAAAAAAATAATGGTGGTGTCTTCGATATTCTTTGCTACAACCAAGTGGTGGATGGGCTTTCGATATACTTGCAAATCATCCTCACTAATGGTGGATGGGATTTCAATATACTTGCAGGTCATCATTACTATAAAATCCTTTAAGAACCTATAACCTACACACACATGAATGTGTAGAGGGTGAAAACTACCCTACCACATATAATTCCTAATTAAAGGGTGGATCCACAAGGAGAGAACCTTTTTTTGGGTGAACCACGGGGGTATGTTGTGCTCTACACTCGATTCTATGGGGATGGGTTCACCGGGAATTATTTAAGGACTCACTCCAAGTCCTTAGGATATTCAGGAATTTTTGATGTATTCATTTTTAAGAAAAATACCTAAGTTTAGCCTTTCTAGTTCTAAACTAGGAAAGATAAAGGACAATGCATAATATAGTAGTAGAAAAATAGAATGCATGCATACAAGAGCTAACCTAATATGATTCTTTATTTTGAATGCTCACTAACCTAGGTTTTATTTAATAAAAACATTAAACCAAAAACATATATAATAAATGCACAGAAGTTATCCCTAGATGTAAACTAAAATCTTTTCACTTTTAGATGTCTAAGAATTAATAATTAGATCAAATCTTCAACCAATAAAATTATTAGATTACTTAACTAGACTAGTGGTTGATTTAGCTTTTTTTGCCTCTTGTTCAACGATATCAGAAATACTTGTTTTTGCAAAATAACTCATAAAACACTTAAAAATAGGATTAGCATTATAGGGCCTACTTAGACCACTATGTAATAGTCCTTAGAGGCATAGCAGTCAAGCCTTGTAGGTCCTTTTAGATGACATTTTAAAGCAGAAGTAGAAATTAACCTTTGGATGATTAATCATAAAACAAAAATGCAGTTACAAAAAATAGAAAATATAATACATTAGTATGATCTAAATGCAAAATGCAATGCAATAGTAAAAATAGAATTTTAAAATTACCTTTGATGTGCTCTCAAGAAAAGTTATACCTCGCTTGGAGTAGGCATGATAACATAGTAGCAAGTTACATCCTTCCTGTATGGGGTATGATATCACTTTTTTGGATGGGTTTACCCTAATCTGAGAAAGTGAAGTCATGCCTTGCTAATGCCAGACACGATATCATTGTAGATGAATAAAAAATAAAAGCAAATACATAAAGTGAAATAGATTCCAGAAACTAAGGAATCAAACCCTGATGGACGTCACAAAAGCAGGCAGATAAAATTGAAGTATCCAAATGGGCACTTTATCTCTTCGAACCACACCATGGATCCACAAAGTGACATGAAAATCCAATTCAATCCACGTAGTAGAAGATCAAATCTAAAATTCACACTTTAGGGTTAGCTTGTAGCAGAAGAAAGCAAAGGAAGAAGAGCGAGCTATCATAAAAATTTTGAAATTAATCAAAATCAAAATTTTGTATTAAATCACATATCACTTGCCTCTTTTTTAAACAAGAACATCCTTCCTTTTATAAAAAAAATCATATGGAAAAATGTAATCAAAATAAACCCAAATTTGATGCCAAAACACACTAAGAGGATTTAGACCTAGGTTTAAGTGAGCCAAAATAATAAAAATAAAAATTAAAGTAAAACTGGTGAAGTCACGCCCTGGGATGACGGAGCACGATATTGATCTGATGAAGTCGTACCCATCCATTATAGAGCACGATTTTTCCAAAGGCACTAAAAAAAGTAAGGTTGAGGTAGGAGAGTCCTATCCTTGTCTTAGACATCGGTTAGGGACCTCTTAGAGGTTATAAGGAATATTTCCCATTGAAAGTGGGTCAATTTTATGTTTCTACATTTTGCCTCCTCTTTGATGCATTTATGTCCTCGTAAATATGTCAATGAAAGGATGTAGTTACACACATTGGGAAACAACAACAAACAAAAATATGATGTCTAGTTTAGAAGAAAGGAATGATGCAAAAATAGTGTCATTTTGGACACTTTTAATTTTACTCATAAATCAAGGCATGAGGGACATTCATGCCTCTATAGGCTAGGTTGCCCCATTGGTTTTTATAAAAAAAACATTTCATAAAAACTCAAAATAACTAACACATAAGAAGAGAGAGAGGTAGACAACCGAGCGAAGCAAAAGGGGTAAAAGGAAAACAAAAAATAGGGTTTAAAATGGTAAAAAGGGGTAAAACCCTAATTCATTATCATCATGAAGAGGAGAGAAAATAGAGCTATGGGACAAAAAAGTTAATGGCACTTCCAGTTCATCGAGTGGTGGTCATGGGGTGAGGCCAAGGCATGAGAGTGGGTAAGGATCATATTTAACTCTTATTATGCATAAGGTTATCTCATTTTTTGCAATTTAATTAGGGTTTTGGAGTAATTTTTAAGAAATTTGCCATGAAAGTTGATGGATTTTGTGCCATAATCCATGCATGACTTTGCAGCCTAGCCATGATTTTACATCGGATGAAATACAGTGAAATTACACCTGAAAGATATCGAACATGATTTTGTGAAGTTACACCTAGAAAACAATAGGCACGATTTTGTGAAAGTGAATTCGTGCACCCAAAAATGGGATGTGACTTCACAAAATATAAGGGAAAATAAGAAAAATAAAAATAAATAAAAAGAGAGAAAAAAGAAGGAAAAAACAAGACAAGTAAATTCGAAGTACAATTTTTGAATTGTAATTATTGTATGCTTAATAAATGATGTTGAATTAATTTTTTTTTTTTATGGAACTAATTAAATTTTTATTTTGTGAATGCAACTAGGTATTCTCGAGAGTTGAGAGTGGAAATCAGGGGCTCTAGCTAAGTTGGATGCTCTAGGATAGGTAGAGAGGAATAGGCTAGCGATGATGGGGTTGACCCATGTGGTAAATATACCATAGATAGAGATAGATAGAATGATGTTGACCACCCTAGCATAGAGGTGGTATCCAAAGACTTCCACTTTCAGGTTTCCAATATGGGAGATGACTATCAAACTAGAGAACATGTGGATTTTGAGGATCCCCATTAGGATGAGAGATGTCTATAGAGCATGAGGGAAGGAGGCCACTCTTCAATGGTTTTCTATAGGTTTCACCCACCAGGTGTGAGAGGGCACCATAGTAGTTGATGACCTGGTCAACCACTTTGGAGTAAATCTACTAACTGATGTGCTTACAAGGATTGTGGTTGGTCTCTTAACATGCCACACAAGCAAATGATACTTGCCATAGGTACTAGCAATATCAATAGCATACATGCAACTTTAGGGGGTTCGATTCACATGGAGTCCTTATGTTTTGGCTCACTTATACAAGATATTGTGCAACAACGTGTATAAGCAACATATAGGACTAGTTTATAGGAATTTTATCTAGGTGTGGTGCTTGGATCACATCATGGTGTAGATACCGTTAGCACTACCAGGACCATTGTCTGACTTGGAGTGGCTAGTAGCATATATATGATGAAGATCCTTGGAGAGGACTGTGATGGCCTATGCAAGAAACCTACCACTAGCTAGACAGGTGCTTGATGAGCTTCAAGATGCATAGCTTATCAGGGGACCATGTAGGCTTCACCCTGGTTGTGTAGATGACAAGACAAAGCTAGCAATATTGAGAACAATTAGATAGCTAATATCGTAGAGGGGATAGCCAAAGATACTCAATTTTTATCGAGTCTTGTGGCATTTTGGGATCTTACAAGGAGTCCCAAACCTAGAGGACTATTGGTATCGAAGGGTGACATGGGACCCAGTAGGAATTGGAAGTAAGCTAGACCTCGTCATATGGGCTGAGAAGGACATAGATGATCCTCTTTACATCATCCTAGGGGTAGGTAATGTAGGGGTGGCCATTGGATATAGGCAGTGGTATAGATCAGTTATGCCCTAGAGGATCTACATCCTCATGCAAGTACAAAGGCACCAAGTGATAGATCTAGGCATGTAGTGGGTACTCTGAGAGGTAGTTTGTAGGACCACAGAGAGGACACAACAAGATCCTACTATGATGAGATAGAGGTTGACATGAGTTTGGATCTAAGTGGTAGATAATACCATCCTAACAAAAATGACTAAAGAGGGAGGGATGAGACATACCCCCACATAAATAGAGGTGTCATAGGTCAGATATCCTACGAAGACATCCACATTAGTAGCGATGGGAGGATAGATCTAGAGGATATAGGATTTTTAGGTACAACTAGCTTCTCTTCAAACATATATGGCTTAGTTGTAGGTTGAGAGAGACACAATGATGGTAGAGGTTACCCAAATTTAGGAAGAGGTGGCCCAACTAGATGGAGAGTACTAGTATGCCAAGGCTAAGGGGATGGATATCATTGGGATTATCTAGGTAGGATATGTAGTGTAGTTTCTTCAGGTAGAGCTACAATGGATAGGTGATAGGTTGGAGATAGCTATTAGGAGGGCCATATTTTATGAGGTAGCTTACTATGTAGTTATCCCTTTAGAGTGAATGATGAAACCTCCTCCATCCCTTCATTTGGTGAGCAAGTCACGATCCCAATCATATATTTTGATGACATCTCAGTAGTCGGTGGCATAGCCAAGGTTACCTCCACATCAGATAGGGGTAGAGAGATTTGTCGCTTAGAGCTAGGAGAGGATAGGCTATGGATCAATATGACAATTTTTTTATTGTGATGTTCATCCCTAGGTTGAGTGTACCGAGTCTTGATTGTGGTACACAAACCTCACATGATCTACTCTTTTTACTACGAGTAATACATAGCTATGAATATTACTATCATTCTATGTGTTCTATATACAATGATTTAGTGCATGTTTTATATGTTTTGCTTATTTATTTCAAGTTTTTTTTTTTATGTATGTAAACTATCCTATTGCAAACTACATTAGGATGAATAAATGCAAAAATGGGAGAACAAGAAGGAGGAAGAAGGAACAAAATCAGACAAGAGAAAACAAGAGAAATAAATAAGAGAAGGAAGAATAAAGAGAAGTAGAAATAATAAGGAGAAGAAGAAATAAGAAAGAGAAGAAGAGAGAAGAAAGAGAGGAAGAAGATAAAATAGGGGGGTCCAAAGGTCAACCATCAGAAAAGAAGAATGAATGCTCCATAGTATAATACTAGCATAGGTTACACAGAACCAATGTAGCTATATACTGTAGATTGTATTAATGAGATAGCTAGACCCACTATGGGTATAGCACTTGCATTAATGTGAAAAACTGTGTGTGGAATTTTGACTCGCTATTGGTGTTTTATCCCTTATTGACTATTGTGAGGCGATTACCTACTAGGATGTGTGTTGCGGTCCACTAAAAATGACCAATGAGCTTATTTTATAATGGGGTTTTGAGCTTGCTAAGTCAAAATAGAGTATAACCTGATAGATGATTGTGGATGATGTAATACCTGCTAGAATAGTATGCAAGTTCTATCTCCATATTGGGAATTTTAAGAAATATTTTGTGCAATAAGAGTATTCAAAATAATGAAGGAATCAAGAAAAGGAGAAGAAGAAATAATAAGGATAAAATAAGGAAGTAAATATTACCTAGGGGGGATATTTCTAGGCATCCCATTCCTAGTGAGAAGTGCAATGCATGTGAGTTATGTCCTAACTAGGTATCATCACATGCAATTGTTGCAAAATTCCTAAAATCTATATGAGAAAGCAGTCATGAAAAATCAATAATGTAAGGATGACAATAAATGATTCAATATGAGCAAGCAGGTAAATGCAAATAGAAAATAAAGATGCAACTATATGATAATTTTTTTTTATGGAGAATTAAAAGCAATGCAAAGTCTAAATGCATCATACATCTTATAAAAATAAATATGTGTGCGATGAGGTGTTGGATTGAATACACCCTCAAAATCATGGAGAATCCATTTTAAGGCTTTTTATTCAAGGCTTTTTATCCTCAAACTTATTATTAGTGTGTGATTCACAACTTCATTTTACCCATATGACTGAGGGTGGAAAGCCATGGAAAAATTAAGGGAAACTCCCAAAAGTTTCCACAAGTATCTCCAAAAGTGTCCCATAAAATATAGATCTCTGTGAAAAATAATGCTAGTTGGAATACCAAAGGATCACCACACTATCTCAAATAAAATAAGTGTCAACTTAGGTGTTATACTAGTCTTCCTGCATGGAATGAATTTGGTCATCTTACTGAATCAGTCGACAATCACAATAACACTAGCATGCTACCTCACGGTCAAGGAAAATCCACTCACCAAATCCATGGATATGCTCTCCCAAGAACATGAAGAAATAGGTAAATGAACACTCAAGCCCAAATTCCTATTTGCTTATTTAGAATGACAACATATGATACACTATCTCAAAAATTCTAAGACATCTCTATGCATGTGAGGCTAGTAGAGTGTTTTCTATTTCCTAAAGTGACCTCCATAAAGTGTTGAGTGGGATTATTTGATGAGAGAAACCCAATGCTCTTGTGGTACACAAATGTTTTCTAACTTGTACAAAATTCCATCCTTCATATGATAGTCCTAAAAACGGGTGAAGTTGGAGGATGAAGGATGTACAAAACGACGATGCACTTTTCTAAAATCTAAATCAAGAGCATAAATAGATGGTCAAGTCTGAAATCCTATATAGGAGGTAGTCACAATTGTTTTTAAGGCTTGATCCATGGATGGATGACTCAAAAAATCAACCACTGTATTAGTTGTTCATTTCTTATACTTGATGACCAAGTGGAACTGTTGCAAGTAAGTGGTCCACTTCATGTGCCTAGCTTCTTCAATCTTGGTTTGTGATTGAAGAAACTTGAGAGGCATGTGATCTATGTGGACAATTGTTTATTTTCCAAGAAGATAGTGTCTCCAATAATTTATGGCTTGGACCAAAGCATACAACTCTTTGTTATATGTGGAGTACTTTATTTTGGAAGCTAAGAAGGTCTCAGAATGATATGCCATGGGGTGTCCATTTTGCTTCAAAACTACTCCCATTAAAAACTGTGAGGCATTTATCTCTTTATCAAATGGATGAGAGAGGTTTGGAAGGACAATAATATGGGTAGTTCTTAGTTTGTATTTCAAAGTCTCAAAATTTTGATCATGTTCCTTGATCCAATAAAATATAACTTTAGATTTTTTTATATGGTGAAATGGATTAGCAATGATAGAGTATCTAGGTATAAACTTACGATAGAAATTCTCAATCCCAAGAAAACTCCTAAGATCAATGAATGATGACATATTTGGCCATTTTTTTAGGACTTCTACCTTTTTGGGATCTACATGAATTCCTTGCTGATTTATTATAAATCCAAGCTAGAATATTGAATTTTGAGCAAATGAACACTTGGGATGGTTAGAAAAAAGTTGGTTCTTATCAAGGGTGTGTTTATTGATATCCTTGTATATTATTACAAATATGTTTAGGCAATCTCTAAACACTTCATTCATCAACCTCATAAAGGTTGTAGGTGCATTTGTAAGACCAAAGGGCATAACCAACCACTCAAATATCCCAAAATTAGTCTTAAATGTTATTTTCCAAGTATCTTCTACTTGAACCCTTACTTTATGGTATCCACTCTTAAGATCAATTTTAGAGAAAAAAATTGCCCCTTGAAGTTAATCTAGTAAGTCATCAATTTGAGGTAGAGGATATCTATTTTTATTATTATTATTTTTAATGCATGGAAATCAATACAAAGTCTCTATGAGCCATCCTTTTTTAGCACCAAAAGAATAGGGGAAGCACAAGAAGAAATGCTAGGCTTAATGAATACTTTAGCCAACAAGTTCTCAATTTGGCATTTGATTTCATACATCTATAACATTGATTGTCTATACATGGGTGCATTTGGAAGTGATACACTTGGAATGATTTCAATGCTATGATTAATATATCTCTCTGGTGGTAGAGTGGTGGGTTCATTAAACACAAACTGATGTGATTGTGTAATATTTTGAAGTGAAGCATTCTTTATGTGGAACTTAGAAGTTTATGCTTGATATTCTTTTTGTGTGGGTCTTATGAATATGAGTGCCAACTCTTTTGCTTGATTTATTTCTTTGTGAGCTTACCTATAACTTAGCACTATATTAGATGTGTCCTTAGTGAATTCCACCAGACATTGTTTGTTATGCAATTCCAATGTGTAGGTGTTCTTTTTGGCATGGTATATAGTATTCCTATCATATTTATAGGGTTTACCCAACTAAATTCCACAATAATCCATATTTTTTACATCACACTTAACCTTATCCACAAATGTATCACCAAAGGTAAAGGACATGGTACAAGTGTATGTGATGTCTGAAGTAGATCCAACATCCTTCCATGCAAGTGCATAAGATTGAGGATATTGTTTGGTGGGGATATTCAAATTCTTGAAAATAGATCTCACAATCATATTTTTCTATGAGCCATTGTCTATGATATAGTTAATAGAAACATTATGTGTAAGGTGGGCCTTAGTGACAAACAAATGGTCACAATCCCCATGAGCGGAAAAAAATGTCATAAGGGAAAACTTATTGTGTTTTTCCTTCAAATCAGGGTGTTCTTCCTCTCTCCTTGTAGCCACAATGGGGCCATATTGTGTGCCCTCATTTGACTTTATAAAAAGGTATTTCTTATTCATTATCCCAAGTACAAGACAATTAGATTTGGTATGACCATTCTTTTTACAATAAGTATAAGATAATGTAGAGGAATAATTTTTAAAGCTAGAAGGAAAGAATGGTATTTAGATGAATGGGGAGGACTAGAAGAATTAGGGGAAGAGAAGTTCTTCAACTTTGGTTGGTGTTGATTTGAGCCTTTGGACGAGCTTTCCTATGATTGTTGTGCTTTGTAGGAACCACCAAATTTCTCCTCCACTAATATGGTATGCTTGAATATTGATGATAATGTGGAAAATATAATGAATTTCATCTCCCTCATTATAGGATCATGTAAACCACTTAAATTTTTTTTAATAAAATCTTCTTTTGAATAAGTGATACCAGAAACAACTCTGAGCTTATTGAATTGAAAAATATAATAAAAAACTGTCATATTAAAACCTTGCTTTAACCTATACCATTTGATCCTTAAATATGCATGGTAGTTAGCTGGAAAAAATATTTCTTTCAAAAGTGCCACTATTGAAAGTGCCACTAATTATTTCCAATTTCTTACCTTAGTTGTGCCATCAAAAACCAACATTTGTACTAAACTTGTAAGTCTTACCTTTGTCAAAGGTAATTGGTCTTTAGGTTCAAGCTCAACATATGAGAACCAAGTCTCCATATTCAAGATCTAGGTTGATAGTACATCAGGATTATAGGATCCATCATAAGGTTTTACATCACATTTGATTTTGTTGGTAAACTTATTATTGTAGATTTTGACATCATTTTTTATAGTAATGTCTTTCACCCTATCCATCAAATCTCCTACTACAGTGGTGATGTTTGCCACTTGTGTTGCAAGGTCATTGGCCATTTGGGCTATAGTTTATGCCAATATATGAGGGTTTAAAACAATTCAAACCAATTGCCTTCTTCTAAACTTTTCAATTTGAAGGTGATTTTAAGTGCAAAAAGAGATTCAACATATTTTTCTAAATTTTCAAAAAATAGCACTTTTAAAACTCAATATTTCCCCTCAATGCAAGTATTTTGCCCAATAAGTGAATATTTATAATTTTTGCCAAAAAAAATAATAGTATAATATGAAAAAATTAAAAATATCACCTCCAATTGATTCACAATGTCCAACAAAAAATATTTGTGTTGTTTTGAACCAACAAGTATGCAAGTCAACAGATACGTGCAATCAACAATGGCAGAAGGGCAAAAAGTATGCAAGTTAAACTATCAACAATGGTGGTCTCTGTAGTGACATGTGTAGTTGATCAAATGACTATCAAACAACTATGGAGTGTGTGAACGCTCTCTGTGATTACCATAAGGTAATCAATTTATTAGTTACACTATGCACCTTAAAAATTGTACACAGTCCCCCCATGCAATGTGTGTGGCACTAACATGCAATACGACAAAAACAAATATCCTCAGTAGTTTGTTTCAGTGCTTGAAAGGTTTGAATTAGAACCAAATTATTTGTGTTATTGCATGTCTCTGAAGTGCATGCATGATAAACAAGGTATTCTATCCTCCAACTTGACACTACTGTGACTCTCATGTGTCTCTAAAGTGCATGCACATCAAGATAAAAAATATTAGAATTATTTGATTTATGTCTTGATAAGAAGGAGGTTACTGCTAGAGAATGTGTCATGATGCAGGGAGAAGAAAGGTGCTATCAAAATAATTAATTAGTCCTTCAACGGCTAAGGTTTGATTTCATCATGATTAATTAGAATTGGATGGAAATAATGCTCATCTGTCAGAATTAAGAAATTCTTGAAAAAAATAGGTGTCACGACGAGGGTCTCGCATAGGAGGTAATTGATTCTATCATGATGCTCGTCAAAAAAAATAATGTCATCGCAATCACAATGATATCGAAAGGTTGTCAATGGTCGAGACTGGATTTTCTTCACCGCTAAAATATTTATTACGTAACCCATTGATTTCATATATATATATATATATATATCTTTACCGTTAAAATATTTATTACGTAACCCATTGATTATATATATATATATATATATATATATATATATATATATATATATATATATTTCAACCTTTATAAAAGGTTTTACCTCACTGATCAATCCCACTAGCTCCACATGCTGGAAGCCTCTAAATTGTACATGCTTACTCCCTAAATAGCTACAATAAGATTTTAATATTTTTGTTGATCGATTACTCCTTTGTGCAATTTATGAATAGGCATGTGAATAATGTTGGTGATCCTTGAAAATCCTCCATCAACCTTCCAAACTTATTAGTTGAACTACTTGTCATTGTTAGTTTGTGTTCTTAATATGGTAATAAAAATAGGCAATCAACCTTAGCCCATAACAAGGTACTTTGTGCTTAACTCTACATGGCCTGCATAATATGGATGGTGTCACTCACTATAAATGTAAGTTAATTTTTATCATGCCCTCCATGCAACATATAGTCAACCACTTAGCAATTTTCAATGGATCTAAAATTTTTACGTGGTTTCTCCTTGCCAGTAAATCACGTCATTGGAGAACACATTGGTTGGCAATAAAAATCAATAAAAACCCTAGTTTTACTTAAGGTTATGCTCGATATAAAATATTTTATGTTGAAAACTCCAACCTTATTATTTTTTAGAGTATAAGATATTTGTTCTTGTAAATTACCAATAAATATATCAAGCACATCTTTCTGAGACATAGGTTGTCTTAATCATCCAACTAAACTTCTCCAACAAGCTAAAAATTTTGAAAAGCTTTATTATTTAATTTGTTTTAAATCATATAGATCTCTCATAGTCACTTCCTTTTCAATATAAGCACTAAAATGATGAACAAACATCTCTGTGGTTTTCTCAAAACTCTTCAAAGAATAGTTGGCCAACCAATAATAGCATTATAATACCACTCCAACAAGACTCTTTGGAAATATTTTCAATAAGAGCATATAATCATAAATAATATCATGGTAAGATATTTTGAATCCTCTTAAATACTCTATTGTATCTTTAGTCCCTTTGTAGATTGGTAAAATTGGCATAGGAAAATTCTTAGGATAAGTTCAGTAGCAACAATAGGATCCAATGGTTGAATACACATTTCTTTATAGTTGTATTTAAATCCTAAAGGCTGAATCATATCCATTCTTGAAACCAATTAATTCACTACATTTTCCAAATTCTACATTTCTAAATTACTATGTATGTTTCCCAAACTTCCCAAAGGAGTAAAGTATGCATGTTGAAACCTAGATGTTTGATTCAAGTTTTGGATACTTTTTTTGTATGTAGCACTTTGTGGATAACTAAAATTTGGTGGAATAGAAGCAAAGGTGTTTATATTAGTAGATATAGGTGGAAATTGAGAATAGTTTTTTGGACCGTTACTAGTTAGATAGACTTGCAGATTTCCTCCAACATTGGTGGTATTAGTAGTGGCACAAGTCACATGGTTCTTAAAATTGTTTTCATGCAAGGATTGAGTTGTAGGAATGTGAAGATGAATCAAAGGAGACCTATTGGGAGGGGAAGGAGTAGCATCCTATTTTTAAAGATAAGATTCTTGTTCTACACATTCCAATATTTTTTCCTTAATAACTTTCATGAATTTCCAAATGTGATCAAATGGTGAAATGACATAACTACCATTAGGTATAGAAAAAGGATAAATATTAGTTTCAATTTCCATATCTACCTCTTCTTGCTCTTATGGATATACATTAGGGTATTTCCTATCAATCTAATCATACTCTAAAGGAACATAACCAGAATCTAGTTGTTCCCTCTAGATTCTAAGGAAAGGATCCATTAGAAGCAATGAAAGACAAATAGGGGAAACACTAACAAACAAATTTTAATTACTTAAATATTTTTCAAAAAAAAATTATGATCTTGCTTGGTATTTGAAATAAAATGAGGTTTTCACATTAGGTTCACCAAATATGTAGAGGTGTAAAACTACCCTACCACATACAATTCCCAAACAAAATGTTGGATATGCAAGGAGAGAACCTTTTATGGGGTGAGCCATGGGGGTATGTTGTGCTATACACTCAGTGCTCGGGATATGGGTTCACTAGAAATGGTTTAAGGACCCAATCCAGCCCTTAGGATATTCATGAATGTTTGATGTATTCAGTTTTAAGAAAAACACATAATTTTAGCCTTTCTAGTTCTAAACTAGGAAAGATAAAGGACAATGTAGAATACAGTAGTAGAAAAATAGAATGCAAGCATACAAGAGCTAACCTAATATGATTATTTATTTTGAATGCTCACTAAGCTAGGGTTTATTTCATAAAAACTTTTAAGTAGAAACATACATAATAAATTCATAGAAGTTATCCCTAGATGCAAACTAAATGCCTTTCACTTTCATATGCCTAAGAATCAATAATTATATCAGATCTTCAACCAAAAAAATTATTAGAGAACTTATCTAGACTGGTGGTTGATTTAGTTTTTTTACCTCTTGTCCAATGATATTAGAAATAACTATTTTTGAAAAATAACTCATAAAATACTTGAAAATGGGATTAACATTAGGGGGTCTGCTTAGGAAATTGTGTAATAGTCCTCTAAGGCATAGCAGTAAAGCCTCCTAGGTCCTTTTAGATGACATTTTAAAGCATAAGTGGAAATTTACCTTTGGATGATTAATCATAAAATAAAAATGTAGTAATAGAAAACAAAAAACAAAATGCAGTAGTATGATATAAATACAAAATGGAATGCAATAGTAAAAATAGAATCTCGAAATTTCCCCTGGTGTGTTCTTGGGTAAAGTCACACCTTCCCTACAGTGGGCATGATAATACAGCAATAAAATTGCACCCTATCTATACAGGGCATGATCTCACTTTTGTGGACTGGTTTACCCTAATCTGGGCAAGTGAAGTCATGCCTCACTAATATTGAGCACGATATCACTACAGATGAATGAAAAATAAAAAGCAAATGCAGGAAGTGAAATAAATGCTAAAATAAGTAATCAAACCCTGAAGGACGTCACAGAAGTAGGCAAAGAAAATTGAAGTATCCAAGCAGGTACTATATCTCTCCAAACCACACCATGAATCCACCAAGTCACACAATAATCCAATCCAATCCATGTAATAGAATATAAAATCTGAAATTCACACTTTGGGTTTAGCTTGTAGCAGAAGAAAGTAAATGATGAAGAGCGAACTATCATAAAAAATTTGAGCTCAATCAATAATCAAAATTTTACGTTAAATCGTATATCACTTGCCTCTTTCTTAAGAAAGAACATCCTTCCTTTTATAGATGAAATCATAAGAAAAAAGGTGGGTAAAATAAACCTAAAGTTGATGCCAAAACATGTTGGGAGGGTTTAGACATAGGTTTAAGTTGGCCAACAGAATAAAAATAAAAATTAAATTAAAAATGGCAAAGCCATGCATGGGGATTATGGAGAGGGATACCTCTTCAGGGAAGTCATGCTCGGCCATTATGGAGCACTATTTCACCAAAGCCACTTCAAAAAGCAAGGCTATGGGAGTAGAGGCATATCCTTGTTTTAGATAAGGTTTAGGGACCTCTTACGGGTTCTAATGAAGATTGCCTACTAAAATTGGATCAATTTTTTGTGTCTACAGAATGCAAACACAAGAGGGTTAGTAGAACCTATTTATGTGAATGAAAGTAGTTACCATAAGAACTCTAACAATGAATGAATTAAAACTATAACACAATGTGTAGAGAAAAAAATAAAACATTAAAGTCATCTCTTGCTAATTATTTGACCTTGATCTTTGTCTATTGTTGGCTAAAATTACTCCTTATAAAATAAAGGGCCATATTTGGGACTGTGTAAATACGGGTTGGTGTTTGGTAAATGTGAACGCACATTTGCTTCTATTTAAATGCCTTCTCACATTTGTTGCTGAGTGGTAGGAATGCTAGGGTTCAATCTAGGACCTTGATGGGATCAATCTCCATAAGCATTGATAATATTATGTAGTGATTCAAGCAGCATAACAGTGTATTTCTTAGCCTCTTATTTGTGATGGAGTGATGTTTCCTTTATAGGTCGTTTGGTATTTTAGAAGTAAATTATAGGTGTTAAGCCAAGCTACCAAGTGGTAGGGATTGGATAGTCACCTATCCTAGGTAGTTATAGTGAGTCACTCAGAGTGTCCCACTTAGGTGGAATAGTGATATGTGGGTAGGTGGAAGTGGAGTGATGTGTTTAGTGAGGTGTTATATGTTGCAAGGGGAGGGGTAGTGGTGGTTAGGACACATATCCATGGGGAAGACAAGGTATCCTAGGGGGGATTTTTAGATTTAATAAAATATAAAAAATAGAATAATGTGCAGGAATTTTATACCTAAGTTTAGAATTAGGCAAATTTTATTATGCAGGATTGTGGGGTGGATGCAAATGCCTAGATTTTCGTATCTACATAGGCTTATTTTTGTACTGCATTGTGTATGCAGTGCAAAAACAAGAGACACCTAGCTTTATTGGATGAAGATGAATTTTTGTTACCTCAGCACAAATATGGAGCGACCGATGAAATTTTTTATTTTGAATTACCCTCTTAAGCAATGAATAGGTGAAATATAGAATATATAAAACCCACAATTTTCTTGACAAATTTTGGATGATGGATGGATGATTTTGTGGATGCAAATATTAAGAATCAAGATCAACTTTTTTATCCCAAGTTTGAATTGGGTATGCATTATAGAAACTTCACTCTTAGTAGAATGAGGAGCTTTTTGATTTGGTTGATGGACCATGCAATATAGTATGTGTGTGATAATCAAATCATTCAAGGTGATTTATACACTTGATTGTAGTCATAGAATTCAGAACATACACTATCATGGTGCATATCGATTTGGGATATTTCTATTTTGTCCCCCTACAAAGAGGATTTTTGATAGCTTTGTGAAAAGTTTCTAAAATGCAGTCACTTTCCAAATTTAATTTACCAAATCGATCTGATTTCGGAAAATATGATATATAATGATATTATAATACATTTGATGATATAATTTGATTGTTTTGTGAAGTTTTGTAGTGTTTTGGTGATGTTTTAAGGTGTTATTTGATGATTTTTTTGAACAAGTGTCCTTATGGTGATCTACCCATCCTACTGGATTGTATGGATAACCAATTTTTGCAACCTCAATTTGACTAGAGTATATCACTAGACACAAGGTTAACTCAAGGATTATTTTTTATTTTTATTTTTTGGCAAAAGAGGTTTGATGCATTTGGATCTTTTGAAGTGATTTGACCAAAGAAGTGTGCTTACCTTAGATATTTTTGAATTGAATTTACCAAAGGTATGCCCCATTTGGATCCTTTTAGATGGAATTAACCAAAGGAGTTTTATTCTTTTGAAGTTTTTTTTAATTTATTTGACCGAAGGGGTGTCTCCTTTGGGTTTTTTTGTTTGAATTGACCAAAGGAGCATCCCATTTGGATCCATTTGGATGGAATTGACCAAAGATATTTGAATCCTTTGGAGCATTTTTTAATTGATTTAACCAAAGGGGTGTCTCCTTTGGGCCTTTTGAATTGAGTTAACCAAAGGAGTTTGGTTTCTTTTGAGCGTTTTTTAATTGTATTGACCAAAGAGATATCCCCTATGGAGCCTTTTGGATTGATTGTGACAAAATGAGTTTAGTTCCTTTGGATCCTTTGAAGTTAATGTGACCAAAAGAATTTTGTTCCTTTGGAGCCTTTTTTTAATATGCATGTTATGAAATGAATGTATTATTAATTAATAAAATTGGTGGTGATGTATGCAAATTAACGAATGATATTTCCTTATTAATTATAATTCAAATAGGTTATGGATCATTGTTTATCTAACTTTGCATTTATTACTTAATTAGGGGCACCAATATAGTGGTATTGGTTTGACCATATGTTGCACTATGAAATGGACTATGATACGTGTGTGATAATGTGAGCGTTGTATGGAATGGAATCTCACTTATGACTTGGTTGCCTTAGGTATGAAGGTTCTAAATTTGTTTTCAAAGACCCAAACATCCTAGTGATCTCAAACAAACTCATCTATTAATATTACAAATCCATAAAATATTAAGGGTTTCCTAGTAGAGTCAAATTTGTCAAGGACCTATTATATGTGCAATGAATGTTCATTTTTAATTAGTTTTGAGTTTGGTATTAACACAAATTTATTAAGAATCAATGTGTGTGCAAATGGTGGAATAATTTACCCATATTTAGTAGGGTGATATTAATAGTAATTGAGATAACCAAGTATTGATTATGGAGCCTAATTAAATTGGAGGCCTTTTTTTCAATCGCACTTGGACCCACTACGTGAAATAAGGGAGGGTGTAGGGGGGGCATTATCGCCCTTACTACTATCGCTAGGGGGTCCAGGGGGTTTCATGGGCAGTGCCCCCAAAGCTAAAAATATATGTTTTTTTCTCTATGTAAATCTGGACCATTTGATATTAGGTCATAGATCGGACAATGGATTTTAGGCAGGTTTTTTTACCCTAAAATTGTAATACATTATTATAAGAGGAGGTTGTACAATGACTAAAAATTTAATGAGGTGTGCAACTATGTACAGAGGGATTTTTTGGATGGAATAAAAAAGGGCTTAGTTATTTTCTCCGTGGAGTAGCCCAGTTTGGGTGAACCACGTTATATCTGTGTCTATTGTGTATTGCATAATTTTTATTTTTTTTTGCATTATATTATTTCTTGTATTTTATGCTTTAATCCTAACAATTGGTATCAGATCTTAGGGTTTGAAAAATGCACTTGAAAGGAGGGTTTCCAGTTCGAGTGGGAGTAATGGCAAAAGAAGGTAGGTTTAGGGTTGAGAAGTTCAATGGCCAAAACTACCAGCTATGGAAGATGCAAATGGAGGATTATATTTATCATAAACATCCTTATATACCATTAGGCAGAGTAGCAAATAAGCCGACATCAAAAACTAATAAATAATGGGAAGTTCTATATAGAAAAGCACTAAGAACAATACGACTGTACTTGGCATTGTCGGTGGCCTTCAATATTTCAAAAGAAAAGACAACGAAGGGTTTAATGAATGCGTTGGCTAAACTATATGAAAAATCCTCAGCTTTGAACAAGGTATTTCTTATGAAACATTTATTTAATATGCAGATGTTAGAAGGTGGGTCTATTACTAATCATTTAAATGAATTTAACACGGTTACAAATCATTTAAGTATCTGTAGGAGTAAAATTTGATGATGAGGTTAGGGCTCTCTTGATTTTGTGCTCATTGCCAGAAAGCTAGAATGGCTTGGTAATGGTTGTGATTAATTTTATCTCTAGTTAAAATACTTTAAATTTTGATGATGTTATTGGTGTTATCCTTAGCGAGGAAATGTGATGGAAAAGCAAAGGTGAAACATCAGGTAATGCTTTGACTGTAGAGAACAAGGGGAGACAAAGGGAGAGAGGAAAAGCCTAGTGAATCATGGAAAATCAAAGAAATATAGATCCAAATACAAAGGGAAGTAGTTGGAATGCTGGCATTGCGGGAATAAAGGACACCTAAAAATAGACTATTGGAATCAAAAAGAAAAACAAGGAGAAGAAAAATAGGGTAATCAGGAAGCAAACATTGTAGGTGATGTATTGCAAGATGCTCTAATTCTTTCACTAGACAATATTAATGATTGTTGGGTGCTATATTCTGGTGCATCATATCATGCCACACCCCATAGGAAATATTTTCTATATTATGTTCAGGGTGATTTTGGACATGTCTATCTGGGTGATGATGGACCATGTAAAATCACAAGAAAGGGTAACATACAAATAATTTTACCAAATGGAAACCAATGGTTGTTGAAAGAGGTAAGGCATGTTCTTGAATTAAGAAGAAATATAATTTCCACAGGGTAGTTGGATAGTGAATTATGTATAGTTACATTATCAACAAACTCGTGGAAGGTTGCTAAAGGATAAATGTTATTAGCAAAATGAAATAAGGAAGCTACATTGTATGTATGTACTGGTAATACTAACCTTTATATTGCTTTAGCTTCTACAGGAGTGGATACAGCTTCGTGGCATCATAGGCTTGGGCACATGAGTGCAAAGGGGATGTAGACTCTCCATTAAAGAAATTTGTTGTTGTTGAGCAAGGTGTTGCAAGAAGGTTGTCATTGTTGTCAACACAGGCAGTTAGATCCAAGGATGCAGTGGGTAGACAGATCAAAAGTCATTCAGATGCAGAAGATAGAAAAAATTCGAAGAAAAAGACAAGTTAGAAAACTGTCGCGATATCGCGACATGTTTTCTGTCGCGATTTCGCGACAAGTCGGAGGAGAGAGAAAGTGCAATAAGAAATGTCACGATTTCACGACGAAAGTGAGGAGAGAGAAAGTGCAGCCAAAAATGTCACGATATCACGACGAAAATGAGGAGAGAGAAAGCACAACCGAAAATGTCACGATATCGCGACAAGTCGGAGGAGAGAGAAGGCGCAATCAAAAATGTCGCGATATCGCGACAAGTCGGAGGAGAGAGAAGGCGCAATCGAAAATGTCGCGATATCGCGACAAGTCGGAAGAGAGAGAAGGCGCAATAAAAAATGTCATGATTTCGTGACAAGTCGAAGGAGAGAGAAGGCATAGTTGAAAATGTCACGATTTCGCGACATGTCGGAGGCCAAGAAGCTAAGTTGAGAAACTGTAGCGATTTCGCTACATGTTGAATTTTCGCAGGCAGAAGCAGGGAGAAAGTGTTAAGTAAAAAGGATGTAGCGATTTCGCTACGAGTTGCAAAGGCGCAAAGTAAAGGTGTAGCGATTTCGCTACGAGTTGCAAAGGCACAAAGTAAAGGTGTAGCGATTTCGCTACGGGTAAAAGTTGCGCAAAACAAAGGTGTAGCGATTTCGCTACAAGGTGAAAATACTCAACACGAAGGTGTAGCGATTTTGCTACAAGTCTGAAGGGCAGAACTCAAAGGTGCAGCGATTATGCTTCAAGTCGAAAGTGTAAGGCACAAAAGTGTAGCGATTTCGCTACGAGTCAATATTTCACGGGTAAAAGCAGTTGAAAGCACAAGGCACTAAGTTGTAGCGATTTCGCTACTGAATGAAGCACAAAATGTACGGAAGCCGAAAGCATCACGATTTCATGACAAAGATGAAGATGACGTCAGCGAAAGCTGAAAGTGTCACGATTTCATGACAAGGTGCGAGAAAAGCCGCCAGAAGCTGGAAGCATCATGATTTCGTGACAAGAATGCGGATGACGTCAGCGAAAGCTAAAAGTGTCACGATTTCATGACAGGTTGCGAGAAAAGCCGCCAGAAGCCGAAAGCGTCACGATTTCACGACAAGAATGATGATGACGTCAGCAACTGATCAAAGTGTCACGATTTCATGACAAGAACGGAGGCAAAGCTGTCAACGGCCAAAAGGGTCACGATTTCGCGACGACAAAGTCAAGGAGGTGTACGGACACAAAAAGTGTCACGATTTCATGACGTGTTGCCATTTCACGGCAATAAGCTACAGGAAGGTGGTGAAGGTGGCAGAAGAGTTTGAGGCCGACAAGTTTGAATCGAGGCCGATGGTTTTTAGGGTTTGAAGCCGACAGTTGCTAGGGCTTCACAGTGGACGTCGTTAGGGTTTCAAAGCCGACAATTGCTAGGGTTTTACAGTGGACATCTTTGAGGTTTTGAAGCCGACATGTGTTAGGGTTTTACAATGAACGTCTTTAGGGTTTTAAAGCCGACACTTACTAGGGTTTTACGATGGGGGTTTTTAGGGTTTGCAGCCGACAATCACAAAGGTTAAGCAACCAAAAAAATTCTAGGGTTTCATGTTGACTTCATTAGGGTTTGCAGTCGACGTCTTTGAGTTACAGTCGAAGATGTTTGATATGGTATTCTCTTCTATAAAAAGGGGGTCTGTTGCGAGGTTAAGGTGTGGAATAGATGTGAAAGGTGCGAAACAAGTTCGCGTGAAGCCGAGAGCAAGTCGTTTCGATCCAGAGAGTGAGAAAAGTGTTAGTTCTTTGGAATGGGAGTATAGAGAATATAGCGATGAGATAATGTGTAAGTGCGAGAAGGGTGATTGCATCAAGTTCGGTTGAGGAAAGTGCAGAGTCGTAATTCGCATCTACAGATCGTGAGTGCATGGATGATAAGAGCGCGATATGCAGAAGTCGTGTTCTAAGTTCGAAGTGACAGTGCGTAGTTTATAGAAGTAATCGATAAACTGAATACGATAGAGAGTGCAAAGAAATATAGAGAAGCTGTCGGATAGTGCGAATCATTTTGCATAGAAGCAGCAGAATGCAGACATACAACAGAATGCAAAAAAATGGCAGATCATGAAAATTAAGGTGAAAGTTTTATTCTGCAATTTTTATTATTGTCTTCCAAGTTGTAGCTTGGCATAAGGGGTTGGTGCCTCTTTCCAGTAGGTGCTGGTAAAATAGGAGTTGGTGCTCCATTCTGTTGTAGCAGATAAAGTTAAGGGGTTGGTGCTCCTTCCAGTTGGTGTTGGTAAAGGATTATGTAAAGTTGTAGCTTTGCATTGACTGGATTTGGATGGTAGTCCAAGCAGTATTTTTGAGGAGTAGCCACATTGGTGAACCTCGTTAAAATGTTGTGTTATGTGTGATGCTTTCTTGATGCATTTAGTATCTCTTTTATCTGCTTTAAACTGTTGCTGGTTTTAAAATCATATGTTTTAGAAATTTTAAAGAACACACTGATTCACCCCCCCTCTCAGTGTCATTGTGATTACAACAATTGGTATCAGAGCCAAGTACCTGAACAGGCTTAAACAACTAAGGTGATCTTGGAAGTTACGCAATGGCAAGTGGTGAAGGATTCTCTTCGAACAAAGTGCCACTTGTTTGATGGGACAAATTATGCATTCTGGAAAATTAGAATGCAGACATATCTCGAGTGCTTTGGGCTTTGACATCTGGGGTGCGGTAGTTAATGGTTACAAAGCTCCTGCCACCGCTCCAACGGACACTACAGGTAAAAAGGCATTTGAATATGATTCAAAAGCAAGAAATGCTATTATGTGTGGACTAGTTGACAGTGAGCTAGTCAAAGTCATAAATTGTGAATCAGCAAAAGATATCTGGGATAAACTAGAGAAAATTCATGAAGGAGATGATAGGATCAAGGAGGCCAAACTTCAAGCACATCGAGCTCAATACGAATCTTTAAAGATGGACAATGATGAGAACATAGAGACTTTCATGCAAAGAGTCAATGGGATCACGAATTCAATCAGAGGTCTTGGTGAAGAACTAACCGATGCTGCTATCGTGAAAAAGGTATTGAGATCACTTCCTCCTAGATTTGATTCAAAAGTCTCTGCCATAGAAGAAGCCAAAGATTTAAATCATTTTAGTATGGATGAGATGCATGGTTCTTTGACTGCTTTTGAAATGAGAATAGGAAGATCTAATCCCACTGATAGAGAAGCAGCCTTCAAAGCTCTAAAAGGCAAAAGCACAAAACAAGAATCTGAAGAAGAGAATGATTCGGATGAAATGGAAGCAAATTTTGTAAGAAAACTGAAGAAAGGAAAAGGAAAATACAAAGGGAAGCTACCTCTTAAATGTTTCGATTGTGGAGGCATTGGACACTTTGCTACCAAATGTCCTCTCAATAACAAGAACAAAGGTGAAGAAACTCAGCATCAAGAAAGAGGTGAATGGAGGAAGAAAACAAACTTCAGAAAAGGCAATTTCAAAAAGAAAAGCTTTATCTCCCGAAATGCAGAATCTTCAGAGGACAGTTCTAGTGAAAACTCTGAGGAAGGAACAGGTGAGGCTCTATTTATGGCGTTTGAAATAGACGAATCAGAAGAGGCAGAAAACATAGAAAACAGAGAGGGAATGAACTCTGAAGTATCTATTGAAGAAGATGAGGCTGAAGTTGATTTAGAGGGTGAGCTGGTGTCTGCTCTCATGGAATGGAAATCTGAGAAAAAGAAGAATGAAAAACTGTCAAGGAAACTTAAGGATGCAAATGACATTATAGCCAGTCTAAAAACACAGACAGAAGAATACAAGAAAATGTCCGAAGATCTTGAAATACAGGTAACCATGAAGATAGATTACTGCTGCAAATTGGAAGAAGAAAATGTTAGTCTCCGAATACAGATACAAGAGCTGGATCGAAAAATCAACTGTCATTTAAAACGTGAAGAAAGTTCGATGAAGCTGGACAAAATTCTAAGCGATCAAAGATCCACAGGTATCAAATTCGGTCTGGGCTTTACTGAAGGAGAATCATCAAGTGGACCAAAGGCAAGCAATGTTGAAAGTGAAAAGAGTAAAGACAAGAAACAGGCTATGGAAAGAAAAACAAATCAGGCAAAAGAAAGTTGTAATACCAGTCCTGAAATAGCAGCTGACAATGATGGCTTTACCAAGGTCATACATCAAAAGAAAAGAAGATCTAAGGCTCCTGCAACAACTTGGCCAAGACCATATTTCAGGTTCAATCATTATTTCTATGGTTTTTGTTTTAAATGTAATGGTTATGGGCATAAAATTGTTGACTGCAAATACAATATAGGTCCAAGAAGTTTCACTAGTAAAAATGCTTTTGCTCCTCTAATGAGTTATGCAGTAGAATGTTTTAAGTGTCACAACTTCGGGCATATTGCCAGAAACTGTCGTAGTATTTATGTTCCATATCAATCTCAGAAAAGAAGAACTCAACCATATAAGGCAAAACACAATAGAATTTCTTCTGAAGGATATGTGCAAAATTCTGAAAAGGGGAAATCCCAGCTAGAACCCAACACCACAGTTAAGACAGAATGGAAACAAAAGGAACAGCTCAGGAAAGAACAGGAATCTTTAATAGTGCAGACAGCTTTTAGAGCTCAGAATAAATATGTACCGTGGATTCTTGACAGTGGTTGCTCAAGTCATATGACAGGTGATAAACAGAAATTTGAAAATCTACGAGAAATATGAGGGTGGTTCTGTGAAGTTCGGCAATAATGATGGAGCCAAAATAATAGGTAAAGGATCGGTCAAAATTAGTGAAGGGAAAATCAAGTCAGAAGAAGTTTTATATGTGGATGGTTTGAAACATAATCTGTTAAGTGTGAGTCAAATCTGTGATAAAGGACATGAAGTGGTTTTCAAGAAGCAGGGTTGTGAAGTCAGAAAAATAAACAACGGGAAATTGATAGCAACCGGCTCAAGGACGTCTGGCAACCTATACACACTCTCAAAATTTTTAGAAGGTATGTGCTTCATGGGACAAGAAGAAGAGAACTGGTTGTGGCATAAGAGGCTTGGACACATAAGTTTTGATAATCTGGTAAGAATCAGCTCTAAACAAGCAGTGAGAGATATTCCAACCATTAAGAAACATGCAAACAGTGTGTGTGCTTCATGTCGAAGGGAAAGCGGACAGAGTTTCATTTAAAACAAAAGAATACCATACTAGCAGGCCTTTGGAACTCATTCATACGGACTTATGCGGACCCATGAGGACTCAAAGCATAAACGACGACAAATACTTTATGTTGTGTATTGATGATTTTTCCAGAATGACATGGATATTCTTCCTAAAAGATAAAACAGAAGCTTTTGAAATGTTCAGAACCTTCAAACAGCTAGTCGAGAATGAAACAGGGAAAAGGATTAAATGCTTGCGATCAGACAGAGGAGGAGAATTCATTTCGAATGAATTTTTAGAATACTATGAAAAATATGGTATCAGGAGACAATATTCAGCAGCCAGAACTCCTCAGCAGAATGGTGTAGTAGAAAGGAAGAACAGAACAATTCAGGAAATGGCACGCACCATGCTGGCAGAAAGCAAAATAGCAGATAGATTCTGGAAAGAAGCAGTTCACACAACAGTATACATTCAAAACAGGTATATGTTAAGAACTCATGAATGCAAAACACCGTATGAGTTGTGGTTTGGTAGAAAAGCAACAGCAAAACATCTCAAAGTATTTGGCTGTAAATGCTACATCAGAAAAACTGATGACAACCTTGGAAAGTTTGAAGATAGAGCAGATGAAGGTGTGTTTGTTGGTTATTCTCCACATAGCAAAGCTTACAAATGCTACAACAAGAGACTCAAGAAAATTGTGGACAGTGCAGATGTTAAATTCGATGAAGGGAGGAAACAAATAGTTAATTTTCAAGAAAACTACCCAATCTACGAAGAAGTAATTGAAGGTGATGAAGTACATGGCACAGAAAATACATCTACGGCTGATACAGATGACTTATCAGATGACTCAGAGATGCAAGAAAACAGAAAATTCAAAACGGGCAGCTGGCAAAAAAATCATCCTAGAGACCAAATAATTGGAGATCCCACAGCTGGCATTCAGACAAGAAAGAAAGTAATAAGTAATTACTCTCTTTTATCCAGCATTGAGCCCAAAAACATAGATGAAGCAAGCAAAGATGACAGTTGGATGAAGGCAATAAATGAAGAGTTAGATCAGATAGAAAAGAACAGAACTTGGGAGTTAGTACCTAGACCTGCAAACAAGAATGTAATCGGCACCAAGTGGATATTTCGAAACAAATTAAATGAAGACGGACGAGTCATTAGGAACAAAGCAAGACTGGTTTGTAAAGGATATGCACGAGTCGAAGGCATTGATTTTGAAGAGACATTTGCTCCAGTGGCCAGATTAGAAGCAATTAGAATGTTTTTGGCCTTAGCAGTTCACAAAAACTTCAGGGTATATCAGATGGACGTAAAATCTGCCTTCTTAAATGGGAAACTCGAAGAGGAGGTATATATTGAACAACCAGATGGTTTTCAAATCAGTGAAGATCCCAACCTTGTCTGCAAATTAAAGAAAGCACTGTATGGATTAAAACAAGCACCACGGGCATGGTATGCTAGGCTAGATAATTATCTCTCTCAACAGGGATTCAAGAAAGGATTAGTGGACAATAATCTGTATGTGAAAACAGAAGATGGGCATCTCATTGTTCTTGTTGTCTATGTGGATGATATCATATTTGGCAACAACAAAGATGAATCATGTAAAGACTTAGCAAACAAGATGCGAGAATGAATTTGAAATGTCAATGATTGGTGAACTGTCTTACTTTACGGGGTTACAAGTTAATCAGAATGAGAAAGGTATATTCATTTCTCAAATCAAATATGTGAAAGAAATGCTAAAGAGGTTCACTATGGAGGACAGTAAGCCAGTCAGCACGCCCATGACAACAGGCTGCAAGTTGAGTAAAGAAGACAAATCTCCACCTGTAGATCAAACCATGTATAGATCAATGATAGGAAGCTTACTATATTTAACTGCAACCAGACTTGATATTCTGCAGGCAGTTTGCATGGTAGCCAGATTTCAGGCCAGTCCCAAAGAGACTCATGTAACAGCAGTTAAAAGGATTTTTCGGTATCTCAAAGGCACCATGGAGTATGGGTTGTGGTATCCAAAAGGCAAAGATTTCACTCTTATATCATATTCAGATGCAGATTGGGCTGGATGTGTTGATGACAGAAAGAGTACCAGTGGAGGAGCATTCTATTTGGGGGACAGATTGGTTGCATGGCATAGTAAGAAGCAAGATTCAGTGTCTTTATCTACAGCTGAGGCAGAATATATTGCAGCAACAACATGTTGCACACAAGTTTTGTGGATGAAACAAACCTTGAAAGATCTAGGTATTAATTTTAGTGAACCAATATCAGTAAAGTGTGACAACACCAGTGCAATCAATATTTCTAAGAATCCAGTAATGCACTCACGGACAAAGCACATTGCTATAAGGTATCATTTCTTGAAAGAAAAAGTTGCGAGAAGGAGAAGTTAAATTGGACTATGTCCCAACTACAGAACAGGTAGCAGATATTTTTACAAAACCTTTGCCCAAGGAAGTATTTGAGTATCTTCGGAGCAAATTAGGAGTAGTCACACTTCCTAAGAAGTGACTAGCTACAGGGATCACTTTCTCAGGGGGAGCACTTGAGTGCGTGAGGATGAACTCAGGGGGAGTCAAATTGTGCCTGAGAAGTGTGAGGATGGACACAGGGAGAGTCTGCAGCAGCCCTTTGGTATTATTGACAAAGGGGGAGAAGAGTTACAGGAATGTATACAGGTGTTGCCAACAATTCCAAAGGGGGAGATTGTTGAGCAAGGTGTTGCAAGAAGGTTGTCATTGTTGTCAACACAGGCAGTTAGATCCAAGGATGCAGTGGGTAGACAGATCAGAAGTCATTCAGATGCAGAAGATAGAAAAAATTCGAAGAAAAAGACAAGTTAGAAAACTGTCGCGATATCGCGACATGTTTTCTGTCACGATTTCGCGACAAGTCGAAGGAGAGAGAAAGTGCAATAAGAAATGTCACGATTTCACGACGAAAGTGAGGAGAGAGAAAGTGCAGCCAGAAATGTCACGATATCACGACAAAAATGAGGAGAGAGAAAGCACAACCGAAAATGTCACGATATCGCGACAAGTCGGAGGAGAGAGAAGGCGCAATCGAAAATGTCACGATATCGCGACAAGTCAGAGGAGAGAGAAGGCGCAATCAAAAATGTCACGATTTCGTGACAAGTCGAAGGAGAGAGAAGGCATAGTTGAAAATGTCATGATTTCGTGACATGTCGGAGGCCAAGAAGCTAAGTTGAGAAACTGTAGCGATTTCGCTACATGTTGAATTTTCATGGGCAGAAGCAGGGAGAAAGTGTTAAGTAAAAAGGATGTAGCGATTTCGCTACGAGTTGCAAAGGCGCAAAGTAAAGGTGTAGCGATTTCGCTACGAGTTGCAAAGGCACAAAGTAAAGGTGTAGCGATTTCGCTACGGGTAAAAGTTGCGCAAAACAAAGGTGTAGCGATTTCGCTACAAGGTGAAAATACTCAACACGAAGGTGTAGCGATTTCGCTACAGGTTGAAGGGCAGAACTCAAAGGTGCAGCGATTATGCTTCAAGTCGAAAGTGTAAGGCACAAAAGTGTAGCGATTTCGCTACGAGTCAATATTTCACGGGTAAAAGCAGTTGAAAGCACAAGGCACTAAGTTGTAGCGATTTCGCTACTGAATGAAGCACAAAATGTACGGAAGCCGAAAGCGTCATGATTTCACGACAAAGATGAAGATGACGTCAGCGAAAGCTGAAAGTGTCATGATTTCATGACAAGGTGCGAGAAAAGCCGCCAGAAGCCGAAAGCGTCACGATTTCATGACAAGAATGCGGATGACGTCAGTGAAAGCTGAAAGTGTCACGATTTCATGACAGGTTGCGAGAAAAGCCGCCAGAAGCCGGAAGCGTCATGATTTCATGACAAGAATGATGATGACGTCAGCAACTGATCAAAGTGTCACGATTTCATGACAAGAACGGAGGCAAAGCTATCAACGGCCAAAAGGGTCACGATTTCATGACGACAAAGTCAAGGAGGTGTACGGACACAAAAAGTGTCACGATTTCGTGACGTGTTGCCATTTCACGGCAATAAGCTACAGGAAGGTGGTGAAGGTGGCAGAAGAGTTTGAGGCCGACAAGTTTGAATCGAGGCCGACGGTTTTTAGGGTTTGAAGCCGACAGTTGCTAGGGCTTCACAGTGGACGTCGTTAGGGTTTCAAAGCCGACAATTGCTAGGGTTTTACAGCGGACATCTTTGAGGTTTTGAAGCCGACATGTGTTAGGGTTTTACAACGAACGTCTTTAGGGTTTTAAAGCCGACACTTACTAGGGTTTTACGATGGGGGTTTTTAGGGTTTGCAGCCGACAATCACAAAGGTTAAGCAGCCAAAAAAATTCTAGGGTTTCATGTTGACTTCATTAGGGTTTGCAGCCGACGTCTTTGAGTTACAGTCGAAGATGTTTGATATGGTATTCTCTTCTATAAAAAGGGGGTCTGTTGCGAGGTTAAGGTGTGGAATAGATGTGAAAGGTGCGAAACAAGTTCGCGTGAAGCCGAGAGCAAGTCGTTTCGATCCAGAGAGTGAGAAAAGTGTTAGTTCTTTGGAATGGCAGTATAGAGAATATAGCGATGAGATAATGTGTAAGTGCGAGAAGGGTGATTGCATCAAGTTCGGTTGAGGAAAGTGCAGAGTCGTAATTCGCATCTGCAGATCGTGAGTGCATGGATGATAAGAGCGCGATATGCAGAAGTCGTGTTCTAAGTCCGAAGTGACAGTGCGCAGTTTACAGAAGTAATCGATAAACTGAATACGACAGAGAGTGCAAAGAAATATAGAGAAGCTGTCGGATAGTGCGAATCATTTTGCACAGAAGCAGCAGAATGCAGACATACAGCAGAATGCAAAAAAATGGCAGATCATGAAAATTAAGGTGAAAGTTTTATTCTGCAATTTTTATTATTGTCTTCCAAGTTGTAGCTTGGCATAAGGGGTTGGTGCCTCTTTCCAGTAGGTGCTTGGTAAAATAGGAGTTGGTGCTCCATTCATTGTAGCGAGATAAAGTTAAGGGGTTGGTGCTCCTTCCAGTTGGTGTTGGTAAAGGATTATGTAAAGTTGTAGCTTTGCATTGACTGGATTTGGATGGTAGTCCAAGCAGTCTTTTTGAGGAGTAGCCACATTGGTGAACCTCGTTAAAATGTTGTGTTATGTGTGATGCTTTCTTGATGCATTTAGTATCTCTTTTATCTCGCTTTAAACTACTGCTTGGTTTTAAAATCATATGTTTTAGAAATTTTAAAGAACACACTGATTCACCCCCCCTCTCAGTGTCATTGTTATTACAACAGTTGCCAGGTCTGAAGCAGGTTGATTTAGACTTTTGTGAGAAACAAATTTATGGAAAATAAAAAAGAGTTAGATTTCTCAGAGTTGGAAAAGAAAATAAGAGTGAAAATCTAGATCTTGTACATTCATATGTATGGGGACCAGCTCAGGTATCATATCTTGGTTGCTCTCATTATTATGTTACGTTTATTGATGATGCAACTAGAAAAACATGGGTTTTATATATTCGAAAGAAATTGAATATTTTTGATACATTTAAGAAATGGAAATATTTGGTTGATAATGAGACAAGAAATAAGCTAAAGTGTCTCAAATCTGATAATGGAGTGGAGTACTACAGCAAAGGGTTTGATAGTTATTTTTCATACCATGGGATTCATAGAGTAAATACAGTTCTAGGAACTCCACAAGAAAATGGTGTGTCAAAAAGTATGAACATGACTATCATGGAATGTGCTACGTGCATCAGAATACATGTAGGATTGCCCTTACAATTTTGCGTAAATTTTGTGGATACTGTGATTTATATAATAAATAGAGGACCTTCAATTTCCCTATATGGTGGGATTCTAGAAGAGGAATGGATAGGTAATCCTATTAATTACTCATTTTTAAAGACTTTTGGTTGTGAATATTTCATGCATATCAGTAAATAAAATTGAACTAAACTTGAGGTAAAATCCAAGAAGTGTTTTTCATTGGATATGGAGTTAATGATTTTGGTTATCATTTTTGGGATTATGCAAATCACAAAATCATTAGGAGTAGAGATGTAATATTCAATGAGAAGGTCATGTATAAGGATAAGTTGTAGGAAAAGAAACAGGAAAAGTAAAACATAGAATACACAATGTTTGATGAAATTGAAGCTCCAAAGGTGCAATAAAATCAATAACAACAATAGCAAGTAGCACCTCAAACTCCTGCAACTATTGTTAGAAAATCTACCATGATAAGTAGACCTCCTGTTTGTTTCTATCTGTCATTATATTGTGTATTATTGTCTGACTCTAGTGAACTAGAAACATATGAAGAAGCAATGAAGGTAGAAACCAAGAAGAAGTGGGAGTAAGACATGGAAGAGGAGATGGACTCTTTTATAAATAATCAGAATTGGGATCCGGTCCAATTCCCTGCAAG
The DNA here is from genome assembly GCA_028583015.1 of Wollemia nobilis. NCBI lineage: Eukaryota > Viridiplantae > Streptophyta > Pinopsida > Araucariales > Araucariaceae > Wollemia > Wollemia nobilis. The sequence goes on along the minus strand of JAQPPZ010002571.1, from coordinate 231,445 downwards.
AAAAAGAGCATTACAGAACAAATGGGTTTACAATGTGAAAGAAGAAGATAGAGGTAAAAAGAGGTATAAGGCTAGACTGATTGTAAAGGGGTTTGCACAGAAGAGTGGTATTGAGTATGATGAAAAAAAATTTGTTGTTTTTAAAATGACTTCAATTAGAACTGTTTTAAGCTTAGTGGTTGTAGAGGATTTACATATTGAATAGTTAGATGTAAAAATAGCTTTTCTCTATGGGGATTTTGAGGAAGATATTTATATGCAACAGCCACAAGGGTATGAGGTCAAAGGAAAGAAGGAATTAGTATGCAGGTTGAAAAAGAGTCTGTATGGCCTGAAGCAAGCTCCAAGGTAGTGGTATATGAAATTTGATAGGTTTATGTCAGATCAGGGTTATAGTAGATGTTATTCTGACCATTGTGTTTATTTTAAGAGAACGGATAATGGTAACTATATTATCCTATTATTGTATGTAGATGATATGCTTGTTGCAGGGTCTAACATGCAGGATATAATTGTACTCAAAAGAAAATTGGCAGAGTTATTTGCAATGAAGGATTTGGGTGCTGCAAAGCAAATCCTTGGTATGAGAATAACAAGAGACAAGAAAAATCATAAATTAACATTATCTTAGAGTGAGTACAATGAGAAGGTGTTGGAAATATTCAGTATGCAGGATGCAAAATATGTTAGCACACCTTTGGGAAATAATTTCAAACTAACCAAAGAGATGTGTCCTAAGACACATGAGGCGATGAACTACATGTCCAAGGTTACTTATTCATCAGTAGTTGGCAGTTTTAGGTATGCGATGGTGTGCACAAGGCCAAATATTGCACATGCAGTGGGATTTGTGAGCAGGTTTATGAGTGATCCAGGAAGAAAGCATTGGGAGGCAGTGAAGTGGATTCTCAAGTATTTGAGAGATAATGTCAATCAGGTATTATGCTTTAAGGATCGTGGAATCATTTACCCATCTTAAGTAGGGTGATATTAAGAGTAATTGAGATAACCAAGAAACTATCTTGTCCTTTTTAGAGTGTGTTACATAATTTTAGAGTAATTGTACCACCTTTGGTACATATCTAGAATAGGAGTTTATTTCAAAGTAAAGGCATCTAGTTACATCAAGTAATATAATAAATGCACAATTTTCAATATGTAAGTTGTAAATGTGCATGTAGTCCACATGTACATGAGTTCTAGGTAGAGTAAAGGTCAAGCAATCTATCTTTCTATATAAAGGCCTCATAGGAGTAGTTATATAGAGAGACAGAGGGAGAGTGACATAGTAAGTATACAATGTGTGGTAGATAGATTTTGGTACAATTTAGTTCTTTCATATACTTTCATGGAGTGTTCATGTCCTCCATTATGTAACATTATACTATTTTTGTCATTCTTATTAATGGTATAATTTTTATTAATTTATAGATATTAATTTCTTTATTTTCTTGCATATTATTGTGCCATTATATTTATAGTTATCTCAAATTAGTTATCCTACATCTTGTGGTTGTACTACCTCCCATAAAAATATAACAATGGTATTAGAGCACATGGTAGTTTAATAGGAATATGAAGAGCCATAAGGAATTTTGATATACCTTTACAAATTATATCCATCATTGTGCACCACTGCATGTAAATGCCACTGCAAGAGATATAGAGAGGAAAAATGAATCTCAATACCAAGAAATTTTGAGATTAGATTTTGCTAGGGTCTTTCCACAAGTTGTAGAAAAACTCATGAAGACTAGGAATCAATATTCATACCACTAGATTGGCATATCAACTAGTGAAGTTTATTATCTATAGAATAATAAATTCTTTTGTTCCAATTTCTAACAACTTGTAGGAAAATGAGATTCAAATTTTTTTGGAAAGCTTCCTAGAAGAGATCTAGGAAGAATATCTTATTATAATAATTCCAGCACTTACAACAACAAGGATAAGACTAAATATTTAAATGACCTCAAAAAAGGTCCCATTACAAGAGCTGCCAACCTATATATTGTAGAAGTGAATAAAAGGCCACAATATCCTTATAGAAGACTCAAGGAAGAATAGACTCTAGAAGATGAATTAAGGAGAAGATAGGAGATTGGTGATCTCTATTCAAGATAAATACTTGTAGATGTCAAAAATAGAAAAGGCCATAGGAGCCTTGTTACAAACTTAAATAAGAGAAGAATATTATATTGAAGAGTCCCAATCAAGATAGGATATTGGTTATCTCTAGTGTAGAAAGAAGACTTCACCCCAAGGAAGCTAAAGAGACCATTAGGAGGTCCAGTTACAACTCCTATTTTCAAAATATTGGAGGTTGGTGATCTCCATTAAATCCTACAAATTATAGAATAGAATAAGGACCTACAATATCCTATTCTAAAATCTAGAAGCAATATATTTTAGAGATCTAAGAAGAAGATCTCAAATCCAACACATCCTTAGTAGAATGTTGAAGGAAAGGTGTCATTTGGAATACCATAAGTGCTACAATATTGAAGACCTTGGTGAGGTCTCAAGGAGAAATAAGGAGGAGGCTTGGTGAGCCTCATAATTTTTTTTTTAAATAATGTCATTAAAGGAGTTCCTAGAAGAACTCATTGGATAAATACACCAACAAGGAGGAGCTACTGATAGAGTAGAATTTAGGACAATTGTTGCCATCTGACAACAAGCCCACAAGAAGAATAATTTTATAAGGAATTTCAAATACTAAATGAGAAAACCGAACACCTCAAAAAAATTAGATTCTTGAGAAAGAGACCAGGATCAAAGTCAAAATTTGATGAGGAGAACATAGATAGAAGAATCCCACCAAATCCAATATATTTGGATATTGCCTTTCATAGTTAAGAAGGCACATTTTAGAAGGGTAGATTGAGTGCATAAGGGCAAAAATATAGATGAAATTACAAGTTGTAATACTTTAGAAGTTTCAAATTTCATCCTAAAGGTTAATAAGAATCACCTACTACAGATCAAAGGGTAGCAAGATAGAGGAGTTATTAAGCTGTAAATTGGTGAGTTAAGGAGTTCTTTGGGATAACCAAAGATAGCTACACATTTATTCAGTTTCAAAGGCAACAATAAGGTGAATTGAATCACCTTGTAATTTTTCATCTACAAATCAATAAGGTAAGTGAATTGTATGCAAATAGGTTCATTATTAAGAAGCCAAACTTACAACATTGCCTTAAGGGCACTTTATTGCAATGTAAAGCATATTTAACACAAGCATTCAAAGGAAAGTGCATAAAAGTAATCTATTGAAATGAAGCAAAGTGTATAATAAATATGGTGGATTTATCCTTCTATTAATTTATCCATAGCTTCAAATATGATTACAATACATCCCCTTGAGGGCTTTTACAAATTTGATACATCTCAACATTACAATGTACAAGGGATCTAATCCCTTGAAAGGGACTTAATGGCGATGTTCTATATTGTGAATCTCATGTTCCCACAATCGAGAGCTAGTCTTGGGCTTCTCGTCCTTGCCTCTTTAGCTCCTTCTTTCTGTATATAATACCTACACCTACACATAAGGGAATGAAAAAGAGGTTAATAGCATATGTGTTATAGATTCAAATCATTGAAAATACAAAAGAGTTTAATATAGCATTTAACCAAAATAATCTATAACACATGGAAAGCTATTATAAATGATATATAAATGGATATTACTATAATATATATAATTTAAGAGAGATCTAAGAATCAAATGAAGGGAAAATGTTAGAAAAAATAATGACCATCCCTAACAAGGACACCTAGACCTACAATAATGAAACCTCAAATTGGACCACAAAAAATACTCCAAATCTCACCAAAATTGGATGGAAGGCTATTCTAAACATTTATAAAAGGTCTGTGGTGGAATTATATCAAGATTCCCTATTTTTTTCTATCCATACCTCATAGTAGCACCTACTGACTCCTAACCATCCCTAGGTGGGACGGTTACAAATATGCTCAGAATTTATCACCAATTCCTTAGGGATCTGGTCTAGAACTATGCTAAATGTATTATCAAAAAATGTGGTCAAATTACTCTCCAATCTGACTAGTCTCCAATTTGACTAGTTTTGGAATTAATTCAATATATTTGGGATGCCCCTAAAATCACCATCGAATGAAGAGGGTTTTAAGGAAATATAATGACAAATATGAGGGCAAAAGTGAGGGTAGAATTGGGTAGCACTTCGTTGTTAAATGCTTCAAATATTCTCCTTAAAAATTGGGTGAGCACACCTCAATTTACAGCCCCAATAGGGCATCTAGGGCAAAGGGGAAAGTATTGGCATGCAAGGCAAGTGATGCCACTTGTCAAAACATTTGCTTCTATTGGGTAGGAAAGGTTGCCCCCTTTGGGGCCTCTAATTGGGAGTTTTTGGTCTCTATGATAGACTCTCAATCTAATTTTTATGATTGGGAAGATAATATGGCAGTCAATGATTGCCATTTATCCACCCCTTTGAATTTTGGAGAGTCTTTTTAGGGACCGTCCCACCTAGGGATAGTTTTGAGTGACCATCCCTGGGTGGGACAGTCACCATATATGACCATCCCTAGGTGGTACAGTCACAAGGATATGATCCAAAGCCTCCTAAAATTGATGGGTAACTTCCCCAAAGTGTTTGGTAGCCCTATATTACCCTAGAGGGTTTCCCAATGGGGCCATACAATGTCGATAAGAGTGGAACATGTGATGCACTAATAGTCTTATCCGATTTACATGATTTTGGTGTCTACAGATGCCTCTTTTTGGGATGCACTATATACAACAAAGCGTTGAGCAAAAATAGATGAAAAAATCATTAAATTATTGAGTTTATTAATTAACATAACAAAATTTAGATGTTTCCATTATGGAAATGACATACATTCTTGGAATCCTTGCTTTTGACATAGTCGAAGTTTTAATTGGGGGTATACCTTTTAGTCATGATGTAATGATAGTCTTATGGGGCTTAGGGTATACTAGTTCTTGGTGCCTTGTGTTATTTAAAACCTTTACATGGGTAAATTCCTAAGGCTTCAAGGAGGTCAAGCCTATTTTTGGTTATACTAATTAATTTCCCTGGCATGGGCTTAAAATTTATCTTTAGCAAATATTCTTTTGAATGTATGAAATTTGCATTTTTGAGTGTTTTAGTGTTGATTTGATTTATGAAATAATTATTATGACTACCCCCTCAAGCCATGATTTAATGAGGACATGACCAATTATAAATCAATGAGTCACTTGACATATATGACTTAATTGGGATAACCCTCTATTTATCCATGGTACTTTATACCTGTTTGGAGGGGATTTTTGACTATTTTGATGAATATTTCTAGAAGCAAAAGGCTGAAAATTTCATTCCCGTGGAGTGTTCCAGATATGGAGGTATTATTGGGAAATAAAATAAATACTTTTTATGGATCCAAAAATATTATAAGTTCAATCTTGATCCCTCCTAATTTTTAGACCATTTTGCCTTATTTTTGGTGGGTTTTTGGCCCTATTTTTGATATTTTAAAGTTTTTTTTGTGCAATTTTTTTGTAACTATCCCAGGGTGGGATGAATACACTATTTATAACCATCCTAGGGTGGTAAATCCAGCCAATTGTGTGCTCATACCACCTAGGGGTGGTTGGCTTGTTTTAGAGCTATAATAGCCCAAAATGGGGCATATGAGCTCATTTGTACATTATGCTTGGAGAAGTTTGAGAGGAGAGAGGTAGGAGGGTGATTTTGTGAAGCATAATGCTGCAAAACTATCTAACCAAAAACATGATCCAGCCAGCAGATGCAATCGATGGTGGAGCCAATGCGAAACGAGTATGGAACAAATTTCCTTCTCTTCTCCGTTTTATTGTGAAATTGTGAGTTCTATTATAATTTTCTTAATACACATTAAATTAAGGTTAAGGAACCCTAATAATAATGTAATTTATTATTTTTAATTTTTTTTAAGCTTTTACATGCTTTAATTTTAGCTTTTTTATGCTAGTTTTTATGATTTTTAGGCTTTTTAGGGCTATTTTAGGGGTCAAAATGACCCTATTTTAGACATTTTTGGGGGCTGTCCCTGTAAGGGACGGTCACTGGTGGCCATCCCTGGGTGGGATGATTACAAAATTGGGGGCCATACTTGGGTGGTACAGCCAAAAATTGGGCCAAAAGGGCCCTTTATTATGCTTTTTTTTTTGGTATTTTTAGAGCTTTTTTTTTTTTGCTTTTTTAGTGCATTATTGACAAGTTATTCTACAGATAGTTAAGATTCAGTACAGGATTCTAAATCTATTTTAGTTTTCTAGGGACATATTAACTGCTATAGACTCATGATGGCTTGATGTCATTGGCCTAAAACAAGTTATGCGGTTAGATCCCATTGTGAGCGATTACACCTATCTGACTATCCTGATAGATCTATGGGGCCCTCGTACTAATAATTTCCATATAGATACATGGGAGATGATAGTTACTTTAGAGGATATACATCATATATTGCACATTACAATATATGGGCATCCTATAATATCTTCTCCTACAAAACGATGAGAGGTTGTGTTACGGAGGTACTTTGGGGCATGCTGGGAGGATGCAGTGATTGATCTTCTTAGTAGGGTGTATTTGTGATTTCATGGTTTCAGGATAGTGTGCTTGAGGTTAAGCACACATTGCTGATAACTTTGATTAGCAACATGCTATTGCTTGAATCTTTAGATGCCAGGTTCCCATGGAACCTTTTAGAGTTGGTGTTCACTCTTGTGGAGTGTATAGAAGATGAGCTTGTAGTGATGGCTTGGTGATGCAGGAGCATCTGGTGGCAGTAGAGAAGTCTCTAGACAACAAAAAAATTTCTAAATGTTTGCCTTGGCATCACAATATCATGACAGGAAAAAGTGTCGCGATATCGTGACATGTCGTATTATCGCGACCGAAGAAGACAGGATACGGCCAGAGGAGAAAATGTCACGATTTCACATGTCACAAAATCACGACCAAATCAGGAGAGAGAAGACACGGAACAAAAATGTCATGATTTCATGACATGTCACGAAATCGCGACCAGAAGATGAAAGAAGACGCAAGGAAGGAAAAGTGTCGCGATATCGTGAAATGTCGTATTATCACGAGAAAATGACGAAGCAAGGCGTAGGAGAGAAAACGTCATGAGATCGTGACATGTCACATTATCATGACCAAGGGACAAGAAAAGGCACAAGGGAGAAAAGTGGCACGATATCGCGACATGTCACGTTATCATGACCCAGGAAGGAGAGAGAAGGCACAGGGCAAAATGTGTCGTGATATCATGAAAAAGAAAAGTGTCGTGATATCATGACATGTCGCGTTTTCATGACTCAGGAAGGAGGAAGAAGGCATCCAAGAAAAATGTCATGATTTTATGACATGTCACGAAATCATGATCAAAACAAGGGAGACAAGGCATCCAAGAAAAATGTCATGATTTCATGACATGTCACGAAATCACGACCGAAGAAGACAGGAGACGACTAGAGGAGAAAATGTTGTGATTTCGTGACATGTCACGAAATCGTGACCAAAAATAGACCGGGAAGGCCAGCGAAGAAAATGTCACGATTTCGTGACATGTCACGAAATCACGATCGAAGGCGCAGAAAGGGGAGCAAGGAAGAAAGTTGTCATGATTTCACAACACAAGAAGCAAAGAGAGAGGCAGAAGGTAAATTTGTCATGATATCATGACATGTCATGATTTCACCACCCGAAGCAGAGAGAGGAAGCAAAAGGGAAGAATGTCACGATATCATGACATGTCATGATATCGTGACCCAAAGGAGAAGAAGACAGTGAGGAAAGAAACTGTTGCAATATCACGACATGTCATGATATCACGACCTGAGGGGAAGGAAAGGTAACGAGGAGAAAAATATCATGATATCATGACATGTCGTGATATCGTGACCCGAAGGAAAGGAAATGCAGTGAGAAGGGAAATGTTGCAATATCATGACATGTCACAAAATCGTGACCCAAAGGAAAAGGAGAGGCAGAGAGAAGGAAAATGTCATGATATCACGACATGTCGCAATATCGCGACCCGACTAAGAGGAAAGGCAACAGGAAGGAAAATGTCACGATATCGCGGCATGTCGCAATTTCGTGACCCGAAGAAGAAGAAGGCAACAAGGAAGAGAAATGTCGTGATATCACGACATTTTGCGATGTCACAACATATTGTTGGTTCATGATTCGAGAAGGCATGCGTTACCAGGTGGTGTTTCTCGAGGTGGTCAAAGGCCTCATTAATGCATGATTGCTTGCCCAAAAAGTTTGCTGAGCATGGCGGCCACTCGACTGTTGTGCCCAGAGGTCAGAGATGTGCAGATGGCTCTTGAATGCATGTTTCCACGACTGACCCGGGGTCAGTGGCTAGTGAAGATAAAATATGAAAGGTTCAGTCAAAAAAGTGGTGGAGGAGCCAAGTTTTGGAGATTAGGAGATTGTATTCTTCCTAGGAGTGCAGGCAGATCGCCGAACATGAGGCAGCTTGCATTAGAAAATAGAAAGCTAAGCCTGCGGGCTAGCATTGTAATCTCTTTTTCCAAGTTAATGAATGTGCATTTTGAAAATTTTGGTATGAGTGATTTTGTGTCCCCCCCATCAGTGGATTTTTGACCGAAGAAGACAGGAGACGGCCAGAGGAGAAAATGTCATGATTTCATGACATGTCGTGAAATCGCGATCGAAAATAGACCGGGAAGGCCAGCGAAGAAAATGTCGCAATTTCGTGACATGTCATGAAATCGTGACCACATGCACAGAAAGGGGAGCAAGGAAGAAAGTTGTTGCAATATCGCGACATGTCACAATTTCGTGACCCAAGAAGCAAAGAGAGAGGCAGAAGGCAAAGCTGTCGCGATATCACGACATGTCATGATTTCGTGACCCAAAGTAGAGAAAGGAAGCAGAAGGGAAGAATGTCATGATATCGTGACATGTCGTGATATCGCGACCCAAAGGAGAAGAAGACAGCGAGGAAAGAAATTTTTGCGATATCACGACCTGAGGGAAAGGAAAGGCAGCAAGAAGAAAAATTCCGTGATATCGCGACATGTCGCGATATCGTGACCCGAAGGAAAGGAAAGGCAGTGAGAAGGGAAATGTCATGATATCGCGACATGTCACAAAATCATGACCCAAAGAAAAAGGAGAGGCAACGAGAAGGAAAATGTCATGATATTGCGACATGTCACGATATCGAGACCTGACTAAGAGGAAAGGCAATAGGAAGGAAAATGTCACGATATCATGACATGTCGCGATTTCGTGACCCAAAGAAGAAGAAGGCAACAAGGAAGAGAAATGTCATGATATCGTGACATACTGCTGGTTCACGATTCGAGAAGGAATGCGTTACCAGGTGGTGTTTCCCGAGGTGGTCAAAGGCCTCATTAATGCATGATTGCTTGCTTGAAAATTTTGTTGAGCATGGCGGCCACTCGACTGTTGTGCCCAGAGGTCAAAGATGTGCAGATGGCTCTTGAATGTGTGTTTCCATGGCTGACTTGGAGTCAGTGGCCAGTGAAGATAAAAGATGAAAGGTTCAGTCAAAAAAGTAGTGGAGGAGCCGAGTTTTGGAGATTGGGATATTGTATTCTTCCTAGGAGAGCAGGAATATAGTCGAACATGAGGTAAATTACATCAAAAAAAGAAAAGAAAAAGGAAACTATGCCTGTGAGCTAGCATTGTAATCTTTTTTTCCAAGTTAATGAATGTGCATTTTGAAAATTTTGGTATGAGTGATTTTGTGTCCCCCCCATCAGTGGTATCAGAGCGGGAGTTCCTGAGTGTGTAAACAAATCACCGAAAATGAGGTAGTTTACACCAGGATCTGTGTAAGGGTTGTGAGAAGAGAGTAAAGCAAGATGCCTCCATGAAGAAACCATGGTGGTGGAAGAAACATGGTGCCAACGGAAGATTTCAGAGCCTTGCAAAGGCAAGTTCAGGCCCTGCAAGAGGAGCTGTGTAGAGGAATTGAACCCTGAGTGGAAGAAGGAAGTGAATATGAGGTTGATGAAGAAGAGGACCAATTTGAGGAAGAGGAAGAGGTTGTAGATCCTACACAATCCAGGTTACACAGAGCCATATCTCAGATTGGGAAGAAATCAAAGATGGAGGTTTATGTGTACTCTAGAAATCTAGATCCAGAGGAGTTGATTGACTGGATCAATGACATGGAGGAATACTTTGAGTATGAAGAAGTTGAAGATCCTGATAGGGTTAGGTTTTCCAAGACCAAGCTAAAGGGTCATGCCAGCATATGGTGGAAGGGAGTGCAGTTGGAAAGAAATAGAAGAGGAAAGGAGAGAATAACCAGGTGGGATAGAATGCTAGAAAAGTTAAAGAGGCAGTTCATCCCAGCTGACTATGAGATGGACCTGCTGAAGAAAATGCAAGGTTTGAAGTAGGCCAGCAAGTCTGTTAAAGAATACACGGAGGATTTTTACAATATTGTAATCAAAATAGGCCATTTAGAGGCTAGTAAGGAGAAGGTAGCCTATTATATTAATGGGTTACGAGCAAGTATTCAAGAAGAGTTAAGCCTGGTCAGGATGACCACCATAGAGGATGCTTACTAGTTTGCTCTGAAGGTTGAAGAGAAACTGAACAGGAGGTTTGAGAGCAAGCAAAGAGGAAGAGGTCATGGAGGAAGGACTGGTGGAAGAAAAGATGAAGGAAAAGAGGAGAAGAAAGAAGAAGCTAGCAACAGTCAGGCCTAGAAGGAAGATAATGATTACAGACCCCATGTTTAGAACAATGGCTACCCAAGAGGAAGAGGTAGATCTGGACGTGGGTATGGAAGAGGAGGATTTTGTGGAACCTGTTTCCACTATGACGAAGAAGGACATCGAGCATTTGAGTGTCCACAACACCAAGAAAATATGGATAAGAGACCTGAGGGTCCTACAAGAGCTATTGTAGCAGATGAAGGTGCTGAATTAGAACATTCTAAGGAGGTAGAGATAGGAGAAGTGATGTTCACAAGGAGAACCTTGTTGAATGAGGAGAAAAGATCAGACCAGAGGAGGAGCCTGTTCTGCACGAGGTGCAAGATTTTGGGTAAGGTTTGTAATGTGATTATAGATAATGGTAGTACTGATAACTTGGTATCTGAAGAAATGGTTACTAAGTTACGATTAAAGAGGAGGAGACACCCACATCCATATCGAATAGCGTGATTACAGAAGGACCATAGGACTTTGGTCAGTGAGTAATGCTCGGTGAAATTTAATATTGGGAATTACTGTGATGAGGTCCTGTGTGACATCCTGCCTATGGATGCTTGCCATTTGTTGTTGGGAAGGCCATGACAGTTTGATCGGTGTGCAGTGCATGATGGCCATGCCAACACCTACTCAGTGATGAAGAATGGAGTGCACCATAAGCTGAAGCCCTTGAAGGAGGTGGAAGAAAAGGTATGTAGCAGCACTAGAATCTATTTGCTAAAGGGGATGGATGATAGGAGGTTGCTGACAACAATGAGGGTGGAGGTTGAAGAGGTTGGAGATTTTGCAAGTTGTGAGAAGGTGACAGAACAACACAGAAGTGAAGGTCACTTCTCAATCCACCCCGGTTGTCTGATGCAGGAGCATCCGATGGCAGCAGAGCAGTCTCTAGCCAACAAAAAAATTTCTAAGTGTTTGCCTTGGTGTTGCGATATCACGACAGGAAAAAGTGTCGCGATATCATGACATGTCGCGTTTTTGTGACTCAAGGAGGAGAGAGAAGGCATAGAGGAGAAATGTCATGATTTCATGACATGTCACAAAATCATGACCGAAGCAGGTGAGGGAAGGTGCCCGAAGAAAATGTCATGATTTCATGACATGTCGTGAAATCACGACCAAATTAGGAGAGAGAATATGTGGAACAAAAATGTCATGATTTTGCAACATGTCGTGAAATCATGACCAAAATATGAAAGAAGGCACAAGGGAGGAAAAGTGTCATGATATCACGACATGTCACATTATCGTGACAAAATGACGAAGCAAGGCGCAGGAGTGAAAATGTCATGAGATCACGACATGTCGCATTATCACGACCAAGGGACGAGAAAAGGTGCAAGGGAGAAAAGTGTCACGATATCGCGATAGAGAAAAGTGTCATGATATCGCGACAGAGAAAAGTGTCACGATATCGTGACATGTCACGTTATCGTGACCTAGGAAGGAGAGAAAATGCACAGGGCAAAAAGTGTCATGATATCACGACAGAGAAAAGTGTTGCGATATCATGACATGTCATGTTTTCATGACTCAGGAAGGAGGAAGAAGGCATTTGAGAAAAATGTCATGATTTCATGACATGTGAAATCATGACCGAAACAAGGGAGACAAGGTGTCCGAGAAAAATGTCGCAATTTTGTGACATGTCATGAAATCGCGATCGAAGAAAACAGGAGACGGCCAGAGGAGAAAATGTCACTATTTCGTGACATGTCGTAAAATCGTGACCGAAAATAGACTGGGAAGGCCAATGAAAAAAATATCGTGATTTCGTGACATGTCGCGAAATCGCGATCGAAGGCACAAAAAGGGGAGCAAGGAAGAAAATTGTCGTGATATCATGACATGTCACGATTTCATGACCCAAGAAGCAAAGAGAGAGGCAGAAGGCAAAGCTGTTGCGATATCACGACATATGATTTCACAACCCAAAGCAGAGAGAGGAAGCAGAAGGGAAGAATGTCTCGATATCGCGACATGTCACGATATCACGACCCAAAGGAGAAGAAGACAGCAAGGAAAGAAATTGTCACGATATCGCGACATGTCATGATATCGTGACTCAAGGGAAAGGAAAGGTAGCAAGGAGAAAAATGTTGCAATATCGTGACATGTCATGATATCGCGACCCAAAGGAAAGGAAAGGCAGTGAGAAGGGAAATGTCGCGATATCGTGACATGTCATGAAATCACGACCCGAAGGAAAAGGAGAGGCAGCGAGAAGGAAAATGTCGCGATATCATGACATGTCACGATATCATGAACCGACTAAGAGGAAAGGCAATAGGAAGGAAATTGTCATGATATCACAACATGTCACGATTTCACAACCCAAAGAAGAAGAAGGCAACAAGGAAGAGAAATGTCACGATATCGTGACATACTGTTGGTTCACAATTCGAGAAGGCACATGTTACAAAGTGGTGTTTCTTGAGGTGGTCAAAGGCCTCATTAATGCATGATTGCTTGCCCAAAAAGTTTGTTGAGCATGGCGGCCACTCGACTGCTATGCCCAGAGGTCAGAGATGTGTAGATGGCTCTTGAATGCGTGTTTCCATGGCTGACCCAGAGTCAGTGGCCAGTGAAGATAAAAGATGAAAGGTTCAGTTAGAAAAGTGGTGGAGGAGCCAAGTTTTGGAGATTGGGAGATTGTATTCTTCTTGGGAGCATAGGCAGATCGTCGAACGTGAGGCAGCTTGCATCATAAAAAGGAAACTACGCCTGCGGGCTAGTGTTGTAAATTCTTTCTTTTGAAAGTTTAATGAAATGAAAGCTTGATTTGTGAAGAAAATAGAAGTTTGAAATTTTTGAAATTCGGCCCCCCCATCACTTGGGGTCCTACTTTATTAGCATAGATATATGAGAAGTTTTATGAGATCCACTCTCTTGGGTGAAAGATATTGGACTGTAAATTCCTACTACAATTTTGGGGTTGGTAGCATATTGTTGTGGAGTGGCCACGGGGACTACCATGGATTACTCAAGTAGAGCTACCAGATCTGGATATTGGCTATGGGGAGCTATGGAAGATGTCACATGAGATAAGTCAGAATCATCATCATGTTGGGGATGTTGAGCACTATGTAGAGGCATTTGCATGACTTAGGGTAGCATATATTGAGTGGAGACCCTACAAGGACTATCTTGCATGGAGTGAGGCTGAGGTACAACTATGTCGATTTTGGTGAGCTAGATGGTTTATAGGATGACATGGGATAGAGCAAGAGTACTTCCATTATGACCACATCCCATGATAGTTTGGGCTATGCTAGGGGTTGTCTATGCAGCCTATGATCTATCATAATTATGAATATGAGAAGACTCTAGCATGGCCTACTATAGAGGAATTGGGAGAGGAGTCAAACCCTATGGTAGTAGTTTATGATCTGGATAATGCTAGCATGATATAGGAGTATGACACTTGGTGTGTTATCCAACAGTGGTGAGGGGAGGGACAACTAGGAGAGGATACATCTACTAGAGCAACAAATATAGCTAGGGGTGCTCAAGATGAGGAGGGTTAGGATGAGTCTCCAGATGATGAGGAGGCATACACATGCGAGTGATTTGTATGTCTCTATGTGAAAGCAGATAGGGTGGAGCTAATTTATGTATAATATCCATCAAAATTTTATGGGGAGGACCTTGGATATCAGGGTATGCATGCATAGTTAACAACACAAGAGGCTATAATGGGACTCTTGGACATGTTCCTTGGTAGATTATTTTATAATGTTGAAGGCATGTATGAATTTACCCATGATTAGGATGGTGTGGATGAAGATGTAGGTGGTAGAATGGAAGGTGATTGTGGTAGAATTTTACCAGGTGTATTCATCTAAAGTCTACATGAGTTGAAGGTAATGTCAAATTTGGCATCTGATGTGCCATATTGCAATACTTGAAGGGTTATTGATCTGCAGAAATTGCATGCACTTGTCCTTCATGAGTGTATTTGAGGCATTGGTGCACAATGGATGGAACACACTTCATATCTTGAATCCAAGATCTACCTAGAAAAATGTTATAGGCCATCTCACATTCCAACACAACACAAGATGATATTTCCTCAATGAACATTTTATTTCATGTAAAAAAGGTTACATTTATAGTTCTTTGGGAGAACTAGATAATAGCACATTATGGTTGCAAAAAACTATTTTCGTGGGATTTCTAACTTAATCTAGATGACTCATTCACTATTTTAGTAAACTCTAACTTATTTTGCTATATGCCCTCAAAGCTAAACTAACCACTAACTTAGCAAGAGCTAATCTAAATGTTAACTTAATACTTAGATATTTAGGACAATGTTGACTATTCCAACATTCTCCTCCTTGATGCTAAAGACACTCATGCGAGAGTTCTTTAAGCATCACAGAGTTGGAATAAAATATTTCTCTTATGTTTCCTCCAATCTTGAATCAAGAAATCAGAATTTGTAAAATACTTGTTGTGGCACTCCTTCCACTCTTTATGTGGGATTTTCTGCAAATTATTTAGTGTATTCTTTTGTTGATTACCTCCCCCTTCAACAAAAGTATCTCCTCTTGTGGTTTTCAACAACCATTCTCTTACATATTTATCGTTATGGTATTTAAACCATGCTCTCATATTTTGATCTTCTTTTACATCTTCAACACTAAACAATACTCCACATGATTATTTACAATTAATCATATCACATAGATGATTATACCATACAACTATTTCACATATTTCCACACAAAATATCACAAAAAATATGGCCATATAATGACCAACAACATATGCAACATAAAGTTTCTCCTCACACAAATATTCTCTCAAAACAATGACTTTACAAGAGTCCTTCTCCCAAGGAATTTTGAACACATCATTTTGATCCATGTGACCCAAGTTCTCCATCACTGTATTCTCTCCAAGAAGACTCTTCATAAAATTTATCTCAATGAGACAATCACCTCTCAATAATTCCTTTGGAATACATTCTCCTTTATTTTCATTCTTGCTCACAAAAAACAAATCATTAATCATAAAAATATTACCTTTAGTATGAGTAGATTTGGTGCTTCCCATAAAGCTATTTTGTAGTAGATCTCCTTCATTGTATGATGCTTCAATATCAACCATAAAATCTTCACTAAGAGTTCTCCTCCTTTGTTCAATCCATGTTGGTGTGTTGAAACACCATTCATTCAAGTGATCATACATTGTTGCCTTTTCATTCAAGCAATCATACATTGTTGCCTTTTCAAGACAACTCTTTTTCTGCAATGTAGACACTCCAATTGAGTGATATTCATCCACAATTGCCTCTTCAAGACAATTCTCAATATCCTTTGATGATGCCTCCAATACATCATGAAGTCCATTAATGACTATGTCCCTATTTTATATCTCCTCCTTGAGATAGTCTTTCTCATAATTGTCTTTTCCTTTTATTATCTCAGCCTTGAGATAATCTTCATTATGGAGCATGAAACTTATTCCCTTCATTTCTTCTTCCTCTTCTACACTAGGGAAATAATCCCACATAACTTCATTTGCTCTTTCAATAGAGCACACATCCATTCCAAGTGAATGGTATTCAAGATAAGTGAGCCAATGGTCTTCCATGAACATGGCTTCTCCATCATCATCCCACAAAACTTCTTTATTCTCCTCCATGAGAATTGTAGGTGCATTCTCCAAAATGCACTCTTCATGTGTGAGACATTCTCCATCATACACCATCTCTTCAGCTAGATGGTTATCAAGTAGGGAACACTTCAATGTAAGTGTTTCTTTTCCTTTATCTTCAAATTCTTCTTGCTCTTTACTGTCAATGTGAATGCTTTCAAAGCATGTCATTCCTGAAAAAAATTCATTAGTACAATTTTTATTTTCATATTTTTCTTCTCCTAAAAGAAATAATTGACTATTACAATTTTCCATGCCTTTACAAGACATGTTTTCAATGATGGGTGGCTCACAATGACTCTCTCCAAGGAGAGTTGTACAAGGCTCCTCCTCATCCTCTTCTCCATGAAGGAATTTTTTACTCTCTTCCTCACAAGGCTCTTCTTCAAATATGTTCCTCTTCAAGGAAGAATTTTCCATGACAAGGCACATCTTCATATGAGTTTGTACAAGACTCTTCAAAAATTCCTTCAAAAGGATCTAATTCAAAAACTTCTTCAAGGAAGCAAGGCTCCTCATGATTGTCACACATAGCTTTATGGGTGTCCTCATAAAACCCATAAGCATCCTTCAACACTTGCCATGTCATTGTAGTTGATCTACAATTGGCTATGAGAGGAAAAACACTATTTTCCATTCCTCTCCTCAAATCCATAAGAGCTAAGCAATTTGCATATTGCTGCTCCTTCTTCTCCTGCTTTTCTTCACCTTCAAGCAAGTTCCATTGTGGTGGTTCTTCATATCCTTCTGTGACAATGCTCCAAATATCTTTGGCCACCAAGAAGGTTTTCATCCTTATGCTCCAATAAGCATAATCCGCTCCATTGAAACTTGGCACCTTCATGTTTTCCATCACAATAAATCAATCCATACAGCTCCAAAATTTTTGAAAATTAAAATTTGTATTCCTCAGATAATAATCTGAAAAACCTCTAAATTTTAGAAGAAAATTTGCAAATGTGAAAAATATGTGATCATTTACTTTTTCCCTTTGTTATCACAATTCTGGATGTAGGATTTTTGAAGGAAAAATAAATATTCACATAAATAAATAAATACAAATCAAAATGACCTGAAATTTTGGCTGAATAATGATTTTATATAAGTAATATTTCTTCCAAAATTTGAGATGCAAATACTCTGTCTTCCACCTTATACAACTATTTTATTTAAAAACTAAAAATGCTAATAAAATTAGTAAATTAGCTCCAAATCACCCAAAATTTGTACTGCATCCTATTTATACAATTATATAACAACCCTCAAAATTTCATAAGAAAATACCTTAGTATTCATGAGATATTAATTATTTAATTGAGCTCTTCCTTGCAACTCTACTGAGTGCCGACCACTTGAGTTTCTATGACAAAGTGCATGCTTCAAATCTCTTCATGCCACTCTCCACAAGTTTTGATCCAAATGAGAAAACCTACTCTGATACCAATTGATATTTCCTAAATGAACATTTTATTTCATGTAAAAAAGGTTACATTTATAGTTATTTGGAAGAACTAGATAATATCACATTATGGTTGCAAAAGACTATTTTTATGGGAGTTCTAACTTACTCTAGATGACTCATTCACTATTTTAGTAAACTCTAACTTATTTTTCTATATGCCCTCAAAGCTAAACTAACCACTAACTTAGAAAAAGCTAATATAAATTAACTTAATACTTAGATATTTAGGACAATGTTGACTATTCCAACACAAGGTTGATATGGTTTTGCACCCTACCTGGATAGGTAGGACTATAGTACTAACGGTAGAACATATTGTGTCATTGAATGCCCAAAGTGTGTAAGTTGATGCAACACCATGATATAATGGCATTTATAGGTGTTTTAGTGCTTTGGTTGTTATGATATTACTTGATGAACCAATGTCTATGAGCACTCTTTTGTATGGTACCTCATTTATGCATGCAATGATATGCAAGGGAGGATGTACCACATAATTGGCTACTCCCTTAAGCTCATCCTCATGGAATTTTATTATTGTCTCTTTGTACTATTGCACATGACCTACAAAATCAATGAAGGATTTGGACTCCTGTGGTTGCAACTCTATTGAATTTAATATGTCCATCAATGCTTCCCTATGTAGAAGGGATTATTTAATTAGCTCATATATGGAAAATCTCGCTGATGTTGTCCTCAAGCTTTGTGTGATATTTTTATTTATTGTTAATATTGCCCTAGATGGAAGGCCATGTACTATAGGTGGTGTAGATTATGACATAGTTGGAACATCACTCGAAGTTGCAGGTTGTGCAAATTGTCTTGGATATTGTTTCTTCCTGGTCACAATACTCACCGTTGCAACATACCCTTGCAAAGGAGGAGTTGTTTGTACCTCATTCATTAGTTTAGTAGGTTTTTCCTGTACTTCATGAGTTGGCAATGGGTCTTTAAAGATACCCATATACTGATTTTTAGGAACTATTGGAGCATCTTCTTGAAGTTCATTCCTTTCAATCATTTCTTGTACTATGTTCTTAAAACCATAGCACATTGGTAAATCATAGCCATTCTATTAATGATACTTATAATAATGATCCTCTAAATACCCCATAGAATTTAGTTTACCTGTCTCTAGATTTATGGGACTGATATCTAGAAAATTTAGCAATTTTACCACCCACAATCGATCGAATAGAGAATCCATGGATTCAACGAAGGGAGTAAATTATCACTTAGGGTGACACTATTGATTTTGTCTTTGATTCGCTTGACCATTATTGTAATATCTCATAGGAGGAGGTTGGGATTTATAGTTTACCTTTGGATGAGGCACTGCTTATGTAGGCCCAGAGATATTTATGGCCACTTGATTGATCATAGCTTGCTTTGTAGGTATCGAGATACTCTTTGGGTTCTTTCTCCATTCCTTATTATGCGGCTTGGCTATTTCTCCTTCTTGGATTTTTATTTCATCTATATTTCTAGCCTATGCTAGATCTTCTTCTAAGGTAGGGTATTACTATAGTTACAATATTAAAGAGATAGGTTTCAAGCAACTCTTTAAAAATAGCTAAGTTAATTCAGATGTTGGTAACAAATAGGGTAATTTCGCTAGAAGCGTACGCCACCTATTTCCATAATTAGTAATCGACTCGTCATCATACAACTTTAACCCTGTGAGGTCAGTTAGCATCACCTTTGTTTTGGTGTTAAAGGTGAAATGTTCCAAAAATATGTTAGCAAATTGTTCAAAAGTGTAGACGATATGTTTTGAAAGTTGGTTGAACCAATCATTGACAGGGCTATATAGGGTACTTAAAAAAATTCTTAGGAGTAATGCATCATTCTCCTGTATGTTAAAGCACATATTTAAAAATCTTGTGACATGCTCTTGGGCATCTTCTTCCCTCTTGAATCTATACAATTTTTATATTTTGAAATGCTCTGGGTATATTGGGGAAGGAATGGACGGGTGTAATTTTTGACGCTTTAGCTGACGTAAAATGGGTTTTTGTAACTCATTCCAGTTTTCCTACCCTCTAGAGTTTTGAAGTGTACCAACACAGATTGATACACATCCAAGGATTTGATTTCCTTGTCTTTGTTTTTAACTCTTAGGGGTGGAGGAGGAATGTTAAGCATAGGTTGGGGTGGGTTATTGACATCATCCATGCCTCTATAAGGTGCTTCTACATAATCCTCATTTTATTCCAAGTTATCATAAGCCCCATAAGGTGTATTAGGTATGAGTCTACAAGGAGGAATGAATGTCTCTTGAAGGTGATCTATGTTAGGCCTATTATATGCATTCTATTCAGGTCTATGAGGTCTAGGAGGCAACATTGGATTAGGTCTAGGATACCTATCTTGTTGGAAATTAGGTTGTGTTGGGTGAGCCTCCTGTCTACACATATTTGGAGTAAAATCTCCATTATGTAAAGTTTCTTGAATTTATCATTTAATTCTTTCTTTTCTATTTGTTGTCACTGCTCTAAGAGACCTAGGTGATGTTTATAAGACCTAAGTTTATTTAACTTGGCCTAGAATTCAACATACTTCTTGACCAAATTATTAACTTGATCAGTTGTATTAGGTCTAAGTGCCTTAGCACTATTACCTTGATGTCTATCTTGTTCATGGTTGTTTGTAATATCTATTACAAATTTTCCTCTATTGAGGGAGGCTGCATTGACTTGAGGCTCACCCCTAAATACATATTCTTGAGGAACTATTGGTGTAGATGTATAACATGCTTGCATTGACATATTTTCATGAGAATAATCTATATATTCCTCAGGCCTTCCCTAATAAATAAGGAAAGGTAAGGCAGAATAATATCACCTATGTTGACGAGTATCATACTCATCACAATTGTAGCACTTTGGGGAAGGGTGGTTTGAAATATTAATATGATCATTCAACCCTACTTCAGGTGAGAATTCATCTCCTATGCAATAATGCGAGGAGTATCTTGAGCAGGCATGCGAATGTGTGGTATCACTCTATTGGGAGGCGCTCCATCGTGCGATGGGTTTTATAAAAATAAGGAATTATAAACATCTATATGAAGTACATGAGTTATCTTATTTGTACTATTTCCTATGGGGGTATCCCATGTGGGAGTCCCTTGTTGGATAGGTCCTCTTCTTGTTGTCCTAGGAATAACCATCCATTCATATTCCACTCAGTGAGTAGGGATATGGTTTCCTAAGTTGGGATTGTCGCCTATGGGGATGCCCCACATAGGGGTCCATTGTTTGCTAGGTATCCTTTCATCCTCTCTAGGGCTAGGAAGAGTAGTTGGTTGCAAGGGAGGTATGACCATGTATCTTGGATCTAGGTGAAGATGCCCCATGTCTTCTCCTCTACTCCTCATAACGTCCACCCTTAAATGAGCTTGGCTATGGGTATATACCATAGCTATGTACTCTAAATTGCTATATGATTATCTTCTTTACAATTTTTATGAATTTGAAACAAAAAAATAATAGAGGCACGTAAGCAAAGAAGTGATTATATTTTTAAAATATTTTAAGTGTGAATCCCTAATCTGTTTGTTGTTGTTTCAAGATTTATTACTTTGTAAAGAACTATTTTCACATGTTTTATTTGTTGATGTAATACTCAAAAGTTGAAAGGATTTCACCTATACACTCACAACTCAACAACTGGTATGGTGATTAATTCCATATTATTATGGTCACATAATCCAACCTAAAGCATGGTGATGAATTCCATAGCCGATTAGGGAGCATAGGTCTTATAGATCATCACCCAACACCCCATGCATAGTGATACACCCATTTGAAGAGGAATGCATGCTATTTTGCATGGTTAGGACAGATCTTGGAGTTGGTATTGGCCATAGAACAAGGTTCATAGAAATCAATGGTTGGGTATGAAGTCCAACTCACCAATGTTTAAGAAGATCGTGATGTGTGTGTGTGTTCCTTTAAAATATTGAAATAAAACAATACAACATTCAATGATGATTAAATAAATGCATGAATGTATGTTTTATATTCATACTTATTAGTAGCATAAAAGGAAATCACTGAAATTGAACTTGACCTTCTTTGGTAAGTTTCAAGTAAGCAAACTAGAAAAAAGCATATGGAATAATGTTATTTTCCTATTTTATCTAATATGATTAATGCAAGAATTTGGAAAGATGATATCTAACCTTCACATGCATAAAGAAGACAAGAAAATTTGAAATTTCACTAATTTAAACAACATATATGCAAATTGAAGGTTGGGAAAGGTGTCTTTTCTGACCTGGAACTTGCTATTTCTACAAATTTTTATAGAAAACCTTTGGTTTTGTAACCGTACCTATTAGGGATGGTTATCAATTTGAGGGCCATCCCTACTAGTGTCACCTATCTGGTCATCCCAGCCTGTGTCACCTAGCAGAAAAGGGGTCGTTTCTGTTCATAACGATCACAAACTACAACATACAAAACAAAGAATGGAGGTCAAAAATAGACAAATTCAAAGGAGAGAAATAAAAATATTAAATACCATGATCACTATAGAAGAAGTAAAATTTATGACATTGACTTAATGTCTCTTTATTGCAATGTAAAGTATATTTAACACAAGCATTCAAAGGAAAAAGAACATAAACATGTAATCTATTTTTTTATTTGTGGAAAACATCCCAAAAGGGATGCCACTTTAGGGTAAGACCCAAGGAGTCAAGGGTATCCATTCCACAAAAAATGCCTAGGACTCGGACCTGGCCTACCACCTTTGACATACTCAAGGAGCAAACAAACACACAAAACCAATTTAAAAATAAGTAAATAACAACAAAAATAATAAAATAAAATAAAAAACATGCTCCTTGAGTGTGTCAAAAAAAAAAATCACAACCAAACACACACACAATAAGATAAAAGAAACCACAACACAAACCACATAGAAAAACACAAGAACCACATAACAAAACACAAACAAGACAAAAACAACATAACACTACAAAGACATAACCCAAAAAAAACATGAAAAATAAACACAACCAAAACCTAAAATATTAAAAAAATAAAATAAAAATAAAAATAAAAAACAACCAACAACAGACAATAAACAAAAACAAAAAACATAGAAAACACTCACACAAAAAAACATGAATTAACACAAACAAAGAGAAACACAAGAACAAGAACGACAAAAACACAAGAACAATAACAAAAAACATAAAAAAAAAATCAAAAACAACAAGAACAACAAAAAACAACACAAAGAACACAAAAAAAAAACAAAACAAAAGAACACACACACCTTAAAAAACTAAACAAAAGAACAAAAAATAAAAAATAAATAAATTGAACATAACAATGACCTATCTAGACCAGAAGACTATTAAGGCAAGAAACAACAAAGGAAACAAAAGAAATAAAAGAGTGAGCTAGGGAACTAAAAAAACCTAAATGAACCAAAGAGAAGCAAAAAAAAATCAAGAAGAAACTAGGTACCTTCAGAATTGGAGCCATCCAAAGAAATGATAGAAAGAAGAGCTTCCCTAATTTGTGAAGCCCACCATCTAGGAGGGTGGCCATAACAAGTAAGATCACCTTTGTCCAAATCCCAATTAGCTAAAGCATCAACACTCTTGTTTTGATCTCTGACCACATGATTGTAATCAACTTTCAAAAATCCCATCTGGATTAATTGAATCTTCTCAATAATTCTTTTTATTCTCCAATCAACCTTATGATTCTTGGAAGGAGTCTTCAAAATATTAATCATAAGTTGAGAGTCAGACTCAACTAACACCTTTTCCCATCCAACCTTAGTAGCCTCCTGAAGGCCTCTGAGGATACCATACCCCTCAGAAAGGTTATTGGAAAGAATACCCAAATTCTTAGCAAAAGTAAAAACCAGGGAGCCATCTAAAAGTCTACCAATTCCTCCCACATTGGCTTTTCTAGGGTTCCCTCTAGAGGCTCCATCAGTATTGACTTTTCCAAAATCCTTAGGAGGAGGTTGCCAATTTCTTGTCCTATCCATCTTACTAATACTCACATTCCCTTTAAGTTGGTTGTCCTTAGAAGATTTAATCTTCAATATTTGCATCACTTGATCCCATATTTGGTGGGATTTTTGGGGGTGATTAAGGAGTTGATGGACTGATTCAACTAAGTTGGCTATGGTATTTTGCCAAATATAGTGAATATCCTTCCTATATTGATTAAAAATTTGGCTATTCCTTTCATTCCAAATATTCCAAAGAAGAATGGTAGAACCCATCCAAACTAACTCCCTAATAAAATGATCAACACCCTCTTGATTAGGCCAATCCCTCCAAAGTTGTTCAAAAGTAAAAAAATTGGACCATTGTAAGCCAAGTAAAGTGGCCATTCTCCTCCATAGCTCAGAGGCTAAAGTACACTCAATAAAAATATGGTTGAGAGTTTCTACATTCTCTTCACACATCTCACATCTAAAAGGGCCATGAAAACCATGCTTCATAAGTTGCTCACCAGTAAGCACCCTATGATGCAATAAAATCCAATTAAAGAACCTCACCTTAGGCCAGATATTTTGAGCCCACAATTGAGAAAATATGTCAGAAGAATGGTTGGGATTATTATGGCATAAGGTCAAATAACCTTGAGCAACTGAATACTCCACCCTTAGTAGTGTTGTTCCATCCAAAACAATCTTTTTCATGGGACCAAGAGAGAGATCTCATATGAAGGATGCCTTGGATATCTTGTCTTTGCATTTCTGGGATTTGAATAGGCCAGTCCTCAATAGGGATCCAATATCTACCAACCTTTGAATTACCGGTATGGTACCAACGGTAATTAGCCACCTTTATCTAGTTAGCTCGGTGAAGCTCCTCCATCCAAGGCCTCCAATCGGGAAGCCGAGTTATCAAAGGCTTGTGACCATCCCAAGAATCTATCCAAAAATTTGTCTGTTGACCATTATGAATGATCCAAAATAAATTTTTTTTATCAAATCCTCACCAGTCTTAAGAACTGCTAAAATGGGAGAACCTTTGGTAGGAAGTTGATAGCGAACAAGGTCTTCAGGACTTTTGTTCTTAGAATATTTAGCACGAAGATTATTGGCCCAAAGAGCATTGGGGTTATGCAACATCCTCCAATATAATTTAGCAGCTAAAGCTTTGTTGTTATTAATAGAAGACAAGAATCCTAACCCCTCTTTATTCTTAGGAAGACATAAAGTGTCCCATTTCACCAAGGCCCATTTTATTTTCTCCTTAGTACCACTCCAAAGGAAACGATGACTGATTTGATCCAGTTCTTGAAGAACATCCTTTGGAATATTCAAAATGGAAGATACATAAATAGGAATATCTTGAAGGACTGATTTTACCAAGGTGATTCTACCCCCAGAAGAAAGCCACTTGTTGGTCCACTTTCCAATTTTCTTCTTGACTTTGTCCAACAACAATTTCCAATATTTATTTTTTTGCCTTTGAATATTTATGGGAATACCTAAATAAGTGATTGGAAGGGAGGTATTATTATATCTTAATTTATCCAAGACCATGGATTCCTTTCTAGCAGAGCAGTGAAAGAAAATAACTTTAGATTTTTCTTCATTGATCAACTACCCAGTAGCCTTAGAAAAATAGCTAATGATTTGCTTAATATTAGAAGCTTCCTTAATTTTAGCTTTACCTAAAAGAGTAGAGTCATCCAAAAATTGAATATGAGAGATAGGTCTAGCTCCATGAGCAATGGTAACTCCCTCAAGGGTTTTGTTTTCCCTCTTTTTGGTTATAGTCCTACCCAAGCATTCAACAAGAATGATGAATAAATAAGGGGATAGCGGGTCACCTTGCCTAATACCTCTGGAAGCTGGGAATGACTGAGAAGGCCTGCCATTGATAAGAACTAAGTAGGAATTGAAGAGATACATCCCATAATCCAATCCATCCAATCCTTAGAGAAACCAAATTGCCTCAAAACTTTGATAAGGAAGTGCCAATCCACTCTGTCATAAGCTTTGGATAAGTCTAACCGAATGAACATGGAAGGAGATTTTTGCATATCCATGGAATGGATGGCTTCTGAGCAAGAACTATCTCATCTACTATTTGATGCCCTTCCACATAACCCCCTTGCTCTAGGGAAATAATCTTATGCAAAAGAGGCTTCAACCTTTCTACCATGATTTTAGTAATGATTTTGAGAAGAACATTACATAAAGCAATAGGTCTAAAAGCTGAGATATGATCAACCTCTTGAGATTTTGGAACAAGAGTAATATAAGTTTTATTGATAACCTTCAAAATTTATTTGGATTTCCTGGCTTCTTCCACCACCTCTAATAAATCAACATGAAGGATATCCCAGAACTCTTGGTAGAACTCAATGGGAAAACCATCATGACTTGGGGTTTTCCCTTTTTGCATTTTAAAAACTACCTGTTGAAGCTCATTGATAGTAATAGGAGTAGTCAAAATAGAGTTCTCCTCAGAAGTGATAAGAGAAGGGATTGCTTGAAGAACATTTTGTTGAGAAGTTGAGTCAAGAGGAGTAGCAGCAAAAATATTGGAAAAGTAATCAACAACAATAGAGTTCATGCCATCCCAAGTATAAACAACATCTCCAGAATTTTATTTTAGGGAAGAAATAAAGTTGTGAGATCTTTGAGCTAGAAGATATTTGTGGAAGAAATTTGTGTTTCGATCTCCTTCTTTGAGCCATTGAATTCTAGATTTTTGCTTCCATAAGATTTCTTCTCTTTTTTCCCATTCCTCTAACTGAGTTGTGAGTTTAATTTCATCTGCACTTCTCTTCTCTGTGAGGCCATCTAAACGGATTTTCTTATTCAAATTTTCAAGATGAGCAATAAATTCATGTTTTTTTTATGAACATCCCCAAACTCTTTCCAGTTCCAAGTCTTGATTTTGGATTTAATGTATTGCAGTATTTTGGCAAAATAGAACATCTTAGTCCCATGCCTAGGTTTACCTTCCTTCCACCATTGTTGCACATGAGGTCTAAAGGAAATGTCTCTAAGCCACATTAATTGAAAACTAAAAGGAGAGAAACTCACATTGGTTTTCCACATTTCCACCATGATTGGCCAATGATCCGAACCAGCATTATTAAGAGTCTTCACTTTAGGAATGTGACCATGGATTAAGAAATTTTTAGAGAGCAAAAACCTATCCAATATCTCCATTATACAAGCTAAGCCTTGCCTTCTATTAGACCAAGTCATAAGGCCATTATCTGGTTGGATGTCCACAAGATGGAGGTTTGCAATATATTCTCTCATGAGGTCAGTGCTTTTCTCCAAATTTCTATTTCCCCCCCTTTTCTCATCCAGAGAGAGGATGGTATTGAAATCTCCTCCGATCAAGATCCAAGCTTCAGGAAAATGAGAGATAATATGAGTTATATCCTTCCACTATCTTATTTTTTCCTCCAAAGTATTCGAAGCATAAATAGTAATGCAGAGCATAATTTGGTTGGAATGTCTACTTTGAATAGCTATAGCCAACATACCCCAAATGCAAACCATATGGTGAATAACTACCTCTTTTGGGTCCCAAAGACAAGAAATGCCACTAGAAGTCCCCTAGGAACTGAGGGAAATCACTTTTCTATCTGGCCAAATTTTACTGGCAATTGAGTCCATATCCTCCATTGACATCTTTGTTTCTTGAAGGAAAACAAGATGTGGATGATTTATCTGAATCATTCTTCTAATTTCATTTTGTTTTGAAAGACTCCCTTTGAGTCCTCTAATATTCCAAGTGATGATCTTCATTAATACCAGGGCTAAAAAATTTGGGAAGGGCATTAATCTTACCTTCCTCTACAAGCTTTTCACCTTCTTTTACCATATGATATTGATTGGTCTTGCGACCTACTTTTTTATTAGAATCCATCTTCAGTTTTTTTTCCCTGTTTCTTGACTTATTCCAATTGAATATGAGATGGCTTCTAACCTTGAAGAATGCTCGTACACAACCAAAATTTTACTAGAGGGTTCAACGAGTCTATATTGGGACCTGTATTATTTGAAGTTTTGACATTTAAAATATTGTTTTTCTTGTGTAAATTTTCTCCCTTTTTTTGTTGAAAACCTTTGATTTGTTGGTTTGTCTCTGAGTTCTTCCCTTCATATTTAAATTGTGTTTCTAAGATTTCTATTTCCATTATTTCCTCTTCCTCACTTGGGACATCATTTGTGGAAAGTATTTCAAACATATTAGCAGATGACTTTGATTGATCCTTCATAACTGGTTTTTTCTAAGTGTTCTTCTTATTAGGCATTTGGAAACCTGCTGAGTTTATATCTTCTTTCTTTTGATCAAGAATTTTATTTGGGCAAGCACTTGCCAAATGACCATATTCATGGCAAATTCTACAACAAAAAGGAATGTTCTCATAGTCCACTACTTGCTCCCAAGTGTCTTCCCCAAATTGTAATGTGATATTTTTAGGTAGGGGTTTGTCAAAATCCATTAAAACACAAATCCGAGCATAAATAATATGTTCAAAATTTTGAGTACAATCAACAGTCATCATAAAAGTTCCTAAAGAGTTTCCAATTGAAGAAAAAATAGTAGGATTCCAAAATTCAATAGGGAGGCCAAAGATTCTAACCCACATGGGAGCTATAGAAGGCATCTCTTCTTTGTCTTTAAATTTAGTATGCCAAGGATTCATGAAAAGCCCTGCCCTTCCAAAAAATCAAGGACCCCTTGAAAAGTTTTCTCTCTATCTTCATTATTAGAAAATAAAACAAGAAAATAACCATTTGGATAAATAGATATTTGTAACTCACCTTTAGTTTTCTAGCTTTTTGCATCCCATACTTTGAAAGAAGATAGGCTCGATCGAAAACCCATGAACCAATAAATTAGTCCTCTTTTTTTCCAAATCTTCAATGCCAGTCTGAATGTTACCCATATCAAGCTTAACAATAGGAGTTCCATCAGCTGCTTTAAGACATCCTGACTTTGTTTTCCTAGGATCAATATTAGGTATTCTTAGAGGTTTATGGGAAGCCCTAATATTGATATTAGCATTGGGCTGAGGTTGTCCACCACGGAGGGCATCCCTAAAATTCATTTTTGGGGTTGAGTTTTTGAAATTCTTACCCTTGACAGGGGTTTTCATAGTAGAATTATTTTGTGGGTGCACCTTAGCACCATATTCACTTGAGATATGAGCCATTTTTTGATCAAATACTTGAAAATTATTTCGTGATCTCTTTAATCCTTGCCCTAGATGTAGTGGAAAGGTATGGTTTTCACTTTTCCTTTGTGCAGAAAATTGGAAGCCATTGCCACTCAAGTTCATGGTATGATCTATTGAAAGAAAAATTTCTAACCCATATTGGATCCCCTACAATATTTCATGCTAAAATATTGAGCATAAACCACAAAAATATTGGCCGCTAGGGCCTGAAGGCCCTAAAAACCAACCTCTGGAGTTGCTTGCACTCAACCCAGATGAAACCCTCGCATAGTTGCTTACCAAAAATCTTCTTCACACATAGGGATGTGCTAGGATTTTTGTTTCTCCAAATGATATAAAAATTGGTGGAGACATTCTAGGGTTTTTCAGGCATCTACCCTCAACATTTTAGCTCAATATGAGTCCGGATGAGTGAGATATGGCCAAAACAAGTTTTATAGTTTAGGAAGTCCTACGAAAAATGTCCCTCATCTAAAGCGAATTACCACCTAACCATCTATCAATTTTAGTATATTTTGTAGCTCTAAGTGGCACTTTCATCTTAGGATATCTATTGAAATGAAGCAAAGTGTAAGATGGTGGGTTTCTCCTCCTATTAATTTATCCATAGCTTCAAATATGATTACAATACATCCCCTCGAGGGATTTTACAAATTTGATACATCTCAACATTACAATGTACAAGGGATCTAATCCCTTGAAAGGGACTTTATGACAATGTTCTATATTATGAATCTCACATTGCCACACTCGAGAGCTAGTTTTGGGCTTATATTTTTGTGCCTATTTCCCTTCTATATAGAATACCTACACCTACACACAAGGGATTGAAAAGGGGTTAATAGCATATGCATTACAGATTTAAAGCATTGAAAATACAAAAGAGCTTAATCTAGCATTTAAAAAAACTAATATATAACACATGGAAATCTATTCTAAATGACATATAAATGGATATTATTGTAATATATATAATTTAAGAGATATCTGAGCACCAAATGAAGGGAAAATATTAGCAAAAATAGTGACCATCCCTGATAGGGGCACCTAGACCTGCAATAATGAAACCTCAAATTGGACCATCAAAACTGCTCAAAATTTTACCAAAATTGTATGGAAGGCTATTCTAAACATTTATAAAATGTTTGTGGTGGAATTATATCAATATTCGCTACTATTTTCTAATCGTCCCTCATAGGAGCACCTACTGACTGCTAACCATCCCCAGGTGGGATAGTTACAAATCTACTTGGAATTTGTCACCAATTCTTTAGGGATCTGGTATAGCACAATCCTAAATGTATTGTCGGATAATGTGGTCAAATTAATATCCAATTTGAATGATTTTAAAATCAATTCAATGGATTTTGGATGCCCCTAAAAGCACCTTCAAATGATGAGGATCAAGGAAATATGTGGGCATATATGAGGTCAAAAGCGAGGGTAGAATTGGGTATCACTTCGTTGTTAAATGCTTCAACTCTTCTCCTTAGAAATTGGGTGAGCACACCTCTATTTATAGCCCAAATAAGACATCTAAAGAAAAGGGGCAAGTCTTGGAATGAAATGTAAGTGCTACCACTTGTCAAAACCTTTGCTCTGATTGGGTAGGAAAGGTTGCCCCCTTTGGTACCTCTAATTGGGAGTTTCTGGTCTCTATGATAGACTCCTAATCATTTTTTGATTATTGGGTAGAGAATATGGTAGTCAATGATTACCATTTATCTACCCGTTTGACTTTTGGGAGGTATTTTTAGGTACCGTCCCACCTAGGGATGGTTTTGAGTGACCTTCCTTGGGTGGGATGGTCACCATATGTGACCGTACTAGGGTGGGACAATCATAATTATATGACCCAAAAACTCCCAAAATTTATGGGGACCTTCCCAAAAGTGTTTGGGAGACCTATGTTACCCTAGAGGGTTGCCCAATGGGGCCATACAATGTCGATAAGAGTGGCACATGTGATGCGCTAACAGTCTTATCCAATTTACATGATTTTGGTGTTGTTCAAAAAATCAACTATCCTAGGAAAAAAATACATATTCTTGATGGTAACCTTATTTAGCATACGGTAGTCTATGCACAATATTAAGGTTCCATATTTTTTTCTTCTAACAAACAAAATAGGAGCACCCCATGGTGACACACTAGGTTTAATAAACCCTATTTTCAACAAGTCTTGAAGTTGTGTCTAGATATATTGTAGCTCAACATGAGTCATTCTATATGGTACCCTAACAATGGGTGCAACTTGAGGTAATAACTCTATTTAAAAGTTCAATTTCCAAAACAAGATGCTTTTGGAAGAGATCGAAATCAACTTTAGTTTCTTCATTTTGTTCATCATAAACACATAGATAATTTCTTTCTTTCTAATTGGCTTTTTCACTTGCATTACTGATAACATATGTCATTTAACATAACCATGATCACAATAAGTTCTAACTCTCTAGTTAAATTCATAAATAAACTCTATACATATTTTCTCAAAATTTAAGAGAGTTTTATGGCTCTCAACCAATCAAAACCAAGAATGATGTCAAAGGCATGCAAAGGTGTCACATGTAATTGCCTTTAAAGTTATTTATATTTTTGTCTCCTTGCTTATTTTGTTATCCTCCTCTTTGGCTTCTTGATGAGCTAAATCAAAAGCTTTAGGAAGTTCTTCAGGTTTAAGCATACTCACCATAGTCCTAATCTTAAGATGGACTCCTAAAATAAACTTCTCGAATTTCATCACTTTATTACTCTTATATTGAGTTCCATATTTCAAATATTCTATAATATTTTGGTGATAAGTCAGGACTAACATATTTGTTTGTGATAAAGTAGAGAATTCAGAAAATATCTCTACATACTACTACCTGGTTAGGAATATTTTCCTAAATTATTTTACAAAATCCTCCAATTTGAGGTTTTTTGCTTCAATGCCCAATCCTTTATTAAATGTCTTCCACCAATCTAGGACTACTTCAACTATTTTTATAACAGCCATAGATTTTTATATTATGGTAATAAAAGCATGATGGAAAGGTATGACTCCAATTCATTTAGCCAATTCTCCACTACATCACCATCATATTTGTCATTATATTTGTGAATAACAACCTTCTTGAAGTCCTTGGCCAATTTCACACTCATTTTGGCCCTACATGTACCAATTTGTATAGGCTTATTAGATGTTCCCTCAGATTTACCTATAGGTTCCCTACCCTTTTCTAAGCCCTCTTTTAGTTGTTTGACTATCAATCCTTGTTTTTTGACCATGTGAGTTTTCTATTAGAACATTTACTTTTTTTTATGTTTTTAATAAGTTTTCAATAGTTGAACTAATTTTACTAAATTTTCTTCCTCCCTACTAGGCTTAATTGGTGGAGGTTCAATCAATTGTTTCATTCTTCTTTTCTTGCACTTGTTATTTATTCCTTTGGAGGTCTTGTGGTGGTTTCTTCCTATATAACTCTTACAAGATTCCTCAAAGATACCCCTCATAACATTGTGCCTTTAGACCCATAGTAAAAGAAGTAACTTAATTGTTTGATTTAGTTATAATTTTAAAATAAAAAACATTACTCACAGTCCTAAAACTTAAGGATATCTTTTGCTATTATACCACATGTATCAACCCAAGTCTACTCATCTGGTTCTATCTCAAAAATAAGCCAAACATATTTTTAAGGTATTTTTTGTTTAAGTTTATTGTTTCAAAATAAAAAGTGCTTTCATATTCATAGCAATTAGGATTCACCCAATTATTCATTACCATAGTATTTAATCAGTACAAAAATATCATACCACTTTTTTATTTTAGGACTACTATAGATAGTCACCCAAGTAGATGAGATTGGCAAATTCCAGTAACAGTGCCATTTTTTACATCTAACACAATCATTTATCATCCTCTTGTTCTAGCATGAGGGTCAAAATAGTCCTTTAGATCCCATAAAACTTAGAGGGTGGATGCATACTCTCCCCATACCTTAGCATAGTGAACCTAGACATAATTGATCGATTTATTCAAAATTTGATATGGAATTGGGTTAGCATACATGTTCCTAGTATCTAGCTTATCATCCTACTACTTAGAGTCAACTAGAGTCATATCATTATCTTGATACTGGTCTTAGTCACTAATGTCCATTTTGACTCACAAATATTTATCCCATACCAATCATCACGGTTGGACTAGTTACATAGTCTTACGAGTCCACTTCTAGTCAAAGGACACATAGGACCTATCACGGTAATACTAGGTAATGACCTATAGATACATCCCATCCCGTCCCTCATTACAATTCTTGACTAGGTCACTTGTTCTGACCAATTTTGTTAGACTATGATCACTCTTGAGTCATGTTGTATACTTGTCCACATCTCAACATCATTGGGTGTCCATGTTTTTAATATCCTTCATGAGAAATACATTAACCATTACTCATCATGGTATTAAATAAAGAGTTAATATTTTAAATTTGTAGTTGCTCAAAGCGTGACCATACAACATTGATCAATAGACATGGAAAAGAGAAAATAATGGAATCCAATCAAAGGTATGTAGTCACTCGAAGCATTACCATACAACATTGATCAGTAGCCAGGGAAAAGTGAAAATAATGGAATCCAATAAAAAGTATGTAGTCACTCAAATCATGACCATACAACATTGATCAATAGCCAAGAAGGAGGCAAAATAATGGGATTCAATCAAAGGTATGTAGTTGCTCGAAGCGTGACCATACAACATTGATCAATAGCCAAGGATAAGGGAAAATAATGAGATCCAATCAAAGGCATGTAGCCACTTGAAGTGTGACCATACAAAATTGATCAATAGCCAAGGATAAGGGAAAGTAATGGGATCCAATCAAAGGTATGTAGTTGCTTGAAGTGTGACCATACAACATTGATCAATATCCAAGAATAAGGGAAAATAATTGGATCCAATCAAAGGTATGTAGCCACTCAAAGCATGAAGATACAACATTGATCAATAGCCAAGAAGGAGAGGAGAAAAGAGAAGAAGAAAGAAGTGAAATAAAAAAACATACTTATAGATTAAAATGAATGATTTCGGATGTAATGCAGTGGTTTTTTTGAGCCTGTATGATATTTTTGATGTCATAATAGTTGCTTAGGGGAGGTAAATTTTGACTGCTTTGCTTTTACGACCAATTCAGCATGGTCCAAAAGTATGAATATAATAACACCTATTCAAATATTTATTGTCAGTTGATTTATGAGCACATGGCAACAAGTGTCAAACCATTTGAGCTAAAGGGACATTTGGATTATTCAAACGTGTCATTCATTATGCACCATGAATGCCAAAAATCCTTTTCCAGATGTTGTGCTAGGATTGTGTCAAATGTATCATTCATTCTGTATTCGACATACATGAATGCTAGATTGACTTTCTTTATCAAAATGCATAGCTATCATGATATAACAAATATCTTTTTGAGATTGAGATTATAATCGTAAGATAATCTTCAGTAAATTTTTTCATAGGCAGATGTATATCCATGTTTTTGGATGTTTAGTTGGTTGGTTGCATGTAAATTTGACTTTGGATATGAATACCCATCAAACAAGGAATCAACAATGAGGCGATTGAAATACGATGATTTGGTGATGCAACGATTGATATAATACCAATGCATGATGAAAAATGGTGAATAACATATGAGAGGACAATTCAGGAGAGTTCCTTGGGTTTTGGGATGAAGTTGCATGTTTTCCTATGGTTTTGGGATGAATTTGATTGGATTTAGGGGTCATATGCTCAATTCACAAGGTAGGGGAAAATTGGATCTTGATTCATGGGGCGAGGGGCAAATTGGACCTAAATCATAGGGTGGGGGTGAATTAGGGTTTTAGGTATTTTTAAGTTCATTTTGAGTTGGGAGGGATTCATTTTGATGATGACAAGTTGCATAAAGCATTTGAGAGGAGTATTCAACAACGTGTGGACAAGGTTATTGATGAGTATGGATGAGAATATGGTGAGAGGATGAACTAGTGCTGGTAGCAAATGTAAGGATCCATCGGTAAGTGTTCCTATTTACCTTATTTTTTGTTTTTAAATTTCTATAGAAAAGTGAATTAGAGGGGAGGTTTTTATTTTGTTTTGAAAAAAATTCACAAATTATGATTGAAATTTTAACACATAGTGTAAAACTAGCCAAATGGGTACCCAAAAATGCGATTTTTTTTAGGTTTGACTTGTTTTCGCACCAGTTTGACTAGGTAACGGGTAGAGTGGATTTAGAGTTTGACCGTCCATTTTTTAAGCAATGGTGTACTATTTTTGGAATGTTATTGCATTTTTTTTGTAAAAGTAGGAAGTGGGTATCCATTTGGGTGACTGTTATTTTTTTCTGCCTACATTTGGCGTGTTTTCAGACTATGTTGTTTTTGGGTGTAAGTTGGTAAACTTTGACTATTGCATTTGCCACCTTAGGGATAGTATTTTGGGAAACCGATGATACTTTCACTATAGAAGGGCAAAATGGGTATCCAAAAATGTTATTTGTTTTTTTATATGCTTTCAATTATCTTGTGTTTGATTTGCGTGCCAAGATGTAGATAGTGTTAGATTTGAAATTAGTTGCTAGGAGCCCTATTTACAACATCTATTTGAACTTTCACTACAAAGTGGGCAGATGGGTGTTCAAAAATATGACTATTATGTTGGTATTATGTGTATGGGTGTATGTTCGGTTTTGGTGTGTATGTGGCAAGATTGACCTTGAACTCCATGTTGCTTGGCATTCAGTTTTTGAATTTTATCAATATTTTTACCGCTAAGTGGGCAAATGGGTATTCAAAAATGTGTTTTATTTTTGTGTGTCTTATAGGTTGACTTAGTTTTAAATTTCATGTCATAGTAGGTATGTGGGTAATTTTATATTTGACTATTGGAAGCCAAATATGTACTATTTTTTGCATATGTTTGAACTTTTTCCATGAAATGGCAAAATGGATATCTAAATATGTGATTGTTTTGTTGATATGTTTTGGTATATGAATTATGCACTATTTATATCTCAAAGCGCATGCCAAATTAAGTAGTTTAAATTATAAATTTGATTCATAGAGTTTTATTGGATTGCATCATCGCATTGATGACTAATATATTTTTCATTATGTTTGTTTGTGGATGAACAGTTGAAGATGCTTGAGCCCCATCATCGTGTTCAAAATATGAAGGGCTATTTTGATGAGTTGATGAAAAATGCCACTGATCTTAAGTGGTTGGATGATATATGATTTTGAGGTGTATGGGAATGCAAGAGTATACATGCCAAAAAGGCATATATATCCACATTGTGTGAGCGGTGGGATGCGGATAGGAACACCTTTTATTTTTCTACTAGAGAAATGATAATAACATTAGAATATGTATATCATATTTATAAGTTACCGATTGAGGGTGTTTTGGTTAGAGTAGCGATGAATGACAATAAATATTTTGTGTTGGAGCACTTCTTTGGAGATGGGTGGAGGTACATAGATGTCTCGAAGATATATTATGTGTGGTTGTGGTTGAAGAATAAGATATCTAATCGTTAGTGTGTGGTGATGATGATGATATCTACTTATGTGTTGCCAGACACTTTTGAGGTACTATTCACTTGGAATATGTTGGATGTGGTGAGTAACATGGTAGAGTGTAGGGTTGTGTTTGCATGGGCACCTGCACTATTGGCCCAAGTATACAAATATTTCCACAATGTTGTGCATGCAGGGCAAAAGGGTTTGAGTTGGACTCCTTTGTTGTAGGTATGGTCATGGGAGCACATATCTATTGAGATTCCATCATTATTACCTTACCCTATCCATGTTGAGGATAAGAAGTATTTACCTTATGCGTTGAGGTGGTAAACTAATGAGGAAAATGGCATCAAGAGGCCTCACAAGGGTGATCCTTTTTTGTGGAGGGTTAGGTTTGGAGAGTTAACACCTAATGATATTAAGTGGAGGCCTTGGTTGGGTGGGGTGACTTGGGAGGAGGACGGTGAGTAGTTGCATACCATTTGTAAGGGTAGGTGGCTAGTTGGTAGATATACTTAGTAGGTCGAGTATTTTCAGTTTGATTAGGTGAGGCATCAATTTTGATTACAACAGGATATTCCATGAGCTTCTGTTGTATATTACAGGTGATGGGGTGATAGAGTAGAGCATATTGTGGTGCTACCCTAGCTTACTGAGAGTGACCCACCTGTTGTTATCCCAAATGTGGATAATGTTAGGACTACACCAGAGTTTAAGGCTTGGTGGTATATGCAAATTTGGGAGCCTATATGAGGTATGTTTGATATATGGGTGCCACCTAATGGTGGGGTACCTCCACCAAAGAGGATAGTAGGTAGGATGACTCAAGATCAATCAGAGGAGGTAGCTGGAAATGAGAGGAAGGTTCCTCTATGATGATCTTGGCGATGCTTGGGTGGTGCCCCGAGTATAGAGGAAGTAGGAGAGGTTTTGATGATCATTGAGAATGATTCTATGGAGGGTGGGTGGCCATGGGAGAGGCAGTTGGGGTAGCAAATGAGGGAGGTGGATTTTTTTCTATGGGTGGTGTGGATAACACCATTGATATTGGTGTTTTTTTAGGTATGGAGGAGATTCCATTTGAGATCCAGGAGAGGTAGGATGTAGAGGAGGAGGCTTAAGGGCTACGTGATAGAGTTTAATAGTTAGAGGCTAAGCTTCACCTATAGTTAGAGAGGCATAGGATAGAGGTGGAGCAGATAAATGTGGAGTTGATTAGCCAGTAGGAGGCACAAGAGGAGGCTTCCTGGGATATTGAGTGATTGATTGGTCTATTGGCTATAGAGTCTACGAAGAGGTCATTGTGTGAGGATTCTCTAATGATGTGTGGGATCATACTTCTCAATTACAGTTAGGTGGTGTCCTAGGATGAGTCGAGATCATAGGTGTGGGTACCCTCTCATCATAGCCATCATAGTGCTACTTCAATGGAGAAGCTTGATGCCAGGACTAAGGTGAGAGATCCATCTGTTGAGGTTCAGGTTCCAAAGGTTAGGACAGAGTCGAGCAGAGTTGTAGAGATGCGAGTGAGCCATGAGGGACATGGGGATATTCCTAGTGATAGTTAGAATTACTATTTTTTGTAGCCTACAGGCATTTTAGATGACGTATGATGGGCATGGTCCCAATTTGTAGCCTACGGGTATTTTTTTGATGGATCATATATATATATATTGATTTTGGTTGTTTATATATATATGTGCTATGGTTTTGAAATGTGTTCTTTTTATGTTTGCATATATATCATAGCATAACTTGTAGATATGTATGATGTATGGATATTCATGTGTGTTGTGGTTTAGATTTATGATCATTTTGTAATACAAATATACTATAGAATAGATTGGCATGATTGTATTTCTATTGCAATGTGATGTGATATATTGTGTAATGACCTTTGTGGTGAATGCATGTAAATTGAAATGTGATGATGTAGTGTGAGATAGTATATGTAGGATAAATGTATTGATTTAATGGTTTATGTGAAGCATGTAATGTAAATGCAATAATGTAATGCTTGTAATAAATCTATGTAACATAAATGCATGTATGCTTTTATGGGAATGTTGAAATGCACAAATAAAGCACTTGTATTGTTACATGTACCTGTATGGATGTTATCCATTACATTATCTTAGGTATGTAGGATGGTATAGGGGACATGTAATGGCTTTGACTAATGTAGTTTGGCAATCAAATTTGTGGACTCAAAATTTATCGTGGACCTATGTGTTTAAATGAGTGAGGTTCATTTATCCATTTTGAGGGAGATATAATTAACCCATTGTATACATGGCTAAACTTGCTAGCTCATCCATAAGCGAACAATGATCTGTACAAAAGTGGGTAGATAATGTGATAGATATATCACCACTTGTAATACTATTCCATTGATAGGCAGGCTCTTGGAGCCTATTGCTAACGATGGAAATTGCCCCATGGTGTTATGTTAAACCTAAGGACAAAAGGCGATGAAGCATAACATGGGTAATATTAGGAGGATTTTTCTTTTGTTTTATGCCCCTCATCTATTGTTGACCTATTTATTGTGGTCCTATTTTTTTTGTTTGGGCATTGGTTTTTTTTTTCTACCTATTTGTTTTAATTTTTCTTATGCTTATTCCTTTGTTTATACTCAAGTCATATGTTGACCATGCAAGTGATACGATGAGTGGGAGAGAATTTTCGCTAGATGGTGACATCTACTCAAGGTGTCATATTTCCTAGACTCAATTTTTTTTTAGTGTGTAACCTATTGTGAATGGTCCGTGAGATAAGTTGAACCAACCTAAAGAACCATAAGAAGAATGTAAAACCTATTAACTAAATGTGACGTATGATTGACTAAACTAGTAAGTAGTCAAGGGTTAACACGACATCTATGAGTACCCTAATCTTGGAAAGGAGGAATGGAAATCTAGGTGGTGATGCTAACAAGTGTGTGTATTACTCCGGTTGCAAGTGCATTTTTGGAAGAAGAATGTACAAAATTAAAATAAAATTAAAATGAAATACATATTGATATGTGCAATGGGTGTAATGTAAATGATGCAAGTGGGGGAATGTAATATATACAAGAGGAAATTTGTGATGTGTAGAAGGAGAAGTTTGGAAAACTTATCTACATATGAGTATGATGTATCATGATGACCAAAAAGTATGATGCTATAATAATGGTTGCCCCAACATGTTGTGAGATAAGCAAAGTCTCCACAAGATCAAAGAATGCTCCACAAGATCAATCACACACAAAAGAGGAAAACCCACAACACAAATATTAAGTTGTAAAACCCTACTTCAAATGAAGAAGGAAAACATCCACTATGAAGCTCACTATATTACTCATTTGATTCAATAATACAATAATACTTCAATGTTATGCAACAATATGTATCAACATTATATTACAACACAAGTCAATATGACAAGATATGTTAAGATGTAGTAGACAACACCCATATTTAAAGAGGAGCTTTTCTACTACAACCCTAAATCTTATCACAATCTAATATTGAGATATGTGATAAGTGGCATCTATCAAATATTAGAAAGTGCTTAGTTACTTTCCAATCTTATCACAATCTAATCTTGAGATGTGTGATAATTGGCATCTATCAAATATTAGAAATTTCTTAGTTACTTTCTAATATTATCACAATCTAATATTGAGATGTGTGATAAGTGGCATCTATCAAATATTAGAAAGTGATTAGTTACTTTCTAATATTTTCTAGAAAAGGGGAAATAACTTTTTCCCACAAATTAAATATTCTTAACACCCTTATTTTATTTATTAATTGGGTGGGAATATTTTTATATAAAATAGAATTATTTTATAATTCAAATATTATTCTTTAGACTTTATATTTTAGTCTAAGAATAATTTACATAATGTTGCATTACATATTCCAAAAATCACCCTTAATGCAATATTGGGGAAAGGAGTTATGAAACAAAGAAACATTCTCCCCCTAAAGATACAAACGGGGATGAGAATCAAATGAGTAATATAGTTACAATGAGCTTCTATGACCAAGAATGATCTACAATAAGGCACCAATACAAAATGGGCCAAAATGAGACTACAAGCCCCCAATGGAGTATCTTCAGATACAAGAAACTTACAAAGCCATCCATCAACCACAAGTGGTTGCAAATGATAAGAAGAAAACATCACAAGGGTGTCTTTAGTAAGCCTGCAAAACCCCAAATGGAAGTACCTACAAGCTACAAGCAGCTCAACATAAGATCAATTAGATACATCATCATAAATATATTCACCACAACATATATGAATATCCAAATATGATAACAAAACTGATTTAAAAAATAGTGAACTATAAGTCATCACAAAAATATGCCAAGCCATACTTATAGTCACGTGCTATATAGTTGATCAAAAAATATCATGATCAAATTTGCATAAAGCAAACAAGGAGTACCATGATAATGCAAAATCTAAAGTACCATGTACAAAATTTACATAAGGTATATGAAAATAATAAAGTGTGCACATCGGTTGCATAAAGCCAACCATAAAATATCATATACAAAAGTAGCATAAATTCTAACAAGAAAGTACCATGATAAACCAATTGCATAATGACAACTACATAAAAACATGTACAAAGTTGCACAAGGCAACAAGAAAGTACCATGTAAAAGAGTCGCATAAAGCAATTGCATCATACACCATAATTGCACAATGCCATCTACAAAGTAACATGTACAAAAGTTGCACTAGGTAAACAAGAAAGTACCATGTTCAAAAGAGATGCAAAAAGCAATTATACCACCAAATATCAACTCATTTATATAGCATAAAACACCTCATAAGGATGAAGTTGTCATCACACAAGTGTAACTACACTTCATTCCCCCTTGAGGACAACTTCACCAAACCAAGTGAGTCCCTCAGCTTACAAAACTACTCCTTGGGAAGAGGTTTGGTGAACAAATCAACATAATTAGAAGATTATGGGTAATACTCCAATCGAATAGTCCCATACAATACCTTCTCTCTAATAAATTGGTCTTGGATTTCAACATGCTTTGTCATTTGATGCATTAAAATGTTTTTAGCTAAGGCAAAATATGATTGATTATCAGAGAGCAAACGTGAAGGACCAAATTGCTCAAAGCCAATTTCCTTCATGAGGGTATGAAGCCAAACCATTTCTTGTGTAGCTACTATCATAGCCTTATACTTTGATTCCA
This sequence comes from Wollemia nobilis, assembly GCA_028583015.1. NCBI lineage: Eukaryota > Viridiplantae > Streptophyta > Pinopsida > Araucariales > Araucariaceae > Wollemia > Wollemia nobilis. The sequence continues at coordinate 189,561 of JAQPPZ010002571.1, read as the reverse complement.
TTATATAAAGAGCAATTGTATCTTGCTTCTTAGAAGACCAAGAGATAGTTGTAGACATAATACTAAAAAAATATGTGGTGGTAGACTTTACGTCTATTCTATCCCCTCCAGAATAAGAATCAACATAGCCGAAAAGAGCAAAGGAAGGAAGCCTAGAATACTTGAGTGCCAAATATCTAGTACCTAAAAGGTACTTCAAAATATTCTTGGTAGCTTGTAAGTGCTCAATATAAGGTTTTTGCATGAACCTAGCCATCATACCAATTGCAAAAGCAATATTTGGCCTTGTGATGGTAACATAAAGAAGACTACCAATGAGCTACCTATACAATGTAGCATCAGCCAACTGAGATTTTGCACTTACTTCCAACTTAACCCTTGTAGAAATACGAATGGAAGTAGGATTTCCATCCTATAAATCAAACCTCTTATGAAGATCTCCAATATACTTGGATTGACTCAAAAAGGTACAATCCTCATGCTGATAAACTTGCATGCCAAGATAGTAGTGTAGAAGACCAAGGTCAGTCATTTCATACTATGACTTTAATTTGGAGATGAAATCAAAAATAGCCTCATTCTCATTTCCAGTCACAACAAGGTCATCAACAAATAGAGCAAGTAAAATAACCAAGTTATCCTTCCTAAGCACATAGATATTTGTATCTGAATAGCATTTATCGAAACCAAGAGACAAAAAGTAACCTGAAATCTTCATGTACCATGCTCTAGGTGCTTGATTCATATCGTAAAAGGTTTTCTTTAGTTTACACACAAGTGTTTCCATACCTTGTACAAAAAATACTTGTGGTTGACTCATGTAAATATCCACAGCCAAATCACCATTTAGAAAGGCACTTTTCACATGAAGCTGAAAAATCTGCACACCTTGAGTAGCAACAATAGCAATGAGAATCCGAATGGTGGGCATTTTGGCAACTAGTGCAAAGGTTTCATCATATTCAATGCCATATTTTTGAGCATAACCCTTAGCAACCAATCTAGCCTTATACTTTTCTATCACTCCATTATAATTGTACTTGATTCTATGGACCCACTTGTTCCCAATAACATTTCTCTTATTAGGATAAGACACTAGGTCCCAAGTTTTATTCTTTAGAAGAGAATCCATCTCAACCTTCATGGCATCAACCCAATAAGAGTGTTGTGAAGATTCTTGGTAAGAAGTAGGCTCATTATCATTCTCTATCTTAGCTAGAAGAGACATGTTAAGGGTCATACTTCTAGTTATACTTTGGCTAACTAAATTATACTCTTTAGGACCCCTAGAATGATCCAACCACTTGGTCCTTTTGACACAAGGCCCACCCTTTTCTAACTCAATAAGGTCTTCATTTAATTTGACATATCTTGAAACAAATACAATGCGTGAAGAAGGTGAGTATAACCTATAGCCCCTATGTTCTACATCATAGCCAACAAAGATGCATTTTTGAGACTTTTTGTCCAATTTCTTCCTCTTTTCTAAAGGAATATATGAAAATGCATCACATCCAAACACTCTTAAGTGTGATAAATTTGGCTTCTTACCATTCCAAACCTCATAAGGATTCTTCCCCTCAACTGATTTTGAATGACACCTATTAAGAATGTAGATTGCTATACTAGTTGCTTCACCCCAAATAAATTGAGGTAAGTGGTCACCAAGCATGCATCTTACCATCTCCATGATTGTCCTATTTTTCCTCTCTATAACACCATTTTTTTGAGGAGTGTATGGATAAGTAAATTGCCTTTTTATCCCATGGGCACTCATTGAAATCATTGCTATTGTACTCCCCTCCATTGTCAGTTCTAATCATTTTGATATTTGCTCTCTTTTGATTTTCTACCAAAGCTTTGAACTCCTTGAATGTCTCAAAACAATCTAATTTATTCCTAAGTAGATACCCAAAGACCATTCTTGAATAATCATCTATAAAGGTGAGAATATAGGATGCACCACCAACTGATCTAACATGTAATGGACCCATAATATTTGTATGAATGAGTTGAATAATTTGTGTGGCCCTTTTTGACTTGTCCTTTGTAAACTTTTTTTTGCTCATCTTTCCTAAGATGCATGTTTCACATAAACCATGAATAGGTGAAATGTTAGGCAACCCTTCAACCAAATTTTTGGACTTCATCATTTGAATATTTTGATAGTTTGTATGGCCTAACCTTAAGTGCAAAAGCATGCTACTAGAAGAAACATCAGTTGCTAAACACACTTTAGGAGGAGCATCACCTAACACATAAATATTAGTTTTCACATAACTTGTAATTATTGGTAGCATGCCTTTCCTAATGCTCCATGAATTTGCATTGAATTCAATAGTGTGACCACTTCTAGCAACTTGCAAAACTGAAATTAAATTTCTCCTAATATTAGGCACATATAGGACATTATCAATTAATTTCCCTTCAATTACAACATTGTCAACACCTTCTACTTGAAGTCTAGTATTATCACCAATGACAACTGAATTTGAAGAGTGCTTATGAAAGTCCACAAACTTATCCTTTTAAAAACACATATGGTTAGTGCATCCAGAATATAACACCCATTCATTAGAAGTAGATGAGTCAATGGAGTAGAGGGCACAAACAAAGGCATTTTTATTAGAATTTTGCTTTACATTGTTGTTCTTTTTCTTTCCCTTGACAAACCATTTCTTAGGTCCTTGTCCCTTAGCCTTTTCTTGCTCTTCATTTTCTGTAATCTTCTTCTTGTTGAAACAATTTTGTTCCTTGTGGCCTTTCTTGCCACAAAATTTGCAACTGAAATCAACTCTAGGCTTGTTGGGTTAGAAATTTTGATTTTACCTTCCCTTGTATTTATTCTTGAAGGAAGCCTTAGTGGCACTCAAGGCAAGATTCTTCTCCTTGAAAACTTGACCATTCACTTTGTCTCTATTAAGAGACTCTTCATGTTGAATCAATAATTGTGAAAGAGTGTTGAGAGGAATGCCATCCTCTTCTTGCTCTAGCCTAGTCTCAATAATGGTAACAAAATTTTTGAACTTTCTTGACAAGTTCCTAAAAATGGTAAAGCTTAAGAGCTTCTCACTTATCAAATCACAATTACAAACCAATAGTTGAGTTCTCATGTCTTTCATATTTGAGAGGAAGATCAAGGCACTTTCTTCTTCACCTTGCATAGTGCTAAGAATTTTGGACAATAAAATGAATTTACTTTATGTGTTGGACCCTAGATGGACTTGTTTTAGAAAATCCCATGCATCTTTAGCATGCTCACAATGGCTTATAGTTAGCAATATCTCATCACTCACACTATTGATAATCATGGAAAGTGCAAGGTGACTCTTGTTTTTGTATGTCTCAAGTGCCCTTTCCTGGGTTGGGATTGCTTCATCTCCATTCACAATGGGCCATAACTTTCTTGCTTGAAATTCAACCCTCATCCTTGGTTCCCATATTCTAAAATTTGATCCATCAAGAATGTGCTTAGGTGTGAAGGATATTCCATGATCAACCATTCTAGAAAGTGAACATAATCAAAACATAAGATGCATTGACAAAGGAAATAAATGATGTAATAAGAAAGTAGATAAACATACATGCATATATAAAAAAACATAACTTTCAAGTAATCTACTTTTCAATCATCAAATATAATCATCATGAAAGATAAACATCATGAAAGATAATTAAAATTAAGAATCATCAAGAGAGATAATCATCATCATGAAAGATAATAAACATTATCATGAACTACTATAACCATCTTGCAATAAACAACTATAACCATATTGCAATTTAATAAAGCAAATAAACCAATATCAACTTGCAATAGATTAACTTGCAATAAGAAGGTAACTAATCATAAGAACCATATTGCAAAAAAATAAACTAACTTGAATTGAACCATAAAATATTTGTTAAATGTTAGATAGTCAATAAGTTAGTAAGTTAGTGTTCATTTTAAGGTTTTGCTATAGCCTAATGAATTGCCAATTTATCTCACCCAAGGTCAACCAAGCTACCCAAAATGGTACGGGTATGAGGACCCAAAAAGGACTTGCTACCGATAGAGAGGATTCTTTTGGATTCAATAGGTGTTTAGCAAATATAAACTGTGTTGCAATATTAAGTAAATTTTAATCAAATACTAAAGTTGTGGTTAGTAAGTTGATTCATTCTTAACCTTCTTGATTAATATGAAAATTAGTAAATTTGCAAGTTAGTTGGTTAGTATATTGTTTAGTAGCAAGTTAGTAAGTTAGTAGTTAGATTAGTTGAGATGAAAAATGCAAAATATGCAAAAAAAAAATGTAAGAAAGATGAACAAGAGATAGTGGAGACACAAAGCAAAACACAAATACACTCTCTCTCTCTCTCTCTCTCTCTCTCTTTCTCTCTCACTCTCACTTTCATTCTCTTTTACTTTCATTATGAGATATAAAAGTTACATTAATTTACATTATGTTTCAAGCAAATGCTTGAGAGAGATTCGAAGAAATTAATAAAAATAGGGGAAGAGAGTGAAAAAGTTGATCCGAAGTTGCCTTGTATACTCCAAAACATACTTGGATAACCTTGCAAAACAAGCAAACTCACAAACAACCATTGTTAATGTGAGACAAAAAATTATTGCATTTTAAAGAAAATAATTATAATTTTTTAATACAAAAATTGCTTAAAAAAAATGCAATTAAATTAATAAAATTTATGTTGTGGGGGGGGGGGGGGGGGGGGGGGGGGGGGGGGGGGGGGGGGGTGAAAAAAATAATAATTAAATTTGGTAAAAAAATAATAATTTAATTTATTAAATAATTAATAAAAAAATCGCATGAAAAAGTTTAAAGATTTTTATAAAGTAAAAATAAAAAAATAAAAATTAAAAGTTTTTCAGACTATATAACCGACTGTTTTTTTATATAGCTGATTGTTTTATATATATATCCGATTGTTTTTTTTTTATATATATAGCCAACAGTTTTTTTTATATATAGTTGACTATTTTTTTATTTATATATATAGCCAACTATTTTTTTATTTAATTTTTTTTTAAATGACTATATATGGAAATAGGGGTTTTTGGGTCTTCCGGACGCAACCATGGGGTCCGTTTGGCTCCAAAACCCTTCCAGAAAAATCTCAACATCAAAATTTTTTTATAGATTTAAAATGAAAATACTATTTGCAAAAGATCTAACAACTAGATCTAAAAACATAATAAATCTATAAACCCTAATGGCATATTTGCAAAATAAGTTTGCATAAAATACCCAAATATAAAATGCATGCAAAAAAATATATACCTTAATGGGTTTTTCACCTCAAAGGATTGAAGACACTTCATGGAGATCCAAACCGCTCTGATACCAAGTGTGAGACAAGCAAAGTCTCCCTAAGATCAAAGAATACTCCACAAGGTCAATCACTAGTATGAAGGGGATTACCAAAGTCAAATGATGATAGAAGAAAAGGGGGTAGGTCAGCATAGGTATGTAGCTACTCGAAGCGTAACTATACAACTATGTGAGGAAGTATGAAGAAGAAGAAGAAAGAAGGAAAAAGAGATAGGAGCTATTGATGGGTGAAATTTCATAGATCAAGTCAGGAACGGGATGGTGAAGTGATGTTATGGCTTGGACTTTGATGGGGGGTGTAATTGGAGATATTGTGGATGTAGTGAGCTAGTGCTATCAAAGTTTCTCATGGTGGTAAATTTTTAGGTATGATGCGACATGGAGGACTCAAAAGTTAGCTAAATGGGATGGAACATTCAGTTGATGGAATGTTATCACCATGCAACATGTTGTGGACCAGGTTCTCGAATTATCAACATTATTCAATATCATGACTTGGTTGGTGATGATAGATACAATATTGGTTCTCCTGGTAATTATGTGGTTTTGAATTCAAGGGGTCTAGGGGCCAAATCTCAGGTAATTCAATAAGGCCCTAATGCATGAGGTGATAAACATTTATAATAATGGAGTGAATGGAACTGGTTGGGGTAAATATAGGGTTCCACTAGTGGTGAACAGGGGGTGTATGAAGGGTATTCCGATAGTGGAGGTGCAGGTTAAGAGTTTGATGTGGATCGAATGTAAGGTCCAGGTTTGGATTTGTGTGGCGACGAGGATGCACAAGTCATGGGAGACTGACATGGATGAACATGGTAATGAAAATGGATCATATGTAGCTCAAGAGCATCGATATGATAAATGAGATACTGTATGTCATGGTGTAGAGGTGATAGTATCAAGGAATGTGGCGATCGAGACTCTAATGTGTATGGAGTGGCCTGGTACGCATGATAAAATAGATGAGGTTATGAGGATGAGGAGGCAAAGTGGAATGACTGTGGAGATTGGGAAGCTTGCTGGAAAGGTAAGATTTGTAGTGGTGGAGGTGGCATCTTAAGGATAGGTGGCATAGGATATGGCTTTGGACAATGATGCATATGGGATGGAGGCATGTACATGCATCCAACTTGGGCATCTTAAGCCACACAAGCTTGCAAGGCTTGGGTGTGAGAAGACTCCCCATTGGGGAGTGGGGCTGGTAGGCATGAGAGATAGGCTATATGGGGAGTGTATCCTCTATTAGGAGGGTAGTAAGCTCCTAGATGGCGGGGGGGAAGAAGTTGGTGAGTAGGGGTTCCTAGTATCATCAGGTGGATGAGATGGAGAGCCTTGTGTTTGGTAATAAGATGTTTCTTATTTTTTATCAAATGAGGATAGGGAGACTTGGTTGTATCCAAAACAAGGTGAGTAAGATGAACCTTGATGATGAGGGAAAATGCATTGAGGTGAAGTATAATAGTATAAATATGAAGAATGGGAAGATGGCCTAGTATGAAGAGTGACTAGTGGTCATGTTAGGTCAGTTGGTGTGATCGATACAAGTTGTGGTGGTGGATGGTTTTGCATGATGATGCATGTAAATTTTGTCGTATCTCACTACTAATGGTGTGGTTGTAGATGATGGAGATCCTACAAAAGGAAAAATAGATACCAACAACATAAAAATAACATAAAGAGGAAAGTACATGCAAATTATTTAGAGTAAAAAGATATGCATTTATCATAATGTGCCTAGTGAGTGATGTGTTTATGCATAGCAGTGTGTACCACTTGTGAGTGAATGCCTATGTGTGTTAGGCATTGAATGTACGAAGGTATAAAATTTTAATAGGCTTAGGATCATTAAGGCCTTCAATATTAGCCAAGCGATAGGCACCTGAATTGTATTTGTGCGTCATGATGAATTGGCCCAGCTAGTTCAGGGTAAACTTATGTCGTTGTTGGTGAGGCTGACTTGTGATCTATTAGTTTTCTTTAAGAACCAAATTACCATTTTGTAATTGACAGTGATGTGCCTTACTATTGTAGGAAAAATGAAGGTGATCTTGGTAAACTCATGTGTGCTCAATGGCATGGATGCGATTTTCATTTAGGAGTGTAAGCTGATCTAAGCATGCTTGATGAGCGGTGTCGTCATCTATGAATTATTTTATGGATATCTTTAGGGAAGGTATCTCAATCTCAAGGGGCATTATGGATTTTTTCCCATAGACAAGTGAGAATGGGGTTGCTCCAGTGGGGGTATGAATGCTTGTATGGTATGCCCATAATTCTAGGGGAACTTGGTTGTGCCAGTCATGATGTAATTCCGTTGTTGTTTTGCATAGGATGGAGTAAACTATTTTATTTGTGGCCTTTGTCTGGCCATTACCCTATGGGTAGTATAGGGGAGAAAAGATATTTTGAATGTTGAAATTGCTACAAAGAGCATAGATGGTTTAATTTTTGAAGGATTTCCCATTTTTAGAAATGATTTGGGAAGGAATTCCAAAGAAACATATGATATTATCTATTATGAATGCTACTATATTTGCTCTTGTGGTTTGGACAAGTGGGATGGCTTTGATCCACTTTATGAATTATTTTGTAGCAGTTATGATGAACTTATGATTGCTAGAGGAGGTAGGCATAATTTTTCCAATAAGATCTAGGCCCCATTGGAAGAAAGACCATGTGGATAAATTTGTTTGGAGTGCTTGAGATGGAATATGTGTGAGGTTTGCATGTTGTTAGCACTTGATACAATGCTTCACATACTCACAACAGTCATGTTATATTTTTGGCTAGTAGTACCCCATGTGGAGGGTGCATTTTGTGATTGCCATGCCACTAAAGTGGCCACCACAAGTACCATCATGGTTTTCTTGTACAACCCAATGAGATTAATGAGGTTCTAGATAATTCAAGAGCATGCCATCATAGCTACGGTGATAGAGGATGTCCCCCAAAAATGTGTAGTAGATTGCTCTTTGTTTAAATGCTCAGTATTGAGCATGGGGTAAGTCGCATGGTAGAAATCCCAATTTAATATAATATTTGATCTACACAAACCATGGTTCATGTGGTTTGGTATCAACCACATTAATGCCACCATCATCTTTAGGAGACGTGGGTGATATGGAAGATTGAGTGAGTGCATGAATTGTTATGAATGTGGTTGTTGATATTTTATTTTATGGGATTAATGATATTAAGGAGGCCATTGTGTCCAAAAAATGGTTGTATGATCATGGGGAAGCTTCGATGTCATACCATTCGAATCGATAGAGAAGTTGTTGTGCAATGTGTTTGTATGGTTGGAGGACTAGGCAATTACATTGCCAAATCTCTTGCACTTGATTTACTATTAAAAGGGAGTCACCTATGATATGGAGGCATGTGATATGCATGGAATGCACCTATTTCAATTCAAGGATTAGGTCTTCATACTCTGTGTTGTTTTTTGTACAAGGGAAATCTAGATTGAATGAAAAGGGGAGTGGTTTGCCTTTAGGTGTGAAAAATACAATGCTTGCACCCCCAGTATGCATACATCGGGAGCCATCAAATAATAGTATCAAGTCGGCTATAATTTTTGGTTCCACATATTATTTTCTTCTATTATGTGAAATATGGAGTCATTCGAGAGCTAAATTAGGAGAGGTTGGTCATCGAACAAGGGAGCTTCTACAAGTTGATTCACTATGACTTGCCCTTTGATGGACTTTTGTGAGATGAATTCGAGATAAAATTCAATTAGAAGCATGATCCACTTAGCTATGTGGGAGTTGTGGTAGATTTTGTTCATCATATAATAGAGGGAATAATTTGAAGTGATGACAAAGGTTGTATGGTTGAGCATGTAGTGGCATAACTTCTGGGTGGTAAATATTATGGCTAGGCATAGTTTCTCCATGTATCTATATCTAGATTCGTAGCTAACTAACGTGTGGCTTATATAGTAAATGGATTGATATTCATCGAGCATATTATTTTGGACTAGAAATGTGCCTAGTGCAAAATCTATAGCAACAATGTATAGTATGAGTGGTAGATGTGGATGTGGGGGTGACATAAATGGTGGCAAAGTAAGATAAGTTTTAATGTCATAAAAATATTACTGGAAGTTATCATCCCATTTGAATTTTACTCCCTTTTGTAGGAGGTGGTTGAAATATTTGCACTTGTTTAATAATTGTGCTATGAAGCAGTGGATAGAAGTGATTTTGCCTTGGATACTGCGTAGTTGTTTCAAGGTAGTGGGTGGAGGCATATCGGTGATGGCTTTTACTTTGTTAAGGTCAACTTCAATGCCTCATTAGGTGAAAATGAATCCTAGGATTTTTATTAAGGTAAAACCAAAGACAACTTCTTTGGGTTGAGGTGGATGTTGTGTTCTAACAAGCGATCAAAGATCCGACTAAGATCCTCGAGGTGTTCTGAGCGTTTCTTAGATTTAGTGATGAAGTCGTCTACATAATCTTCGATATTTTTGTGCATGTAATCATGGAAGATGTAATTCATTGCATGTTGGTAGATTGCCCCAAAAATTTTAAGGTCAAATGGCATAACCTTGTAGAATAATGTCCCCTAGGGGGTTGTGAATGATGTCTTGTATTGATTAGTAGGATTTATTTTGATTTGGTTGTAACCTAAAAATCCATCCATGAGAGATATCATATCATGGCTAGTGATGGAATCGACGAGTGAATCGATATTAGATAAGGAAAATTTGTCTTTGGGATAATATTTGTTTAAATTATGAAAATATATACATACGTAAACTTTGTCATATATCTTGGGTATGGGGACCATGTTAGAAACCCACTCAAGATAGTCTATGGGTACTATGAAATCTACATATAAGAGCTTTCGGAGCTTAGTTTTAACTACTAATGCAATGATGGGATGCATGCATCATAAATTTTTCCTTACTGGTTTGGCTTTTTTATCGAGTGTGAGATTGTGAACTACTAGGGTGGGATCGATTCCTAGCATATCCTTGTATGACCATGCGAAGACTCATATATACTTATGAAGTTTGTGAATAAGATGTTCTCCTCAAGCGATAGACTAGCAACTAATTTAACTATGTGAGGTGTTTTATTAATGTCACATATGTCAACATTGATGGTTTTCTCAATAAGCATGTGGGAACCATCATGCAATTGTTCTAGAATTGGGATAATATGGAGGTCATTGATGGCTTCGATAAGTTCATATTCATCATCTAGGTAAATTTCCATGTGGTGGACCTACGGTATATGAGGTGGTGTAGATGATGAAGGAGTTATTATAGTACGTAGGATGTGTGGTGAGAGTAGGAAGTCTCGGGGTGCCTATATGGGTGATATGTGGGCAAGATCGATGAATTTGGGGTTTGGTGCATCGTGTCACGTCAACTGGTATGTGTATCATAGTGGACAGAAGAGATCCACTTTTACCATATTAATTAATAATGTGGGGGATGTAGGTGGTGAAGAATCTGGTGATGATATCTCAACAACCTATGAGTATCCTAAAAGGCTTAAAGGAGGGTGCAGGTTGACTGGTGGATATCGTAGTCGAGTGGTGGCTCATTGAAGTTGCCAATGCATAGGTGGAAATGAAGCTAAGTACATTAATTATGGTGGTTAAGATATCATGTCATACATTAGGTAGTGCATGTTTAAGGTTAACATAGTAAATTGATTTGTCAACTCATCTATACAGTATGACGATGTGGTGTCAGACATGGAGGGCTCTTGAAATAAATTATAAGGGACCGTAACAGTAGATTTAGGTGAGGAGGGTCCTCTAGAATATCCATATCAATGTATTCTTCCAAGGTGTGTGTCAGAAGTAGGTAAGGATGTAGGGATAAATCTTGTAGCTCATATTCTAACATATGGATGGTGGTTGAGTGATCACCTAAACCAAATATGTTGGTGGGTGATTAGACATGAGGTTTAATGGGTGTACATAATCCTTGCTCATAACATCCCAACCCAAACCCATACCAATGGAAGTGCTGAAGGTAGCATAAGGTAAAGTAGGGATTATCTAGGTGATCTATTATAATTCAAAAGTTGGATTGTGATGGTGGAGATAGTACATGTGGGAGCGAGGAATCAACTCTGGAGTAGACAAAATTGGTGTGATTATTAGGGGATCCTAATTGTATGACTATTCTTATATTCAATACCAAATTTGAAGGATGGCTAAATTCTTGGGTGGATTGGATAATAGGTGGATGTACACGAGCATCATGCACATTGTAATCCTTTAGACCTAATTTGGTCATAAAAATAGATAGCGTGGTGTCACACGTTCTGGTGCACGAGGTGGAAAATCCAAATCCAATGATGAAGATGAGATTTGAGATTCTCTAATGGTAGTAGTGGTAGGGTGTATCAGTTGGTCATCTAAGTGAGATTTTCATTTCTCCCACTCATGGAATTTGCCTATAGTAACTAGTATAGGATGATTAGCCTGTGGAAATTGAGAAGGCGATGGAGTGGGTACTAGATGATGTGGGTAAGTGAATGATCTAGGCCATGGAAAAAAAGGAAGAGGAGGTGTACATGGTGTAGGAAGGATAGGTGCTTTAATTGAGGAGGATTATTGGGGTGGAGCAACAGGGTGCAATATGGGTGGTGAAGGTGGTTGCGGTATCGAATTTGATTTTGTAGAGTATGAAGGTTGGGATGGTGGTGGTGGCCATAATATGGGAGGTGAGAATAGTATGGTAGTGGTATTAGGTGCTACTAATGATTGCACTAAGGATGCTAACACTAAAGCATGTATCCTTGAGGATGATTGGGATAATTAAGTGGATGTAGGAGTGGATGTCGATGCTTCGATTGATTGATGGGAAGAAACCAGGAATAGCTATGTGGAGGAGAATGAAGATGCAGGTGAGAGATATAAAATATTATAGAATTTAATGGGGTCCCCATCAGTTGGGATGCAATGAACAAGTTCATTGTGTATGTATTTAAGGTAATGGTGTAGTTTGGAAGGGACACATTGCATATCCCTGATCCATGGGTGACCAAGAATGATATTGTATTGCATCTTCTCTTAGATTATATGGAAGAGGATGGAAATGGTATAGACACCTACTTGGATAGGTAGTACTATGGATCCTACTGTAGGTCTCATAGAACCATAAAATGCTCGTAAATCAAGGGAAGGTGTAGCAAAATGGGTTGGCGGTATATGTAAATGGTGTAGGGCCATTATGGATATGATGCTAATGGATGAAATTGTATCAATGAGGACCCGCTTGTAGGTGAGTGGCTTGTATGTGGAAAGGGGGATCCACTCCTTCTCCTACAAGTTTTGTTATCTCATGTTCATGGAAACTAATGGATGGATGGAGGTATCGTAGGATGTTTCCTACAAAGTTTACAAATATATTTGTATCATTTGTTTTCGAATCTATAGACCATAAAATGTTATTCAATGCATTACAATGGGGTTGGGATTGTTGTAAGAGATAAAAAATGGATAATCTTGCGGGGGCATTATGTAATTGATGGATGAGGCTACCACGAATGGTAATCACATTTTGGGGTGGAGGTGGTATAGTGGTAGGATTTTGGGAGACCTGTGGTGATGTAAATTGGGTAGGTGGAGATATGATAGGTGTGGTCTGACATAATGGGTATCATTGGTTCCATGTGGTAAGGTTTATCATACCTACTACTTTGTGTGATGGAGGATCACGTTGGACACTATTCACTTGGTAAGGTGGTCCTAAAGGATTGGTTGGAGGTCTTTGGGGATTTTTTCTTCTATGGTCTGACATAGGATTTTGGAATATCCCTAAGTTTTGGTTTTGTGGGGCTAAAGGATTCAATACCTAAATGGTACCCCTATCGATTATGTCCTGTACTTGAGCATAGAAGGAGCAACATGACTCGATTTCATGGCCACACTATCTATGGTATGGACAATAGAGTTGTTCATTGTATCCATGAGGCTTAGGTGCATTTGGATCTAATGGTCAAATTTTTGATAGAATAAGTTGTCCACCATATTATATACTATGAAAGAGGGCTATTCAATGTTTGGATAGTGGTGTGAGGTTGCATTATGGACCCTGTGGGTGCATTCCTTGAGACTGTTGAGGCCTAGTGGAAGAGGCACATTGGTTTGGAATACTTGTTGTTGTGGAGCATAAGGTGGTGGGCTTGATGCTGGTGTTAAGGTAGCTACTACCACTTGGTTGGTTTTTGGAGGTCGAGGATAGTGTTGGTTGGGTATGTTTTTTTTAAAATGGAAGTTTAAATTGTAGTTAGGTTTTGATATTAACTTAATTTTGTTGGATTGGACTTTAATATATTTGATAACCTTTGCCTATGAAATAGCTTCCTTGAAGGTGCACCTTTGGTGAAGCTATAGGGAGGTAGAGATGTGTTTGTGGAAACTCTTGGAAAAGAGTATCACTAGCTTCATGGTAGGGAGGCTATGAGCAAGATCATGGATGATCACTCTCCATATAGATACAAACTTAGTGATAGGTTTGTCATTAGCTTGTTGTAAGGCATAGATATCTAAAATGGTTGCCTTATTCTTGATGTTAATGGAAAAGTGTTCTAAGAATGTGTTCACTAATTGCTCAAAGGTATAAAGGCTATGCCATGATAGCATGTTATACTAATCTAAGTCTTACCTTGCAATGGAGAGGGACAAGGTACGCAACATAAGGGGATTACTATAATGATGTTGGTAGCAAGTTGAGCAATAGTTACGAACATGCTCTGTAGGATCTTCTTTAGATTTATACTTATCAAACTTTGGGATATCTAATAGGTAATGGTAAGGTGGGATAGGGACAAATGGATGAACTATCTTGTTGTAGATTTCATCGTAGGATGGTTTTTGTGACCTATAGTTGGTAGTGTGCAGGTTTAACATCTTGACTTCATCTCGTAGGAGTTGAATTTTAGGTGTTAAAGGTGTAGGTGATTGAGCTAGGGTTGGTTGAGCTTGGGAGTGTGGTGGATAGTGAGGTTGTTGTTGTTCTTCCCCATATTGTGAAGGGAATTATTCTAGTTGATATTGGTATGTTGGGTATTGGGTGGCATACAATGTAGGAGCTAGTGGAATATTAGGTTATGGAATAGATGTTTGTTGTGGATAGTAATACTGTAATTGGGGTGTATGTTGTTGTGGCATGGGTTCCTATTGGGTAGGAGCCTATTGTAATGGTTGGGTTATAGGAGGTTATGACCATGAAAGAGGAGGTGTAAAAAATATAGCCTTAGTAGGTGCAATTTGGGGTATTGATGCTACTGATGATAGGGATGTTCAATATGAGGTATCAAAAGTTGGGACCTATCTTTATCCTAAATTATGGGTTGTGGTGAAGCTAAACTGTGTGGAATAGCCTTGGGAAATGTATGTATAAGATATGGATTTTGATTCATAGGTAGGAGGAGGATTAGCGTTAGTTTCTTGGAAAGGAGGAGGAGGAGGTATCCTAAAGGTCAGTGAAAATGAAGGTAGAGTGCCATATTAGGCATTGTACATTCCAAGAATCTAAGATGTAGGTGGGAATGTAGTGGAAAAATGAGGGTAAGCTTCCAAAGTAGGAGCTTAGGAATAGGAGGTGGTTCCTGTATCCCCTCTTGAATAAATTTGGATTGTCAACTATTATTGTTGCCATTGGGTGGTTTGGATTTGGATAGGCTCATGTGATAAGTCCTCAAACATTGTGAATAATGGTTGTTGAGATATTGATGGTTAGGAATCTTGGGAAGAGTATGGATATGATGTTTGAGGGGGTATTTGTTGTTCTTGTAGAGGAGGTTTTTATTATACAATTTGGAATACTGGCTTTTGGGTACCTTTGGTAGAAGAGGAGGGGTTAGAAATAATTCCTATGGTAGGGACGAATGATGTGACCTCTAGGTGAGTGTGGTTTAAGAGGGAGGAGTCATTCTCAAATAGGGATTGAGATAGACTCTATAAAAAAGGATGTGCAAAGGTAGGGGAAGTAGGTATGACCTCCTCATCTATGGTAAAGAATGGATGAATTTTTCCTAGAACTATGTAGATCACAAGGTCACAAAATATGGTCTATGGATTAGGCGAGGATGGGGATGAAATAAGTGGATAATCCTCTACAAGTGAAGTAGCAAGAGCTTCACTCAAAGTGGACATCTCATTATGAGGTATCATATATGTATGTTGTAGATTAGATCTTGTGAGTAAATCAGACATGTCTATGGTCTTCCCCTTCATGGCTGAAGGAGTAGGAGGAGGCTGACTAGAAGAAGTGGAAAGTACTTCCTCTATAATTTGTGCTTGCTCTCTCGCTTGACTATAGGTGATAATAGATATGGTAGCATGGGTAGTGTCATGAACATTTAGAGTTAGACTGGAAATAAGACTTGTAGTTCTATGTGTGCTATGTAAATGGGTTTAGGGAAAACTTGTATAGTGCGAACTCCACAATATCTAATGTATAGGTAAAGCAATAATGTGTTGTGTGTGGCTCAACTAAAAAAATAACATATGGTGTATTGTGCTGAAATCATTTTGTGATCATGCAAACAATAGTAAACTAGAATCAGTTCTAATGATGTAATTAAATGTGTTGTATTTTTTTATGTGTATTTTGATGTTGGTACCTCCTAGGTAGTATCACAGGTAGTGGAGTTAATACTCTAGTAAATAAAGGATTTCATCGAATAGAATGATATCACAACATGTGACTAGTGATCTATATGGAAGGCATAGTAAAATGATATCCTAAAAAGAGGGGGAACCCACTATGCTGAAGTGATTTTGATATATCTTCTCATGAGAAGAGGTGGCATTGTCTAAGACCTACTACCGATATACCCATGCTTTTGCTTCATCCTTGGGTGGGCTTAGTCAATAATGATAGTTACCATGTTTACTAATTATGTAAGCCTTGTGAACAAAGGCGTCTAATCCTATCCCACTCTAAAGGTAACAACTGGTGATGAAATGTAGAATCCCAATATCAAAAGTGGGCAGTTTTAGGTTACAAGGCATAGAAAACCACTCCTTTGGGCTTCTAGGTGTCTATGTGGGTGAGTTGGTGGAGGTTAAAACACCTACCACACCAATATTGAGTGATGGATTGGGGATGAAGTCCACTATCACCACTTTTTTAAGATACCATGTGTATATGTGTGGGTTTTTGTTTTGCTAACGATGTTATGTAAAATAGGAAATCTAACTAATTGCTTTTCCAAATTGAAATCTAGCCTTATTTGCATTTTTTGAAAGCAAAATACTAGAATGAAATTCTTTTTGTAAACAAAGAATCTAATCCTAGATGCCTTTAGGAAAATAAATTGACTCTATTTTGCAACACATGCAAACAAGTAATGTGAAAGGTGTGAGAGTAGAGGTTTATGGAACCGTAGATTCTAGCACATAGAAGAGATGTAACATAGACTTATATATGGATAAATTATCAGTATTACATTAGGCATGTACAAAGGAAAGAAACTTTAATCATAAATCTGAACTTTAGAATTAAGAACTTAAAATATTTTTGAAATGTAAATTTATGCTATGGATAAAAGCAATGATGGAAAGATTATGCTACATTTTGAGTTAGCCAAAGAGACTAATATTTGCAAATTTTTTTACAAAATAAGACTTTTTGGTTTTATGCAGGTTTTTACAACTAAATATGTATTATCTAACTTGATAGGTGTGCAAGAAAAGTGAAATTTACCAACTATCTTGATGCTTTAATTAGTAAATTGTTTTGCACCCATAAATTCCAAAATAGAAATAAATTTATGGAATACCTAGACTCTAATGCTATAGATGGTCTGGTTGGCTCTTTTACTACTCACCACTACAATTTTAGGGGCTTTTGAGGCCGGTGGATTGACTTTGCCACCCGAGGGGTGAATTGAGATCTGATTTGTGGGGTGGGGGCAAATTGGGTTTAGAGACCCCAAATATCTATTCAGAAGGTCTAAGAGGGTTCCTAGGGCTTTGTAGGTCTCATTTATGGTTAGAATTGGTACCTAGAGGACACAAAAATAGAGGATATTATCAGATTTGCAAGAAAAATTTAGCTTGACACTATCCATTATGGGGGTCCCATCGAGCGTGCTAGAATGAAATGGTCAAAAGATTGCATTTGATCCAATAACATATTAAAGACACATGTTATTTAGAAAAATGTGTGATAATATTTGCATAGGTTACAAATAGGGAGAATTTCCATTTTTCTTTTCTTTTTCACAAATGTTACAATAGGCCTGATGCCTTATTTTGGGTTCCTTAGTGTAAATGGGCTTGCGTACAATCACGGGGTTGTAGTTGTTTGTTGTTTCCCTCCTTGGTTCTAGGATAAACCTACAAAAAGGGGTTAGTTTGTTGGGGATATTGCCTCAGTTAGGCCCCATATTAAGAAAGACAAATTGACTATAAAAACATGATAAAATTTGAAATAAATGATTCAATAGCTCATAAGATTGCAAAATGGAGCTTACCTCCCAAATCTGAGCTAATTTGGGACATGTAGACCCACTTCACCTCCTAGGGGGTGAAATGGTGTTGGATTTGTGGGGTGGGGGTCAACTTGGACTATAGCTACTATTCCTCATAAACCCTTCGATGTAGAGGTTCCTTAGGTACTGTATTGTTGGTGTGCAGGTATAGATATACCTTTTGTGCTTCTATACATATTTTTGTAGAATTTCTATGCTTTGGATATAAGTTGAGAGAGATATAAATGAGGGTTTGGTCCCACTATTTATAATAAAACCCAAGGTGTAGGGGGGTATTTCAGAGAACTAATCCCTAGGGTGATATCCCATGAAGGTTAGGTTAGGTTTTGTGAGGTGGCTTCTTCACATTCCCTCTAGGAAATATCTCATCCTCACACGTGTGAGGAGGGATTAGGGTTAACTAGGATTAGTCAACTCTAGGTTAGATTTTGGGTTATGTTATGGTTTCCTATGAAATATCCTAACTAACCTAGTGCACACACATGTGGGAGGGAATAATTAAGAGTAATTAGGGATTAAGGATCTAATTAACCTTTTTAGTCCTAAAAGTTCACTTTAAGTGAAGTCAACTTAAAATTAGATTTATGAATTAAATTAATAATTACTTTTTCCAAGTAATAGCCCCATGGGGGCCTCAATTAAGTCCAATGAGGCTTTTTATTATCTTAGGAAGATGATGGAGGGTATCCTGATGCATGGGAAGTTTTTGTGATGTGATTTTGGTAGTTTATTAGGGTTTTGGACCTAAATACTACAAAGTGGTATGTGGAAGTCTACATAATGCTACGATAATATACGATGATCTACGCATGACTATGCATGACTACATCCATATACGCATGACTACGCATTATTGCAACAATCTACGCATGTCTAGAAGGATCTAAAATAGTCTACATTGGTCTACAATAGCCTAGGGGTATCTAGGATTACCTATGTAAACCTACAAGTGTCCAAAAGGATCTACAAGTATGCAGGTATAGCAATGTGCAAATTTTAGGTGTCTACATTTGTATCCTTGAGAAGGTGCTTATAATTCATCATATATGTAGTAGAACTTGAATAAACTATCAACTCATTTGAGGAGGTGGATGTCCAATATGTGGAGTGGATTGCAACAATAGACTATGAGTTTTCTCCTTTAAATCCATCCTTACCTTGAACATAGAAGAGAGCAACATTTTTTTTTGTAGATTAAAAGTGGGTTTTTATCAAGGATCCCAAAACCTATTTACATTGAATCATGAATACAACAAAAGGAAGACGTCCAAGGAAGAACAACAAGAAATGCTTTAGGAAAACCAAAAGGGACAAAATGAGGAAAGTACCAGAGGATCCGAATTAGAAAAATGTAAAGGAAGGTGCAAAGGAATAAGGAAAAGGATGAAAGCAAGGAAACCTATAGAGGAAAATAATGCAAGAAAATAAATCCCACCAGAAAAGCAAATTTGAAACTTTAGGCACTAAACAAGAAATTTGAAGCTTTCCAAGGATGGAAAAAAGTGCCAAACCGCCCAATCTGCCAACAAACCGATTAAAAATTCCCAAAGGTGGGAAAAGGACAAGAGCCAAAATTTAAAATTTGAATCCTCCCAAGGGTGGGAAAACCAAAAACCACCCTTGGGAAACTAGGACCAAGAAAAAACTACTTCCCATGTAGGGGAAAACCAAAATGAATCTGAAAAACCACCCTAAAAAAATGGGTGGAGAAGTGAATCGTAAAAACTATGAATCTTGCTAGAAAAGGGACGAGAATCACATAGGGATGGTTTAAGATTATGAAAACTGGAAAAACCACTCCCTAAAAGCCTAAAAAATGAAGCAGCATAAAGAGGAATTTTGCAGGCGATGAAATCCTCATGCAATGGAATAATAGCCTGAAAGAAGGTGCATCAGTGGATCAGGAACAAGAGGAACTTCCCAGGCTACAAATTCCTCAAGTAGAAAAAGGAAGTCTTCAAGAAACAACATTCCAAAGGAGCAAACAACAATAGTAGAACAACACATCTAAAGGAAAATGCAATAAAGTGCCACAGGAACCCAAAAAGAAGAAGTCACGATGAGGCACGACTCTAGGCATTAGATCCCAAAATGAAAGGAACCAGTCAGGCATCCCATACAACCTTTAGCACCATAGCTTCAAGGATGTAGAAAAGGAAAACTTGCAAGGATTCAACAATAAGAAAAGTAGATGCCAACCCAAAATCCATGAAAGGAACTGAAAACCTATAGGATCCACCACCACAAACCCAAAGAGTAGAGTCACAGTAGAAAGCACACGGTCCTCCTCCAAAATTGAAAGGATGTTATGCAAAACTGCTCATGAAGCCAAAATTCCTTAGACCCACCAAAAATAGCTTCAAGGACATAGAAGAGGAAGTCCTAAAAGGAATCAACAACAAGAAGAATAGAGGCCCCCCTGAAGGCCACGAAAGGAGCTTAAATCCTACAAGAGCCACCACTTCAAACCCAAAGAGCAGAGTCATAGTATAAAGCACATGGTCCTCCAAACCAAAAGGATGCTATGCAAAACTGCTCATGAAGCCAAAAATCCTTAGATACAACAAACCACAACTGAAGATCCTCTAAGAACAATTGTGAAGAAGACTTCCAAAAACAACCTGAGAAAAAAGGAAATTTCAAGGAAAAACCTTGAAAGATCCAAAAAACCTAGGAAAAGTCCCAAGGAAAAACCTAAACCCATCCCAAAACCCAAAAACCAAAGGAAAATGGTAGGACAATGAAGTAGAACAATGGAACAAATGTTTTCCCATCATAGGGCAAGGAAAGGTGCAGAACAATGGAACAATGATATCCCCCAAAGGAGATCATCTGCAACACCTTCCAGCAAAAAATAATGGAAAAAGGAGGTGCCAGGGAAGCTAGGAAAGGATCAACGACCTGGGACAGGACCAAGGAAGGGATGCAGGAAAGTGGAACAGGAATTCCAAAGTAAGTCTCCTACAGAGCCCCCCTCCCAAGAAGAGAGCAACATTGACATCCCATTTCTCGCTACTTCTTGCAACTTCTTTATCCAAAGCCTTTAAATATTTTCCTTGTGTCTTTCATTATTGCAAACTCATAAGTTGGTTTCATAAAAGTATTTTTATAATTTTTCTTGTTCTTATTTACCTTTTTATGATTATCAAAGTTTCTTTTTTATGTATCTGAATAAAAATGTAACTGCCCTTAAGTATATTTATCCTTGCTTCATGATGCAAGAAATATGTAATACCCCATCAATAGGAAGTATAATAAAATCCATAAATTACACATGCAACATATCAAAGATCACAACAACTATCTCATATGTTTTTGACATATTATTGAAGACACTATTAAGCATTTTTTGTTCTGTTTCTTTAATGGCTCTTATTTGTGTCTTATCTATTTAGGCAGTCCTCTCAAAATCTAGATATCATCTTATAGTTTCTTTAATTTAATAATGTATTAATCAATAATGTCAAATGAATCCATGAAAAGGGTTGCAAATTCTACATCTAATATATTTATCTAATTATTACTAATCTAGTCACATAGTCCTTACAACTTCTCAAGAAAAACCTTTAGATTAGAAGTATTTCAAACATGAGTATCATATACATAGTCCACATGAAGGACAATCGCACCATAGGATTCATTTTTTGTATCCCTATACAATTAATTTACCTCCTCAAAATTAATATATTGAGGCTTCCCATTCATATGCTTAAGTAAATTCTTACTCTAAAGTAGAGCTTCAATCTTAATTTTCCATGTAGTATAGTTTGGACCACTCAACAAAGGCACATGGTTATCCATACATTTTTCCATTAAAATCATAATTTACAAGTAGCCATGACCTAAACAAACACTACCACAACATAGAGCCTAAAAATATATGTAATTTAAAAAAGAAACTCAAACTATTTATGTATGCAAAAGTTATGACCCCCATAAGTTTAGCCCTAAAATGGAAAATTTTTCTTTCAAAACCATTGAAAATTTAAAAGAATTGTTAGCACCTATAGTGAATGGGAGACCATTATAGATCACTAAATGAGTGGCTAATATGGTGCTTAATATATATTGACTATACAGGATACTAAGAAATCACATGATACCACTTATTATAGTTTGCTTTACTACTTTTTCTATGAAAAATGTTATGTTACTTGTCTAATTTAGTCTAAAATGTATGCATCACCAAGTTTGTTGTTGACTATGTGGTCCACTTGTTAAATTTTATGAGATGGTGGAGTGTGGTTGTTTGATCCTAATTTTATAGCTTCCAATTGGTATATGGACTTCCATGTCAACACAACCAAAGCATACCATGTGTTACCTCATCACACATGCCATATAGATACCCTCAAAAGCTACCATGTGTTATCGTATGTCACCTTCCTAGATGACTATCTCAAATACCACATATTGCCTTGGGATTTATGCACTACCTACCAAGTTACATATATAGAGTTTCATATGTCACCTCAGGATGTGTGCATCTAGTACCAACTTAACTATATAGATAGTCACATGTTACCTTGAGATGGATGCACTTGCTATCATATTTTTTGTATAGACTACCACATGATATTTTATGGCATCACCACATCATCACATTAGTCAAAATTGGGTTCCACACTATCTACCATGTCATTAACCATGTCATAAATAAGGGATTTATGGGGTGCCATGTTATAATTATTGACATTATTACAAGTGAAAGTGTAATGTGTGTTGTCATTATTGATTAAAAATGGAGGAAAGGTTTAAACTCATGACATTCCCTTTCCAATACGTTAGCTAAACTTCAATTTCTTAGCCCTTCAAGCATCAAGCCTAGGAGTAGCAAGACAAAGTTTATTGTTAAAGTAAATGCAACTACTAGTTTCCCCCTTTACATACCTATGATGTGTATATATGTGAGCATGATGTAGACACATTCAAACAAACATCTCCCACATGGTAGGTGGAATATTCACTGGCGTCGCCTTTGCATTTGCTAATGATGTAAATTTTGAAAAATCGTAGAAAAGTGTCACGATATCATGACAGTTGACTTAAACAAACATCTCCACATGTATTATTAAAAATGGGGTAGAAAGAACTGATTTACTTGGTGATGGGTTGGTTTTTGGGGTTTGGTGTTTGGTTTGGGTTTTTGTTGGGTTTGTTGGGGCTTTGTTTGGGGGGCTGTTTTCGGGTGGGTGGTTTGGTTGGGGTTTGGGTTGTTGTGGTTTTTTTGGGTGTGGGTTTTGGGGTGGTGGTGGGTGTTGGTGTGGGGTGGGGTGGGGGGGGGGGTGGTCTAGTGGGGGTTTTGGAGTGGGTGTGGTGGGGGTTTTCTGTAGTTGGGTGGTGGGGGGTTTTGTTGTGCTTTTTTGTCGTGTGTGGTGGGGGTGGGGGTTGTTGGTTTTGGGGGTTTGGGTTGGGGTTGTTCGGGGGTGGGGTGCAGTTTGTTTTTAGGGGTGTTGTGTGGGGTTTGGGTTGTGGTGTGGTGTTGGAGTGGTGGTTGTTCGGGTTGGGGCTGGTTGGCAGGGGGTTGGTGTTGGGTGATGTTCTGCTGTTGGGGTGTTGCTTTGACTGTTGGTTGGGTTGTGGTTGGTTGGGGTTGCTAGATGGTGTTGGGGGGTTTGTTGTGTTGTGTTGGGGAGTTGGCTACAGTTGGTGGCTGGAGGGGGGGTGTTTGATGGGGTTGTCGTTGGCGTTGGTGGAGAGGTGGTTGTTTGTGTTGGTGGGGGAGCAGGTCTGTCTGCTGTTTGATAGGGGGTGGCTTCCGCGTGGGGGTGAGGTCTTGTGTGTTGTAGGGTAGAAGTTGGTTGTGCAAGGGGGTGATGGTTGTTTTGTTTTTTGGGCTTGCAGGGTGTGCGTTGTTTGAGGGGGCTGGAGGTGTGGTTTGGTTGGTTTTGTGTGGGTCTAGGAGGGGTATGTTTGTGACTTGTGGGGGCGTAGAAAAGGGCCTTGGGCTGTCTTTGGGTCGGGGGGGGGTGGTGCCGTGAGGAAATGTGGAGAGCTTGATTTTGTGACAAATTCAAGGAGGAAGAGCTCAAAGGCAAAAGCATCATGATTTTGTGACTTGTTCTGTTTTCACAGGCATAAGACATAGAAAGGCACAAAGCAGCGAATGTGTCGCGATTTTGCGACATGTTGTGTTTTCAAGGGCCAAAGATAGAAAAGGCACAAGGCAGTGAAAGTGTCATGATTTTGTGGCATAAAGGCAGAGAGAAGGTAAGGCAAGTGAATGTGTCACAATTTCATGACATGTCTTGTTTTCACTGGTGCAAGCCAATAAGAGTGTACGGATGTGAAAGATGTCACGATTTCATGACATGTCATTTTTTCGCTAGTGCTTGCAGAGAAGAGTGTATGGAAGTGAAATATGTTGTGATTTTGTGATATGTCATGTTTTCGTGGTGCGAGGACAAGGAGGCAAACCGCTCATGATTTTGTGACATGTTTTTTGGGTACCAAGAAGAAGACAAAGAGAGAAGTGTCATTATTTCATGACGGTCAGCACGATTCGGATAGTAAAGTAGAACGACAGTTAAAGGGGCAGTTGTAGAGGAAAATCATGCAGCCAAAATAAGAAGAGTCAACTAAAGTTAGTGTGACAGTTGCATGGGCAGTTATAGATAGAAATCATGCCAGCTAAAATAAGAATAGTTTAATAAAGGAAGAACGACAGTTACAGGGCACATGACACAGTGAAACCATCGAGCAGTAATTACACTACCAGTATGAATCATGAGACAAAACTATTAATAGGTTGCATGCAAAAATACTATGCCAAAAAGGGAGTTACTCATAGAAGTGGCTATTGATAGTCTGCATGAGTAAATACAAAAGTTAAAAATAGAGAGAAAAGTCGGTTATAAAAGGAGGTCTACATGAAGAATTAGGTTACCGCTCAGAGTGAAAAAGTGTTGCAAAAAGAGTGTGAAAGTCGCTAGAGAGTGCACGAGGTGGGGGGGGGGGTGAGGGGCAATGTTGAGAAAGCAATAGACCACGGGGTCTTGTAAAAGCAAGGCATTTTTATGTCAAAAAGATTCAAAATAGAATTTTGAGTTGGTGCTTGGAATCGGGGTTGGTGCTCCCTTGTCTGGTGCGTATTAGGGTGGTGCTCCTTCCGTCGATCTTCGGTAAATTGGGTTGGTGCTCCTTTCTATTGGTGCAGATAAATTAGGGTTGGTGCTCCTTCCAATGGGTCTTGGTAAATTGTTTGTAAAGTTGGTGCTTTGCAAAGGCTGGATTTGGATGGGTGTCCAAGCAATATATATTTTTGAGGAGTAGCCAAAACTGGTGAACCTTGTTATATCTTGTGTTATGTGATGCTCTCATGTGATATTTGCTTTATCTAGTTTTAAGTTTTCATTGCTTCAGATTTAAGAGTTAAGTTTTTAAGTTTGAAATAGCTACACTGATTCACCCCCCCCCTCTCAATGCCATTGTAAGACTAACATCACTAAATATTTTCTATTTTGAATTTAAAAATTTTAAATTTGGAAGGGAAATAGAAGAAAATGTTGATGGTTTATCTATATATACTATATTTTAGCCTATATAACCATTTTTTAAACATAGCCAATCAGAACCTCATCTCATGCCTATGTTTAAAAACACTTTAAAACTATTTTTACAAATTTCTCAAGTCACTTGGAGGTCTTTGGTAAGCACAAAAAGCTACACATTACATCTCTAGTAGCATGGATTTATCTAAAAAGTTTTAGTATATTTATTTCTTCTTTAATAGTATCCAAGTGATATACCTCTAATAAATGTTGTTATTGGTCATCAAAAGCTGAAGGAGAAAAGGAAATACAAATAATGCTTTCAAAAAATCTTGAAAAAATTAATCCTAAATCAGGGCATTAATCTAGTAAGAACAAATTATAGAAGAATATTGAGTGTGAATGAGAGGAAAAATGAACCTACCCACAAATATTTCTTCTTGATCAAATATGTTGATTTCTAAGAGATCCTCTAGATCCAAGTCCAATATATTTTTCTATTAGAAACCCATTTTCAAATAATTCTATAAAATTTAAAATAAACTTATCCATAATGCCCTACAAAATATTTTCTCAAGAGAAGCAAGAAGAGAAACTGACAACCAATAGATACAAATAAATAACAAATATTCACACCCTATCTAATACCATGTGAGATTTGATAGTAATTTTTAGAAATGAATGGAATCAAATATTACTCACTATTTCTTAATAAAAGACAAACACAACATATAGAACATAAAATATGATATGGTGTCCATAGACACCAACATATTTTCACTCAACGTGAATTAAAATTACACTCTAGCCAATAAGAAATTGGTTTATGAAAAATATATTTATAATATGATGCCTTAGGTCAAGGTTATGAGACCAATCCTTAGAAGTAAAATAATAAAAATACAAAAAAATATCTTTATGAAGGTTTATATGGGCCGAAAGAGAAAATATAATAAATAGTCATTTATGGTCACAAATGAATCTTAACCACCGTATATTCCAATACTTCCCTCTCATATCATTCAAAAATAGTCTTTGTCTTCTTTAAAAATTAGCTTGGTATTTATGCCCATAGGTCTTGGATTCCTTAGATTAGAATTCTTTTGAATGAGCTTGAATTTATGAAATCCCATAATAATTCCTTATTTCCACGTACAAATAAAATAGGAGAGAGAAAAACTAATCAAGAGGAAGACTTTTTTGATATTTAAAAAATATAGAAATCATATTAACCATGATTTTATACATCTAAAAGTAAGTGGAGATATTAGCAAGGAAAATATTCATGTATTATCATTCATTTGGATTCTAAAATAAGTAATATTTTCTTTTAATGCCTTTAATCTCCCAATATAGTCTTCAATATTGTCAAACTTGGTCAATTTGAGGAAAGAAAGATCTAATTCCAAATGAATTACTTTAGTACTGTAATTTTTTTCCAAACAACATATGGGATTTTGACCATACCATAATTTGTTTACTTTTCTCTTTGATGTAGAAAAGTAACTTTGATTCAAATGGTAAGGAAAATAGGTTAAAATCTTGTTCCCCCCTTTGATTAAAATTTTATAATTAAGGGTTGTTCCTTTATCTTATTGAAATATTCACCATAGGTTATTACTTCATAATAGGTCAATATTTTAACTTGACCACATGTTATAGTTTCACCCATTAAGATTATTAACTAGGGTCTGGTTATCTATCTTACATAATCCCACTCCTATCACTATAATATGTTCTTGAACTAATGCCACCATTGCATGAAGCTCAAAAAATTATGTGATTTAGAAAAGAAGCTCAAAACACTTTTGTATGTAAAATTTATGACCTTCAAAAGATTTTCCCTAATGGACAACCAAAAATAAAAAGTTTAAAAATCCAAACCTTATGAAAGCGAATTCCAATTACCTATTACCACTTGGTGATCCATTATTTTCTAGTGTCTTCCATTTATCATTTCCCACAACAATACCTCTTGACTTAAGGCTAGAATACTTAGTTGCTTTAGATTGGTTGAGTTGATATATATATATATATATATATATATATATATATATATATATATATTTTTTGTAATACTGGATTTAACATGTTTTAAAATATGACAATGTTACCTTCCATGTCAATGTCATATACAATGAAAACATAAAAACATCTAAAGGTATTTGGAGGGGATAAAATCTCAATCTCCCTTGTGCTAAGAACATTATGTTAGTGGTCCTAGAAACTATGTTCATGGAAGAAAAGTAAGTAATATTCCTTTTATTTTCCTACAACTCTACTTTTATTAGTGAAAAAGGCCAAAATGTAGTTCAAATGTGCATCCATTTCCTCCAAAACCTTCATCCTATCTATTCTAGAAATGCTTGCAATATTCAATAATGGACCATTCCTCTATAGAAGATGGTTTTATGCCCATTTTGCATAAAGGAGTAGAATTCCATAACTTGATTCTACACCCTATCTCCTCTAATGAAATGTTCACACCACCAAATAATGCCTGTATTTAGATTGAGCAAGAGAGCTTAAAAATAATTGTTGGAACTACTATCTTAGCAAAGTTATTGCTCACATTTTTGAAAAAAATTACTATTATGACTCAAACCTAAAATATTCAAGTTGAAATGCTCTATAAAAAGCTAATATATCCACAACAACATCCTCACTTGGCATGATATATTATGGCCTTACTCTATAAAAAAAGGTGATGCATGTTTTCTATCATGAAGGTTATAGGAAAAATCTACAATATGCATAAAAACTAGATTGTAAATTTAGAAAACATATATGAATGAGAAGCATATTTAAAAAAATATTCTCAAATCCCTTTAGTGCCCATCGATGGTGATATTTTTTATTTTAAATTTTGAAGATGATTTTTGGAAATAACAATGTGGAATTTATCCATTTTTTTAGTAAAGTAGATGATGAGGCCAAGAAATAACACATTTTTGACATATAAAATTGCCATAAATTAATGCATAATATAGTTTTCTACCAAATATTTGATTAAAATATGTTATTTTGTTAGTGTTTGCATGATTTAATGCTTAGAAATACTATCCCCTATTTTGACTATTTTTTTACATTTTATGACTATTTTTTCATGATTTTATTGGTAAAATACCATAGTAGAATTAATGGCAAATAAAGATGTTTGTACCTCATGATTGGTTGAAATATCCTAGGTCTAAGGTGTAGACTTTAGAGACCTAAATCATGTCATGCTTAGGGGAGCTACTTACATAGACACACTCATAAGATTATAAGACATAATCTTGGACTTTACAAGCATCAACAATGGTTCTCACCACTCATTTGGGTCCTTTTCAAGCTATTCAAGCTTGGCCACTCAAGCTAAGAGTGACCAAATATTAGCCGCTCAAGCCTAGAGTGGCTAGACCTTAGCCACTATAGACAACAACGATCATATCTTAGCCACTACAAACGATAGCGGCTAAGCCATAAGAAGTAGTTTATCGACAAACAGGTCCAATCTCGGGTGGAAGTGGCAGTCTGCATGCAATAAAGGTACGTGGGAGTAAATTTGCATTCCTTTTCATGACCAGTTCACATAGGAGACTTGAGTTTACATTTAAACTTAACTGACCTCCAAGCATAAACAAAGGACAAAATTTTCTCATGCTAATGACCAGTTCGCATAGAAGACTCAAGTGGGAAGTTAGACTTTAGTTAACTGGACTTCGAATATAGACAATGGGAAAAAGCTTCTCATGTTAACTTGCACTACGCATGAGAAATTCATTCCTAGGGCTTGGACATAGACCTAGGGTTTCACACTATAAAAGGTGCAAGCCTAAGAGCACCAAAAGGGGGAATTTTTTATCATATTAGGGAAAGAGACATCTTTTGAGGAGAGCTTTCAAGACTCTGAGAGTTATCTTTGATATCATGTGTATGACAGAACTCTGATGATTTGAAGAACATAACACCTACTATTTCAACATTAGATTATAGTTTTTAACCCATAGCTTTGGGGCAAATAAGACAAGGTTTACTTTAGCGACCGTTGTCTTGGACAATGGCTCGCATGCTTAGCTTAGATAAACATAGCTTCTTTTATTCTGTTTCTTTATTTTTTCACGTCATTAGCATAGATTTACATGATGTCATGGCATAGTTTTATCATATTTCTATTACATTCTTTGATTACTAACAACCTCATCCAGGGATGCAATCTTGGACACCTAAATGTGTGTTGTTTCATTGCTTGTAGGGCCACAGGTACATCGGATGAAGATTACAACATACAAGAGCAAAAGGGATCCCTCTAGGAAACAAACCTAGATAAGGAGGCATTTGTAAGCCCTCGTACACTTTTGTATGCAGAACCAAGAATATTTTATAAGCACACTACCTCTTCGTGGAAGGGGCACTCATTGCATATTTGTAATTTATAGTATCAAAATGGGTATCCCTAAGAGGGACTGACATGTATACGAGCTTCAATATCAATAAAGAGATTCGTCTTTTGTTATTTTGTGTTATATGCTTTTTCCTCTTGTATTTCCATTTTATCTTGGGTATTTTAAATAGCATTACTAGTAGGGTTTAGAAAAGCGGACCAGTGTGTGCATTCCTAGGGTCGCTACAGATGGCATCACTATGGGACCACCACTAATTTTTCATTTTCTAACAGAATACTAAGTTAATTTTGTGTGCAGGTCTAGCCGCTCTGAGCTACAGTGACCAGAAACTAGCCACTCTAAGCTACAACGACTAATAGAGCTCAGCCACTTTGAGCTACAATGGCCAAGAACTAGCCGCTCTAGTCAACAACAACTAGGACTGGAGTGTAGTAGAGGTCAAAATATAGACTCTCTGAGCTGTATCAAAGGTTGGCATAGCTTCTATGATATTTTATAGCTTTCTATATACTTTTATGTGTTTAAAATAGAGAACTTAAAGAACATCTATGTTTGAAAATTGAAGGAATAAAAGAAAAAAGAATTAAGCATTGCGCATATCGTAGATATTCTTTTAAATTTTCCACTAGGCATTGTTAGGAACAATGACTTATGCCTTAAAATTTCACCCTAGAATCCAACATGCTAGACATTGTATGTTGTTTTCTTGCTTTGAGGCCCTGCTAGAGGCCATAGTTGCATGAGATAAAGTGCGCTCATACAAATCATAGTAGTTCATGCATATTTTTTAATATTGAAATGTTTTTTTACACTTAGGCATATAGGAAAGAATAATTTCTGCTATATGATGCACTTTATGATACGCAATCTTAAAATGAACACCACACATGCACATCTCATTTAAAAAATTGGAGAGTTTGATTTCATCACCAACCTTCAATTCAGTCCAGTGACGTTGGAATTCATATCCTTCCACTGGTTTGCTCCATAGAGCTTCCTAGAAATGGATTGAGAAACTTACTTATAGTGACACTAAGTTACTTGTGTTCAAACTGTCTACCACTATTGGAACAATCATTGGTTCAGAGTGGAAGAGCTAGACGAACCCTCCATTGGGTCTTCAGCAGTGTACCCTACATTATTTTGAGAAAATCATGTTTGGTATGAGTGTACTTTATTGTCACTATGGATGAGTCTTATAATTCTTAATCCAAGAACAAGAGCAAAGGAATCAAAATAACAACACATCAAAACACATAAAATATTCTAGGGCACACTCAAATCGGTAATCAAGATAAAAATTTGTTTGGTATTATGTGTTCATTCCTAATTTGCAACTCAAAATATCAATTCATAAAACAACATGGTCAAAATAAGAAGTAAGCACCCTCATTCTGATACCAAGGGAGAGACAGAAGCAATTCATGCCCATAGGCAGAGTCATAGTAACATTGAATGACCTACTCATAAGACCATGAGACATAGCTTCGTGAGCCTAAGGGGTGATAACTCAACCCTTGGGGGATCTCCTCGAGAAACCCTAAGGAACCACATAATGGAACAAATTCACATAAACAAAAAGAGGCTTCATATCCATCCTCATCAAGGAGACATGAGGATACCTCAAGGGCCTCCTCTAAACACATAGAAACATCTCAAATATGTGAGGAAGCTTCAAGGGATTCCTCCTCACATGGACATAAAGAAGGTTCTAAGACTCATTCTTCACACAGGGATGATGACACTGCCACATCTCCATACACATGGAGGAAACATGTTACCACAAAGCCCTCTTCATCAAGAAGGCAAACACGAATTACAACACCTCAAGACTCACAAGAAACATATAAAATAGGTCTACCCACTGAAGGGCAAGAAACTAGAGCTACATCTAGTCATGGGAATCATATAGAAAAAACCCATCACACAAAAGGAAATATTCTCGTAGAATATGACCTCATAGGAGTAAATGGCACCCCAAAAAACTAGCCATGGAAAACAAGATACCTGGATGGGTTGGATCGATTTCCTACTCAACCAACTCAAAGAACTGTAGCTAGAAATTTGCATCTGGAAGCTCATGAACTATGAATTCTAAACATACCTCCTATTTTGGGGGTACCTTAGAGTGACCCCATAGAAGACACATGGAGTATGATCATAGGAATACTCAATAGTACACTAAAAAAGTCACATTAACTAGCAAGAGTATAGATACAACAGAAACCCCTTCGAGGAATCTGCAAGTCAAGACAACAATAACAGAGTCAGATAAACATGATTATTCTATGACAACACAAACTGACTGAATGAGGCAGTTATAAAATGCATTACGTCAGGAGTGAGATCTAGTAGAAGCTCTTGAACAAGAGAAACAAAGAGAAATACTCTTATACCAACATGAGCAATGTTTAAGAGAGTAAGTTGAGCGGCTAGCTCTTAACAATTTATAGACAAATGGTGGTGACCCATCCTTCTATTTGACCTTAAAAATCCAACCTGAAAATCCTTATAGAGCTATTCTATCACACGGGGCTCAACCTTACTGAACCATTCCCCCGGGCATTTAAGAACCTCATGATCATAAAGA
Source organism: Wollemia nobilis (assembly GCA_028583015.1). NCBI lineage: Eukaryota > Viridiplantae > Streptophyta > Pinopsida > Araucariales > Araucariaceae > Wollemia > Wollemia nobilis. The sequence continues at coordinate 157,275 of JAQPPZ010002571.1, read as the reverse complement.
TTTACTTAAGGGGTCGGCTACCAAAGAGAGAGAGAGCAAAATAGAGAGCGCTTTCTAGAGGTAGACTTTTGAATCAGTTCATGGGCAAGTTTTAAAGAGGGGTTTCGATCTTCACGGATTTAAGGAAAGAAAGAAAGCTTTCCCTTCGCTTTGCCTTTAATAGAGGGGGGAGAGGGGCTATCTTTAAAACATCTTATTTTCAAAGAGCCCCCAAGTATAGTATTAAAGAGAATGAACTTCTTTCCCCAATTCATAAAACAAGATCAAAACTCCAATCGATCTCTTCATGGCAGCATACGGGGCATTCATGTTTCTTTCTACATATTTAGTTTATTATTGCCAATTTATTTTCACATAGACCTTTCTTACGATGCTTTTCATGTTTTAAAGTTAGGGTTCCATAAATACCCCTTCTCACATATCGCACATTGCTTGTTTACATGCTTCATAGACTAGGTTTCTTTCAAAAAAGGCAAATAGGACTAGATTTATTTTACAAAACGCATCTTACTTTCGCATTTTGCTTCCAAAAAACACATCTAAGGCTAGATTTAATTTAAATAAAGTATTAGCTAGATTTATTTCTTTATACATCATCATTAGAAAACTCAAACCCACACACACACAGTTAAAAAAAATGGTGATATTGGACTTCATCCCCAATCCATCACATGAGACTGGTGTGGCAAACATTGTACTCTCCACCATATCACTTCCCTAGACACCTAGAAACCCCACATGAGTGGTTTTTTAGACTTCATCACTAGAAAACTGTCAACTTTTGAGATTGGGCTTCTAGATTTCATCACCAAAAACTACCTTTAGAGTGGGATAGGATTAGATGTATTTGTCCACAAGGTTCACATAATTCGTGGACATGGTAGCTATTATTATTAACTAAGCTCACCCAAGGGTGAAGCGAAAGTATGGGTATGCTAGTAGAAGGTATCAGATAGTCTCGTGAGAGGATATAGTGGGCTCATTTTAGTACAATGAGTTTCCCCTCTTTAGGTTATCATTTTTTTGCACCTTGCATACAAGTCACAATTTGCATGTCATGATATTGTTCTATTTTATGCATATTTGGGTGTTGTAGGAGGTTCGATACCAATGAAACTCTTGATATTCTATAGTATTCACTCCACTATCCATGATTATACCTAGGAAGTATCAACATAAAAACACAACAAAAAAATAAAACACCTTATTTTTTGCATTTAGAATTGATTCTAGTTTTGCACTTATTGCATAATCACAAACTAGTTTCATCACATTACACCACTTAGTAATTTGTTTTTAATTTACACACAATTTATCACTCCTTTAATTTTATATTAGATATAGTCAAGTCCACACTTCATAGGGTTTCTCCCAACCCCCTTTACACATCACATCTAAAACCATAGATTATGGTTTTTGTGTAGTTCTAAAACTTCATGGTACACCACACATCATCATGCCTATTGTTACCCATAGTCATCCATACGAGAAAGCATACCCTATAGAGGATGCTCCTAGAACCCCTTATATTCATACCATCTGTCTTTCGATCACAATTGGAAGTCCACATACACACTCGATCCACTCATAGAGTTTGATCCACTCTACACACACATGATGGCTCAGGGTGAGATGTCCACTTCGAGTGAAGCAGTCATCACTTCACTCATAGAATATTATCCATTCCTTTACTTATATCATCATATAATATACCCATAACATTCTATGATCATGTGATATACACTACTCCAAGACAACCTAACTCGTTCTTTACCATATATGAGGAGACTCCACTTATGCCTCCCACCTTTGAACACCCTTTCTTCCAAATTTTATCTCAATTCATCTTTGAGAATGAATCTTACCTATTGAACCACACTCAACCAAAGGTTGCATCATTTGCCCCTACTATCAGAATGATCTTAGACCCTTCCTTCTCTACCACAAGTACCCAGATACCATCATTCCAAACTGCACAACAACAACCCTCCTTACAAGAGCAATAAGCACACCTTCAAATATCAAACCCATACTCTTCACAAGAGTCTCAACCATCATCATCCCAATCAAATCTCTTCCCAACCTTTGAGTACTTGTCATAGCTACATCTTCAAACCCAAACCATGCAATATCAACAATAACAACTAGTAACTCACACCCAATATGGAGTGGACGTATTCTCACTCTAGCTTCCCAAGCTCCTACCCTAGAAGCTAAACCTCCTTCATCCTCATAATTCCTTGCTCCATACCAAGTGTTTGTAATGTATCCTACCTAATCCATTGCTCAACATTCATCTACATTGACATTTAGGTTACCTCCTCCCATTTTCTAGGCCCCAACTGCTAGTCTTCTTCCCACCTACGAATCAAGACCAACAACTTACACCCCTACCTCTCTAGGCTACTCTACATAGTTTATTTTTACCACCTCCCATCCTTTAGGATAGATATAGATCCCATCATTTTACACCCTATGTAGACCACCTCCATTATTACCTATTGGATCTACATTATCTATACCTCTTCCTTTGTGGTCATCACTGCCTATGGACCAACCATTACAGTAGGATCCTACCTAGTAGGTACCTATGCCATAACCACACATACCAAAATAACAGTACTACTATCCCTAACAAATGTTTGTTCCATAGCCTAGTGTCCCACTAGCCACAACATCATATATCACTCAATAGTCACATTACCAAGACCATTTGCCCAACTTCCCCCATCAGTATTGTGAATAATATAAACTCTAATACCTACCATATTCCTAGGATCAATGCACATTAGCATATTTCTTCATGATCTTAACAATTGAGCTTTAGCTCCTATGAGATGAAGTCAAGATATTAAACCTGCAAATGGCTAGTTATGGGCAACAAAAACCAACATATAATGAACTCTAAAATGAGCCAATTCATCCATTAGTTCCCATTCCACCTTACCTCTATCAATTTGAGATTTCAAAGTTTGATAAGTACAAAGGTAAGGAAGATCCTAGAGAACACATCGGTAACTATCACTCAGCTTGCTACCAAATTTATAATAGCAACCCCATTATGTTATGTACCTTCTACCTTTCACTTGGGGAATAAGCGTTAGATTGGTATAACATGCTTCCATGCCATAGAATATATACCTTCAAAAAATTGGCCAATTCATTCTTGGAACACTTTTTCATAAACATTAATAAAAATACTAACTTTTCATATGTCTACACCCTACGATAGGATGACGACGAATCCATCACTAAATTAAATCAATATGGAGATAAATAATCCATGACCTTGCCCATAGCCTCTCTACCACTGAGCTAGATACACTCTTCTCCAAGAGTTTCCACAAATTTTTTTTTGCTTACCTACAACTTCATCAAAGACATACCTTTGAAGAAGCCATTGTCAAGACAAAATTTATTAAGGACATCAAGATGTAGTTAGGCAAAATCAAGTCAAGACAGAAGCCAAAATACAAATATAACTTCTATTTTAACAAAAATATACCCAACCAACCTTATCCTCAGCCACCACAAGCCAACCAAGTGGAAATGTCTACCTTAGCACCTACACCGGTTCCACAACCCCCTCTTCCTCAATGAAAAATATTTTAAACAAGTGCATCTCACCCTTTTATGCACCAATAGCCTTGTGACATGTGCCCACAAGCCCAAAAAGAAATCTCACACCACTTTTTGAATATTATATAACCCTCTTCTAGAGGTTATATGAGGGAGGTCACATCCTATTACCCAATATTTGACCATTGGATCCAAACCTACCTAAGCATTATGGATACAACAAGCAAGCCTTATGCTAATACCACTAACATCGCAACCATGATATCGATTCATGTCCTTATTTTGGTGGTCAAGTATAAGACTTAATCGATAGAGGTACCATCCAGGTTTCAAATCCCCTTGCTCCACAAAATAAAAACTTAGGGATATTCCAAAACCCCTTACCTAAAAATAGGGTAACTAACCCTAAATACCACCATTCAATCCTCTAGGGCCACCTAGGCAAGTAAAAAGTATCCAACGTGACCCCCCATCATGTGGTGTAGTGGGTATGATCAACCTTATCACTCAAACTCAATGATACCCCTCATCCAAGACAACACCTATCATTTCCCATTTGATCTCGGTCACATCTCCATAGTCTCCTATGACTCCCATAACCATACCACCTCTACCATAAAATATCATTACAATCCATGGTAGCCTTACCCACCAACTACGTAATGCTCCTACTTGGTTATTCATTTTTGACCTCTTACAAAAATCTCAACCCCATCACAAGGCATTGAATGACATTATTTTTTCTATCAATCTCGAGATACATGACATGAATACCTTCATTTATTTTGTAGGGAACATCCCACAATGCCTTCAACCCTCCATTAGTTTTCATGATCATGATATCACATAAATTGTAGGAGAATGAGAGGATCTCCATAACCACATCCAAGAAACCATCAACAACATCATCTACAAGCGTATACTCATTGATACTAGTTCATCCATTAGTATTATATCCACAATGACATTACATCATTTGCATATTTTGCTAGCTCATTTCACCACTCCATCACTTGAACTTTGTGCATATGATGGTTTCATGTGAACTATAGTAGGATCCATCATCTTACCCATTTGATTAGGTATCTATACCATCTCCATCCTTTTTCACATTATCCATGATGATATGCAGTATAACATCCTCATTGGTCTCCCATGGATTAGGGACATGCAATGTGTCCCTTACACACTACATCATTACCTTAAATATTTCTATGATGGACTGATCCATTGCATTCTTGTCGATGGGAATCCCTTAAAATTCTATAACATCACAAATATTTCACCCACACCTTCATCCTCTTCCATGTAACTATTTCTTATCTCTTACCATAAATATGTTGGAGCATCAACATCCTCCCCTACATCGATTTTGCTACCACAATACTCATCAAGGACACACAACTTTATGTCAACACCATTAGAACCACCTTCTATAGCACCTAATCCTACTACCATACCTTTCTAACCACCATCCTTGTGGCCACCATTACCATCTCAACCATCATATTCTACAAATCTACCCATAGTGTAGCAACCATCATCACCATCTCCCTCACACCCTGTCTCTCCACCTCACCCATATTCCCCTTTGGAAACTCCTATTCTCCCTATGCCACAAATACCTCCCCTTCCATTTCACCCATGACCTAGGTCATTCACCTCTTTGCATAGTCCAACACTAGAATACATGCCTTCTCCTTCAAAATTCCCATGGAAAAACCACCCTATACCAGCTATCGTAATTGAATGCCACGAGTGGGAGTAGTGAGGATTTTACCTAGAGAACCAGTTATTACACTTCTCTACTACCACTATAAAAGAGTTTTAGATCATGCCATCATATTCTAATTCAGACTTACCATCCCATTCACCATGCATTTCCATTTTAATAACAAATTCAAGCCAAGATGATTACAATATGTGATGCCCATGTACATCCACCTATTTTAGTACACACGTGACTTTGATCATCCCTCAGCCTCAATTTTAACCATTGTAATCATTATACAATTAGGATCCCTTAAAAATCATACCAACTTTGTCTATGTAGGAGTCGATTTATCAATCCCACCTATAGTTCCTCTACCACCATAACCTAGCTTTTATGGTGCATTAGACCATATGGCCAATCATCATTTCACCCTTCACTATTTTTAATGATTCCATTGGCATATATTTGTATTATATTGCTATGAAAAAGGGTTCTGTACACCCATTAACCTCCATGTACAATTACCTACAAATAAATTTGGCCTAGGTTATCTCCCCACTACTATCCACACACTTGAGGATGAGCTTTAGGACCTCTCCCTATATCCTTATCCACTTCCAACACACACTTTGGAAGAGTATATTAATATGGAAATCCTACAGGACAACCCATATTATCACTCCACCATTTTATTTCCCTATGATTTCTTCTAAGAAACCCCTTGTTTCAACACCATATCGTCATGTTGTGTCGATGAGTTAATAAGCCAATTTCCTGCCCTATCCTTAAATACTCCTTACCTAAAGCATGACATGCAATCTCTAGCATAATTGCCAACATATTTAGCCATTTTTCCACCAATTCATAAACAACTTCATAAATATTTTACTCGACCGTGCTCTCCACCAGTTGTCTTGTGCCCTCCATTGACCCTCTTAGGGTTCTCAAAGATTATTGGATCATCATCATTAGACTCTTCACCATCCACATATCCCATAGAATCAGTTAATATGATTTATGTGGATATTTTCTCTCCACTTTGATACACACATTAGAAAAATTGTGATGATACACCAAATCCCAACTTCATCAATCTCACATACATCTCATCAATACTGACCTCCCAATATTTCCTACTTTCACATCATTTCAAGCATGCCGCTAATGCTCCTTCACCCTTTACAAAACCTCACATCCGCACATGCACCACACATACATCTATATAGATGATGAGTATGAAATTCCTGAAACCATCGATGAACTCCATATTATTCTAGTTACACAACAACTACGTGATGGTTCCCACATGCTCATAGAAAAAAAAATTGATGTAATATTGGTGATGATCCCAAAAAATCCCACATCATCAAATTGGATGCAAGTCTTTCACCCATAGAGCACATGTTGTTCACTACTTTCCTTAGAAAGTATATCATAGTTTTCATGTGGTCTTACAAGGATATGCCAGGCCTTGATCCTATCCTTGTAGTCCACAACCTCATACTAGACATATATGCCAAACCGGTAAGACACAGACTATGATGCATGCACCAACAATTGAATTACTAGTCAAATTTGAGCTACAAAAGCTTTTAGATGTAGATTTTATAGTATCCATAGATTATCCTGAATGGATATCCAACATAATTCTAGTACCAAAATAATTTAACAAATTTCGTGTTTACACTTACTTTCATGATTTAAATAAAGCTTGTTCTAGAGACAAATTTTCATTACCTAACATTGACTCACTCATCGATTCTATAATAGGCCATGATATGATCTCATTCATGGATGAATTTTTTGATTACAACCAAATCAAGATAAACCCCACTGATCAACACAAAACCTTATTCATAACCCTTGAAGGACATTTTGCTACAAGGTCATACCTTTTGGTCTTAAAAATGATGGGGCAACCTACCAACATGCAATGACTTACATATTTCATGATTACATACACAAAAGCATAGAATATTATGTATATGACCTCATAGTGAAGTCCAAGAAACACTCACAACACCTAGACAATCTTTGCCAGATATTTGATCATCTATTAGAACATAATGCCCACCTTAATCCAAATAAGTGTGTCTTTGGGATTACTTCAAGCAAAATTCTAGGGTTCATTGTCTCAAAACAAGGTATCAAAGTAGACCCTAGCTAGGTAAAATCCATCATCGATATGCCCCCACCTAGCACCCTAAAATAATTGCATAGCATCTAAGGAAAAATCACCTCCATTCACCGCTTCATAGCACAATTTTCAAACACTTGCAAATCATTCAATCGTATCTTACAAAAGGGAGTTAGTTTGAAATGGGACAATAACTACCAACAAGACTTTGATACCATCAAAAATTATCTCACTTATCCACCAATTATGTTTCTCCCACACCCACAAATACCACTAATTTTGTACATCTTAGCCATAGATTTTGTGCTAGGTATATTGCTAGCTCAAAATAATGTGCTAGACAAAGAGCAAGCCTTATATTACATAATTCATATGCTAGTCAACTTTGAAATTCGATATGGGTACATGGAAAATCTATGTCTAGCTGTAGTCTTCACTACACAAAAACTTTATCATTATATGTTAAACCACACAACCTTTCTCATCAGTCAATACAATCCACTTTGATACATGATGAACAAAAGCTATCACAACTCCCATATGACAAAATGGATCATGATTCTAATTGAATTTGACCTAGAGTTCATTTCTCAAAAATCCATTAAAGGATAGGTCATCACAGACCAACTTGTAGAAGCTCCCTTGCTTGATGATCAACTTCTCCTCATTCATATTCCTAACAATTCTATCTTCCAAATAATAGAATCTAAAGAATACATCAAGCCAAAGACACCTATAGACCTAATCCTATTCTTTGATGGCTCTTTATGCACTCATGCTGGGGTGAAAATATTATTTTCTTCACACCTGAAGGAGAAGAACTCCCATTCTCATTTAAATTGGACTTCCCCTGTACAAAAAAAATTGCAAAATATGAAGCCTTAATCCTTGGATTAAAATAGGCCCATGCCATGCATATCAAATGACTCCACATCATAGGTGATTCCCTCTTGGTAGTGAACCAAGTGCAAGAGATCTAGAAATACCGTTGTCCAGTTCTCTAACAATATAAGTAAACTGCACAACTCCTTTCTCAATCAGGTGGTATGATATTGAAATTGCTCCATGATCATCAAACCATTTTGTAGATACAATGGCCTCCTTAGGATCATTAATCCCATAAAATCCATTATCAAACACCACATTTGTATCGATTCACACACTCACCCAATTTGCCATATCACCTATAAATCCTATAGATGATGATGGTGGCATTCATGTGGTCGATATCAAACCAAATGACTCCTTTTTTGTATGGATTAAATATTACATCAAGTTAGGATTCCTACCATGTGATCTACCACATGCTCATAGTCTAGCATTAAAAAAAAGAGTGATCTACTACACATTTTTTGGGGATATCCTCTATCATCGTAGCTATGACGACATCCTATTACATTGCCTAGAACCCCATGAATATCCGTGGGTTGTACAATAAATCCATGATGGTACTTGCAATGGCAACGTCAATGGTATGAAAATCACAAAATGCATCCTTTACATGTGATATTACTAGCCAAATATGGTACATGATTGTTGTGAATACGTGAGATGTTGTATCAAGTACCAACAACATGCAAACCTCACACACCTTCCATCCCAAGTGCTCCAACTTATCCAGTACATGTGGCATTTCTATCTATTGGACCTAGAACTTATTGGAAAAATCACACCTACTTCATCAAGTAATCAGAAATTCATCATTACTACCACAAAATACTTTACAAAGTGGGTCAAAGCCATCCTACTTGTACAGATCAAAGGAGCTAATATCATGGTATTTATTATGGACCATATCATATGTTGCTTCAGAATACCTTCCCAAATCATATCTAATAATGGGAAATTATTCTAGAATAAAATTGTTCATGTTATTTATGCCAAATTCAACATCCATCATATTTTTTGTACCCCATATTACCCACAGGGTAATGACCAGATAAAATCTACAAATAAGACAATTTGTTCCATACTTCACAAGATAGTAGCAGTCTTATCGTGACTGACATAATAAAATACCCTTGGATTTTTTGGCTTGTCATACGAGTATCTATGCTCACACTGGGGAAACCCCTTTCTCCTTGGTATAAGATGCCAAAGCCATCATACCCATTGAACTCGAGATACCTTCCTTACAGGTATATATAAAAGAATTCATTGATGACAACACTGGTCATCAAGCCCACCTTGATTAGCTAACATTCTTTGATGAGCACCCTATTCATGCAATAGAGTACACATGTTTCTACTAATATCATCTTAGTCATGCCTACAATATTAAGGTACATCAACGTGAATTCCAAATTGGTTATCTAGTTCTCAAAGAGAACCAATAAATCACAATTCAACCTCACCAACATTGAGATAAGTTTACCCCAAACTAGTTAGGCCTCTTCATAATCATACACAAATTCAGTTCAATGTACCTACTGCTTGGCTAATATCGAAGGTCTTGCTAAACCCAAAACTATTAATATCCTTGACCTTTGTACATTCAATATCTAGTCCACATAGGTATTCACTATCACAAATAGTACACATTGCTATTCACAAATACATCACTTACTATACACATCATAATACATGCATGCCTTTTATTTTATAGTTGTGTTATATATGTACTTTTTCTTTTTACGTCATTTATATATTGCTGGTATCTATTTCTTTTACAATATTCACATAATCTACCGCTATACCATAATCAGAGATATACAACCATACACACTTGCTACCAACATCCCAACATTCTACCATGCAAGGCCATCCAACACCACCCCCAATATTGATTACACTGACTAACCTAGCCGGGCCACCCGTTACTCTCCATACGAGATAGTCTTCACCTTCCTCCTATTTAAATCATCACACTCTACCTTGACACCCTTCACCTTGTCTTAGAGGTTCATATTATTTGCCTTATTGCAGAGATAGTCAGGTATCCCTATCATCCTTTGATAATATGGAGTAAGCCACCCATGTTTGTGTACAAGGGTCTCCTTCCCACCCATAAAGGGATAAAGGGGACCCTTATTCACCATCCAATTCTCCACACCATCCTTTAGGAATATACCACCCATCCAAAAAAGGCTATACACCTCAACCAGTGTAACCTTTATGTTTACCTCCCCCACTCTTAAGTGGGATATCTTGTTACACCCAAGCCCTTAACTCACATGCTTCCAAAGGTACTTCTATGTGCATACCTCCATATTGAATGCACTGGTATCCGTAGCTATCTCCTGTGCCACCCATTCTTAATACACAACCCTCGCCACTTCGAGGCTTACCCTTTAAGCAAGACCCACAGTTTCCAAGATCATTCAACTCATCCCATTCATCATTAGAACCATATCCTTCTCCCCATACATACCACACTACTACCTATACATTGTAGTTCCACTCCCCATATTTACCAATACCATAACCTCCCCACTATGACATCCAACACATCCTTTCTTGTCTTGAGGTCCTTGAGCTACATATCATCCATTATCATTCCACATTTATATGCACTAATATACCATAGCCCATGCATCTTCATCTCCTTGTAGGTCCATTCCTCATCCTCTAATCTAACCCACATCGGATTCTTGACCCACACCTCTTCCATTTAACCTCACTCCATACGCTATCCACTCACCTCTAGTGAAGCCCTAGATTTACCCTATGCTACTTCCATCTACTCCTCTATCAAAATTTTTTTATCACCTCATGCACTAAGACCTCCTTGCACTACCTAAAATCTACCCTATTGATCCATCATATCACAAACCGTAAAACTACCATGAGAACTAGTTTTGCATATATCATCATCATCCAAGACATGACATTGAAATGTGTTAAACATAAAAAAACTTAGTGCACAATATGTTGCATGGCAACCACACTCTCGCACCAAAAAATTCCTTCCCATCCAACCAAATTCAAAATCCTCCACGTCACATCGTCCCTCGATATTTACCAAAATTAGGGGACTTTCAGGTGGTGAAGTACAAAAATCCACTCACTTGGGGATACTATTGTGTCTAGGGGCTGAGCTGGTGGAAGGAGGTGAATTCCAATGCCAGCAGTATTGATTGGGGGTTGGTGATGAAATCAAACCTTACCAATGTTTATGTGATACGCGCAAGTGTGTGTGGTTTTGTTTATTTTTGGTTTTCTAATATTTTATGAAATAAATGACAAATGCAATCTAATATGTGATTCAAATTTCAATGCCTCCAAATTTAAATTAGAAGCATACCAGACATAGGGGAATAAAAATATATATAAAAAAAGCAAAATCCTATGTTAAAATAATGCAATAAACACCTAAATGCTCATTATATAATCTAATAAAAGAAAAATTATTCTTAGGCCATTTTGAAGTATTAGATGAAGGTTTAGGGTCCTAAAATGGTCTAAAAATTCTTAAGCTACATATTATGTCACTCCATTGTAATCTATGCATCAAAAAATTTCTAACTGTATCTTACAAAGCTCAAATAGATACTTGGAGCTCTAGTTATGGCCCTGATAAGCTCAAGTGTTTTTTATGACTTCAAAACATAAAATTAATATGCAATTCTGATTTCATACCTACAAATTGTAAATAATAGACCCTAAATAGAACATAAAACTGAAAAATAATAGTAGAAATGCAAAACCCTAAATTAAATGCAAAGAGCAGGCTTATAACATGCCTTAAAGTGCTTCTAAGATATACAGACAAACATGTAACCACATTTGGTCAAACGTAGGTCTATTTTCAAAGCTATCCAAATTTAGCTATGCATTTTTAATACAGTGTTAGAAATAGAATAATGTCTATCCAAAATATCAATATGTGCTAAAGTCTACTTAATGATGAATAACTAACTTGATGATGCAAGCTATGAATTTCTTGTGATCTAGGGTTTAATTTATGCACTCTAGAATGCAATTATTCATTCCTTACCTATAAAAAGAAATTTCTAGGATGCACTTATGATGAATACAAGCTCAAATGTAGAAACATAGAAAAAAGTAGAAAGAGATATATTTTTTTTGACAATAAATTTGAAAAAAAAAAATTAAGTCAAAAGCCTATTACCTAGATTCCTTTCACTCCTTCAAATCCCCAAATGTTGCTCTACATTTGCTTTAAGGAAAAAATGCTACTCCACATTTGTGTAGTATCCAAATTCCCTTTCATGTATATGCAGTCATCCAAATATCAATCCATGTTTTGACAAGTCCCAAAATTCATGTTCGTGTTTGAATAGGTACAAGAATAGATGAAATAGGATTTGGAATTCTTGATTCTAGACATTTCAAATTTTACGTGTAATCGAGATCTAGAAAATTGCAAATAGAAGGAGATAAAAATTGGTAAAAATTAAAAATAAGGCAAATAAAATGTGGAACCTTTTGAGGGTATCATAGTGATCACCATTTTGTAAGCCAAAAAATATACACCATACAAATAACAAGAAACAAGCAATTATAATGAAAGAACTTTGTATTATATTTCAATGGATCCTTGGTCTCTATTTACAATTATTTTACCCAGTGTGCGGGGTTATGAATATAAAAATCTTGCTTGATTTTTGATATTATAATAGGTAATAAAGAGGTAAATATCCCTTTTTACCAAACTCAAAGAATGGTGGTGTATTTGGTCTTCTGTACTACAACCAAGTTGTGGATGAGCTTCAACTATCCTCATGGACCATCCTCATTGTAACAATATTTAAGAACCTATAACTTGCACAACATGAATGCAAACACAAGAGGGTTAGTAGCAACTATTTATGTGAATGAAAGTATCTACCATAATAACCCTAAAAATGAATGCATATAAACTATAACACAATGCACAAAGAACAAAAATAAAACACTAAAGTCATACCTTGTTGGTTATCTGACCTCGATCTATGTCTGTCACTAGTTGAACTTGCCATTGAAAAAAAGTGAGGTCATGTTTGGTATTGTGTAAATGCAGGCCAATGTTTGGCAAATATGGATGCATGTTTGTTTCAGTGTAAATGCTTATTGGCATTTATGGTTGAGTGGTAGGAATGCTAGGTCTTAATATGGGACCTAAATATGATCGATCTCAACAGGAATTGGTGACCTTATATATTGATTCCAATAGTGTAATGATGTTTTTATAATCCTCTTATTTGTGATGGAGTGATGTTTCTTTTATAGGTATTTTGGTATATTTGAGTGAAAGGATATAATGCAAGCTAGGGCTACCAAGTGGTAGGGACTAGGTAGCCACCTAACTTGGGTAGCTACAATGAGTTACTTAGAGTGTCTCACTTAGGTAGAGTGTCCCACTTAGGTGGAGTGGTGGCATGTGGGTAGGTGAAATTTTATGTGATGTGTGGAGTGAGGTGTGAGATGTGACAAGTGGAGGGGTAGTGGTGGCTAGCATAAATTTCCAATGGAGAAATAAGGTATTCGATGGGATTTTCTAGATTTAATAAAATCTAGAAAATTAGATAATGTGCAGGATATTTATACCTAAGTTTAGACTTATGTATATTTTATTATGCAATATTGTGGGGAGGATACAAATGACTATATTTTGGTGTCTACACATAACATAACTTGAATATCTTAAAATTATAAGAGTCATAAGTGAATCCTTCTTAATTTACTGAATAAGGTTTATTTCTAGGATTTCATTTCCAAAGAATAATACTTATTCACAATAAGGGCCCCAAAAGGTTTCTCCAAACCATATAGCATAACTTTATCTAGGATAAAATTTGATGTTTTGTAATTTTTCTTAGCTTATTCTAATATTTCATCTACATCCTCTATCATCAATTCCTACTCTAGTAAAAACATCTTATATTTTTCTTGTAGGATCTCCTCTAGGTTTACTTTGGATCCTCTCCCCCTAAAGAGAAACAAAAAAAAAACATCTAATGAGAGAGTAAGTATTTCACAACTCTTTGGTTATCTATGAGCATCACACATGACAATATATTTGATAGGATATGAACATCACATGTTTCTTGGTTTTTGTAGTGAATACAATTTTACATGGGATGATGAGTGGTCATTTACCACAGATTTTTGTATCAGAATTACTTCATTTACCTGAATAATTGATATGTTTATGTAAGTTATTATTAATAAAACGTAATTTATTAGTAAAAATGTTTAATTATAGTAATCTAACATTTATGTTTGATTTGTATAAAATTTGTCCGAGTTCTAAGAAAAATACAGGAAAAAGCATAGATGATTGATAAACTATGGAATGCACCTTGGACGAGAAGAAGAAACATAGTAGTTCAGGAAACAACATTAATTGATCTTACTAAAAGCATATTACTGAAGCATATTATTGAAGTATATTACTAAAGTATATTATTGAAGGTAATTACTGAAGGTAGTTACTAAAGGTAACTACTGAAGGTAACTACTACTAGTAATTACTGAAGGTAATTACTGGAGAATGTTACCAACAAGTACTATTGACCGTGGATGGCACAATAAAGTGGACAACACATTACAATGGATGAAAACAAATATATTTTCAACCTACCTTGCTTCTCACATAATTATCTACGAGAATATCTCCAGTTGACAAAGTTTTATAAGATTTGTAATATGTTTATTTTGGGACATTTGAAATGTAATCGCAACAAATTGTTAGACTTCCTAGAATAAAGGAAATAAAGTATCCATCTTGTGAGTTAGATAGATAGGTAGATGTCACTTGGACCAATAGGAAAACTCATAAGTCCAAGTTAAAATAAATATTATATTAGGTTTTAGATTATGTACAGTCATTAGTCCAAAAATTAAGCATGACCAATACATGGAATAAACTGTTCGTATAGTATTAGTTTTAGTATAAAATTACATAGAGGACCTGGAGAGAGGCCCAGGTTAGTTTCATTGGAATAATTTTGTATTACAGTTTACAGTCTGTTCTAAGTTAAGTTACAATTCTAAGGAAGCATGTACAATTGAAGCTCCAGCAATAAAACAATATTGTCTTCAAATATGGTATTCTGTATCAACTGTGTAGTTTGTTTAATCTCTATTTTGTAAATTGTAGACTCATTACCTGCATTCATAAAATATGCATAAATATTAGTATGAAACATAAAACTTAGTTACTAATAAGTTAAATTAGGCGATAAAAACTTACATTGCCACTTTAGGAGGCAGGGCCCACTCCTAATAGATAGTCCCTGAGCTCTCTCGCCCCTGCATTAGATTAATATTAGTTAGACTTGCATTTCAAATTATATAAAATAAAATATATTGTACGAGGATCCTCATATCATAAATTAGTTCTTCACACTTAGATTAAAACATATCATAAATTAGTTTCAAGTAATTAGATGCATCAGTAAATTACATCATTAGTACAACTTAGGTTGCATTTATTTATCATATCTTGCATAATTCATCCTTGCATAATTTTTATATTTCTTTTTGTACACGTGTATGCATGAATTCTGGATAGGAAATTGAGCTATACTTAGTATTAAATCTTATAATATAATCTATACGGGATTGATAATTTTTAAATCTAACCTTGATTTCCCTCAGATTGATAAAATTAATTGTAAGCTTCTACAGCCGATCATTTTGGCGTCATTGTCGGGGAAAGTAGCATCATAGTAGTTGGTCAAAAAAGTTGTTTTGCAGTGCAAAGTGAGAGGACTTACTTGTACACATGAGATATTGTGGACATACGAGCCCCTGGTGTGCATATGAGTTAGAGTAGCTATTTACATAGATGGTACACATGAGACCTCCCTACTATAGATAGGATGCAAAGAGCCCCATCTTACGACATTGCGAGGTTCATTTTTCATAAGGATTTCATGTTTTACTACTTTCATAGATTAAATTTCAATTCCTGCAAATTTTAATTTCAGTAATTTCCTTGCTTTGGGTAATTACTATTGTTAATTTAGTTTAGGACCTATACATAAAAATAGGAAGTAGGTGAACCGAAAGAAAGCTAATGATCTTAGGACCTTATTTTTGTATTTTGGAACTATAAATAAAAGTAGGAAGTAGGTGAACCGAAAGCGACCTAATGATCTTAGGACCCTAATTTTGTTTTATAGGAAATAGTTACATTGAGTGACACAATTGTAATGAAAAAACTCCTAATATTCAAGAAACAATAAGAGTTACCTTTTATTTCAGCAATTTTATTTCCAGTAAAACTTTATTTTCCAAGCACTTTTATTTTTCCCTAATTATGCTAAAATTGGCTGTATGGATTTCATAGACCATGGATCACATCTAATTTTAGTAGCATTAGGTTTGTTTAGTAACATTATATATATTTATTTTCTATTATGTTCAAATTATTTATAAATTCTGAATTTAAGCTTAGTAAATAGTAGGATTGACACAGTAAAAAAAATCAAAATCCAAATAAAAAAAATAAATTCAAAGAGAAAAATAAAAAAATAAAATTTTTTGCCAAATGGTTGAAAGCAGACAGACTGAATCCATAGATCTTAGAAAATTTTTGATACAACAAGAGGTTAATATTCTTGTTGAATAAAATTTCATAACAACCAAATCATAAGGGGAAGCACTGTGTGAACATGTTGACTCTATCAATGAAATATCAGAAGAATTAAAGAAAAGAAAAGGATTAATATAGCAAAAAATTTAAGGGTAAATCATCCTACGCCTTATGATAAACTTGGAATAAGTTGTGAAAATTGGCTTTGGGATAGAAGAGCAATAGTAAATCTAGTAATTTATCCTCTGAATAAATACCTTGAGGATTCCCTCACTGTTCACAACTTCCTTGCAGATATAGAAAGGAGAGAATTAGCCCTACAATACAACAAGAGATACTATAGAATTCCTAGAGCTGTACGTTTTAGAGAATTATGTCAAGAATTACGCTATGAGATACAAATTGGAATTCCTGATCCTATCGCATCTAAAGCTTATCTTGTTTAGCTGATTCAATTGTTGGTAGATTATTTTAGATTTGAAGAGGAACATTTTATGAAACCAAACCAACTTGATCCAATCAATAATATACATAAATTATTCAAAGAAGATTAGACATATTGTTTTAAAATAATAATAATAATAGGTTTATAACATACATGAACAGACCTAGAGACTCTAAAGGAAGATTTATAAAAACTAATAAACTAGAAAAATCCCCAAGAGACTTTATAAAACCTAGGATTTTAAAAATAATAAAAAATAAGGCTACATAATCAACCAATCAAGCTAAATCCTAGATCAAGACCCAGATACATATTTATTGTCCGATCCAGAATTTGACAACTACATATATCCCTCTTCTATTTTTACTGAATCTATACCTAAACCAATTCTTGAATTCCTATATTCAGGAATGGCTAATGTACAAAGTAAAATAGGAGAATAAAACTATGGAAATGAGAGACAAATGCAAGAGAGACAAACACAAGATCATGGGGAAATTAGACAAAGAAAAACATTTTCTTTTCCAATATTACATATAGAATATGGAACAAGGGAACCTAAATTAATCTCTCTTTCTGTATTGCCTACTTTTCATGGAAAACCCCATGAAGATCCTGATGCTTTTCTTTTTGAATTTGAAGTAGTATGTGAAGCTTATTTTTAAACTACCAATGAGAAAAAGTTAAGATTATTTCATTCTACTATTAAAGATGCCACTTTGAGATGGTTTATGGGTTTAGGAGAAGGATTTTGTAATCATTGGCATGGAGAAAATGGATTAAAACAAATATTCCTTTAAAGATATCAAGATTATTGTAGAGTTAGGGATAAGAAAGATAAGATTTTTTGTATGAATAAAAAAGAAGATGAATATTTGGAATATTATCATGAGATATTTCAATTTTTAGGATCTAGAATAAATATAGATCTTGAAGAAGAAATCCTAAAAGAACTTTTTCTAAAAGGTTTAAAGGAATATGTTCTTGAAATCTTAAATCTTATGGCAAAAGGAGATATTCATTCTATATCACTTGAGGATATTATAAATATTTGTAGAAACTATTCAAGAAATAAACATTTGAGAGGTAATAAATACATATCTACAAGAGTAGGAGTGACAAGAGCCAAAATTGGAAATATGTTGGAAGGTTTAAAAACTGATTTATTGAGTAATTTTACCTTATATTGGTATTTAATAGATAAAAATACAAAGGACAGTGAAGAAATTTACTACCATAGATGTAGGAAAAAACACAATTCAAGAGAATGTCCTCTCAACATAACAAATATCTCCAATATTTCTGCTTGTTGCAAAATTTGTGATAAAGATCATAAAACTAAAAAATGTAGGTATATCTCTATTGTTAAAGTTACCATAAAATAACATGAACTAGAAGAGGCGAAAGATGTTTATTTTTTTGCTCAAATATGAAATGTTCCATTTAATGACCCATAAAATTTGTCAAAACCTAGTTATCCCAACCAACAAAGGCATAATCAATGGTCCAATACACCAAAATAGACTAATTGGAACTCTTACAACCAAGATTGAAACATACCTCCATGGGCTCAATTTATGGCTAACTCTTATGGAGGACAACCCCCATGGAATCAAGGAACACAAAATGAAAATATACCTGGTTGGAATAATAGTTGCCAAATATAATCAAGGTGGCACTAATTGGTCTCCAAATACAATGCAAAAACAAAATTCTCAAAATCAATTTAGAGGAAAAAATACTTAGAACTCACCTCAAAATAGACTTATACCACCTCCAAACAATAATAATAATCCTCCTAAGCAATTACCTCTTCCATATCAATCACTTCCTAACCCTAATAACAATAAAAATGTCCAACAAGTCTATGAAACAAATGAAACATGTGCTATATCTATAGCACCATGTCAACAAATTCAATTAAGATTAGGAAAGGTGTTGGAAAATAATGTCACTCTCAAAAAATCTGATGATCCTATTGAAAAACTGTTTGAAAATGAAAATGACAACAAGAAGGAAACAAAAGACCAACCGGAAAATATTCCAACCAAACAACAAGAAATCCAAACAAGTAAGGAAATAGAAGTACCATTTCCTCAAATACTGGCAATACCAAAAGAACGATCGAATCCAACCTTTAATTTTATTCAAGAAATAGAAGGCATTACTATTAAAATTACTTTATTACAAGATATCAACGATATACCCATCTATTCCAAACTTATCAAAAATATATGTTCAAAGAGTAAAAATAATAATGAATTTCAAAATATTCAAGTCATGTATAATTATCTAAGATAATGATAGGAGATAGGTTAGTACCCAAATATACAAATCCTGGAATAACTATAATCACTGTGCATATTGGAAACATAACATTACAAAATGTTTTTATTTATTTAGGAGCTTCTATTAATGTTATGACCAAAGAAACAATAGAATCCTTAGGTATGCATAAACTACAATTAACTTCTATTGTGCTACAACTCGTTGATAGATCTACTATTATGCCTAAAGAAAAATTAGAAGACATTATGGTCTCAGTAAGTTCATGGGAATACCTTGTAGACTTTATAGTACTACAACCCAAAAAGAAATTAGGGGGATATCCCTTAATTTTAGGAGGACCATGGATTGCAACAACTGATGCTTACATTAGTTGTAGATCAGGAAACATGACTATTTCTAATGGCAAGGATACAAAAGATCTTAGTTTATTCCCTAAATCACCAATAGAAGAAGAATTTTCAAAACAATTGTGGTATGATTTTCCTCATGAATATGATGATATCCAAAATTTATCAGTTAATGTTCTAATTGAAGAACTTGAACAAGAAGTTGAGGGAACCTTACCATTATTGCTAGAAAATCAATAAGAAAATCAAGGTCAAGACAACGGTTATTCATTTGAATATTCCATTTATGAGGTAAGCACAAGTCAATTTCAAATGGAATTATATGGCTAAGATTTGAATATTTTTGAACATGAAGTAAATGGAATAGATGCAAATATAGAAAATGTAAACAAATAGATATTATACTAGGGAAAACTCTCAACATCAGTAACGAACTCATGAGCATACAAGAATCACAATTGGTAGATGTGCTTAAAAAACATCAATCAACATTTGCATGGACCTATGAAGACATGAAGGGTATCCACCCAAATGTATGTACTCATCAAATATTTATTCAAAAAGGTTGTAATTATGTAAGACAACCCCAAAGACAATTAAATCCAGCTATGAAAGAAATAGTTAAAGAGGAAATCATTAAACTTTTAAATGCATGACTTATATACCCAATTTCAGACATCCAATGGGTATCACCTTTGGTGATAGTCCCTAAAAAAAATGGTAAATGGAGAATTTGTGTTGATTATAGAGAATTGAACAAAGTAACCAAGAAATATCATTTTCCCTTACCATTTATTGATCAAGTGCTAGATACCTTTGCTGGAAAGAAATATTTATGTTTTCCAGATGGTTTTAGTGGGTATAATGAAATATCCATAGTTGGGGAAGATCAAGAAAAACAACTTTCACATGTCCTGTAGGAAATTATGCTTATAATGTTCTACCTTTTGGATTATGTAATGCACCTGCAACTTTTCAAAGAGCTATATTAGCAATATTTGCTGATTTAACAAATGAATGCGTGGAAGTTTATATGGATGACTTCACAATATATGGTACTACTTTTGAAGAAACTTTATTAGGATTGAAAAAAGTTTTAAAAATATGTCAAGAGCAAAATATCTCTCTAAGTCATGAAAAGTGTTTTATGATCATGAGAGGTGGCATTGTTCTAGGACATTATATATCACAATATGGTGTTAAAGTAGACCCTACAAAAATAGAATTTATTCAAACTCTTCAACCTCTAAAGACATAAACTGAGGTGAGAAGTTTCTTAGGACACATAGGATATTACCATAGATTCATTAAAGATTTTAGTAAAATTGCTACTCCTATGCTTTAGATCTTAACTAAAGACAATGAATTTAATTGCACAAATGCATGTCAAAAAGCATTTGATGCAATAAAAGAAATATTAACTACTACTCCAATTTTAAGAGGACCAAATTGGGAATCACCATTCCACATACATTGTGATGCTTCAGGTTATGCAATAGGAGAAGTATTGCAACAAATAGAAAATAAAATACCTTATGCTATCTATTATGTAAGCAAAAACTTGCATGTAGTTAAACTTAATTACACTCTGACAAAAAAAAAAATTTAGTTGTAGTTCATGCTCTCAATAAATTTAAACATTACATAGTTAATGAATAAAGTAGTAGTAGGTAGTAGCGTGATTAGATGGCTTATTTTACTACAATAATTCAATGTCACAATTATAGATAAGGCAAGAAAGGATAATGTTATTGCTGATCATTTATCGTTCATGCAAATCCTTGATGACAATGAGTTAATACCTGACAATTTTCTAGATGAACATTTATTTGCTCTTTCTATTTTTACCCCTTGTTATGCTGATATTGTAAATTATTTAGTAATAGGAAAAATGCCTCAAAATTTTACACCGTATGAGTATAGGAAATTAATACATCAAAGTATTCCTTTTATAGGAAATTAATGCTCATCAATTTATTGATAGATGTGATGCTTGTGAAAGAGCTAACAAACCTACACCCTCTATGGAAATGTCTTTTGTTCCACAAATAACTCTTAAACCATTTCAAAAATGGGGAATTTATTTTTTTGGACCTATAGACCCTCCAAGTGATGGTAATAAACACATACTTGTATGTACAAATTATGTTACCAAGTGGGCTAAAGTTAAAGCTCTTCCACGAGCTCAAACTAAACCAATAGCTGAATTTATTTATGAAAACATAATACAACACTTTGGAGCACCAAGAGAATTAGTTTTAGATCATGGAACTCAATTTACCACCAATGTGATTGATTATTTTATTAACATTTATCAAATAAAACACAAGAAAACCTCACCATATCACCCTCAAGCTAATGGACAAGTAGAAGTTACAAATAGAAAGATTGAAAATATTATCACAAAAACTGTAACTATTAATAGGTGTGATTGAAATGAGAGATTAAAAGAAGCTTTATGGGCGTATAATACAACTTGAAAAACTACCATAGGTTTATCACCATATTAAATAGTTTATGGAAAAAAAGCCATCATACCCATTGAATTTGAAATAGAAACACTGCGCACATCGGTACAACTTAATATGAATTTGGATAATGCACAAAAAGAAAGGTTAAAAAAGTTAAATATTTTGGATGAAAGAATATTAGAAGCCTTGCATAGAACATAACTAACTCAACAACAATGAAATAAATGACATGATAAACATATTGCACCACATACATTTCAATCAGGATATTGGGCCTTGTTTGTTTATTCTTGATACCAAGATTTTCAAGGTAAATTAAGAACAAGATGGCTAGGACCCTATGAAATTGAGGAAATATTTGGAAACGATACAATCAAGATTAAGTCTATAGATGATTCAACAAGAAAATTATCAGTAAATGGCAATAGGCTTAAACTTTATAGGAAGCCATTATCTAAGGAAGAATTCATACATCAGTTTAGACATCACATTGATTTGTAGTGTATTTCTGAACTACAATCAAGTACTATTCAATAAAATCTCTTTGAAAAAAAATATACCTATGTATACATACATACATATATATATATATATATATATATATATATATATATATATATATATATATATATATATATATATATATATATATATATATATTATTATATCAAAATAAAAATTATTATGCTTCCTTTATTTCATCATGAAGTATCTACTTTCTTTTTATTTTTCAGTCTTCAAAGTTTTTCAAAGAAAATTTCTTATTACAAACTTTGTAGGGAAATGATGACCACATGATATATAGTACCTTGTTGCTAGATGAAATCTAGGTATTTTTCAAATACTCGAATTATATCTGGTATGCTGAACAAAATTCTCATTGAAAATAGAACAAATATTTTGAAATGTTATGAGTAACTTGTAGATGATTAAGTTTTCTCTTTTAACCACACACACATACACATATTAAAAAAAACATTGTGAAGTTTTGAAAAATTAACTCATGTATTATATTTGCCATAAGTGAAAATTTTCCCTTGCTTATCTATTTATACACATGGTCTAGATTACTAATGAATTGGCAAAAGGACAAGCTCACCCTATTCCATAAAAAAAAAAAAAAGAAAAAAAAAAAAAATTCCCTTGCTCCTCATCTAATCGAGCAAGTATTCCTATAAATTTTTGTTTCTCCTCAAAATAAATGAGAATCGTAAAAATAAAAACATATATTCTTGCTTCTATTCAAAATAAACAAGAACCTCAAAAAGCACTACAAAATCCCTAGCTAAGCAAGTACCCCAAATAAAACATAATAAAAAAAAACGGTCAAAAAGTGCTTGAATCCCTAGAATTCTTAGTATTTCAAATACCATGGGATATTTTTATTGAAGTATCCTTACATATCAGCAATAATTCTGGACAATACCTCTAGATGCTTATAAGATCATCTAGCTTTTGGCATGTATAATCCTTGTTGGTTTTAATCCTTACTCATAATGGGGAAAGAACCTTCATTGCACACACAATTGGTTTTGAAAGAAAACTTGAAAATACTAGGACAACTTTAACACTAAATTGATTTGTGATAGAAGTAAATGAAGTTTTTTTTAACATTTCTAGAATTTTGTTTGACAACCTTGAAGAATCAACCTAGAAATATCATATGCAAAGATCAATAGTAAAATATTATGATAGTACTATGTTTTCAAATTCTCTACAAAAACATGGCTTATATCCATCACATTTTATCATTTATAAAGCCATATTAATATTAATTTCACTTTTAGATATCCTATATGACTGACATCAGAAACTTCTTAATGACATACAATAAGCACAATATCAAAAATTATAAATAACCCCGTATATAAAAATATTATTATTACTATCCATAAAATAAATAAGTACCTTTCCCTTTGTTTTGGCTATATAGCTAAAATTAAAGTTTGGGGGGAGGATAAATAAAGATATACATAGCTTATAATATAGTTTGGGGGAAGAAGGAAAAAAAAAAATGTAAAGTATTCCTCTAATCCTAATAATGGTTTTGTTAGATGCCTTTCGTAAGTAGCTTTCATAAGTGTCTTCCGTAAGATTCTTTCATAAGTATTTTTTGTAAACATCTTATGTAAGTAGTTTCTGTAAGTATTTTCCTTAAACATATTATGTAAGTAGTTTATGTAAGTATCCTCCATAGACACCTTCTGTATAATAATTGCTTTTATATAGGTTTCTATAAAATACCATTATCAATAATATTATTATGTAATATTTGTAATTATCATTTGTAAAAATCTAATATATATAAATATTATTTAAATTATAATAAATAATCATAAAAATAAAAATTTTATATAAAAAATATTAATATATATAACTTAATATATTTTATATAACTATATTACTTTATATATAATAAATATATATTAATATTATATTATAAATATAATTATATTTAACATATACTTTAATATCTGAAATAATATATCACATAAAATATATCTTATATATCATATGTTATAATATATATATATATATACTAAACTATATAACATATATACTATATACCTCCAATAATAAACTATTATAACATATATACTATATATTATCATATATTATAACATAATATATATGACACAATTAACAAGAAATAACGTTTATAGTTGTCGTAAATGAAGAAAGGTGGCAAAAATCAGACGTGCCACGTATCAGGTTTTAAAATACTCCAATCGCGTATACGCATGCGGAACACAACATGAACCGTCGATCCTGTAACCTAATCAACGGACCATGTTGGAGATTTTGTTTTTCTCCAACCAATAGAATGTGACGACGCGGATACGATCTCTCCACCGTCGATTGCATGGAAGATCTATGGTTGTAATCTAATTCAAACAAACACAAGGTAAACTTGTTAATATTTGCATCACCATTGATTTTAGGGTTAGGCGAGTTGATGAACAACCTACACTGTTGATCAAATCATGCTTAAACCACATTTGTTTTCAATTTGTAATTAGGGTAAATCCTCTACCGACTATTAAAAGTAGAATAAACCTCCATCGTTGATCATATATTAGGGTAAATGTCAATGAAAATTTAGGGTAAAATATGGTTAGAGTTCTCACCGCTGAACACTTGCTTCTATTTTTTGAATCTGCATGCAGCCATGTAGACAAAAATCACTAAAATTTTCATCGAATTCTGGCTAGAATTCTTAGGGTTTCTTGCAATTCGATTGATGTGTTTTAGTTTAACACCCTGCAATTCTCTATATTCGGACAAACTGTGGAGGCTGGTAATGAAAGGTGACTAAAACTTAATTACCTAAAGGTGGCCAAACTCCTTCTTTCTCTATGATTGTGACAAGTGACAGGTAAATTAATTTCCTTTTCCTTATTACTTTTATGTTGTTTATTATTAAAAAGATATTTCCTGTTTATAAGTAGGTTTTTATAAGGATTAGGCAAAACAATATTTATAATTTGTTTTTTTTTAGCAAAATTAGAATATGCCATTAGGGTTTCTGTGAAAGCCATAGTTAAAAGGAGAGTTTTTTTAGGGGGCAAAATCTCTATTTTAGGACTGAAATTATTTAAAAGCTCTAAAATTGTTCGAAAATCCTAAAATTATTTAAAAGCCCTAAAATTTTTTGAAAACCTTGAAATTATTTTGGGGAAATTGAAAATTTTGCACTTTTAACCTGAAATTTTGTTATTTCACCGCCGAGCATTTTTATTTTTTCATTTATTTAAGATTATATTTTGAAATTAATTAGGGTAAATGAACTTTATTTATTCTGGTCAAAATTTGATTATAATTTTAGAAAATTGTTAAAAAAAACACACAAATTCCCTAAAATTTAGGGTAAATTCACACAACAGTTTGCTTGAAATCTCTTATTCTACACTAAATTAGTAAAAATATTTTAGAAAAATGGAAAATTCCTAATTCTTCATAGTAGATTGATAATTAAATTGTTTTTTTAGAATTAGGTAAAAATCTAGGAAAAGTCCTCGAATTGAGTATTATTTGACAATTTGGGATAATCTGGTATACAATTAAGCTTTGTTTATAAAAATAAATTAGGGTTTTATTTCTTGAATTATTAAATATTTTTTATGGGTTGCTTTCTACTATGATTTAATTTGTTTGCAAGATTTTAGATTATGTGATGTACACTCTACATAATGTATTTTGTATATTTTACGTTTTATAAACATATTCTTTACATATTTATGTTTTATTATTTCTAGAATGTATTTTGTATATTTTACATTTTTGTTTTGTTTTATGTACATCTTATGTTTTTTTTAATATACCTTGTATTTTCACTTATGTGTTGTATTCTGTACATTTTTTGTATTAGTATAAAATAATAATAATAAAAGGGTTATATATATAGAAAATAATAAGGATTTCTGCTGGCCTCTAAAACAAACTCTGTGTACTCGAATATTGCAAGATTTTTGGGTGATTAAAAATTTCTCAATCCCAAGATACCATGATGCCTAAACCTATGTTCCAAAATCGTAGTGAGCCATATTCTATTGATACACAAAGTCTGAGCTATTTCGTAATTGAATTATTTGAAAACGCTCGTTGGTGGGAGGCACTTACTATGTTCAAAGGGCATGATATAAGGATAGCAACATAATTTATTTTAAATTGTAATCCTGATACAATGATCACCCATGTTGGAGGTTTACAATTAACGTTAAACCTAAGTATGATTTTTGAAATTCTAAATTTACCTGAGGTTAGTGCAGTCTTCTATAAGAACTCAAAAAGTGTCAATCAGTTGGTAAATAAATTTTATGAGAAATGCACAATTTTAAGGGATAAATAAGGGTCAATCAAGGGAGTTGCAACCTCTACACTTCCCCTTCTTTGGCAGGAGGCAACTATCCTCATCATCAAAATTTTCACTATCAAAGGACGAATGTCCATTCTATTAGGCTATCATATTCGAATGTTGCTTAATTTGAAATATCCTAACAAAGATGACTATGTTATTAGTCTTCCCTATTTTCTGTTTTAGTCATTGAAATCAATAGTTCTAAGGGTTAAACCAAATGATCCTAAGGAAAAACCTAATATGCACTTGATTTATCACCATGGTCTGATTAAATTAATTATATTGAAAAAGGCTCATGAAGTAAAGGCATCTTGGAGTAGAATTGTGGAAGAATCCAATGTACCTAAATACTCAAAATCCTCTGAATCTAAAGAACAACCTATAGAGGAAGAACATGACTCTAATAGCCAGGATGAGGAACCTGAAAATCCGAAGAAAAAATGTAAAAATATGAAAGTCAAAATCCAACCCAGAAAGCAAAAAAAATAGTAGAAAACTATGAGGATGAACAAGCACAAGAACTACCTATAAGCGAGTCTACTATAGAGACCCTGTCCTACCTTAAAGCACAAAATAAAGTAATTCAAATAAAAATTGACAGGTTAAGAGAAGACTTTACAGAATAGTCTAAAATTGTTCAGCGAGCCCTTTCTGTTCAATTTGGATTAATTAAACAACTTTCTATTTATAATACTGCGAGACCTACAGACTCCGTTAATCGACTGCCACCTGTTGAAAGTTCCCCACCTAAAAGTTCTACCTCCGAGAAAAAGCCTGAGAATCGATCAATTTTGGTAAGGAGATGTCTACTAATAAAATAATTGACTTTTATAAGGTTCTTAAAGAAGATAGCTCCTAGCATATCCATAATTTTGCTCAACTAAATCAACCTAAAAATTTGAATTCGCTAGCTAATACAGGGAATGCATTAAAAGGCCTTGCCCTGAATGTAGGGATGCCTTTGGAAGTTGATCTGATGGTACATAATGAAGAACTCCATTATTCACCAGCAAAGGATGCAGAGCAAAAGGGAAGTCCTCATGAGGTCGAACATATTAATATGATTATGGCGGAGATGCTAGTTACAACCACTGCAATAGCTACAGACCAAAGAGCTAAGGGACAAGTACATCAGGTTAAAAAGTAATGAAAACTATCAGGAGAAAACCTCGATCTTCTAGAATTTCTTTTAGACTCTTATCGTAATAAGCTCAGAAACAGTAAAATAGTGACAAAGAACTTTTATTTAGACTTATATTTTATTTTATATGGCATTCAAGACAATTTTTATTGGTATATTTGTATATAAGTTGATTGACAGTCAGTATTGGAAAAAGATAAAAATATTATCTTTGTTATTAAAATATTTATAGATTGCATTATATTTAGTATATGATCTGTAAGAATATCATTTCATTTTTGCTTTATCATGTTTTATTATTATTTTTCTTTGTAATTAGGTTTTTTTTTAGAAAGAATTTTTTTTGTATCTATGTATACTTTTACAGTTCTGATAAAAATATATTTGTTAGATTTTTACAGTTCTATTTTTTATTATATTGCTATAGTTTTATTTGAAATATATATTTATATTCATACTATTATAGTTTTGATAAAATATATCTATCTGTGTGTGAACTGTTTTGAAAATTTTAATACAAAAATGTATGTGTTATAAATTCTAATACTCATTTAGAATTCTAATTATAATGTCATTTTTCTGAATATGTAATGCATACATAGAACTATTATTTCCTTTCAGTTAAATTTTTCTATATGCATGGGGAAATGCATAAACTTCAGTTTGGGGGAATGATGAGTGGTTATTTACAAAATTTTTTTATATCATAATTACTTCATTTACCTGAATAATTGATATGTTTATGTAAGTTATTATTAATAAAACACAATTTATTAGTAAAAATGATTAATTATGGTAATATGACATTTATATTTGATTTGTATCAAATTTGTCCGAGTTCTAAGAAAAATACAGGAAAAAGCATTGATGATTGATAAGGAAATTACAAAACCTATAGAATGCACCTTGGACGAGAAGAAGAACCATAGCAGTTCGGGAAACAACAGTAATTGATCTTACTAAAATAATATTACTAAATCATATTACTGAAGTATATTACTAAAGTATATTACTAAAGGTAGTTACTGAAGGTAAGTACTAAAGGTAACTACTAACAGTAATTATTTCAGTAATTACTGTTAGTAGTTACCTTCAGTAACTACCTTCAGTAATTACCTTTAGTAATATACTTCAGTAATATGCTTTTAGTAAAATCAATTACTGTTGTTTTTAGAACTACTATGGTTCTTCTTATCGTCCAAGGTGCATTCCATAGGTTCTATGATTTCTTTATCAATCATAAATGCTTTTTCTTGTATTTTTCTTAGAACTCGGATAAATTTGATACAAATCAAATATAAATGTCAAATTACCATAATTAATATTTTTTACTAATAAATTGCATTTTATTAATAATAACTTACATAAACATATCAATTATTTATGTAAATGAAGTAATTCTGGTACAAAACCTATGGTAAATGACCACTCATCATTTTACAAAACTAAAGTTTATGCATGTCCCCATGCATTCAAAAAAAAAAAATGAAAAGGAAATAACAATTCTATGCATGAATTACATATTCAGAAAAATGACATTATAATCACAATTCTAAATGAGTATTAGAATTTATAACACATACATTTTTGTGTTAGAATTTTAAAAACAGTTCACACATAGATAGATATATTTTTCCAAAACTATAATAGTCTGGATATAAACATATATTTCAAATAAAACTATAGCAATCTAACAAAAATCAGAACTGTAACAATCTAACAAATATATTTTAATCAGAATTGTAACAGTCTGCATAGATACAAAATTTTTTCTTTGTGAAAAAAATATAATTACAAAGAACAAAAATAATCACAAATGATAAAGTAAAAATGAAATGATATTCTTACAGATCATATACTAAATATAATGCAATCTATAAATATTTTAATAGCAAAGAAAATATTTTTATCTTTTTCAATACTAACTGTCCATCCACTTATATACAAATATACAAATAAAAACTATCTTCAATACCATATAAAATAAAATATAAGTCTGAATAAAAGTTCTTTGTCACTATTTTACTATTTTTGAGCCTATCGTGATAAGAGTCTAGAAGAAATTCTAGAATATTGGGGTCTTGCTCCTTGTAGTTTTCATTCTTTTTTAACCTATTGTACCTGTCCCTTAGCTCTCTGGTCTACAGCTGCTGTAATGGCTATAACGGGCATCTCCACCATAATTGTCTTAATATGTTCGACCTCCTGAGCACTTCCCTTTTGCTTTACATCCTTTGCTGGTGAAGAATGGAGTTCTTCACGATGTACCATTAGATCAACTTCCAAAGGCATCCCTACATTCAGGACAAGGCCTTTTAATGCATTACCTGTATTAACTGGCGAATTCAATTTTTAGGTTGATTTAGTTGAGAAAAATTATGGATATGCTCGGAGCTATCTTCTTCAAGATCCTTAAAAAAGTAAATTATTTTATTAGTAGACATATGCTTACTAAAATTGATCGATTTCTTAGGCTTTTTCTCGGAGGTAGAAATTTTAGGTGGGGAATTTTCAACAGGTGGCAGCCGATTAACGAATTCCACAGGTCTTGCATTCTTATCCAAATAAGGTTGGTTAATTAATTCAAATTAAATAGAAAGAGCTCACCAATCAATTTTAGAATATTCTGTAAAGTCTTCTCTTAACCTGTCAATTTTTATTTGAAGTACTATATTTTGTGCTTTAAGGTAGGACAGGAACTCTATAGCAGACTCGCTTACAAGTAGTTCTTGTCCTTGTTCATCCTCATAGTTTTCTACTATTTTATTTTTCTTTATGGGTTGGATTTTGACTTTCATATTTTTACATTTTTTCTTCATATTTTAAGATTCCTCATCTTGGCTATTAGAGTCATGTTCTTCCTCTGTAGGTTTTTACTGTTCATATTCAGATGATTCTGAGTACTTAGGTACATTATATTCTTCCACAATTCGGCTTCAAGATTCCTTTACTTCATAAGCCTTTTTTAAGATAATTAATTTAATCAGACCATGGTGAGAAATCAAGTGTAGCTTAGGTTTTTCCTTAGGAGCTTTTGGTTTAACCCTTAGAACTATTGATTTCAACGACTGAAATAGGAAATAGAGAAGATTAATAACACAAACATCTTTGTCAAGATATTTCAAATTAAGCAACATTCGAATATGATAGGCTAATAGAATGGACATTTGTCCTTCGACAGTGAAAAATTTAATGATGAGGAAAACTGCCTCCTACCAAAGAAGGGGAAGTGTAGAGGTTGAAACTCCCTTGATTGACCCTTCTTTATCCCTTAAAATTGTGCATTTCTCATCAAATTTATTTACCAACTGATTGATAATTTTTGAGTTCTTATAGAAGAGTGCACCAACCTCAGGTAAATTTAGAATTTCAAAAATTAGAATTGGGTTTAACATTAATTGCAAACCTCCAACATGGGTGATCATCATATCAGGATTACAATTTAAAATAAACTATATTGTTACCCCTATATCATGCCCTTTTAACTTAGTAAGTGCCTCCCACCAGTGAGAGTTTTTGAATAATTCAATTATGAAATCGTTTGGACTTTGTGTATCAACAGTTTTGGAACATAGGTTTAGGCATCATGGTATTTGGGGATGGAGAAAGTTTTAATCATCCAAAAATCTTACAATATTTGAGTATACAAAGTTTTTTTTAGAGGCCAACAAAAATCCTTATTATTTTCTATATATATAACCCTTTTTTTATTATTATTTTATACTAATACAAAAAATGTACAGAATACAACACAAGTGAAAATACAAGGTATATTAAAAAAATGTAAGATGTACAGAAAGCAAAACAAAAATGTAAAATATAAAAAATACATTCTAGAAACAATAAAACGTAAAGATGTACATAATATGTTAATAAAACGTAAAATATATAGAATACATTATGTAGAGTGTACATCACATAATCTAAAATCTTACAGATTAATTAAATCATAGTAGAAAGCAATCCATAAAAAAATATTTTCTAATTCAACAAAGAAAACCCTAATTTATTTTTATAAACAAAACTGAATTGTATACCAGATTATCCCAAATTGTCAAATAATGCTCGATTCGAGGACTTTTCCTAGATTTTTTACCTAATTCTAAAAAAACAATTTAATTATAAATCTACTGTGAATATTTAGAAATTTTCCATTATTCTAAAATATTTTTACTAATTTAATGTAGAATAAGAGATTTCAAATAAACTGTTATGTGAATTTGCCTTAAATTTTAGGGAATTCGTGTGTTTTTTTTAACAAATTACAAAAATTATAATCGAATTTTGCCCAGAATAAAGAAAATTCATTTCCCCTAAATAATTTCAAAATATAATATTAAAGAAATGAAAAAAATAAAAATGCTCGGTGGCGAAAGAACAAAATTTTAGGTTAAAAGTGCAAAATTTTAATTTTCCTCCAAATAATTTTAGGGTTTTCAAGAAATTTTAGAGCTTTTAAATAATTTTAGGATTTTCAAACAGTTTTAGGGTTTTTAAATAATTTCAGTCATAAAACAGAGATTATGCTGAAAATGATTGGCTATAGAAGCTTACATTTAATTTTATCAATCCAAAGGAAATCAAGGTTAGATTTAAAATTTAGAAATCCCATATAGATTATATCGTAGGAGTTAATACTAAGTCTACCTCAATTTCCTATTGATAATTCATGCATACACGTGTACAAAAATAAATATAAAAATTATGCTGGTATGAAATATGCAAGATATGGTAAATAAATACAATCTAACTTTTACTAATGATGTAATTTACTGATGCATCTAATTACTTGCAACTAATTTATGATTTGTTTTAATATAATTGTGAGGAACTAATTTATGATATGAGGATCCTTGTACAATTTATTTTATTTTATATAATTTGAAATGCAAGTCTAACTAATCATAATCTAATACACGGGCGAGAGAGCTCAGGGACTATCTATTAGGAGTGGGCCCTACCTCCTAAAGTGGTAGTGTATGTCTTTATCCCCTAATTTACCTTATCAGTAACTAAGTTTTATATTTCATACTAATATTTATGCATAATTTATGAATGCAAGTAATAAGACTACAATTTACAAAATAGATATTAAACAAACTACACAGTTGATACAGAATACCATATTTGAAGAAAATGTTATTTTATTGTTGGAGCTTCAACTGTACATGCTTCCTCAGAATTGTAACTTAACTTAAAACAGACTGTAAACTGTAATGTAAAATTATTCCAATGCAACTAACCCGGGCCTCTCTCCAGGTCCTCTATGTAATTTTATACTAAAAATAATACAATACAAACAATTTCTTCCACGCATTTATCATGCTTAATTTGTGGACTGATGACTGTACATAATCTAAAACCTAATATAATATTTATTTTGATTTAGACTTATGAGTGTTCCTATTGGTCCAAGTGACATCTACCTATCTAACTAACTCACAATATGGAGATTTTATTTCTGTTATTCCAGGAAGCCTAACAATCTGTTGCGATTACATTTCAAATGTCCCAAAATAAACTCATTATGAATCTTATGAAACTTTGTCAACTGGAGATATTCTCATAGAAAATTATGCGAGAAGCAAGGTAGGTTGAAAATATATCTATTGTCGTCCATTGTAATGTGTTGTCCACTTGATTATGCCATCCACGGTCAATAATAATTGCTGGTACTATTCTCCAATATTTACCTTCAGTAATTATTGTTAGTAGTTACCTTCAGTGGTTACCTTCAGAAACTACTTTCAGTAATTACCTTCAGTAATATACTTTAGCAATATACTTCAGTAATATGCTTCAGTAATATGCTTTTAGTAAGATCAATTACTGTTGTTTCTCGAACTGCTATGGTTCTTCTTCTCGTCCAAGGTGCATTCCACAGGTTCTATGATTTCTTTATCAATCATCTATATTTTTTCTTGTATTTTTCTTAGAACTTGGTTAATTTTGATACAAATCAAACATAAATTTCAGATTACCATAATTAATCTTTTTTAATAATAAATTACATTTTATTAATAATAACTTACATAAACATATCAATTATTCAGGTAAATGAAGTAATTCTAATACAAAAATCTATGGTAAATGACCACTCATCATTCCCCCAAACTGAATTTTATGAATGTCCCTATGCATACAGAAAAAATTAAATGAAAGGGAAATAACAGTTCTATGCATGCATTATATATTCAGAAAAATGACATTACAATCAGAATTCTAAATGAGTATTAGAATTTATAACACATACATTTTTGTGTTAAAATTTTAAAAATAGTTCACATACATATAGATATATTTTATCAAAACTATAATAATTTAGATATAAACATATATTTCAAATAAAACTATAACAATATAACAAAAATATGAACTGTAACAATCTAACAAATATATTTTAATCAGAACTGTAACAGTCTACATAGATACAAAAAAATTTCTTTGTCAAAAAAACATAATTACAAAGAACAAAAATAATCAAAAATGATAAAGTAAAAATGAAATGATATTCTTATAGATCATATACTAAATATAATGCAATCTATAAATATTTTAATAGGAAAGAAAATATTTTTATCTTTTTCCAATACTAATTGTCCATCCACTTATATACAAATATACAAATAAAAACTATCTTAAATACCATATAAAATAAAATATAAGTATGAATAAAAGTTCCTTGTCACTATTTTACTATTTTTGAGCCTATCGTGATAAGAGTCTAGAAGAAATTCTAGAATATTGGGGTCTTGCTCCTGGTAGTTTTCGTTCTTTTTTAACCTATTGTACCTGTCCCTTAGCTCTTTGGTCTACAGCTGTTGTAATGGCTATAACTGACATCTCCACCATAATTGTCTTAATATGTTCGACCTCTCGAGCACTTCCCTTTTGCTCTACATCCTTTACTGGTGAAGAATGGAGTTCTTCACGATGTACCATTAGATCAACTTCCAAAGGCATCCCTACATTTAGGGCAAGGCCTTTTAAGGTATTACCTGTATTAGCTGGTGAATTCAATATTCAGGTTGATTTAGTTGAGCAAAATTATGGATATGCTGGGAGCTATCTTCTTCAAGAACCTTAGAAAAGTCAATTATTTTATTAGTCCACATATGATTACTAAAATTTACAGATTTATTAGGCTATTTTCCAGAGGTAGAAATTTTAGGCGAGGAAGTTTCAATAGGTGGTGGTCAGTTAATGAAGTCCATATGTCTCGCATTCTTATCCATAGAAAGTTGTTTAATTAATTCAAATTGAACAGAAAGGGCTCACTGAACAATTTTAGACTATAATGTAAAGTCTTCTCTTAGCCTGTCAATTTTTATTTGAAGTATTGTATTTTGTGCTTTAAGGTAGGACATGGTCTCTATAATAGACTTGCTTATAGGTAGTTCTTGTCCTTGTTCATTCTCATCGTTTTCTACTATTTTATTTTGCTTTTTGGGTTGGATTTTGACTTTCATATTTTTATATTTTTTCTTTGTATTTTAAGGTTCCTCATCTTGACTATCAGATTCATGTTCTTCCTATGTAGGTTGTTCTTCTTCATATTTAGAGGATTCTGAGTATTCAGGTACATTGGATTCTTCTACAATTCAACTCCAAGATTCCTTTACTTGATGAGCCTTTTTTAAGATAATTAATTTAATCAGAGCATGGTGAGAAATCAAGTGCAACTTACTTTTTTCCTTAGGAGCTTTTAGTTTAACCCTTAGAACTGTTGATTTCAATGACTGAAGCAGGAAATAGGGAAGATTAATAACATATTCATCTTTGTCAGGATATTTCAAATTAAGCAACATCCAAATATGATAGGCTAATAGAATGGACATTCGTCCTTCGACAGTGAAAAATTTGATGATGAGGACAACTACCTCCTACAAAATAAGGGGAAGTGTAGAGGTTGCAACTCCCTTGATTGACCCTTTTTATCCCTTAAAATTATGTATTTCTCATAAAATTTATTTACCAACTGACTGACACTTTTTGAGTTCTTATAGAAGAGTGCACCAACCTCAGGTAAATTTAGAATTTCATAAATCAGAATTGGGTTTAACATTAATTGCAAACCTCCAACATGGGTGATCATCATATCAGGATTAAAATTTAAAATAAACTATCTTGATACCCCTATATCATGCCCTTTGAACATAGGAAGTGCCTCCCACTAGCGAGTGTTTTCGAATAATTAAATTACAAAATTGATCGAACTTTGTGTATCAACAAAATATGGATCACTACACTTTTGGAACACAAGTTTAGGCATCGTGGTATCTGGGGAATGAGAAAGTTTTAATCATCCAAAAATCCTGCAATATTTGAGTACACAAAGTTTGTTTTAGAGGCCAACAAGAATCATTATTATTTTCTATATATATATAACCCTTTTTTTATTATTATTTTATACTAATACCAAAAATGTACAGAATACAACACATAAGTGAAAATACAAGGTATATTAAAAAAAACGTAATATGTACAGAAAGCAAAACAAAAATGTAAACTATAGAAAATACATTTTAGAAACAATAAATCATAAAGATGTACAAAATATGTTAATAAAACGTAAAATATACATAATACATTATGTAGAGTGTACATCACATAATCTAAAATCTTACAGATTAATTAAATCATAGTAGAAAGCAATCCATAAAAAATATTTTTCTAATTCAAGAAAGAAAACCCTAATTTATTTTTATAAAAAATGCTTAATTGTATACCGGATAATCCCAAATTGTTAGATAATGCCCAATTCGAGGAATTTTCATATATTTTTACCTAATTCTAAAAAAACAATTTAATTATAAATATACTATGAAGAATTAGGATTTTTCCAAATTTCTAAAATATTTTTACTAATTTAGTGTAGAATAAGAGATTTCAAGCAAACTTTTTTGTGAATTTGCCCTAAATTTTAGGGAATTCATGTGTTTCTTTATAACAATTTCCCAAAATTATAATCGAATTTTTCCGAGAATAAAAAATGTTCATTTCCCATCAATAATTTCAAAATATAATCTTAAAGAAATAAATAAAATAAAAATGCTCGATGGGGAAAGAACAAAATTTCAAGTTAAAAGTGCAAAATTTTCATTTTCCCCCAAATAATTTGAGGGTTTTCAAGAAATTTTAGGGCTTTTAAATAATTTCAGGATTTTCAAATAATTTTAGGGCTTTTAAATAATTTCAGTCCTAAAATAGAGATTCTACCGAAAATGATCGGCTATAGAAGCTTACATTTAATTTTATCAATCCGAAGGAAATCAAGGTTAGATTTAAGAAGTAGAAATCCCATATAAATTATATCGTAAGAGTTAATACTAAGTCTACCTCAATTTCTTGTCCATAATTGTTGCGTACACATGTACAAAAAGAAATATAAAAAATTATACAGGGATGAATTATGCAAGATATGGTAAATACATGCAATCTAACTTTTACTAATGATGTAATTTACTAATGCATCTAATTACTTGCAACTAATTTATGATATCTTTTAATCTAATTGTGAGGAACGAATTTATGATATACAATCCTTATAAATTTATTTTATTTTATATAATTTGAAATACAAGTCTAACTAATCCTAATCTAATGCAGGGGCGAGAGAGTTCAAGGACTATCTATTATGAGTGGGCCCTGCCTCCTAAAGTGGCAGTGTAAGTCTTTCTCCCCTAATTTGCCTTATCAGTAACTAAGTTTTATGTTTCATACTAATATTTATGCATATTTTATGAATGCGGGTAATAATATTATAATTTACAAAATAGATATGAAACAAACTACACAGTTGATACAGAATACCATATTTGAAGAAATTGTTGTTTTATCGCTGCAGCTTCAACTGGACATACTTTCTCAGAATTGTAACTTAACTTAAAACATAATGTAAATTGTAATGCAAAATTATTCCAATGCAGCTAATTCGAGCCTCTCTCTAGGTCCTCTATGTAATTTTATACTAAAAATAATACAATACGAATAATTTCTTCCATGTATTTGTCATGCTTAATTTATGGACTAATGAATATACATAATCTAAAACCTAATATAATATTTATTTTAACTTTGACTTATGAGTGTTCCTATTGGTCTAAGTGACATCTACCTATGTAACTATCTCACAATATGGAGACTTTATTTCCTTTATTCCAGGAAGTCTAACAATCTGTTACGATTACATTTCAAATATCCCAAAATAAACTCATTACAAATCTTATGAAACTTTGTCAATTGGAGATATTCTCGTAAATAATTATGCGAGAAGCAAGGTGGGTTGAAAAGATATTTGTTGCCATCCTTTGTAATGTGTCATCCACTTGATTGTGCCATCCACAGTCAATAGTAATTGCTGGTAACATTCTCTAGTAATTACCTTCAGTAATTACTGTTAGTAGTTACCTTTAGTAGTTACCTTCAGTAACTACCTTCAATAATTACCTTCAGTAATATATTTTAGTAATATACTTTAGTTATATGCTTCAGTAATATGCTTTTGTAAGATCAATTAATGTTGTTTCTCGAAATGCTATGGTTTTTCTTCTCGTCCAAGGTGCATTCTACATGTTATGTGATTTATTTATCAATCATACATGCTTTTTCCTATATTTTTATTAGAACTCAGACAAATTTGATACAAATCAAACATAAATGTCAGATTACCATAATTAATAATAACTTACATAAACATATCAATTATTCAGGTAAATGAAATAATTTTGATATAAAAATCTATGGTAAATGACCACTCATAATTCCCCCAAACTAAAGTTTATGCATGTCCCTATGCATACAAAAAAATTTAAATGAAAGGGAAATAACAGTTCTATGCATGCATTACATATTCATAAAAAATGACATTATAATCAGAATTCTAAATGAGTATTAGAATTTATAACACATACATTTTTGTGTTAGAAATTTCAAAAAAGTTCACACATAGATATATTTTATCAAAACTATAATAGTCTGAATATAAACATATATTTCAAATAAAACTATAGCAATCTAAAAAAAAATAGAATTGTAACAATCTAACAAATATATTTTAATTAGAATTGTAATAGTCTGCATAGATACAAAAAATTTTCTTTCTAAAAAAAAACATAATTACAAGGAATAAAAATAATCAGAAATGATAAAGTAAAAATGAAATTATATTCTTACAGATCATATACTAAATATAATGTAATATATAAATATTTTAACAGCAAAGAAAGTGTTTTTATATTTTTGCAATACTAACTTTCCATCCACTTATATACAAAAATACAAATAAAAATTGTCTTAAGTACCATATAAAATAAAATATAAGTTTGAATAAAAGTTCTTTGTCATTGTTTTACTATTTCTGAGCCTGTTGCGATAAGAGTCTAGAAGAAATTATAGAAGATCAGGGTCTTGCTCTCAGTAGTTTTCATTCCTTTTTAAGTTGTTGTACCTATACCTTACCTCTCTGGTCTACAGTTGCTACAGTGGCTGTAACTAGCATCTCCACCATAATCGTCTTAATATGTTTGACCTCCTGACCACTTCCCTAAATTCAGGTCAAGGAATTTTAATGCATTCCCTATATTACCTAGCGAATTCAAATTTTTAGGTTGATTTAGTTGAACAAAATTACAGATATTTTTGGAGGTATATTCTTCAAGAACCTTAGAAAATTTAATTATTTTATTAGTAGACATCTGGTTACTAAAATTAACCGGTTTCTTAGGATTTTTCCTAGAGGTAGAACTTTTAGGTGGGTAAGTTTCAACAGGGGGCGGCCAGTTAATGAAGTCCATAGGTATTGCAGTCTTATCCATAGAAAGTTGTTTAATTAATTCAAATTGAACAAAAATGGCTCGCTGAACAATTTTACGTGGTTTTGTAAAGTCTTCTATTAACCTATCAATTTTTATTTGAAGTACTATATTTTGTCCTTTAAGGTAGGACATGGTCTCTATAGTAGACTCTCTTATAGGTAGTTCTTGCCCTTGTTCATCCTCATAGTTTTCTACTATTTTCTTTTGCTTTCTAGGTTGAATTTTGATTTTCATATTTTTATATTTTTTTTTTTCGGATATTCAAGTTCCTCATCCTGGCTATCAGAATCATGTTATTTCTGTGTAGGTTTATCTTATTCAGATTCAGAGGATTCTGAGTATTCAAGTACATTGGATTATTCTACAATTCAGCTCCAATATGCATTTAATTCATGAGACTTTTTCAAAATAATTAATTTAATCAGACCATGGTGAGAAATCAAGTGTAGCTTAAGTTTTTCCTTAGGAGCTTTTGGTTTAACCCTTAGAACTGTTGATTTCAATGACTAAAATAGGAAATAGGGAAGATTAGTAACATAGTAGTCTTTGTTAGGATATTTCAAATTAAGCAACATCCGAATATGATAGGCTAATAGAATGGATATTCATCCTTTGATAGTGAAAAATTTAATGATGAGGACAAATGCCTTCTGCCAAAGAAGGGGAAGTGTAGAGGTTGCAACTCCCTTGATTGACCCTTCTTTATCTCTTAAAATTGTGTATTTCTCATCAAATTTATTTACCAATTGACTAACAATTTTTGAGTTCTTATAGAAGAGTGCACCAACCTCAGGTAAATTTAGAATTTCAGAGATCAAACTTAGGTTTAACGTTAATTGTAAACCTCCAACATGGGTGATCATCGTATCAGGATTACAATTTAAAATAAACTGTCTTGCTACCCCTATATCATGCCCTTTGAACTTAGTAAGTGCCTCCCACCAATGAACATTTTTGAATAATTCAATTATGGAATCACTCGGATATTGTGTATCTAAAGAAGATGGCTCACTTCGCTTTTGGAACACACGTTTAGGCATCGTGGTATCTGGGTATTGAGAAAGTTTTAATCATCCAAAAATCCTACAATATTCAAGTACACAAAGATTGTTTTAGAGGCCAGCAAAAATCCTTATTATTTTCTATGTATATAACCCTTTTATTATTATTATTTTATACTAATACAAAAAATGTATAGAATACAACACATAAGTGAAAATACAATGTATATTAAAAAAAACGTAATATGTACAAAAAGCAAAAAAAAAACGTAAAATATACAAAATACATTCTAGAAACAATAAAACATAAAGATGTATAGAATATGTTAATAAAACGTAAAATATGTAGAATACATTATGTAGACTGTACATCACATAATCTAAAATCTTATAGATTAATTAAATAATAGTAGAAAGCAATCCATAAAAAATATTTTCTAATTCAAGAAAGGAAACCCTAATTTATTTTTATAAACAAAGCTTAATTGTATACTAGATAATCCCAAATTGTCAAATAATGCCCGATTCGAGGACTTTTCCTAGATTTTTACGTAATTCTAAAAAAAACAATTTAATTATAAATCTACAGTGAAGAAATAGGAATTTTCTATTTTTCTAAAATATTTTTACTAATTTAGTGTAGAATAAGAGATTTCAAGCAAACTGTTCTGTGAATTTGCCTTAAATTTTTGGGAATTCGTGTGTTTTTTTTAACAATTTCTCAAAATTATAATCAAAGTTTGCCAAGAATAAAAAAATTTCATTTCCCCTAAATAATTTCAAAATATAATGTTAAAGAAATGAAGAAAATAAAAATGCTCAGCGGCGAAAGAAAAAAAATTTAGGTTAAAAGTGCAAAATTTTCATTTTCCCCCAAATAATTTCAGGGTTCTCAAGAAATTTTAGCGCTTTTAAATAATTTCAGGATTTTCAAACAATTTTAGGGCTTTTAAATAATTTCTGTCCAAGAACAGATATTCTGCCAAAAATTATCAGTTATATAAACTTACATTTAATTTTATCAATCCGAGGAAAATCAAGGTTAGATTTAAAAAATAGAAATCTTGTATAGATTATATCTTAGGAGTTAATACTATGTCTAGCTCAATTTCCTATCTAGAATTCATGCATACACGTGTACAAAAAGAAATATAAAAATTATGCAGGGATGAA
Organism: Wollemia nobilis; assembly: GCA_028583015.1. Taxonomy (NCBI): domain Eukaryota; kingdom Viridiplantae; phylum Streptophyta; class Pinopsida; order Araucariales; family Araucariaceae; genus Wollemia; species Wollemia nobilis. The sequence goes on along the minus strand of JAQPPZ010002571.1, from coordinate 114,820 downwards.
TTGTGCAAGATATGGTAAATAAATGCAATCTAACTTTTACTAATGATGTAATTTACTTATGCATATAATTACTTAAAACTAATTTATGATATGTTTTAATCTAATTTTGAGGAACTAATTTATGATATGAGGATCCTTTTACAATTTATTTTATTTTATATAATTTAAAATACAAGTCTAACTAATCCTAATCTAATGTAGGGGTGAGAGAGCTCAGGTACTATCTATTAGGAGTGGGCCATGCCTCCTAAAGTGCCAGTGTAAGTATTTCTCCCCTAATTAACATTATCAATAACTAAGTTTTATATTTCATACTAACATTTATGCATATTTTATGAATTCAGGTAATAAGTCTATAATTTACAAAACAAAGATTAAACAAACTACATAGTTGATACAAAATACCATATTTGAAGAAAATATTGTTTTATTGCTGGAGCTTCAACTGTACATGCTTCCTTAGAATTGTAACTTAACTCAGAATAGACTGTAAACTGTAATACAAAATTATTCCAATGCAGCTAACCCGGGTCTCTCTCCAGGTCCTCTATGTAATTTTATACTAAAACTAATACAATACGAACAGTTTCTTCCATGTATTTTTCATGCTTAATTTGTGGACTGATGACTGTACATAATCTAAAACCTAATATAATATTTATTTTGACTTGGACTTATGAGTGTTCCTATTGGTCCAAGTGGCATCTACCTATCTAACTAACTTGCAATATGGAGACTTTATTTCTTTTATTCAAGGAATTCTAACAATCTGTTGTGATTATATTTCAAATGTCCCAAAATAAACTCATTACAAATCTTATGAAACTTTGTCAACTGGAGATATTCTCATAGATAATTATGCGATAAGCAAGGTAGGTTGAAAATATATATGTTGCCATCCATTGTAATGTGTCATCCACTTGATTGTGCCATCCACGGTCAATAGTAATTGTTGGTAACATTCTCCAGTAATTACCTTCAGTAATTACTGTTAGTAGTTACCTTTAGTAACTACCTTCAATAATATACTTTAGTAATATACTTCAGTAATATGCTTCAAAAATATGCTTTTGGTAAGATCAATTGTTGTTGTTTCCCAAACTGCTATGGTTCTTCTTCTCGTACAAGGTGCATTTCATAGGTTCTATGATTTCTTTATCAATCATCCTTTTTTTTCCTGTATTTTTATTAGAACTTGGACAAATTTGATATAAATCAAACATAAATGTTAGATTACCATAATTAATCATTTTTACTAATAAATTGTGTTTTATTAATAATAACTTACACAAACATATCAACTATTCAGGTAAATGAAGTAATTCTGATACAAAAATCTATGGTAAATGACCACTCATCATGGGACCTTAGAAAATTGATAGACATTTACTAAAAATTTCTCATTAAAAAATTAAAATGCTTTCATGAAATATGATTCACATGTTGATATTTTTGATTTTATATGTAATAATATGTGAAGCAAATAATATTAGATGATGTTGTAGGCTAAATACTATTCTTTGTGGGTGGTTCGGTTGGTTGAACCACCGAGTTGGTTTGTGAACCAACTCACTAATTAGAGAGCGCTAAAGTGCTACTTTTACCCTGCCAACTAATGGAATAGAACTATGCATTATACAATATGATATGATATGCTAACATCCCCCCTTATTACATTATTGGAAAATACCAAGAGTATTGCGAAACAATTCAAATTTGACACGTGCAAGTGCCTTGGTGAGAATATCTACAACTTGCGCATCAGTGGGAATGTATTGGAGTTGTATATTGTGCTTTGGAACTTCATCGCAAATAAAATGAAAATGAGTGTCAATGTGTTTGGTGCGATCATGAAAAATTGGATTCTTGACAAGGTTCAAAACACCTTTATTGTCACAAAATAAATGAAGTGGAAGATTCTCTAGAAGACCCATGTTTGTAAGAATGTGATGTAACCATATTATATCGTAGACTGCTCCACTAGCTATGTGATATTTTGCCTTTGTAGAAGAGATAGCAACCACCTGCTACTTTTTGCTATGCCAAGAGATAGGACCAGACCTAATATGAAATATGTATCCAAAAGTTGACTTATGATCATCAATGGATCCAACATAGTCAGAGTCCGTGCATCCTTGTAGATAGGACTTTTTATTCTTTTTGTATTCCAAGAAAAAAATTGTTGTACCATGGACATAATGTAGAACTCTTTTTGTTGCTTTCCAATGACTGAATTTGGGTTCCTGCATGAATCGTGAAAGATAAGCCATAGCAAAACTGAGATTAGGCCTGGTATTGGTTAAATATATGAGACTCCCTATTAGTTGATGATAGAGAGTACCATCTACCTGAGGTGATTCATTATATCATGATAAATTAAGTCCTCGCTCCATTGGAGTTGTTTTAGGCTTACAGTTAGTCATTCGATATTTTTCAACTAATGTCTTGGCATATTTCTTTTGTGTAACTTTGATATGATGTTTTTTCTGAGTTACTTCCAAACCAATACAATAGTGAAGAAGTCCTAAATCTTTCATTTCAAAATATTGGTTCAAATCATATTTCATTGTATCAATCATTTTCTATGAACTTCCTATTATGATCAGGTCATCTACATATAACACCAAAATCACTATATTCGAACCATTGTTCTTAATATAGATATTTACATATGAAGGACTTATTTTGAATCCATGTTGCATTAGGTGACTATCTATCTTGACATACCAAGCTCGAGGAGCTTGTTTGAGCCCATACAAGGATTTTATTAGTTTGTAAACTTTTCATTCTTGTCCTTCAGCTACAAATCCTTTTGTTTGGGTCATGTATACTTCTTCTTATAAGTCACCATTCAAGAAAGTACTTTTAACATCCATCTGATGCAACTTCCACCCAAATTGAGCTGCCATTGCATAAAGTATTCGAATGGTAGTCATATTTACAGTAGGGGCAAAAGTCTCTTCATAGTCTATGCTTTATTTCTATGGATATCCCTTTGCAACAAGATGGGCCTTATGCTTATAACTAGTACCATATGCTTTATACTTTACTTTGGACACCCATTTGCAGCCAATGGGCTTATTTCCTATAGGCAGATTGACTAGCTTCCATGTATTATTCCTCATGAGATATGTGTTTTTGCTTCCATAGAAACCTTCCACTAAGGATTACTAAGTGCATATTGAACTATTACAGGCTCATTTTCATCCAATGTTGTCATATAAACCTATTCATTATCCATATTTGTGTCTCTATCTTCCTCTGCATCTATATATAGATCATCAAACTGTTGGTAAAACTCATCAACCTCTGAAGATGATGTCTCTGCTCTTCTCTACTGTGTCATACTTCGAGTGCATGGTCGATATTGAGTTAGATTTGGAAGTGTATTCAGTTTAGAATATCTCAATGTACCAGTATACCATTTTGGAATATTCTTATTTAGGGGTGAACTTTCTTTCTTAGGTTCTTCTTCTTCAAGGTATACATTTGTAGATGTGATATCTGATGTAGAAGATTCATCAAATACTACATCTCTACTTATATGTGTTTTCTTGGTTATAGGATCGATCAAGCGATATCCCTTTGAATGCTCATCATAACCAAGAAAAATACATTGCAGTGTCTTCTCATCTAACTTCTTCCTTTTTTTTGGGGGGATGTGCATGAATGCCTTACATCCAAAAACCCTTAGATGAGAAATGGAGGGTTTCTTACCACTCCATTCTTCTTGTGGTGTTTTACCATGTAGAGCTCTTGTGGGTGCTCTATTTAGGAGATATGATGTTGTGTTTACTGCTTCTACCCAATACTAATCCTCAATATGTGCTCCCTTTAGAATACATCAAACCATTTATACAATGGAATGATTTCTCCTCTCTGCAACTCCATTTTGTTGAGGTGTATAGGCTATAGTCAATTGTCTCTTAATCCCATGTTATTTCAAAAATAATGAAAAATATTTAGAGGTGTATTCCCCCTCGATTTGAGCGGAGGGTTTTTATGAAACAACCCGACTCCTTCTCAACAAGTTTATTGAATTGTTGAAAGTACAAAAAAGACTCAGATTTCAATTGAAGGAAGAAAATCCACATCTTCCATGAGTAATCATCAAAAAACAATTGAAAATACTTTTTTCCACCATAGTTGGTTGGCATAGGACCACATAGATCGGTGTGTACCAACTCCAAAGGTTGCGTAGCTCTGGAAGAGCTAGCTTCAAAAGGTACCCAATGTTGCTTCCCTACTAAGCAATCTGAGCAAACTGGTAGAATGGATGAAAGATGGGGACGGCCTCTCACCATCTCATATTTGCACAATTCAAGAAAATACCCAAAACTTAGATGCCCATATATTCTATGCTAGAGATAAGTAGCCTCCTTTGTAGTTGTAGCCAGAGCAACATGAGGCATTGAAAGAGCATCTAAGATAAACAAGCCATGCTTGTAGGAGTCAGTTGCAACATGTTTACCGGCTTTGGTTATAAAACATCTCTTCTTGCCTTTCACAACTCAGAACATAACATCCATATTCCTATCCAAAATTTGAGGAATAAACATTATATTATTGGACAATCTAGGGACATAGAGAATATTTTCTATCTGACATTTACCATCTCGAAGAGTGATAGAAACATCTCCTTCGTCCTTCACTTGGTAGACTTGATTGTTAGAAATTGTTACTGGCTTACCTTCCTTCTCCTCAAATGTTTCAAACCATGATTTATCTCGAGTAATATGCTTATTAGCTCCTTAATCAATATACCATACAACATCTATCTAAGAAGATGAAATATGGGTCATGATCACCTTGTGTGCTCTTTCAAAATCTAAATCTGAATTGGATCTAGAGGAATATGAGTCTAAGTTGGAGTCAGTATAAGAGACATGTCCCTTAGGTTGCTTATATGTCCTTTTGTATTTATGTTTCTCTTTGCCTTTATTATGATGAGGTGGGTCATTTAATTGCTTGTTTTTGAACCAACACCTATTGGTGTTATGGTTATTCATATTGCAAATCTTGCAATATTGTTTCTCCTTATCCTGATTTTGTTTTCCTTTTCCCTTGGAAGAAGAACCCCATTTCTAAAACTGACCTTGTTTCTTACCCCTTTGTTGGGTGGAAAGGGCATTATCTAGTACTTCATATTTCCGAACCTGATTTGCCTCCTTAGTCTGAAGCAAATTTACCAACTCCACATAAGATACTTGTCTACCAAAAACATTGAGGGAAGTGATCGACATATTTTAGAAATCTGGCAATGCTCTCAATATGATAGACTTCAAGATATCGTCATCCATTGGTTTTCCCATAGTATTCAATTTTGATTTAAATTCTTCCACTATGCAAAGGAGTAAATCAACTATCTCCCCAGAATTCATATTGATAGTATGTAGTTGAGTTAGAAGGTGTAGAATACTGCACTGATTCTTTCCTTCATACATAGTAAGCAAAGCATCCCAAGCTTCCTTACTAGTTTGGGCATCACATATATGAGGTTGGATATCATCTATAGTAGCAAGCAGGTGAAACATTATACCTCTCTTGTCCTTCTTATCCCAAGCATATTGATCTGTTCTTGCTGTTTGAGGGCATTTTGTAGTGCTAGTCACTACATCCCATAAATATTGCACTTGAATAATTGCTCTCATTTTTGTCTTCCATGGAAAAAAGTTAGGACCTTTTAGCAACTGTGAATTTGAGAGATACTTGTGAACAATGACCATTGTGAAGGTTTCTTATATCACAAATTAGTATCCCTTTATTTATACCTGCCATACCTATATACCGCAACTACTCTATATACCTGCCCTTATGTGAGGGAGACTATAAGTATATATGAGTAGCACGATACATAGAACTTAGGAGATACTAAAAGGACATTGTGTTGTTTATGACACCTACCATAGAAATTTTATTCCTCATGCATGGGGTGTAACTTCCCCTAAACACTTTAGAAAAATATTCGTCAAGGTTTATGTCTAACAACAATCACGATGTGGGTATGAATGGATTGAACAATAGAATTGGTTTGCCTTATTTCTCCTCGATGATTAATAAAGAATAAGCTTAGACATCATTGTTGCAGCTATATTAGGTGGCAGACACAATAGCCCAAAGCACAACAACATTACCTATAAGTGTGGGCCAGAGGTATCACAAATACCGAAGGTTGTTGTGCAATAAATTACACATATAGGTGTAAAAAATTTGGTGTCTTTTTTTTTTTTTGCTTTATTACTTTTATGATTGAAAATGCATACAAAATAGGAAATTTAGATGCAAGATACAATCACAAGTGCCCACAAGATTTTAAACACTCTAGGTGTCGGTTACCACCGAAAATACACCTATTACAATATCAGTTTATTCCCCCCTTTGTTTGATATTTTTACAACAAAGAAAATGCCTAAGGATCCCCCCTTTCAGTTGCAAGAAAAAGAAGAGGAAAAAACTTGTGGAAAAAAACACTTATCTCTCAAAAGAAAGAGGAGGAAAAAAATGAACTATTGGAAAAAATACCACAAACAATAGCCCTCCTTATGTCTCTTGGCAAAAAAAAATGATTCAAATGACCTCCTAGATCATTGAAAACTACTATTTGGTGAAAAAAATGGATTTGAAGTAACAATGGTAAAAAAATGAGCAACATTTTCAAAAATTGACAAAATTTGCTTCCTTCGTATGCAAATTTCTGTCGGGTAGTAGAAAATGAAGCACGGTCAGCATAAATGGAGTGCGGGCAGAAAAAAATTTATTTGGCATGGACAGCAATAGTCGAGCGTAGGTGACAGTAACAAAAAATAGCCATGATGGGCTTCGAATCGTGGACCTCATCCACATAAAGTAGTGATGCGACCAACTGTGCTAGTTAGTTGGTTGAGACGAGAGAGGAGCCTCGTATCTCTTATAGTCACTAGAGGGTGCAATTTGGAGAAAAAATAAAATTTATGGGATATTTATCCCACATGCATTGCAGGATGCATGTAGTGTGATTCAAAATGGGAAAATCATACTCCAATAGTTGACTGCCTATGGGTAGTCACATCTCCCCATATTTGTTTTGCCACTTTAAAATAGCAAACTATCTACCACGTCATTGCCGACTTGTGTACCTCGTCAGCATCCCAGTCACTGCCACATGCTCGCGTCTGCCATGTTAGCATCCTTTTCAGGTCTACATCCACATCACCTCCACATGTCAAACTAAGTCAGGAGAGAGGTCCAGTTAGGTCTATCTCGAGTCTCATGCTTAGGCCTCATGTTTCATACTTTGAATCATGCTCTCCTTAGTTTCTTGTCACCCGCTCGGGCCTCATGCTCGATTCTCATGTTGTTATATTTAGTTTCCTATCGCCAGTTGTTCCAGGTTGTGCTTCGTATGATCTTCGATCTCCAGTCTACAGGGAATGGTTAATACAACCACTTTCTCCACTAGATATCCAAGAATTGCTCTGGTACCATGTAAGAATTCATGAAGTAAATAATATTAGATGATGTTGCAGGTTAAATACAATTCATGGTGGTGGTTCGGTTGGTTGAACCACCAAGTGAGTTGGTGAACCAACTCACTAATTAGAGAGCGCTAAAGCACTACTTTTACCCTGCCAACTAATGGAATAGAACTATGCATTATACAATATGATATGATATGCTAAAATTATAGTGTCTTGTTCTTCTTTATTGTCTATCCCAATTTCTATTTCTATTAATCTTATATGCTCAAATTCATCATTTTAGGGAGGTAATTATGCTTGATTATTTAATTATATCTTTTCCCTTGTTATCCTCATAGGAATTACATTCATAAAATAGACTCAAATTTAATGCACTTCAACTTGATTTCTACTTTCATAATAAATTATCCTCTTTCTAAAGGAAAATCAAAAACTTCACATTTGTGTATGGACTTTATTTTTGTATATGTGTAAGGATCAATTGATTCACAATATTTGTCATCCTTTGATTGTTTTTTGTGTTCTACTTATCTTTCTATTTCTCTTGTTGTGATTTATCCTTTAAATGTAAATACAACCTTCCCCTTCCAAGGCCTATTGTACCCTTTGGAGTTTCAACATACTTATTAATTAATTTATATTTAGAATATTTTCTCTTACCTCTAGTTTCAACCCCTTATTGAATAACATAGATGGTATCATATTTTAAAGCTAATTCTTCAGCTATTTCTAGAGCACAAAACTTTGCTAGGATTGCACCATTGATATTGGGAAAGGTACATATTGATGGGGGATCTCGTGGTTGATCCTATATAGTTAGATTTAAACAAGATATTAAATGCAATAAATAAATTCAATATATATTTTTACTAATTATTTTATCATATTTTGATACTATTCATAATATTGAGCTTGCATACAACATACATATTAATACATCAATATGGTGTCTCTGTGATTCAAGAGAAACTTGGTGTTTCAACTTCAACATTATCTTTTCATATCCTCATATTATCATAAAATATTTGAGTATTCAAATTTCATATGGGATAAATAATTATGAATCCTTTAATTATTATAAATATCCAATAATGTATTTATTACAAATAATGTGATAAAGTCTAACAAAATTTAAGCATATTATTAGTTATTGTGAATATATTTTGTATGTTTATTTCAATGAGTTCTAATGAGTTTAAATAGGTTTTTATGATGGATCTTGGTCCCGTAATATTGAATGGTATTTGATATTTGGTCATTTAAAAGAGAGGCCAAATACCTTACCACTGCAATACGTTTGTAACAATTCAAATATCTTGTATGTTGTTTATAAAAAAAATAAGTTTCATCATAGTCGTGAGATAATTTTTATGCTATAATATTGTTTCATACAAGAGTATTTTGATTATTTAAATAGTCAATATTTCTAATTGGTATCTTATCCTTTGTATAAAATTATGTGATTTTTACAATTGGTATTAGAGCATTGATTTTTTTAATTGGCATCAAATCTAGTATTGAAGCTAGGAACCGCTATTACTCATTAAGTGGCTTAGGAGAAAAGTTTAAACAATGAGTAATACTCATAGATTGGAAGTTATTTTAAAGAGTCATAAGCACTTTTATTGAGCAACCTTAATAGATAGACGTTATAGATTTAATTCCTAGTTGGCCAATACCTTTAACAGGGTATGAGAGTTAAAATAATAAAATGGACAAACATAAAAGTAGTTTGATTATTTCCAAAGAGAAAGGAAAAGTGATTTCAAAAACAACAAAGTGAACCTCATAAATTATTATCTTTTGTATTTCACTTGATGGTTGCAATAACTAGTTATCAGTGATGTCAAGTAAGATGAATAGGTTACCTTAAGCACACTTTAGATGTAGTCATGGGATGACACCTATGTTGAAAAAAATGAAAAGCAACAATTGGAAGTTTAAATTTATACAAATGTGTATGGGCAAAGCGAAGCTGTATGTGTAGCAACAAGATAATAAAAAAGTATTGTTTAAGAAATTAAATATTAAAATATTAAAGATGATAATGTTAGAAAAAATAAGACATAATGTGAATAAACCTATAAGAGTGTTTTCCTTGAAGAGGATAAAAAAAATGTAAAATCAATTTTGATATTCTAAAAGAAAAATGGTAATATAAAAAGGTGAATTTAAAGATAAAAAGAGAGATCTAAATATAGAAAAGTATGATTTGTTACTTGAGAAAAGACATTGGTAATTATTATATAAATTGGTGTATCCTCCATTAGTATTGGAACATATTACATTGTTTGGTACATGCTAATGTACCACCTTGGGTACATATTTAGATTAGGAGTGTCTTATATTAGAGTTGGAGTTATATTTTATGTAATATAATAATATGTAGGAAATGCACAAGTGTCTTGTAGTTAGGTGTGCATGTGCACACGTGTCCATTATGTAGAGTGCACATGTGTTCTTAGAGTAGGAAAGTGAAGAGTCACATACTATTATATATTTATGACAAAGCATTGTAATATGTATCAAAATTATATTGCACATAACATGTATTAGTACACATTTCTTTAATAATATTTACACTATTTTCATGAGCGTTTGTTAATGGCAACTTTATGAATTATTGAAGAATTATTTCATGAGTATTACATGCTTAGTATATTTTCATTATCCTATATTTGATATTGCATGCTTATTCTAGATCTTGCGGTTACTTTTCATTAAGTATTTAGTATCAAAAGCTAATAATGGTATCAAAGACACAAAGGAGATTGATAGAAGATAGGTAGAGCCAAAATAGAAATTGAGAGGAAATAGGGAGATATCATTTTTATAAATTTTAAAGTTGCTTTTTGGTATAATATTTCCACAAGGTTAGGAAAACTCGAAAATACTAGGACTAAACAAATATTGCTTTCCACTGGACTGAAGGATAACTAGTGAAGTTTCTTAATTTTAGATATCTAGATATTTAGATGCATTTGCTTACTGATTTCTAAATTTGTTTGCAAAAAATTAGTTCTCAAAATTTGAGAAGATTTCTTCATGTAGGGATTAACCTATAAGTTGCAATAATAGTATAGACATTGAATATTGAGGAGACGCAAGAAAAAGGTCCTGATAGAAGGTTGGAGATTGGAGATTGAGGAGACCCAAGAAAGAGGTCTTGATAGTAGGTTGGAGATTGGAGATTGAGGAAACCCAAGAAAGAGGTCTTGATAGAAGGTTGGAGATTGGAAATTGAGGAGACCCAAGAAAGAGGTCCCTATAGAATATTGAAGACTAAATATTACAGATTTAAAGAAAAAAAGAAGACAACTATATTGTATATAGAGAAGGTAGACATCTGAGAGAACATATCTCCATTGTATATTTGGGAAAGAAAATAGGATAATTAAGAAATAAGATAGAGGATAACAAAAAAATGATCATAGTGATCTACTACTCCAAGAGGAAAACTTGCGTTCGAGCTCTGGCGATTTGGCGAGAAACCTTCTGAACTATCGAAGGCCGAAGCTCCAGGGTTCTGGTAGACGGCTCCTACCAGTGTCTCGGTTGGTTTGATTCTGTTCCCCTCTGTTGGCTTATTCGTTGCCCCGAGAGGGCCCTATGGGGTCTCCTCCAGGTTCTTTAGACGGGAAGAAGAGCTCTTATGCTGAGATTCTAAAGGAGAACTTTGCGCCTTCTTCCGATGAAGCCCAGCGGGGTGCCTACCATGCGCTTCTCAAGAATGTTGGCAAGGGTTCTTCTGCAAACAGAGTTAATGGATGTCTCCCACAATCTGCATCCAGACCTAAGATAGTCATAGAACCAAAGATGGTTGAGGACACGATCACCTACCGTGCTAACCATGACTTGATCTGCAAATTCATGGGTATCCGACCCACGTTGCACTTTCTGCACACCTGGGTTAGACAGAACTGGGAACCTATCGGTGAGTATTCCTTATGGCCTATAAGCAATGGGTATTTCATTATTAGTTTCTCTTATTTAGTAGATATAAATAGAGCTTTTGAATCTTAGAAGAGGACGCACGGCCCGACAGGGTTATTTGTCCAACCGTGGAGAGTGGGTTTCGATCCTCACATTGAGCCCACGGCTGTTCCAGTGTGGATATGGCTATATGCTCTCTCGATGGAGTTTTGGGGCGAGAAGATTCTTGAGATGATTGGTAATTCTCTAGGTAGATTTTTGGGAGTTTCCAAAGATACCATAGAGGGAAACACTGCTGTCTTTGCCAGAATTTGTGTTGAAATGGACATCAGCCAGCCACTACCAGCTGAGGTGGAACTGGAGTTAGCAGGACAATCTTGGATACAGCAGTTAGACTACGAAGCTCTTCCCTTTAGATGCAGGGTCTGCCATAAGCATGGTCATTTGGCTAGGTTTTGTCCGAATACCTTGAGCACAAAAGTGGAGGCCCCGCTTGGAACCTCAAATAGCCCCAGAGAGGGTAAGTTTACCCCGATCAAAGAATCACAAAACACCCCCCAAGGTTCTGAAGGCCAGAAAGATGGCTTTGAATAGCAAAAACAAAGGAGAAACAAAAAGAGAAATGGCAAGGACCAAGCTCCTCCCAAGAAAACTAACCGGTATGAAATCTTTAAATCCCTTGTGGATCAGGAAGATCAAACCATGGAAGGCATGGATGGGAATACTGAGGCTATTAACATCCACTCTCACGCTTCCCCCTCCTCAACTCCTGTCCTCGAGCAGGTGACTGAACCCTCTGAGAGTTTGCAGACAGAGAACCCAGGGGCATTGGTAATTCATTCCTCAACCCAGTCAGCTACTAAGGATGTCATCATGGGAAATACAGAAAATATTAGAGAAAGGCCAGCCCTGGGGATTACGCAGGTGGAAAAATGGTCCAAGAATAACAATTCTCAAGGAGCAGGTAGGAAGTCTAACAGGGACCTAATAGCAATGCAAGGAGACAAGTTGGTCACTGATGGATCAGTGAGAACAATAGATTCATATTGCTCTCAAGGTTTCCAATGATTATTCAATCTTGGAATGTTAGGGGTTTAAACAGTAGAACCCATCAATCTGTTGTTCAAAGACTCATAGGGAAGGGTAAAATAGACTTTTTGCTCCTTCAAGAGACAAAAATGTCTTTAGATCTGATGTGTAGAACAACTAGTAAAATTTGGAGGGGAGCTAGATATATGGATGTGGCAGCTCAAGGTGCCTCAGGAGGAATTGTTACTTTTTGGAACCACTTGGAATGGTCTGCTCTAGAACACATAGCTTGGAGGGGTGTTCTCACATCTCTTTTTAGGAATAATATCATAGCTGAGCAAGTTTTAATTACAAATTTTTATGGGGCTCAAAGCCTTGATGGCTAGAGGCTACAATGGAAAGCAGTTCACAACATGAGGTCCTCAAGAAAAGCTTTTGATTGGATCATTGCTGGAGATTTTAATGCCAAATTATCTGCTCGGGAGCAGGAGGGTGGCTCCCCTGTTTTGGACCCGGGGGATCGGCTTCTGATTGCCCAGGTGCAGGATTTTCACCTAGTTGATGTTCAAGGGCCTGGATCCTTTTTTACTTGGACTAATAAACGGAGGGATCCACACTGTTGCAAGGTAAAATTGGATCGCTTCCTAGTCTCAGAGGAGGCTTTTGTTAAATGGAATGTGCAATTACAGATTTTGGACAGCCCCTGTTTCGATCACTCTCCCATCATGCTGATGGGTGGGACTCAGACAGGGCAGTTCCACAAACCTTTTAGATTTGAGAACTTCTGGCTCCAGAAGGAGGACCTTCATGAGTTATTTCCGCAATGGTGGGAAGAAGGTCGTCCTCCTTTTGGGACTGCGATGTTTAAATTTCACAAACAGCTTCTTTTTGTCAAAATTAAACTAAAACAGTGGAGGCATGCCAATAAATCGGATTTCCAGCTGCAAAGAGCTCCCTTGTTGGCCCGCTGGGAGGAGGTGCAGAAACAATTTAGGGAAGGTTTAATTTTTGAACAGCTCAAAACTGAAGATGATGACTTGCGTAAAGCTGTAGAGGCCATTGATAACCAAGAGGAAATTTTCTGGAGGCAGCGGGCTAGAAATTCTTGGCTATTGGAAGGAGACAGAAACACTAAATTTTTTCATCGTTCAGCATGTGCTAGAAGACAGATGAATAATATGGCAGTTTTAAAAGATGAAAATGGGCACTCCTTTGATACTCTTCCAGGCATGCACTCCCATTCAGTGGATTACTTCTCCAAGCTTTTTGCAAAAAATAGGGACCAAGATGTGGGGGCTCAAAATGAAGTTCTTGCTGTTATTCCCTCTATTATCACTCCAGCTGAAAATCAGGCTCTCCTCAGACCTATTGATCGGGATGAATTGAAAAATGTGGTCTTTGGAATGAGCACAGGCAAATCTCCAGGTCCAGATGGTTTTCCTATTGATTTTTTTTAGGCCTTCTGGGATATCTTGGAGGAAGATGTTTTGGTTGTTATTGAGGAATCCATATCTAATAAGAGAATTCTCAAGGCTCTAAATCACACCTTCATCACGTTAATTCCAAAGGGGAAGGAAGGAGTTCACATTTCTGACTTCAGGCCCATTGCCTTATGCAATGTGATTTATAAAATTATCACAAAAATTATAGCTGAACGTCTTAAACCTCTCCTCCACAACATCATTTCCTCAGAACAGGGGGGTTTTGTTGAGGGTAGACAGATTTTGGATGGAGTGGTTCTTGCTCAGGAGGCTATTCACTCAATGCAAACTTCTGGTAACAAAGGAATGTTCATCAAACTGGACATGTCTAAGGCTTATGATCGAGTGGAATGGGGTTTCCTGTCAAGGATGCTGGCTGCCTTTGGATTTTCCCAGGAATGGATAGACTGGATTATGAGCTGTGTTTCCATGCCTTCTTACTCGGTTCTCATCAAGGGGATTCCCTCCCCCCCCTTTGGAGCCTCTCGTGGTCTCCGACAAGGGGACCCTTGCTCGCCTTATCTATTCCTTATCTTAGCTGATGGATTAGGTCGGCTCTTTGTGTGAAGAAGACTTCAAGGCATGATATCAGGTATCAAGGTTGGTGAAGAAGTCTTGACTCATTTACAATTTGTGGATGACACTGGCTTGGTTGGAGTGGCTAGTCTCAGGGAAGCCAGGGGAATCAGAGATTCTCTTTCTGTTTACCTTAGGGCCTCTAATCAAGTTATTAATGACAAAAAATCTAAAGTGGTCTTTTTCAACCTCGACCAAAGGTTGCAGGACAGAATTTTAGAGATTTTGGGTTTCACTAGAGCTTCTCTTCCTATAGTCTACTTGGGAGTTCCTTTGCACTACAAGAAATTGAAAAAGGATATTTGGAAAGATCTTTTGGATGGCATCAAAGATAGAATGAACCATTGGTCTCACAAATGGTTAAGCTACGGTGGCCGTTTAACTTTCTTACAATCAGTAATTCAGGCCATGCCTATCTATAAATTTTCAATCTTAGTTGCCCCACTTTATATTTGGAAAGAGTTGGACAAACTGGCTAGACGATTCTTATGGGAAGGAGCAAAAGGTGGTAGGAAATGGGCCTTGGTTTGCTGGAATAAAGTCACTCAGCCTAAAGAAAAAGGAGGACTGGGTCTGAGAAGCTCTAAACTCAACAACAGAGCCTTAGTGGGTAAATTGTATTGGAGATGGATCTCTCAGCCATCTTCTTTATTCAGTAGAATCTTGACCAGCAAATATTTGGGTAGAGTCCATCCCTCTGAAGTTAGCCGTTTCCCTCTGGATGGCAACGGTTCCCTAGTTTGGCAAGCTCTTAAGTTGGGTTCTCAAATTATTAAAGACCAATTGTTCTGGAAAGTGGGGAGAGGGGACAAAGCTCGCTTCTGGACTGAATCTTGGGACCAGTTTCCACCCATCATTGCTGAGCATCCTGAGCTACTTCCAATTAAAACTGCCATAGAATCCAAGGGTTGGGTTACTATTGAGAACTATTTCCTCACTAGTCAATTGGGGGAGTTCAAATTCAAGAAATTTAAGCATCTTGAGGAGTGGCCTGTCACTATCCCTCCGAAGCTGGCAACCATTCTCTCCACCATCTTGACTGCTAGATTTCTCACGGGCAGAGACGAAGAGGACGAATTAGCTTGGGGTCATGGGAATCTTGGAGTTTATTCTGTGAAGGATGGTTATGATCAGATTCTCCCAGAACCTCCTCCACATTTTTTTTCGGTTCAAGACTGGAAGAAAATCTGGCATTCCAAGTGCTGGCCGAAAGTGAACTTCTTTGCCTGGCAGCTTATGCATAATGGCATTCTCACCTATGATAATCTCAAAATCAGAGGAATTAATGGTCCTTCTCAGTGTATTTTGTGTCTTAAGCATGAAGAGACTGCTGACCATTTAATGTTTGAGTGTTCTTTCACAGGTCAGATTTGGCATCGTTGGTTTTCTCATTTCAAACTTAAGAGTAATGGTGCTCTGACTCGAAATAATATTTGGCAAAGATGGAAGAAAGCTAGATTTAAATAAAAAGCCTTCTGGTTGGGGTGGGAGCTTGGTCTTCTCTTCATCTGGTGGCAAGTGTGGTTGGAAAGAAACGCCCGTCTCTTTCGAGAGACCTTCTCCTCCCTTGATGGTGTTTGGCAGGTTATCTGGAGCAAAGTCACTGAGACGGTTGCATTACATGCTTCAGAAGATATTATGGGTGAGCTGGATCCTCAGGAAGAGAGAGTTGTGGCTCAAGGTAGAGAAAAAGTGGCTAGTTGGAAACCCCCTCCGGTTGGCTGGATTAAAATTAACACGGACGGAGCTGCAAAGGGAAATCTAGGAAATGCTGGAATCGGTGTTGTGTGCCATGATCACACTGGAACTGTGCTTTACTGGGAGTTGCAGGGCCTGGGAAGAGCCACCAATAATGAAGCCGAAGCTTTTGCCATCAAAGTTACTTCCTTATAGGCTGTCACTCAGGGATATAGAAATATTATCTTGGAGACCGATTCTCAAATTCTGGTTGGTGTGCTTGATTGTTTGAGAAACTTTGCTCTGAAAGCGTGGAAGATTCATATCTTAGTCTCTCAAATCAAAGTCCTTTGGAGGTAATTTGAGGATGTGATACCTATCTATGTGAATCGGGACTCAGCTACACAGTAATATGCCTGTGGAAGATCCGATGATTTGACAAGGGCTTGCTAACTTTTTGAGAAAATGAGACACTTCTATGTTAAGGGAGTTTTTTGTCATGTTTTCATGACCTTCTGTGATTTCGTGACCCTTGGTGGCAACCTGTCGCGATATCGCGATAGGTTTCGTCGCCATAGCCTTTGGAGACTTCCTGTCGCGATATCGCGACATCTCAAGCCGATGCGCTCTTTGGCTAGTTGCTGTCGCGATATCACGACCGGTTTTGTGGTTGCAACTAACGGTTGGAAGATGTCTATTTTTTGTGATATGTTATGTCGCTGGGACCTTTGGCTCGAAATTGCTACATTTTCACGTCATTTTGGCTGTAGGGGCATCACAGAGGACAACAGTAGTGATTTTGAGACTTTTTTGAAGACTGGTCATCAAGTGGTCAACCTGTCGAGTTTTCATGACACTTGGGATGTTTTGATGCAGAAAGGTCTTTTTGTCGCGATTTCATGACACTTATGGCCCAATGGTGGCAAGTGGCAAATGCGTCGCGATATCGCGACAATTCTGAGGGATGATCACTTTGTGAGGTTTTTGTCGTGATATCGCGACTTTTTTTGTGGTCGGTGGTTGTTGGCTTTGGTTGTCACGATTTTGTGACATGTCACGAAATCGCGACATGTCGCCAAATCGTGACACTTTTGGCGTAAAGGTGACAATTGGAGGATGCGTCGCGATATCATGACAATTATGAGGACTGACTGCTTTGAGATGTTTTCGTCGTGATATCGTGACATCTTTTGTGGTTGGGGGCCGCTGGATTTGGTTGTCACGATTTCGTGACATGTCGCGAAATCGCGACACTTCTGGCGCAATGGTGGCTATTGGATTTTGTGTCACGATTCCGTGACAATTTTATGGATTGTCTGCTCTGTAAGGTTTCCGTCGTGATATCGCGACATATTTTGTGGTTGGGGCCTACTAGCTTCGCCCATCGTGATTTTGCGACACATCGTGATTTCGTGACCTGTGGCGCGGTTATGGCCTTGGTCGGCTTGACTGCCGTGATTTCATGACATGTCACGATTTCGCGACATGTCACGATTTCGTGCCTTGCCTTCTTCTTGTTCTTTGGGTTGGGTTGTGCTCCCCTCTCGCTCTTTGCTGAGGTTTCTTGTCTCTGGGTTCCTGTTAGGGATGTTCTGGCTCCCTCTTGTTTATGCTCGTTGTTTTAATTCAAGATTTTCAATTTTTTCAAAAAAAAACAAAAAAATGATCAAATTGAAGAGTTACAGAATTTGAAGATCCAAGAGAAGAGGTCTCAAGAAAATTTGGAAGGAGAAGGAAGAAGGCTAAAAAATCCCTATTGAAAATATTGAAGTGGCCATTGGAGAAGATTTGAAGAAAGTCCAAGGTAGAATATTGCAAATAGGATAAGCTCCTAAAATTAATAATTTGGGATAATTGTTGCCATCCAACAACAAGACCAAAATGAAAAGGACTTGGCAAGAAGTTTACCAAATTTTGAAAGTCATTTTTTGAAAACCTCAAGATATTCAAATTCTTGAGGTGGAGTCCAACAAATAGGCCAAATTTAAAGTCAAAATTCAACAAAAATATTAGAGGAGAAATAAGATAAGTTTTTTGAAGATAGCCATAAAATATTAAAAGGCTGATTTGTGGAGGAGAAGCCTGCTGATTTTTGTGACAAAATTTAAAGGATCATAAGACTAAAAATTTAAGGTGACAAAGCTACAAATTGAAGAATATTTGGGTATATTTTGAAGTGCGCTTGAATATCCAATTGAAGGAAGGTTTGACAGTGTTGACATGTGATTTTTTCTGGTCACAAAACCACCCGACAAATACAGAATTTTAATTCTCTCTTGCAAAAAACGTAATGTTTCTCCAAGGTTCTTACTTTGGGTTTAATGTGTTGTGCATATATGTTTAGATAAGTGCTTGAAAACTCTCTGTGGCTTGCAAAGTACTGTTAAGAAGGGGTATGAGAATCATGTAAATGATTTCGAGTCTATCATGCAAAATATGTCTTTCATTTCAATTCAATAAAATAAAGTGGGATTTATGATTTTAAGTGAAAATAAACCACACTTTATCTCATATCCTTATATCTCAAAATGCTTTGGACAAGATTAGCATAAATAAATCTTAAATTTCACTTTAAATTTAATAAATTTCAAAGTAAATGAGATTTCATAAACCTTAGAAATATGATAAATTATAAAAGGTTTATTTATTTTAACCCTCTTTCAAACCATAAATCAAATACCAAAGAGATGAATACAATATTTATTTATTCTAACCCTCTTTGAAACCATAAATCAAATACCAAAGAGATGAATAAATAAAATAACTGTCCTCCCCAATTTGTAATGTTTCAACGCCTTAAATTTGTAATGTTTCAACACCTTAGCAATGATAAACACATAGGGTTTAATATTCAATTAATTTATAGACTTTAACTTTATAATAAAGTAAAGTTCATAAATTAAATCCTTTTGTGATATTTAATTTTTTAAAATATTTATGAAACTAAATATTTTAAAATATTTAAATATATTTTTGATATGAAACTTGGATTCCTTTTAAAGTAAAAAAAAAACATTAAAATCCAAATTCAAATATTTTATTATCGTTAAAATAGATATTAATCCATATTTCAGAACCTTAAGGTTGAAAACATAATTTATCCTTGAATTTAATAATATAATATTTGAATGATAAATTGAATTTTAACCTAGCTTTGTGATTTTACTTTTCAGGAAATTATACTAGGTTACTGTATATGGAATTATCAGAATGAAATAAAAGAATAAAATATTAAGGTATAGTATTTAATTCTATGCTTGGGAAAAAATAACACACACTCCAAAGAACTCTAAAACCAATTCATCATCCACCAGCTTTCACACAGTGTAACAGTGAATTAGTGCCATCTTCTAAGGTTTATAAATCAACATAAAAACAAACTATATTAAACATTCATGCATTCCAGAAACAGACTGAGCACAAATCTGGATTCTAATCATTATAACAACTTGTACAAATCTTACAATCTTTTCAATTATTCTCCAAATGGCTTCTGCTTTCTTCCCATGAAGATCCAACTTCAACCTTTCCTTTTTTGCCTGCATAAAAGTCCGACCCACATTCTGGCTTCCGTGGCTTTATTTATATTTGCCCTTTTCGGTTTCAAATCAGTTGATGTAACAAATTCAAACTGTTTCGTATAACGAAGCTTTGTTTATTTTGTGAGGATACATCGTTACCATTTTCGAATATCTCAAAACCTTACAATTATTACTTCATAGACACCTTATAAAATAAATACATTTTCGTAAGGCCTTCCACTATATCTTCACACAACTACTGTCTTAAAAATAAAATAAAAATAATTGTATAAATCTTCAATTACTTGCTTGCCTTCGAATCCCTAAAAGACCCGGCTTCATATGTGTCAAAAGGTATTGCCCTTCTGATTTTTCTACATGCAATATTTTATTCCCATGGATTTCTTCAGCATACACTACACAATGGTATAATCCGGCAAAAATTCCCTTTTGTGACACATGCATTGATGAATGCTTTCTGAACCAGTATGTTTGGTAGTCCTCCATCTGCGTCATCTTCGCCGAAACTAGTGTACATGCCTGTGGAAATATTTCAGCAATAATTTTCCCCGATGCTGCATTTCAAAATTCAAGGCAGCATTCCAAACGATGACATCTATCCAGCCTTTCAATGAGAACGTTCTCCGGCCTGCACCTTCCCCATCTGTGCGAAACAATATTCTCTAATGCCTGTGTCCACCCTTTACCCTCTGGCGGAAACAAATATTTTCCAAACCTACTGTAACTGTGTATCTGGCCCATGTCAATACTTAAGGCGCTAAGACAACCTTTCAACAACTCCATGGTAGTGGTGACATCTTCCTGCAATCGCATTCTCTGACGACCGGGAACCAACCATAAATAGCAACTGTAACCTTACGGTGATCTGGTAATGCATCATACTGAACGCAATCGTTCAACACGAATCCTCATTATTACTAACATACACCTGACCTACATGCTATAGCCAAACCAACACCCGTCACGTTCATGCAATTTCATCATGTGGGCAGTATATGTTTTTTCAAATCTAATGATGTTTCTGGTGAACCATTCCTCTATTATTGCTTAAGTTGCATGTCAATTTTAAACTTCCTTTCAAGCCCATCGCATCCACTTTAAGAAAAAACCCTGCACAAATAAAATTTTATTAATTGAAAATTATTTATTTTAAACTATTGAACATATATAATAAAGACATCTATATATAAAACATAACGTTCTAACAACACACTACTTATAACAAACACTAAGGAACATAACATAAAGGAAAAAAAATGAAAATTAACAAAATTACATAACAAAAAAAGACTAATATAACATAAAAAAATAAAAACTTAACACAATTACGACTAACATAACATAAAAAATAGAAACTTAACAAAATTATATAACAGACCGCTACTGCACGTACGATAAAAAATAACAAAAATAAAACATGACAAACATAAAACATAATCATACCATAAATAAAATTTAAAACTTAACAAAATTACATAACAAACAAAAGATTAACATAACATAAAAACTAAAAACTTAACACAATTACATAAAAATCAAAAGATTAACATAACATAAAAAAATAGAAACTTAACAAAATTATATAACAAACACCTACTATACCTAACATAAACAAATAACAAAAATAAAACATGACAAACATAAAACATAATCATAACATAAACAAAATTTAAAACAAACCTAAACTATAACATAAAATAAAATAAATACATAACATAACAAGGTAACTAAAACAAATATAAGATAAAAGAATTACAAAAACAAAACATATTAAAACATAATATAGAAAATAAAGTATAACAAAACAACAAATTTACCAACATATTATATAACATAAAACCACATTACTTTATAACCAAATGACAATGTTTACCAAACTAAACAAAACTAACAAAATACCATGACAAAATTAACATAACAAGAGAACAACATGTAAACTAAAAGGGGTCCATCACTTGACTACAAGATGATCTTGTCAAGCACAACTCAAAAATCTTTGCATTATTAAGTGAATTTTGGCATTGTATTCAACTATATGACCATTCACAGGAGTATGAACAATTTTGATATTTCAATGATGACAATTGTGAATGATAAGCACAAGCAACGATTTGGAACAAATCTTCAAAATTTCAAGTCGATCCCCAAATTTTGGGGTCGTTGTGAAGGAGTCACAATAGACAACAAAATAAATCAGAAATTTGGAGGAATTTAATGTTGTTTTTGAATAGAAAGATAAAGGAGGAGAAGTGAGAATTTTGAGGGAGCAATTTGAGAGGTTTGGGCTGTGAAATTGGGAAATATTAGAAGGAGAAAAGAGAACTGCATTTTGGAGAATTTCAAGGTAGACTTGAGAAAATTCTTGGACATCATAGAAGTTGACATTTGAGTAGCATTGAAAGATGCAAATTAAATAGTTTTTGGAGAAACAAAGAAAAAGGAATTGTAGACACCAAATCCTAGCCATTTGCCTTCCATCCAGGTTTTCTCACCATTTCCACCACCAAAGCATAACCATTTTCCCACCATTTCTTATTTCCTGCCATTTTTGAATATTATTCACATTTATTTATGTATATTTATTTTATATATATTTAAATATAATATTTTATATTATATTTTAATATATGTGTAATAAATATATATTTATTTAAGTGAATTAATCCCAACAATTAGATTTCATCTAATTTCATCCATTCATCCACCTTAATCCATGCCACACCCTAGATTTATTATCTACCCTTAGATGTGCTTTAATATCAACCACACGATTAGTGTCATTGAAACCCTAGCATGCCCTAGGTTAGATTATAAATAGGAGCTATTTTGATGGCTCAACCCTTGAGTTTTCCTTGATTCTAGACTAGATTGCTTGAGTTCTTGAGATTCTTAATTCCTTGAGTACCAAAGGCCTTGCAAGAAGCTCTTTGTACCATAGCCCTATTCCACACATCACATTCCATACCATCACTCACCTTTACTACCACTACATCGCTCGCCTTCACCCGATCTACTTCTACATACTTCTCCATTAGTGACCAAGTGCATGCAAGCACTTTCTATCAATGCCAAGTGTCGACAAGTGCCTCTATACTAGTCCTAGGTGGCCATGAGTGCCTTCGTACTAGTTATAGGTACCTAAGAGCATTTTTTATAGTCATCAAGTTCCCACAGGTGTTTATGCTTCCATTCTTGAAGTTCCTCTATCCTTCAAGTGATGTGAGGGCATCAATGCACCAACCCTTTACATCAAGTTTTTCACATCAGAACACAATATATAAGTAAGATAGATCTACCCTATTATTTGTTATTTTCATAAATGTGCTTTCTATTTTTGTTCACTATACTTGCAGTATCTAGTTAGGGTTTCATTATTGCATACAAAGGGTCTCACACTATGGAGCCCTTGCATATCCTACTAACTATTTTTTATACCTTTGTGCACAAATCTACAACATTACATTAGCATATAGAGTGGTCCAATATTGGATAACGAAAATCCCACTCAAACTTGTTAGGATCAAGACGCGATTGAAGATACCATGACCTTGCTACTTAGGGTTTTGGAGAACCCTAAATTGTTGTAATATTGTATCAAATGGATTCAAGGATTCAAGATTGTAAAAAATGGAGTTTTTAGGCTCTCCTAATCAATAAAGAATTAATTCTATTATGCAATCTTGTGTCTCTTTGCATTTCATTTTGATTAAAGCATTGTTTGTGTGTGTTGCATTTTGCATATTTCAAATGGTGATCACGGTGGAACCCCCTAAGGGTTTCTCTATATAATCTATTTTACTAATTTGTTTACTATTTTCTATCATCTTGCAGGCTTTTCAAAAGCGTGGATTTTACAGTTTTTGTTGGATCTAGGGTTTCTAAAGTCTATAGAAGTTTGTCGAAGGTGCACAAAGCAGCCATAAATATTTGAGGGCAATACAAAAACACCTAGAGGCATTTACATCCACTTAGAAGCATCCAAGGGCATCTCAACAGTTTTTAGAAGCACCTAGGGGCATCTACAAAGATGTAGAAATAAAAATGTAGGCTTTCTGGTAAGTCTACTGCTTAAAAACCCTAGTTTTCTATTTTATGTATTTTGAGTTTTTTTTGTATTTTTATGATTTTGAACAATAAAATGAATCATCATTAAGAAATCTAGAAATGAATGCATATTAGTTTACATTTTTAGATCTGCATTTCATACACATATTTAGATTAAGATTTTTAATTTTTGGGTGTAAACTACTGCATTTTGTGTGCATTTGAATTAAAACATGCATAATCTAGTGTTGCATATTAGGGCTAAAGACATTTTATTTCATCTATCTAAGTTGTAATAATATTGAATTTACCAAAAGTATCCCTTGTAGATGGGTTATTCCAGGCAAAGGGGTGGATGAACCCTCTGGTTTCTATTTAGGCAGGGGATCTTAAGCGATGTACTTCATGCCCTTTGTAGAACTTGGAAATATTTGTTGTATTATAATTTAGATTTATAAAATTAATTGCTTTTAACATTGTTTTTATACAATAGAAAACATAAACCTTAAAAATAGTTCACACACATCATGATTTATGCAAAATATTAGTGGTTTGATTTCATCACCAACCATTTCTTGAAATTTTTGGTGATGGTGGTATTCATCTCCATCCACCAATATCTGCCATTAGACACCCTAGGAATATCCATAAGCCAACTTGTTGAATTTCATCACCAAAAAAAATATTGTTACCCCATATTAGCCATAGTTTTTCACCTTTGTTTCATTAAGAAATATTATAAAAATTAAAACACACAAAACTAGCACATAAAAAGGGAATACACATTAAAAGGAGATAACTAATGAATGAGGTAAGCTAGATTGATTGAGACTTAGCTTTGTTTGTTTATTTCCTTAAGCATTCTAATTTTGTGTTATATTTGGTATTTTAATCTGCATCTTGATTTGTTTTGCTTATGGTATTACCTTGTAATAAATAGAAAGTAATAATTTAGGATAATTTTATGAAACCATAATCCACATTCCCCACCTATGGTAGATACCTTGAATGTGACACGTGAAAATTTATTTGCAATTTCCTCATATTTCTTGACATCCATAACCTTCCACATGGCTATGTCCCAAGAGGATCCATCCTCTCCTACTATCCACAACCATATCACCCATATAGACATAGCCAAAATATAAGCCTTCATGAAGTTTTTTAATTATGCCTTAGAGTCTATCCCCAACTCACCTAGAGAGGAATCTACTCTACAATAAGAATCTATCTATTATTTATTTTTATTTGTGTAAAACATCCCAAAAGGGATGCCACTTTCAGATAATACCCAAATATGCAGGGCTATCCATTCCACCAAAAATTCCTAGGAATCGGACCTGGCCTACCACCTTTGACATACTCAAGGAGCAAACAAACACACAAAACCAATTTAAAAATAAGTAAATAACAACAAAAATAATAAAATAAAATAAAAAACATGTTCCTTGAGTGTGTCAAAAATAAAAGCACAACCAAGCACGCACAATAAGATAAAAGAATCCAAAACACAAACCACATAGAAAAACACAAGAACCATATAACAAAACACAAACAAGACAAAAACAATAGAACACTACAAAGACATAACCCAAAAAAAAACATGAAAAATAAACACAACCAAAACCTAACAAATAAAAAATAAAAAATAAATTAAAAATAAAAATAAAAAACAACCAACAATAGACAATAAACAAAAACAAAAAACATAGAAAACACTCACACATAAAAACACAAAATAACACAAACAAAGAGAAACCCAAGAACAAGAACGAAAAAAACACAAGAACAATAACAAAAAACATAAAAAAAAAAAATACAAAACAATAAAAGCACATGAAAAACAAAAAACAACACAAAGAACACAGAAACAAAACAAAACAAAAGAACCCACCCACCTTAAAAAAACTATATAAAAAAACAAAAAATAAAAAATAAAAAAAAATTGAACATAACAATGACCTATCTAGACCAAAAGACTATTAAGGCAAGAATCAATAGAGGAAACAAAATAAAGAATAGAATGAGCTAGGGAACTAAAAAAACTGAATGAACCAAAGAGAAGCAAAAAAAAAACAAGAAGAAACTAGGTACCTTCAGAAATGGAGCCATCTAAAGAAATGATAGAAAGAAGAGCTTCCCTAATTTGAGAAGCCCACCATATAGGAGGGTGGCCATAACAAGTAAGATCACCTTTGTCCAAAGCCCAATTAGCTAAAGCATCATCACTCTTGTTTTGATCTCTGACCACATGATTGTAATCAACTTTCAAAAATCCCATCTGGATTAATTGAATCTTCTCAATAGTTCTTTTTATTCTCTAATCCACCTTATGATTCGTAGAAGGAGTCTTCAAGAGATTAATCATAAGTTGAGAGTTAGACTCAACTAACACCTTTTCCCATCCAACCTTAGTAGCCTCCTGAATGCCTTTGAGGATAACATACCCCTAAGCAAGGTTATTGGAAAGAATACCCAAATTCTCAACAAAAGTAAAATCCAGGGAGCCATTTGAAAGTCTACCAATTACTCCCACACTGGCTTTTCCAGGGTTCCCTCTAGAGGTTCCATCAGTATTGACTTTTCCAAAATTCTTAGGAGGAGGTTGCCAATTTGTAGTCCTATCCATATTACTAATACTCACATTCCCTTTAAGTTGGTTTCCATTAGAATATTTAATATTCAATCTTTGCATCACTTGTGAATCTATCTATTCCACAACTTCATGTGCTCCTAGAACATCATATAGACCCACTTACATAAATACTTTGTTTGAAGCACATGTGAATGCTACTTCACAAATCCTACCCTACCAAGTCACCATGCCTAGTGTGAATTGCTCCCAAACCACATATGCCACACCTTATACCTCCATAACCTTAGCCTCCAATGGATAAATTAAATAAGTGTGGGATTACCTGAACAAATTGCTTAGACAATGTTAAGATAGTCAACAACAAGTACATGTTAACTCTAAACCTTTACATACCTCTACTCATATTCTCCTTATCAACTAGGGTCCATCATAGGCACCACAATCTTCTATGGTCTCTATTCATGTTCTCCCATCAACCCATACCATTACCCATCCTATTTTTATTGGCCAGCCTAACCTTAACCCTCATCCATAAATATCATTTCATAATTCCCCATAATTTTATCATCAATATCCTATTTATCATATTACATATCATTCACCAAATTATCAATATCAATATCCTCATCATCTAGTCACTCCACAATATTTCTCCACACTACCCCAAATCCATCAGGTGATTTAGGGATTTCAGGTTCCTATGGAAGACCCTCGAATTGAAAAAATACAAAAACAAATTGATCAATTTATGTAACATACACTTGGTTTTTTAAATCAAAAAATCACCTTACGATAATTAATCAACCATCCAATTCATCCTTTTATACCATCACCGCCATATCCAGAAGATTTTATGATGCCCAAGTTTGAAAAATTTAAGGGAACTGAGAATCCCAAAGAAGATGTGAGAAATTTTGTTCACGCATGCTTTAGAATCCAAAACGATAATACTCTCATGCTTAAGAATTTTCCTCAAACATTAGGATGAGATGCCATAGAATGGTACAATCAATTGCCAACCCATAGTATTTATATCTTTGACCAATTGATTGAGTAATTCTTTGACCGCTTTATCCTAAATATAAAAAATAATATATCATTATCTAACATCTATGCCTTAAGACAACAAGATGATGAATCTATGTATGATTTTAGGAACCATTGAAGGGTTATCATCACTAAATTGCCATTCACCCTATTAATGGATGAGCTAATTAAGCTATTCACTAAGAGTTTCTTAAAACCCATCTCTTGGATGCTCTAACTAAGAAATTATCAATCCTTTGAAGAAGATTTAGCTCAGGCTAGTGTCATTGAGGATATCAAAATCCAAGAAGGCATCATTAAGCCGAAGAAGAAAGAATGGCAAAAAAAGTGACGATATAAAAGCAATTATTTAGGCCAATAAAAATCATCTCAGGCTACCTTAGCCACCCAATCCAATCAAGTAAATCAAGTGGCCATGAGCCAAAAAGTAATGGATAAAAAAAACTTGTGTAATAAGTACCACAACAAATTTCGTATCAAGCGGTCCCCTCAACAACACAACCTCCAATAGTTCAAAACATAGTTTTAAGTATGGAAAATCATCCCCGACGATAGTCTATTTGAAAAAATTTCCAATATACCCCATTAGATGAGTCTTATGCCTCTCTTTTTAGAAGGCTATATGAGACAAATAAACTTGCTCTGCCTGATATTAGACCAGATGACCCTACCAAACATAGTAAAAATTATCAAGAATACTTATTTTGCCCCTATCATAGGTAAAATAGGCATGACATCAATAATTTACGCATGTTTATATATGTAGTCCAAGACCTCACTGAATTGGGGGCAATTAAAGTTAATATCCCTCTTACTTAACAAAACCAAAACCTTGGTATATGTCAAACACCACTTCCTCATCATGAGGAGGTGCAACCAAATTTAGAGGGAGTTAACACTAAAACTCCCACTAACCAAGTCAATCATGTCCAACAATACTAAGGGTTTGTAGGACCCATTCATGTGGTCACTAGAGGTCAACAAAATAACCAATAATGGCAACCACCTCAAGCAAGTGTCTCACAACCATATACATTGCCACCCATCCAAGTTTTCCCTAATCCATCATCACCCATTAATATACCTAGTCAATCCAATCCATCAAATCCACCCATCTATCATCCACCCCGACCAATCATCTCACTGAGTAGCTGGTTAACCACAAGTTTGAAAATGGCATTTTTCAAATTGTCAATATATGAGTTAATCCAACAATCTCCCCAACGTTAGGAGAAATTAATAGAAATTATGAAATCCAGCAAATTGTAATCGCAATATCCTATTTCCTTCAACAACTTTGTGGGGAGCATTCAAACATGCATGGAGCCTTCCATAACATTTTATGACTTTCATATTAAGCCAATCTTATCAAGATTTGTAGACCCTCCATTGCATATCATGGCTCTAATTGACAAGAAATATTTCAAGAGAGTCCTCGTTGATATTGATTCTTCTATCAATATTATCACCACATGCACTCTCTATCATTTAAACATTCCTCCATATCATATCACAAAATAATCCTTCACCCTCAAAGCATTCAATGATGCTTTGTTTTCCATAGTTGGCACTATTGTTTTACCCATTGAAATAGGGGCTAAAAAATTGCACACAATGTTCAACATATTGAAAGGATCCATGGTGTATAATGTACTCCTTGGAAGACCTTGTATGAGGAAAATGAGATGTGTCCCCTCCATTTTACATCAATGCTTGAAATACGTTCATGAGATACAAGTACATTGCATATCAGTAAATGTCAAACCATATAAATATTGTAATCTTATCTTAAATCCTTACAAGTCCATGCTCCCTTCCACTCATATTTTTCTATCACCATCATCAAATCCATCCACCACTTCACCAATATCTTCATAAAAGTATCCCATTCCTAAAGAGCTCCCTATTACCAAACATCATTAAACCTCCATTTCCACGTCATCTTTGTTAGTGACTACATGCACATGTGGCCATATTCAATCCATATTATCAACATCATTGCCATCCACATCATCATCAATTATCCCACAACTATCTCAATCCAGTCCATCCCCTTTGCCTATTGTCTCACAAGTTGAATTGATGGATTGTGATATACCTCATTTTCCATCATTTCTTGATCCATCACTAGACCATGATCCTCCCACATCATCCCAAGTCGAAGTCCATCTCACTAATCCTGGTATTGGTGAATACATGGTCGATGACATCACCATCACACCCCTCACCATCCCTGGTGTTAAGGATTTTTGTCTCCCACATGACCAACCTTTAGCAATAGAAGTAGTTTACAATATGGGTTCAAATTCAAATAACATTAATTTTGTATTTGAGGGTATTGATTCTTTTTCAAGTCCACCAGCCATAGAAGATCCCAAATAACCAAAAATTGCCAATATTTTAAACATATCGGGATTCCTATCTTGATATTTTCATGTTATCAATTGGAAATACCATGTCCTAGGATTGCATGTGATAAGCCACAAAATTGCTCATTTTTTGTACTCTTTTTCCTTAATGTGTGGCATATATTATTGTAGATATAAATGTTTTATGGAAATTTTATATATAATTGATAGTTTATTTTGCATGTTCTCTAATATTTATCTTTAAGTATAATTTGGGTATATTTAGTGGAAATCATTACATTTTGGCATATTTTTGTCGAGGTCCAACTCGAACCTGACATTTACAAATAATTAAGACAAAACATATATAGAATATTGGTAAAGAAGCACAAAGTCAGGTGCCCAAGTTATTTTAAGCACCTAACTTTCATTCAACACCTAACTATTAGGCACCTGATTTTCGTTAAGTGTATACTTTTCATTGTACAATGGAAGGCACCTACTTCCCATTGTACGATAAAAAACACCTACTTCCTATTATGCAATGGAAGGTGCCTGCTTATTTTTTTACAATAGAGGGTACCTACTTTTTGTTATGCGACAAAAAGCACCTACTTCTTGACTTCTTTTATCATGACATCTAATTTTTTTTTACACCAAACTTCAACACAACTAAGTGGTCGGCATAACATAGCAAACACATCAGTAACTAGCATGAAGGGATTTCTAGCATCACAACCGAACATGGGATAATGTCAAAGGTGAATCATCACCTATTTTTTAGTTGATATATAAGTCAATTTTGTAAGTCGAGCTAATCAAATATCAACGTATTATAGAAACAAAATACACTAAAATATCATGTTATTTTTTCCTACTCTTTTAATTAAGCAAACAATTGTAACAAGGTTGGCTACATACCTTATAAATATGCAGGCCCTCCCTAAAAAAGAACCCTCGAACTTTTATATAAATTTCTTGTACTATAAACTATTCATAAATCTCTGCATTTGTTCCTCTAAAAACATATTCTAAGCATTTGGTGATTATTCTACCACTGGAAGAACCTACTGGAACTGTGGACCCACTTCTAATAGAGTTCTTCCCTATTTTCCTTTTTTTTTATAATTATTTTAATAGATTAATTTATTTTCTAGTATTTTCCCTATTTTTTGTAATTTCTAGGCAAGTAGTTATATATATTTTAAATGTTTTCAGTCTTGTTTCTAAAACTTAGCATGGTATTATTGGTTTAAACATAAACTTCAATGCACACCAAACACCCCCAAACCATAATCCAATGGAATTATATTTGAAATATAAATTACAAGCATAGATTTTGTACAACTTCTCACAAGACTATGAGATACCTTGGGTTGAAATTAAATGGAGGCAATTAATTGAACCTTAGAAAAACCAAAAATTGTTTTGACCAATATTTTGGCACCATTTCTGGGGAGTAGCCATTATAATTTATTGTTTTTATGGAAGCATAGTTACAGAAGTTTAGAGTATTTTATTCAAAAAATTTCATCTGAAACTTTATATGATTCCACCTAAGGATAGGGGACCAAATGATTATTTTGTCAAAAAAAATAAGTCATTTCTCAAAATCCCTCAGATTCAGTAGAACCTCAACCTAATACTGAACTCTCACCATCTCAATCTCCACCTGTGCATTGGTAGAAACACCCACTATTTGCATGGGATCCTTCTAAAACAATCTAGATAAATCTTAGAATAATATCAAATATAAGTAGATTTCAATCCAAGGAGGATCTATTGAATTTTGAATGTTGGAAAGTGGTGTTAGAAGAAGCTATCTCAAAAACTGACTTATCCATCCTTCTAAAGGATAAAAGAAATGAAAATTAAGCATTGGAAACTGCTTTGAATGAAGTAGGGGTAGAAACATCAGTAGTAGGCAAAATGGCAGATAATCTAGAGGAAACATCTACTAGTTTTAGTTTTCCAATATGAGAGGGTAGGAGGATATCACAAGATGAAACACATCTCTCCTGCCCACCTTCCAAAATTTAGAGGACTACCAACAAAAGATCTAGACCTGTTTTTGTTTAAATTTGATATTTTATGTAGATCTACGGATTACACCATAGATCCTCAAAAATTGAAATTACTCCCTTCCACCCTTGATGATTTAGCTTTATGCTAGTTTATAATCTTAGGGGATAAACAAATAACTACCTGGGAACAGTTGAAGAAACTTTTCCTGGATTAGTATCAAGATTTTTGCAGACTAAGATATGCAAGAGAGGAAGTCCTAGATATGATCCAAAATGAATGGTAATCCATGTAAGAATACTAGGATAGGTTTAGCTTCAATTTGTAAATATCACCCCATTCAAAACTAGGAGATAGGTCCCTAAGAACTATTTTTTTGAAAGGATTGACAAATGAATCCTTGGAAGCTCTAAACATGATCTCTGGGGGAGACATTTACAAAAACCAAATTGATGATATTCGATAGTTGTGTCAAAATTTATCAATAATAAAGGGTAAATTAACCTCTAGAAATATTAAGTAGTCAACAACTATCACTAAAATAGAAATAAACAACATGCTAGAATACATTAAGAGTAAGATGTAATCATATCTAGCTCTTCAAATGGATACTTTTTTGCTTCAAAGAAATAATTAGGATAATTAGTTAGCATTGGCATTCTTCTATCCTAAATTCAAATGCAAACACCCCCAAAAAAAGTGCCCGAAGAACAAAGTTCATGTATGTATTATTTGTAAGAAGGATCATAAAATGAAGTTGTGCCCACAATTAATGAAATGTAATGAGAAACCTGAAGTAGCTAAGGCATACTTCATGGGTAATAGGATGAACTAGCAATAGTATCCTATGGGTAATAATATGCAATTAGGAATGACATCCTATGGGGGTAGTAATTACCAAATTCATGGTAAAAAACAACCACCCAAAATGGGTTCGTATGATCAAAAACCTTGGAATCCATTTCCTCAAGGAGGAAATCCTTACAATCCTTATCCTTCGAACCAATATAAATAGCCTGAGTAGCAGTAGAGAAATCAGAATGCTTGGAATTAGTATCCATAGTACACTGCTCTAGCTCCACTATAGCCAAGCCTACCAACTTTACCTACTCCAAGGACTCCTCAGTTACCAACACAACCAACAACAAACCTATCATATGTAAAATGAGATGTACCCTATGTATAATATTAAGGTATATTGCAATCCTATCTAGTTAAGGTCAAGAAATCAAGTAGGAGTAGAATTTACTCCTCTTGTAGAAGAAGATGAACCAATAGAAGTAGAGAAAGGGGAATCACCCTTATAGAAGAGATAAAAGAGGAATCAACACCTGTACATAACAAAGAGGAGGTTCCACCTTTTCCATAAAGGTTATAGGAACCCAAGAAACCAATAATTTTTTTTTTTGATATCCTCTCTAGTTTAAATAACTTAACTGACACATGTCCTCTCATTTAAGCCATTAGAGACATACCTATTTATGGAAAGGCCATAAGAGAGTTGTGCTTCAAGAAAATATGAAGAAAACTAGCTAAATAAATAATTTTGGTTGATTAGTTAGCTGACATTATGTTAAGCAATACCTATAGCCAAAAGTATTTATATCTAGGTAGCCCTATGCTCACTGTAAAAATAGAAGGCTATATTTTACCCTATACACTAGTAGATCTGGGGACTACCATCAATGTCATGGCCTAGGAAACCATGCAAAAGATGAAATTGACCAACCTAAAGCCCACTAAAACTATTGTACAATTTGCAGACAGGTCTACAATACTCCTTGAAGGAATATTTGAAGATATCACAATTACATTAGATGCATCGAAGTATCCAATATATTTCCTAGTGCTGCAATCTAAGTCTGGACTATGTGGATACCCATTAATATTAGGTATACCTCGGATCGAAATAGTTGATGCCTACATAGGCTATAGATATGGACAAATGACCATTTCATATGGTCAAAAAATAAAGAAACTAATAATACATCCACCTACATAGTCTACAGATTTGTTGGGGGAACCTGAGGAAGAAAATCATAATGTTAATCGTCTATCAAAAATCCAACCTATGATAACACTCAAGGAATTGGAAGATGAATGTGATGAGGATAAGATGATCTTCCATTTTTTAAGGAGAACCTTCCTATATATCTCCAAAGTCACCATTGGTAGGAGGAATAGACCACCATATTTAGCAAATAGAAGTTGCACCTGGTAGAATGATGAATGTGGATAAAAAAATGATAGCTAAAAAACAAACCAAACTAAAACATAAATTGGAAAAATATAAAAAATATATTTTCTTTGGAGTATTATGACATGAGATCAATATCTCTTGAGACTTGTACACATAGAATATATCTGGAAGACAAGGTCAGACCAGTATGACAACCACAGAGGAGAATGAACCCAACAATGAAAGAAATTGTCAAAATAGAGTTACAAAAAATCCTCACAATTGGATTCATCTACCCCATTTCATACAGTAAGTGGGTATCACCATTAGTGGTGGTTCCTAAGAAGAATGGAAAGTGAAGAATTTGTGTAGATTATAGGTTGCTGAATAAAGCAACTAAAAAGGACCACTTCCCCTTACCATTTATAGATCAAGTTCTTGACACCTTAACAAACAAGAAGTACTTTTATTTCCTATATGGGTTCAGTGTATATAACCAAATCCAAATAGGTGAGGTAGACCAAGACAAAAATACTTTCACTTGTCCATGGGGGACATTTTCTTATAGATTTTTATCATTTTGCCTATGCAATGCACCTACAACTTTTCAAAGGGCAGTTCTTAGCATTTTTTTAGATATGATTGGAAATATTGTGGAAGTATACATGGATTATTTTATTATATATGGTGATACTTTTGAAACTACCACAAAAAATCTAAAAAAATCCACTTAAACGTTGTGAGGAAACTAACTTATCCTTAAGTAACGAGAAATGTTATATGTTGATGTAGGAAGAGATGGTTTTAGGACATCACCTTTCTATAGAAGGGATAAAAGTAGAAAAAAAGAAAATTGAAGTCATCCAGACCCTACCTACTTCCAAAACACAAAAGGATATTTGTAGTTTCCTAGGATCGATTGGTTATTATAGGAGGTTTATATCAAAATTTAGCAAAACTGCTAAACCCCTTACCACATTGTTAACAAAATATGCAAAGTTTTTTTGGACTGAAGAATGTGAATAAGCATTCAACACCTTGAAGGAAAAACTGATTACTACTCCAATGTTGAGAAGTCCAAATTGGACCATATCTTTTCATATATATGTTGATGCATCCAACAATGTAATAGTCTAGGTACTAGGATATAAATATGGTGATGATTTTTATGCCATCTATTATGTTAGTAAAAACCTTATAGGTGTTGAATTGAATTATACTATTATAGAGAAAGAATTTCTTGTAGTAATACATGCTCTTATGAAATTTCATCATTATATTATAGGTTATCAGGTATCTGTACACACTAACCATTCAAAAATCAAATAATTAACAAATAAACCTAGTATTAGTGGTAGAATTATCATATGGTTGTTGCTCTTGCAAGAATTTAATGTGATAATAGTAGACAAGCTAGGAAAGGACAATGTGGTAGCTGATTTCCTATCTAGATTGACACCTCTAGACTATGCAGCTACAAAAGATCATTTTCTAGATGAGAATTTGTTTTCTCTAAATGATAATATACCTTGGTACACAAATATGGCTAATTATTTAGCCACTGGTAGAGTATCCCCTACACGTTTACCTCATGAAAAATAGACTTTAATTAAGAAAAGTGTAGATTTCTCATGGATTTATGGCTTCTTATTTAAAATAGGACCTGATCAAATCATGAGAAGATATTTTTCTGGAGAAGAAATAATTGAGATACTAAAGGCTTACCATGATGAACCTTGTGGTGGCCATTTTGTACGAAAAAGAACTGCATATAAAGTGTTGGAGGTTGGTTATTGATGGCCTTCACTATTCAAATATGCAGCCAAGCATGTGATTCAATGTGATCAATTTCATAGGATGGGTAAACCTAATCTCAGAGATAATATGCCACTCCAACCATATGTTCACATCAAACCATTTGATAAATGAGGATGCACTTTATAGAACCTATTAATCCATAGTCAAGAGGTAAGAGGTATATCCTAGTTTATACTAACTATGTGACAAAATGGGTTGAAGTACAAACTTTGAAGGATTTAAAGGAGAAAATTATGGTAGAATTCTTGTATTCAGAATTTTTTACAATATTTGGAGTACCAAGGGAGATCACAACAGATCAGGGACCTTAGTTTACTTTAAGGATGATCTAAAAACTCATGCAACAATATAAAATTAGGCATAACAAAACCACTTCCTACCATACACAAGCAAATGGACAAGTTGAGGTGACCAATAGAGAATTTGAGAATATTCTAATAAAGACAGTACAACAATACAAAAAGAACTGGGCTACTAGATTACTAGAAGCAGTGTAGGCCGGAAGACTACTACTAGTTTCACACCATTTTAGTTAGTCTATGGAAAAACAACCATGATGCCTATAGATTTTGAATTTAAAACACTTATGATTGTTGTAGAATTGAATATTAATCTAGATGATGCACAAAAGTATGGAATTTAGAAGCTTAATTAGTTGGATGAATACTACGTTGAGGCTTTGCAGAAAATAGAGACCATTAAAAAAAAAAGTGCCAAGTGGCATGACTGCCATGCCAGAACAAAGCATATTAAAGTACGAGAATGAGAATTACTCTATGATTTCTAGTTCTAGGAGATAAATGGTAAGTTCATACAATTTTGTATGGGGCTATATGAAGTTACTAGAGTAAAAAATAATGAGGCTATAAGGATCATAATAATAGACGACAACAACATTACTTGAATAGTCAATGACAACCACTTGTTTCCATACCATTTGTTTGACGCATACATTATTGAGTCTAGTTTAGGCATGGGGGAAACCCCAATTGATTATGATTTTTTTTTGAGTCAGTGAGATGTGGACCTAGTCCACATAGTCCCAAATACAATTTATTCTTTCAAAATTTTCTTTTTTTAGTTGTGTTTTTGTTTTGCAAGAACAATACCCTTTATGTAATACTTAGGTAGCTTGGGAAACCTAAAACTAATGGGTACAAGATCCATGAACCTTCATATTTCCATATTTTAAGGAGTAGAAGTAGTTCATCCCTCAAAAGGGGAACACTAAACATAAACCTACACAAGAGTGTTTAGATTGGTCTTTTTGGACAATAAAACACTCAACTACTGGTTCAGGGGTAGATCTTGATCAAGTACCTACTTTTTAATCAGAGGCACTAAAATACTTGATCAACCTAACAACGCATATACAAGGATAAGTCAATACCTATTGAATAAAAAGAAAAGCACCATGAGTTTGTATTTGATGAGGAGGTACCTACTTCCTGTTATTATAAAATACACTTGTTTTCCACTGTATGGTGAAGGATGCCTACTTACCATTGTAATATGGAGGGAGCCTACTTCCCATTGTATGGTAAAATGTGTTTTCTCCCTATTGTATGATAGAAAGCACCTTCTTTCCATTTTACGCTTCATGGTGCCTAACTCCTAGTATGTTATGAATATGGTGTCTACATCCTATTAGTTGGCAACTCAATTCCTGAATCCCAATTTTTTAGGAGAATGGGCAGATGCTAGTTTTTGGAAAAATAACACCAAATATTCTTAGCATATATGTAAAAAAAAAATATTTGTATAAATTTTGTTTTATAATTGTAGCACCCAATATTTAGAAAAATGTGCCTTCTTCCCATTTAGAATTAGTGCCTGATTGCTAAGGTGTATTATTTTCATGTTAAGTAGAGAGCCTAACTACTAAGGCACTTTATTACCATATAAGAAAAATGCCCAATTATTACAGTGCCTATTTCAATTTTCCAAGGCACTAGTACCCCATAATTCGAAAAGAAGGCACCTAATTTCTATACAAAAAAGGTGCCTGATTTTTGTCCATTACAGTTGTTTTATACCTTGAAAAAATAAAAACACCATCCTTGGGATGTGGCCTAAGCCATGTCAACACCTCATATATGTGTAAATTCAAATTCACCATGAAAAAAATTAAAATTTGACATAAACCAATTTCTAAGGAGGGGACGTTTGTCATCCCAAGGCAAGTCATTTTTTCTAATTTTTATTTTTAATTTTTGTAGGATTTATTGAATAACCCATAATGCAGCTACCAAGAACCAATCACATCAAATAAAATCCATTGCAATGGAACCATAGCCATTGTTATTTGTTTTAGTTTTTCCCATCATCAAATGCTAGCCAATAGCGATGCACCATGGACATTTACACATATGCACCCACGAAACAATTTAGGTGCATGTTTAAATTTTCTATTTCTTGTCTATATTGTTTTCATAAACATGTGTGTCTATGGAAATGTGCTAGCAAAACCCCCCATTATAACCTTAACCACTTGAACAAATCCACTTGGCATGATGCTACATGGTATGTCTTTGATTGGTCGACAGTTTATGGTTATCACTTTTGCACAATTGGGTACATGCTCGAAGAAAATTTACTGTGAATAACAATAATAACTATTTATTACAATAATTAACCATCTACGCCCATGAATGTAGTTGTTTTTAAAAGTTTTTTTCCAGCTACTGTGCACCCAAATTAAACAAAAAAAACATAGAGCAATGAGGCACAATGGTAATTCAAAGGGAAGGCAGTAACATTCTTGAGTGAATTGTGAATAGAGGAAAAGAATGGGGGGAAAGTTAAAAAATCATGACCTTAAGAAGAGTGAGTTGATAAATTACTCGAGCATTTCTATAGACGTCTAAATATAGTTGAACATTGTATAATTGATGGACTACTATCGAATGGTTAGTTAGGGCTAGGATGTGGTAGTAGCAAGTTAATTTTCAACATCAATGAGCGATGAGGTCATACACATGTGGGGGCTAGAGATACCAATCATTAAGGAATTCATTACTAGAGTTAAATGCCTCCCTCTTATAGGGAAGCATACATACAAGGAAAATAATCTTTCCCTATATGTGTAGATATTTTTTGGAGCACCAACTGAGTACTTGACGTGTACTGGCTTGCCAAAAAGACACATTCTTGAACTTTGGAGGGCCCTTTTTGAGCATATCACCCATTTCTTCACATTCTCTGGTAGGTAATCCCACTTGAATGCCAAACATTTCTATTTCCTCAATCATATTTTGCATGGGGATAAAATCAGCGTTCCCCACAACCTTACATGTGCCTTGAAAGATGGGGCTAGGAAATACCAAGAAGGTACACCCTCTGTCGTAGCTCACTATGGCCTAATTTTTGCCTTGGTGAGATATGCAGAGTCACATAAAAATATGACAATTGAGGAAATTGTAGGAACTAATACCATGGTATAGGTACAAGCAGAGGAGGAAGTTCCCATTCAAAATTAATAATTGGCCCAAAAGGTGATAGAATGAGAAATGACGATTTCTGCATCCTAGCATGTAGGAAATATAGGAGAACCAGGATATAACTCATTTCCTAATTTTTCCCAATTTTGGGAGGAAGCAGGGCATGCTTCATCCCTTTATGCACCCCAATTTAAGGATGAGGCAGTACATGATTCCATGTCTATCTCCACCATGATGCGAAGCAGAATAATGATGGCATTGAGGGTGGTTTCAAGCTCATATGATGAAGAGACACCCATGGATGATCTCAATAAGGATTATTTGAACCACATTTTACAAGACGTTTCCTACGGACCAACTCATCAATAAGAGGCATCCATGGTAGATGTACCATTAGAAGGCCAGGTGGAGTATTTGTAGTAGTAGCTACATGTTTTGAAAGAGCAATATTCCACCAAGGAAACCAAATTTAAATAGTAACAAACCCTATTTGAATATTCCAAAAATGAGGCCACCTTAAAAATGCATGAATTATATTAAATAATTCAACAA
Source organism: Wollemia nobilis (assembly GCA_028583015.1). Taxonomy (NCBI): domain Eukaryota; kingdom Viridiplantae; phylum Streptophyta; class Pinopsida; order Araucariales; family Araucariaceae; genus Wollemia; species Wollemia nobilis. The sequence goes on along the minus strand of JAQPPZ010002571.1, from coordinate 75,079 downwards.
CTAAAAAGACAATTGCAGTTGTAGGGTGGACCAAAAGGAGTTGAACAACCATCCAGGTTTGATGTAGAAGTGCAAACTAATGGGGCAACAAAAGTACCCCTACTAATAAAGAAATAGAATAGGGAGATGCTGCTACAATGGAAGTAGAGAAACCCTACTCCATGTCCCCCTCTACAAATCAGGTAATTTAGGAGGATGATGTTGAAATTGAAGAACCTCATAATAAAGAGCAATATGAAAAGGGGGAGAAGATGAATAAAAGTAAATGGAGGTCGAAGAGCCTCAAATTATAGGTAGAAAGGGAGAGGTATAACACTCTCTAATTAATACATAGGTCGATCAACCTCAAGGAGAAGCAAAAATCCTTGATATGTAGTAAGAATATACAAAGGAAAAATAAATAGTCATTGATGTGCAACAAACATTTGTAGAGGACTCAAAAACCTGCATCCCCTATACACCAAGAAACAAAAATTGCACCATCATACCCTGGGGTACATAGTATCAAGTTGATATTAAAATAAAAAGCCATAATGCCATCTCAACAATGACATAGAACCAGAGCAAGAGTTAGAGTTGAAGGCCTTAGGAATTGAATTTTATAAGTAATCAAAGTTGGATTCTAATGAAGAATGAGAGGTAGCAAATAATCTATTTTTTTCCCAAAAACAAAAGTTTTAGAAACTCAAAGAGGATATAAAGGCTGATGAGAAAATTTGGAATAATACCTCTAATAAAACCCTCAAGAAAAAAAAATAAATCCATAAAACAATATGGTAAACCTCGCAAGCAGATCCTAGTTACTCAACCTGAATAGTTATGGTATTTGTATGGGTTAAATGATGGAACACATTCAAGGATGCAAGAATATTTTAGGCGAATAGGATCTCTAGCCCCTATGCATAAGGAAGATCTAGCATCAAATAGTAGAACTCCCTTTGTGGCAAAAAAAGAAGTCAAAGCTGAACCTGAGCTTGACCTAACATGGGTATATTTACCCATAGCCAAGGTGGCTAAAGAATCTAGCATCCCTTTTGGATATAAGGAATAAGTACCTATGAGTGAGAAATTGCCACCTCACTACGAGTACTGGAAAATGGCCAAGCCTAAATTTCAAAAATATGCCACTAATTTCTTTGGATTTTATTTGAGCACTGATTAGGGCAAGGTGGCCTAAACTAGAGAACCTCCCAATAAGAGGGTAAGGCCAAGTGAACCACTTAAGTGCAGAAAATTCCATAAGAAGCAAGGACAAGAGATAGCAGCTCCCACAAAACCAAAGGGGCAAAAGCCTCGGGATAAAGAAAAAGCCAATGACACTATGAAAAAGAGGACACAGATCAACCGAGCCTATTGGGATGAGGTGAATAGAACTGGTAATTACCAATTCAAAGTGGCATAGGGGCGTACCATCCTTTAATAATGGGGGGATGATGAGCCACATAATTGCTCATTTTTTGCATTCTTTTTCCCTTAATATGCGACATATATTCTTGCAGATATAAATGTTTTATGAAGAAATTATATATAATTGATAGTTTATTTTGCATAGTCTCTAATATTTGTCTTTAAGTGTAATTTGTGTAGATTTAGTGGAAATAATTGTATTTTGGAATATTTTCATTGAAGTTAAAATCAGACCTGACACTTACAAATATTGAAGGTAACAAATCTGTAGAATATCAGTAAAGAGGCACAAAGTCAGGTGCCCATGTTCTTTGAAGCACTTGACTTTCGTTCAACACCTAACTATTAGGCACTTGATTTTGGTTAAGCTCCTACTTCCCATTGTACAACATAAGGTGTCTGCTTTCCATTATACGGTGTAAGATGCATGCTTCCCATTATGTGATGGAAGGTACCTACTTTCCATTGTATGATGGAAGGTGCCTACTTTTTGTTATGTGATGAAAGGCACCTACTTCTTGAATTCTTCAACCGTGGTGCCTAATTTCTATTTATGCCAAAGTTTAGCACAACTTTGGGGTTGGTATAATAGAGAAAACATGTCTATAACTAGCGTGAACATATTTCCAGAATCACAACTAAACATGGGATAATGTCAAAGGTGAATCATCACCAATTTTTTATTTGATATGTAAATCAATTTTGTAAGTTGAGAAAATCAAATATCAACGTATTCTAGAAATAGAATATGCTAAAATATCATGATATTTTATCCTACTCCTTTAATTAAGCAAATTATTGTAACATGGTTGGCTACATACCTTATAAATATGCAGACCGCCCCTAAATAAGACCCCCCCAAAATTTTATCTAAATTTATTCTATTGTAAACTGTTAATAAATCTCTACATTTGATCCTGTAAAAAATATTCTAAGTGTTTGGTGATTATTCTACCATTGGAGAAACCTTCTAGAAGTTTAGGCCCACTTACAATAGATTTATTCCCTATTTCCCTTATTTTCTACAATTATTGTAATAGATTAATTTATTTTCTAGTATTTTCCCTTTTTTTTGTAATTTCTAACGAAGTGGTTATTTAGATTTTGAATGTTTTTAGTCTTGTTTCTTAGACTTAGCATGATATTATTGGTTTATACATAAACATCAATGCACACCAAACACCCCCCAAACCATAATCCAATGGACTCATATTTGAAAGAGAAATTACAGACATATATTTTTCACGGTTGCTCACAAGACTACGAACTACCTCTGGTTGACAATTAAATGGAGGTAATTAATTGAACCTTATAAAAACTAACCAATGTTTTCCAAAAATCATGAGCAGGTTATGCATCAACCTATAGATATTCAATATCAAGAGGTGAATGACCGTTTAGGTCTATATTTCCACCCACTTTATATTATCTCTTATTTTGAACAAGCCTTCCAAAGGCTTAACCTCAATTTAGCAGAAGAATCCCTCGATCCTGATAATACTAATGATGAAATATATGAAGAATTTGAGCTTATGAATCAGAGCCTATCATTCCCCATTTAGAACAATATGAGTTTTATCTCAACATGTTCCCCATCCATGAGACCATATTTTGCTCGCTTCTTCCACAAGAGAGAGCTGCTCCTACCGGTGAACCTCCATCTCCATTCCATTAATCCATTCCATAATACAACTTGTAACATATGTATATAACAAAAATAATGTTTATCACCACTACTAAAATCAAAAAATAAAAAATAAATAAAAAAAAAATCAATAAAAAAAATTAAAAAAAATGTTTACTTTATTTTGCATAACATATGTAAATACATCATTTAGTAAAACATATTTTGTGTTGCTTTCTGTTGTTCAGGTTAAACAATATCCTAGCATCGGTTCCTAGGTTCCATCCATTCCATCCAACCTTTTCCATCTTGTGAATAAGTCAACATGAGTCCTATTGATTTATTAACCCCGCTATGCAATCCATACGATCCAGATAAGACAATTCCAATTGATATAAGCCTTATTGACATGGACTAGATTTAATCACCTCCAACCTTTGTCGAGTTTGTCTTATCCAAGGAATTGTTAAAGGCTTACACCAACTATATTATTCCATCCCCTACACGTTTGCCTTCACCTTTACCTTTGGATCATGAGGTTTTCTAGGCATATATAGATGAGGGTAAGCCAAAAGAGTTTTATGACATCTTAGATGATATTCATGTGATACCTACACCCCATCATATTAAGGAAGGTTACCACATGTCTATTGAAGATATGATTGATTTGGACCTTATTTCAGACAAAGACAGTACCCAAATTATCAATCTTAGCAAAAGCTTATCACTTGATGAACTAGAGCAATTCATTGCTCTCCTTAAGAAGAAAAAAAGTATATTTGTATGGTCCTATAAATACATGCCTATTATTGAACCTAGTTTGGTTGTCCACAATCTCACCTTATAGCCTGATGCTAATCCAATAAAAAAAAAACTTAGGACAATGCATCCTACAATGGTACTCTTGGTAAAAATAGAGCTTCAAAAGATCTTAGACATGAACTTCATTGTTCCTATCGACTGTCTTGAGTGGCTCTCAAATATGATACTCATTTGCAAGCCTAACGGTATGACATGCATATGCACTGACTTTTGAGATCTTAACAAAGTGTGTCCTAAGGATGACTTCCCTATCCCAAACATCGATACTCTTGTCGATACCTACGCTAGCCATGAAATTATTTCACTCATGGATAATTTTTCAATATATAACCAAATTCAAATTAATCCTAATTACCAACACAAAACAACATTCACTATAACTTGGGGAACTTTTTATTACAAGGTGATGCTCTTTGGCATGGCATACATTTTCCACATGCCATGACATACATTTTCTATGAATACATGTAGAATATTATCAAAGACTATGTGGATTATCTCTTGGCTAATTCCAAAACTTGACAAGAACATATTGGTGTATTGGAGAAAGTTTTTGACCGACTCCTAGAGCATAATGTAATGTTGAATCCCAAGAAATGTGTCTTTGGTGTTATCTCGGGAAAACTTCTAGGATTCATTGTCTCTGAAAGAGGTGTTGAGGTGGACCCTAACAAGGTCAAGTATATCCTAGAGATGCTTCCTTAAACTAACTTCAATGAATTGCATAGTTTACAAGGAAATATTCAATCAATCCATAATTTTATTACACAACTTTCTAAAAAATGTAGGCCATTCAATACCTACTACAAAATGGGGTGTCATTCTCTTGGAGAGATGAATTTCAAAAAGCATTCAATGAAATTAAGTAATACCTAGCTTATCTGCAAGTCTTAGCTCCTCCTCATCTGGTGCTCCCATTTTATCTTTACATCTCAACAATGAACTTTTCCTTGGGGACAATTCTTGCACAAATGAATGAAAAAAATCGATATCAAGCTATCTACTACATTAGTTGAACATTGGTAAGATATGAAACTAAATACGCTTATGTAGAAAAATTGTGCTTAGTAGTGGTTTTTACCACTAAGAAAATTTGATATTATATGCTTAGCCACACAACTTACATCATATATAGTGAAAATACTTTGCACTACATGATTTCCCACACTTACAATAACATCCACACCGCTAAATGGATAATTATCCTTATTGTATTCAACCTAGAATTCATTAGCCAAATATTCATTAAAGGTCAGGTAATAGCTGATCAACTTGAAAAAGCTCCACTGCCTAGTGATCATATTTTGATTATTGAGCTCCTAGATAATTTGGTATTTATTGTCACTGAAAAAGAAGAATGTGTCATTCTGGAGGAAGACATCAATATCATACTATTTTTTTATTGCTCTGATTTCATGAAAGATCAAGGTGACAGAGTCATATTTCAGCATAGGGGGTACCTATCTTCTTGTTATTTAAACTAGACTTCCAATGCATAGATAAAACTACAAAGTATGAAGCATTAATATTAGGTCTTCAATAATCTATAGCTATGAGCATTAAGAATATTAGTATATTTGATGATTCTCAACTTGCTATAAAGCAATCAACAAAGAATACCAATGCAAAGATCCTACCATTAAACTTTATCATGAAGTAGCAATGAAGTTGCTTTCTAAATTTAATTGGTATGAGATCAATAGTTTACCATGTTCAACTAATAGATTTGAAAATGTGATGGCCTCCCTTGGATCCTTAATTCTAAAAGATACCTTTACATAGGTACAACCCCTTATCATTTAAACGGTCTCTAAATCTATAATTTCTTGTGCTGAGTCAAAATATGAAAAGGATATTTTATTTATCCAATCGGATTTATATGAGCCTTGGTCAAGCCAAATAGTATCCTTTCTCAAGTTTGGAACACTCCCATCTGACATGTCTCGAGCTGCCAAATGCAATTTCAAGAAAAAGGTAGTCTACTTCATTCTTTTGGGGGATGCGTTGTTTAAACGTGGTTATGATGGAATCCTTCTTTATTGTCTCAAGGCTAGTGAGGCTTCAAGAGCCATAGATGAAGCCCATTATGTTACTTTTGGTGTTTATTTTAGTGGAATGACCATTGCAAATAATATTCTATGCATGGTTTATTATTGGCCCACAATGGAACATGATTGTTGCACCTATGTTAAACATTGCAAAAAGTTTCAAGAGCATGCTAATCTAATTCATGTACCATCACAATATTTATAGACCATTCAAAGCCTTTGGCCATTTTCACAATGGGACCTAGATCTAATCGACAAAATTTCACCTCCTTCCTCGAGACAACATACATTCATCATCACAACCACTGAATACTTCACAAAGTGGGTTGAGTGATGCAGGAGCATCCGGTGGTCAAGGAGCAATCTTGCATCCTCCAAATCATTTTATTGTTTGCTTTTATTTTCTAAGTATTTGTGTTGGGTTTGTTTCAAATCTTGGCCCAAGAGGGAGATTTCGTAAAAAGAAGGAGAAGTTTTAGAGTAAAGGCACAAGTTGCATTGGGGTCGCGAAATCGCGACCCCAAGGCTTCGGAAGGGCAATGGCCAGTTTGAGTCACGATATCGCGGCATCTTTTTGCCATGGTGAAGGCAAAGGGGCAGTGGGTCGCGATATCGCGACATGTCGCGATATCGTGACATGTCGCGATATCATGACTTTTTCCGCCAAGGTGAAGGCAAAGGGACAGTGGGTCGCGATATCGCGACATGTCGCGATATCGCGACTTTTTCCGCCAAGGTGAAGGCGAAGGGACAGTGGGTCGCGATATCGCGACATGTCGCGATATCGCGACAAGTATGAAGACAAGCTTGTGACACGCGTCCTCCACGTGTATTAAAGCCGAAGACAAAGCAGAAAAGGAAATTAATTAAACGCGGACACGCGTCCTCCACGTGTATTAAAGTGACACGGTCAGCCGAAGACAAAGCAGAAAAGGAAATTAATTAAACGCGCGGGCTGCCACGAAGATTGAAATTGAAATTGGCGACCGCGTGTATTAAATATGGGAATGGTCTTCACAACAGTACAGAGCATGGACGTTATGGGCGAAACAGAGGCGCGGAAGGACGATCTGACCAAGGCGGCGTTTGCAGGTCAGAGAAGAGCTTTAATGAGGGTTTCATGGTGGGTAAGGCAGGGGCCATTTATTGTGAGAAAATTTGGGGAGTTCGACCGAGGGAGGGAAAAATTAGAATTTGAATTTGTTAGGCAGGGCATTGATGGCCGAGAGGATCGGGGGCCTCGTTAAAAACCCGAAATGCTGTAAGGATGGGGGATGGTGAAGTTCGGGATTGGGGGAGAAGTGGTATACTGGAGTGGCTACTGTAAACCGTAATTGGTTAATTTTAATGAAATTTTAATGAAATTACTGCAAATGTGTTGGTGTGAATCCCGGCTTGCCATCAAGTGGTATCAGAGCGGGAGCTCCTGAGCGTGTAACAGATCGCCGGAGAGAGGCAGTTGCACCAGGATCTGTGGAAGAATTCTAAAAAAAAAAAAATAATAATAATAATACAGAGAAAATATCATGCCTCCACGAAGGGACCGTGGCAGAGCAGGAAATGTGGTGCCGGCCGAAGACTTCCGGGCCTTGCAAAGACAAGTTCAAGCCTTGCAAGCAGAGTTACGCAGAAGGCGCGAACCCGGAGGGGAAGAGGAAAGTGAAGATGAAGTTGAAGAGGAAGAACAGTCTGAGGAAGAAGTAGAAGTTGTGGATCCAGCTCAGGCCCGGTTGTATAAGGCCATCTCTCAGATTGGAAAACAGCCAAAAATGGAGGTATCTACCTACTCGAGAAATCTAAATCCAGAAGAAGTGATTGACTGGATAAACGATTTAGAGGAATATTTCGAGTATGAGGAGATTGAAGACCCTAACCGGGTCAGATTTGCTAAGACCAAGTTAAAGGGTCATGCCAGCATTTGGTGGAAGGGAATGCAGTTGGAGAGAAACAGAAGAGGGAAAGAGAGAATAACAAGATGGGATAGAATGGTGGAGAAGCTTAAAAGACAGTTCATCCCGGCAGATTACGAGTTGGATCTGCTAAGAAAAATGCAGAGCTTGAGACAGACAAACAAAACTGTCCAAGAGTACACTGAAGAATTTTACAAAATTTCTATTAGGACAGGACATTTAGAGGCAAATAAGGAGAAGGTAGCCCGTTACATTAATGGGCTGAGGCTTGGTATCCAGGAAGAACTGAGCCTGGTTCGAGTAAACACCATTGAGGATGCTTATCAATTTGCCTTGAAGGTAGAAGAAAAGCTAAACAGGCGGTTTGAAGGCAAGCAAAGAGGAAGAGGCCGAGGTGGAAGGACTGGTGGGAGGACCAGTGGAGAAAAGTACAAGGATCCGAAGAAGACTGGGGAAGCCAGTAGTAACCAGGACCAAAAAGAAGAAGATGTTTATCAGCCCCGAGATCGTAACAACTACCCAAGAGGACGGGGTGGATCTGGACGAGGATTTGGAAGGGGAGTATTTCGTGGAACATGTTTCCACTGTGGTGAAGAAGGACACCGGGCATTTGAATGTCCACAACACCGAGAAAGAACAAACAAGAGGCCTGAGGGCCCAGCCAGAGCTGTCGTGGCAGAGGAGGATGCTGAATCTGAGCATTCCGAAGAAGCGGAGAGAGGAGAAACAATGGTTGTAAGAAGAGTCCTGTTGAACGAGGAGAAGGACATAGACCGGAGGAAAAGTTTATTCCGCACTAGATGTAAATGTGCGGGCAAGGTTTGCAATATCATTATTGATAATGGTAGCACGGATAACCTGGTTTCTGAGGAAATGGTTACAAAGTTACAGTTAGAAAGGAAGAAACACCCACACCCATACCGGGTCGCATGGTTACAAAAGGACCACGGAGCTTTGGTCAATGAGCAGTGTTCTGTTAAATTTAACGTTGGGAAGTATTGTGATGAGGTCCTGTGTGACATCTTACCCATGGATGTTTGCCACATGTTGCTGGGGAGACCCTGGCAGTTTGACCGGAGTGCAGTACATGATGGCCGTGCCAACACCTACTCATTGACAAAGAATGGTGTACGTCATAAACTAAAGCCCTTGAAGGATACAGATGAAAAGGTATGTAATATTTCCAGAGTTTTTTTAGTTGAGGGGAGAGAGTTTCTGAATGGGTTAAAGCATGAACATTTATGTTATGCAATAATCCCTAGAGTTAGGGGGAAGGAATGCCGGAATACCCCAACAGAAGTTCTAAATCTGCTGGAGGAATTTCCAGACATTGTGTCTGACAATGTGCCTGAGGGCTTACCCCCTGTGAGAAAAATTAGCCATCATATAGATTTAGTACCAGGATCAAGCCTGCCAAATAAAGTTGCACACAGGATGACACCTGTAGAGACTGAGGAGTTAAATAGACAGGTCCAAGAATTGTTAGAAAAGGGATTAATTCGGGAAAGTTTGAGTCCATGCGCAAGCACTCGCAGTCGTCGGCGCCAAAGAAGGATGGGGAATGGAGGATGTGTACAGATTCACGGGCCATCAACAAAATTACTATTAAGTACAGATTTTCGTTACCAAGAATGGATGATATCATGGACTGTTTAAGTGGAGCTGAGTACTTCACAAAGATTGACCTGAAAAGTGGTTATCATCAGATCCGTATCCGAGAGGGGGATGAATGGAAGACAACCTTTAAAACAAGAGAAGGCCTGTTTGAGTGGTTAGTCATGCCCTTTGGACTCGTCCAATGCACCAAGTACCTTCATGCGGCCGATGAATGAAGTACTGAAAGAATTCCTGGGAAAGTTTGTTATTGTTTATTTAGATGATATATTGATATTTAGCCGGACCCTGGAGGAACACCTGATGCATATCAGGAGAGTCTTTGAAAAGCTGCAAGAAGAACAGTTATTAATAAATTTGAAAAAGTGTAATTTTGTCAAGAAGGAATTGGTATACTTGGGGTTTGTAATCTCAGCAGAAGGCCTGAAGATGGACCCCGAAAAGGTGAGAGCCATCATTGAATGGCCTACTCCAAGGAGCACAATAGAAGTGAGGTCATTCCATGGTATCGCCAGTTTTTATAGGAAGTTCATAAAGAACTTCAGCAAGATTTGTGCACCTCTCACCGAGACAATGAGGGGAGATAAAAAGGAGTTCAAATGGACATCAGGGGCTGAAAGGAGCTTTGACACATTGAAGAGAAAAGTTACAGAACAGCCTGTTTTGGCACTTCCAGACTTCAACAAGGTATTTCAGGTGGACTGTGATGCCAGTGGCAGTGCAATAGGGGCGGTACTGAGTCAAGGAGGCAAGCCAGTTGCTTATTTCAGTGAAAAGTTAAATGATGCTCGAAAGAAGTATTCTGTCTATGATCAAGAATTTTATGCTATAGTTCAGGCCCTAAAAAAGTGGAGACATTATTTATTACCAAAGGAGTTTGTGCTGTTTACTGACCATCAGGCTTTGCAATACATTAACAGTCAGACAAAACTGAACCAAAGGCACATGAAATGGGTGGAGTTCCTCCAAAGTTATACCTTTGTACTAAAGCACAGAAGTGGGAAGTCAAACAGGGTTGCAGATGCCTTAACGAATGCGGACTCGCGACTAGATTGACAGTGGAAGTAGTGGGGTTTGAAGAACTGAAGGATCTATACCCTGCAGATCCGGATTTTGCAGAAGCCTGGAAGGCTTGCTCAATACCTCTTACCATAGATAGAACAAAATGGTTGGATTTCTTAATCCAAGACGGGATGCTGTTCAAGGGCAGTAAGTTGTGCATTCCCAGAAGTTCCATGCGGGAGAATTTAATCAAAGAAAAGCACAACGGAGGATTGGCTGGGCATTTTGGTAGGGATAAGACCATTGCCTTGGTTGAGGAAAATTACTACTGGCCACAACTTCGGCAAGATGTACGGAAGTTTGTGCAAAGTTGCAGAATATGCCAGATGGCAAAGGGTGTGAAACAAAATACAGGACTGTACCAACCATTACTTGTGCCTGAGAGACCATGGGAGGACATAAGCATGGATTTTGTTCTTGGATTGCCGAGAACACAGAGAGGAAATGATTCAATATTTGTGGTGGTGGACCGGTTCTCCAAAATGGCACATTTTATTCCCTGCCAAAAGACAAGTGATGCAGTTCACATTGCTGGGTTGTTCTTCAAAGAAGTGGTACGACTTCACGGTTTGCCGAGAAGTATAGTTTCAGACAGAGATACAAAGTTTGTTGGGTATTTCTGGAGAACTCGTGGAAGAAATTGAAGACAGACTTGAAATTCAGTTCAAGCATACCATCCACAGACAGATGGACAGACGGAGGTGGTCAATAGAAGCCTGGGCAATTTATCGCGGTGTTTGATAGTGGATCAACCCAAGGGATGGGATTTAGTCTTACCACAGGCAGAGTTTGCATATAACAGTTCAGTTAATAAAAGCACAAATAAATCACCGTTCCAGATAGTATATGGAAACAGCCCGAGGAATGTGTCTGAGCTAAGAAAGTTGGACATAAGAGAAAAATGTAGTGCCGAGGCAGAAGAATTTGCAGAGCATATAAAAAGTCTGCATGAGGAAGTAAAAAGACAGATTACAAAAATGAACAGTCAATATAAGACAAGGGCAGACCAGAAGCGGCGGTTCAAGGAGTTCGAGATTGGAGATGAGGTTATGGTGTATCTCAGGAAGGAGAGATTTCTCGCCAAGACTTACAATAAATTGAAGATGAAAAAGTTTGGGCCATGCAAAATACTGGGAAAGCGGGAGTCAGGAAATGCGTATGAAGTGAAATTGCCGAGTTGGCTTGATATTTCACCTATTTTTAATATTTCAGATCTCGTGGAATATCATGAGGGAGAAAGTACAGACATGCAAAGTCCAGAACCATGGCAATTTCCAGCCTCTACTCCAAGCACAGATGAGGCCGAGGAAATATTAGATACCCGTGAAGGCCGGAGCACCCGAAACAGGCAGTATATTGAGTACTTGATCAAGTGGAGGGGCAGACCAACTGAAGATGCGACTTGGTTGTCGAAGGCGGAGGTTGACCGCTTGGGTCTCCCCTTAGCTGAACAAAAGTGAGGGTCACTTTTTTTTTTCTACCCCGGGTGTCTGATGCAGGAGCATCCGGTGGTCAAGGAGCAATCTTGCATCCTCCAAATCATTTTATTGTTTGCTTTTATTTTCTAAGTATTTGTGTTGGGTTTGTTTCAAATCTTGGCCCAAGAGGGAGATTTCGTAAAAAGAAGGAGAAGTTTTAGAGTAAAGGCACAAGTTGCGTTGGGGTCGCGAAATCGTGACATGTCGCAATTTCGTGACATGTCGCGAAATCGCGACCCCAAGGCTTCGGAAGGGCAATGGCCGGTTTGAGTCGCGATATCGCGACATGTCGCGATATTGCGACATGTCGTGATATCGCGGCATCTTTTTGCCAAGGTGAAGGCAAAGGGGCAGTGGGTCGCGATATCACGACTTTTTCTGCCAAGGTGAAGGCAAAGGGACAGTGGGTCGCGATATCGCGACATGTCGCGATATCGCGACTTTTTCCGCCAAGGTGAAGGCGAAGGGACAGTGGGTCGCGATATCGCGACAAGTATGAAGACAAGCTTGTGACACGCGTCCTCCACGTGTATTAAAGTGACAGCCGAAGACAAAGCAGAAAAGGAAATTAATTAAACGCAGACACGCGTCCTCCACGTGTATTAAAGTGACACGGTCAGCCGAAGACAAAGCAGAAAAGGAAATTAATTAAACGCGCGGGCTGCCACGAAGATTGAAATTGAAATTGGCGACCGCGTGTATTAAAGATGGGAATGGTCTTCACAACAGTACAGAGCATGGACGTTATGGGCGAAACAGAGGCGCGGAAGGACGATCTGACCAAGGCGGCGTTTGCAATTCGTAGAAGAGCTTTAATGAGGGTTTCATGGTGGGTAAGGCAGGGGCCATTTATTGTGAGAAAATTTGGGGAGTTCGACCGAGGGAGGGAAAAATTAGAATTTGAATTTGTTAGGCAGGGCATTGATGGCCGAGAGGATCGGGGGCCTCGTTAAAAACCCGAAATGCTGTAAGGATGGGGGATGGTGAAGTTCGGGATTGGGGGAGAAGTGGTATACTGGAGTGGCTACTGTAAACCGTAATTGGTTAATTTTAATGAAATTACTGCAAATGTGTTGGTGTGAATCCCGGCTTGCCATCATTGAGTCAATTCCTCTAACTAGTATGATAGGACCTAGAATTATGGAGTTTATACTTCATCACATCATTTATCATTTTGGTATCCCCTTGAAAATCATTTCATACAATGGCAAGTCTTTCAATAACAAGGATGTTTGAGCACTTTGCAATAAATACAATATTCAAGATAGTTTCTTGACTCTTTATTACCCACAAGCAAATGGACAAGCTAAAGCTTCCAAAAAGACATTAATTGCTATTATCAAGAAAATTGTTTAAGAAAATCATAAATATTGGTATACACAAATTCCCTTGGTATTTTGGGCCTATTGAACAATATCCACATGCCTATAGGGGCAATACCATTTTTATTGATTTATGGAGTTGAAGCAATCATACCTCTTGAATTCGAGATCCCTTCCTTGTGAATTTATTTGCAGGAATTCATATATGACGACACTGCTAGACAAGCACATCTTGACCAATTCACACTTATTTATGAGAAGTGATTCAATGCCTTAGAGCATTTATGAATTTACCAAAGTTTCCTCAAACATTCTTACAACACCAAATTCCACCTTCATGAATTCCAAGTAGGAGATATTGCCCTTAAAGAGAACCAACAAAATACCAATGCATTACAACATCTTCATGATAAATTCATGGCTAATTGGTTAGGTCCATACATAGTTACACAAAGAGTGGGTAATGGTACTTATAGGCTTGCCAGTCTAGAGGGAGAGGAAGAATATGAACCACATAATGTTATACACTTGATAGCATTCCATGTATGATTTGATTACTATATATGTATATATACATGGCTAATACACAAAAACATTTGCATACACTTTGTTCATAACATTGAATTTCATCTGCATTCACATTTAAAAACAATGCATTTAGCCACATCACATATTGCATTCCACATTTCACAAAATTGCATTTCATACATTGAATTTACATCCACATTCCACATTTCATATAGATATCATTTATTCAAGGTCTTAATTGATCCAACAAAAGTCATGTTACCTTAATTGGGGACACCTTCACAATGTCATCCACACAATTCCACAAAGTCAAATTGTCATACAAACAAGCAACTTTCATAATTCCTAGGTGTTTTTGGTCACTCAACCACTCCTAGTATTTTTACCAAACTTCAAAATACATGTCGAGATATTTATAGGAGCATTGCACATATTACACTAAGAAAATATTGATTTTGAGAACTGATTCCAAAAATATTCTTGAACCAAGCATAATTCTCACATTTAAAAAAAATATTTTGTCAAATAGAGATAACACCATCCTTGGTAGGAACCTTAAAGTGAAAAGGGTCATCCTTGTTTGTCCCATCATGTAACATAGTCCATAAGAACAATGGTTTGCACCATTATCATAGTTGCTTCCAAATTCAAAAGGTAAAGTAGTAAGGATAGGATACAGTTCTCATCACACTTAGGTTGAGAATACTATTCCCTAAAGCTCTAAACATTTTACATCACACACCATTGATCATTGGGTTGCAAGGATTGTACTACCTTTTCAGTCAAATGGTTAGGTAATCATACCCAAAATTGAAAAAAAATAAAATAAAATTGTGGACTATAGATTTAGCCTCCACCGAAGCTATAGATGCTTGATTGATAGTGGAGTATGCTCATGCATGGTGACATGTCTCTTTTAAAAGAGACCTCTGACTGCTCATATGGAAAATCTAGCCTCTTGGTTTCAACCATAATAGGTTTACCCAATATACTCAAGATGAGTTAATGAACTCACTTGCACACACACTGATTATTGATTGTCTTGAGTCATTACCTTACACTTGATTTGGTAAATGAATTCACTGCACACACATTTGGTCCTAGAAGAATTAGGCAATTTTAATGGGTTTTTTTTATGCCACTAGGATGTTCGAGTCTCTTTAAAATAGAAAGTCTTCCATAGCTTCGTCCATATCAACATCCATATCTTATTCCATATCGACATCTATGTCTTCATCCATATCAACATCCATGTCTTCTTTTGTATCATCATCCAAGTTCATTGATAGGTCATTCATCCCATATGCCACTAAAGTTTGGTGGCATTGATTAAAAAACAATTCTAAACATGGAAAACCAATATCTAAACCACAAATGATCATTAGAACACTTGCATTCCACCTTGCATTAATCATCCATACATTCCATCTTGCATTAATTATCCATAACATATTATATGCATTCATCATCAATAGAAAACATGCATTCACACAAAACTAAAATCCATGTATATATATATATATACTCGCATATGAAAAGCTCATTAAAAAATTTTAAACATCATCATAACTTGGAGATGTTCAAGGTTTTACACCTTCCCTCCAATTAAAAAAATAAGCACATAACTTGGGGGTGTTCAGGGTATCACACTTTTCTCCCAATCAAGAAAACAAGCACATAACTTGGGGGTGTTAAAGGTATCACACTTTCTCCCAGTCAAGAAAACATCATTATAACTTGGGGGTATTCAAGGAATTACACCTTTCTCCCAATCAAGAAAACATTTTAAAAACTTAGGGGTGTTCAAGGTTTCACCAAACATCATCACAATTTGAGGGTGTTCAAGGTTTCACACCTTTTACCAAATCAAGAAAATAAGATCACAACTTGGGGGTGTTAAAGGTATCACATCTTCCCCACCAATTCAACCACTCAATCACATCACATCATTCACATCAATTCCTAGGTCCAAACTATTGCGTTGTTTTGTCAAAGGTTGCACCCTTTACCTTGCATTCACACCATTCAAATTTGCAAAAATCCCTTTTCTAGCATCACAATCTCATTTTCTATTGAGGAAAAAATAGAATGTATCAATTACATCCCAACATTCACTCAATTTAATAGCCTTACTCATCGGCTAAAAACATGGAGTTTCCTATCCTTACCCATACGCTAAAAATACAGAGTTTCCTAGCCTTACCTGTTAGCTAAAAACATGAAGTTTCCTAGCCTTACCCGTCGGCTAAAAATATAGAGTTTCCTAGTCTTACCCGATGGCTAAAAATATGGGTTTTTTTTATGTTTTTTCCAAAAAACCTTCATTTATTAGGGCAAAGAATAGACAAAATTTCAAGTGAACCTTGTATTTAATGATTTATCCTAGTCACCTTGTGGTTTCATTGACTGGTTATCCATACAATATCGTAGGATGGATAAATCACAATAAGGACACTCACATCATCAAAAACCCCTTCATATATTATGGAAAATAATAGATACAATAATTACATTGCAATTTCCCAAGTCAAAAACCCCTTTCATCTGTTGGGGAAAAAATAGACTCACTCACTTGAATCCATATACTCAAAAAGGTAGCTTACCTCCACAAATTAACTCCATATTGAATCCATCAATACATTTCTCATATCTCCATGTCACTATCAAGACCATCTACATTTACATTCAATATTTTCCAAGTCCATATACAAATTCCAGTGAATCTCATATCTAGTAGTTTATTCTACATACTTGGTGATTGCAGTGATTTGAATCCATGCAATTCGCTAAGATGAATAATCTACCATAAGGACACTTACCCATGAACATCATAACCTATCTCCTTAATCGAGATCATAATCACATTTGGTACTTCATATTTTGAGTGAAACCTTGCCAAGAACAATTTACACAAAAACAACCCTTGATATCCTTTTATGCAGGACAAGAAAACATGGATAATTAATATCACAATCACTCATTCATTTGACCATAGTCACAAGACAGGTAAGCCTAGTAGGTTGATTGGTTCCATTGTGGAATTAGGTGAAGAGTTTTCCATAGTCACTACCTGGCCCCTACATTGACTTTGTCATCCTGCATCTTCATAACCTGCATACTCAATGATGCCAATAAGGCATTTTCTTCAGTAGCACCGAATCATCCCAAATTTGGGGTAACCACATTTTTTTTTTATCCTCACACAATGGGATACATCTTACATGATCATAGCCTCTACACTTGGTAAAAATACCTTCTTCTATTGGGGTAAAATTAGACAAATCATATCACATTTTTCAACAACCCCCTTCCCACCATTGGGTCAAAAATGGTATCACATTTTACATAATTTATATCAACCTCATCACCCCAAATTTACACAAAAGCCTTCATCTGTTGGAGAAAAAATAGACACATCATATCACATGTTTTAGTAACCTCTTTACCACCATTGGGGCAAAAATGGTATCACATTTTACATCATTCATATCATCCTCATCACCTAATATTTACACAATACCCTTCATATATTAGGGTAAAAATAGACACATCATATCACATTTCTCACAAACTCCCTTCCCACCGTTGAGGAAAAAACGGTATCACATCATCCATAATTCATTTGCATAAGATTTTTCAATTGGCTTATGAGATTCATCCGTAACCTCATTTTCCAATTGAGGGTGTAAGGTATTCATAAATCCAAATTCTTTTATTCTTTTGTCTTCAAGCTCATGTTCCACATCCCAAGAGAAGCTACTTCTACACCTGGCCAAAACAGGTGTCTTGTGTTTTTGCACTACATTGTGTTTTATGCAAAACAATATAAAAATGGGCATATGTAGACAACAAATCTTTGTCATTTGCCCTCCATATAGGCTTTCCCATCATTTACACCGCAAAAGCATAACTATTTTCCCACCAATTCTTATTTTCTGCCATTTTTGAATATTATTCACATTTATTTAAGTATATTTATTTTATATATTTTTAAATATAATATTTTATATATATTTAAATATAATATTTTATATTATATTTTAATATATGTTTAATAAATATATATTTATTTAACCAAATCAATCCTAGCCATTATATTTCATCTAATATCATCCATTCATACACATTAATCCATGCCACACTCTATATTTATTATCTACCCTTAGATTTGCTTTAATATCATCCACATGATTATCATTGAAACCCTAGCATGCCCTAGGTTAGATTATAAATAAGATCCATTTTGATGGTTCAAACCCTAAGTTTTCCTTGATTCTAGACCAGATTGTCTGAGTTCTTGAGATTAGTAATTCCCTAAGTACCAAAGGCCTTACAATAATCTCTTTGTACCCTACCCTATTCCATTTGTCACATTATATACCCTCACTTGCCATTACTACCATTGCATCCCTCACCCTCGCTTGATCTACTTTTGCAAAATTCTCCATTAGCTACCAAGTTATTACGGGTATATTCTATCAATTCCAGGTACCCACGAGCAACTCTCTACCAGTACCAGGTGCCCACGGGTGCATCCCTATCAGTCATAGGTACCTACAGGAGTTTTCAACAATTGCCAGGTGCCTGCAAGAATTTTACACTTCCATTCTTGAAGTTCCCTAGCCTTTGGGTGATGCTAGGGTATAACTGCACAAGAGCTTTGCATCAGGTTTTTCACATCAGAATGTATTATGTAAGTAATATAGATCTACCCTATTATTTTTATTTTCATAAACATACTTTCTATTTTTGTTCACTATACTTGTAGTATCTAATTAGGGTTTCATTATTTCATACAAAGGATCTCACACTATGGAGCCCTCACAAATACTACTAACTATTTTATGTGTCTTTACATCCAGATATGGAGCATTACATCAACATCTAGAGTGGCCCAATTCTATATAAGGAGAAACCTACTCAACGTTGTTGGGATCAAGATGCGATTAAATACACCATGACCTTGCTTTTTAGGGTTTTGGAGAACCTTAAATTGTTGTAATATTGTATTGAATGGATTCAAGGATCCAAACTTGTAAATAATAGATTTTCTAGACTCCCCTCATCAATAAAGAATTAATTCTATTGTGCAATCTTGTGTCTCTTTTTATTTTATTTTTATTAAAGCATTTTTTCTGTGTGTGTTGCATTTTGCATCTTTCAAGAATTGAAGCTGTAAAATTTATAATTTCAACAAAAGAAGGTGAATCAAATCACCAAGAAATTTAGCTACAAAGGAGGCCAAAAAAAGGTTTGAAAATTAATTTTATGAAAGTATTTTATCCAAGTATTATTTAAATTTATGAAAGCACAATATTCGAGTTTCTAAAACATCAAAATAAAGTCTCGATTTTATATCTTCAAAGTTGAATAAGATTAGAATTCACATCAGATTAAAATATGTACCAAAATGGAGAAGTTAGATATGATATAATGAAAGAGATAAAGTAAATATAAAATATCAAATCCTTACGATCTTTTTGGAAGTTAAATAAGTCAATATAGAAAATTTTGGAGGTAATATACTATCCAAAAAGGAAAATATTTTAGTAAAAGTTAAGAATATTGGTTATCTGGTCAGAGTCACCAAAGGTGAATTCACAAAGCATAGACCAAAGGTAGAGTTACCAAATAAGAAGCCACTAAGCATAGAGCCATGGAGGATCCATTGAAGAAGATAATCCAACAAAAAGGAGGTACCATGGAAGAAAAACCATTGAAGAAGAGCCATCACTTTTAGACAAATAGGAAGATATAACATCATTGAAAGAAAGTTTAAGTGCCATAGAAGAAAGCAATACTCAATAGAAGTTGAGAGATTGTAAAATAGATATTGTGTGCCAAAAGCCAAGGAGCCACAAAATCCAAGAGCTAGAACTATTACAAAGAAGTAGAGAATATAAAAAATTATGAGTTATTAAAATAAATCCAAATTATTCCAGTTACTTGTTTTATTTTGGAATGAAGACATTGGTTATAAAGGAGTAGAAGTTATTGGAGGTAAATAAATGAAGTTACTACCAAGTGTAGAGAAGTAGTGCATTACCATGTGAAAAGAAAATGAGAAATGTTATAAAGAAAAGGAAAAAATGTTTAGGTTAGGGAGTGCCACTTGGTAACATAATTATTAGGAAAGCATTAAAGAGAAGATGTTACAAGGGTGAGAAGCACCATAGAATTTTGAAGAGCCATTGAGGTATAAGGAGGAACTACTAGGAAAAAATATCATTAGAACCTTTCAAGGAATTCAAACACAAACAACTGAGATATTTTTGGATGATAAAAAAAATTAGATATTGAGAAGTGGAAATATTGAAAGAGGTGAGAAGAATCAGCAAGGTTTAGGCACCAAATTTGAGGACAAACTCCCATAGGAGCAGAGCATTGGAGAAGAGACAGTTAAAATAACATTGGGTTGATGTTGGAAAACCAAATAGCACAAGGGTACTAATATATTATCATATACTAATATATTTTTTTATAGATAAAAATGATTAAGTGTGGGGTTTAAATGGGTCCCAAACCCAAGTTCATAAACTGGTAGCTAAACCAATAGTATAAGATAATATAGGCCTACATATTTGCTAGCAACAACCTAAATAAAAAGGTCCAAACAACATTAGAGAAGACTGTATGGAACACTAACATCATATAAATAAAAATACAGTCTAAGTGATACCTACATAGAGGTTTCTTAAGAGAAGTAACTACCTAAAAAACCTATAAAGGGGCTATTATAAAAACCCACACAAGAAAGCTCACAAAATATCCATAAAAACTATAATAGACACCTATACATAAATAAATATGGTGCTAAAAAAGGCCTAGGAAGGGGTACTATAGACTATATTTAAAATCCCACGTAGGGGATCAAAAGACCAAAAATAGAGAGACCCAACATAAGAAAAAATAGAATACTCAATAGATCCAAACGTAGACATCTATAACATATTCATTTGCATGAGCATCTCTAGGATGGTTTAGGAGTAGCACCTTAAGAGTCTCACTAATTTTATCCATGGCGTTGATAATATTGTTGATTATGGTAACATGGATTGTGTTGCAAGTAGTAATGCAAGGATCATCACTATATTCATTCCAAATGTGGTAAGGAAAGCTCTGAATGGTATCAACCCTTAATTTCTTAAGTTGGGTTGACCTCCTAAATTGAGGTGGATGAAGTCTTTAGTGATATTTTGCTTAGATCCTTTGAACTTGCTTAGAAATGAAATTAGACTATGAGGGTCTAGGAAGGTGTGATATAGGGGATCAAGTTTAAGGGTAGATGGCTCAAGCAAGGCCATTTTGACAATATTGAGGAGAAAGGAATACAAAAAAAGCTTCAAACTATCAAGGACACACAACTAAGAACAAAACTAGATGACAATAGACCAACATAGACCAAGGATGTAAATGTAGAATTTTTTTGCAGCATAGATGCCCTTTTTATGAGTTAAGTTGGTGTGATTGGTAGAACACATAATAATTCTCCCTAGGGAATCGAAATATAAAAAAATAGATATGGCACAGGATAGAATTCATACATGATAGGACTGGGAAATGATTGGGATTGCCAAATGACTAAAAAAATGAATCTCAAAATTCACAAGACATAAAATTAAGCATATCAAGAATTGATACACATTAACATTATTAGATAACATCTAATTGTATAGCCTAGACTTACTCATGGACTTGACATGCTTCCAAAATAAAACCATGAGGTAAACCCACTCACAGGGCCTATATTGGTACATTACATACTTCATGAAAACGAAGCAAAAGAATCAAAAACTAAAACTAATAGCAAGATAGAGATTCATGCTAGTAAAAAAAGTTCTACCATAAGAACTAGAACCAAAGAAATACATCATGTTGACTGCCAAAACTTGTGACCACATATTTCAAACCAAATCATTATTATTAGTATTTAAAACTTCTTGGGGAAAGCTTTCTTTTCAAATGGATAGATATTTATGGATCTCCCCAATTGGCAAGAATATATGTAGGTCTATTAGCTTCATGGTACACATGGTTGATAGAGATATCATTGAAAATTTGGGACAACTTCTTAGATTCTTGAACAATAGTTATGACATTCCAAGAGGACAACCTATTGTTTATAAGATAATTTATAATTTTCAAAGAATCTCCCTCAGTAAAATTTAACCTTTATAATCCTTGATAAGATCTGCCCTCTTCACAAGTCATGACCTTCAAGAAATGATTAGTTTGGCACCCCAGATACTCAACATAAGCTATAATAATTTATCCAGTGCTATCTCTGACTAGGCCACCTACACCAGCATCCCCTGGGATTACTTTGGAGGCACCACCAAAGCTAATTTTTAATTATTCACTTGGAGGAGGAATCAAATGGGAACCCACTATGGGATGGGGGGTTGGTAAACTAGAAGTGGAGTTGCATGGAATATTTAAATAAAATAGCATAATAGACTCCAATCTAGAATGTGGTGATTTGGGACAAGTGAAGAGTTGGGAATTCTCAACAGCAAAGGTAATAGCTTTATTGGTAACAAAGATGGGATTCATAGAGGGAGAAAAAGCCCTACTATTTCTTTCAAGCCACAATTACCATAAGATATGATGAAGGGTCACTTTCCATAAAGAATATAGTCTAAGATTTTTTAATGGAGTAGGTCATTAGGTGAAAAGGTGACTCAACAAATTAGGAGGAACCCAAGATATATGAAAAATATACATAAGTTTATCCAAAGCTATATTGGATAAAGGGCACTCTAGAAGGAGGTTATTGGTAGATTCCTAGGTATTCATGTACAAATAGCATCTATTGGGGATAAACATGCCCTCTTTCATAATATTATCAATTGTTATAATCTTATTTTGAATGGCCAACCAACTGAAATGAACAACTTTTGGTATGAGATATTTAATTCACACAATTATAAGGGATACGGGCCCCTTGATAATCAATAGTTATATCATGAGAAAATTTAACAGTGAAAAACCCCAAATTAGTTTCTTTCTAAAAAGGAGAATCAAAGGAATTACTAGTGGGGATGACTATTGCATTTAGGATGGTTTTAAGAACTTGTGAGGTAGCAAATTTTTGACCATTATCACATGGAATATGGAAATGTTTCCAACACTTGGAATCTAATGGAATATCAATGAAATATTCAACGTTGTTGCAAATTAATGTGTTGAGGAAAGGTTGTAAGACAATAATTTCATTGTTCTATAAAGTGATTAATTAGAAATCCACTTGTCATTCCAAAAATAAAATTTTCTCCCTATGCCTAGTTGCCATATTATCCCCTTTTTAATTAAATATTTGGTTTGCGTAATTTATTTCCAAAAAGTGGACCCATCTCTGGGAATATCATACTTCAAGAAACAATGGTTTTGAAGATATTTTCTATTGAAAATTGAGACTCATTCAAGGTTGTTGTTGGTGAAAACCTTCTATGCTTGCTTGAATAACAAGGTTGTGTTCATATTACAAACTCTTTGGATCCTCAATCCCCCATAATGTTTTAGGGAGCACACATTGCCCCAATTGACCAGATGAAATCTTTTCATGTCCTTGACATATAGCCACACAAATATTTTTTGAATTTGCTCAATTTTCATGCAAGTAGTAGTAGGAACTTTGAATATGGATATGAAATAAATAGGAACACTTTGAAGACAAGCCATTTTCAGGGGGTGTTTTACTTCTTGAGAGAGGAGGGTCCATTTCCAGCCTAAAAGTTTTTCGTTAATCCTCTCAATAACACTACTCCACATGGATTTCCTTGAAGCACTGGTGAAAATAGGGAGGCGCAAATATTTAGTAGGTAACTAAGATATAACACACAATAAAATGCATGCAATATTTGCTTTTATCTCTTGGGGAGTGTTAATGAAATAGATTTTTATTTTAATATAATTTATTTTTTGACCTACAACCTCCTCATATGTATCAAGAATACTCTTAATAGTTTTTGCTTCCTACCCAAAATAATGAGTAGCAATGATGGTATCATCAGTGAACTACTTGTGAGATAAGGATCTTAAATTGGATGCAGCCTTAATACCTAAAATTATGCCATTGGAGTAGGTATTTTTAAGTTATATATCCAAGTTTTTAGCAATAATAATAATAATTATGGGGGAGAGATGATATCCTTGTCTGAGGCACCTATTACTAGGGGAAAACCCTATTGTAGAACCATTTAAAAGGACTAAAACCTAAATATTAGAGATGCAATTGTAAACAAGATCAACCCATTCCCTATGAAATCCAAATTTGAGAAGGATAACAATCATAAAATCTTTGTTGACTCTTTTAGATGCCTTATTCATACCAATTTTGAAAAACATGGTAGTTTTTTTTGTTAAGGTTAGAATGAAGAACTTCATGTAATGTGATAACACCATCAATAATATTTCTTTCTTTGACAAAGCTCCCTCTTTGAGCCAAAGGGCCCTTGATTTTTGCATCCATAAAGTCTCCTCTTTAGCCAGTACATTATGATAGTCTACAAGAACCTATCTCTCTTCATTTCTGAGTTGTTCATTGAGCTACCCATTCTGAATTTGGAGTTCAATAATTTTAAGATTTTTCAAAAAAATTTAACTTATTTTCAAATATGTTACAAAAAAATTCTCTATTCCATACTCAAATATTTTCTTTGACACACTTAAATTTTTTAGAAATACTAAAAGTAAAGGACCCATGATAGTCAACTTACCATCAGTTGGCAATTTGCATCCATAAATATGGATGTTGAGTCCACATAGCTTCAAATATGAACGAAATTTAGAAACAAGGACATTTATCAAATTCAAACAGTAAAGGCCAACGATCAGATGTAACTCTGGGAAGATATATAAAAGTGCCACCACCCATCACCTATATAGCTTCTTGAGACAAAAAATACTATCAAGTTTTAGTTGAATGTGCTAATCCCCAATTCTCCTATTGCTCCAAGTGTATTTTACCCATTTAGTCTAAAACTCCATAAGCTCACAATAAATGACAAAGTTATAAAAATACTCAATGCTCCTAGAGGGCATCAGGTTCCCTCCTTGCTTGTCAAAAGGAAAAAGAGGAGAGTTGAAATATCTAGCAATAATCTATGAAAGGTTTAAGAAAGAAATTCTCATTTGGTTCAAAGTATACCATCAGCCCCTATGGCTGAGAGGATTGTTAGAGGTGTAGACATTGGATAAAACCCAAGAGAAATGATTACTTTTAATAAAAACATCATATTGAGGATCCTATCGAAAGAGGAAATGATTTTGCCTTCTAATTTTTTTGAGTCCTAAATACAGAGAAGTACTGCAGATGTATCTTGAGTGGGGCAAAAAGCAAACTCACCATTTTTCCAAATAGAATTTGTGGTTTTCTAGATTTTATTTTGGTCGATATTCATTTCTTGCAAAATTATGATAGTGGGTCTATGTTCTTTCCTCAAAGTGCAAATAAGCCTTTTCTTGAAAGCACTATTCATACCTATCACATTCCATGAGAGGATCCTCATTTGGAATTTTTAGAAAGTTTTCAGCCTCCCTTAGATTACTGCAAGGGAGGTTTGGGTATTTTTTATTCATCCTTCTCATGTTTGAGAAGATCTTGAAATAGGGTTTTTGGGTACCATTTGAAATATCATTTTTTATTTACTTTTTCTTTTGATCATTTACAGAGGGTATTCCCTTATTTTTCTTTTCGATATCGATATCAATAGAAGATTTCTTGAGACTTCTAGTTTTAATGGGGCTAAAATCATATTTATCTTCTTTCTCCACTTTATTTGATATGGGACCACCAATTTCTATATGCCCCTTAGGGGTGGATGGAGGTTTTGAGACAATATTGGAGGACCTATATCTCGATGGGGATTTAGGCTTCTCTTCATCAAAAACTAGGGTTTTAGTTGGATTTGAGATAGTGTTGCCCTCACCAATTTTTAGCTCATGAAAATTAGTTCCTTTTAAAACATAAAAATGATTTTGAAAGGTAAAAAGGGAACTCAACTTTGGATGATAATTCTTCGAATATTGGATTTCAATCTGATTTACTTTGGAATAATATAGAATTTGTTCCTTCTTCTGGTAGATACTTTTTTGCTTATTCTTGAGGGGTCTGCCTTGTTGTTGCCTAGACTACAACCCACTTTAAGAGGTTTTGGGGAATTTCATATCCTTTGAGTTTCTTAGCAATGGATATTATGTTTTGAGATGGCCCTGAGCCTTGCATTCAATGTATAATGCATGCTTATTCTCATGTTCTATGGTTTGACATTTGTGAAAGGATCTATAAATGAAATTTATCCAAGTGGGAATCTAGGAATCTAGATTGGTACTAACATAAATTCTAGCATGTACCATGCGAGTGTGTGCTCTGGTCATTGGGTCAATAGAAACCAACTCATCTATATATTTTTCAATACCTTTTAAAATATCTTCATGCCAAAAATGGATAGGTAGATCTAGAAACTGAACCTAGATTGATGCAAAATATTTACCCCACATTTGAAGAAAGATACTCTTCCCATCGAATAACCAAGTACCCTTGGTAAGGATCCATGATGTATCTTCTTCATTGTTGAGTCGAATGAGGATACAATCCTTTCAAAGGTCAACCAACTCCATATTGCCTAGGGTTTTCCATTTGGTAGAGGCCCACCATCGAACAGATTCTATATTTCACCATTCTCCAACATATTTCCCCACCATATTGTGGGATTCAATAGAAATGTAATCCACCATTAGGGTTTCAGGAATTACCAAGTCTTAACCCACTAGGGGTAAGATCTTTTCACTTCCTGAAGGATATTTCATAGATAATTTTAATTTCTTAGCATAATATTGAGGAGAGGAATCACTATCTTGATAGAGGGACTTATTGTACATGTATCCCTTATTAAGAGTATTCTTACCCCCTATGGTCTCTATGTTACTAAAATCATTAGTATCTAACACAACACCTTTAGTTTTAGTAGAAACTATATCACCCATGACCATTGTGGGAATTCCATATTCATTTACCTTATTTGATTTTCCATATTTCATCATAGTCATAGTCGAAGTCACAAATGTCATCTATGAAGCTGCTTGCATCAACCCAGATGAAACCCTCAAACAATAACTTGCGAAAACTATCATTCACACATAGGTATGTGCTAGGATCTTTGTTGTTCTAAATGATATTAAAATTTGTGGAGATGTTCTAGGGTTTATCAAGCATCTACCATAAAAATGTTAGCTCAATCTAAGTCTGTATGAGTGAAATATAGTCAAAACAAGGTTTACAATTTGGATAGTCCTATGAAAAACGTCCTCCTATCAAACCTTGAAATTATACTCAAATATAACTTATTATTTAGAAGTTTAAAAGATATTATCAAATTGATCATATATACAATATTTAGGAGAAATAAGGAATTAACCTTAAAGAATATAAATTAAAGATTATATTGAAACTAAGGAAATAAAAGGTTATCAACATAAAGTTGGAGAATTAAAAATTGTCATACTCTATCATTTTAAAAACTAAAGAGAATAAAATATTAGAAATTTATTATCTTAAACTAGGGACTTATAAGGTAGTCAACCTCAAGTGTTTTAAGAATTTATATGTTTATTATTCAAAGTAAAATGGAAGAAATAGCTAGAAATGCATTCAATAAAAATAATTAAGATCTATTTCATAAGCTTAGGTTTTATTCACAAAACCTAATAAGTACCTTTGACAGATTCATATATTTTTCTACTGATTTGAAATAAATGTTATCCTTGTTTCTCAAAGAAGCTAAATAAGGAAAAGTTATGTCACTAATTTGATATCTTCATGAAGTATTATTTAAGACTTAGTGTAATGCTCATGATTAATCATTTATTGAGTTCTTTCAAGGAATAAAATAGAAGAAAGAAGAGCATACTAGTAATGAACCTTTGAATCCAAGTCATTATTATTGTGATGATGTACTAACTCATTGTATTGAAGATATACCTATAGTGGAGATGCATAAATTAAGAAGAAGAAGAACAAGTAATAGGAAGAGGAAGCATGCCAGAAAAGAAAATATGAAAATGGAAGACAATACTTTTAAGTTGAATTTAAATGTAAATTTATATAAGGTAGATCAAAATGAACTGAAGGAACAAGATGAAGATCATTATTAAATGCTAAAGTCTTCAATAACCAGATAATGTAATATATGCAATTTTAGAATATATTACATTATTTAGTATATGATAATGTACCACTTTGGATACATCTTTAGATTAGGAGTGTCTTAGATAAGATTGTGAGTTATATATTAGGTAATGTAATAATGTGTAGGAAATGCACAAGTATCTTGTAGTTAGGTGTGCATGTGCACATGTCTCCTTAGAATAGGAAAGTGGAGAGTCACATACTAGTA
This sequence comes from Wollemia nobilis, assembly GCA_028583015.1. NCBI lineage: Eukaryota > Viridiplantae > Streptophyta > Pinopsida > Araucariales > Araucariaceae > Wollemia > Wollemia nobilis. The sequence continues at coordinate 46,868 of JAQPPZ010002571.1, read as the reverse complement.
TATGTTTGTAATAAAACATTGTAATATGTATCTAAAGTTCATTGCTCATAGCATGCATTAGTAGATCTTTATTCAATAATATTTACACTATTTTCATGAGCTTTTGTTAATGGTAGCTTTATGAGTTATTGTAGAAGTATTTCATGAATTTTAGATGATTAGTATATTTTCATTATCTTATATTTCATATTTAATGCTTATTCTAGATATTTTGGATGATTTTCATTAGGTATTAGTATCAACATCTAAAAATTAGTTGAATTAATCCATCCATCCTTACTTTGGATCATTCAACATGTGTGTCATCCATAGTTGGATTAGATTGTATAGAATGGAATGATATGGAGGAAAAGCTTATATGATACTGAATAATATTGTATGGGGATGAATGACATCAAATATATCATAATTATTATTAGTTTAATCAAACATTTGAATACTGTAGTTACACCCATATTGAACACATGATTTGATATTATGTAAATATTTTATTTTGAAAAAGAATTTGAAATTTTTATATTAATAAAATATCATTTGCAAGTTGTGATGAGACTTCTACCAACTTAGATAACAAAAAAACATGTTTAAAATAGTAAAAGAAGATCTGAATTAGAGCCAAATATTCTAAACCATATTTTTACAAGGGTTTTCCACCTATTTAAAATAATAAAATAAGATCTACATTGGAGTCAAATATCCTAAACCATATTTCTATAATGGTTGTCCAAATTAGCTAAACATTGAATTTTCTCACCAACCTACCTAATATTCTCATCCTCAATAGCCATATCACTATGCCACTAAAACCCTACCTCCTTCTTAGTACCCATCTTAACCAATAAGTATACCACTTTATTTAGATATATACTCACATAAATTGGAATCACAGCATCTAATTCCCTCTACAATTCCTTAATTTGGGTGAGAAGAATCCTCAATTTGCATATCTTCAAATCAAAGTTCCTCATGCAATCCAAAGCTCCTACCAATGTTTAAAAATTGTATTCTAGAATTATCCTTTTGTAACCTTGTTTTACAATTCAAATAGAAGTCAATTTGATAGCTAAAGCTTCTGCTTCATTGTTTGTAGCCCATCCTAGAACTTGTAGATACCAATAGAGCATTATCCCAACATGATTCCTATAGAACACTTAAATATAAATCTACATGAATTACCTTTTTTAGCTCCATAAGTATTAATTTTAATCTAACCTTTTTGGGGTGGTTTCTACCTAGATCTATCCTACCTCTCTTGAACTTAAGCTTCCTTTTGCATCGTTTCTCTATCAGCTTGATTTTTCTCTCTGGTATACATTACCATAGTTTTGATGAGTTTTCTCCAAATGACCTATCATTTCACTCAAACCACACTTTCTACCAAATGAATTTTAATCTAATATTCCAACCAATACAAAGAGAATTATATTTAATTCTACCCCTCTTCTATATTTCCCAAATATTAATCCAATTTAAATAACCATTAGCTCAAATTTTATAAGATAAGAACCATCACTCCTAGATATGACATGTAAATGGGCATTCAAACATCAAGTTATTAGATATTATCTCACTCTTTTATAATAACACATATTGAGATGAATCTACAATTCCACTACATCTTAGATTATCAAAAGTAAGAATTACATTATGCATGAACACCCAGCAAAAGAAGTTTTACTTTTGACCAACCCTTGGACTACCAAATGTTTCTTCAATAATCAACCTAAGATGCATGATGATGAGGTCTTATAAGTATCTTATCATATCCATCCTTCATTGTGTAGACTCTAATATTTCCATATCCTAAAGCTAATTCATACCCTTCATATCTACCTATGAAAAGTATTTTTACCAAGATTTTAGTCATGGTGAGTGTCAATTTTAGAGGGATTAGAATTTTCCACTCATCCAACATTTTAAATTGCTTAAACTTATAATCCTCCAACTGACTAGTGTTAAAATAACTTTCAATATGGATCCAACCCATGTTTTCCATGGTTGTTTTTAATGGTTGTAGTTTTGGGAATTCAACAATGATAAGTGTATATTGATATGATGAGTCTATCCAAAATCGTGCCTTATTTCCTCTCCCTACTATCAAAATAATTCATATTTCACTACCTATGATACTAAATTTAGAGTTTGCCACACCAAGGACCCATTACCATCCAAAGAAAAATGACTAACCTAATTCGAGTTCACCTGTCCCAAATACTTACTAGTTAAAACTCCACTGAATAAAGAAGTTGGTGGGGAAATCCACCTTGAGTAAATATTTCTATACAAACCTTAATTATTTAACTTCGATCTCCTTAGTTCCAAATATCACTTTACCTTGGGCTATATTACTTTCTTCCAACCTACTATGACCCATTTCCTCTCTCCTTTTACAACTTTGCATAAAACTTTTCTAGCCATCTTGTCTAACTGTTTTTATACGGTATGTGGAGAAACAAGGATAGAAAATTTATAAATTGACATAGCCTGAATGACTAACTACAAAAAGGTTAATATACCCCCTTAGCTTAACCATTTGTGAAACCAATTATTAATTCTTTTTTTGATACAATTCAAAATATTTCTTTAGATATCTATTTTTATTTTTTTTAAAATGCAAAGGGAACCCTAAATATACAACTGAGAGGGAAGTCTTATGAATCCTAAGATCTCTAAAATATTATCCTAAAGCGTTTGATCAATATTGAAAAATACCAATTTGGATTTTTTATCATTGATGACTTGGTTTGTGACCCTAAGTAAAATGTTAAGAGTATCTCTAATAATTCTTGTTTCCTTGAAGTTGGCCACTCCCACCAATATTATGTCATACACAAACTATATATTAGTCAAAAATAATCACCCACCTTCATATATGTTAAAAAATATTGTTGTCTTCTCCTCAAGATGAGTCTACCCAAGCATTCAACCAATATGAGAAGAGTATAATGGGAATAATGATCTCCTTGATGAAAGCCTCGAGTAGCTCCAAATAGTTGTGAGGGAAGACCTTTGATTGACATTGAGTATGTTATAGTAGAAATACAACTCACGATCTATTTTATCCAATCCTGGGAGAAACTAAAGGCTACCATAATCATTGAAAATAAACTCCACTCCACCCTATCATAGGCATTTGACATATCCAATTTCATGAACATTCCCCTATTACAAAAGTTTTTAATTGAGTGGATTGCATTCTAATCTAAAACCATACCATCCAAGATATTCCTACCCTATACAAAATGTCCTTGATCTAAGGATAAAATGATATGTAGGAGATGTTTTATTTGCTCAACCATTACCTTTGTGATTATTTTATATATGACATTGCATAAAGAAATAGGTCTATAATATGAAATATGCACCCCTCCTCTTCTTTGATAAATAAGGTAATGAATGTATTATATATTTATTTAAACATTCACTTATTACCTCTAGACTTCTCTATAACAACCATTACATTCTCCTCCAGTTTGTCCTAGAAAATTTGAACAAACTCAATTGGAAAGCCATCTAGACATGGTATTTTTTTTCTACTCATTCCAAATACTACTTTTATCAGTTCCTCTCTATCAATGGGTTTAAGTAGGGTCTATTTTTATTCTTCAAATAAAATAGAGGATATGACAACAAGAACTTACTTTTTAGACTCTTCATATTGCACCATACTTTCCTTAAATAATTTAGTAAAATAATCCATTGAATGGAAATGCATACCTAGGATTGTATCAAATGAGTGTCTATTTTCATCTTAAAGAGCTTCCATATTGTTCATTCGTCTCCTAGAACAAATAGCTTAATGAAAATTTTGATTATTTGATAACCTTCTAATAACCAAGCGGTTCTTACTTTGTTTTCAATAGATCTCCTCTTGGTTGTCAATTTCCTCAACTACTTCATGCAATGCATCATCCTCTTCTTTGAGTTTCTCTATAATTATTTCTTCGCTAAAGTGTTTTTGAACCCCATATCATCTGGCCACCAATGGAGCTCTTTGGACTTGGAAGTTTCTCTTGGTAGCTCACCTCCATTGTTTTAGTTGGTCCTTAACATAATTAAGCTACTTGTGGAATCCAAACATTATTATCCCATATTTTGGGCATCCCTCTTTCCACCACTATGGAATTTTATTTTAAAGTTCCTCTTTTTGCAACCAAAATTTTTCAAATCTAAATTGTTTGTGATGCTGCCCTATCTTTATCACCCCTTCCAATAAAATGAGAAAGTGATCCAAATTTGGACCCTCTAAAATTTGCAATTTAAGATTCAATTTCAAAAACACCTCCTCTAAAACCAAAAAATGGTATAACTTCACCTTCCTACTATGTGGCTCCCTCCTCTTATTAGTTTAAGTATAGTTGATTCTAAGACATTTAATATCCACCAAGTGTAATGGATGGACTTGGGCAATCATAATTTGATCCCCTGGATCCAAAATTGGGGTTCCCCCTTCTTGATATTTAGATGATAATTCAGCGTTAAAATACCCAACAACATTCTACTATAACTCCTCCCTTGAGAATTGCATATCATGCAATACTTTCCATTGACAAATTTGATTATCTAGGTTTTATGTCCCATAAAAATTTATAATTAAAACCTGCTCAACTGTCACATTATTCCTGAAATGTGATGCGAGGACACTCCTCCAAGCTATATATTTTATTGTTACTCATTCAATATAGTTATAAAAGGTAACTATCCCCCTTGAGGCCCCTTGGGAAACCACTTCCATATGTCCAACACCCTTCTAAATTCTATTTACTATTTTACACATAAGATCCAATAACATTTTTGTCTCCTATATAAGCAAAACAAATGTTTTACTTTTTTCTAAGAGTCTTTGAACAACAAATTGATGGTTTCTACTATTGAAACCCCTAACATTCCATGATTATATAATCATTGGTTATCTTGAGACCACTAAGAGTTTATTGGCTTCATAATCTCCTAGTGATAAGTTGATCTCCTTGAGTTGCTATCAATACTTTATTTGATTTTCTACCCACTCCTTATGAATTGATATTCTGTGATCTCTTTTCCACCTGAGTTATCCCTAGAGTTGGTTTTTATCTATTATTTTTTGTTATGCCCATGATGACATCCTTAATTAATTATTGCTCTTAGTTATGCACTATCAATACTCCTACAATATATGATTACGGTAACTCACTACACTTTATTACCTGCTCTAGGATAGGAGGAGGTGAAAGAGGGGTTTGAACATGGTTATTATTTTTATTATTCTTTTTCAATCCTTCCATGAATTGTTCTTCTTCCTGGTCCACTAATGTCTTGAAGATCTCATACCTATTTGAGGGTTTGAGTTGGGTTTTCTCTTTGCTAGCTTTTTTCTTTTGTCTTATCCCTCTTTAAGGGTGTTTAAAATCATCTCGACATGCTTGTCTGCCCTAAGAAATGTTGGATGTTTCTTTATTGGTTGTTGGTATATCATCCTTATGAAGATATGACATTCCTAGAGGACCCTCCATTTTTGTGTTCATATATTTTGGGAAAGACAAATCCAAATACCCATATTTACGGTAAACTCTACACCTTCAGGGCAATGCCTCATAATCTAGTTGTAAAATCCAAGATATACCTATAAGTTCGAGTTCAACCTCTACTTACAAAGGTTGGTTGAGATCCATTTCTAGCATAAAGTATTATGCTTCCTTCCATCATGTCTCTAGAAACACCCAAATATCTTCTAAGGGAATTACCAATAATTTTGAGTACTTGCTCACACCAAAATTCCATTGGGAGTTCATACAAATGGATATAAACTAGAATAGTAATGGGTTTAATTCGGAGATCAAATCTCACTCTCCAAGGAAGAAAAAATAATCCTATCAGACCATAATTCCTATTTTCCAATTCAAAAGCCCCATTTCTATCAACAAGTGAGGAAAAACCAACAATAACATATCCATTAAGAATAAACCACAAAGAATTCTCAACAAGAGGCTCCCAATTTTGTTGAACCCACGAATGCAAAAAAAATAGGGTAGGGCAAATACCTATGAATTTACAAATGATATCATGATTGGCTCTAATAAGACTATTTCTTCTACCATCATTTGTTCAATGATAATATTTGTGATTGTAACTCTAGCAAGCATTCATTAACTATTTGTGATATTGATATTTTTCCAAGATTAGTAAAGAGATTTTTTAATGCAGTTTTTATGCTTCTTCAATATTTGTTGGAGATTTTTCCTTCAACAAATCTGCAAAAGAACTCTATCTCTCTTAAAAAATATTTGTAGGTGTCCCCATTGGGCCCTTTTGGGGTAACAATATTGTCTTCAATTTTATAGAAACTAGAAAGTACTTACCGATGCCTTAGTTTTCTCTTCCAAAGCTCTAGGCTCGTTTTTCTATATTATATATATATTAACATTTGAAGTGTAGCACCCTAAAATTGGCGCAGTTAAACCATCAGTAAAAAGATAAAAATTTGAATTTTAACCCTCGAAACCACTTGTTAACTGCTCACCTCATTTTTTGTGCCATTTTTAGAATTTGTTTTTACCGTTGGATGATATCATCACCGATCTGACAGTATCATCTTAGATCAAACGAATTCGTTTGGGAAAGAACGTCTAGATGATTTCATCCCAAAATTGAATTTTTATAATTAGCTTATGTTTCAACAACCTCTCCAACTTGGGTAGAAGCGTGTCTGCACGGTTGGATATTCCTACATTGGAGATCTCCCAGATTGGGATGATCCCCAACCTCCTAACCTCCCCCTAATCCTATATAAACTGGAGATTTTCCTAGTTTATCCCATTGGTTGATCATTCCCCTACAACTCTAGTTTTGTGTTGTATTAGAACATCCTCACTCGCATCATTTGCATTTGTATTTTCAAGTTTTATTGCAGGATTTTACTGTGTTTCAGCTAGAGGAAGCTCGGATCATCGTAGGCGATCCAACATGATTTTGGATGATCCTGATGAGATCGGTGATGATATCGTACGATTGTAGATGATTTCGACTACAGTTCAGATTGGGGGCAACCAGAGCCCTGAGTTTGCATTTTCTACCTTTCTCTCTTATTTAATTATGCATTAGATCGATTTATTTTTGTTTTGCATCTTGGAGTTCACCTCATTTAGCATATTTGTATGATAAAATTCAAAATAAGTTATTAAAGTAGTACCTCCCATTTGATTTGTTATCTGGATTTATTATTTAAGTATCTATATTGTTATTTCTATCATTTTGAATCATTATTGCAATTACAATTTTTGTTTTTGGTGTCTGTTTCCATGATTGTAGGTTTTTGACAAATTCATCTGATGAATTCATCAGGTCATCGATGATCTTGTCTGATCTCATACGATCGCCTGTGATTTGGGATGATTCTATATAATTATAGATGATCCTGTCATATCTGAGATGATCTGGACTCCTACAAGATTCAAAATATTCATTAGACATCAGGAATCAGGTGTATTCCTCTCCATTTCACATAGTCTCTGTATTTAGGATTCATCCATGTTTGTTGTCTGCATATAAACTCAAAATTTCATATAGAATAGCTTAGATTCATTTTGGCCAACCTAGGAATATGAATGATTGAATATAAAATGAATACATAAAACCCATTCTCAACCTAGGCATGGAAATTGCCACTTAAAGTTTCCTGGTGAACCCCACCATCTATCGAAAATTCACCCTTATACCCCTCCCCTGAGAGATGCGGCCTTCAAAGGGCCTCTTCGTCCGAGGTATTGTCCCATCCTTCTCGCATCCCCCTTTCGGACACGGATCCTTTAGCCTGAAGGTAAGGGTGCGAAAAATTTGGGCGATACATGAAGTATAAAAATAATAGAAAAATAATTCTACATAATTTATATACTTTTGTAATATTTAATATTAAAAAATTGATAATTAAATTAGTTATATCTGCCCATGTGAGGGAGTTTGAGAGGAGTGGGTAGTTGAAACTCTCGCCAGGTTCAAATCTCTCCATCTCACATGTTTGCGGATATGCTATGTAAAAGTTTCCTAGGGACCCTAGTGGTGGTGTGTTTATCCATCCGCTTGATGTAATAATGAACTTAATGAAATATAATTAAATTAGTTTACCATATAAATTAATATAAAATCTATATTTATATATATCTTCAGCAAAGAAAAATCGTAAGCCATCTTATAACCACTTTACTTGATATTGTAAATCTTTGGGCCACCTTACCATAACTGATGACTTGTTAAATTTAAAATAAGATAACCTCTACCAAAGAACAATATATTTTTGTTTCCCTAATTATATTTTATAAGCTCTTGAGTAAGACACATTGTCATCCATCGTTGCTTGCGTGGCTATTTGTTAGTTCCATTTCTAGAAAGGACAACTTGCACGTTTAAACGGGAATGTGCGAATGATGCAAAATGAGACGAAGAAACTTAAATGTGTTGAAAACTGGATGAACATTAAATGTGTATCATATAATGAGAAATCTGAATATCTCAGGATTAACTGTGTATTAGGTCATAGGATTGACATGAGAAGGAGATGGTCCAAAATGCAAAGGGTATGAAGAGACCTTGTATACCTCCCTTATATATAAACAAGGAGCTTCTTAACATAAACAAAGGTGTTCGAAAAAGAAAGGAGTTTTATATAAATACAAATAAATTAAGGTTGAGATGGTATTGGAAAAAATTGACATAGTAAAGCTCCTTCGTGATTGGGTTGATGATGGTATTGGAAAAAATTGACACAGCAACTGCTTTGTAGTGAGTCGTTTGACTTAAAATTTAAAAACTAATAAACAATTATGATTCGTTACTTCTTTTTTAAAGTAAGAGAACTTTTAAAGTTTTATTAATAAAAAATTAATATTATATTTATAATAAAATTACAATTTTGACAATTTTTTAATACTTTGATTATTATAAAAATTTGAATTTGATTTCTATTTTTCATAAAATTAATTAAAATTTTCATACTATTAATTTTTTTTTATTTTTTAAATAGTTAATATTAATTTTATTTTTTATATAAGTAAATGATAATATGTTAAAGTAATTTATTGCTTAAAATAAATTATATTTTAAAAGTTAGGAAATAGGATACTTGGATGTCATCAATTAATTGTTTTTTTAATATAAAAAAATTGATTGCTAACATAACTCATAGGCAGGTTCTTTCATATGTTAAATTTTATTAAAATATATTAAAAAAATAAAATAATCTTAATAATAATATGATAATTTTAAAAGAATTAAAATATTTGAAATTGTTTATTTTTCTATAAGGTATGGAAAATGTAATAGGAATAGTCAAGTAAATCAATTTACAATTATAGGTGACAATATTCTTGTATATTTATCATAGTATAGCATTTTTGTGCATAGATTAATCATAGTAATTTTAAAATATATAACATTAATATTGAGGGAAGAATATCGGAATGAATAGTTAGAATTTTTAAATAATAAAAGGCCAAAATATTTGCTAGATTTCATAATGCTTTCAAGAAATAAAAATAAGAACAAAAATAAATCATAAAAATAGTACATGTAATATGGAAGGTGTATATAGACATAAAAATAAGCTACTTAAATGGAATGATATTACACTTTAATCAATAATAAAATGGTTGGTTTGAAGGAGTATAAATACCTTATTACAAGTGACCTCTAGGTTAAGGTCAAAGAAGCAGCCATTAGGTTAATGAATGAAATATTCCAATAAATCCACCTATTAAAGGTGTACAAGGTCCTACTAGACTATACAAAAAATATAATTTAATTGTCATGCATGGTTTCAGGTGAAGGATAATGCTCCACATTTCAACATCCAACCCCCTTATACTAAAATGAGGCCATGAAGAGAGACACTTATTAGTCAATCCCACTTATGGGACACATTATTATTCCAATTTTTGTAATTGCTTAGAAGGAACATTATCTATAACCATGGTGAGAACACCTATTGTTTCCTTTGCTAAAGATACATAGGCTAGATCAAGCATCCCACAAGCACAATGTCGTACCACATAGTTGATCCAATATTAACATGATCTATTTATGAAACAATCTATTGTAGACAAGCTTAATAGAACTTTGATTACCACAACAAAGAGTGATATGAAACTATTGAAAAACACTCATGTTATCCAAGATCATGTGCATACATTTAAGGTGTTAGGAAAACTAAGTTATAGCAAATAATTATTTACAAGATGGAGGGACTAATCTACAACCACACTAGAATATGGTTTCATTAGTAGAGATCTTATGATCAATGTCATTGACCCAACCTATACTGGAATGCCTTTTTAAAATTATAGGTGCTTTTGCTTATTTTCTTATAATCTTATATGTATATTTGATATACTAAAGAATATGCTTTGTTATTTTCTAGTGACTCCTATAGTGTGACTACATATATAGAATAAAATTTGATGATAAAGTATAATATCCAACATAATATGGATAAGATAATAATGCCCTTTTTATCAATATTAACTGTTGTTGGGTGATAGAAAATTGAACATCGGTCTCTTGATGGGATGAACCTTGGATCAGAGACCGCCCTCTTATGGAGGAGATACATTTTAGAGAAGTATATTTTCTCTCCAAGGAGGCTGGGTTTTTTAAAGTAGCAAACTTAGTCCTTCTTCAAAATAATCTTAAATTATGGTTGTAGTCCACTCCCTTTCTCAAATCGGCTAAAGATCCGTTGTTGTGGGAAATTATTCTAAGGGATTTGCATCGGTATGTTATTCATCAAGAGGATGCGTAGGACTAGCTTGTATGTTAGGGAGATAGCAAGGGAAGTTTTACTGTTAAATTTGCTTACTCTCTCCTTTGTTCCCGTGGTGGTGGTGGTGGTGATTGGCCCTGGTCTAAAATATGGATTAAAAATCTTACTCCAAAAATCAATATCTTTTTTTGGCTTGCGATGCAGAATAAGGTATTAACGATTGAGAACTTGCATAAATGAGGTTTTAATTTACTCAATCATTATTTTCTTTGTAAACAAGACTGGGAATCTATGTCCCATTTGTTCCTTAATTGTAAGGTGTTTTAGAAAATTTTTTATTCTTGTCTTTAGCATATCGGGCTAGCCTGGATGTTACCTAATTCTATCCATAATCTCATTCTCCAATGGATGTCACCATTTTCCTCGCCACACATGAAGTACTTCTGGTAGTTCTGGTTGCCCCATTTCTTTGTGGAGTGTGGAAGGAAAGAAACACAAGGGATTTTAAAAATAAGGAGGGATTTAATTCCCTCTATACGTAGGGATAACTCTCATTATGTGGTGGAGTAGGCTCTTGGATTTTATCTAGATTTAAGATCTCCTTCGGCTCCAAATATTCGTACATCTGTTCATTGGTCACCACCTCCTCTGGGGTGGTTCAAATTTAATTTTTATGGGGCTTCAAAAGGAAATTCGGGTAAGGTTGGTGTAGGTGGTATCATTCGGGATCACTCTGGAAATGTCATATTGGACTTTGTAAAATATTTGGGCATGAAATCATCTCATTTTGCTGAATGTCAGGGCTATTTTATTAGGATTCAGATGCTAAAAGATCTCGATATTAAGAGGGATATCATTTAAGGCAACTCGTTTAATGTTGTCAATATGCTTAAAGATGTTTGTAGACTCGGATGGTGAATATCTAACTTAATTGACGAATCAAGAGCTCATATGTATTTCATGGAGGATTATTTAACTAAGTACATGTTTAGAGAAGGTAACGCAATGGCTGATTTCGTTGCTAACTTGGGCATGATAAGTCAAGGCTTTAAGGTATGGTGTACTAACTTTTCTTCAACATTAATCTGTCTCAATAATGATGAGAAGATTTAATGTTCCTCCGGTTGTAATGGGGTTTTCATTGCGGATCCTTTCTCTCAGTTGGTGCATGCAGTTATTTGGATATGGGTTTATGATGGAGTGCCATTACTTTGACATGCTTCTTTGTCCTTTCGTATCGATTTTGTTCAAAATATGCTTTATGAATAGCCAGGGTGTCCATTTTAAAATTTAAATTTTGAACTTTATTTCTAAGTCTCTTTTGAGTCATGGGAGATGGAACACATTGGCTTTTATTCAGTCTACATAACATTCTTAGGGGGTTCTCATGTATAAGGTCATTTGGAATAGTGCCTATCAGTATCTCCTTAGGAAGGTTACCATGTTACATGACTCGGAGGACGGTAATTCCTTTCTTAATGGTGGTGGTGCTCCTTTCAATATTATCTTCAGTGCAATGATGTGGCATTCAAATGGTATATTTATGGCTAGTTTTTATAGATGGAGATGTACACTTGTGTATTACTTACCTCTCTTGTTGGCACATGGCTCTTCGTCATATTTTCTTGATATCTTCTCCTTTTGGGATTTGCATGGGTGGTGGTGTGGCATTTATTTTCCCAGAGTTGACAAAGTTTCTTTCTATACTCTCTTTGGTGATTTGCGTTAGCGTTCGGGTGACTACTCTATGACTGGTTTGTACTGGTGGATTGTTACACCTGTTGGACTCCTACCATGGTTGAGGAATCTTGTTTCCATCCCATTTTTCTTTACAATATTCTCTTATTGGGCTCTGAGGGTTTTCCCTTTGAATTTGAGGTACCTTTTCAATATTATTTCTTGTGTTATCTTACTATTCACGATGTTTGTCTCTATGATGGGTCTTGTTTTATTTTCCATGGCATGGGTTTTTGCTTTCTATTTTGTGGATGGGATATTTTTCATGGAGTCTTTTACTATGGTTATTTTTTTTCATGATTGTACCTCCCAAGCCCCTTTTTACAATTTTTTGGTTAATTTATGAGTCGATACTTATGTTTATGTTTGGTGCGATGCTTGGGTTTGTTCTTAACTTGTATTTTATTGCTTGAAAGAGTTCTTTGGCTTGGGTATTCTCCCTCTATTCTATGTCTAATATTTTTGTAGTGTTGGTAGTATGGGTAAAGCCAAGATATATTTGGCCAAGCTCAAGCTGAGTAAACCTCGTCTTGAACCCGAGTATATTTATTTTTATGAGGATATTAAAACTATCTTAGCATATGGGGGTCTCCTGGAATGCATCCAAAAGTTTCATGGGCATAGCCCGGTGCTCACCAACTGGATGGTCTCTTCTTGGAATGATGGTTGGGTCAGTATTGGCTCTTGGTATTTTCAAGTTATGGTGGAGCTCATTAGTAGAACCATTGGCTTGGTCTTAGATGAAACCTATCACAGTCATGAAAAACATTCTTTGATACAAGAGATCAGTCTCTTTCTTGACAAGGAGGAATATTTACCTAGAATTTAGAATGGTTTTAGCATTGTGGCTTTGCCTCCTCCTTGGAATAGGGTTTCTAGGGTTATCATGGACTATTTTACCCTTGATCCTTCTTATGAAATAATTAGGAGCTTTCATGCTATGTTTTTAAACCATATGAGATGCAAATATTGTATGAATATTCCTTTGTTTCTTTTCCATTCCATGAAGAAATCCTTTCTGAATGTTCAAGGTGGTCGTGGTCATGCCCCTATTCACCAAGGTCTGTATTTTTTGGTGTTCAAACATGCTACTTTTGAGCATGGTATTAATGCTAATGATTTTCTAAAGCCTTTTGTAGATCTTCCTAGTCCCCTGGTGGGTGGTACCAAGTTGATGGTGGAGTCCCCTTATCTCGATGGTGGCTCTCATATGGATTCTGGGATGGATTTTTATGGTAGTGGTGATACTTATTCCATTACCTTTAGTACTAGTCCAAAGAAGATATCCAAAAATATTCAAGTCTCTTCTATAGAGGTTTGGGGCAGGGCTTCAAATGTGGAAATCTTTGCCCATTTGACTAGTCCCACTGTAAAATTTGACCTGTCACCTAAAGTGATTTATTCTATCATTGCTGGTGATTGAAATAAATACAAAATATTACATGTAATAGTAGTGAGGATGAAAATCCCTACCTTCCTTTTGCTCTTATGCGTCAGTTGCTTCAGTTGCTACTAAGGATTTTAAGCATGCTATTTTTCATGGTTTAAAACTTATTGATGTCAATCAATGTAATATTTGGTATTCTTTGAAGTCAGCCCTAGATTTGCATGAGAATGTAACACATTTAGCTACTGATGTTGCTCAGGGTTTGGATAAGCTGGTGTAGAACTATCTCAATTCTCCCTTTATTTGGGCCTTAAGGAATGAGTGGTTGCAGTTCTTTTTTTCTACCTATGCTGTGTCTTCTAAGGTTCTATTCTATCTTTATTGCCTTCATGATTTTATAGGTAGTGGTCATGGGATCCTATTAAAACCTTCTTCCCTATTAATCTTACCAAAAAAAAGATAATAATACCCTTCAAAAGTAACCACTATAATATAACATCCACCAAAGGAGTAGTGCAATCTATTATTAGCTTCAAACCACAAGCAAATGGGATATTAAAATATCATTATATAAGATCATGGGATACTTGTATTTATAACTAGTGATCTTGGAGGGTTATTGTTCAGTCTAAATTGCCATGAAAATATACAAGATGTCTAAATTTATCATTTCAAAAGTATCATGAATTTATCATATCATCTCCTAGAATAAGTATGTTGAACATAACATTATGAGAATATCATAAACATACAACATAGCCACTAAATTTTAATTGTCATAATACCTAATATAAACATCAGATTCTATCTCACAATGCTCAAACCTATGACTAATAAAGATAACCTAATTTTTTAAAAGTAGCCATGAGAATTTTTCTTAAGCTCATACAAAGACCTCTTCAAATGGAATAACATAGGAGTAGGTTAATTGAGCCTAAAATATCACCATATTGAGTGATACTCTTTACATTTACTTAATATACTTCTCAATTATATCAAGAAGATATACAATATAATAATTGAAATTGATTTTGTCCTATCAAGTAGAGAAAATACCTTTTAGTAATCAATTCCTTCCCAAAAAAATAACAACAATAGGTGAACCTTCTACTTCTCTAATTAACTATACTAAGAATACTTGGTCTTATAAACCCATTTATAGTCAATTATATTCTTCCTTTGTATAATATAACCAAGTTATCATGTTGTTTCTTTATCACTGACTCATTTTCAACAAGAATAACATCAACCCTCATGATTAATATCTAGGATGGAGTTTTCTTGTAGAGATTGTAAGAAGAATGAGTTAATATTCAATGAGGAGGGTCCAAACCCATTTGGGTGATAAAAAAACTTTGGAATACTGAACTACAATATGTGAAGAAGCATCATCTTAAATTTGTATTGAAGTATCCAATCCAAAATCACCATCCAGTTAAATATTCGTCATAATCATACAAGATATGAGGAATCAATGTTAACTACTATAGGATCTAATATTGTAGGTTATTAATAAGAATTTGAGGAAGGATGTATCAAAGTAAATGATCCAAGTTATATTTTAAGAACAATGGGAGATTATGCCCATTAGAATATCTAAGGGAATACAAAAACCTACTAGAGGATCTATGAAGAAAATATTTTCCAAAATAACAAGAAGAGGATGAAATAGGTAACTAAATTCACCTCATCAAATATCATATCTCTTCAAATATGACGATGTTAATTTTTAGGATTATGCAAGCAATAATTCCATGTATCTACTTTCATCTATGATTTTTTCAGAAATTTGTCTCAAGAGTGCATCCAAAAATATTAAAGTAATACACATAAGGATTATCAATTATTAATCACTTAATATATTCATATCACAAATGGATCAAATCTAATTCTAATTGATTATATAAGTTTCAAAAATCACTATTTTCCCCCAAATATCATGGTGTATCTACTTGGTATGTAATATATATCTAATTATCTCTATAATAATATCTTTTCAAGTAAATTATAGGTCACTAACATGTCAATAAAAATTTCCCATAATGTTTTTTGCATATAAGGTCTATCAAAGGCTATTTAATGTCTACTCTTATTCTTTAATAATCATGTATATTATCCTCTCATTTTTACTATACATATAAAATAAAATCTAATGTAAAAATAAAAACTTATTATTGTTAAAAATACATAAAGGACACATGTTCTTGAAATATTTAATACAACAATTAGGACATAAATCTAGTCCAGTAAGAAATTAATTGAATATCAATAGAAGAAATATGAACCTATTGATGAATAGTTCTCCCAAAAATAGAAATATTATTGCAACAATGATATCATTGTGATATAAGTTATATTCTAGTTCAAAGTACTTATGAAAATTAATGGAATCAATATATTACCCAAAAGAACAAAAATATTTTACAAAAAAAATATGCATGTTATAGAGAGTGCCTATAGGAAAAACATATATCACTAGAATTACACTCTATATATTAATTAAATGGTTAGTAGAAGTGGGGATATATATTCATTAATAAGATATATCCATGTCAATATTTTTTGAAAATTAATTTGAAAAAATTCTATTAGAACAAAGATCATTTACAAGTTGGAATCAGATTTTTTCCATCCTTAACCAAGGAGAACACATGTTTACAATAGTAAAAGAATATTTTCATTGGAGCCAAATATCTTAAACCATATTTCTACAATGGTTTTTCACCTATTTACAACTATAAAAAAAGATCTACATTGGAGCACAAATCTCCTAAACCATATTTCTTGAATAGTTATCCATATTATATAAACACTGGATTTGCTCACCAACCTGCCTAATCATCTTATCCTCAATAGCCATATCATTGTACCACTAAACCCCTACCTCCTTCTCAGTGTCCATATTAGCTAGGAAGTGTACCACTTTATTTTGATATCTACTCACATAAAATGGAATCACATCACCTAATTTCCTCTACAATTCCTAAATTTGAATGACAAAAATACTCAACCTCCATATATTAAAAGTAAATTTCCTCATGCAATCTATAGATCCAACCATTTTATGAGAATACGATTCTAGAATTATCCTCCTATAACCTTGTTTTACTGCCCAAATAGAAGCATATTTGATAGCTAAGGCTTTTGCTTCATTGTTTGTGGCCCTTTCCAACCCTTGCAATTCCTAATAGAGCACTATTCCAACATGATTTTGGCAAACAAATATAATTCTAGCTCTACCCAGATTGGCTTTTGTATCTCCATTAGTATTAATTTTAATTCAACCTTCTAGGGATAGTTTCCAACTAGCTTTGTCCTACCACTCTTGCACTTCAAAATTCTTCTCCATTGTCCCTATAACAACCTGAATTTCCTCTTTAGCATAGACTACCACAGTTTATATGACTTTGCTCCAAGTGACCTGCAAAACTCCATCTAAATATGAAAAGGTTTTTCTAAAAATTCTGCCATTTCTCTCCAACCAAAACTGCCACCAAATGAAGATTAATCCATGCTCCCAAATAATACAAAAATATTTATATTTAAATCTATCCCTATTCCATATTTCCTAAACATTAATATGATTCAAATCACCATTAACTCAAATTTTATAATATAAAAATCATCTCTCCTAGATCTAGCATGTCAATGGGCACTGAAACATCAAGTGGTCACTTTTTCCTTAATCTTGTAGCATAAAATACATTGATATGAACCAATGATTCCCATAAAAATTTTCTAGCCATCTTGTCCAACTCTTTCCATGTGGTATGAGGGAAAGCAAGGATATAATATTTATAAATTAGCACAACCTAAATTACTGACTACAAAAAAATTAATCTACCCCCATAGCTTAACCATTTGAGAGACCAATTATTAATTCTTTCTTTGATACAATCTAAAAGATTCCTCTAAATATCTATTTTTATTTTTTTTAAATGGAAAGGGTCCTCCAAATATACCACTCAGATAGAAGTCCTTGTAAATCCCAAGATCTCTAAAATTTGATCCTAAATCATTTGATCAATATTTAAAAAGACCACTTTAGATTTTTTTATCATCGATGCCTTGTTTTGTGGTCCTAAGGTAAACATTAAGAGTATCTTTAATCCTTCTTACTTCCTTGAAGTTGGCCACTCCCACCAATATTATGTCATCCACAAACTATATGTTAGTCAAAACTTCATCACCCACCTTGATATATGTTAGCAAACCTTCTCATCTTCTCCTCAAGATGAGTCTACCCAAATCTTCAACCAATATGAAAAAAATTATAAGGAGAATAAGGATATCCTTGATGAAGGCCTCAAGTAGCTCCAAAAAATTGTGAGAGAAGACATTTGATTGATATTGAGTATGCTATAGTAGAAACACAACTCATGATCCATTCTATCCAATCTTGGTAGAAACCAAAGGCTATCATAATCCTTGAAAAGAAGCTCCACTCCACCCCATCATAGGCATTTGACATATCCAATTTTATGAACATTCTCCTATTTCAAGATTTTTTAACTGAGTGGATTGCCTCTTGAGCTAGAATTATACCATACAAGATCTACCTACCATCTATAAAACATACTTGCTCTAAGAAGATAATAATATGTAGGAGAAGTTTTAGTTGATCAACCATTACCTTTGTTATTATTTTATATATGATATTGAATAAAGCAATAGGTCTATAATATGAAATTTGCACCCCTCTTCTTATTTCACAAATAAGGTAATGAATGTATGATATAATTATTTAAACATTCATTTAATACCTCTAGATTCCTCTATAACAAACATTACATTATTCAACTTGTCTTAGAAGTTCTGAATGAACTCAATTGGAAAGCAATCTAGACATAGCATTTTCTTGTACTCATTCCAAAGACTACTTTCGTTAGTTCCTATCTATCAATGGGTTTAAGTAGGTTCTAATTTACATCTTCAAAGATAATAGAGGATATGACAACAAGAACTTATTTTTTAGCCTCTTCATATAACACCATACTTTACTTATATAATTTACTAAATAATCCATTAAATTTAAATGCATGCCTAGGATCGTATCAAACGAGTGTCTTTTTTCATCCTGAAGAAATTTCATCTTGTTTATTTGTCTTCTAGAACAAGTAGCCCAATGAAAAATTCGGTTATTTTATCAACTTTTAATAACCATGTGGTTATTGCTCTTTGTTTTGAATAGATCTCCTCTTGGTTGTCAATGTCCTCAACTACTTTATGCAATGCATCATCATCTTCTTTGAGTTTATCTATAATTATTCCTTCCCTAAAGTATTTTTGAATCTCATCCCATCTAGCCACCAATGGATCTCTTCAAAATTGGAAGTTTCTCTTGTTAGCTCACCTCCATTGTTTTAGTTTATCCTTAATATAATTAAGCTATTTGTTGAATCTAAACATTATTGTCCCATATGTCTGGAATCCCTTTTCCCACCACTATGGAATTTTATTGAAAGTTCCTCTTTTTGTAACAATTTTTTTGAATCTAAATGGTTTTTGATTTTGTCGTGTCTTGATCACTTCTTCCAACAAAATGAGAAAGTGATCCAAATTTGGACCCTCAAAAATTTAAAATTTAAGATTCCATTTCACAAAAACCTCCTCTAAAACCAAAAAATGTTCTAACTTCACCTTCCTTCTATGTGGCTCCCTCATATTATTAGTTTAAGTATAGTTGATTCGAGTACATTTAATATCCACCAAGTGTAATGGATGGACTTTGGAAATCATAAGGGGATACCCCAGATCAAAAATTGGGGTTCCTCTTCTTGATATTTAGATGATAATTCAGCATTAAAATCACCAACAACATTCTAGTATAACTCCTCCATTGAGGCTCGCATATCATGCACTACTTTCCATTGACAAATATGATTATCTAGGTTTTGTGTCCCATAAAAAATTATGATTAAAACTTGCTCAACTGTCATATTGTTCCTAAAATGTGATGTGAGGACACTCCTCCAAGCTATATATTTTATTATTATCCACTCAAGAGAGCTCATAATGGTAACTATACCCCCTGATGCCCCTTTGGCAACCACTTCCATATGTCCAACACCTTTCCAAATTCTATTTACTATATTACATATAAGATGCAATGATGTTTTTGTCTCCTAGATAAGAAAAAAAATTGTTTTAATTTTTTCTAAGAGTCTTCAAACAACAAATTGATGGGATATATTGTTTAAACCCCTAACATTAAATGATTATATAACCATTGGTTACCTTGATACCAATAAGATTATATTGGATTTACTAATCCCCTAGTGATAAGTTTGTATCCTTGAGCTGCTATCAATATTCTATTTGATTTTCTACCCACTCCTTAAGAGTTGATTTTATTTTATCTCTTTTCCACCTAAGTTATCCCTGAAGTTGTCTTTTCTTTATTACTTTTGTTATACCCATGGTGACATCCTTAATTATTGTCTGCTCTTGGTTATGCACTATTAATACCCTTGCAATATGTGATTACGGTAACTCAGTACACTTTATTACTTGCTCTAGGATTATAGGAGGTGAAAGAGGGGCTTGAACATGGTTATTATTTTCATTACTCTCATCCACTCCTTCCATGAATTGTTCTTATTATTGGTCCACTAGTGTCTTGAAGATCTCATACCTATTTGAGGGTTTGAGTTGGGTTTGCTCTTTTCTAGATTTTTTCTCTTTCCTTCTCCATATTTTAGGATGTTTAAAACCATATCCTTATGCTTGTATACCTTAAGAAATGTTGGTTGTTTCTTTATTGACTATTGAATTATCATTTGTTATAATATTAATATTGCATATCCTATGTTGCTACTAGGATAATCAATGTGGTTGAGATTAGCTCAATTAGTTATGATCCAATGGATTAGATTGTAAGTCTTTGTTATTTAAGTAAAGCTCATTTCATTCAATAAAATCAAGCATTATATTTACCAACATGGTATCCAAGTAGGCTTTCCTTGTGAGCCTGAGGAGTTTTTCCTCATGGAAATCCCCTTTTTTTTTCCTTGATTTTTTTCTCCATTTTTTTTCACCAAGGAAGTATGCTTTCCATATTTTTGATGGATCAAAAACTATATGGCTAAAATATTTGCAGTTTGTGAGGTTATTTTTAGTATTTTTAGTTTTTTTTAGGGTTTGCATAATGGTGCTCTGCGATCATGCAGAATTTAAAACCGATGGTAGACCCTTGAGGATTTTTTGTATTTTTTTAAACGATCTTGATGCCTGAGTGTTTGCTAAAATTATTTTTCTCTTCACTGCTTTTTTTCTATACTTATTTTAGGAAGATTTTATGCTATGATTAAGTTTTTTTTTGGTTGTTTCCTTATGGCTAAAGGTATGATATTGGTTGATCCAAGTTGAGCTAGCACAACCAAACATCTAAAAGCAAGATTAGTGGTTATTTTTTTAACTCGTTTGGATCAAGATTTCTAGTTTCCTTTGCAAAATTCGAGATGTTTATTGGCCTATCAATGGTAGCAGTAAAATTTTTGCAAGTATTATAGAAACTTTGGATGCGATTTATTATCAAATACCTTTCTATTTTTTTTTTAAGGACAAGTACAAAGTCACTGACAGGTTGAGGGATATGTTGTTGATGGTCCATTTTATGAAGCCATTCATTAGGTTCTACGTGTTCAAGAGAACAATGGTGTGATCTATTTTTTGGGGTCACCCGGGAACTATGGCCCTTTTATGCCATTTTTTTCGTAGCGAATGCTTCGCTATAGGCACATTAATTCTAGGCAGGACTCACAGGAGGCGATGTTGGAGGAATTTTGAATAGTGGAATGAGGTAGTTGTTAAGATCGTGAAACCTAGAGAATTTTTGGGTTTTCAACCACTTAAGTTAATGGAGGTGTTTCTTCCATCGGCCATGTTAATGAGGGCTCAAAGTCTATTTTAGATCTACTATGAAAGTTATCCTTATAAAAGATTAATGTTTAAAATTTAGTTGGAAAAACATTTTTAAAGTGGCAAAGATACAACATGTCAGTAGTTTTTCAAGGATGAAGGCATGATTTGATGATCACGTAATTCACTTTGATGATCATGTATTCATGATTTGAAGGAGATGATTTTTGTTGTTTGTTTAAATTAAACGTTTGTGAGTATATGGTCGATTTTTGAATAGTATGGATGTTTTAAGATAAACATTTGTTTATGGGAAGTTGTTTTCCATTCGTCCTTTTGAGAGATACTATCAGATCTAAAAATAATTTATTGAGGTCATTTCTTGTTTTGTGGTGCACTTGATCAGTTATAAGCTAAAATTCTTCTTCAACTCTCACAATATTGATGTTATGCTAACTAAATATTTTTTTAGAAGCTACGGTAAAAATAAACCACTCTAGTTCAATGATTAGCTGCACACCATAAATATGATGGAATTGGAGTAATTGTTGCAATCTGTGGGAAATATTGGTACGAGGAATGGAAGTGGATTTTTTTTGGTGTTGTTGTAAAAGCAGTCGATGACGCACTCTATAGTGAAACTCGCAGTGCTATGATCGTAGAGATATGGTGGAGAAAGTTTGAGTTTGAGTTTTTACATCAAAATAGTTGGTGGAGGAAAGCGATTCTAGTGACAATCAGAAATTTATTCCTCCTCCATAGCATATACACTAAACTAAAACTATGTTTTCATCTTCAAATCTGGCCAATCACCTTCAATATCATAGTAATGTTGGATATTCGATTAATGTAGTAGTGTCAATGTAATCTGATAAGTTGAAAATAATGAAAAAAAATATGGAGGAAATTCTAGTGTGTAGACACCCTATGCCATTCAACTGAAGTTCACCGAACGAGTTTCTTTTTATGAGAGCGTTGATGGACGTCAGTTGTTGATGCATAAGCATAAGTATGGAGGGAATTTTTTATGCGACAAGCAACACGAACGGAGGTAGATATTTCTATTGTGATTTATGCTAGTGGGATTTTAAATTTGCATAATATACAGTTGACCCTTGTGAAAAAAAATTAATTGGTTGTTGACCATCAGTATTAACCTATGCCAATGAGCTACCACTTAACCTTCTTATTCTTTTGTCTATCAACATTCAGATCCATTAGAGAAAGCAACTATTACCACCATATGGCATGCAAATATTGGAGTCGATAATTATATCTTGGTGGTATAATTACTATAAGCTATCTGTTGGCGGAGCAGACTTTTCGGATGAACGATGAGTTTGTTGTTCACAGAGTGCCAAAGCAATGGACAAAAAAATGGTTACTCCTGAGAATGTTGTTTTATCTTTAGACCATGGGTATGACACTAGGTTTCCTCGGAGGTTTCCATACTTTTGTATGGAATTTAATAAAAATTTGAATATTATTTTCAATTGGTTCATTTCAATATTTTTGCATTTTGAAAATTTTAATGTAAAAATAAAAAAAAAGCGAAGGTGGACCCATACCTCATTTGTTGTAAAAAGTGAAAAGGGAAATATACCTCTTTTTCAAAGTTTTTATTCTAGAATATTTCAAGGGAAAAGAGTTTTTTTTAGAAAATAAATTTTCATTCCAATTTTTGGAATATTCCTTTGTGAAGGAGAGAAGAAGACTATTGTTGTCTTTCAAGCATATAAAGGCTAAATTACCACCCGGTCATAGGGGTATTTATAGTCATTGGAAAGGTTTTTTCAAGATGGACAAGATGATGCAGTCTATTTTTAGATTTGAAACTGATTTCCAGACTTTTTGTGACTCAAAATTATTATATCAAGGAGTGCATTCTCAGTTGAACGTGACACTCCTAGATATTTGTAAATGTGATCCTAGTATCTAGTTATCTCCTATATTTCACCTAGTGTTTGTAACGGCTGGTTACCTATGCATTTTGGTAGGATGAGGAGGTCACAATAAGAATGCGTTCAAAAACTACGTTGGTGCCCTTTTATTTCTAGATTCCCTTGAAGTAAGTTGTTTGTCCACAAGTTTTAGATCTTGTTATTAGTACATTGGGTTTTCTTTAGTGATATTTTTTTCATGGTTCACAACCTTGATCTGTGTCACAAGCACTAGTATAGGAGTATGATTTCATTCAGTTTGGTGATGAGGCTTCTCTATTTCTTCGAGACATCTGCTTGATACTTTGTAGGCTTCTTTATGGAAGTTGTATTAACGGGAGGTTAAAGAGGACATCTTCCTCTCCATACTTCTTGGACATATTTATTCTTATTATTCTATTATGATAGGTGTTTTTCTCCCTTATAGATTTTTCATTATCTCTCCAACTATATGAGTACCTAATTAGGACTTATTATCGAGACTCATTTCTGTGGATATGTCACTAGCATCACTTAAGGGGGGTGTTAGTATATCCTAGTACCACTTAAGAGGGGGTGTTAGAATATTAATATTTCATATCCTAAGTTGTTACTAGGATAATATATGTGGCTGAGATTAGCTCAGTTAATTATGATCCAATGGACCAGATTGTAAGTCTTTGCTATTTAAGCAAAGCTCCTTTCATTCAATAACATCAAGCATTCTATTTTTCAGCATCCTCCTTATGAAGATATGATATTTCTAGAGGAGCCTCCATTTTTGTGTTCATATTGTTTGGGCAAGACCAAGCCAAATACCCATATTTATGGTAAACTCTACACTTCAAGAGAAATGCCTGATAATCTAGTTGTAAAATACAAGATATACCTATAAGTTCAAGTTCAACCTATACTAACAAATGTTGGCTAAGATCCACTTCTAACATAAACTATTATTTTTCCAATATCTTCTACGAGAATTACCAATGATTTCCCGTACCTTCTCACTCAAAAATTTCATTAGAAGTGCATAAAAATGGATCTAAAGGGATAGTAATAGGTTCAATTCAGGTATTAAATCTCACTCTCCAAGGAGGAAAAAATAATCCTATCAGACCATAATTCGTCTTTTCCAATTCAAAAGCCCCATTTCTATTGACAAGTGAGGAAAAACTAACAATAACATATCCATTACTAATAAACCACAAAAAATACTCAACAAGGGGCTCCAAAATTTGTTGAAACTAGGAATACAAAAAAATTGGGATAGGGTAAATACCTATGAATTTACAGATCAGCTCATGATTGACTCTATAGAAGATTGTTTCTTCTATCATCCTTTGTTCAATGACAATATTTGGCCTTGATTCTGACTCTAGCAAGCATTCATTACCTATTTGTAATGTTAATCTTTTTCCACAGTACTAAAAAGTATTTTTAATGTAGTTTTCATGCTTCTTCAATATTTGTTGGAGATTTTTCCTTCAACAAATCTGAAAAAAAACTCTGTCTCTCTAAAAATGGATGTGTAGGTGTCCCCATTGAGCCCTTTTGAGATAACAATCTTGTCTTCAATTTTGCAGTAGAAAGTACTTTGTTTACCCAATGGATGTCCTAGTTTTCTCTTCCAAAACTCTAGGCTCCTTTTTCCCATATTATATAAATGTTTTATATTTAATATTTGAAATATAAAAATGATAAAAAAAAATTCTAGATAATTTATATACTTTTATAATATTTGATATCAAAATTTGATAATTAAATTAGTTGATCATATCAATTAATATAAAATATATATTAATATATATAACTCCTTTCTTGATCCAAATCTTCAGCCAAGAAAAATCGTAAACCATCTAATAACCACTTCACTTGATATTTTAAATCTTTGGGCCACCGCACCATAACTGATGACTTGTTAAATTTAAAATACGTTAACCTCTACCGAAGAACAATATATTTATGTTTCCCTAATTATATTTTATTAGCTATTTGTGTAAGATACATTGTCATCCGTTGTTACTTGCGTGGCTATTTGTTAGTTCCATTTTCAGAAAGGACAACAACTTGTACGGCTAAACGGGAATGTGTGAATGATGCAAAACGAGACGAAGAAACTGGATGAACATTAGCTGTGTATTAGGTCATGGAATTGACCTGAGGAGCTGGTCCAACATGCAAAGGGTATGCAGAGAAGTTGTATACCTCCCTTATATATAAAGGAGGTGCCTCTTGACATAAAGAAAGGTGTTCTATATAAATACAAATACATTACGGTGGAGATGGTATAGGAAAAAATTGACATAGTAAAGCTCCTTCTTGATTGGCTTGTTGATGGTATTGGAAAAAATTGACACACTAAAGCTAGTGAGTCGTTTGACTTAAAATTTAAAAATTAATAAACAATTATAATTATGATTCGTTACTTGTTTTATAAAACAACATAACTGTTAAAGTTTTATTAATAAAAATAATATTATATTTTAATAAAATAACAATTGAAAAATTATCAACATTTTTTAAAATATTTTGATTACTATAAAAATTTGATTTTATTTTTTATTTTTAATAAAAATAATTAAAATTTTTATATTATTTAATTTTTTTAGAAAATAATTAATATATTTTTATTTAGTATATAAATAAATGATGATATGGTAAAGTAATTTATTGT
Organism: Wollemia nobilis; assembly: GCA_028583015.1. Taxonomy (NCBI): domain Eukaryota; kingdom Viridiplantae; phylum Streptophyta; class Pinopsida; order Araucariales; family Araucariaceae; genus Wollemia; species Wollemia nobilis. The sequence goes on along the minus strand of JAQPPZ010002571.1, from coordinate 20,562 downwards.
TTAGAATAAATTATATTTTAAAAGTTGGAAAATACGATACCTAGATATTTTGTCTTTTTAATATTAAAAAATTGATTGTTAGCATAGCTCATAGGAATGTTTTGTTTTTTAATGTTCAATTTTATTAAAATATATTACAAGATGCAAAATAAAATTAATACTAATTTGATAATTTTAAATGAATTAAAATATTTTAAATTGTTTATTTTTCTTTAAGGTATGAAAAATTAACATGAATAGTCAAGTAAATTAATTTATAATAAATTTATCATATTAGTATTAAATAGTATAGTATACTTAAATATTATCATAGTTTAGTATTTATGTGAATACATTTATAATAGTAATTTTAAAATAATAATTTTAGTATTGAGGGAAGGATCTGGGAATGAATAGTTAGTATTTTTAAATAACAAAAGGTCAAACTATTTGCAAGATTTCATAATGCTTTCATAAACAAATGGAACCAATGTATTACCCAAGAAAAAAAAAATTAAATAAAAAGAGTACATGTAATATGGAAGGTGTATATAAATATAAAAATAAGATAAATAATAAAATGGTTGGTTTGAAGGAGTATAAAAACCTTATTACAAGTGACATTTAGGTTAAGGTCAAATAAACAACCATTAGGTTAAAGAAAAAATAATTTTAATAAATCTATCTATTAAAGGTGTACAAGGTCCTAATAGACTATATAAAAATTATAATAGATTTGTTAGATATGGTCTAACTTAGTTGAAGGATAATTCTCCACATTTCAAAATTTAATTCTTTTATGCTCAAATGAAGCCATGAAGGGAGACCCTTATTAGTCAACCCCCCTTAAGGGGCATACTCTTATTCCAAGTCTTGCAATTGCTTAGAAAAAACCTTATCTATAACTATGGTGATAACACATGTTGTTTCCTTTTCTAAAGGAGCATAGGTTAGATCAAGCATCCCACAAGAACAATGTCATCATACATAGTTGATCCAACCTTAACATACTTTGTCTATTTATGAAAAAATCTATTGTAGATAAGCTTGATAGAAATTTGATTACCACATTCCCTGAGTGGATCCTCATTTAGAATTTTTGGAAATTTTTCAGCCTCCCTTAGATTGCTGCCAAGGAGGTTTGGGTCTTCTTGATTCATATTTCTCCTGTCCGAGACTCGAAATAGGGTTTTCTGGGTATAATTTGAAATATAATTTTTTGTTTCCTTTTTCTTTTGATCATTTATAGAGGGTCTTAACTTATTTTTATTTTCACGATCGACATTAACAAAAGCTTTCTTGAGACTTCTAGTGTTAATGGAGCTGAAATCATATTTATCTTCTTTATCCACTTTTTTTGATATGGGACTACCAATTTATATACACCTCTTAGGGATGGATAGAGGTTTTGAGACAGTGTTGGAGGACCCACATCTAAACGAGGATTGAGGCTCCCTTTCATTAGAAACTAGGATTTTAGTTGGATTTGAGGTAGTGTTGCCCTCACCATGTTTTAGCCCATAAAAAATATTTCCTTTTAAAAAATAAAAATGATTTTGAAAGGTTAAAATAGAACTCATCTTTGGATGATCGTTCTTTGAGTATTGGATTTCAACCTCTTTCCTTTGATTTTTTTAGACTTTGTTTCTTCTTTTGGTAGCTATTTTGTTGCTTATCCTAGAAAGCCATGCCTTGTTATTGCCTAGACTACAACCCACTTCAAGAGGTATTGGGGAATTTCATCTCCTTTGAGTTTCTTATCAATGGGTATTGTAGACACCAAAACAGCACCAATCCGATTATGTGACCGCAAACACTTATCGCTTTGACAAACACAGCCCCCAGGGCAGCCCTCAGAGGTCAAACAGTGGTCCTAACCACTTTCATAGCAATTTTGTAAGGTCAAGAAGCAATTTGGCACATTTAGGCACTTTGTCCAGTATTCGTCTCACCCAGGGACGAATTCTGAAATCGTCTCTGGTCAGGACGAATTCCAGGTTAAACGGGCAAAAAGAAAAATGCCGCCAAGTGGCAGCCAAGGACAGTCAATTATTGCCCCCTGCCATGCATGCGCGTGCAGGTGGGTAGGTTGGCAGTTGATGGACTGTCACAAGGGCAGTCATGGAAGCCCAAGTCAGGGAGGAGTCTCCTCCCTCTTGGGAAGGCATGGCCGCCACATGGCATCCCTGCATGCCCCTCCAAAGAGACCCCATGGGTCTATAAAATGGTGGCCTTTCCCACCCCAAAAAGGATAGATTGGAGGCGATTTCAAGCAACGAAGTGCTGTCCAATTGAACACCCACATTTGCACCTTTTCAATTCACCTTCTCACATCCACTAATCTCTTTCGCAAGGGAGGTTATTGGGTGGCTTTTGGAAGCGTGAATTCAACCCAAATCCAACATTTGACCACCTTATACCACCAATTTGCCGACACCCCAATCCTAAGAGGTTTTGGGCCCATCCCTAGTGGATTGGCGCCGAAATCAAGTGCCAACGGTGGGAGGCCCACTTGGGCACCCCCGCATTTTCGAAGTTTTGTTCTAAAAGCATTCTAGAATACTAGTTCATATTGCATTTCATTTTATTCGGTTTAATTAACTCATAGCTCCATTTTCATGATGTTTTGATTAGATTTCACCATGCTTTTTGTCGCTTTGTTTTCCCTCTAACTTGCAGGTAGCGACATCGAATTCTCGAGGATAGAAGCCAAATTGGGAGAATCCGACCATCTGGGTCATCCCAAAATGGCCCCAATTACATAACCCCTCTGTTTGTAGGTGTTTTGGAGGTCCCGAGGTTCGACATTGGAGCGACAGCAACTCGGCGCTTTAACATAGTGGAATTCGTCTCACCCAGGGACGAATAATAGTAGAATTCGTCCTGCCCAGGGATGAATTCTAGTCGAGAGCAGATTGGCTGACTGTTTCAATGGCAGTGGCCCTCTGGTAATTTCCTCTGTCCTCTGTCAAGTTTTTAGGTCATTTAGGTTTGCTTTATTCACTGTTTTAGACAACTGTTCGTATGCATCTTTTATCAATTTCAAAGCATGAATTTTCCTTCTTATCATAGGTGCTACTAACGCCTTGTTTGTTTCTTTGATTGCAGGAGGAGCAACAAGAAGTGAGGATTCATCGGTGTAAGCGGCGGCAACATTTGGCCCGCCCATTTCAAATGTGGGCATGCGGAAGGAGGAAGACTAAGTCACCAAGATTGTAACCGAATCCATTTAACGCTCCTAGCCCCTAAAAGGGGAGGAGGCGATTTTGTAACCGTGGTTAAGAAGTTTGAATAAAGAGGGCTGTGACTTCTCTCTAAATCCTTGTAACTTTCAATCTATTTGCCTCCTTTCGTTTAATGCATTTCTTGTTCATAGGATTAAGGCGTTACTTTGATTTGAATGCATCTAAGTAGTTGTTCTTTCTGAAAGCTTCCGAAATCTCGTGCTTTCAGTGGCGATCACGGTGGGACTTGTCCCCTATTTTTTTTTTAGATCAAATAACTGATCCCTTTTGTGTTTTTGTGCTTGACAGGTACAAGTTTTTAACACGTGATCGTTATTCGTCTCTGACTGTGACGAATATCTGACTGTAATTCGTCTTGACCCTGAGACGAATTTTAAATTCGTCTCTGGCAGGGACGAATTCTGTCTGTAATTCGTCTCACAGAGGGACGAATTCCTGTCTGTGAATTTTCAGAACAGAAGATCAAAAACAGCAAGTTCAGGCAGAAAAGAGGTAAAGTTCTAAACTGTCTTTGTCATTGTTTTTTGATTTTCTGCTTTCAATTTTGTCAATTCTTGCGTGCTTAAAGAAAATAGTGGTTGATTGCATGTTTCATTTTTTAAGTAAAATAAACCACACACACGGCACGTGGCACATTTTAAACCAAGGAGCTGGTCGTAAGACCCCAGCCCTTGAGCAAGTCCAACGGTGGGTTCATCACCACCTTGGCTTAGCTTTGCATCCATTTCCCCGATTGTCACTGTTGTTAGGCGTAAATCCTGATGAAAGCTGACCGAGTGTCGTTGGGGTGATTCCCATGCACGCGAGGATAAGTCTTCTATGGTAGGTGTCATTAACAGGACAATCCCCCTTCCGTACCGCCTATGTTCCACGTACCATCTGCTCTCACGTACCTATAGTTTCCCTCTCGTAAGGGCGGGTATATAGAGAGGTTGGTATATCGGTCCGACAATGGTATATTGAAGGGGCGACCATTTATGGGAGTCATATGAGCCAACATTATGCATTTAAACGTTCTTCCAAACTTGCAAAAACAACATAAAACATCAAAATGCACTAAACCAGTTTAGGACACACTATTAATCCTTAAAAGAGATAATCACGATTTTGTGTATGTGTGTGTTCATTTCTGCTTAGTGTAAACAAAAAGATAAATCATCATAAACGAGATAAAATCTGCTTAGATAGTAGAGAAGCACCACAATGGTGTACACCCGTAGCCAAGCCCAATCAAGGGCGGACGCTACGGAAGGTGCACAAAGAGAGGGCGCTGGTCGCCTTCGCTTTAGCCCTGAGGACTTGGCCATACCGCCTTGGCGGTCTGGCCTACAAGAAAGTCCACATCAGGCCACTTCAAAAAGGACCTATTGGGAACCTCCTCATTGGGGTATGCCCATTCAACACAACCCCTTTCGGGAAGATGCTTTACATGTAGATCTTAATGTAAGTAGACAACCGCCTCTTGAGGCTAGATCTGAATGGCCGCAGCGCGATGAAGCGCTAGAGAGGCATAGTGTCCATGAGGAGAGACAACGTGAATACGCTACCTCTTCTTTGCCTCACATTCGAACAGAAAGACAAAATCCAGAGCACAGGGCTCTTTACACAGGGCGAGCCAACTCCGCCCGCCCCTTTCAAACCCATGAAAGGGAGTACGAGGAAAGCCATCGCATTCCTCGAGGACAACAAACAACGCGGGAACCTTGCGTTTCCGCACCCGCTAGGTATCATGATCATACATCGAGGCCACAGCCTCAAGTAAATGTCGCCTACCTCGACAGAGGGAAGCAACCCATTGAAATTTTAGATCATCAAGATCAAGGCAAACACATAGGAAAAACATTTAAGCCTCCTGAGAAAAAGAGGGCAGACCAGATTGACCCGGCAGTCGCCAGACATGCCGCTCGCCAAGCCCGAATCTCGTAGCTTGAGCAGGGTCATCAGGAGTTAGAGTACTTATACCGCTTGAATAAAGAGCGTATGCAGCGCGAAGTGGATGAGTTACGCTATAAACTACCTGAGAGGGTGCCAACCCCTCGCACCCAAAGAGCCGAACAGTATGAGAGGCATAATCCGTTGGTGCAGGACAGGTCTCCACGACCTCGTCAAGCTTTGCCTCCGAGACCTTATAGACCCGAGAGAGAAGCTACTCCCCGAAACAATGATGGGTACCCTCAACGGGGACTCGATCAGGGTCATAGGCCTCGCCCAGAGACTCCTCAAGAATTTTATGAGGAGTACGAACCAAAAATAGAACGGGTTGAAATGCCCCATCAAGGCGGGAGGGCTGCCACTCGGCCACCCCCCCATAGGCCTCCAGTCTCCCATAACTCACAACGGGAGCAAACAAAAGAGGAAGAAATAAAATCTTCCGATGCATACAAGGCGCTATTAGAGCGTTTGGAGTCTATGGAGACAAAAGCTTCTGGGCATCAAAAACCCACGTTGCGTCAACTCCGTAGTCATCCAGTGCATCCCTCAGTGCCTACACCTCTTTACCCCGAACACTTCAAGTTGCCTCAATTGGCAGTTTTTAAAGGTGAAGAGGACGCACAAGAACATGTCACAAGGTTCCTAAGTCAATGCTTCGGCATCCAAGATAATGATGCATTGTTGCTTAGAACTTTCATAACCACATTCGCAGGCCCCGCCTCGGATTGGTTCACACAACTACCCAAACACAGCATAAACAACCTAGATCAATTAGTAGATGCGTTTCTTGAACGCTTTGCCTTCAACACAAGAAAGAAGGCATCACTGAGTGATCTGGCCAGCCTCAGGCAATATGAGGAAGAAACAATGGCAGCATACGGGAATCGATGGAGGGCTTTGCTTTCTAAGCTACCCTACCGTCCCCCTATGTCTGATCTAACACAGATGTTTGCACGGAGTTGCTTAAAATCAATCTCTGGTCTATTGTTGCTTCAGCAATACGACAGCTTAGAAGAAGCTTTGGCGCAAGCCAGAGTTATAGAAGAGATTAAGATAGGCGAAGGCGCAATCGCCAAGCCTAAAAAGAAAGAGTGGAATAAAACCACTAAGACCGGGAATACGCAATCACAACCCGCTACGGTTAACCAAGTTGCGATAAACATTCCCAAGCCTGTACAAGAAATGCAGCCCCAAAAGGCTAATTACCAGGCAGTGCCTCCTAGTTATGAAAAAGATAATAAGAAACAGGAGCAGAATCGAGACGTCACCCTAGGCGACAATTCACCCCTTACACGGAGTCCAGGGACTCCCTATTTGACCGCTTGTCAGCGGCAAACTTAGTCACCCTTCCAGAGATTCAAACTATAGACCCTAATGCTCCCAAGCCTAAGGGATATAGAGAGGAATTGTATTGTAGATTCCATAGGAGAAGGGGACATGATTTAAATGGATGCTGGAAATTTAAAGGATTAATCCAAGATCTGATCGACAATAGAACATTGGCCGTGGACAACCCCATAGCGCCAAATAATCAACAAATGGGGGTATTCAAGGACCCTTTGCCTGCCCACGAGGCACAGGCAAAACCTCTCCAGATTAACGAGGTGCGACAGAATCTTCCCATGCAAGGATTTGTGGGAATTATTAGCATAGTGACACGGAACAAAAAGTACCCAGCAGCTGCCCCAGAGGTAGCTACGAGGGAAGTTCCAACGACGTCGCAGCCTCAGCAATGCCCTATGCAAGTACCTCCGCCTAGACCCGAGGTCACGATACGGACCAAACTCACGCAGAGTTTGCGGACCACATCGGCTAGGCTATCCATTTACGAGCTTATTCAACAGTCAACACCTCATAGAGAAGCTCTTATGGAAATATTAAAAGCCATCGAATTACAGCCTCACGAAGCAAATTCTTTCAACAACTTCGTGGGACATGTGAAGAGATGTACGGAGCCGGTCATCACCTTCAGAGAAGATGAAGTCAAAGCAATATCGAATGACATGGTAGATCCACCCCTACACGTTATTGCACGGGTCAACGGGATCCCGTACAAGAGAGTGCTGGTAGATACTGGCTCGTCCAGTAACATCATTACCACTACAGCACTAAAACATTTAAAGCTGCCAGCCTCTCATATCATAGCCTCCACGTACACACTGCGAGCTTTCAATGATGCAATATGCTCGACAGTCGGCACAGTTTGTTCTACCTGTCCAGGTAGGACAAAAGACAATACCAACATTGTGCCATGTGTTGGAAGGCGAGATGGCCTACAATATACTGCTAGGGCGGCCTTGGATCAGGGACATGAAGTGTGTCCCTTCGATCGCTCACCAATGCTTAAAGTATGCTTTTGAAGGAGAAATACATGTAGTCCCAATGGACTTAGAACCCTTCAAGTATTGCAATGCGGTACAACTAATGCCTCAATCGACCCTCCCTTCAACGCATTTGGATTTCTAGTTAAATCCATCTAAACAGGGTCCAACACCGCAGGCACCACTGGTGACCAAAACACCAAAATCCCAGCCAGGTGAATCCTCATCATCTGCTCCTTCATTACCAATGCCACCTGTCATGGCTAAACAGAAGGACAAGGGAAAACAGATCATGGAAGAGGCTCAGCCCCTAGAAGAGGGTTTGCCCACAATATCAACGGTATCAACAGAGGAAACACCTAGCACTACGGAAGCTGAGATTCCTAAACCACCAAACATGGAATGGACTCAGGAAGGACTCCCGTTCCCTCCCTCCCAAGCATCAACAATCACCGTTGAAATGGCCAGCACGGGCCTGGGGGAGTACTTAGTGCAGAATGTTGTGGCAACGCCCGCATTAGAGTTAGTACAAGATATGGGGAGACCTCGCCTTCCCATAGGAACAGTTGTTCCTCTAGGTCACCCACCCAACCAGACAAATTTTGTGTATGGGGGCCTTGATCATGGTCTTGAACCATGCAAGCAAAAGGAAGCAGACGAAGAGCCTTTTGTTGAAAACATCAACTATCTGTCAAACCCAGACTTTGCCCTAAAATATCTCGGCCAATGCAATTGGCATGGATACGGGCTAGGAAGATATGAGCAAGGGATGCGGGTCCTTTGCCAACCAAGATATCAGATGCCATATGATAAGTCAGGAGTAGGGTTCAACCACCCCCGCCCTTAGACATCTTGGTCGAAAATATGCAAGGCCTAGAAATAGGCAACAAGGGGGGATTGGCACCAGATCTTTATGCCAACCCAAATACAGAATATACATTGGGAGACTACCTCCCATGGTCAACAAACACCCTTGGAAATAGCAGTAATCCCTCTCCTTTGCTAGAGAGAGGTGAAAGTTCGGACATTAATCCTCAAAGAGAACATCAACGGCTTCCGGACATCTTTTTGAAGCTATTCCCCTTAGAGGTTCCAGTTGAATCAATACAGTGTCAAGAGAATCAGGTCCCTCCACCAAGAGTGGAACAACCGCAATGGGACCAGATTAACTTACTAGAACAAGGAGAGTCCTCAATGTCGCAAGTAACAGTTGCTGAAGAGAATGAACATTTTTGGGTCTCCGAAAGTGATTCAGAAGATGAGACTGAGATGGACTATCTCAGACATGCGCGATGGAATTACCGCCCTTTAACTCATGAAGATCTGATGGGACAGATGGGCATAAGGTTAGGGCATGAATGGTGGGTAGACCCAGCGAGGTGGGACCAAGTGTTGGATCCATGGCTCCAAATTCACGATGAGCACCGTCCACCTCGAGACCCTATCATGACAACAGTGTCGAGGGAAGACCCTGTCCTCCTTTTCGCACATAGGGCCGATCCGTTCGTGCCCGTTCCCCTAGAGCCAGATCCAGAGTATAGGGAGCATCTAGAAGAATCAAGTTATCATACCCACGGTAATGGAGACCAAATTCATTCCATCCACATGATCTCCATTGATTTGACCGCACCCATCCGCAATCCGGCCGATCCAACACGGTCATTGCATCTAGACATAGATGCCATCGACTGGGATCACGTCAATTCACCTTTATCACCATCAAAGTACTGGCCTTTCGGTGAAATACATCATTTTACCCCAGGGACAACTCAAGATATTTTTCAAGCTGAAGAGGAACCCGAGGTTCCCAACGTAGATCTAAATTCAGCTAATGATATCCATTTGATCCCGACTCCACATCAGTTGGAGGACGGATCCCACATGTCGATCGAGGAGACGACTGATGTAGATATCGGCATAGATCCAATGAATCCATAGATTCTAAAGCTCGGGGTAAGTCTTTCCCCCGAAGAGCAAGCCGACTACATTGCCCTTCTCAAAGAGAAGAAGGAGGTTTTTGCATGGTCGTATAAAGATATGCCAGGACTAGACCCGTAGCTAGTCACGCATAATTTAACGCTTGATCCGACAATCAAGCCTGTAAAGCAAAAACTACGTAAGATGCACCCAACAGTGGCCTTAATGGTCAAAGATGAATTGCAAAAGTTGTTGGATGCACAGTTTGTCATCTGCATGGATTATCCGCCATGGCTGTCCAACATGGTTCCCGTCAAGAAGCCCGACGGGAGGATTCGCATATGCACTAATTTTTGAGATCTAAACAAAGCGAGTCCTAAGGATGATTTCCCCTTGCCGAGCATCGACGCGTTGGTAGACGCTACAACAGGTCACGAAATGCTCTCCCTAATGGATGGTTTCTCGAGATACAATCAAATTCGTATCAATCCTGAAGACCAACTAAAAACGGCGTTCACAACGCCTTGGGGGACATTTTGTTATAAGGTCATGCCTTTTGGCCTTAAAAATGCTGGCGCTACCTACCAACGTGCCATGACATATATCTTCCACGATTACATGCACAAAACTTTGGAAGATTACATGGATGATTTGTTAGCCAAGTCTCTCTTGCGCTCAAATCATATCGATGACTTAAGCAAGATCCTCGATCGCCTCATGGAGCATAAAGTTAGACTAAACCCCAAGAAGTGCGTCTTTGGCGTCACATCTGGAAAACTCTTGGGTTTCATAGTCTCAAAGCGAGGAATCGAGGTGGACCCAAAGAAAGTCAAGGCAATCCTTGAAATGGTTCCCCCAACTACAATCAAGCAGCTCAGAAGTCTACAGGGAAAGGTCGCGTCGATTAAACGCTTCATAGCGCAATTATCTGACAAGTGCCGACCCATGAACAAATTATTGCACAAGGGGGTTACATTTCATTGGGATGACGAGTGCCAGTCAGCCTTTGACGAGATCAAACAATACCTGGTTTCGCCGCCAGTATTGGCACCACCTAGACCAGGAGTGTCGTTCTACTTATACATCTCAGCCTATCGAGGTGGCACTGGGCGCCATGCTAGCCCAGAAGAATGAACTTCACAAGGAACAGGCTACTTACTATCTTAGCCGCACCCTGGTCAGTTATGAACTTAACTATGCATACGTTGAGAAACTCTGCTTGGCAGTGGTGTTTGCTACCAAAAAGCTACGCCACTACATGCTGAGCAACACTACGTATGTTGTGTCTAAGGAGAATCCATTGCGATACATGATGAGTCGTACTTATCATAGTAGTCGCACGGCGAAATGGATCATGTTGTTGACGGAATTTGACATAGAGTTTATTGGACAAAAATCTATCAAAGGACAAGTCATAGCCGATCAACTAGCAGGAGGCTCCTCTTGAAGACGATCAGCCTTCGGTCATAGAACTACCCGATGATGGGGTCTTCCATGTCTCAGAATCGCCAGATTCTGATGAGCCTGAGTCACAGGCCGACATAACCCTATTCTTCGATGGTTCTAAATGTGAGCAAGGTGGTGGCACGGGAATTGTATTCTTCACACCGCAGGGTGCTCCAATGCCCCTGTCATTTAAATTAAACTTCCCGTGCACCAATAACAATGCAGAGTATGAAGCCTTGCTCCTAGGTCTTCAGACAACAATCGCCATGAACATCAAATGACTGAATATCTTTGGTGATTCGTTGTTAATAGTCAATCAAGTCAAAGGGGTATATCAATGCAAATGCCCAGTCCTGCAGGCTTATAAAGCCCTCGTGGACAAATTCCTGGCAAAACTTGAGTGGTATGACATCGAGGCACTCCCTCGATCATCGAATCATTTTGCGGACACAATGGCCTCCTTGGGGTCACTAATTCCGCAAGACCTTTCCGGTGATATGACAACCATTCAAGTCAAAACCTTATCGCAATCCGCGATGGAGCGTGCAAGCTCAGACTTGACGCCAAGAATCCACATGATCCAGATTGAACCATCCTCGGATAAGTTCTCTCGAATCCGAGATCGTCTGAAACGTGCCAACTGGGGGTCCTTGTTCTCCCCTACTCCCATTAATAGCAACACAATGCTATTCTTACAAGTTCTATCCCATTCAGCGTTTGCTAGGGATGAACTTCAAGAGGGATTGGTTGTTCATACTGTCGAGGTTTCTGATCAACAGGACTGGTATTTACCCATCCGAGACTACCTCAAGTTAGGTAATCTCCCACTTGGATTGACTCATGCCGCAAAATGAGCACTCAAGCAGAAAGCGGCTAAGTATGTCTTGATAGGAGACATTTTGTATCGTCGCAGCTATGAAGGAATCCTCCTTCGTTGCTTGGACCAGCAAGAGTCCACTTGGGCGATCGCCCAAGCGCACGATGGTACATGTGGTGGCCACTTCAGTGGTATGGCCATTGCAAAGCGCATTCTTCGCATGGGCTATTATTGGCCATCTTTAGAGCGAGATTGTTGCACCTATGTCAAGAAGTGCGTGAAGTGTCAACATCATGCCAATTTGATGCACGTACCTTCTCAGGCCTTGCAGACAGTCCAATCTGCTTGGCCATTCTCGCAGTGGGGCTTCGATCTAATTGGAAAGATCTCCCCTGCGTCGTCAGGCCATCACACGTTTATCATAACGGCCACAGAATATTTTACCAAATGGGTGGAAGCAATTCCGCTTACCTCTACGACAGGACCCCGCATTGTGGAGTTCATTTTGCATAACATCATATGTCATTTTGGTATTCCATCCAAAATAGTCTCGGATAATGGGACGCCTTTCAAGAACAAAGACGTGCGTGCTTTGACCACAAAGTACAAGATTCAACACAACTTTTCAACTCCCTATTATCCGCAGGCGAATGGGCAAGCAGAGGCGTCAAACAAAATGCTAGTTGCCATCCTTAAAAATACCGTCGCAGACAGTCATAAGGATTGGCACATTCAAATCCCACTTGCCCTATGGGCCTATCGCACTAGCATTCGGACACCCACTAGGGCCACTCCATTTTCGCTCGTGTATGGCTCCGAGGCAGTCATGCCTCTAGAGTTGGAGATTCCTTCCCTGCGCATATCAATGCAGGAGTTCATCGATGATGACTCTACATGGCAGGCCCGGTTAGACCAGCTTACGTTGCTTGATGAACGACGCGTTAATGCTCTCGAGCATTTACGTATTTATCAAGAGCGACTTAAGAAAGCTTACAACATGAAAGTTCACCCGAGGGACTTTCGGGTTGGTGATTTGGTTTTGAAGGAAAACCAACAAAATTCCAGTTTGCCATCCCACCTAAGGGACAAGTTTGCGGCAAATTGGTTAGGTCCATATGTCATTGATAGCAAAATAGGACCCGGGACATACCGGCTAGCTTCTCTTGACGGTATCAAGGAAAAAGAACCCTTGAATATCAGTCATTTGCGACCATTTCATATCTAAGAGAGCTATATCCCAAAAATGCTCCAAGGATTCCTAAAAATCGCTTGGTCAATCCCAAAATGCTCCAAGGATCCATAAAATCGCTTGGTCAATCCCAAAATGCTCCAAGGATTCATAAAATCGCTTGGTCAATCCCAAAATGCTCCAAGGATTCCTAAAATCGCTTGGTCAATCCCAAAATGCTCCAAGGATTCTTAAAATCGCTTGGTCAATCCCAAAATGCTCCAAGGATTCCTAAAATCGCTTGGTCAATCCCAAAGGCTCCAAGGATTCTTGCAATCGCTTGGTCAATCCCAAAATGCTCCAAGGATTTCCACAATCGCTTGGTCAAAAATCAAGAAAATTCAAAAACAACAAAAATCATCAAAAACAACAAAATTTTGCATCTCATTTCTAGGCATACTCAAATTCATCAATAGAGAGTTCTTCTCGCACTTCATCTTCATATTCACAAAAATCAATCCATCAAAAATACAAAAATACATAGCTGCATCAAAGCATTGCATCCATACATTGCATATTTGTGGTCGTATAGGTCAAAGGCACCATAGGCTGTAATTGCTCTGCTAGTCCATCTTGTTCCACACTGTTCCATTTTACAAAAACAACAAAAACACCATGCATTGTTTTTACCACACTAGAGTCAGTGGTCTTTTAATGTATCAAGAGTTTTCGTGATTCAGTCATCATTTTGCTCTTTAGCCATGTAATGTATCAAGTCAAACAGATTTTACGAAGGTAGAGTTACACTTGAAATACACCTTGTTACGTAACATCCCAACACAAATTAAAACACATAAAAATTCCCAAGTTGTGTGAACGAAAGATGAAACTTGCATAGTAATCCAGGTCACCATAAGCGAAATGGTTATCTTGCTCATCCCCCCGTGCGAATGACCCCAAGAATGCTGAGAGTTGGCAAAAGGACAAGCATCCTCCCTACCCAATTCCCTAAGAATCCCTAAGTTCTCAATAGTTGCAAAACATCAAAAATTTGCAAAAAGTCAAAACATCAAAATTTGACATCCTACAGTGCACACATCAAAAGGCACAAACAATAGTGATTATCGTCACTCCATTTCCCCAATCCCTTGCTCAAAAGAAAAACAAATCAAAATAAACAGTGATCTTATCACTACAAACGAGCAAGTATCCCAATACAATTGAAGAAAAGAAGGGAGTTGAACTTGAATCCTTGGAACTCTCAGCATTCTAACAGGTCATGAGGCAAGCCTCAGTACCGGTTTGGTTGATAGCCTATCGGTCACTGGCGGTAAACTTCTCGCATGACGATATATCTATCACATTAACTTGTGTATAGATCAATATTTGCATGTGGATGAGCTAGCTTATGGCATCCTGGATAACACCGCAGACTAATCTAACTACATACAACAAAGGAGTTAGTGGAGCTAATTAGGTGATCCTCAGTACAGGTTCGGTTGAAAGCCCATCTGGCACTGGCGGTATCCTGACAAATACCACATAAATGAACTCAATTGCACACACAGGGATGTGAAATAACTTGGTCAAAAACAAGTCCGATTCATACCTTGTTCAAAAGTCTTGTAAGATAAAGTACAGTCATGGCTAGTGAGTTAAAACTGCCTCGAGTCTCAGAAAACCTTAGCTACATTTCTAAACCAACTGCACTGCTTTTCATCCTTACAATACCATCAAAAAATACAAAAAGAGAAAACCACATGTATACATACAAGAGTCATACATCATAGCAATCGCCTAAAAGCGAAATAAAGAGCGTCTTAAATAGTCTATGGTGCCATAACCAATCATCACAAAATTCCATTCATCCATTTTGCATATCACATAAAAATAAAAAACATTTGCATTCATCATAACATCTGCATTCATCAAAATAAATAAACATGCATACATCAATAGTCATTAGCCATCATGCATCAAAATCAAATCATCACATGTACACAACCAAAATAAAACCGGTATATATATATATATATCATCAAAAAAATGCCCGCAGGCTACAAAACTGGTCCTCAGACCCCGCAATCATATATCAAAACCCAACCTAAGGCGTCGACCACCATGATCACGCAGGATCGGTGCGACGGGAACTACCCCCGTGGTGTGGGTCCTCTGGGACCCTGTAGGGCGGCTACTACTAGCCCCCGCATCACGCCTGCTACCGCCTCCCTCATCCAATCGCCTGCGACGAGATGATGCTGACTGCTCGACCGCACTATCCCTCGTCCGACGTGAAGATCCACTTCCCGAGGGCTCAGGTAGCCGCCCACCAAGGCGGATGACCTCCCTCTCCAAGTCTAGCCGGTGCTGGAACCACTCTGCCTCCCACCGATGGTAGTAAGATACCGCATCATCGCGCTGTGCCAGAACCCTATCCCGCTCTGCTAGCTGGGCCCGTAGGAGATCCCTCTCCCGCAGCGCGTCCCCCAACTCCAGATCTCGTATCCATAGCAGCTCTATCAGTCACGCATTTTCAGCACGTATCTCAGACTCCATCTCCTCTGTATCTGCCTGACGTACAGGACTCTCTGGAACAGCAGCCTCCTCGGCTCCCACTGCTCCTCCACGTCTTGCATGTCCGGCTGATCCGGAGCGCCCAAATCTACATCCTCATCCCCCACATCCACCATGTCCGCATCATCCAACGGACCTCCCCAATCATCCCCTGCTACCTCAGCACCCTCCACTGCCGCCTCTGCGCCTCCTAGTGGCCCCTCTCCTCTCCATCACCGCAGCACCCACCACGAGTCATACTCAGTGGTAGTCCCGACGTCATCTACGTCCGGGACATCAATCACCGCATCTGACTCCTCGCCCAATGGCACGGTGACCGGTGGATCTAGAGCCCTCTCATCTCCCCAATGTCGATAGACCACGGGCTCACCAGGAAACCCCTGGCGCACCCCAAACTATCGTGTAACCCGGCTATATGAGAATAACTCATGCTCGGTCCCGTGCCGCCCAGTCAACCACCGCTCCCTGCGTACCCATCGGAGCCACTCTCCAGCCTCCGGCCAGGCTGGACAGTCCCGATAAGGGTGCCAAACCACATCCCCTGGAGTGAGCCGAGAGAAGGCATCAGTATAGTGCTCTACGGCACCTGCCCATCACCGACTCTACCCCTGCTCCGTAGACCACCGCCACAAAGCTGCATAGCCTATCTCCTCATCCTCCATCACCGCCCGAGTCATCCATGGTAACCCGGTTGGCCTCTCAACTGCTATGTGCTGCCAACCCCAGCACTATAGCAGATAACTACAGCTGACCCTCTTTCGCCGCTAACGTGGACCCCGTACAACTCCCCGTAGAGCTGTGCCAACAATGTCTGTCCCCATCTCAAAATCAGTGGTGCCTCTATCGGGCACTCTACCAACTGCCATACCAAATCCAGCAGGTTCCACGGGAACCTCGCGCCATACGAGTCAGGTAGTAGCATGTTAGAAATGAGGCCCATCAAGAATGCGTGCCTCACTCCTAACACCCCCCTCTCCTGCCACCATCCAACCAAAATCCCGCCAGCCTGGCAGTCCACCTCGGTTGTCTCCACCGGGTTCGCCACACCCAGCCGCTCCCCATGCCCAAAGCATCTCGTCAGCACAGCAGTCCGCTGATCACGCGGTGATGTCCTGATAGGTAGTCCATCTATCAAAATCCGAAGCAACCGATAGACATCCTCTAGAGTCACAGTCATCTCCCCGATCGAAAGATGGAAGGTGTTGGTCCGCGGATCCCAAAGCTTGATCAGGGCCGTCAGATAGGCCTGATCCGGGACCACAGGCTCCAGTCGAGCCACCTGCTTGAGCCCAAGGGCATCAAGCCATTCCCAGTCATCATCAACAGTGCTCCCCGTGCCTCAATAAAAGTAGCAGGTACACGGTACCGGCTCCTAACCTACAAAAGAAAATAATTCAACAAAAAAATTAATTAAAATCATAGAAAAAGAAAACTGTACAAAAAAAACAACAAACTTACAACTTTAAAAACAAAAATAAACTCTAGGAGGCACTTACAGGTTTCGCTTCGGCTCCGCCGCTCGAACCAGTTTGTGCACTCATGATGGCAGGAAAAATTTCAGCAGCGCTTCGCTTCGCAGAATTACCTCCTCCTCCCAGAGCTCCAAAATCGCAAGAAAAATTTGACACAAATGAGCCCAAATTCAAGTTTTGGCCCTTAAATAGGCCTTTTGAGCTGGAATTCATCCTTGACTGGGATGAGCACTCTGGTTAGCGCTCGTCCCACCTAGGGACGAATTCTATAGCTGGAATTCGTCCCACCCTGGGACGAATTCAGAGCAAAAACTTCAAAAACATCAAAAAATGAACAAAAATGCACTAAAAACCAACAATAAATTTGCCCGATAAGAGTGTTGTTGCACTTGACATCCCGGGCATACAAAATAGATGTTGGGGTCATAAATTGTCATTATCCTAATCCCTAAGAAGGCTACTTTAGCCGGACCGCTCCATGGGAAGACGGATTTTTGCCAATTTCAGCTCCAGACAGCGTCGCAAAAAGGGTTAACACCCACCAAAAATAGGTCCAAATGTTGGAAAAATTGCACATGCTTAACGATAAAACATCTAAAGGCACCCTTGCACAAGTCATCTTGGGTCAAGCGACTCGTCGCTTTTCTCACGAAGGTCATTCCCTCATCGATTCGTCGCTTGAGGGGGTAGTCACACTTAGTCACCAATCAACAAGCACACACCCAATTAAGGAAAACGACATGCATTCAAAGAATCATTGACAAAGACAATTACGCTCCTGCTTGGGGCGAGTAAACAAGCAACAATCAAATTGATCAAACACTTGGCATTCGTGAATCATGAACACAAGGTTCCCCCGTGGACAAAAGGTTGCGCCCTTTGCCTAATCATGACTGATCAATGTCCAAGCTCAAGTCACACCTCACCAAAATAGGTTAATACTTGAAATCAAATTCCTTAGCTCGTCGAAGCAAGGATTCAAGAATGCATGCCCTTTCCATGCTTGGGGCATCAAAAGTTGGTTAGGTTACCAAGAAACCCTAATCATTAGTGCTTTGGCTATCTATTTTTGCTCGACGCTGCGCCATGCACAAGCGCATCCCAAAAAGGGGCATCTGTAGACACCAAAACAGCACCAATCCGATTATGTGACTGCAAACACCGATCGCTTTGACAAACACAGCCCCAGGGCAGCCCTCAGAGGTCAAACAGTGGTCCTAACCACTTTCATAGCAATTTTGTAAGGTCAAGAAGCAATTTGGCACATTTAAGCACTTTGTCCAGTATTCGTCTCACCCAGGGACGAATTCTGAAATCGTCTCTGGTCAGGACGAATTCCAGGTTAAACGGGCAAAAAGAAAAATGCCGCCAAGTGGCAGCCAAGGACAGTCAATTATTGCCCCCTTCCATGCATGCGCGTGCAGGTGGGTAGGTTGGCAGTTGATGGACTGTCACAAGGGCAGTCATGGAAGCCCAAGTCAGGGAGGAGTCTCCTCCCTCTTGGGAAGGCATGGCCGCCACATGGCATCCCTGCATGCCCCTCCAAAGAGACCCCATGGGTCTATAAAATGGTGGCCTTTCCCACCCCAAAAAGGACAGATTGGAGGCGATTTCAAGCAACGAAGTGTTGTCCAATTGAACACCCACATTTGCACCTTTTCAATTCACCTTCTCACATCCACTAATCTCTTTCGCAAGGGAGGTTATTGGGTGGCTTTTGGAAGCGTGAATCCAACCCAAATCCAACATTTGACCACCTTATACCACCAATTTGCCGACACCCCAATCCTAAGAGGTTTTGGGCCCATCCCTAGTGGATTGGCGCCGAAATCAAGTGCCAACGGTGGGAGGCCCACTTGGGCACCCCCGCATTTTCGAAGTTTTGTTCTAAAAGCATTCTAGAATACTAGTTCATGTTGCATTTCATTTTATTCGGTTTAATTAACTCATAGCTCTATTTCCATGATGTTTTGATTAGATTTCACCATGCTTTTTGTCGCTTTGTGGTCCCTCTAACTTGCAGGTAGCGACATCGAATTCCCGAGGATAGAGGCCAAATTGGGAGAATCCGACCATCTGGGTCGTCCCAAAATGGCCCCAATTACATAACCCCTCTGTTTGTAGGTGTTTTGGAGGTCCCGAGGTTCGACATTGGAGCGGCAGCAACTCGGCGCTTTAACACAGTGGAATTCGTCTCACCCAGGGACGAATAACAGTAGAATTCGTCCTGCCCAGGGACGAATTCCAGTCGAGAGCAGATTGGCCGACTGTTTCAATGGCAGTGGCCCTCTGGTAACTCCCTCTGTCCTCTGTCAAGTTTTTAGGTCATTTAGGTTTGCTTTATTCACTGTTTTAGACAACTGTTCGTATGCATCTTTTATCAATTTCAAAGCATGAATTTTCCTTCTTATCACAGGTGCTACTAACGCCTTGTTTGTTTCTTTGATTGCAGGAGGAGCAACAAGAAGTGAGGATTCATCGGTGTAAGCGACGGCAACATTTGGCCCGCCCATTTCAAACGTGGGCATGCGGAAGGAGGAAGACCACTTACCAAGATTGTAACCAAGACCATTTAACGCTCCTAGCCCCTAAAAAGGGAGGAGGCGATTTTGTAACCGTGGATAACAATTTTAATAAAGAGGGCTGTGATTTCCTTACATCTTTTCTTTCATTTCCAATTTATCTCCTTTCTTTGTTTTTGTGCATAGGATTAAAGCGTTACATTTCGTCTTATATTGCATAGTTATAGTTTTCCTTTTGCTTCCAGAATCTCGTGCTTTCAGGTATTAGGTTTTAATATGGCACTGAGCCTTGCATTCAATGCAAAATATAGGATTATTCTCATATTCTATGGTATGATATTTATGAAAGGAGTTGTAAACTAGATTTATATAAGTGGGAAGCTAGGAATATAGATTGGCATTAACACAAATTATAGCATGTACCATGCAAGTGTGTACTCTAGTCATCAGGTCGATAGTAACCAACTTTCTTATATATTTTTGAATACCATTTAAAATATATCCGTACAAAAAATGGACAAGTAGATATGGAAACTAAACCCCTATTGGTACAAAATTTATGCTTTTTATCTTGGCATTAAAGTATTCACCCCACATTTGAAGAAAGAGACTCTTCCGACCAAAGAACCAAGGACCCTTAGTAAGGATCCATGAGGCATCTTCTTCATTGTTGAGTCGAATGAGGAAAAAAACCCTTTCAAAGGGCAACCAAATTCGTATTACCTAGGGTTTTCCATTTGGTATAGGCCCACCATTGAATAGATTCTATATTTGGCCATCCTCCAACAAATTTTCCCACTATATTATGTGATTCAAAAGAAATTTAATGTGCCATTAGGGTTTTAGGAATTACCAGGTCTTCAACCATTGGGAGTAAGAGGGTTTCACTACTCGAAGGAGGTTTTGTAGACCCTATTAATTTATTATTATAATATTGATGAGAGGAATCAATATTTTGAGAGAGATACCCATTGTACATGTGTCCCTTATTAAAAATATACTTACCCTCTATGGTATCTGTGTTCCTAAAACCATCAAGATCTAACTCAACTCCTTTAGTATTAATAGACACTAAACCACCAGTGACCATTGTGGGAATTCCATTATGATTTACCTTATTCACTTTCTCATATTTTGTCATAGTCACATTCAAAGTTGCATATGTCTCT